>CM033434.1:14225000-15475000 GCA_019425775.1 Rafetus swinhoei
AGTCATGGCTGTTCCCTTTGAAACTGAGGGTGAAAATCAATTGGCAGGAAGATGTAACGGGATCATGGCACTTGCACTTGACCTTTGCACAGTATGCGATATGGGGGAGGTCTAATGAACTTACCTAAATTTAACTATTTTTCTGCTCACTGCTTGCTTGAGCTCTTTAAGTTGTCTCTTTATGAAAGGAGGACTCTCCCACATTTGTGATTGTATTTATACAGAGAGGCACTCCACAGCTCAGTCACGAGAAACACTGCATGCTTCTCTCACAGTCAAGAGTTTAAACAGCACAAAAATGGAAGGAGGGAATGGAGCTTGCACAGAAATAGGAGGTGTGCACACCTCCCTGCATGATATTTCTTGCTGGTGACCAGTGGCTGGATCTCCTCCCAGAACTTCCCTGAGCAGGTCTGAAGGGATTCAGAACCTTTTGCCCTGCCCCGTACAGAAGTGTTAGTGGGAAACAGGGGATGGCTAGTACCATATGGGTAAAGAGACAGTTAATGGGGAAGGGGGTGGAAATTGCTATGACAGGGAAAGAACCCATGGTGAGAAAGAACCTATGATGGGAAGATGCTGGGTGTAAATAGCTGTCTTATCCTTCTTGGGAGGAGGGCTCAGGAGTAGTCACAGAGGTTATGAGTTATGAGCAAAGAGCCAGTCATGTTGGGGTTGGATAAGGTGTCTATAGGCATCCCTGACTGCCCTTAGCCTCCCTCATTCAGCCAGTCATTCTGTCCCTATGAGTGCCTGATTCTACTCAATGTTCCCCATCATTAGCCTCTCACCTCCCCCTAGTGGCAGATTACAGAATCAACCAACTACGTGTGCATTCTCCACCGGGTTCAGAATGAGGAGACACCAGGATAAGCAAAACCCTACAAATCCGCAGATATCCACCTCCTATCCGTGGCTATCGGCATTCGTGCCACACCATGCCACACCTGATTCTATGGATGAGGATGCAGATACAAATGCAGCTATAGATGAGGATGCAGATACAAATTTTGTATTTTGACCCCAGAAAATGTGTGGGTCTCCGCTTTATATCCACGGATATACTTCCACATCTGTGGATATCTGAGGCTCAGTTTTGCAGATACAGATGTGGCTGTGGATACAAATTTTGTATCTGAGCAGGGCTCTACAGCAGTGGTTTTCAAACTTTTTTTTCTCGTGACCCAGTTAAAGAAAATCATTGATGCCCACGACCCAACCTAATTTGACTTAACTATGGGGGTTCTGGCATGGGGCTGAGGATGAGAGCTTTGGCATGTAGGAGGGGGCTCCGGCTTTGATGGGCTTAAGGCTGGAGCAGGGAGAACTTACCTTGTGCATCTTCCAGTCGGTGGTGCAGCGGGGGTGCTAAGGCTGGCTTCCTGTCTCTCTTGGCACTGCAGACCATGCTGTGGCTGCCCCAGAAACAGCCAGTAGCAGTTTCCCAACCAATGGGACCTAGTGTCTGACATTCCACGATGCAGTACTGGGCCGCAACCCATAGTTTGAAAGCCACTGCTCTACAGGATAGGCAGCAAGCATCAGCCAAGAAGTAGACAAGCAGCCCGGAAGCCCTTGTGTGTCATATCTGGCACCACTGCATTCCTCTGTGGCCAGGAGAAGGTGGTGAAGGAGAAATCCCTTTTTGGTTCCAGCATGGGCGCAGTAATGCGTGAGTACATGCCCATAGCTGTGACTGTCATACCCTGTCTCCCACACTTTGCTGTTGCAAGGGTAGTGAACCTTCTGCACAGGGAATAGAAAAAACAGCAGAGTGCTGAATTCCCCCATTTGCCCTGAGCCTGCACTGCTGTTGGAACTACAAACTGACATGTGCAAGTTTCATTTTAAAAGCTTCACGGCTTATTAGACAAGTATTTATCCCCCTCTATCCTTGATTTATCAGTTCATTCCCTAAGGTAGAGGGGCCAAACCAAAATCTTCCAGGTAGGGAAAGACATTCTCCTCTTTAGAAATTATACGGCCAAATCCTCAAGCCCTTTGCACCTCTCTAGAAGATGCAGGAAACCTAATTTAACTGGCACAAAGCCAGCTACTTGGGGAATCCCTGGGTGGCATGTAGCTGACATAGCAGCCCCATGCCATCCCTGCCTTGTAGCACTTAACATAAAGGATGTTATTAGGGGAAAAGTGATGTGGCCACACTGCTTGGTAGACCCCAAAAGTTCAAGAACCATGAATCAGAGCCCCCAAATTAATGACACTGGTACAAAAATCACATTTTGTTTGGGCATGAGGTATGGTTACATTGTGGGGGGTTTTATCTGTCGATTTTTCAGCTATACGTTCACTTCTAGCGTGCGTATGTGTGATAATTAGTGTTGCCAACTGCCCCAAATTTATAAAGAAAGGTGATTTGTCCTTAATATAGGAGTTCTCTCTGGCTGTCATGGTGTAGCACTTCCAGCTTCTCCTCTATCTAAAAAATTGCATTTATTAAATCTGCATTGGCCCTCCCCTGCCCCCGTCTTAGCACCCATATCAGTTCTGCCACACTCTTCATATAAGTTTGAAATTCATGAGCAAGCTAGATGAGCTTTTCCCATGAGATGGACTCCGGGCCCAGCCAAACACAACTATACTTTCCTGTTGCTCAAATGACCCTTTGGGACCACAGATACATCCTGATGCTTCTCTAGGTTACTCTAGGAGTTGAACTGACCTGCAACCGGCTAAAGGGTCAGAAAGCTGCAAAAGTGGCATAAAAATGTCTTCTCCTTCCCTATCTCCACTCCTAGGTAATGGACCTGCTTTCCCTTCAGTAACTGGAGTTAGAACTGGCCCAAACGCTAAGTATTAAGTACACTGATGGGCTCTCCCTATGACAAGCCCCTTATCTAGGACATAAATGTAGGTTAGGGAAATTACTTGGTGAATGGTGGTTTGGGAGAAATAGATCAGAGAGTCACTCGAGGGACCCTCCGGGCTTTTGATTGTTTAACCCAACTGCATAGATTTTGAATATCAAAACAACAATTTTAATTCACCATGCACACACATGGCCCCCAGAACCAGGGATGTGTCTGGAGAATTTTCGTGGAAATAGCAGGTACATCTGGACAGGTAGTGGGTGTGAATTAAGCTGTGGCAGCTGGAAAGGGGTAAGAAGAGAGGTGGTGAGGGAACTGAAGATGGGGAGCATGTTGGACTCAGCTTGAAAGCTTTGGGTCAAAGTCTCCACAGTATCTGGTATAACCACTGTAACTTGAAACAAAAATGACTGTATTTCGCTCAAGGCAAACATCTGCAGAAGCAATGAATGTGACTGCAATTAGGGTGACCAGTCCCAGTTGACAAGGGACTCTGGTGCATCCAGTCACCACGGCTGAGTAGGTCATTAAAACCTCCAAACCCAGACCCCCAGCCAGAAGTCTCACCCCTTCCTGCACCCCAACTCCCCGTCCAGCTCAGAGCCCCCTCCTGAACCCCTCATTACTGGTCCCATTCCAGAGCCTGTACCCTCAGTTAGAACCCTCCTCCTCCTCCCGCTCCCCAATGCCCTGAGGGAGGTCATGGGAAAACAAGTCACCAGGGGAAGGGGAATGTAGTGAGCAGGACCTTGAGGAAGGGGCAGGGCTGGGGGAATGGACTCAAGGAAGAGGCAGGGCTAGGACAGTTAGAAAGTTGGCAATCCTAACTGCAATCCTTAAAATTTCAAAAGTGCTGCATGGATTTAAAGTCATTCGCAATCATGCAACTCTAACAGTTGTCACACAGCTGTAATCTCATGTTGCTTTGAAAAATAACTTCAGCAAACCTTTAACACAGACACGATACGCAGTATTTCTGCAAAGCCCCTTATGTTTCACAAGAGAGGCTGCATAGTTTGTTAAAATCTATGAAAACATGTCCTTGGTTGCATTGTTGATATAAAACAGAGCCAAATCCCACAGACCTGACCTAGCACAAATCCACTATCTTAAAAAGAAAAGGTAAGAACTGTAGAATCTGACCCATGCTAATGAACTGTCTGAAACATTTTTACTTTGTTTTCCTTTACGTACAGCTCTAAGATTTTTCTGTGAGTTTCATAATTGGCTTTGAAATGCGTGTAGTTCTTTTCACTGTGGTATGCTACAGACAGACAGACCAACAAAAAAAGAAAGAAAATTCACACATTAATACACAGCAGAAATGTTCCCCTCCTTCTTATTTGGCATGATTAATCAGAGATCTGCACCATCACAGGCACTGGAAAGGAATCCTTACAACTCTCCTCTCTCACAAAACAAAGGCTGCTCACTGAAGTGTTCAGGTACTCAGTTACATTCAACACAAGCTAATTCACTTATCCTCAACAAGTGGGCTATTGATTTTTTGCCTGTTTTCTAAGCTGCCTGGGGCTTTCTGAACTACAATAGCATCCTGAATAAAAAAAAAAAAAAGGGGGAAGAGAGGAATGCAGTGGAAAATGTCCTTTTGCTCACCAATAATTAGGATGACTCTATGTTTGTTTAGCTCTGTCAGTATATTCAGCATAGACATGGTTCATGAAGCATTTACAACCCTACTTCACCTTCCTGTACTACAGAGTTGACAATACCAAATACCCTACATTCCGTTCTTGGCTGAAAATATTACAGACTTATTCCATATTAGGCTGTAGCTCTCCCTGTCTTTAGGAGTCATTTTCTAATGGTGATCCCGGCTTACATAAGGGTTTCTCTATACAGTGCAGCAATGAGCACTAGAGGGGTGTGAATTATAAAGTGCATCAGTGTGTTGCATAATAACAGGTTTGTCTAAACTCTGCTGGTGCGCATGGGCACCAAAAGTTGCTTTTAGTACACTTTAGTACTATCAATTCCCTAGATTTGAAGCCCTTCCTGTTATGTGCAGCACGTATAAAAATAGAAGTTAGATAAAACAATAACACACTTTTAGGAAAGCTGCAACACTATTTTAGACCTTAAAATCCAAACTCTTAACATACAGGAATCCGAAACGGAGAGAAAGAGAGAGAAAAGGCAGCCTACGAAGCCCAACTCATCTCAACCTGTTTTCTGCTGCCTTTTTCCAAACTGACTCTGATCACACGTTTTTTTACCAGCAGGACCAGGAAAACACTTACAAATTAAAAGTGACAGCTTACAGTTCTAACACAGGTTTCAAATTCCCCACACCTCCAGGCACAGATCATGTCTTCAACTCCCTGTGTAAAATGTTGTGCACCTCTGTGGTACTACATACAAATAAGAAATAAATAAATAGAGAGGTAAAGGAAGTGAACAAATTGCAAGAATCACCATCTGTGTTTGGAAAATAAGCGGAACAATTGTTCTAGAAGAAAGAACTCAGATGGCTAGTTTTACACACGTGAAGCTCTGATACTGTGATCGTGATGGGCCAATCTTAATTTTTTTGTTTGGTTAGTTTTTAACTTTAACTTTCTAATTTGGAAGCTCCGGAACAGTGACTGTTTTCTGCCTTTATCCTGAAATTTAATGTTATTTTACCTCCTCTCCCCTTTTCTGCCAGATCTTTCTACTTCCAGATGGAAACTCCCTGACTCTAGGGCTGAATTCAATTGGTCAAAGAAGTGGGAGGTGCCAGCTTTCAGGAGGGTGATTAGCAGCAGCTAGGGAAAGCTATCTTTTCCACAGGATGAGCAAAATACTAAAGAGGTACAGGTGCTGCCCTGGGCTGTTCCCACAGCTATGTGCAGTACTGGGGATTTGGCGGGGAAGCCAGATAGGAAGGGAACCAGAAAGGACAGCCCACAGCTACACAACTGATGTGCTTCTGGCCCTAATAACCAGCTTCCTTGACAGCCTAGTCATCTATCCACTGATACCTAGCTCCTCTTCATGAAATCACATTCTATTTTATTTTTTCAAAATATTATATATATGTTTATGTGTGCAGGCATCTGTGTTCACAAGCAACCACACATACCTGGGAGCTTCTTAAAACTGAGAACCTTAACCATGGATTACAATGGAACTTATAAACCCTTGCAATTCTGCTGAAAAAGATGGACTACTTTCACTGATGCAATGCATGATAACCAAAACACGTGACAGTCAATAGTTGAAGGGGGTTAGGAGGGAATCTGTCAACTGAAGTACAGTGCCAGCAAAGATATAGCCCATGTTCTTTTTATCGAATTGACACACCGAAATTTCAATCTATAGTCCATGGATAAAATTGTTTCTAGAAAGACAATGTGTGACTTGATCAAACTTGTGCAGGACCAAATAAAGCAGGGCTGATGACAAGAAGTATCTACTTAACATAAGAACGGCCACAGTGGGTCAGACCAAAGCTCCATCTAGCCCAGTATCCTGTCTGCTGAAAGTGGCCAATACCAGATGCCCCAGAGGGAGGGATCACAACAGGTAATTCTCATGTGATCCCTCCGTTGTCACCCACCTCCAGACAAACAGAGGCTAGGGACACCATTCCTACCCATCCTGGCTAATAGCCACTGATGGACCTAACCTCCATGAATCTATCTAGCTCTTTTTGAACCCTGTTAAAGTTCTAGACTTCACCGCATCCTCTGGCAAGGAGTTTCAGAGGTTGACTGTGCGCTGAGTTAAGAAAAACTTCCTTCTGTTTGTTTTAAACCTAGAATCATAGAATCATAGAGCTGGAAGAGACCTCAGGAGGTCATCAAGTCCAGCCTGCCGAAGGCAGGACCAATCCCAACTAAATCAACCCAGCTAGGGTTGGAGATTCCACCACCTCCCTAGGTAACCCATTCCCCTAGTGAAATAGTTTTTCCTAATATCCAACTAGACCTCCCCCACTGTAACTTGAGACCATTGCTCCTTGTTCGGCCATCTGTCACTACTGAGAACAGCCTTTCTCCATCCTCTTTGGAACCTCCCTTCAGGAAGTTGAAGGCTGCTATCAAATCCCCCTTTACTCTTCTCTTCTGCAGACTAAACAAACCCAAATCCCTCAGTCTGTCCTCATAGGTCATGCACTCCAGCCCCCTTATCATTTTGGTCACCCTCCGCTGGACCCTCTCCAATGCGTCCACATCCTTTCTATAGTGGGGAGCCCAGAACTGGACACAATATTTCAGATGTGGCCTCACCAGAGCCGAATAAAGGAGAATAATCGCTTCTCTGGATCTGCTGGCAATGCTCCTCCTAATGCAACCTAATATGCCATTAGCCTTCTTGGCTACAAGGGCACACTGTTGACTCATATCCAGCTTCTCATCCACTGTAATCCCCGGGTCCTTTTCTGCTGAACTGCTACTTAGCCATTCAGTCCCCAGCCTGTAACAATGCTTGGGATTCTTCTGTCCCAAGTGCAGGACTCTGCACTTGTCCTTGTTGAACCTCATCAGATTTCTTTTGGCCCAATCCTCTAATCTGTCCAGGTCACTCTGGACCCTATCCCTGCCCTCCAGCATATGTACCTCTCCCCCTAGCTTAGTGTCATCTGCAAACTTGCTGAGGGTGCAATCCATCCCCTCATCCAGGTCATTAATAAAGATGTTGAACAAAATTGCTCCAAGAACTGATCCTTGGGGCACTCCGCTAGAAACCGACCGCCAATCTGACATCGAGCCATTGATCACTACCTGTTGGGCCCAACAGTCTAGCCAGCTTTCTATCCATCTTACAGTCCATTTATCCAATCCATACTCCCTTAACTTGCTGACAAGAATATTGTGGGAGACCATATCAAAAGCCTTGCTAAAGTCAAGGTATATCACATTCACTGACTTTCCCATATCCACAGAGGAAGTTACCTCATCATAGAAGCTAATCAGATTGGTCAGTCATGACTTGCCCTTCGTGAATCCATGTTGACTATTCCTGATCACTTTCCCCTCTTCCAAGTGCTTCAAAATGGATTCCTTCAGGATCCTCTCCATGATTTTTCCAAGGACTGAGGTAAGCCTGACCGGTCTGTAGTTCACTGGATTGTCCTTCTTCCTTTTTTTAAAGATGGGCACTACATTTGCCTTTTTCCAGTCATCCAGGATATCTCCCGATCTGCACGGGAGTTTTCAAAGATAATGGCCAAAGGTTCCACAATGACTTTGCCAACTCCCTCAGTACCCTCAGATGCATTAAATCTGGGCCCATGGATTTGTGTATGCTTAGCTTTTCTAAATAGTTCCTAACTTGTTCTTTCCCCACCAAGGGCTGTCCACCTCCTTCCCATACTGCATTGCCTAGTGCATTTGTCTGGGAGCTGACCTTGTCCATGAAGACAGAGGCAAAGAAAGCATTGAGTACTTCAGCTTTTCCCACATCATCTGTCACTAGGTTCCCTCCCTCATCCAGTAAGGGCCCTACACCCTCTCTGATCACCCTCTTATTGCTAACATGCCTGTAGAAACCTTTCTTGTTATCCTTCACTCCCCTTGCTAGCTGCAATTCCAATTGGGCTTTCACCTTCCTGATAACTCCTCTGCATTCTTGAGCAATATATTTATACTCCTCCCTAGTCATCAGTCCAAGTTTCCACTTCTTGTAAGCTTCCTTTTTGTGTTTAAGCTCACCAGGGATGTCTCCGGTAAGTCAATCTGGTCGCCTACCATATTTGCTTTTCTTGCTGCGCATTGGGATGGTTTCTTCCTGTGCCTTTAATAAGGCTTCTTTAAAATACTGCCAGCTCTCCTGGACTCCTTTCCCCTTCATGTAAGCATCCCACGGGATCCTGCCCATCAGTTCTCTGAGGGAGTCAAAGTCTGGTCTTCTGAAGTTCAGGGTGTGTATTTTGCTACTCTCCTTTCTTCCTTTGGTCAGGATACTGAAATCTACCATCTCATGATCACTGCTTCCCAGGTTGTCACCCACCTCTACTTCCGCTAATAGCTCCTTCCTGTTTGTGAGCAGCAAGTCAAGCTGTGCTTTGCCCCTAGTCGGTTCCTTCAGCACTTGTACCTGCTGCCTATTCATTTCATTTGATGACCTCTAGTTCTTATATTGTAGGAATAAGTAAATAACTTTTCCTTCTTCACTTTTTTCCACACCAGTCATGATTTTATAGACCTCTATTATATCCCCCCTTAGTCTCCTCTTTTCTAAGCTGAAAAGTCCAAGTCTTTTAAATCTCTCTCTTCATATGGGACCCATTCCAAACCCCTCACAAAACTTAACAAAAAAAGAGGGGGGAGGACTGGGGGGAGTCTGTATAAATGCTCACCTTTGTTACATTAACTAACTGGCAAATTAATTTTCCAGTTACCAATCCATGAGAAGACTGTCCCTCTTATACCATGGCAGCCTACTTTGCTTAACACTCTTTGGTGAGGGACCTTTTCACTGGCTTTCTGAAAATCAAAGTACACTATATCCACAGGTTCCTCTTGCCCACATGCTTGTTGATCCCCTCAAAGAATTCTAGTAGAATCAGTTAGATTAGGTTAGCAATACCTAAATACTTTTAAAAATCTGGGCCTAAGTGATTTTGGAAGCTCTGTCCTATTTTCAAAAGTGACATAGCCAAGATCTGTAATGGCATTTAGACGTTACTCTTCTCAGCACTGCAATGTTTCACTGATTTAGGAACCTAAATCTCATTTTCAAAAGTGACTTAAGCACATAGAGGGGCTAAGTCTCACTGAGATCAATGACAGTCAGGCACATAACCTGCTTGTGTGCTTTTGATAATCTTATTAAACATCTATCTACATTTCTGATGCCTACCTCTGTATTTCTGCCCTCAAGCCACTTAGGCACATTTTAAATTTTGCTCCATGTAAACAGTGTGAAAAGGGAAAAGTCTGTCATATCGCTATCTGACAATTAGGGTTTTGTAAGCATAGTGTTATGCACTCTACCTCTAGGAATGGTATGACATAGAACTTTCTTATCCTTACTTTTGTCAGTTTGTTAGAGTTTTTTTGTACGAATTATGGAAACATGCTAGCAAGTTAGTAGTGATTTTTATAAAACAATGCTGCCTTCAGTGGTACATTTCAGAAGAAAGATTCTAAATTTCTCAAATCTCAAGGACAGAATTTTAGAATGCTCTCTCATTTCATTACAAATGCATAGTCAATGTTTGGCTACATATGGCTCCTAAGGCAAAGGACAGCATAGCAGTTTAAACAGAGCAATATACTCAAGAGCTGAGATCTGCAGTCTTATACTCCCAGTAGTAATCTCACCTTTCCCTACTCTTCCGCTGAGAAAATAACTTAAATAGACAGGTAACAATACCATTATTGTCTACCTATTTCAGTCCTTTGTTCTTTCCAAAGAAAGAGCTGCTGATGATTGTTATTCTTCCAATTTACAATTTATCACGATTTTTTAAACATTCTTATTACAGTATTATTGCATCCCCTGTTTTTCATTAGATTTTATATTTATTATACATTTTTGTCTTATAAAAACTTTGCACTGAAAAGAAGATTCCTCTTTAACACTTTACCTTCATGCGGAACCTCACCTGCTTTCCAGATGTCTGGATATCAAGATTGGGATATGCTTTGTGACCTCCAGATTGACTGATGTTTGAGTGTAGCATTCAAGGGGCTGAAGGGTTTCCAAATCAGCAGAGGATCAGATTTGATTCCAGACCTATGTGGAGCATATATGCCAGCGGGGTTGCACTACCACTCATTTCAATAGCGGCTAGCTTCACCTACCAATGCCTTTCCTGCAGATGATTAGTTAGTAGGGTAAATTTCACTGGATTCTCATGATGCTTGGTAGTGTGCAGTGATCATCACCCTATACAGGGGTCACAAAGCATATTATCCCTCACAGTATTTTTTTTCCTGAATTCATGATGGTCACTAGATAGGGCTACTGCTCACTGTTTGTTGGTCTGCTGTTCCCTGCTTGTTAGCTATCATTTGTCAAGGCTTGAATAAGAATGCTGTTGGACTTCTGGTAGGTTGCAGTATTTGGCAGCATTAACTTTCCATCATAATTCTGCTACTGTCTTTGTTGTTACATTAGCAAGAGACCTTAGCTCTAAGGTTGGGTTCTCTTAGCCTCTTCTGCCCCCCGCTCCCCGCCAAAAAAACCCCCTGGGTATCAATTTAGGAGCTGGCATGGCTGAAGTATAGGAAAAAGAAAACAGATAAGGGGTTGAACATTAAAATTTAGCTCAGATACAAGTCACATGTTCCCACAACTACAGGCATAACTAAAAAAGGTTTCTGAGTTTCTAGAGTGGACACTAGGGAAAGGGCATGCAGTAGGAGTTATGATAAGAATTTCTATTCCTATCTCTTGGCATATTTTATCTTATTACTTAAAATAAAATCAAAACATTTTGATTTTATTATAACATTGGTATATTTCAACACTTCCATAGAGTAATAAAACCAAAACTCACTGCAAGCTAACTTTGGTTCTCTTACTCTCATTCTTTTCACTTCCCTCATTTTATATTTTCCTTCCTTCAAATACATACATAGTTCTTTTCCTGAGTGTTTTACAGGTTATTGCCTCCTTCCACTCTTTTGCTATATTCTGTAATGCCTGTTCCTTCTCTTTTCTCCCCTTTTCTTCCAATACCTGCCTTTCTTTCCTATGTTTTTTTCTCCTTCCTTCTCCCATATCTTTTCTTCCCACTCTCCCCTCATCCTCTATCACTCCATTTTTTTCTCATCTTCCCCTCTCCTACTCTCTGTACTCATCTCATGCACATTCTTCTGCCTTCCCCAAAATGGCTCTTATGCCATCTCTCTTGTACCTACAATCCCAACGTCAGACACATACAAAATCTACTACCTCCATCCCAAAACATACTCTCCCACTGTCTCCTCCCAAAAAAATTCACACACACTATCCTAACTCTACATCTAACTTCTATCGCTGTGTCCCCTACCTCTGTCCATCCCACCCAAAGTTCTGTCTCTCTGCCTTTACTACTTTGTGCTTCCACCCTCCCCAGGCAGGGAAGAAAAGAGCAGCTCTACTCCAGAGGGAGGGAACTTAAGGGGATAATACCATTCCAGAATTTGGTGACTATGTCCAAGGTGAACCCAACATTCATGGTTTGTCTGAAGGAGTTTGAGGCAAGGGGGAGCACCAAGTTTCCCTCTTATGGACTGCTGTTTACATGTCTGTGCTGAGTATGACCACAAAGATGCTGGATATCACTCTCGGTCTCAGCTCAAGAATTAACAGAGTTGCAGCCAGCTACTTAAAGATTTCCAAGCACACGTGTGTTTCCTGGAATCATCCAAAGTGTCAAAGGAAATTGTTAAGCACAGCTTTATCTTAATTTATTGGAAACATATGTAAAATGGGAATAGATGAGCTGTGTCAAAGGTCTGGGTCACCAGACCTCACAATTTTTGTAGCCATTTGCCCCAGTGAAAGGATAACATTGATACTATCTATAATTTGCAGAATCGGGTCCATAGGAGATTTCATCCTCCTAGAGCAGACACACTCTGTTCTCATTGTTAAACTGCTGTAACATTTTGCGTGCAATCCATAGCCCATTTAAATAATTCTTAAAACTCCCGCTGACTTTGATGGCACCAGGATTTCACGTTTGATCTGTACCAAACAGCTGAGAAGAAATGATACTGCTTTTAGTAAAACAGCTGAATACTGGGCAGTGTCAGGAAGAAATGCAGGGAAATGCACCCAAAAATAATTGCCCTCCCAAAGAGTATTTTATTCAATGAATTATGGAATCCACTCTTTTTAAAAACAAAGGTGTTCTCCTCCACAGACAGGCAATAACTTTCCTCCTAAAGCCTCAATGTGTCAATATTGTTCTTCGTTATTATTCCAGCAGTGCCCACACCATGCAAGACACTATCAATATGCACAAGACGACAACAGATTGATGTCAACATGCTTAGAAGGCCCTCTGTACATCATAGACCAGAACTGTTTTCCAAAAATGCTTCTCAATAAAGGGACAACGTAATGCCACTGTGATTTCACATGACCAATACTGGCAGTGTAATCACACTGAGTTAACTAGTATTGGTGGATTTTTGCATAGAAAGGTTAATCTTATGGGCCTTGGATCAGAACTACATTGCATATAAAGTATAAGCTTTTTTTCAAAAAGTATCGTGGCTGAAGCAAAAATAGGCATGGGACACCAACAGGTGAGTTTTTCAGTAAGTAGGAAATTGTTCACAATTCCATGAAGCCTGATGGCTTCAGTTCTTTCTGAAGATGATCAGGTCATGAATCATCTTTGAGCTTATGTTTCACAAAAGTCAAGATGATGCGCCTAGCTGCAGAAGCAAGAGATAACTAAGGTCATCAACAGATACATGGGGTCAGACTGCATGGCACTTTGCATGCTTCGTTTGGATTTTTTTAATTATTTTTGTTGCATTTAGCCTTCTGAGAAAAGTAATCTCTCTTACCCAGATCTATTCACGTATCAGTTTTCCAATATGAAACATCTCTAGCATTGTGGCGACAGATCTCACAAATGTAGAAACTGTCAGTTGTGTGAACTGTGCAGAGGTAAATTGGACAAATGCCCACTAGAGAGTATGTTAATATTGCTAAACAGATTCAACTTGTGCCAGTTTATAACCCATCCTGGGGCTGGACAATAGGAGATAGATCACTTGCTAAATTGCCTTGCTCTGTTCATTCCCTCTGAAGCCTCTGTCCAAAGACAGGATACTCTCTATGAACCATTGGCCTGACCCAGTATTGCCATTCTTATGTTGTTACCTTTGAGGAGGTCTATATAAGGCAGCTAATATATGAATGAGACACTATATGCTATGCTGTATTTTCACAGCATTTTAAAGTGCTTTTAAGAGACATATGTTTTTAACCAGTTCTTGAGTATTTTAATAAGGAAATATTTTCTGTTTACAAGTCAGAACTGGTCATTTCTTCCAGAGAATATGATGTTTGAAAATCAGTTCCTCCTATTATAGATTTCTCCCTCAGCTTGTAGAAAATCCATGATTCCCTAAACATTGGTCTTTGAAAGCACATTGACTAAAATCTTCATGCCTAATTCATGAAGTGTAGTCTGGAGATTAGTGGAGCTGGACATAGACCAGGAATACTTTATCATATTCTAATAAGCAGAGGCTGAAAATTGCATTTCTAAAGCTACAGTATTAAAGGGCACGCTGCAAAACATGACCCAAACATAACTCAGTAGTTCTACACTGTCTGTAAGGCTTTGATATGATAAAGCATGCTGACGAGGGGAATAAACACAACTAGAAATTTCTGTATTAAAAAAGAGGAAAAAACCCCAGCAAATGCTCTGTGTATACATCAAAGACCATATTGTATATTATAAACTCACACGATTTGATCCCCATGGAACAGCCCTTGTACTAGTATCGATTATTTGAACACAACAACATAAAATTAGGCATGTAAGCAAATGTAACAGTAAAAAAATGCTAGTAAAAATAGTCTACACAGCTAACATAATCATTACCATAAAATTCTAAATGGCATGCACCAGGAACACGTGAAGATAAAAAAGTATTGCAGAATGGATCAGAGTATTTCTGGCTGCTAATTTTTTAGATTTTATTTTAACAGGAATTTGTTCATTGTACTTTTTCCCATAAGCATGTGTTATACTGTTGCTCTGTAGTAACAGGACTAAAAAACATCCCTGGGGCTTTAGTCTCTCCGCTGCAGGATTTCTGGGTTGGGGTGGGACTCATCATCTTTCATGCACCAATCTTACACAGAAGGTGAGCAGTGTCTGTCTCTATGGCAAGACCTTCCCTCTTCCCATGGGAGCACTTAGTAGGGTCAGTATCTGTGGAAGGGAAAGGAGTCAGAAACTGAAGGATCTTCTACTGAGCAGGGGAGGTGCCACATTGTCCACCTCTAAATCCATCTCTACCCGGTCAAAGTTAATTAAAAATAGCTATTATAGCATATTATATTTCCTGTGCACCTCTGTGATGGGATCTCCAGGACAACTGCAACAGGGGAAGTCCTGGAAGCACTGCTCTAGCATAGGTGCCCTGCCAGGAGGCAGATTATTAGACAGGGCTCCCCCCAATTCCCTAGCAAGTGAACACTTGAGGTAGGGTTCTATGGCCTGCTCTGTGCAAGAAGGTGCACAATGGTGAGACATAGGGCAATCCCTGCAAGGGCTTTTACCATAGGTGAGGGTAACTGTCCACTCAGGTGACTTCCACTGAAGTTTATTTATATCTTGTGGGTAGAAGAATAATGCCTCTGGGTTCTGTTTTGACTAAGAAACTAGCACTTACCAACACATATTATTACACATGCACCAACATGATCTCCAATAGCAATTAAAGGAGAGAAACAAAACCACCTGATCCGCAGTTGGTGCAAATTAGTTCATTACTGATGTCAATGAAGACAACAATTCACACCCGGTGAGAGCTTGTACACAGAATTAAAACCCCACTATGTTATAGTTATTTTCTACTTGTGACCACTATAGCAAACCACTGACAACTAATCACCGCAAAAAGTGAAGATGAGGGAAGAAAGAAGTTTAATAGCTCATCATCGTTTCACTAAAATTTCATCAGCAATACAGTAACACTGACCATAATCATCATGGATTCAGGAGGGATTCAGTTCTCACTTCCTATGTTTCCTTTACTCACTGTCACAGCTTATTTTCCAGTTCTCCAATCAGGAGAATTCAAAAATGCTACCCTCTGCTAGGAAAGTTATATATTAATTTTTACAGAGCCTTTTGTAAGTATCAAGATCTATATAGGGATCTCTGAATTCACTACTGCAGTGCAGACATGTATGAAGGTAGACATAGCAGTCTGCCACCAGTGTTCAAGTTAAAAAAGTGAAAATTATGCATTATGAGACAACAATGGCATACATTTGGCCTGGCTCAGGATCATTGGAGCTGGATGTTTTGATAAAATAATTAAAGAATTTTAATCACATGCATTGGGTGAGTATGCAAAATTATTCCTATGCCTTTGTCCTTCTGTTCTCCTTCCTCCATTTTATATGTGCTAGGTCTGAGTTTACATTGACAATCTCTCTGGATGTGCGCCTCAGAAGCACCTAGCAAACTGCTGCTCACTCAGAGAGAGTGCACAGTTTCTTTCTCTGTGCAATCCATGGACTCTCTGAAAAGCATCAATCATTGCTAACCTGGTGATGACTTTTGTGACATATGCACCGAGTCCACTAGCAATGGATTGAAACTAATCTAACTTTACATGCAGGAGGACACTGAACAATCTTCAAATGGTAATGACTTTTTTGTCAATAATAAGCAAGGCAAAATATGAAATAGTGTCCCACAATAAAGATAAAAAGGATGCATATCCCATAATGAATTCACAAGTTGCCAAGTCATTTAGTTCTGCACTAAGCTGGCCATTGCTTCATCCCATAAGTATGGCTAAATTTTTGATAGTGGTGTATGTTCTTTTCTCTATCCAACCACCTAGCTTGTGGCAGAAAAAGAAGCTGAGCAAACTGATGGTGGTGAAGAGATATTAATGGAATGCAAAGAATTTTCTTGTTTGTCAGTTAGAAGCACTAGCTGCCTGTTTCTGTTTAGTTCTGTTTTGTGGAAGGAGAGAGAACAGCCTTGGTTTACAGCTGCTGTTGCACTTTCTGCTATAGGCCTTTCCTCTACTGCTCCTTCTGCCATGATTGCAAGGTCTGTTCCCAAATCTATTTTTTGCTGCTGTTGGCATTACAGCATCTGAACCAGAATCTATAGTTTTTGCCGCCTCACCATGCAACTATTTCTGCTGTGTCTGCCAACACTGTTGAAACTGCACTTGAATTTATTACTGATATGGCTTCTGATACCTCGCTGAAATCTTTGGAAGACTTTCTAATTGATCAACTGTGCTACTGGCATATCATATGTTCCCTTTCTCTTGTTTGTCATTAATTGGTCATTGGAATTAAACAAAGAACTTAATTCCTAAAGAGTTCACCTGTACTTCTCGCAGATGCCAGACCTGAAATCACAGCAATTCTTTCTCTATGATATTACAATGAGTTGCTTTGGAAATAAAGAACAAGGCGAGAGCAAAAAAACCCCAGAAAATAAATATACTGTGTAAGCAAAAATGTTTCCAATTATTTCTCTCTCCCCAAACTTTTCCTCTCTCTCTGTTCCAGCTGTCACCTGAACTAATTTGGAGAAGAAGTAACAAATGCCAGGCTTGTTTAAATATGACTGAGTGCTTCAGAGAGACGAAAAGGAAACAAAACTGATTTCACCATCCCATTTGCTAGCCTTGTCACAAAAGACTTCAATAGACCAGGCCAAAACTGACTTCTACATCCCAACCACATTTCATTTAAATAAGGTTCACAACCATCTTTTATATACATGCAAATACAAAGTTTGCCCAGACAAGAGGTGAGTGTGCCCATTCAGCAGCAACTGCACTGGTGCCCATAGTCTAACTCTGCAATGGGCTCAGTGCCGTTCTCTTCATGGACTCCATAGATTACTTGATGGGATCCCCATCTCCAGAGTTTTGTGTGGCTCATAAGCTGCTCAGAAGCTAAGCAAGACCTCTTGCCCTGGCAATTCACTCTGCTCCTATGAAGCTTATAAACTAAGGAGAATCATTACACTAATGACTCTCTCTGCTCTTACGGAACAGATATTGCAGTTCTGTAATCACATTTTCTCATATAAAGGGAACCTGCTTGTTCCAAGCATGAAGGGATGCGTACAATGTCTATCAACCATTGGCTGAAATATTTAAATATATGAAAGATAAAAAACAACCACATATGTGTTCACCACAATCAACACATATTACCTAATTAGCTGGTATCTGATTACTTTTTTTGCCCTTGTTTGGCTGTGACTATCAACTAAGATTTCAGCAAGTGACTCACAGAAGATTTTCCGAGAAACAATGACCAAAATTCACAATAAAAGGAGGTCCTCTCAGAGCCTAAGGCTTTGCTAAAGGGCTTTTGATTTTTTCTAATTTAACAGTGGGCACACAGAAAACTTATCAACTGTATTAAGAAAGAGTGACTAATCTGAAAAGACCATGTGGACAGAATTGCAAGACTGAGTGAATGTAGGCCATCAATAGCAGTGCTCAACAGGCTCTAGCAGTATAAAAAAGGCACAAATTGTTGTCAACATCATCAAAATTAGGTACCATAAGCGTCAATGTTCACATGTGCTCATAATCAAGGAAATCGACAATTCTCTTTTTTGCTACTTCTTGATTTCATTCTGTTTTGCCCTCAACCCCAGCTGATTCCACCACTAGTATCTCTAATGAAAAATGAGCTCTAATTACTGCCTGTCTTGCAGACGAATGGAATGCTAAAGGCTTCCAAATCCCTCATTGTTAGTTTTCAAATCTATGTGGGAAGGGTAAAAGCAACAGGTGTCTGAATATGTTTGAGAGGGGCCAGGCACCTTTCCTCATGTCTTGTCAATTCATGGCAAGGCTGTTGTATAACCTGGCAGCCTTTATTACACAAGAGCTGCGCCCATGGAATAATCTGCATCAGGGACCTGCAGAGTATGGCAAATCTATCTGCTAAAATGTTGGACTGTGACTGTTAAATGACTTGCCTTACAGCCCCTGATCTGTCACTATGACAAAAACAGCTTAAATATACCATATGAAGAAATAATATCCCCACTTCATTTACAGAGTAATCTTCCCCTGCTTTGATTTACCTTCATGTGAAGATGATATAGCACACCCAGGAACAGCAGTCAGAGCATAACTGTGTTGTCCTCGTTTTTACTCCACATAATACATGGCTCCCTCCAACCCACCCTCCCATCTTCCCTTTGCTTCCCCACCTTCTGCAGCTGTTCTTTGCTGTGTCTATTATGACTTTTCTCCTGGACTGCATTCCTTTTGCCCCAAGATTTCATAGTGTCTGCAACAGATTGCTTTCACTTTTGGATTTTATTATTAAAACAGGTAAGTGAATTATGGACAACAGAGAAAGACAAACGAAGAAGCAGAACTAAAAGGGCTCCCCTCTGTCACAGTTCAGGGAAAGTGTACCTGCATTTGCCCCTTGTGTTCCACCAAGGACACGCACTCTAGGTTCCCAGCTCCTTAGCCATCACTAGAGCCCTGCAAATCCACTGATAACCACTTTATGTTCGTGAGTATCCACATCCCCAACAGCTCATTTTTGCAGATATGGATGTGGATACATATTTTGTATCTAGGACCCAGTAAATTTGCAGATATCGCCGGGTATCTGCATCTGCAGATGTCAGTACAGATATCTGCTGCTCATTTTTGTGGATACAGATGTGGTTACAAATTTTGTATCTGCAAAAGGCTCTAGTCAGGCTACACAGTTGTCTGTCTACAGCACTGAGAGTTTCCAAGCTAGTCATACTGTATAAGCAGGCCTGTTTTGCTTTCTTCTCACAGCCTAATAACAGCATAATTGCCCACACATTGGTAAGGTACCAAACAGCTTTTTCTAAGCAAACTCATTTGTTCTTAAGGTGAAAGCATTACAGAAAAACAATACAATATATATATACACATGCTAATAAACTTACCAGAGATCACCCCAACTCAACAGGGTCTCTGGTAGAAGTCAGTACTTCAAACCCCATAGTGGGGTTTTCTACTATGGTTACAAATTCATAATGTCATTGCTTGATACAAGAATCCCCAGGTATTTAAGAACCACTTTTTTTTTTTTATACAGTTTGAGCCTCTGATCTTGTCCTCATGTAACAGATGATCAGCAGACAAAAGTTCCTCCTCAGGACACAGATTTAAAAGGCTGAGTTCTTGCATAAGAAGGGGTTTATTTGCACATACTGTACCAGAGAGAGATTTGCTGGAAAACCCATTTAACTTTATAAATTCATTCTTTCCAGGGTTTACATTAGTCCCTCCTAGAGTTGTTACACAAAATTCCATGATAGTACATACACATTTGCATTTTTACTACAATGAATTCCTAAGACACAAACCTAATTCAATATGGTTAGTCCACAGTATTGCAGGAAATCATCATATAAGATCCACCCTGTCCACAAATGGATTGGACCAAAGTCATCTCTCACTTATACCAGTGATCAGTGTGAGGTACACAGTGCATTGGCATCCGTGTCAGACATCAGGATTCCCCAGTGGATATGCTCAAAGTTCATATTTCATGAGTCCCTCACACTAGTCAACACTTCTATATAATAAGCTATAACAAAGGTAGGTCAAGGAAGATTCCCTGAGCAGAGATCACCAAAGCTCAGTATAGTTTCAACCTCCCTGGTCTGGCACCCTTGGGACGGTCCCAAACAAGGGAATTTGCTGGACTGGGGGAGGCCAGGCATCTGGACTCTCCCAGGGCTTCCCTCCTAGCTGCTGCCCCAGGAGAATCCAGAGGCCTGACCTCCTCCAGCCCACATGTCTGGCTCTGCTGCCAGCCTGCTCACGGGGCTCTGCTCCCTGCTCCCACTCCCATGTGCCATGACAGCTGCTCCCAGGATTCCTCATGGGGGGCTAAGGAGCCCCGGGAGCAGCTACCACCACGCACTGGGCCAGGATTGGGGAACCCCAGAACAGCTGGGCAGCAAGCCCTACAGGCTGCTGCTGACCAGACTGTCTCCACTCCTGGATGCTCTCATCCTCTGCAGCTGCAGCTCTCTGGTCTAGCAACATCTGTGGTCCTGCCGAACCATGAAGCTTGCCGGACAAGCGAGTTCCAGATGAGAGAAGTTCAACCTGTATAAAGACGATTAGTGATGCCTCCTCTAAACAGCCATCCCTCAGTTGCTTGTTAACAGACACATTCTGAACTCTCTCACCACCAAAGAAAATATAATAAATAGGGTCAGATGCTTTGGTATGGTTCTCTCCCCATTGTGCAGCTTGGCATCTGGGAATCACGGGATGGCACAAAGCTGATGTAGCCAATTCCAAGCCAACTGGTTCCCCAGCCCATCCAATAGACGAACAGTATTTTTGAGCAAGCTGGAGACGTAGCCATCTTTGATACTTAAGGACTGTTTTCAGTCATACTTACGATGGATTTGACACCCAGCTGGGCTGAAAATGAGGGGAGAAGGAAGGTGATTTCCATCATTCCAGGTTCTCTGAGAAACAGTCGATTCAAGGATCTGGCTCAGACTTAATAAAACAAAACAAAACCCAGCTCCCAAAATAGCTCTTTTAGGTTAATTTCTGAGGATTTTCACATATTTCCATATATGGGTCATAGAGATGGTTTGTTGAGAGAGTGAGAATATGTAACAACTTCTCAACTAATCCAAGCTTACTTCTACCTCATAGATGACCATAGATACCATACTAATTGTACATCTAGATGAGCAGTGTTTTAGAGGCTGCTAGTTCTGTATTCCTGGCATTGAGAGATAAACTAAGAAACACCTCTCAAAGCAAAAGAAAGCTTAATTGTTGAAAGTGAAGAAAGAATGTAGCAACTGCATAATTATTATTTAGGAAATAACAGCAACTTTAATATTTATTTCTTTAACTCTGTCTTAGTTAACATTGCATCTATATTAACTAGACTAATCTAGAGTATTGGCTGGAAAATACTGGTTCAAATTCTTCTAAGGAAAGGTGCTTGATTTAGACTACATGCAAGCAAACACGTACAAAAATAGCTATAACTTAATAAATGTAACTGCTCCTAACAGCAATGACTTTGCTATTCATTAGAATACTTTGCATTTTTACTAGCAAAAGGCTGTGGCACAAGTTTTGTAACACAATTCAATACCTGGGAGAGCACCACATTTTGCATGAAGATAAAATTGTCCTTCTCAAAGTACGTTAAGACAGGATATTATCCATGATAAATGCCCTTCTGCATGTGTGCCGTTTTCCTCTGACTCCTTTCCATACATAATAGCTTACAAATTATACAATATATGTAGAGGGGAAAATAGTATTTCATTTGATCATCACCACTGTTTACAGTAATCAGAGAGAGTGTGCATGAATGAGTCTTGTAATGCTATTTTACAGCTTGCTTCCGGTATAATCAATAAGACACTTACTTTGAAAGATTCATGTAAGTTTAGAATCAATTATGAATGGAAAAGATAATGAAAAAGTGTGTATGTTAGTGGTTGAAGATTTGTTTATATGAGAGTTATGTTTTTTCACTCTTACTAGATTTTTTCCAAATGATGCAAAACAATAAAACTATACAGTAAATATTTTTAAAGAACCATTGTTTATCCAGTTAAACCAACCATGGCATTGAAATCTGCACATTTTAAATTCCTAAAGCTCCTGGATCATGTTCTCTGAAGGACAGATTTGAAAGATATTGTAATTTTTAAGTTATCCTATTTGTTACACTACTTTGAGGTGGAAGTGCCTTTTCCAGAGGTTTGGTTTTGCTTATTTTACACTATGAAACCTGACATTATTTCAGTGTTTATTACACACACACAATGGGCTGCAGAAGATCAACATCAAGTAAAATAATTAAAATTAAACAAATAACTAAACCTTCATTTTAACAAACTTCCTTATTCTGGTAGGGATTGGGATAAGTTTCAAATCTTTGTAAATGACAATAAATATCCTTATAGAAAGAGAGAAACTCAGTTTAGGTGGTTGTTCTCAGTTGTTTTTAAGACAGATCCTGTTTCTTTAAGAGAAATCAAGAAAAGATACATATAATTAACAGAGAAAAATAAAATCAAGCTATAGCAAAATACAGCTTCACTCTTCACACCAAACTATCCTATTAGTCAGCCCTGGGCCTTGGCTTTACTCCCACGAGTCTGGGCAACATTGTTCTGTGTAGCTGTCATTCTCCTTTAGTCCAAACAGAACCAGATTACACCATTTCTTTGACCCCATTCTGAACTATTTTCAAATAATTAAATAATTGTAGGGCTGAAAGGGACTTCAGGAAGTCATCTAGTTCATCCCGAAGCAGCATTATGCTTAGATTTTCGGTGACAATTTTAAATCGGTTTGTTAGGTTGAAATTGGCCATCTGACATTTTACACCCACTTTGGACAATTTAATATTTAAGTCCACAATAGAGTTCAGCACAGCACTCTTGGGGTGTCTTCTTCCTTCAATCTCCAGAGTTCTCACAAAATGGAAGGTTAGATCCCCAAAATCAACATCAATATTATTACACTTTCAACACTGGAGGTTCACTTGAGACCAGGCTGAGAAGCAGTCCCCTCTAAAATTATCTGGTTTTTTTTTTTCCCTAAGGGGGGGGGTCAACTCTTTCCATTTTTGCTAAGGATATTACACATATATTTATGGCATTTGGGGTTAATTTACCTACAATAAAAATGACAAGAGTTCATAGGCATCATGCTTTAAGGCATAAATTAATCACTAGGTGAGTTCAGAAAGCAACTCAGCTACTAAGGTGGACCCAAAGGTATAGTAATACACAACTAGAGGTATACATTGGAGATTTTTCACCTTCGCTTTAAGTATGTATCATGAAGACAGATGCAAATTTAGATGATCCATGGCTTAATGCTAGTTTGGAACCTCAACTATACCTGTGTGAAACCAGACTAAGGCCATAGTGTTGCACTGGATTACATTACAGTGATATCAGAAACTGAGCCAATATTTCTAGTTAGGGAATAAGTAAAAACTAATCTATGCTAAACAGAGGTTTTGAATCAGATACTGAAACTTCTAATCATGCAAGTCTCCAAAAAAACAAAACAAAAAACCTGCAAAAGCTGGTTATTAAGACTTATGCTCAGTGTGGGTTGTAAAATTCAGGAATAGTTTAATAGCTCCCAAACCAAGATGTATGTACTTCCACCCTAAGGAGTACAATTGATAAGGAAAACAATTACCAGTATGGTTAAAGGATCAAATTATTATTCTTTGACCTACCAATATGGCCAAAATTCCTTTTATTTGACATCTGCTTTTGAGTCTTTCAGGCTCACATTTTCAAGTTTTCCTCCACAACCAAGAGGGCTAGAAATGCAAGCTGAGATTCCCCCACAGTCATAAGACTACTGGAACTGGGGCATAATTTTTAAAAAAAGTACAAAATCATGAGACTCACAATGTAATCACAGGTTGGCAATAATGAGAAGGAATATCTCAGCTCTGATTACAGTCATTTGAAAGTGTTACTCTGATTGAGACTCCACAATTCTTTGTAACCTCAGCAGTTGTCTCAGAAATGAACTCTGTGGCGTCTTGATACCTCAATACATCCCTCAAGGGCATATATAAGTATAGTTTGAGTTTGGATACTTCTTTTCCTAACCATTAGGATTTGTCTAGCAATACAAACTTTCATGCATTTTTTTCCTGATTCCCTTTTATATCACTTCTTTTGACTCCTTGTTGTTTTTAATTTAGCTCTTCTTACAAGCGCTTATATCATGGATTAACTTGGATAATATAGAGTTCTTCCTATATTATACAGATGCATTCCCAGCAGCATTTCCATTATGGACTATCTGGGATCTCAAAAGACCTTCTACAATGTCAAAAGAACTCTTGTGTGGAGAAGACACCCTAACCCTCTCTGTTTGGTGATGAGATACTAACCAGCTATACTTGTGATAAGATGCTTCACGTGAGGTATTCAATTACATCTATAACAGGCACAGCAGAAAGAATATTTAAAGTCTGCTCTGTCCTTGACTCTTGATTCTGCATGTCAAAAGCACTTAACTCCAAACCCTTTGGATTACCAATACTGCATTACATTCATTGACTTCTGTACCAGATTATCCAGTACCAGATGCACTGACATCACACATGGAGATATTGATGCTGTTTTAATTCTGTCATAGGACCAGCACAGCCTTCCTACATTCTGATGTCTTTGTTTTGGTGAAGAGGATAAGTAGGAACTTTCTACCCAACTCCTCTTTCCTCCCCAATTACATGATTTTAAGTCAACCCCAAAAATGACTCTGAAAATTCAGAAATGTACCAAAATAGGTCTTCAAGAAAATGCAGCCCTTTTCAGTTTATGAAACCACAGAGCTGTCCACACTAATCTACAGCTCCCCTTGGTGGGTCACATGCTGAACTACAGTTGAGTGGTAGCAGAAATTAATTTCCATAGCTGGTAAAATAATTTATACAGCTACGCTTCTGCAAAGTTTAAACATTAAGTGCAGCATTGCCCCTCAAACCTATAGCACTATATTCACTCAGACAGTGAGTTTATCAGTGCACAATAGCTTTAAAAACACACTTTAATTTGGTGCTGGAGTCTAAAATCGGACAAACCCAGACAAAAACAAAAACTCAGTTCTCTTCCTTGTAGCTTCTATGGGGTCCTTTGATCAGCAAGTGCTATCCTGAGTTTTCTACCTTACTCCTGTCACTCTCAATGCTCTGCAGCGTGAAGACCATCCTTTTGAATCAGGGAGCCTGAATTTCCATTACACCTAAAGTTTTTTATTGCCTTTCCTCAGTCAATCAGAGGGATCACTGATGAGACAGACAACATGCCTGCTCCCCACAAGAACTAAGTATGATGTGATTCTAGCTCTTGTAGGTCCAGGGTCAGAATCTTGACTCTTCTGCGTGCTAACAGATACCACGGCCAGTTGAAGAGTCTCAGTCACATTAAGTTCTTTATGTTGGAGAATGTTTAAAATACACTAGAGTAAAATCTGCACTGGCTATTCAAACAAGCCCATGTATTTACAATATCTAATTCTGTTTCTTAACATTTCTTTGTAATGGTCCTAAGTAACGGGGCTAAACCCTAAAATATCCTCCCATCGCAACCACTTGAACTTTGCTATTGGAGTACACCTCAGATGTTATCTGTATTGTTCCATCTTCTTGGTAGCCCTGAATAATATTTGGATAGAATTCCATAAGAGTCTTCCTCTTTTTCTTTATGATATTTCTGACTGGCAGGAAGTATCATCGAGTCATTCAGAAAGTCTTCTAGGTCTCTCTCCTGATGAGGGGATCCACCCTGTTACAGTGATGTTACGGCGATGCATCAAAAATGAGCATTTCTGGAGTGTAAAGCCTATCACAGAAGCTTAGCATTTGCTCCTCTCTTGTAATATAGCTATAAGAGTGTGTGTGTGGGGGGGGAGGGTGTTATGATCAGTGATCATCTCAAATTTCTCTGTACTAGGGAGGAACCAAGGTCTCTGCACTAGGGAGGAAGTAGCAACTAATATATACCCTCTAGAGCAGGGGTGGGGAACCTAAGGCCTAGGGGCCAGATGCAGTCCCCAGCTTGCCTGGATCCAGTCCCCGAGGCTCAGGGCTCTTCCCCCCCCAGCATTGGGGAGCCCACGCTGGCACTCCACACCCTCCGCCGCCCTCTGCCTGACTGATTTTTCTGTGGGTCAGCTGCTCCTGGGCCCAAAAAGGTTCCCTGCCACTGCCCTAGAGTTTCCTTCCCACTTGGGCTGGATATTTTCTCTAGGCCATAGTTTGTCACATGTTTACACTACATGTTGCAATAGCATGGATTTTTGGAAAAATGTTAAATCAAAGGTCTTAAATGAAAAAAAAAACAACCAACAATATCCTCTAGTATTTCCACCAGAAACCTACTAAAACCTGAAGTATGACAATCCTTTCTGGACAAAAACAACGTACACAAATTAAGCTGAACAGTGACTTGTTGCTTCTCAGAAATAGCATTTCCATATTACTTTCTTCCTCATTTTACATTCCTGCCATTAACTAACTCTTTCAACTGAATTCAAGTGAAACAAAGGCAAAAAGAATAAGCATAAAAGAAATCAAAGAATATCCATATATAAAAATTGATCTAATTTTTGCATGTCTGACACTTTGACCACGTATTGACCATTTGTGACCATTTTGAACAGACAAAAATCAATCAATAATTCACTCACCAGAATATTTTCTATTCTTATAAAACAAATCATGCAGAGTAAAACAGTAGGAAGATTATGACAGTAAACACACACAGCATTGCTACCAACAAAGCAGTCCAGCTTATTGACATAAGAACTAACCTAGAATTATTGTTGCATTTTCTGCAACTGAAATATTTAAAACAATATTTTGATACTCAAAGGCAGACCTGACGTATTTGTCAGTTTCCCTGGGAGCCCAGAGTGATTAGATTTGGGGGTCAGTCACTTTAAGGTCATCTTGAGACCACACATTTAAATTTCAAATTGAGTACAAACATGATAAGCAAAACTTTTATTTTATAAAGGACATAAAATCAACTTATACTACTAGTTGGTATGGGCAAAACCTTTCCATTAAATTCTCTCATCCACAGATATGGACCTACCGTTACAAGAGATAATTTTGCTGACAAATAACCTTGATAAGTAAAGGTAAGGCACATAGACAATTTACTGAAATTACAAACTTCTTCAAACTACGTGCCAACACTCATCCTCTTCAAAGTAAACGAGAAAGCACGAGGTTTCATGTTACAAAGCATCTACACATACAGAACACTTTCCAAAATGCTAACAATAAATCTAAAAAAATCAATATTATTAATTTGAGAGATGGATGCTAGAAAAGCAAAGTTGCCCCCAGTGCAAAGAGTTAAATTACAAATACAGTGGAATAGGGTAAGGATGTTTAATTCTCAGAATAATATCCATTACCAGTTTTTCTAATCCAGATTTAAGACCCATTCTGCATATCTTTTCATATGAAAAAAGGGATACAACAACTGAATTTTGAAGGATGTTAACACACATTTTCCCAGCTATGGAACGTGTTGGCTTAAAGCCCAATGAATAAAATAGCCACATGTTCACAGTCTTTAATTATCTAATTAATGTAGTGTCATTTTAGCAATTAGTTCAGATGACCCTATGTAACATTTTTACAAATATCTTTTTGCCTACTAAGACCAGAATACCGAATATTGCAAAAATTTTATTACAGAAGTATAGTCTGAACATTAAACAAACATAAATAATTACATAAGTCTACCCTACTAAGGAGCTACCTATCACATTTATTCCTCCTACATTGGCTTGTGCATCTATTTTGTGGACCCAATTTTAGAACTGAGTTCCTAACTCATTTCAGCCCCAATTGAGAAAACAGTGTTGAATTGGGGGGGGGAGGGAGTTTATGGGTTTGGGCAGTCACATTTGAAATCTGGGCCCACTGTAACTTACATACAGATATAAAACTTGAATGTCCCATGTGACCTACCAATCATCGCAGACCATCATGAACTAGCCAGTGTCATTGAAAATCATGTCTCATCCTTACGAGGGTGGATCATAGAGGGTGGGGGTCAGGTGTAAAGAACATCCCATCCTCTGCAACATGCAGATAAGAACCAGATAAGGACCCATATAAGTATCAGATAAAATTTTGCTCAAAAGGGCTTTGTCTCTGCTCCTACTGGAGAGCACAGTGCTCCAACACAGGGATGAAGTGAGGCCTAATGTGGAGTAACAGATCATACCAGATCTGGTGCCACCTTCCTCTGAAGCATCTGGTACTGGCAAGTGTCAGAGAAGGATTTTGGACTCAATAGATCTCCATTGTGGAAACTCCTATGCTTCTTACTCATAAGTAGCATCTAGGGTTGCCAGGTGTCCAGTTTTGAACCAGACAGTCCAGTATTTGAGCTTTCTGTTCGGGAAACAAATTGAGAAAATATAAATGTCCGGTATTTTCTAAATAAGATGTAATGTAGATTGTGATGTAATGTCAAGTGTGTCCGGTATTTTTGTTGAAACCATCTGGCAACCCTAGTAGCATCACTGATTCAGTGCCTGATCCAAGACTGGGACTTCTACCTGCTACAGAAACACAAATCACAAATAAATAGATTCTACTCAATGTGACTGAGGGTAGCATGACTGATCCCTAACCCTAACCCTAACCCTAACCCTAACCCTAACAGAGAACATAGAATGAAGGGATCCTCAGAGACTCTGTTCAGGACAGTAAAGAAACACAGAGGAAGAAATGGCCCTTACACTGAAAAGACTGACCCTTTAAGAACCTATTTTCTTTTCCCATATTGGTCTGCAGTAGGGAAATAATTTATTTTCTCCCAAGGAGTCATAGTGTTATCACTAATGAACAGATAATTTTTTTCATAGAAGAAAAAGGAGATGGCACGTTGGTGTATATGGTGTCCCATATTTTTCCCTCTTGTATACCTATATTTAGTCAAAGGTTTGTACACACACTGACCCTTTAGTTCCTCCTACTCTCACTTCTCAAAGCCCATTCTCTCCTACAGATAAGTATCATGGACATGGGTTGGTGTCACACTGCAACTGTAATTTACTAACATCAGAACTACTGAATTATAAAATTAATGTTGTAGAGAAATGTACTTACACTAAAGAAATTATTTCTGCAACATTTGCTGTGTCCTTCATTTTGGCAATCTGCCTATTTTAAAGGGGCCAGCATTTTATTTGTTCTTTGGTAATTTAATCAGAAGAGCTGGGTCCTGAGCTCTGATAACACCCATGGTTTACAAGGTGTCTTTTTAGTTTGTGTGGGCCACTACCCTGCTCCACTTATCTGATTTATTCTTTAATACATTTGTTAATTAAGAGGTGGCCTGAGACAGCCAGGAGAGCATAGGGGATCTATGGCTTTGGGGATGTATTTCTGCCAAACTTAAAACGCTTATAATTTACACACACATCCATCCATCTTGGATGCCAAGAGCAAGGTGGAAACCCGCTCAGTTTTTACAGTATGGATAAAATACTTTCCATCCTCCAAACCAGCCAGCAGCAACACCCCCCATCATCACAAAAATCTAGTTTATTAGTGTAAGGGTGGGGCTGATACAGGGAGCTGCCAATGACTACTCCGCCTGGGGAGCAAGCTTTCGTGCTCTCACCATTATGCACTCCAGATGGCAACCCGTTATCCAGATCCATCCCATTCCCTCCAAACAACGGCAGCAGCAGTAGGTAGGATAAATCCCAGAGCCTGGACCCAGAGGCAGAGTGTGATCCATCCTCTTCCATATCACCTATCAGGAGAAAGGTGGTGGGGGAGAAGAAAGGGGAGAGTGAAACAGTAGTCCCCAAGCCTCAACGATGGAGGGAATGGTGGAAACGAGAGAGCAAGTGTATACTTCTATAGTTCCCAAACAAGATTTGTCCGCTCCCCGCTCTGAAGGTGTTCCCAGCCGCATCCAAGTTGAGAAGTGGGTGAATATTTCTGGGGCAAAGTAGCTTGCTCAACTTTACTAGTAGCATATAATCCCAAAACATTACGGAGAATAATGTCTTTGCCCCCATGATGTGGGACAAGACACTTTGAACCAGACACCAATTTAAATCGCACTGAATAAACAATGCAATAATTCCACTGTCTTCATCAGATGTGTACAGTACAGCTTAGGTCAGAAACTGTCCCTCACTATTGGGTTTGTTGGACTGATGACCTCAGTAGGACAAAAGAGCATAGGAAATGGATGACTGAATATGTACTTTGGCTGCAGTGATGAACAACTGAACACAGATACCTATTGTGGGTAGCCACAAAATAACTGGACATTTAATCAGATGTTAAAAAACACGAAAAGCAGACTTTCCTACTGAAGAGATTGTATGAAGCACAAATAGGTAGAAAGAAGTGCATTCACAAGATTCTTCAAGATTACACTGATTACTTCCTCCCTTTCAAATGCAGACTACGTTGAAGCCTGTTTAAAAAATTCATACAGTGGAATCATTCTGTGCAACTGTAAGAAGCAAACTGTCAGACAACATTCCCAATGCAATATTATATTGTGCTTCAAGAAAAGATTTCCATATATTCTAGATTAAAAAAGTTTCATAAATAAATGATAATCCATTGCCTATACTGAAAAGCAAAAAATAATTTTGTGTTTGCATTTTACTCTGCAATGTAAAATGTAATCTCGCTTTTAATATAGTCTGTTGTATATACACAGAGGTAAAAAGATGTAAGTTTATGAAAATTGATTTTTGTACATTTAAAATATTTTTATCTGTGTTTATCTAGCAATTATTCTTTCATGAGTGTGGCAAAATATCACATATTGATATCCCAAAACAAATTATGATAATCTGGTTTCTTCTTAAAAGAAGAGGAGACAAGTATATTTTTAATATTTATTAAGATAAGAGAGACAAGGTGGGTGAGGTGATCTCTTTTATTGGACCAACTTCTCTTGGTGGAAGAGACAAGCTTTCGAGCTGCACAGACTTCTTTAGATCTAACGTAATCAGGGTGTCTCAGCTAAAGGCACAGTGGAACAGTTTGTTAAATATAAGAGATTAACACATGTTGCTGGAGATCAGTTGAAATGAAGAGGACAATTAACATCTCTGCAGTCACAGGACAAGAGAAGAACAGTAGTTACAAACTGTAAAAAGACACAAAACCAATGTCTGTTGTGACCATGACTTTTACACTATAGTAGAGCCATGAATTTAAGTTCCTAGGCTTGTCTTCTGAAGGTGGCGTGCAGGTTTCCTTGGAGGATGAGGACAGGGATCATTTTGTGAAAACTGCTCACTCATGGGTGATAGGTGTTTCTGCCTTTTATCTTTTTTTTTTTTTCTGCGAGTTAACTTAAAAGCACAGTGATTGATTTCATTCGCATAGTTGTTGGGGCAACTGATGCACTGGATGAAGAACACCATCTGTTGTGTGAGGTACGTGTAGTGTGCATGAGTCTGGAAAGGTACGATATGGGTGGTATTGATGATTATAGCAGTCATGGGGCTGACAGAATTGCTAGGCCCCTGGGCTACGTGTGTGGGGGGAGTGGCTCCGCGCTCCTGGAAGGGGAAGGGCTAGCTAGCCAGTCTCCACCTGCCGTTTGGAGTTGCATGATTTAAAGGACCTATGGCTCCAGCCTCTGCTGCAGTAGCAGTAGAGCTCCAGGCCTTTTTGAATCACGGGGCTCTGGGGCAACTGCCCCTTTTTCTCCCCGGCCCCCTCGGCAAGCTTGATAGCAGTGGAGAAATTTTCGCATGGTTGTCATCTATTATGGCAGCTTGAAGTGGCTATCTGTGGGGAAGTTGACTTCTGATGACTTATTCAGATAAAGGCAGTGATGAGGAAGAGGATGCACTTGGGTGGTTGCTGAGATGGGACACAGCTCAGCAGAATTCTGCTGATGTCATTTTTAAGAAGTTTATTTGAAGCAGATCCAGGATCCAAAATAGTGTGTATTTCATAGGTTGTTGATATTGTACAGCCTACACAATAGCAGCTATCTGGTAACAGTACTGCCTACTAGTGTTTCTCAACCAGTGGTACTCGAGAGAAGTCTGGGGGACACGTCAACAACTAAAATTTGGAGAAAATTGAATTTTTGTTTTAAGTTTTACAACGTTTTATTATTTTTGTACTTTTGGCACCCAAAAATTTCATCACCCACCCAGCTACAATTAAGTTGTTTAAACAAATGTGTTACAATGGTAGAAAAGAAAACTGTTGGTACTGGGGGGGACGTGTGTGTGTGTGTGTGTGTGTGTGTGTGTGTGTGTGTGTGTGTGTGTGTGTGTGTGTGTGTGTGTGGAGACAGGCAAACAGACAGACAGACGGACGGACGGACAGATAGATTTTTAAAGGGGTACTTTATAAAAAAAAAGTTGGGAAATACTGGCCTACACAATAGCAGCTATCTGGTAACAGTACCTCCAGTCAATGCCAGGGCCATCTGTAGGTGGCAAACTAGCTAGGTTGGCTGAATACACTCTGCCTCTGGGGGAAAAAAAAGAGAGAATTGATCCATTCTCATGGCGGCCTCCAATGGGAGACATTTGGGTCAAGATTAGTACAACTGCAACCAGTTCACAAAACCTTGAGGGTTCTCTGTACGGAGATTCCTAGGCTTAAGAGTTATCCCAGTATATTTCCCCTCATCACAATATGTTGTATGGGTGCATGTTATAATAAACTGGAATATGTAAAAACTCTACTACTTACAGGAAGTTCCAAAGAACATGCCCTTTGTAGTCAATTGTATATAGTCAATGTTTATATATACACAAGGCAGTTTTAGTTGAGCGTGTATATTAGGAATAATTAGCTACAGTGTAATTGAATAGTTGTATAACCACATGAAATCTTAGCAGTTACACAATTGTCTGATAGTCCCCAGGGGTGCGGCTCGCAGCCAGTGCACTCCGGGCCCCACTCCCAAGGAGCCCCCTGCCACCTTGCACTGCTGCCTCTCCATCAGAGGCAGCAACACGCGGTGGCAGGCAGGAGCTGATCCGCGAGGGAGCCAGTTTAAAAATCAGCTCCCTGTGCAGACTGGCTGCCTCCCATCCCACACTGCTGCCTTTGTCCACCGGAGTCTGAGCTCCCTGTGGGCAGAGACTCCTGTGACAGGGGTGGGACAGGGGTGGCTGCAGCGAAGCAGCCTCGGTTTGTGGAGACCCAGGATCACTGCGGATAAAGGCTGCTCCGCCTCTGTTCACGGGGAAATTGGATCCCCCGCGGACAGGGACAGCTGCCAGACCAGCCTCCGTCCATGGTGAGCCCAGGCTGCCGTGGACAGAGACTGCTTTGCAGTAGCCTCTCTCCACGGTGCTGCCTCTGCTAGAGGCAGCAGCGCGGGATAGAGGGGGGGGGGAGGCAGCACTGGGGAGCAGGTGCTGGGGAGGAAACTAGCTTTTAAGCTGGCTCCTCCCAGCACCAGCTACTGTCTGCCCCCCTCGCTGATTCTGTAAGAGGCAGCAAGGGAGGGAAGGACAGGTTGCAGGAACCAATACACATGGCTCCCCTTGCGTATTGGCTTCAGATTGCACCAGGGAGTGGTGGAAGATCTGGTGGCAGGAGGGAGTGGCAAGCAGATCTGGTGCTCATGGGGAACCTCCTTAAAGCCAGCACCAGCTCTTGTTCCCCCCCAGCTGCTTCTGTATCAGTTGTAGTGTGTAGTTGATAAGATTAACCAATAAACCAAGGCTTATTGGCTAATCGTGTAGTGGACTACATGTTGACATCCCTAATGTATATAGCTATTTGATCTTTTTCTTTAGTTTGAATATGATACAGGAAGAACAACAGGGACATAGAGCATTTTAAATGAGAGCTTTCACTAATGGAATTAGTATAATTACTGCAGGAAGTGCTAATTTTCCTGCTCAGTGGAAGTTTAATAAAAACGTTATATCTAGTCTAAGACGAAGATTAATCAGTGTGGTCCAGAGAACAGCAGCAGTTCCTTTTCAAACACAGCAATTTTCAAAATTTGGCAGCGTGTACATGATGCAAATTATCTCACATCCATATTATGTACAATAAAAACCTGATTTTTTTTTTCTGACAGCAGTCCTAAGAGAAATTCTTCACATTCTTTGAGACGAGTCATCTACAGTTATGGAAGTTTCTGAACACTATTACTGAAACATACATAGGTAGCTGATACTTTATTAAAGCTGTATCAACACATGCATGGTTCTTGAACATTTAACTTCACGGAAAGCTTTGAACAAAATGAGAAAAATCACAGTTTACAAAATTAACAAATCCAAGGCAAAATATTTTCAATGACACTATCACTAGGAATGTAAAATCTCATTAAATTAGTTAATTGGTTAAATGTTACGTTTAACCGATTAACTGAGTAAACGGTGCTAGAGCAGCTCTCCCCTGACAGCGACGGGCAAGGACTGCTCGAGCCCAGATGCTTCTGGGCTAGCAGAGCTCTGTGTGGGCCCGGAAAACATCATCCATGAAAGTTACCCGTTAACATCCCTAACTATCACATACACAATTCTGATGTTTAGTCTGAAATTTCCAATGTGCATATGTTGAAAAAGCTGCATTGTTACTAGAACTTTAATTTTTAAACAAAATACAAGGACTTTGATCATCACATAAAAACATTAATCACCAACTTGGTAGGTCTTCAGACATACCAAGAGCACCATTTAATAACTCCTGCTAGCCCTCAGTCATAGCTTTGTCTGCATAAAGACCTTGCTACCGGTAATAGGGCTTCATAGTCTGAGTGTACTGGTGTTTGGTGGAAAAGGATATTTCTGTTGTCTGATTTGGTCATTCTTCTGTTTACATAAATGGGGGAAAAACAGGCCGCATGGGAAAATAGGAGACCACTCATATTTTTAGGATTGTCCACAGATGGCCCTTAAAAATTTTAAAATGCAAGCACAAGATATATTTATTTAATCCAATATTTCATATATTGCATCTACCCTAACAGTTTGCTGCCTCTTGTTTTAAACATATAATAGACACAAAATCCAGAGAGGGTGTAAATATGAGAGCGGAATAAAGAATAAAATAATATTCTAAATAGGAGTTCAATTTGTTCTACACACATAGCAGGAACAAAATGGGTTCACAAATGCAGATATTTTAGAGGACAATGCAATACAGCAATGAAGCTACACTTCTCTTATACCATGTATCTCAAGAATCCAAGTAATTTCCAAAGGCCTTTAATATGTGCTGTCTGTACTCCTCATAAGAGTGCTTTCAACTATAACTTCTGGTAAGTGGCTTGCTGGATTACCATCTGGTTACATGCATTAATACACACTTCTGAAATCTACATATAGTTTAAAACTGCACTCTCCATTGTTCTCTAAGCGCAGCTATCATAGCATATACAAAGTACAGTATATAAATAAGACAAAGACTAATAATATCTTCCATCCTTTGAGTACTGAACGGAAGCTATAGTAAGTAACATAGCAACACATTTTTCCTCCCATAATAAACCTCCCAGAGACCTGGAAAACCTGGGCAATACAATGTTCATTTCTGTTTCATTAAACACAAGATGAGCTGATGGATCTTTCCACACTTTGTCCCTATCTACTGTTAGTGATTTTCTCTCATTATTATTCACTAGGGGTGAGACTGTGTAACCTTTATTCACACTGGTGAGCATTTACACAACTAATCCTAGAGGGAGCATCATGAGGAAAAATACTTCTCAGCGTGGCAGAATCTGGATCTGCATTGGGGTGGGCAATTTTTGATGAGGTGGCACTCTGATTTTTGGTATGTGGTCAAGGACTACAGTTTTCTATGGAGGGGGTGCAAGGTCTGCGACGGAGATTGGGTGCAGAAGGGAGTTCAGGGGAGGGAACTGGGGTGTAGGAGATGTTGTAGGGTCTGAGAGGGAATTTGAGTGAATGAGGGGGCAGGAGATTGGGGTCGAAGTACCAGGAGAGGCATGGGTGCAGGAAAGGATTCTGGCCTAGAGGCGGCACGTAAGAGAGAGTGCAGGGTCTGGGAGGCAGTTGTGACCTGAGGGAGGGTGCAGAGGGTTTTGGTGGTGACCTGGGGCAAGGAGTTGGGATGTGGTGGGGTGCCACAGGCAGGATCTGGCTGGGAGGCACTTAGGTGGCTCCTGGTAAAAGCACAGCGGCACCCTGAGGCAGACGCCCTGCCTTCCACAACACCAGACTTCTCAAAACTGCTGGCTATTCCATTGGGCTGGAGGGGGGGGGGCAGCACGCAAAGTCTCCCCACCCCTCACAAGAGATGCACAGTGCCTAGAGAGGGAAGCCAGCCATTCTGAGCAGCCCAGAGCTGCTCAAGGCAGGGTGCCTGTCTCAGGATCCTGGCGGGGCAGGCTGCATGCTGGATCAAAAGGCTTTGTGGGTAGGGTTACCAGATGACTTCAAAAAAAAATACCACACACACTTGATCTCAGATAGGGGTGGGGGCCAGCCAGGAGGCAAGAGGGGCTGGCCGGGAAGAGGTCGGGGAGTGGGGTGGCCAGGGAGATCGGGGCGGAAACGGCTGGCAGGAAGCAGGGCTGGCCGGGAGGGCATCGGGAGCAGGGCTGGCCGGGGGAAATCGGGGGCTGGCTGGGGGGGAACCGGCCAGCAAGGAACAGGGCTGGCCAGAGGGGAACCAGCCGGCAGGGAGCGGGGCTGGCCCGGGCGCACGCAGATCCCGGGGTGCTGCCCGTCCCATGCACGGTCCAGGTGGGGCACACAGGCAAGTCCGGCCCCGGGGATTCCATCTCGCCCCAGCCCCGCCCCCATTCCCTTCCTCTTTACTTCTTAGTTACGTACTGCCTGGCTGGTAGATATGCTCACGCAGTGTGAGCATGTCTACCAGCCAGGCAGTATGCAACTACATACTGATACTCATGGTAATAAAAAAACGTATTTAATTAGAAAATACCAGACATTTATATGTCCGGTATTTTCTCAATTTGTTTCCCGGACAGAAAGCTGAAATACTGGACTGTCCGGTTCAAAACCGGACACCTGGCAACCCTATTGGTGGGACGGATCCAGCCTACAGGTCGTATCTTGCCCGCCCCAGGTGCTGCTATTTCTTCCATTGTTATGCAGCTTGTATGATGCGTTCTTTATTACATAGCCAACCATGCCTCGTGTCAGTACATGAGCTCTTAGTTACTACCTATTTTTTCTTCTGCATGATTGATTGCATGTTGTGCATTAATATCCACAACTTTTTAATGCATCTTGCTGCTAGCTTGAGAGTTTTGTGGCTATTTTTTTATTCAGAAAGAGTTACTGGAGATACCTCATGTTTGGTATCTCCACCACATTTCTTGCTTGGTTAATAATGCAAAAAGAAATTTCTGCAAATACTAATTCAGCCTTTAAAAAATATTTTGCAGCCATGTCACTTTTGGATTCAACATTCTGCAAATTGTGATGAGGGGAAATATATTGGGCCAACTCTTAAGCCTAGGAATCTCTGTACAGAGAACCCTTAAGGCTTTGTGAACTGGTTGCAGTTGTACTAATTGTGACCCAAATGTTTCCATTGGAGGCCGCCGTGAGAATGGATCAATTCTCTCTTTTTTTCCCCAGAGGCAGAGTGTATTCAGCCAACCCAGCTAGTTTGCCACCTGTAGATGGCCCTGGCATTGACTAGAAGTACTGTTACCAGATAGCTGCTATTGTGTATACTGTACAATATCAACAACCTATTAAATATTTTGCAGCCATGTCACTTTTGAATTCAACATTCTGCAAATGTTGTAATCAAGTGTTAGGCTGTGTCTATACTACAAAGAAAAGTTGGAAAAAGATACGCAAATTGCATGGGGCCAAATGTCAGAAAAAAACCCTCTGTCAGAACATCCCTTCTTCCTTGTAGAACGAGGTTTACAGGGATGCTGAAAAAACATGTCTGCTTTTCTGAAATTATTTCGGAAAACCAGACGTGTTCCTTGGAAGAGCTCTGTAGTCTAGGCGTACTCTTATTGTAATAAAGGTGGCAGAAATGGAACATTAAAATTGCATCCAGAGTATGAACAGACAACAGAACTTTTCAATGTGTTCATGCAAGTTTTGACATTGAAGGTACTGGCACATCCATGTCATTAAGGAATAAAAGCAATATCACATATCTACAACTGTGTATGCTAAAGGTCAATCTATAAAGTACAAAATTCCAAAAGATATGCATCCAATAAATGTGAAATGTAAATACATTTGTGAAGATTACTATCTGCTTGTAGATATTCCAGAAGCAGGAAAATAGGGACATTATGCAAAATAAATAATTCATTATGGATTATTTGCTTAGCTCTGGTTTCAAGTTAAGGATACTAATTCCAAAAAAGCAAAGCTTAATAAGGCCAGTTATTTCTCTACATAATGCACTGCCAAAATGATTTACAAATTATATATTCTGAATTATAAATTACGATTGGATTTCCCAAGGTAATCACACTGATTACACAAGTCCTTTCAGAAATAATACTGCCACTAGCCAGCTTTTTAAGGACTCATATGAAAACTTTACAGCCAGATTAGTTAAAAGCATGCAATTTATAAGGTGCAAATGAAATGTAATGTTTAGTTTAAAATACATTATGCAAAAGAGTATATAGGTCCAACTGATGGAGTAGGACAGAAGATTGGATGCTGGGACTTCTCCTCCATTCTGTGGATTTAAGAGAAGCAGCAGTTGAAAATAATGAAACTAAAATGTGTTCACCTGAATAAGGAATATTTTAAGAGACTGGATTTAGAGAGTAAGAACCCAAATGTTGGCCTAATGTAGAGGCCTGAAACCTGTACAGCTAACACTGTCGAATCGGAAAGGTGGGGCCGACAGCTTCCATGGGCCCCCAAGCAAGATGCAGAGGAGGCCAACTTCACGTCCCTCAAAGGGGCAGGGCCTCAGGCAGAAGCAGTGTGGCCGGAGGTAACCATCTCTCAGTGATGCCAGTACTGCGGTAACCCCTCCTCCCCCCTCTAAAACTGAGAGCCATGTGGAGTGATGCTCCTGCAGAGATGTAAAGGGCCTGGGACTCTCTGGCCACCACTGTTACCATCTCCTTTGTGCCCCTGTCCTCCATCGGGGCACCCGAGTGGGGGACAGAAGTTTGACAAACAAGGGAAGTCAATCACAACCCCCAAATACCCCAGGTTTGGCTGGGATCTCCAAGACGTACACAGTGTCCTGATAAGCCTATTTTGGAGGAAAGGAAGTAATCCCAAAAAGCAGAGAAGCCACACCTTCACTGATGTACTGTATGGGATCTGCACAAGGCAAACCGCATTTCCCGCCTTGTAAAAGAAGCCCAGCTAACCCTCAGCATTCATCTTAGAACAACCACTACAGATCTAGACACAAGATTTTATCAGTCTGGTCGATCACAATTTCAGTTGTATCGAATTAAAATCACTGACAAATCCACTTAAGGTTTATACCAGTGCTCATTAGAATAAATCGGAGGGAAAAACAACCAAAGGAGAAGCTGCAGCTACACAAAACAACAACAGCCACTTCCCTAGCAGCAGCAGCCAGGGTAAGCTAATATATAAAAGAAAGAACGAAAGAACAGAAGAAAGAAGAACATTTTGGCAGTATTGACCGTGAAAGAGTTTTGTTAAAGGGAATCTAGGCATTATCTGATACCACAGCCTCTGCCTATAAACAAAATCTGGTTGCTCCCAAGTTAAAAAAAAAAAGAGTGTTGAATGTACAACCATCCATCAGCTCTTTAGAGTTGGAGGAGACACAGTGATGCAGTGATGTAAAATTTATCCCATTTGTATATGTAGGGGTCAATTGCGGAAGAACTCTATACATGTGAAGTATAGGGGTGGTGAGGCCTGCATTCCCTCCCACCTTTTTCATTCCCCCCCCCCCCCCCCCCCCCTTTCCCTACTACTGATGAGCCAGAAGAAAGCCTCTAGGAACATATTCATTGTAGTAAGAACGAATTGTAGATAAGGGTGGGAACATAACAATGTTGTTTACCTAAATGTACTGATCATGTAAACCAGTGGTCCCCAACATGGTGCCTGCAGGCACCATGGCACCCGCTGGGGCATTTATGTGCGCCCGCGGAATCATCTGGGCTCGCCCGGCCCCCGGCATGCAGCATATGCGCGGTGCCAGCCCAGGCACATGGGCGGCCCCTGCCCCGGGCACATGCGCGGTGCCGGCCCCAGGCGCGCGGGCACATGGGCGGTGCCAGCCCCGGGAGCGCGGGCGGCCCCTGCCCTGGGCGCGCGGCACATGTGCAGTGCTGGCCCCGGGCGCGTGGGCGGCCCCTGCCCCGGGCGTGCAGCACATGTGCGGTGCCGGCCCCAGGCATGTGGTGGGCCCCGCCCCCAGACGCCCGGTGCGTGAGCAGGCCCGCTCCAATTGAGTCATACTGTACAACTGAGTCATACTGTAACAAGCAATGAATAACCCCCAGATATTTCTAAACTGCCACAGACAAGGTAGAGACAGTTTTTAAAGGTGCACCAGAGCACAACAATTTGAACCTCACCGATGGGCTTTGGGTACCGGCGCCTCGGAAGCTGAGACAGTCTCCCACTTCATCCGCAGCTGAAACGGATTCCCCGGCTAGCAGAAGGGATGTAAGAAATGCCACTTTTCCTATCATGTTGTTCTTTTAGTTAAGGGGCACAGCTGATAGCTGTCAGGAAATAAACTGCTTGTGTTTGACAGATACCTGTGTAGCGTTTTTTGTACTTTGTGAACCCAGTGTCGGACCTGAGACTCACTCTTGCCGGCAACAGTGTATAAGCATAATGGTTGAATATATAACGAAAATACAAAAGTATGTTTAAAAGCATATCAACTGTTATGTTTAGGGACACACACAATCATGTGTGATTGACACACGCACACACTCAATTGTATATTTAACACACACTTTCCTAATAGTTAACTTCTGCCTCCACAAACAAAAGGTCTATGAAATATGAACTAAATCACTCTTCTACCATCATTTCTCAAAAAAACAAAAAGAATTTTTTTTCCTGAAGTGTCTGCTTTCAACCTTTTTTAAAAAATTGTTTCAGTGTCACTACTTTCTCTGAAGCAACACAATAGCAATATAATGTATATGTAATGGTTTGACATTGATTCAGGTGAGGGCTGAGGAACTGGGGTGATCTTCACGGAATAGCACAAACTGAAAAGAAAATGTGACGGGGGGAAAAAATGAGATTAGTATTATTGGTCCTGTAGCTTTGGGGTCAGTAAGATGAATGTGCAGAAGGATCTCTCAACCATTTTTGTTATAATTTCACACACTAAAAGCTAAATTCTGCTCTCTGATGTGTGCATACAACTCTCACTGGAATAAATGAGAGTTGCATGCCTCTGTCTAAGGGCAAAATTTGGCCCTAAGTCATTATTTAGAACTCCCTGCTGAAAGACTACAGAGAACAAGGGGCATCTGAGGCTCAAAGGATCACACTGATACAGCACAATCAGAGATTTACTTTACTCGCACAAGAGACTATCAAACCTTCAGAAATTCTAAAACTACATTTTAAAAGATTAAAATATTTATAAGACTCACATGCCATATTAGGGAAACTACTGTCAGTTAAGAGCTAAAACAGTAAAATTATAATCAAATCAAAGTTTATTGGGGGATTCCCTGCCCCCCCCCCCAATATTGTAGCATTGCACAGAATGGGAAGGGTACACCAAGTATTAATACCTAACTCCATTTAAAAACAAAAATCAGCAAAATAAACAACTTGCATGCAGTTAGTCTCTTGATCTACTGAAAAGGAACATTTCCAGACAAAGAGAAAACAAGTGAAAATATTTAGTCGTGAAAGCAGGGGGGAGAGACTCCTAAGTCCTGGATTGTCCTAATAAAGTTTTGACACTAACAACTGTGCAACTTTGATTGAGTCATGTCACCTATTTGTGCTCCTACATCATAGGAGCAGAGTAATAATAATCAGTACTTGTTTAATTGTGCAGAGCATTGCACAATTATTCTAAGCTTTACTAAACACATCTGCAATTTTATACAATAAAATGCATATTTTATTTGCTAGAATGTTATTTGAGATTTTAACCTACCATTCATGTAGCATTTCAACTATCTACATCAAATCATTGCAGGTCACAATTTATTTCACATGCCTCATAGCTGTATTACCGCAATGCTTAGGAGCGGAGCTGCAGTCAAGACCCTCCCTGAGATAAATGAGTCACCTCTGTGATGGGAACAGACTATTTCATCTTAGAAATTCCCTGATTGCTTAGGGTGTCCTGACCCTAAAAAGAACTTTGCTCTTTCCTGTTCCTAATGCTAAATCCTCCCATTGCTTTGACCACAGCCTGACAGTGGGCTACCAGCAGCCAACTGACTTTATTTAAAATAAATAAGTAAATACAAAGCAGCACCTTGTTTATTTCTAAACTACCTTGTATCTGTTGCATGATAGGCTGGCATTTGCTGTTAAAGCAGAAAATTACAAGGAGGGCTTAATTGACCCTCTTGTGTCTTTGAAAAATCCTGTCTGTTGTCTCTAATTGACCCTCTAGATACCTTTATGGAACAATGAATGAATCCTCAGTAAATAATGGACGGTGATGATTAATAGCCATAGTTTGGCTGGACCTCTGGCTCATGGAGTTGTGTTATTATACAATTTTCTTCTTTCTTCTTCACTGTCATAATGAATCTGTTCCTTGTATTTCATAAGCAAGCCTATATTGCCAAATTACAAATATCATGTTGTAAATCTGAAAAATTAAATAAAATAGGATGCCACAGATACAATGTAATAGAAAAGAATTATTGATGTTACTCAAAATAGTTTCCCACAACCAATATTTTTCTCACTAGAAGGTGCAGTAAAGTGTCATCGTATATTCATATGTTTGATTTAGAGGAAAAATCAACCATAATGGGGACCACTTACAAGGATTCAGTTATTTCCTTGATATAGAGGGTAGTTCATAATAATAGGATGTCACATTTCCATTTCTTGACTCTTCACTGTAATAAAGAACATCATACTAATACATTTTTTGATTGGCTTGATTATAATGCTGTAGGGTATATTATAAAACATATTAAGACACTTTCAAACTTCTCTCATATTTAATGTCCGTGGTTAATGTTTTGAGGGTAAGAGTGTTATAAATGTATAGTTGTAAAATTATGACATTTGTCTGACAAGCCAAAGAGCAAATTTTACTGGGGTTTGATACTGCTATTATCTATTCAGTAAAATATTCTGGTCCAATAATTGAATAGTGTAATGTAAAATATTTTCTTTAGTATACTTGGTGATTCAACTATTAAACAATTGCAAAGCGTATTAACTAAAACCGAAAACAACAGAATAAAACTAAACATCTCACATTGAGCACGTTGAGCTACATGAACAAATCAAACCTGTACTGTAACATACGCCATAGAAATCAGGAAGTTGAATCAAATATACTTTCTTATATTACAGTAGCAAAGAGGCACCTTCACTTCTATATGAAAATTCACAGACTGAAATACAAGCAGCGTGTATTATGCAAATCATAGAATACTAGAACTAGAAGGGACCTCAAGAGGTCATCAGGTCCAGTCCTCTGTCCTCATGGCAGGACCAAGCACCATCTAGATCATCCCTGACATGTTTATCTAAGCTGCTCTTAAATATCTACATTGAGGGAGATTCCATAACCTCCCCAGGCAATTTATTTCAGTGCTTAAGCCACCCTGACATGTAGCAAGTTTACAAAAAAAATACAAAGAAAAACAAAATAAAATATGAATTTGTTCCTCAAGTCATTTTCACCCAAATCTTTCCTCCTTGATCAAAGACTGAATAAGCAAGTGTATGTCTACACTGATGTAAAAGATCCCCAAGCACAGCTGTGGCTGGCCTGGATCAGATAAGCTGGGTTTGCAGCAGGCCTAAAAACTGCAGTAAAGACATTACGGCTTAGGCTACAACCAGGGCTAGAACTTGGGCTCTGACACCCTCCCCATTTGCAGAATTTTAGACACCATGTTCCTGCCCAAGCCCAAATATATACATTGCAATTTTACAGTCCTCTAAGCCCAAATTGCATGTCTTTTATCGCTGTGTAGAGGTATCCAGAGGGAGAGGAGAGGTGCATGGAGTTTGGAAGGGAAGGAATCATTCCAGGTCCTCTATGGGAGGCATGAACAGAATTTAATTTTGGTTTCTTTATCTCACAAATTGTAGTGGATACTGGAAATTTAAAATTGTTTGTATATATTTGCACATATGTATTTGTAAGTTGTATTTAAAACCTTTTCTAATATTGCTCACCATCATCGGCTCTAAGCATCACTTAAAACTCTGATGAGTTGGGTCTCAACATCCATTTCATACTAGGCAGTATTATTACATAAGGGAAACTTACTTGCTCAAGAACACAGAGAAAATCTGTGGAGGAGCCAAGATTTTAACCTGGGTCTCGAACTGAACATTGATTACGTGGAATACATGAGTTCTTTTAAGTCCTTTAGCAGCTGTGATTTCACAGTGGATGCTTTTGAAGTTATCACAACAAGATGAATGGATTGGAAATTTTGCCAAATTATGGTCTAGTTTTAATTCCAAAGATAATTCTCTATTTGCCACAGTTTGCTTTGGACTTTCTAATCTGCCTTTCTTTTGATTCCCCGATAGAATGTAGGCAACATTTGTTGATGCTATGGGAACTGCCCTGAGCCAAATCATGAAGGCCTTCAGCATCAGACAAGTGGCCACTCCAAGGAAGATTACGGGCTGTCTTGCTCATTGCCTTAAAGGACTGTTTATCCTTATCCTATAAGACAGTGGTTTTCAAAGTTGGGTCACAGGCCCACCCAGGTAAGCCTCTGGCAGGCCCACAACGCTCTGCTTATCTAAGTGTCCATAGTCACAGAGCCTCACAGCTTTCATTGCCTGCCGTTTGCTGTTTCCAGCTAAGGAAAGCTGCGGGAATCGGAGGCCCAGGACACGCCCATCTATTGGGAGGTTTACCACCCTTCATGTAAAAACAAAAATGCAACCTCCAACATCATCTTTAGATTTTTTTTTCAACAAGATTAAAATGACTGAGAACGAAGAAGTGAAGAAAAAAGAACAGGTACTGTCTCAGACCCTCTCACCAGCCTATTCCAGGCTCTCTGAATTACACGTTAACTTACCTGCTAAAAGACCACTTGGAAAAATGAGAAGGGTTGAGAGTCTCACTACATGCATATTACGTACTTATTTACTTTCAGGTGTCACAGGAAATTTATTTTCAGTTATGTAATGCATACAGAATTCATTGGAGTGTGGAGTATTATCTTCATTCAAATGACTGCATTACTCATTATTTATTAAATTTGTTTGTAACATCACAGATACATTGTCTTGATATTTGAATTAGTTTGACTGTTATTTATAAATAAGAATTCCAGTTCATCTGGTCTTAGGTGGGCATTCATTTTTGAAAGATAATTTGAATAGTATCTGTTTTTTCATTGTCAACATGGTAAGGGACATGTATTAGATTCTGAATACAGGCAAGTAAATTATCATGCTGATTCTACAAAGTTCCTGTAAATAAACAAACATTTTGAAAGGGGCTGAGTTAGGAAAAGGAATGATCATATTTCATAAACTCACTTATGGTCCCATTGTTAGGATTAGATTGGCATCATAAGAAAAACTGAAGTATGTCTAGTATACCTGATCCATTATAACATTGGTATTGTGAATTATAACATACATGAAGTACAATGGGTAAAATTTCCAAAAAAACCAAACCCCAACTGACTTAGCCATTTAAATTCCAAATTATATCCAATGTAATTAATAACAAGCATAAATTATGCATGCATTTCTGGAGACACATGCAAATAGCTTCTACAGTCATTTTCTTACAAATGCATTCTATTTTACATATTAAATTATGGTAACCACTGGTGCAATGGTACACACTTCGTATATGCAATTTCATGACTGACTACAGGTTGACACTCCTGAATCTGGACTTCCCTAGTCTGGCATCACTGGGATGACCCCATGGGGCCAGGAGCATTACCAGACTCACCAATGTATCGGAATTCTTTGAGGGTGTCAACATACATGTTAATGAGGATGAGCCAGACCATATAATATATTTTGACTTTCATAAAGCCTTTGACAAGGCACCTCACCAAAGTCTCTTAAGCAAAGTAAACAGTCACAGAAAAGAGGAAAGTTCCTGTAATGGATTAGTAACTGGTTAAATGAAAACAAAGGATAAGAATAACTAGCCAATTCTGACAGTGGAGAAAGGTACCACAGAAAGATCTGCACTGGGACCAGTGCTATTCAACATATTAATAAAAGGGAGGGAACAGTGAGGTGGCAAAGTCTGCAGATAATAGAAAATTACTCATAGTTCTGTCCAAAGCAGACTGCAAACAGTTACAAAGTGTAAAGTTATGCACATTAGAAAAAAATAATCCCAACTATACCTACAAAATGATGGAGCCTAATTTAACTGCTGTCACATAAAGAAAGATCTTGGAGTCATTGTGGATAGTTCTCTGAAACCATCAACTCAATGTGCAGCAGCGGTCAAAAAAGCTAACAACAGGTTAGGTACCATTTGGAAAGGGATAGATAATAAACCACTACATATCATAATGGCACTATATGAATCAATGGTGATCTCATACCTTGAATACTGCACACAGTCCCACCTCAGAGAAGATATATTAAAATTGGAAAAGGCAAGGAGAAGGCAACAACAGATAGGGTATGGAACAGCTTCCACACAAGGAAAAATTAAAAAGACTATGACTGGGACTATTCATCTAAGAGATAATTGGGGAAATGTAACTGAGGTCCATAAAATCAAGAATAGTGTGGAGAAAGTGATTAGGGAAGTATTATTTGCCTTCACAAAATACAAGAACCACAGGTCACCCAATGAAATTAATAGACAGCAGGTTTTAAAAACCATAATGAAGTATTTCTTTGCACAAAGTCCACTCAATGTGTGGAATTTGTTACTATGGAATGTTGTGAATGTCAAAAATATTATTAGATTCAAAAGATAAGGTCATGGTGGATAGGTGCACCAATGACTATTAGCCAAGATGGTGAGGGATGCAGCCCCATGCTATAGATGTCTCTAAATCTCCACCTTGCAGAAGCTGGGACTGGACAACAAGGGATTGATCACTCAAAACTGCTCTGTGTTGTAACTTCCCTCTGAAGCATATGGCACTGGCCAATATTGGAGAGAAGATGCTGGAATAGAGGGGCCCTTGGTCTGGCCCAGTATGATCAGTCTTATGTTTTTATGTTTTTAAACTTTTTTGTCCAGAATGAGGTCCCAGGAATCCACATCTGTCCAGGTATATGCTCTGTGTCATAGGGCTTGCCCAGGGTAAAGGTCAAAACAGAATTTGACTCTGTGTGTTAAAGTGTAGATACATGGCACAGTGATATGTGTGTGTGAAAAAGCAATGTTTATAAATGATGTTCATCACCCACTCTCAGCAGGTGATTTATACTGCTGTCTCATGGTACACTATGTGCTTGGATTACCAGCACCTACCAGTTGCTTTTTTATTACTATTATCTATACAAGAAAATAAGAAGAGAAGCTAATTTCCTTGTGCAGCTAACAGTAAAAATTGGAAGTGGATTTATGTTATAATAAACAGTATCAAAATATAAACAGAAGCATGCTAGTGGATTTAAAGAACCCTCTAAGTTCTTATTCATTATGATTCAGAGGCAATAGAAGATGCAGATGCTCAGGAGCAAACTTTTATGGAGGCAGATGGATTCATATAAATCATATTACGGTTTACAGTGAGAAGTTGTTTATCTAAATGGTAAAAATCTGTAAACATTTGCACAACTGGGGTTAAACTATTCCAGCTCTATTCAAAAGCTAAATTTACATATAGCTTTGCTTTCAATATAAGGTGTATGTGGGAGAGGTTACGAGTCTTTAATTGTCATTCCTTTTATGTCTCCATAGCTTCATCCATTCATACTGAAATAATTGTATGATACACATTTTTCATTTACTATCATGAAGAATACAGTAATTCACCATTAGGCCTATTTCAATGCATAAATATCACAAGCAGCATGATCAATGGTTGTACTTTGAGCAATTTTTGTTCTCAACTTACAGCATGAACTGAACATAAATATTAGAAGCCTGACTCAATTAGAAACTTTGGCTGCTAAAATACCATTTACCAATACTGTATATCTGTAATCTTATAACAAAGGTATACATTTATTGTTTAGTTTTACATTTAGCACTGAGAATTCTCTTAGAAAAACAAGCAAGTGTAGGTGTGCAAAATTCAAGCTTAGTAATGCTTCAAGAATCCCCAAACCTAGAAAGTAAAGAGTTGCCAGTAGAACACTTTAAGTATCACTTCTACCCGCCCTTTAACTTAAAGTAGTTGTTATAAGTTGAGTTAGTAGCAGAACCTGCCATTCAGGTTGCTTCACGCTTCCCTTTATAAAACACTGGATTCAGTTTCTCATTCTTTTGCCAAACTTTGACCATTTGTGCTCGAATTTTCCATATCAAAAGTCTGCCACTGTAATGGATGGAAGGGACACTACCCTTTCCTGGACCTCCCACACATTCAGTTAACTAGATTGCCTGTAAGGGTTAAATCCACAGACTGTGGGTCCTAGTGAATCTCCAGGAATGCTAAGGAAGCAGTAACTGTTGACAGAAAGCCAGGAGAGCCAATGGAATCAGAGTGTGGGTTTCTGAATTGGAAGCAGGATCTTCCTGTTGTAGTCTTTGTATGACCAGGGCAGAGCTGTACGAACATGAGTTACCCCAGGAAAACAGGCAAGGAATATTCAGGGACATCCATGCCTAGGGAAGGATCCCTACATATCTGTAGTTTTAAATCTTAAAACTACAGATATGTGAATGGAACGGGGAATATTTAGTAAGATGCAATCAGATTATTTTCTTTAGTTTTGAATTTGTTGGACTACTCTGTGCTGAGCCCATGTACTACGCCCTCCCCCCATACACTGAGACTTGTAAACTGAATCCCAAGGAAGTAATTATCTGTGCCTTAAATCTTTCTTTTTTCAGTTGTTCCATAACATCTATCAATCAAGTAATGTTTTACCCAGTAGGTCTTCTGTGTTTTGTTAATAAAATCACCTTTTTAAGACTATGATCTGATTCCTGTGTCCCACAATGTAGGAGGTTCTTTGTGCATGTACCTAAGATTGAAAGATCAGCTATTAAGAGAATTATGTCTCCCCTTCCCCCAAACTGGGTTGTTTTTAAATGGAAGCCTTTAGGCAGAGTATTTTAAAGTCTCTTGTGGGCCCCACCTTCTGCACTTGAAGTGCCAGAGTAGGGAACAGCCTTGACAGACAGAGACTGAATTTTTAAAAATGTAAGTCAGCATAATAGTTCTGCCATTTCTGAGGCAATTAGGGGAAAATACATTGTTTTGCCATGTTAAATAAAATGTCTAGTGGAGAAGCTGTTGCACACCCACTCACGCTTGGGAACAGAGCCCTGAAGTTTCACAGAGGGGCTGACTTTGTGAGCGATGCATGAAAATCTGCACAATTTTATCAAAATGATAAGCCTTTAGAGTTTAGAAAGTGTCACTTTGCATAAGTTCATGACAGACTTGTTAGAGTCTGGAAGCAACATGCTCTGAAGATTCAATCTACTCCAACCCAAGATGGCAAGGCCAAATAGGAGTTTCCATACAATTGCTCCCCTAACTCCTCTGGACGCTCTGACACTGGACACAGAAACTGACAGCAGGGAGAAAGTCTCTCCTGCTCTCCCAGTACTCTCCAGCTGATTCCCAGGCCGTTTGGTGGAGAAGGCAACCTGAGTTGAGTGCAGAAAGGACAAGAGCCAGACCTGTCCAAGAAGAGTGTGAGGATGGGACAGAGAGTAGAGTGAGAGAAAGAACCTAGTGAAAAAGATCAGTCTGGGAGGAGATTGGTACTGGAAGAGAAAATATACGGAGACTGGAAAGAACAGCCTGCAAGGGGGCGGAGTGAAGACTAGTGCTAGGACAAGGAGGTGGAGGCTGGGAAGACCGGTTGGGACAATGGCAAAAGGGAATCGGCTTGCAGGAGGAAGAAAATAAGGATGCGTTACCACCAGAATATACTGCCTGGAGAACTTGGACTAGAACCCAAGATTTTACTGTCAGCAAATAACTATAAAAACCACTTGGCAAAGCATGTATCTCTTCCCCCTCTCATTGCTGGTCTACATAGAGACAGAAACTATTACTATCATCAAGTATTCTTTCATCTCAAATGGCAGATGTCAGTGCTGTGGATCTTAAGTTCCAATCCTACAAATAACCCATGCAGGTGTCAATAAGTGGAACTTCCATCCCTTATCACCCCTGTTAGGGTTTTTTTCCCCACATAATGCGTAGTCAACCTGTGGAACTCCTTGCCAGAGGATGTTGTGAAGACCAGGGTTCAAAACAGAACTAGATAAATTCATGGAGGTTAGGTCCGTCAATACTTAATAGCCAGAATGGGTAGGAATGGTGTCCCTAGCCTCTGTTTTCAGAGTCTGGAAATGGATGACAGGAGAGGGATCAGTTGGTGTTCTGTTTGCTCTCTCTGAGGCATCTGGAATTGGCTACTATCAGACGACAGGATACTAGGCTAGATGGACCTTTGGTTTGACCCAGTATGACTGTTCCATACTCTTATACATACTCATGTTGTTATATATTCTTATGTTTTGAAAACACACACACTCAGGCACTAAGTTACAAAAAATGTTAAAGTTGCAAAATCAAACACCCAAAAAATTAGGAAATGTCAACATTAAGTTTGCCATTAAAACCTTAATTTGGCTCCCTTGTGCATATGCATATACAGTCTTTAATTACATGAAGAAATGTACTAGAATTTTTGATTTCTTCGTATCAGTTGAGGTAATAATTAGCCTCAAGCTAATTATTCAACTGCATATAAGTCATTACTTAATATACTTAGCTTTCCATTGGAAATGTTAAAGGCATCATATTTAGTGATTATGCTAATTTTGTTTCAGCTTTATTTTTAATGCACAATGTATTGTATTAATCTATGCATATTGCAACAGAACATGAGTTTAATAAATAAGATCCCCTCAATCAAAAGTTTGACTATCCTCATAGTTCTGCCATTACAAGTGACTAATTTAAGAGAGGGACAAAAACTAGACACACAAAGGTACATATACTATGATTAATGGATGATCCAAATTCCCCTGAACTGCATATCATGACTTAATGTGAAACCCTGAAGAGATTAAAGGCGGGAATTACATTACCATGAATAATATGAAAAAGTGATATTCTGTCTAAAAGCTTTTGAGTGCAAGTGAGTTGAACAAATATATTAACAGAGCGTCTGCAAATTCAATCAGGTTGAATGTTACCCAGAATTTATTTTGAAATAAGCTGTATATATCCAAGACATGAAAGACGAATCCATTTGTGACTGGGAGCAAAGCAATTAACATGTAGATTTTAATTCTTTCTTCAGTTTTATAAAGGTTACATTGTCCCTTTTTTAATAATGGAAACACTTCCCAATTACAGAAGTAGTACATCTCAAGACTACTCATACAGAGCACAGTAGCGATAGGGCTAAAATTTGCTATCCCACTTTATTCAAATTAAAACAAATCTTTTTGCATCTTTATTATAGTGGCACTAGAAATGCTGCTGTATTTAAGGATGGATTGTATCACATTGCCTAGTATTCCATTATAAAAACAGATTTGGAGACCATCTAATGTTTCAACCGATTTGAATGATGTTGGTAGGAAATTTAGATTAAAATTATTCAGTCAGTATGAAAGGCTTTTCTACAAAAAACAATTGCACATTAATTTACAATTAAATGGTGATGTTAATGAAGTTATAGGATGTGACAGCTTAACAGAGTGATGCTGAAAGGCAAATATCAAAATCAAAGCAAGATATTTATTTTCCAACTGACAGACCTTATCTCAAACATATTTACATTATATTGTTATTACACAAAATAATGTAATTGAACATATCTATCTAGATCCATGCTGTCCACTAGTTCTGAAGCATGGCTACCGTTTTAGCAAACTAGCCACACTCAACCGGCCAAACAGACACATTGTTCAAGCCAATTAGCCACACTCAACCGGCCAAACAGACGCATTGTTCCAGAGAAGTAGCCACACTCAACTGGCCAAATAGCTAGCATGTTGGACACCCTGGATTAGATAGATAGATATAGACATAGGTATATAGCTATAAAAAACCTGACACAAATAGGACTTGGAGTGTCCACACCTCAAGCGTGTTTTTTCGCAAAAAAACAAAACAACACAAAAAAAAAACCCACACACCACGAAAGAAGAGAGGGGTTTTTCCAGTGTAAGTATTCCTCATTCTGCGAGGAAGAACGCCTTTTTGCGAAGGAGCTCTTTCGCAAAAAGGTGTGTGTGGATGGGGAAGAGGGTTCTTTTGTGCAAAAAGAGGAAAGAGAAAAAAGCACAAGTGCCCTGGTGGCCATTCTGTGCATAGCAATCAGTGCTTACTTTTGAGAGAACGTTCATGCAGTCTGGACACTCTCTTTCACAAAAGCGCATCACTTTTTCAATGCGCTTTTGCAGTGTGGATGCCCTCTTGCACAAGAAGTTTTTGCGGAAGATCTCTTCCGATAAAAGCTTCTTGCGCAAGAAGCCTGCAGTCTAGACGTAGCCTAAATGAAGTATGAAAGATCCTCCTACTTTTAATCCTTTGGTATGAAGAGTGGTTTATGCAAACAAAGATAGACCCACTATGCGTGAGCAAACAGACTAGATCAATGCTTAAGCACACAAAAAACCAGTAGGGCAGGTTTAGCCCTGATGCCATGCTTTTGCATCATTACACTGGCACAAGAGGGACAGAAAACTGTAAAAAAGGCCAGCTAGGGGAAGAAGGCCAGGAAGGGATTTCCCTTGTATAACAGAATGCATGCATGGTATAAAGACAGCACAATGCCACTGTTTCCAACCTAAAGGTTAGCTTAAGAATTCCCACCACTCTTCAGTCCTCTTGCTTTTCCCTACAGCAATTCCTTGGTCTCGGTTTCACTATTGCTATGCCAATTTCTCTCAATATGCACATCCTCTACATATTGTAAATTAGTAGCTTGCTCACAATAAAATAAATAAGAGTAAAACAACATATCCAGCACTGAAACAATTAAAGAGCCATTGTGAAGTTTTTATGCCAAAAACTTAAGATGTCTGAGTTAAAAGGCTTTGAAATGCATACATTCTAGGCAAAAGCCATTGGTACTTTTATTTCTCTGTCCTGAGATTTATATGCGATGTGATCATCCTCAAGTGAATCGTGGATATCTGTAGTCTTCCGTGAATTGGTCAATTTTGTTCTGATACATCTGTTGTGATTTTTTTTTAAATCAGCCTAAAATATGAAACTGCAGGGACTGCTTTAATGTGTGAGCACAACAATGTATAGTTTAGGAGTCAAGCCATGGGAGCATGGGGATGGAGGGGGAGGAAAAAGTGAGTGAGTGAGGTTGGTGCATGTGGTGGGCTTGACCTCTGAAGGATTTTACAGAGTTCTTCAAAGAAAACATTTAGTAAGATCAAGCCTGCCTTCTCCCCACTCCTTGCCTTTTTCCTTTTTAGTAGCACTCTCTTCGCCTTCTCACTAGACCCAGACTGATCTCTTCCTCTCACCCCAGTTCCTGCCCCCTTTTCCACAACCTCTCCTGTCTCGCTCCCCTCCCACATTTCTCCTCAATCTTAGTCTCACTGAGTTCCTTCCCTGCTCAGTAAAGGCATACTCTGACCTTCCTTACCTTAAAAAAAGCAAAATGCCCTTGACCTACCACTCAATTCCTCTTTTAATGGGCCAGACACGTTCCCCCTGATGCTACAATATTTGAAGAACTGTGCATAAATCTAGTCTGCACTAAAACATTCTATTACATTTGCAAATTCTGTTTGCATTCTAAAACATTCCTATCCCTCCCTCCTCATTGGCTTCCTTGTTTTTTTTCTTATCCACCTCTTACAGTTTGACGTCTAGAATGAAACCCCCTGGGGGTAAAGACCATTACTCATGACAGGTTTGTACAGCACCTGACACAATGAGGGCTAACCTAGGTGAAGCCTTTAGGTGCTACCACAATATAAATGAAGGATGCTAAATAATAATGCAACAAAAACGGCAATAGAGAATCAGCCTGACCAGCGTAAATGTGTTTCCAAGAGGGATGATTTAAGAGGCCCATGTCTTTCCCCATTCCGAGGCACTTGAGCACACTTTCTTTTAGTTAAATTGTGGCTTTAAGATGCTGCCCACATTGAGGGGTAGGAGAGTGGAGCAGAAGGAATGTAAGCCTGTGAGTTCCTGGAAATAATGTGCCTAGACAAGCACAATGCCCATGGAAGCTGTGAGGAAATGTGGCTTCTGTAACACTCTTCTATAGAATGCAGTATGGCTTCCCTAAAAGCCTCCAACTGACCAGTGCTAGCGTTGTCCCTACCCCACCCCTATGGGTTTCTACCACATGTGTGAATGGAATCTCCCTCAGTCGATTATATGCCAAGAATACAAGGGCCTAGATTGTAACTCATTCCTGTGCAAGATGAGGGCGGAGGCACGAGAAGGGGAGAGTTCTCTGCACTCTTCCCACCCTCCTGTACCTGCATAGCAACAGGCACAATCTAACCCACAAAAACAAAGTGAGCCAAAATGCACAAAGTATAGTCCTCCCTATAAATCATTTTAAATTGTTAATAGTGTCTCTCTACATTATTTCATCACATGCTGCCTGCTAGTCCCTGAAAGCTCTTTGAAGGATTAAACAGGAACATATGCTGTGAACACCCACTGTGTTCTGTTGCAAATCAAAACTAACTTCTAAGCTTGAGTTTGATTAAACTTTCCACAGTACTCTAAATTAAGCTGCTCTGCAAGTAGTAAACAGCAAAAACACAGCCTTGATGTCAGTTAGTTTCATATTAGTAATATGACAGGCCTCCTATTGTTTAAGAACTGAAGAGCATGTGTCTTAATGCAAGCTTTTGTGTGAGAAATAATTTCTTGATACCACAGGAATAATCTCCTGGCCTGCAGGATATTGACAGCAGTCTATTATGTATTAATGAGCATTTCAGAAAAGATACCAACTTTCTTTGTATACATGTAGTATAAACAGAGGAGAATGGGATTTGCCATACTGATTTTAGACCAGTAGTCTAGCTCAGTGTTTCTCAATCTTTTTTATACCAAAGACCAGCTTGTTGCCTAAACTATGCCAATGAAATCTCAGGGACAGGCACCAACCCATGGATCGGTTATTGAGAAACACCGGTTGAACCACGGTCCTGTATCAATGCGGGCAGCACCAGAAACTGAAGAGGAATTATAAGGAATCTTACATTGTCAATTCATTAGAGTTTTTCTTATCGATTGAAGTATGATGATTTAAACCCTTTCTAGGAAGGTGCAGTATTTTTTCGGTATTTACTATTTGTACTCTTGATAATTTTTTCAATTATATTATGTGGCAATGAGTTCCACAAGAATACTGTACACTTTGTGAAAGTTTTTCCTTTTATAAGTTTTGAATTTGCCATCTTCCAATTCGTGGTATTACGAGACTTCCCCAATTCATACTCTGTATACTATTTGCTATTTTGAAAACCTCATAAAGTTCACTCTTATTAATTTCCTTTGTAAAGTAAGCAATCCCAGTCTTTTCAATCTCTCTCCATGTGAGAATTATTCTATGCTCCTAATTATTTTTATTAGCTTGGTATATATGTTTTTTCTTGCATTGTAGACCTGTTCTTAAGTGCTAGCAAGAATTTATGACTGTTTACATGTGACATGCAATATATTGTAAATATGGTTCAGAACAATGGATGAAATGGCTTCAGTGGCAGAGACAAATGAGGAACATTTTCCTGTCTTCTCGTATTTTGATTTGCTTGTTTCTCCTTTCCTAATAAGCTATTCCTACTCACTGATTTTATGATACTACTTAAAATAATATTGGTGTATGTGTATGTGTGTGTACACACACACACACACACACTTCAAGAAAGCTTATATTTCATTGTTTTGTGGGTGAGATTTTGAAAAATATATAGCCTTGGTTTTACTCTACTGAGAGTTTCGCCATTTACTTCAGTGAGCACATAGCTTTTGAAAGCCTCACCCTTTATGTACAGTGCTAGTTGACAAACTATAGGCAAAAAGAAAAAAAATGTGCCTAGACCAAAATGCAGAGGTTTCATGACAGTAGGATGAAGAATTAGGTCTCGCTATTCTCTAAGTCAGAGTTCAAGTCACTGGTGGAGTTTAGGGAGTCAGGGTCATGAGGGAGGTCAAAGAATACCTCAAGATTTTTCATCTTCTGTTACCAGTCTGACAAGTCTCAACCTTTTTGCAACAATGAAGCTAAAAATTATTTGTAAGTTATTTATGGTATGTGTTTTCTTGAATTATATGTATTCCAAAGTGTATTTAATACCAGAAATTCCAGTTATTCACTAGTGTACTTTACTAATAAAGATTTTTGAAAATTTTAACCAACAACCAGAAGTACATTTCTTGGACACCAGACTTTATGGCATTTATCAGTATCATATTTTATAGTGTATAATTTTACCCTGAGTTTTCATTCAACTGCCTCTGTAAAATTATATATGAACAGATAAAAAATAAGGAGATTGTCTACTATGCCACTCATCTAACATGAAACACTCCTTCAAAACAACATTGAACTATGTGTTTTCACATGAGATGCTGGCTAGAGAAAAGCATATTTAAACAGCTGGTGTTGATATTTTACACTAAAGGGAGTGAAAGCTAGGATGTGACCAATGTACACCAGTAATTTTCGGCAAGCAGTAAGTCATGTTTCCTATTTCCCCTTCCCAATGGGACTGGGAAAGTACACATTCCCCTACAATCTTTTCACTTTTACTGTTACCCCACTTATTTGGGAACACATGGTTCTGGGTCACTCTCAAGAGCAGCTATTTAGACAGAAAGGAAGAAATAGTAATACGGAAAAAATATGACCAAACAACTTTTCAATTGTACCCCATAGGTACTATTCCAAATGAAACAAGCAGAAATAAAGACTTCCACCAATACAGAATCTTATATATTAGATTTTTGTTCTTGTAGTCTGAAGCATAACCAAGAAAACTTTGTAAATTAGGACTTCAAAAATAAGACGTTTGTATAAAAACCAGGATTAACTTATTCCCCTAACAACCCAATTCATGACTAGTAAAGGGTTATGAAAAATTCCATCTAGATGTCAAATATAAGGAAACACAAAGTCTTTAGAGACACATAATGATAAACTGCAGATTGAGCAATAAGCTCAGTGAACAGAATGAACAGTTCAAGAGTTCAGAACATGTTCATTTGAAAGGTGTTCAGTTAAAGAGAAGGGCACGGTATAGACAAAGGCACAGAAAGGTCATCATTACAGTCATTTCATCTTCATTACTAAGGTGCAGTCATAGCATTGGTGCACACACCAAGCCTACACATGCATGTCGCTCCACTGTTTGGCGCTAAAGGCAAAATATATAAATGAATGTGAACAGATATGTTCAGATATTGCAGAGTTTGCACTTCTGCACTCAGTCTAGAGAAATAAATATAATTTTCAATGGGCAAAATTAATTAGTAAAATTGTGAAATCAACTCACTTCGAAAACCTAAGAACCTAAAAAACCCCTAAGAAATCTAACAAAACGGGCAATATGGAGTTGATTACACCTAGTAAATTGTTGGCTTGAATTTTCATATTCTTGGAGTCACCGTTACCAGTGCAGTCGTCTTCCATGATGAGTTCTCAAGAATCCTGAGTAAAAAAGGGGATAAGGCATTACTGTAATAAGATTCGTCCTCTGCAATGATACATGCCTTATCCAGCTGGAACTTCAGGGGGAAATTTCATAGGCTAAATGCAATAACCCAAACTGATTATAGCCGAGAACCTCATTTTTGCAAATAGGCAATAGGATCTCAAATGATCATAAGTAGTCAAGATCTGGATTGTACATCACATTACTTCCAGCAGCATATAGCTAACATTATGCTGAAGTGTTGGTTCATTTCTGACTGAGAAAGAATTCAGTCACTAGACACTACTCATAACACCTGGATGTTCCTAGGAATACTCCAAACCCAGTATAGGTTAAACCTCTCTAGTTGCCAGACCACAGAATGTTGGACATCTGTGCTCCAGCATGATTTTAGTTAGGTGGATGTCCACTTATCATGGCTCTGGCCAAATTTCCCACAGTCTCAAAGTTTGTTTACAGCCACCAGTCCTGGTTCTCAGTGTTCTGTGCTGTTATTTTAGCTCTAATTTACCCCTAAATGTCTTCTATGAGCCCAGTAACCAGTGGAAGTGTTGGTAATGCTGTTAGACAATATTGATCTGCCATGGTTCAACAAATTCTCTGGTTCGGCACCAAGTCAGATCCCGAGGGTGCCAGACTAGAGAGGTTCAACCTGTCCTGACCAAGCCGGCCAGGCTTAACTTTTGAGCACTGATACAATCATAGCCTTTGACAATATGGCTGCAAGGTAGGAATAAAGACATTGAAAAAAAATTTTTTTTACTCTGGTATTTGAACAATAGTCTTCATTAATAATTAACAACCACTGGGAGCATTAACTACCTGTGTCGCTGATTCCTTACACTCCAGAATGCAAACAGAGAGAAAAGATAAAGGTGTGTTTTAACAAGCCAGTTAAAGTGATTTTTAAAAAACGGTACTTATTTAATATAAGGTTAATCGTACTTTTCATATCACAGCAATCCATCATCAATTAGCACAAACATGTATGCATACATATAGCTGGATGGATATTTACTGTATTCACCCAGGGACAGATTTTGCTGCACTTACTTCTGATGAAATTCATCTTACTCCAAGAGCAGTTCCATTCAAATTATCGAGAACATAAGAATGGCCACCAAAGGTCCACCTAGCCCAGTAGCCTGTCTTCCAACAGTGGCCAATGCCAGATGTCCCAAGAGGAATGACTAAAAACACATTATTGTCAAGTGATTCATCCCCTGTCGACCATTCCCAGCTTCTGACAAACAGAGGCTAGGGTCACCATCCCTGCCCATCCTGGCTAATAGTCATTGATGAACCTAGCCTCCATTAAGAACATAAGAATGGCCGTACTGGGTCAGACCAAAGGTCCATCTAGCCCAGTATCCTGTCTGCCGACAGTGGCCCGCACCAGGTGCCCCAGAGAGAGGGTGGACCGAAGACAGTGATCAAGCGATTTGTCTCCTGCCATCCCTCTCCAGCCTCTGACAAACAGAGGCCAAGGACACCATTTTATCCCCTGGCTAATAGCCTTTTACATTAATTTATGTAATTCTTTTTTGAACCTTGTTACAGTTTTCATAGGATCCTCATTCCATTCATGGAAAGTAGAATTCCACCAGACAGGAAATATAAATTTTACATTAATTTATGTAATTCTTTTTTGAACCTTGTTACAGTTTTCATAGGATCCTCATTCCATTCATGGAAAGTAGAATTCCACCAGACAGGAAATATAAAATTCATATATGGTTAACAATATAAATATTTGTGTAATATATCCTGAGAAGCGTGTAGAACATATTAGAAAAGGTAGATGAAAAAGGAAGGCGTACCTGCAATATGCTTTTACTCCACAAAACACTAAAACAAATGGATTCCTGAGAGCCACTGATGCTATCCAGTCCAGATATGTACCACATATATCATAATCGTAGCCTCAAGCAGTTAACCACAACTGTGCCATAACAATCTGAATTATCATTTTTTCCATTCAACAGTACTTGTTAATTTTCCATATACCAATAATGACAAATCATAAAGGTAACAAACAACAGAAGAAAGAAACAAAAGGTTCCATCTGTATGCAGCATAACTGGTAAACATGGGAACCATCTTGTCTCACTCTTCACTGACCATTCTCAGCTCACTGTGGAAAGCAATGAAATTATTTTTTACCTATATGAACCAAAATAATATGTAGAATTATGAAGGCTGTGGCATAGTAGAGAAAAAAGATAACAGGACATGAAATCTGAGATGGCTTCCTCTTTGTATAATGTAATTACACTTAGACTAATGAAATTAACTTCAGTCTCACCATAGGCTCAGACAATCTGCAGCACATGAAAGATGTGCTAAACTAAGCAACACCTCATTACCCATTTATATTTGAAACAGACCCAAACCTGAACTGCTGATCCAAACACAACCTCCCTTCTCTCTGATCTTTGACAAAGAGGTGAGCCTAAAATGCAAAATTCAGCCTAATTATTATAAGAAAAGGAAGAACTGTCTAAACAACAGATCTAACTCAGTAAAGAGGCAAGTCTGATGGAGTTAATGGGAAAAGGATAAATAAGTCTGTTCTGCACTCTGAGTATCTCCTATCCGTGTCAAATAAACATTGTGAGACAGTGAGGGGAAGCAGCAATAGAGCAAAGCAATATAAAGGCATGGCTGAGTACTCAAGGCCTTCATTCAGACCAATTAGGTATTCACAGATCCCTCAACCTCTTAGTAAATGCTTTTGGTCAGGGTCAGGAGAGTCATTAAGATAGAGGGCTCAGATATGCCTTGTGAGGCAGAGCAATGCTTGTACAGGAGACAAAGATCACAGCAAAAAGCAGCAGAAGGCACTTTGTCACAGGGGAACCCAGCTGGGGTGCACCCACTGCTACACCTGGTAGAAAGGTGTAATCAGTATCTCCCCAGTGCTATTGCCCAGCACCCCCAGGTGGAGTTGGAATGAGGCTGCTTTTGGCCTCAGCTGTGCTGGTTGTGCACCTCCTCTTAGCCCAAGTGCTGGGACTAGATGTTGCCTTCACTCTTTGTAGATGCCTTGAGTGTAAGTGCATGGATGGCAGGGGGATAGAGAGCGAGAGACACGTTCCCTGTGGCCTCTCATAAACCTACTGCAACTATATTGTAGGAGGTATAATGGAGTCCAGAGAAAGGAATCGAAAATTAAGGTTTTGCACTTGCATCTACACGTCATCTCTCATATTATCACGATTAGGGGAAGGGGAGATGTCGTTTCTAGTTGCCAATACTACAGGTATAACAGTTTCTAGTTCCTGCCAGCCTATGACACAGTGCGTGCATTCCAACAAAAGAATGCAAATCGATACTGTAGTCTGCATTTACCTGCACTGGAGAGTTATAACTTATTTGGTACATCTGAATATTTTTCCATTACACTAAGTGTTCAGATAAACTAAATACTCTGGGGCTGTGTCTAGACTGGCCAGTTTTTCCGGAAAATCAGCCGATTTTCCGGAAAAACTTGCCAGCTGTCTACACTGGTCGCTTGAATTTCCGCAAAGCACTGACTTCCTACCGTAAGAAATCAGTGCTTTTTGCGAAATACTATGCTGCTCCCGTTGGGCAAAAGTCCCTTTGGCGCAAAACTTTTTCGCGCAAAGGGCCAGTGTAGACAGCTGAGATTTGTTTTCATAAAAGCCCCGATTGCGAAAATGGCGATCGGGCCTTTTTTGCGCTAAAGCGCGTCTAGATTGGCCACGGACGCTTTTCCGCAAAAAGTGCTTTTGCGGAAAAGCGTCTGTGCCAATCTAGATGCTCTTTTCCGAAAATGCTTTTAACGGAAAACTTTTCCGTTAAAAGCATTTCCGGAAAATCATGCCAGTCTAGACATAGCCTGGGAGTTGCTTTAAGAGGTTTAAATTTCAGTACTTTAAATCTGAAATAAAAATAGCATTTTATCAAAAACCTTATAGGAACCAATTTGATAAAATACTCATTAGAAAGACTTTTGATTTGTGCCCATGTTTCCTGCTTCAAACCTTGCCTCAGGAGAAGGCTCACTGTACTGAGCTCACACATATAATTCAGACCATGTCTGACTACTGGCTTCGAAGCAGCAAAATGCCATGACAATGATTGTTTTTGAAATTGGAATAAAATGTATGGTCTATTAATATTTCAAACATGCTGGGAGGAAATGAAGAATAAACTCTGGTTTCTTTTCTACAAGTTGATATCCAAAGCTTTCTCTGTGTTAAAACCCAAAGGAATCAGACCGACTTGCAAGCAAGACTGTATCACTTATCACATTAAATGAACCTGTTTCAGTTTTGAATCTAGTGGCAAAACTAGCTCCCGCCTATTATAAATTAAATAATTAATGGCAGAAGGTTTTACTTCAGCTGACATAAAGATCAGAAAAATCACTTGGGTTTAAAATGCTAATTGCAGAGGCTCAATGCTAAATAAATAACATAATTAATAATAATAAATAACAAGAAAATTGGGTGAATTAGAACCTCTGATTAATTCATGAAGTTCATTTTAGATTAAAGATGGCACGAAGATACCAAAGCAGCAATCCACACAGCCAATTTTATTATTAGGAGTAAATAGCGTACAGGATTAACAATTACTAGTCTTTATATAACACTTCATATACAAGACATTTTGCATACATTCACTTGTATTCCTGGTTCAACACTTCTCTGACATCTTGCAGTTTTTTAAGTCTACAGAAAGTCAAAACTACTTGGGAAGACTCAGAGGTTGCAAAATTTGACCCTTAGCATCCTCATTTGTTTTGTAGACAATACGAAACCTCTGCTACCTATAATCTAATGTTTAAAAGTGACATGTGGTAGGGTTTAAATGTTCAATCCTCTTTCCTAGTACTGAATACAGAATGCAACACCATGAATTTAAGAGTTTCTTTGTATATTAAAAAAAAAGACAATCATTAATACAAGACTCAGAGGAACAGAGACCTAAAATTATAGTGTCATCATCCTAACTTTGTTGCTAAGGTTTTCCATCAGAATATCCTCTACAATATAAGCAACATTTTTTTCCATTCAATGTGAACAAAATTTAGACTAAGGGATTTTTCTTGAAGGTTCCCTTTATCCTTATAGCTCTTCTCCTTTTGGTCCATACAATCTCTCTTGATTTCTCACCTTGCTTGTTATTTGCTCTAGTATATGCCTGTTCTACTCCTTTTTTATTCATTCACTCAGCCCAGCAATGCTAAACTTCCTCCAAAGCAATGGTGGTGTCATAGTCTTGCACCTCTACTGCTACTGTCAGACACAATCTCATTCTCCTGGATAATCATGATTATACATTTTGCTGACACTGTCTCAACTGGGGGTATGCAGAAGGCCTCCAGGAGGTACTCAATACATCTATCTATTTGCCTAGTTTTACAACATGCTACATGAAAATCACTAATGATGTCAGTACAAGCTAAGATTTCATTCAATGACTTGTTTATACACTGAAATGTAAGTACAGTATGTATATTCCAATTTATTTATTTTATAATTATATGGTAAAATGGGGACAATCAATTTTTCAGTAATAGTGTGCTATGACGCTAATATTTTTGTGTGATTTTCAAAGCAAGTAATATTCAAGTAAGGTGAAACTTGGGGTTATGCAAGACAAATCAGACTCCTGAAAGGGGTATAATAGTCTGGAAGAGTTGAGTGTCACAGATCTAAAGCAATCTGACAAACTTTTGGCCAGTTTCCCATAATGGTGATCTCTTATGAACCCTTCATATCTCTTCTGACAAACTAAAAGTTACTTAATGTTAATCCATCTAATACCTTAGCATCCTCACACACACACTGATTAGGATGTCTAATAACCTGGCGCTAATGTAAATTAAAAGCCGTCTGGATAGATGAGCAATTTTATAATATATACCCCCTCTCAGAAGTCTCACAATGGAAAGAAAGGAGGCCACACTTACAAGTGACCCAATCTACTCCTCTCTGGAGGCACAGCATGTTGTTCTCCTTTCTTGGTCAATATCAAAGGCTACTCCCAGTTCTTAAAGAAGTCAACATGGACATTTCATCTTCCTTCAGCACCAGAGGAGAACACTGACCAATGCAACATTATTATATAGTTATGTGAGCTAGTGGTATGCAAAAGCACATTGCATATGTCTACATCGCATCTGGGAGGGAGCCTCCCAGTGCAGGTAGAGAGACTCATGCTAGCAGGGCTTCATCTACCATGCTAAAAATGGAACTGTGGACATTCTGAGTAATTCTGGAGCTTGGGTTCTCAAGACTAGAGGGTCTGGTTTATTTGAGAGCTGGAGCTTCTGCTGGAACCGGAACACCAAGATTGCTATTTTTAGAGTGCTAGCTTGAATCACTCTACCAATATACCTGGGCTGGGACATTTGCTCTCAGTAAAGACATATCTTTAAGGCAATATTTCCTCTCCCATATTGAAGTAGGTGGCCCAGGAAAGTCTATTACAGTGAAATACGGTAAAACTTTTCAACAAATGACAGAAGTGGGGCATTGTGTTTCTTGACTGTACTATCCACTACCCAGGCCACCACACACACCACTATCTTTGGATCCAACATTGAATAAATCCAGATTAACTAGTGCATGGGTGAATTTCTATTCCAAGAGTCGCTTTTCCTATTCTAAATACTGATGTTATCAGGACAGAGCTGAAAGAAGCCTTTGAACACCTGTGCATTAAGCCCTCCTCATTTTTACCTGTTTATAATAGTAGTTTTCATTTAAACATTCTAAACTTTCTTTGAAGAAATAGATCAAGTACTTTCGTTAAAATAATCAAATACCAACTGGAGGAAGAGGCACTTTTTTAACTACTGTTTTTGGCAAGTTATTGTTTAAGACAGATGATTGCTATTTATTTTCTGCTGACGCTGATATTGGATTTTCACAATAGACAACATTTTCTTCTGAAATTGTTCACTTTATTATCCTAAATCTCATCTAAGCTCTTCTTTTATAACCTCTACATACTACTTTACCAAAGCTAGCAGGGGCATCTCATCTGCTCAATTACTTATTAGTGTTGCTAAAGAATACCATTTCCTCTCATGGCTGATAAAATATTAATCAACAACAGGAACAGAATGATTTCCCAATGTGGATGTCTTCTAATGGTAATACATGGAGTCTAAGAGAGATCTGGAGGTCATGTAATAGCTTTTGAAGGAAGGGAGGGGCTCACAGATAGAAATGACAATGTAGACAGAATAGCAAGATTGTATTCAACAAGGACTGAATAGATTAATTATTGCTGTTCTGTACAACAGAATCACAAATGTCATTACAGGAACTTGTGCAAACATTTATTGAGGGAAACAGGATATGACTGAGAAAATCATGGGAGACTACATTTGTTTATTTTTAAAAACACTGGGACTAAAAAACGTTAAGCTGTAACCTGCCATTTGAGTATGTCAAAGTAATACAGGAGGCAGATTTTTAAAACTATTGTGATAGTTTGTTAAAGTTGGCACATAAACCTGTAATATTAATAAGTTATTAAATTAATCACAACTGTATCTCATGGTTACCCCCTCCTCCACTTTCTGGTGTAGAAAAGATAAAAACAGCAAGGCAGTTAAAAAAGAAAATGCCTACAGCAGAGCTAGAAACTGAACACTGATTTCCTGATTTACAACCCTGTTCTCTGACCACCATCCTTCCTCTTCATGTCGATATGAACTCACAAGCACAAGCTGATGAGCATACATAGTACTCTAAATAATAAATAATACAATTAATATAAACATTTGAAAGGAATAATGTACTAATCATATATCATACATATAGAGTGTATGAGCATAGTACAGTCACAGACTATGGTCTCTGGGTCAGGAGTCTGCCTGAAAATAACCACGGGGAGGAACTTAAAAAAAATCAAAACAGATTTTTAAAAGTTGATTTAAAATATAATCAGACAAAATTTTACCATGAAGATCTCTACTGGCACAACAAGAAAGAGGTAACTGAGTCCAGTAGAAGTATGCTCTTCCCTGAGAAAGAGATTTAAAAAGTCTGGTTTGGTTCTGGACATACCATTACTCTACAGGGATGGGTTTTTTTTAAATACATCAACTTTAAGCCTAGAAGGAACTGTTCATCAGGAGCATCTCATCTGACCTCCCGCATAACACAGGCCATAGAACTTTACCTAGTAATTCCTGCATCCTCCCCAATTCTGGTTGAGCTAGAGCAATTGTTGACTATTAACAAAAAGATTTGAAATGCTGGCGAGTCCATCACATCCCTTGGTAAACAGTTCCAGTAGTTAATTACCCTCACCATTAAAACCATCTTATTTCTAATCAAAATCTGGCCAGCTTCTAGCCATTGAATCTTCTGATGCTAAAGAGTCCTCTATAATCAGAAAACTTCTCCCCATGTAGACATTTATAGACCATGCATGTTGTGCTACATAGGCAGACAGTCTCTGTCAATGACAGCATGATCACACACATGCCCCGCATCAGACTCTTGCTCCTGAAACTCATTCTTCCTTCCTGCTGCCTGAGAATACTGTTCCTTGCTCCCTAAGCTCTGCAATCCAAGGAATTATCCATCCCCATTAGACCTGCAAAGTTCTACCTGCTGCTTTCCTTATAATCCTTCCCTCCCCACACACACACACTCACTCACTGGAAATTTCCTACTGTGTATAGGGCTGAGATGACATTTTGAAAAAATCCAATGGAATATGATTTTCAAGGGCCCCAAGAAGAGCAGCAAAATTTCACTAAAGTAGGCTACATAGCTATTGACCACTGTGCAAGGTGGTCTCAAGCTAGCCCATGCACAGCTTCAGTACAGACCCTAGATTCCCTGGTGCGAACAGAAGCATTGTGCTGTATATCCACAGAAACTATTTTTTTGGATACTCCAATTCTCAGTGTCAGTGGAGAGGCTCAAGAAAGACAGTTGATGAAACTGAAATATTAGAAATCGTGCTGTTCAGTTGCATGAGTGTGATAAGGAAATGTCATACTCATAATCTAAGAATACCAAATTCCACTAAATTACAGCCACTGATCAAATATGGTCACAGATCTCTGGGTGTGATAGGAAATGCTTCACATGACCTATCATGTTGAGGCAGCGAAGAAAAAAGGCAAACAGTGGCTTGCACAAATAAAATGACAAGCCGTAAGTTACCCAGGAGGGCTAATTGCAGAGTTGGAAATAAAACTGTGATCCCTTGAGTCCCCGTCAAATGTCCAACCCATTTCTTTGCTATTTGAACTGAGATGTGGTGAGTCAGACCAAAAACTGAGTTACAACAGATTTTTAGTGTAAGTGAAATAGGGTGTATACAGAAATAGAAAACATTTCAAATATGTATTACCAGCACATTTACCCGGTGTTGCTCGGTCCTTAGAGGGGCTCAGGGCAGGGGGCATGCAGGACAAAGGATTGGGGAGGTAAAGAGGGACTTTGGGCAGGGGTTTGTGTGTAGGGAGTGAGTGTGTAGGCAGGGGGCCAAAGCAGTCCCCAGAGCTGTACCAGGGATGCTTGCTCTTTCCCTTCATTCCCCATCAGAGAGTGACAGCAGCATGCACAGCTTGTCAGCCTCCTGAACTCCCAGTGAGGAATGCAGCAGACTGTGCACCTTCCCCTCGCTCCCTAATGAAGGGGAGCAGCCAACCATGTCCCTGTATGAACTGGTGATGGGGAGCTTCAGTCCTCCTGCCAACCCTAAAGGGCACCTACGGGGTGGGAGACTCTGGGCTGAGGCAGTCCCGGACAGGGAGGCAGCCTCAGCCATCTCCTTTCACCTGCCTGGTGATTGTGTCTCTTTTCTGTATGGTTTTATGACAAGCAATCCTATGCCAGGCACATCCCATTTTCTTGGCACACCAAACCTCTACGATGTTTTAAGTTACAATAAGAGGAAGCTGTACACCGAATTTGGTGGTTCTAACTCTTATGGTTTAGGGGGAGTTCTTGAACAAACAGACAAGTAAACAAGCAAACTCTCTCAAATATATATTATGTATAAATAAATTTAACAGGCCCATTTTATTTATATTTATTCTTCTTTAAGATATTTTGGTATTGAAATGGATTCCTTTCCCTTTACCTCAAAGGTAAAGAATGATCTCCTTGATCAAAATCACAAAGATGCTTTTGAGTGATTTTTATGGTAATATTTTAGGATACAATCTTGCTACATCCAGGGTACCTCCTACAAGAACTCTGAGCGCTGTCAGATATCATTGAGACCTGTAGGAATGGATAGCACACATTATGTCTTGCAGCTCTGGCTCTTAATGAGAAGAAAAGTGTGGGTGGTGAGTTATTTTTGATAAGTAGTAATAGGATGAGAAAAAAGTAATATACCAAAAGCTGATACATTACTTGACATGTCAATTGTTGGAGAGTCACTATATTGAATTTGTTCCTACAGCAAACACAATACACAAGATTCTAATATACTGCAGTGTTTGCTACATATTTTCAAGTGGATTGTATTGACTTTGTAAACAAGGATTATATGAAAAAATAAAGACTTCTGTACCATATAATATTTACAAAGTGAATAAATCCATCTTACCTGGAAATAAAAACACAATCCCACCAGTGTCAGAAAAGGAGGAAGCAAACTGACCATTTGAAATGAGATCAGTCACTTCAGTTTAGAACTGGACCACCTAAGGGACACTTTCTACCTTATTCTAGTGCAATTGCTGACTTGCTTTAGATACTGAGAGAGCTGCTGAGAGCTTGGGATAGGCAACCCTAGTGTGTGTATTTTTCAAAAATCAAAATAAAATGAAGTGAATCCTCATGTCCCTATCATGCAGCTCAATTTCCATAGCTCAGTTCAACCAGTGAGTAAACTAGGAAACAGCAGTAAATGTATAGGTTTAAAGCCCCCAAATGCCAATTTCTGGCAGCATCTAGCAGGAAAGCTGTGTTAAGAAAATGCTAGTATTTAAATTATACTAAACAGCACAATGTCACCTGAAATTTGGTCTCTGAAACAGAAAATTTAATTGATATTATAAGCAGAGTAAGTAACAAGCTGTAGTTAAGTTTGCCAGACACTTTCATTTATAAGGCCCTGTTCTCAGTTGTTTAATACTTGGCAAAACTGTTTGGGTGAAAGTGTTCCAGGCCAGATATCTGAAGGCTGATTTTATTAAAGTGGAAACAAAAATTGGAAAAGCCATTTCTGAGATGATATTCAGGGAAAATGTGTTGTTTTGTCTGTTACAAATATATTTGTCCAATTATTTCATTGAGAAGCTTGCCTAGAGGATCACACTGGTGTTAGTGTAGTACCTTTTTTATTCTCATAAAATGCTACATTTGCCTAAATTTGGCAATGCTAGAAACCATAAAAAAACCTGCACATGCACAGTGGAGAATTGCTAGCATTTGACAGCTGAAGCCTGTGACAATTCCATCCTCATGGAGTGTGTTCCAGCCCAATATTGCATGGGCCGAAGAGGTTTCTCTCTGACAATTGCTGCTTCCAAGTGATGCAGGCCACTGTCATACCAAGCACCAGGCATCAGAACCGAAAGCAGGATGACAGACAAATGAAGGAGGTGCCCTACAGACTTCAGACTCATACAGTACACACACTGAGCACCATTCACCCTGTGCACTGTATCATTATGAAAAAGGTGGCAAATTAATGCGATATGGAAAATCTTAAATTGGCATTTTAACTTTTTTATTGTTTGCATGTACTTGTAGGTAAGTTGGCCGCCTACGTGTTTCCTCTTGTGGTAGAGGTGCTTCTGCTCTGCCCTGCCCTACATTTTCTCTCTTCTAGGCCCTGTTACAGAGACTCCACATACTTGCTTGTCCAATTGCCTTCCTTATAGGAGTCTGGGTTTATTCAGGTAGTAACTCAAAAGTAAAACTCAGCCTGCCAAGGCATAGCTCTTACCTCAGAGGATGGGTGAGCAAAAGACTTCCTTCATCTAGTTCTTTTCCTTTTTCCTGAATTCTTCAGCGTGACTCGCCTAGGGCTTGGCTTGCAGCTGTCCTGCTCTGAACTGACTCCTATGTAGACTTCCAGAGTCAGCTCTTCCAAATGACTGCTTCAGCTGTCCTTAAGGAACTAACAGCTTTCTGTTCCCGCCCTGAGCCAGGTTTCTCTTGTTAGCTCACTTAGCAAGCCTGCTTCAGGTTCAAGTCTCCTGCAGGCAGCTCCTTCACAGGAATATAGCAATATATTGTGAATAAGGGAAAAGTTAAATGTTTTGCAAGTCCAAGTGGAAGTTACCAAGCCTGGAGGCCTCCAAGGGCCTCCTCCATATGGAGAAGAGCAAAAGCGGCCAGGAAAAGACTTCATAGTCACCTGCAATTATCATTCACTCAACTCCAATAGTCAGATTCTGGGAGTAAAATCCTATCGTCCAGTTAAGTCAAAGACAAATCTTCCATTGACTTTGGTAGATTTCACCCTCAGCCTATTTCCCCACCTGCTATATCTGTTTAAAAGTCTCAGAGGAGTTGCCATGTTAGTCTGTAACTTTAAAAACAACTTTTTAAAAATATGAGTAGTCCTGTGGCATCTTTGAGACTAACGAAAATATATGTCTAGTATCACGAGCTTTTGTGGGCAAAACCCATTTCTTCAGATGAGATGATCTTGAGTCTATGTATGTCTGTTACTGTTGGCTGTTGATCCCTCTTCATCCTGTGTTTCTCCTACCAGTGGTACTACAGCTGTCCAACTTTGTTTTACATGCCCATTATACTATTACTTAACGCAGGTCTATTTAACTTTGGAAGCCCCGGGGGCCACAGTGATACTCACAGCACATGCCGAGGGCCACAACTTAAGTGTGGTTGCATATACATGCAAATATATATGCAAATGTATGCAAATAGCTTCTTTCACACTGACGTGCATGAATACAAAGATTAAGGCAAGACTACACAACATGCAGGTCCCATTTAAGTCAGTTCTGCTAATATTAATAAAATGCAATATGTACCCAATTTCCACCCATATGACAGCACTTTTAATGAGCAATGACAGTCCAGGAATGTAATTACTAAAACACAAATCAACAGAAGACCATTATATTGACTTGCCATTGTGAAGTGTGTTCCCAGTGGAGACCATGTTCAAAGGATCCCACCCGTGGGCCACGTGTTGAGCCCCATGTAAACCCAAATCACACCGTGGGCAACAAACAAACGGGCAGCATGCCGCATGTTAAGTAGCCCTGACTTAATCCCTTCCCTTCTCCTTCCTGTTTCCCCCTTCCTACATTCCTCACCACCCTGTCTCTCTTTACCCACCATCTTCCTTTTCTTCAACAATGTTTCCCCACTCTTGCTTTAGCCCAGAGAACTCCACAACTCCTCCCCTCTTCCAAGCCCTTAAAGTGTGTTATTCAAGTTTTGTTTTAAGGACGAGCATAAGCAGGGTCCCCACTGCAAAATCAGGCCTTAAACAAGCATGAGAAATTACCCTCTAAATCAAAAAAACAAAACAAAACAATTTCAGGATAACCCTAAGGAGATGTTGCAGTCTTGAGACACAACAACACACTGAAACAAGCAAAGTTTTTAAAATAGAGCTAAACTTATTTTCGTATTTTGTAAAATATAATTTATTCTCATCATGAGACTTTGTTTCAAGTGCCTACTCTGAGCAGAAGCTTATTGCTCAGATACAAAACTATGAATACAGAGGTCTTTACTGAAATCACTAAGATTCTTACTTATGAGTAATATGAATAAAGGAACTATAAAGTATTATATATTTGCTCCAATTGCTTTCTATGCATTTTTAAATAAGAAATTAAGTCTCATAAAATAAATATAGATTTAAATCTACATGCTATCTTGACAATATTTTTTCTCAGTGCTGCTCAGTTAAATCTAAGCACTGTTTAGAGAGTTTGTATGTTTCTATTATCTATTTTGAGATTAGTAAATGGTGTTTCTAAATCTGCTCTTTCATGTGCCCAATTACTTTTATATAACTTATTTTCTTATGTAAAATAGACCTGAATGATGGCTTCCTACACATTGCATAGACACAGTGTATATAAAAAAGGAGTGTTTTGGTACTAAGTGAACAATTTGTCATAAGTCAAGTGCTATATTTAATATTCAGATCAAGGCACCTCTGTCTCATTCCAGCAAACCCTTTTGACAAAAGCCATCCAATGTCTGCCAGCAGTATCGAGTCCAGCTGAGGACAAATTTCAAGATGAACCTGAAATCAATTTGCCATCAAATTTTCATGCATCTCCCAGACTATCTGTGGCATTTTAATTACAAGCACCCTAGGCGGGGGGTACTACAGATATTGACACTTAGCTCCTACAATAAACTTTATTGGCAACCTCTGTCTGAATGTAGTACTCAACTAGAATAACAAGAAATATATGAGGATATGCAAACAGTAACACAGTATAATCACTTCATAATCTTTTGCTCCAACTGGCAGACATCTCTACTATAGAAACTTTTTTTAGGCTTAAAATAACTGCTTTTGGAAAGAAAATTCACTTTCAAAATGAACCAGTGCAAGACCGTAGGTCTTTTTCAACATCTACGAAATATCTCATCCAGTTTTTATCTGGTTTAGTTTGGCAGTTTTGTAAGATAACAATTAAATTATTTTGAAGCACTGCCTCTAACCATCACTGAACTGTTTACCTTAACTGCATTACAACTGGTGCTGACATTTGCATAGAGTGAGAGATTACAGGACAGAGCCACCAATGGCGAGGGGGGGGAACAAAGTGGGCAGTTGCCCTAAGCCCAGGCAATTTAAAAGGCCCCACGTGGTGCAGTCCTGGCAGTGCTGAGGGAGTCCAGGCTGCACTGAGGACTGGCTGCCCCAACCCACCTCGATTTCCCAGGAATGAGTGAAGCCTGTCGCCAGCACAGCTAGAGCGTCAGTGAATGGCTTTACCTTATATCTAGTGTCATTCTTCTTTTTAAGCTTTTTCTGCATAGATTAAAAGAAATGAAAAATCTTAGCAATAAATGGAAGTCAATTATTAGTTAAAGTAATGCAAGATTCGGTGCTTTCTCGGTAAAGTTATCCAAGGACAGTGCATTTACTGATAAGTGTTCTCTTATTGAGCACACTAAGGACAAGGTTGCTTGAGAGCCAATTTTCTACACTATGAAAAGTTTTGGAGACATTTAGAGAGGTCACCATGCCAAGAGAAGGCAGTTCTGGAGTGCACAGTGTAGATTTACAGGGGTAGGGAACCTAAAGCTTGGGGCCTCCCCACCATTCAACACACCATCCACCCAACAAGGCTGGAGCACATAAAATCAACTAACCTGGGTCCCCCAAGGCTCTGGTATGCAAGGGAAATGTGGAGAATGTCTTTCTCCTTCTCAGTCGGGGGCCATCTCAGCGAGGGTTTTGTTTTGGTTTTGGTTTTTGGTGTTGTTTGATTTTTGCTTCTCACTTGGGTGTAGTCCCCAACGGATTTTTCTGTGGGTCAGCAGCCCCTGACCCAAAAAAGGTCTCTCCCCATGTACGAAGATACGTGAGCAGAAGAAAAAGAAGGGAAGATTTCCCCAAAGACACGACAAACTTTGAAATAAAATTGTCAAAAGAAGACTCTGGTTTCAATGTGTTGCGGAATATTGTGATAATATAAATGTTGAGAAGGAAAGAAAATGTAACATCAGTGTATGTCATATTGTACTCTGAAACTAGAAGGAAGGGAGTGTAGAATAGAAGGAAAACACTAACACTGCTCTACAGCCAAAATGCTTCTGAAATAAATGTAGTTCAAACTTTACTAATTCTGGGTCACTGAGAACGAAAATGATGCTTAAAATTGTTGATTGGCTCTAGTTTTCAAGATATGCTATTGGGTCAGTATATACGACCCTTGACTTGGGAATGGCGGAGGATAAGCGAGTTATAAAGGGAAGGGATGTTAGGGTTTCCATGTTCCGTGACCGTCAAAAGGATCTTGTCCCATTCTTCTTCATGGAAGGTGATCTTGTAGCCTGCAACAACATCGATGGTGTGATGGCAGCCCTCAACATCGTTCACGATCCAGATGAGTGGAGACTGTTCATTGATTCATCTAAGACGAGTCTTAAAGCTGTTTTGCTGCATAATGGCAATGTTTTGCCATCAATTCCAGTTGGTCATGCAGTCCACATGAAGGAAACCTATGACAACATGAAACAACTTTTGAGGTGCATAAACTATGACCAACATCAGTGGCAGCTTTGTGGCGATTTGAAGGTTGTTGCTCTCTTGCTTGGTCTGCAGACTGGATACACAAAGTACTGCTGTTTTCTCTGCGAATGGGATAGTCGCAAGAGATTCCCACTACATCAAGATAGATTGGCCACTCCGACAGTCATTGGAGCCTGGGAGGAAAAGTGTTCAGCATCCACCACTTGTTGAATCAAGGAAGATTTTGTTACCACCCTTACACATCAAGCTGGGTCTGATGAAGAACTTTGTCAAGGCCATGGACAAAACACAAGCAGCTTTCAAGTACCTCCGTGGAAAATTTCCAAGGTTAAGTGAAGCTAAGATAAAGGAAGGTGTCTTTGTTGGTCCTCAGATTCGTGAACTTCTTCGAGATGATGCATTTGACCATGCACTGCGTGGCAAGGAAAAGACGGCATGGAAAGCCTTCCAGTTAGTGGCAATAAATTTTCTCGAAACAACAAGGCAGACAACTACAGGTTGTTGGTGGAAAACCTCCTCAAGGCATACAAAAGCCTTGGTTGCAACATGTCACTAAAGATACATTTTTGCACTCTCATCTAGATTTTTTCCACCGAACTGCGGAGCAGTGAGCGACGAGCACGGCAGCGATTTCACCAGGACATTGCAACAATGGAGAAACGCTATCAGGGCAAATGGAGCCCATCAATGCTTGCAGACTATTGCTGGACAGTGACAAGAGATGCTCCATTTAATGAATACAAGAGACAAGCCAAGAAGCAGAGTAGACACTGAAGGACTAAACTATGTACATAATAGTTTTTTGCCTTTGTTTCATAATACATTTTATTTATATAACCCTTTTGCTGATTTTTAAAGTGTTACATAAATAGGACAGGTGAAATATTATCATGTAAAGCAACCATAAACACATGAAAAGACCTAGGTTTACAATTTATGATTAAAACTCTACTATCTACACAATATACATAGACGTAAAATGTAAAAACTTAAATATCTTGGAAACAGTAGCCAATCAGTTGTTTTAATTGTCATATTTGAATTCGGCACATCAAAATACATAATAAATAGCACATTTTATCTCTGAAGCAGACGACTTCTAAAAAATTATAGACCAGTATAATAGAAAATTCAGTTTTTAAAACTGTGGAATGTTTGATTCAGGTGAAGTTTGCTATTTCCTACGCCACTGAAATCTGACTAGACACTATAGGCACAATATGCCAGAAGCCCTAATAAGTATATTTATCAGATTGGGAAGTGAGTTAAAAACAAACTAGATTGGGAAAGTTTTTGCATGCGTCCAACCAAGTACTAGAGAGGTGTGACCTGTATATTAGTACTAAGTTAATGTGCACTAGGCACCTTTTACTGTGCGCAAGCAGAATCTAAACGGGATAGCTGGTGCGTAGCATGTGACAACTTCTGGTGTACTTTGCTGTAGCACACAGGTAAGCCCCAAGGCCTTAGAACAGATAACAGCATTCCCAATCTTGCGGCCGTTATCATACAAAATCCAGAGTATAATCTATAACCTGTTAATTACAGTGAGGACTGATATCTAAATTACTGGATATCAACTGCTGGTTTTCCATTGGACAGTAGAAAGGAATATCAAAAGACTCCACTGCACATTTGTAATATAATCATTCAAACATGTGCTGCAGTGCTGAGAACTCTATATTGAGAAATACACTACAAAAGAAGGCCTACAAGAATTATTGATGATGCCTTATCGTACACAAAGTTACGAAGTAGTGCCTCAACTGGACAATATTTAATCATGCCAGACAGTGTTCCCTCTAAGCTGCGCTGCAGCACACCTTCACAGGTGATTAAACAGCCCCGCCAAGTAGTCAGCTCCAATTGTTCTCAGATGGACACCCCAAAACACAAGTATTGCTAATGACAATAGGTCACTTAACTGCTCTACAGAAAACCCAACGGGGTCATGAATCTGTGTTAGAGCAGAAGATTTTGGGCCAAGACTTCTGGGGTATGTTCCCCTTTCTGTCACTGACCTGAATACTGATTAGGGAAGTCAGTTAATCTCTCTGTGCCTCCATGTACTCATCTGTGAAATGAGTATACTACATCCATCAAAAAGGTTTCTTATCAGACTTAATTAAATCTTTGTAAAACACTGTCAGAATCTCACATCAAAGGTGCCAAACAAATGCAAAATATTCTCATCTATTAATCCCACTTGATATGTAAGACCAACAGTGCCTACTAATTCTCTTTATTGAAATCAACAGGAGGGCCTGCTTAAAAACTGAGGGCACCTCATTGCCCAAGTTTTTTAAAGTTTTAATTATTATCTTAAATATATTTCTGACATTTCAAAAAATATGCTGGAACTGAATTTGTTTGATCCTACCCTAGTGAAACTTTCAACTTGTAAGTTCAGAAGAAACATAAAAAATGTGATCTACTTTGTACTGTAATTAGGTACTTGCATATTGCATGTTAATCTTCAATTTACTATGCTTAGCAAATCTGACAACATTATGTTTTTTTGTAAAGCAAATGGAAATCCAACTCTGCTCCCTTCCAGGCAGGATTCAGCCTTAAGAGAAATCACACATGTTCCCCAGATTTCAGATTTACAGGCATACTCTAAATTTGTGGATGACAACCAAGCCACAATGCCCCCTGGTGGCTATTAAAATCAGAGACATGAAAAGTCTAATCCTTTGTATCATAGGAACATAATTCATCTTAAAACTAAATGATCAGTACCTTTATAAGGAAATCATATATGGATATATAAAATACATAAACACATGTGGGAATGCATATTATCTAGAAAATGAGTGTACAGATGTTAGATAGAAGTCTTCTAAAAATTCCAGCCATTAATATGACAGCTACACACCTACCTCATTCTAGGTTATTTGATTAAAAAATGCAAAAAATTCATAGTTAGCTGCCAGCTCCCTCTGGAGAAGTTATATGTGATAAACAATATATCTTAAATCCATAACTCTGCTAGACACTAAAAACCATGGACTATAAAAATGTGTTGGATTTATGGCTTATTACAACAATCGGTAACCCGCTAATCCCCTCTTATTGACCTATGAATGCAGAGGAGGTACCAGGCCTCTTTATGTTGAATGGTCTCTTATATCAGGTGCTAACTACTTCTGAGAAACAATCTTGCATTTAGCTGTGACACTCGGAGTACCTTTCCCAGACCTGAAGAAGAGCTCTGAGTGGCTCCAAGCTTGCCTCTCATCCAACAGAAGGTGGCCCACTATAAGATATTACCTCTACCACCTTGTAACACACAGCATTTTCTTTTAATTTCGGATAACAAAGGTCAACATTTTAATTTATCAGTCTATGTTTAGTTAATGTTTATACTGTGTTCTGAAGATGTAAGGGGCTAAAGTAAACTACGTGTTTCACAGATCAGCACTGACATTTTAATTGATCCTGACTAGAAACATATTGAAACATCATTAAAATTCACTTGACATTAGCTTTGTTAATTTCAGACGTCTGGACTAGACAAAAATGGGTTTCAGGGAAGGTGGTTTGCACTGTTACTGCCACTGTATTTGAGAGACACATCTTGTGTTTGGATTGTGAAATCTATGCAGCAGCCAGACAGTACAGCACGATTCACATTGCTGGAAGATTCATTTCTAGTATCCTAATCATGTGTCACATCCATATGTAATGAGAATATTTGCATGTGGATTTCACTGAAAATAAAATGTAACCCTAATATGTTTAGTTTGCGCACCAGGAAACCTTGATGGCCCAAGGAAAGTCATTAGCCAGTCACTGAACAGTTTTCTACATTAGGTAATATAGTACCAGGGGCACCACATTCAGACTCCGACTGCCCCAATGCACCAGCAGCAATGCATCTGCCCTGCAGGACACAGAAAAATGCAGAGGTGGTTACAATCTAGGAAATTAAATGGGGGCAAATATTAATGTTTTCACTGTTAAAATCACAACAAACCAGGAAATAAAGTTTCAACAGAAGAAATATCTATAATGATCCACAGATGTATTATTTTCTATTCCTGATTTTCTCTATTAAGTGTGTGGTCCAATATATTCCTCTTCACACTGTGAAATGCATAAAAATATACAGGATATCCAACTTCACAGAATTATGTTGCTGGGAAAGCTTTAAGTTTTGCATGCCCTCACTTTGAGAGTTTAGCCATGCCACATCTTGCACAATGCATTGGCACTATTTTCTTTGCACTCAATACAGATTAAAATGAATTTTTCATGAAAGCCTATATACGTTTTTATTGTTACCAAGAAAAGTTAATTACTGATTGAATAGCAAGTTAGAAATCTAACCCATTAGGACAAAAACCTTAGTTTCTGCCTGAAGAAACCATTAAGAAGTCTCATCTCTCCCTTAAAAGACTAAAAGTCTTAATTAGCATTCTATTTTGGATAATTCTGAGCCATGAATTCATTTTGTTTGTTGCAAGGGGAAAGCGATGGAGATACAGATAAGGATTATTTCTGAGTGCAGTATCTTTCTGAATATTCCACACAATCCTGCAGCATATCTTAAACACAGGAAAACAGCACCTGCAGGTTTGCTCCCTATTTCACTGTATTCCACACAACTATGAATTCCTCTTCATCTACCAAATAAATCAATGAGCTGTGTAAAGAGCTGCACACAGATATAATCTTCTTTGTTTTCAGTTTGGGGACTTTAATTCCCCCAGGAAAGCTGCCTTTTCCCTTCCCCTTGTTAAATTTTCAAACAAGCATCTTCTTGCTGTCTCCATGCTGCCCCTCCTGTTTGGGAAGCCGCTTAATTTTTCTCCTTCAAATCTGTCCTTTTGCAGTGATGTCTACAAAAAATTTGTCAGCGGATAGGCTAGTGACATGCTGAGACCACTGTATACTAGGCCACTGTATGCTGACCCATATTTTCTCCGTGTTTCTTTGTATTTCCCCACTCAAATGTCTATATCTGTTATCGCTTGTCTTCTACTTATATTATGAGGTCTTTGGGATAGGAATCATCTTTTTTTGTGTCTGTACAGTACCTAGCACAGTGGAGCCCTGAAACTTAGGAATAGTTACAGTACTATGACAAAACTACATATATGGTTATTATATGTAATTTGATGGATTTCATTATTTCTCGGTGCCATGCATTTGGTGGAAGCGTAACTGCCACCACATATAAACACCACCGTATTGAAAACAATCCAACAATTAATGAAATACCAACATTTAATTTGATCTAATTCTCATGCGAGTTTGTCTTGTGGGTCTCTCCAGTGAAAAGGGCAAGCATAGATCACTGGATAGGATGTGCCTGAAAAAAAAATTACTCAATTTTAACAGTGTTCCCCAAGAAATTTTTGTAGCTAGATTCTACTTTATGTTAGGCAGATCTTTACCTGTGTTTCTGTATAGATTCTAGGCAGGTCCACCAATGGAAGGAGGAGGGCAAAGGGAATAATCACTCTGGCATCCGGAAATACAAAAGGGCCTGGAGCTCCTGGAAACTGCCAAAGTACTGTGACAGCGGCAGCGTCTGGAGCCCCAGGGCCCTTAAATAGTTGCTGGAGCACTGAGAGATGCTTGGGAGAAACGCAGCACTAACGCCTGTCCAGATTCAGCCCCACCCTTTCTGCTAGAGGCCCTGTCTCTTCCAGGGTCAGGGTACCATCAAGGCTGTCAATACCGTTGATTCTAGGATCTGGAAAAGTTTTGATGTTGTGTGAATGATATCCTCCTTCTAGGGGAAAATTACACTGGTTAAATTTTGACCAAAACCCATTGGTTTTGACCAGCTCTAGTAATAAGTTTTAATTCTAAACATAAAGTATATATAAAAATATTTAAAATAAACATTTACTCATCACAGATTTTCAGTTATACATGGTAATATAAGTAGTGTGGCCTAGTGCATACAACACTGGAGTCAGAAGACCTGGGTCCCTTCTTGCTTCTGCCACTTACTGGGTGACCTTGCATAACTCACTTTGCCTCTCCATTTCTCAGTTTCCTGTCCCCTATTTTATCCTTTCTCCTTAGAAAAGCTCATTATTTAGCCAATGGGTCCCTGATCATATATGGGGGCTGGAGGTGTTACTACAATTCAAGTAATAATATTTTAAAAATTTAACAAGATAGGTTCAAAAAGAGAGATCTAGAGCAGTGATTCTGCGGAACACTTTCAGAAACACTGATCTAGCACTCACAGGATTTAAGAGAAACACAATGTAGGTAGTGATTATCCAAGGGCCAAAGAACAGGATGCATAAAACTCTCATGCCTCACCTTATCTAATTTTTCTTTTGTCTCCTACATAAGAGCCAGGTAATGGCTCGGGGAGCACAATGAATCCCCCTGGCTCACAAAAGGGATGACAAAGGATCAAACTACTTTATTACTTCTCATCTCAACACAAAGAATGATAGATGTAGCAGGGATAGTCATCCTCTAACGCTGTGCTGTCCCTAAATGACACAAGTTATCCCTATGGTGCAGCTAACAGGTGGAACGCCTAAGAGATCACAGAAGCATTTTGATTTGTAACAATCTCTCAGGGAAGACAACTGGGCAACCACTAGGCTCCCCAGTTAATGGTGGTTCCTAACTGGCTTGATAACTGTATGACAGATTTTAATTACATCTGTCATACATTATCTTCTCATGCATCAGAAGATAATGCATGAGAGAAGCAGTACTTCGAGGATAGTACCTTGAGAATTTTTCCCTGGCTTTTTCTAAATGGAGATGTCACTGTTTCTTATGGTTCACACTAGGGCTGTCAATTGACCTGCATTAACGCTTGCAATTAATGTAGGACAGGATTAATGCGTTAATCCTTTTAACACATTTATCGCAGGTGTTAATACTGTGCTGCCCCTTTGAAGTGCCGCTCCGGGCACTGAAATGGGCAAGCAAAACCTGTGTTGCAGTACCTCAACTGGAGATGGTGGACTGAATACGGGTCTGGGACCCAAGAGTGGGACTAACCCCGTCACAATAGTTACTGGGAATGGCTCTCTCGTTACAATAAGTAATTTTCCACTTTAGGTATTCTTATCTTCTTATCCACATCCATTCTGATTGAATTAGCTCTGATGTAATACTCCCATCTCTGTATTCCTACTATATGTTTCTTTTTCTTTCACTTCATGCATCTGATGAACTCATGAAAGCTTATGCCATAATAAATTATTAGTCTTTAAGGTGCCACTGGACTCCTCATTGTTTTTACTGAAACAGACTAACATAGCTACCTCTGAACCCCCTTACCCATCCTGAAAAGGAGATAGGATAAGAATCAGGAGTCACAAAGGCCCTGGAAAGATAAGATTTTGAGAATGAACGTACTATCAATGGGCTCAAAATTTGTAAAAAGGTAATGGAGAACGAAAGTGGAGAAGCAGCCCTAAAACATAGCCAGGAAGAGTTCTTTAGAGACCTTAATGAGAACATATTTTGTGAAGCAAAAGAAGTTTATGTTAGAATGGTAGAATACAGGATGGAAGGCAGACATAAGTTTGAGGCAGCAGTTGTAAACCACACATCTGATAAGTTTAAAGATGAGGGGAAATAGGAAGCGAGGCAGTAGTTGAGAAAGCAGGTTGCAACTGTCTACACTCCTAGGCAAAAGCCAAGTTCAGTAAAAGATTAGGTTTTTTTTTTAAATTAGACTGTCCAACACTACAATTCACAACAGTGCTGAAGTGTCTGCCCTTGCCTCAAAGGTTTGTTTCTCACACAATTCTCATCCCTAGAGTCCTGAGCTGGGGGGGAATGAAAACTGTAATGATCTATGGCATGGATATGACACATCAAAGAATGAACAAAAAGCAAGATTCTCTTGCAAAGACAGAACAGAAGTCAGACTACTGCAAGCACTTTGCCACAAATTGAGATTAGGGTTGCAAACTTGGGGAACTCCACATCTGGTCTGGAAGATAGCATGACCGCCTGACGAATGATACTAAAACCTGTATATTTAAAGACAGGCACTGAAAAGAAGCAGTGCATTAAAAATCTAAAACTTGATGTAACTCCTGAAAGAGTGGAGACAGCATACATTATATTTTGCTCCCCTGAATGCTGAATTACAGAGATTAGATTCCTCCATAAATGGTGTTAATTTATTTGCATGGAGACATCAAAGCAAAACCTTTTCCTACATTACTGCTGCAGACAGCATTTATGCCTGAGAACTATAGGGAAGAAACTTTCAATTTTCCAGAAAGTTATGAGTAACTGCAATTCCAGGATAGGTATATTTCTTCTCTAAATAGTAGCGGTCATCAGAATTGCTTTTAAATAAACTATTCAGCTTTGAGAAAATACAAGTACATTTTTATTTCTGTGACCTGGGAAGTTCATGTTTGTTCAGTCAGTTTGGTCAGATATTTTCTTTTAATAGAAGACTAAAATTTTAAAAATCAAAAAACAAAATGAGGTCAAGCAGAGGGGAATGGAGGGATGGAGTATTAAGCCTCGCCCAATAACAGCAGAATCAAATCTGGAGACCCACCGAAGAAAACATGATGAATTGTGTTTTATCTTCAGACTTTTTGAAGAATACAGCCCTAAATTATAACTGATTTTCCCATTGTAAACCTGGATTACTCTTCTCACTGTAACATAAAAGCAGCATTCATAAATTCTCATGCAAGAAAGGATCATTATGATAATCTAATCTGACCTTCAGTGTATAACAGTCAACAGGCCTTCCTTAAAGTAATTCTGAGAGCACATCTTTATGAAAAGCATCCAATCTTGATTTAAAATTTGTGAGTAACGAAGAATCCATTAAGACCCTTGGTACATTATTCCAGTGTTTAACTATTCTCACGGTTAAAAATGTACATCTCTCATTTCCAGTCTGAATTTGTCTAGTTTCAACATGCTGCCATTGGATCATTTTATAGCTTTCTCTGAGAGAGTGAAGATTATTAAACATATGCTCCACACAGAGGTGTAATCAAGGCTGTAATCAAGTCGCCCTTTAACCTTCTCTTAGTTAAACTTCCACTGACGTAATAGGAATTTTTCAATACACGATGTCAGGATTTGGTCCCTGTTTTTCAAGGGTCAAAAATAAGGTGAATAAAGTGATCAGGATTTGTCCTTTAAAGATTTGAATTGTAGTGTTTGGTCAAAATTTACCACAGAGTGAATTCACATGTGAATACAAACATAGAGAACAATATTTCTGTGTCGGGTGAAAAGAAATATGCTTATTTTAAAAACCGTTCTTTATGGAGAAATCACAAAAATATAGATGATGTTAGTATACAAATACCTGTCAAGCTGAGATTCAGTGTTCAGTAGATGAGCCAGGCTCTACAGCATTAATAGCATTTCCATGGGCCCACTCTATTAGAGGGCCCATGCTGCTTTGTTTATCTAAGGGTCTGTAGCCATGGCGCCTTGTGGCTCCCATTGGCTCTGATTTGCCATTTCCAGCCAGTGAGAGTCACAGAAAGCCGCAGCTTGGGCCATGCTGCTTCCTGTGGCTTGCCTTGGCTAGAAATGGCGAACTGGAACCAAGGGGAGCAACAAGGGTCTTTAGCTTCACGTCCTTTCGGTAAACAAAGCAGTTTTCCCAAAGCAAACCAGCAGAACACTTTGGCCATATCTACACAGCAGGGCTACACTCGAAATAAGCTACACAACTTGAGCTATGCTAATTGCATAGCTAAAGTCAAAATAGATTATTTCGAATTTGGGCACGTCTACATAGCACTTATTTTGAAATAGAGCACTCTTCCTCTGACTTCCCTTACTCCTCGTACTATGAGGTTTACAGAAGTCAGGTAAGAAGCCCGTTATTTCAAATTTATTTTGAAATAACGGGCTTGCTGTGTAGAAACCCAATACGTTATTTCAGAATAACTGACGTTATTCCGAAATAACACTGCCGTGTAGATGTGCCCTTTGAGAAACACTGGCTACCAAAAAGTCCAACTGAAAATGTGGGTCTATCTTGAAGGCAGGGCCGGATTAAGGCATGGGCTAACCGGGCAGCTGCCGGGGCGCCAACCTATGGGGAGGCGCCTGATGGCAGCTGTAAGGCGGGGGGGGAGGGGGTGCAGCAGCGCCCCTTATAGCTGCCATCAGGCGCCGCGTGCCTGGCTCCCAGATTGTGGGCTGCAGCTGCTCCCAGCAGCCACCATGCAGCGGTCGCCTGGGGCAGGGGCCATATTAACCCCCACAGCGCCAGCCAGCAGCACGCTTCCCCCCACAGCCGCGGGGCCCTGCACAGTGAGGCTCTGCCCACCCCGGGTGGCCCCGGGCGGCCCTGGCTGCGCGCCAGAGGCATTAGCCGGGCTGGGTGGGCCGGTGCGGGGGTGGAGCCGCGCATGCGCCCTCTCCCTCGCACCGGGGCGGGACCGCGCATGTGCCCTCCCCCATGTGCCGGCGCGGGAGCGGGGCCGCACATGCACCTTCCCCCAACCCGGGGCGCAATTAAACTGTCTGCCCAGGGCACCGGAATGGCTCGGTCCGGCCCTGCTTGAAGGGAAAAAAAGCCAGTGGAAGTTTTGCTAGTCAGAAATGAGTAATAACTGAGTAAGAACATTGGATTTGGGCCTGTTGGGAGTTTTGCAGAAACAGATGGTGAAGTGGGATCCAAATGAGTTTTTACTAAAGTCAGAGTTTACAAACCCTAATATGATGGGAGTTTTGGCACATGGTTAGGGCTCCTAGAAGCTACAGTAATACAAATAATAAACAGAAAGGCTCCTATTGGCTTCAATGAGCTCTGAATCAGGCTTTAGTTAAACTGAGCTCTGTAAACACCTGAGACCAGTGAAACTTCAATTCTGGTTCTCCACAGCTCCTAAACTTCATAGTAAAAGAGATGCCATACCAGGGAACTGGCTAAACAGACTCTCTTTCATGCAGGCTTCAAAACTGGCTGTGTGAACTCCCCCAATTATGCATGCCCACAACTCCTGGAATGACTGAGGAATACTGCATCACATACAAACACTTCCTATTGCTGGGGATTTCAAATGACAATAATTCTTCATAGATTTGGTTGCTTTAATGGGAGAAAATTAAACCACCGGATAGATTATATAATTAAACAAATATAATGCCAGAGCAAGACAAAAATAACTCCATGTCAAACAGTCTATTGATCAGTTTTATTATGCTCCAATATTTAGATAGTAAATAAGCATCTATTCTTTCTGAGAGGGACAGAAATAAATACATTTTAAAAATAGATTATTTTTGTCAGGATTATTTTGTGAAATTTAGGATTCTGTTTAATTAGCAGCTTTGCAAAGAGTGCACACTTTTGGTCCAGTCTGGTCCCCTATAAAGTCAATGGGGAAATTTCCACCCACTTCAATGAGGTCAGGATTTCCCCTTTTATATAGCTATGTCCTTGGTTATTTCATTGTACTGAATTTAACAGGTTTTTTTTTTTTTTAATAGTACTTTAAGTCAATTTCTACCTATTTGGCACCGATCCTTAGAGTATAATAGGTTAGTACTGCCTTTTTCATTTTCAAATTCACAGTTGCTAGATTATCTTAATTTTCTCCTAGTATTCAAAGATGACAGATTAATAGGTGGTTCCCTTCAACTATGTGGGCAGATCTTTAATAGATTTCATTAGTTTATATTACAATAGTGTACAGAGCTGTGGAAGCAGTTCCTGAGAGGAGAGTCCACACCAACGTTTGCACTTTCCGATTGAAATTAAAATCCTGACTTCTCTGATTCACTAGAGCCTAAATCAGTTGTTCTGAAGAAGAAACAAAGTAAATTATTTATCCTATATAAATATTGAAGAACATTGCAGAACATATTTTTGCATTACAATGTTGTTGCTACAAAATCATCTAGTTATAGCTTCTGGCAAAACACAGTTGTCCTTAATATCACTGAAACAGAGCCTTCTGAGATTTACCAAGTGTATCCTTTTAGGTCTGCTTGCTGTCTAGGACACTTAGTAGTATACCAGGATTCTAGTAAACACAGTAGAACATTCTTTGGGAATCTCCTGTCAAAATAAGCTCTGAGCTAAGAAAGGATTATAAAAAGGAAAAAAAAATATCACATCAAATTTGGCACTCACCCAAAATTTACAAAAACAACAAAAAAACCAAAAACAACACACAAAACTCCTAAACATTTATATTAACACAGCACACATAAAAGGATTTCATTTTACACAAAACATTTTTATTTAACTATAGTGGACTCTTCTTAGCAGCTGCTTAGGTTTCTAGGTAACCACGAAGTTTAATAAACCTGTACAATGATAATTAAACACTGTAAATAATTTATCTGCTTAATCTTCCTTACTGGCCTTTCATTCCTTTGTAGAAAAGTGACCCATGCTGACATTCTGAATAAGGTTGGCAAAATAAGTGCAGTGAGGAGTGGTAGTATAAAGTGGATTTGCTCTCAATAATGTATGAAGCCACATGCTGGGTAGAGGAATCCTCACAAAAGCGGTACCACAGCAATCTGTTCCTTTCATCTGCAGCCAGCATTTAAAGTGAAGGTGCTGCTCCGAATCAAAAGCACAATCATTCATTTGTGAGCAGATGTCCTTCACACGGCAGGCACCACTTTTTTAAAACAGAGCTGAACAAATGCACTGCTGAGAGACAAGTTCCCCTACCCATTAAAGAAAGAACACAGTATATATTAATTTAGCAGGTTGTTGAATGTTTTAAAGTAGAATTTATGAAGCAGAAAAAGCATGTGGTGAAACAAAATGGCTTTCAAACTAAATATGAAAAAAGTTCCACTAGTTACTGTATTATAAAGTGCAAGAGTCTGATGCACGTCAATGGTTTATGCAGAAAATAAAATGAAATGGGTTAGATGTGTGCTTTGCTAATATGCTTACTAAATGGGTTCATCAGTTCTGGAAAGTATATTCCAGAGGCAAGGTGCTGTATGCCTGTATGCTGTGCTCCCATTTGCTTAAAACTCTTGAGGTCAACCCAAAGTGAAAAATATTTAAAACTAACTTCTCGGCAGAGGAGCTGCCCAGCTGGTTACATGACTGTTTGTAGTCTCTCCCACACAGCTCCTCTGAGACTATTTCTTTGTTTAATCAAAGCTCAGACTTTGGGGTATGATCCAACTCCTACTGAGTCCAATGGAAAGACTTATATAGCCTCCAACAGGAGATGGTAGGGCCCTTTGTTATAGAAATCTCAGTGGCAGGGATTCTTCACTGTGTAAAAACACACTCAACACATTTTGTTGCTAATAAATAATAAAATATTGTGCAAATATTGTGAAAATCAAAACCCTTATTTTTACTAATAATGGTCCGAAGTAGTGAATTTAAAAGGACTTTCACCAGCTATATATCAACTACTATGATGGAGACAGAGACATTTTAAAAGCATGATGTTGTCAAATCAGGCACTGTTAAAGATTTAAAGCTCTCTTTAGAGGGGACGTAAGTCAGACCAATGTCTTGCGGGAACAGAAGGGGAAAGAGGCAGCAGCATTTGATAAATATTTATTTATAGAACAAATACGTAATCAGGGCTAGAAGAACTACCTGCAGTTGCTCTTCCTGGCACTGAGGGCTGTTGCTGTGCAGTGCTGGCAGGCAAACTTTCTGTAGCCCCTCTGAAGACTCATTCTGTTGGATCAGAGCCACTGCCAGGCAGGAGCCAGAAGTAGAAGTGGCAGAAGTTGGTAAGACACAGGGTGAAGAGCACAGTACTAGCCTCAGGCTCTCCTACCCATTCAGTTCCCCATCAGAAATTACCCTCAACCCCAACAGCTCCCCACTATGCTGCCTGGCATCCTCCCATCCAGCTCTTATACACACACAGAGCTTCCAACTGCTCCTCAGTGCCTCAGCAACTACCATTCAGCCAACTCATCATGCAGTCACTCACACCCCAGCATTCTGACAGCAGCTACCCAGCTGCCCCAAGGATCCCACTGCTTTGGCAGCAGACCTCCAGCACTCCTCAGGCATTGCAACAGCACCACTCGCTTCCCCAGCTACTCCTGCCAGTTGGCAAGGTTCCCCCTAACCTGGCACAGGCATATATAGCTGTGCACCCCAAGGCAGACAGTGCTTGCTGCCCAAGGGGAGATTCAGTACTAGCTGACATCTTCCTCTTAACCCACAGAAGGAGCGCTGGGGCTTTCCTTTCCTGATACCAATCCTGCTCTGGAGATCCTCCAACCTCTCTCTCTTTCCTCTGCTCCTTTTTTCTTTCATCTTCCACTTCCCATAGTGCAGCATGGGCTCATTAATATAGGTGGAAGTTTCACATGTGCACTGAGTAAAAAATCTACACCTGCATTTGCGACTCATGTTTTGTTAATTAAATAAGCACATTAACGTTCACTATTCGCATTATAAAACTTTCTCCAAAAGCCAATACATTTGCTTTCCTTCCCTGTAAACATGCTATTTTGAGCACTGCAATTATCAGTAATATTGTAATTTAAAATTGAACTTCTGTTCAAGTATGTGTGATTATTAGACTAGGAGTCAATTGCGGATAGCACAGATATAAATACAGCTAATAACTCTTACTATAATGATTAATCAATTTATGAATACATTATTTAAACTAATAGTGCAGGTAGGATATCTTAAACAAGTTACTGAGTACATCCACCAATTCAAATACCAGCTCCCAGATCAATAGCAAACTGTAAGTAAACTCTGGGGAATGAGTATACTTCCATAATAAACAATAAATTTTAAAAGTGTTCCTATAGTAAGAAAGGCTGCCACATCAAAAATAATTTTGTCGGGTTATTATGTTTGGATTTTGGCAAAATATATGATATGCCTAAAATTGGAATACTGTACAAGAAATTTGTCCTACTTAAGGGACTGTAGTTTTTATTTTTATTATTTAAAGGAAACTATCATTTTTTCCTTTTAAATGGATTGGTACTTTTAACAAAATCCAGCTTCCCAGCCTTTCAATAATATGGCCTGGATTCAATATATATTATGTATAATACACTTTTAAAATGTATTTCTGATTCCTTGTTGATATTTATAAAGTTCTATTCAGCAAGAGAGAAATTGACTACACAGGGGCAAGTAGTTGAACAGACTGTAAACAAAGTATTATCAAAAATACAAATTAAATAAGAAGAAAACATTTTTCATTAACTTCTTCCAGTTGTAGAAACCCTATGTGTTATTTGTGATGACAGGAGGCATATCATTTTCAGAAGAAATATGGTTTCTTAGTTGACAGTTGAAATGGAAATATTTTGGGCCTCGATACAGCAAACACGTTTGGCATTATCCATCTGCATAAAGTTAAGCATCTGTGAGTGTTTGTAAGAGTGGTGCTTAAATTAGCAATGTGTAACAATACAGTATTGGAAACCTACTCTGATGGGAGTCAATGACAGAACTCCCACTAATCTCTTAGAAGCAGGACTGGACCTTTATTGCATAAAAATGTGTTTACTGTCCAATAAAAACACTTCTCTAAAACAATGGCTATTACTGAAATAAAATAAGTTTATATATATATCTACCGTAAACTGGGACATTACGTTACACTCTACTGTAAGAAACTAGGTGAAACTGGCAACTTTGCATTATTGGTATCTTCCATGAAAAGATCTCTGCACTTGATTTAGTGCATATTTTTATAGAAATGCATAACTTTACTCTTTCAAAGAAGAATTTTTTAATTTAAATTAATTTACTAAATAAACCAAGAGTCCTCCACCCATCCTGATTCTAAAGGTGTGTTTTATCTCAGTTTCAAGTGATACTGCATTTTTAAAAATTAATTAGTAGCTTGCAAGAACAGCCACACATTATTGAGTAAGTAACAGCATTTAAGTGAAACAGATGAAATATTGGTAAGCAATGCAGACCACAGTATAAGTATGTGAGGGAGGTCATAGGTTAATCCCTATTGATTTTCCAAGTATGCGTACAGCACCACTGGGAAAGGCCAGTTCTGTTGGCAATCAGCTAGCACAAATACATTATAAATCTTACCGTCTACCTTCACTGATCAGTGTCACTTACTTCCTCCACTAAAGACCATTAGGAAACTACAGCAAATCCACTGATATGTGAATGAATCTTAAAATATTCCTTCTTAAGGTATTGTTTTAGATCACAAGTAATTTGCTTTAAATAAAACAGAAGTACATTTCTAAGAGCACTATCCTGAAGTTCCATAATTTTAATATCCTATTTGTAATACCAGCTCAAAGTAATAATCCTCTGGAATAGTACTGGACTGCAGAAAAAAAGAAAATGTGACTGAAATGATAGACCAGTCACCCTCATATGTACTTTAAAGAATCGTGTAAAAAACTTAGAATACTTTGGGTTCATAATTTGTTTCTTCTCTATTTGCCAGCAAAAATAAAAACACACATGGGGACTTCTTCCTTGGCTCTGTGGAAATTCACCAGCGGTTTATTAACATTGTCCAAGCTATTGCTATTGAAAGGGTCAATGTGGCCATCCTTACTCACTGTTTACACACATGAGTAGATCCACTGATGTCAACAGGTTAACTTGTGTTAATAAGGAATACTCAAGTGAGTAAGGATTGCAGGATTAGGTGCATGCTGTCATACTATTTCATTATACAAGGAGGGTTATTCAAAAATTAGTTTACTAAACAAAAAGGGCTCAGGGAGATTTTACGGAAAATCTTCATGAACTTGAATGCTTCATTATCGGAATCCAACTTTCTGAGCAAATGCCAGTGGAAACACCTGTGTTCCCATATTTGTGAAGAGTCATTCAGTTATCCGCCTAAGCAGTCTCATCCAGTAGGCTTCTGAGCGCACTCAACTCCTAGCAAAAGCCAAAGGAACCTAGTACTACAAATAAAGCCATCAGTATTCAAGATACAGAGCCTCAAGACTCCATGGACATGTCTACAATAGGAAATTATTTCAAAATAACCTCATTTGAAATAATAACTCCTGAAATAACTATTTCAAAATAAGCTTATTCTCCAAGGAAAGCAGCAGTACAGATTTCGAAATAACCAGCCCATTTTCTCAAAATAATGGGCTTGCTAGTGTGGATGCTCCACTTATTACTTTGAAATAACTCTGTCCTGTAGATCAGGGCCATGTGTCCTGCAGGGAGAGAGGGTTTCTCATTTTAAACGAACTGGGAAGAAGAATTTCTATGCCAGCTCAACCATCTCTGAGAACAATGCTAGCCTCAACAGGCTCCACAACTCCTACAACCATCTCTGCAGTTTCCTTCCATTGTACTCCATTCCTGAGCTGCTCCCGTTTGTGTTGAGATCTTTCTCCTAAACTGTTCTTTCCTGACTCCTGAAAGATACCGCAATGTTGCCATCCCTCACAATAGTCTTGTGACGTGATGTGTTTTTCTTACAGCCCAAGCATCAGCAAGAAGCATGTGATTATGTCAGATCTCTGGGTTTTATTTATTTTTAAGAGTCTACCCCATATGGTTGCAAGAGAAAAGCTTGAACATGTGACCACAGTGCACTATAAAGGTTTAGTAACCAAAAGAAATGCAACACACATTTTCTAAACTCGTGATTTTGAGGCTAATCTTGGAGTGTTTTTTTTTTTTTTTTAATGTTTGTGGTTGGAAGAACTGTATTTAACAGATCATAGCAAGGGTTAGAGGCCACTTGAGAACAATCTAGTAGGAAAAAAGTATTATGAAAAATACATCAAGACACGGTCAATCATCAGCTTTGCCATATTCCTTATAATCCTTTCCTCGTCTATTGAAAAGAAATATTTTTTATACTATAAGCTCATCGGATGGAGCTCACACCTTCCTTTACACTTTACCAAGCAATTATAATACATGTTGCATCTCTGAAAACTAGCACACTTTGGTCCAGGACCACAAATGCTGCTTGACCAGAGAGCCTAGAAGCCTAAAGGCAGAGGACCAGCTGGGGCCAGAGCATCAGGGTTGGCAGCCCGGCTAGGGGCAGGATGGGACAGTGGCTGGAGCCCCGTAGGAGCCCCCAGGAGTGTGGGGCCGGGCCTGGAGTCCCGTGGCAGAAGCTGAAGCCTGCGGCAGCCTGCACCATCCAAATGAGGATGACCCAATCCCCCACTACATTCCCCTCCCCAGAAGTAACATTTCCAGAAGCCATGCCATAAACAATTTCCACTAAATTTCTACTTCTAGGGATCCTGGAGGGAGATGATAACCATTAATAAAACTAGGGCTCTATTAGCTATTTCCAGGGAACTTCCACAAGGCTGAAGAAAAACCACCACACTTCCTTCCCCAACCCTATCTAATCCATCCCTGGTCCACCTTTTTTCTCTCTCTCTCTTCTCCCCACCTTGTGCTCAAGCATAAACCTCCAACTATGCAGTGAGGTACTGAACACCCAACTCGATGTGCAGTGGTGGGGATCCATGTGTAGAGAGGTCTTTTATGCACAGATCTAAACAGCGCAATTTAGCCAACAGCAGTTATTTCAATTTTTTTCACAATGTAGAGCACTACTATCATTAAAAACAACTGTCCAAATCAACACATTTTATAGCATTTAGCCCTGCTAAAATCTTAAATCTATCATCAGACATTTATATGTCTTGTTGATAGTTCCATGGAACTACAACTGCCAATTTGTGTGGTTTTACAACCACAAATTCTTATTTTCGAAGTGTTTCTCTCTCCTTTGTAGCTGTAAGAAAGACTCAGACAAAGAGGAGCGGAAACTGATCTCTGTGCCCAAAGGGATCAGTTATGAATGGGGTTCCAAATGAGCACAGAGGTATTCCCTGAGGGAACTTACTGCAGGAACAGGAGTGACTGTCTTGGCAGAGGGAAATGACTATACATACAGTAAGGAAAAAAGACAACTTTTTTTTTTTCTTTCTTCTGCACTTAGAATCATCTTGGGTGCTGCACATAACAAGAATAAGCAAAACATTTTCAGACAGAAGTGATTGTTTTTAAATTGAAGGTGTCTATATAAAGCTTGTACAGGAGCCTTAAAATAAATACATGAGATAAACCAGTGAAACTCACTGTGGGTACGTCTACACTTGCTCCCTAGATCAAGCTAGGGATGCAGATGTAGCCGACTGAAATTGCTAATGAAGCAGGGATTTAAATATCCCGTGCTTCATTAGCATAATCTCGCCCACGCGTTATTCCGCTCAACAGCTGATTCAAACCAGGAAGTGCGCTCCGGGACGTGTTAGTTCGAATCAAACCCCTTGGTTCGAACTAACGTTACGCCTCATTTTTTGTAGTAAGTGTACACGTACAAGTGTAGACGTACCCTGATAGAAAATTCAGATTCACTAAAATCTGCTAGTGAAGTGGAATTCAAACCCTTTCAGAGTAAACTGAGCAAACTGGAAACCCAGTTCAACTAATTATGCTTGTATAGAGAAAAAGTTTTGAAAAAAGTACTTTCACCGAGGAATGAGTTTGCACAACTGATGATTCTAATCTAGTTTCACCAACTATATTACAGGATTTTGCATGCCATTTACCACCTTTCAAAAGTGGTGTATTTGGCAGTTCTATTTGCAGAAAATGGAAAAGCATCTCCATATTTCTTCCCTACAGTTAGGAATGCTCTTGGCCATAACTCGTACAGTATTGGCTCCTGCTGGAAATCCAGTTTGAATTCCCTTTCAATACAGCATGTGTCTGCAAAAAGAAGCATACAAAATGAGCTCAGTATTTCCATTTAAAAATATCATTTAAGGGAATTTTAAGCTGTCTAAAAAGATGGATACACTTTGTTTGTTTTCTACATTAATGAGCTATAAAAAGAATGGAATAGGTCATAAATATAGTATTTTTGCAACAGCCCTTACAAAAATGCTACTACTTGTGTTTATCATTTATATCCTCATGCAACCTCAAAATTGATTACACTTTAAACCGTACATAACTTGCTGTGTTTTTCATTTTGAGCCATTCTACAAACATTTTTATAACTCTGCTAATACATTCCATATTTTGTGTTCTTATTGATTATGAATATTTCTTTAGGGGATTTTATTGCTTTTAAAGTAACAAATGTTAGATATTACAAAAAATAGAAAAACCTATTGCATCTTTTATATTTTTCCCATGATAATTCTAATACATAAATTCTTAGCAGAAATATTTGCAGAATATCATTTTTTCATATTTGAAACTCTGAAGTAATAAAATGAAAATCACTACTAATACACGATATTGTAGATACAGATTTTTCAGTTCAAATCTCTAATCTGTTTAACTGAATCCATCCTCATTTCAACCTACAATTAAAAAATTAGAATACCAAAGGATTATCCTCATACAACATGATGGCTTTACATCAAGTATATATTATCTTTCTTAATTACCACTGCAGTTTGTAGGCTAGAATATGATTTATATTTAGGATATGATTTTGCTATTAATTATCAAATTGAAAAAATAAAATCTTGCATTATAAATTCTCTCTTGGAAATTAGTTTTTATTATTTTTCCATAATCCTATCACACAAGCAATAAGTGCATTGCAGCATGAACACTTTAATTTTTCCAGTTAGTTTTGAGCAAGCCCAGAGGTGAGGTTTAATAAGGATCAATGGCACTTTATCTGGGACAGGGCCACTTCACAGCATGCAAATTACACAGTAACACTTAAAAAAAAAGAAATAGATTTAATTAAAAAAAGTAGAACCACAGGCTCTGGAAATTCAATTAAAGGATTTATGCAAAGGTTTGCTAGGTTTTTATATGCAGTTACTGCTTATATAATGAGCTTTTCATATTAAAAATCAATAGGTAATCTAGAGTAGACGATCATCCCCTTAAATACATTTTTGAAATCAATTTGAAAAATAGTCCATCAACTGCTGTGACTACTCTTGCTGCTTCGATTAGGCTAAGAGCAATATTTAGATTGTAAAACGTGCTATGGAATATCTATGCCTGGATTTTGCTTTCAAGTGGTCTTATATTTTGGAGTGCCCCAGATAATCATACAGTAATTCAAGACAATGTACAATGGATATATTTATTAAATTACTACACAAATTCTGAAATGTGACAGAATCCTAGGCATTTAATGGCACTATCTGACAATATTTTGAACAGTTAAATGAAAAACTCTTTTCTACATAGATCTTCGGTATCTCACTCCCTGGCCTATTGTATTGTCTTGCAGCTACTTAACATTCTGAGACAAATATATCTGTTTGGAGCTTCTTGAAGTCTTCAGCTACAGTGGCAATTAGCCTACAACTCTGTCTGAAGTGAAACTTTCGCACATCATGAATAAAAATGGATCAAATCCTGTGTCCTTCAGGTTTAATCTAATTGGCCAAGAAGTTGCAGTGATATAAGACCATTATGTGAAAGTCCAAACTTCCTGGTTAATATTCATCACCTATTACAAATTCATTGTTCATGTGAGCAGGTGCAGCACCTTTGAAATTAATGGAGTTGGGCACATTGCATCAGTACTTGGTTTGCCTCAATGTCCATTATAGAAGGTTTGTAAGTGTTCTGAGAGTAACACTGTAAAGTGGTCACTCAATCATTCCTTTTTCAAGACAACAAAATGAAGCAACAAGGGCTATCAAATACTAAGAATTCAAAAGGCTCTGTCTCAACATAAGCTGCTAAAGTTGGTAGCACAACATGACTATCCGTTTGACAGTTTGGAGAGTAAAAAGCCTTTTTTATTGCAAAAGCAGAATATTGAAATGTTTCAACAGACATATTCAGTGGTTTGTTTCTAGTTTATAATCCAGATAGTTAATTACACATTTTCCTAATTGTGGGCTCTTTTAGGACTGGGGACATTTTTTCATTACATGCCTGTATGTTGCCACAGTGGGATTGCGGGCTGTAGTTGCTACTCCTATGTAAATAAATAATACAGTGAACACCCCCACCACCCCGAAAATATTTTTCATAACATTCCAGTTTCTTGTATGAGACGAAGCCTCCCCTCCCCCCAGCAGTGTATCTTTTTCCGCTTGTTTTTTCGGAAGAGGCTTTTCTGACATTTGGCCCCTCTACACCACGCCAAAATCTCCTCTTTCCGAACATCCCTTATTTCACATAAAATGAGGAGTACAGGGATGCCGAAAGAACGCTCCCGCTTTTTCAGAAACTGTTCCAAAAAAGCGGACTCATTCTCTGGACACGGCAGTTTTTCTGGGATACTTCTGCAGTCTAGACATAGCCTAAGGTACAGCAGGGGTTTGAGGAATGGTACAGGTATACAACTTCTGTGAATGAAAAAAAAACCCAAAATGACAAATGAGAGGAAACTATATTAGACAAAATTCTTTCTTTCTCTGTAAAATGTTCTGCCAAGCAAAGCATTTCAGTTCTTTATCAATCTATGAAAACAACCAAATTATAGGAAGGTATTATCAAGAGTGATCTTAAAAGCTAAATAATAATCAGATTTCAGTGAAAGTCTCAAAAGCTTCAACAACAAAGTTATTCTCTTTGGAAGTAAATGATCAGCATCTAAGTTTGAACCATGTCAATGTTTGAAATTTCTGCAACAGTATTCCAATCTATAAAACAAACCATTGCACAGTGTTTTAAAACAACTGAGACCCAGGCCAAATATGAAAAAAAATAGTATTTACTGTCATTTTACTTTAATTGAAATCTTCCTGCAAACACTGTCTCAAATATTTTACTTTATTGGATGCTGCTTATTTCTTAAAAGAACTATCTCCAAGTAGTCATAGAAAAATATGTACCTATTCTTACTGTTAAACAAGATTATATGGACAAATGCTACTTGTTTTAGATGGGTAAGAAATAAACATGTTAATGAATAGCAGCTTTTATTTTCATCGTTTTTCCCTATTAACTGAATTGCTCATGCACACCATATTTTCCAACACCTTTGCATTTTAAACAACACAGTTTAAGTACATGAAGGGATCAAAGAGTTTCAGATGAATCTGAAAACTTATAGCAAGGGTAACAAGGGTTCTTAGTTTTTAATGACAGAAGCATATGTTCTCAACTTTCTAAACTGCATCCAACTGAGCCATTTATCAAGGCCTAAAACTTTTTCATTATTTAAAGCACTATGACAGCTTTCCATTTGATGCCTTGGAAGTACACAATAATAGAGACTCTATAGTCATTAATTATGATATCAGCTGGTTGATGAAGTTTGTACTGGCTGCTTGGTGATTTCATTTTTAATTGCAGCAGGTGGTGTGGAAAAAGTGATGTACTGACACACATGGTCACCTCAAATAGTATTTTCTGTTTTATGTATATGTAGGTGTGCCTGAAATTTTTGAAAATCCCTTCTGTTTCTGTTCCCTACTTTTAATAATTGCACAAAAAATCCATATGCAGTACATGTAAAAAGTAGGATGCTGAGACATAAAATATTGAAAAAAAAATGTCCTTGATGTTTTTCTTCTTAAAATATTTTTTTCTTTTTAGAGGGTTTTTTTTAAGGGGGTGTGGGAGGTGGGGGCAAACCTTTCCTCACTGTGAAAAGGAATGTAACTAATTTTGCATTTAAGATCATATTCAATGTAACTAATATTGCATTTAAGATCTCCAAAAGGTAGCAGTAATAAATAACACTATACAATTGTTTTCTTCAGGCATATCTAGAGAGCCTGATTTTTACATTTTCCTGCACTGGCAGATAAATAATATTTGAACTTTCCCAAAAAAGTGCAAATTAAGACATTGAGGCCAGCTAAGAGAAAAGCCAATATCCAAATTAAAATTACACAAAATTTCAGGACTATTCTAAAAATGAGTGGGCAGGCTCTACTGCAAAAATAATAATATGTTTGTACTACCTTCTGGGGTGCCCTTTGCAATATAATCTCTATTCATTTAATAACATTTCTATACATGTTGATGTTTACAGAACTATCCAAAAGCAGCAATATCAGAAATAATTGAAGGATCAGGAAAAATATCATATACGCTATTCCTTAATGTATCAATTTATTATTTCAGTGTTTTGAGGGCTCTGTTGTACATTGGTGACAAGGGCATATTGTGTTTCTGACACTATCTATTTTAGAGAAATGTTTTTTCCTGCACAAAAACATTTTAAATTAATTAACCCCCAATTTAACAGATTTAACAGGTTTGCTGCATACGTTTACCATGAGATTGATAGGTAATAAATACTGGTGTTTCCTAATGGCCACAGACATCTGTCTTCCACATAAATCAGCAAACTCCCTTAAGAATCTCCTGTATCCAAGTCATAGATCAATTGTACAAAAGCCTCATTATGACACTCACTCTCCCGTCTCTATAATAAGGCCACAGTGCCTTAGCTCACAACTGCATTACATGTAATTAATACAACCGTGATGTAAATGGATGCAGTGTTAAAATGCCTATCTCTGGAGAGAACATATGACAGAAACCAGCTGCACTATCATGGATGGGATGCCATGACTAGGGAAAATTTTAGTAATCTTTCTTACCTAGAACACAGATTTTTTTATACCGTGTCACTGACAAGCTTCAGCACAAGGAGAGGAGCCAATTATCTAACTTCACTCAACTTTATACTCACAAGTGTCCGGCAAGGATACTATATTAGTGGCATTAATAGAGGGAGTAGAAACTGAGGCTATGTCTCAACTGCAAGCCTCTTTCGAAAGAGGCTTTTCTGAAAGATACTTTCGAAAAAGCCTCTTTTGAAAAAGAGTGTCTAGACTACAACCAGTACTTTCAAAAAAGCAAGCCACTTTTTTGAAAGAGAGCATCCAGGCAGTCTGGATGCTCTCTTGTGAAAAACCACAGTTTGTATTACATAGCGCCTTTTTTCAAAAGAGCACTTTCAAAAAAAGGGAGTTCTTCCTCGTAAAACAAGGTTTTCCGCGGTCAAAAAAACTGCCGCATTTTCGATTTACTTTCAAAAGAACACGGCAGCAGTGTAGACACAGGAAGTTCCTCCCCCCCCCCAAAAAAAGGCCAATTTTTTCAAAAAAAACCCTGTAGTCTAGACACACCCTGAGTGTCCCTTGCTTCTTCTCTAAGGAAACCTGCTTGTAGACTTTGAAATCTTCTTCATGCTGAAGCTGTGTTTGATCTCCAATGACACTGAAGTTGTCAGAACTTCCACTTTTATGTGGAAGAGGAAGAGTGTCAATACACATTAGGCAAAATGTAGAGGCAATGTGAATTACTCATTGGCGTTAAGGTGTCAGGGTCAATGTAAAGTAACTTCCACCAACCTCTCACTATTCTGCAGATGCCTAGGATACACCTAACTGGGGAGTAAGGTGGTAGCAGGAAAGGGAAAGTGGATCTGAACAAAATAAAGGAATTTTAGGGAAAAAGTGCCCTGAAGTGGTACATTTGTCCAATAGCAAACAAATAAGATAAAGCAGTTCCCCCACAAATAGGCCCATATCTTGCTCCCAGTTGGTCATTACAGCACCCCCGTAAGTGTAATGGGGGTTATCCTGGCAAATCAATAGCATGCCCACATTCTTCAACTTATGCTTTCCCCGAGGAAGACACCATCAACATAGCAGGGGTGGAAGGGTGGTGTAATTCAGGCCCAGAATAAGAGGCGTAACTTCCAGGGAGCTCAGTATTAAACTTGCTTATATCAAGGCTTACTCCAGGCCTGAGTTTGATTTTATTTATACCACTATGAATCCAAATGTAGCATGACATACAGAAAAGCAGAATTTGGCTACATAGATTTGTTCAGAAGAAAGTTGTCATCTTGGTGCAGTGCATCTGGACAAACTGGAGAAATGGTCTGACGTAAATAAGATAAAATTCAATAAAAACAAATGCAAAGTACTTCACTTAGGAAGGAACAATCCAACATATAAAATGGGAACTGACTACGTATGAAGGAGTATTGCAGAAAGGGATCTAGGGGTCACAGTGAACCACAAGCTAAAGATGAGTCAACAGTGTGAAACTGTTGCAAAAATAAGCAAACATTATTCTGGAATGCATTCGGAGGACTGTTGTAAGAAAGACATGAAAAGAAATTCTTCCACTCTACTCTACACTGACTAGGCCTCAACTGGTGTATTATGTCCAGTTCTGAGTACCACATTTCCGGAAAGATATGAACAAATTGGAAAAAGACTAAAGAAGAGCAACAACAATTATTCAAGATATCCCATGATACCTTTAATATGATCTATGAGGGAAAACTGAAAGAATTGGATTTGTTTAGTTTGGAAAAGAGAAGCAAAGGACATGCCTCCACTTACTGGAGGATTGATGCTCCAGTGATCAATCTTCCAGGGTTCAATTTAATGGGCCTAGTAAAGACCCACTAAATCGAATGCTAAGGGAGCCCCCGTCGACTGTAGTAATCCTCACTGTCATGCGGAGTAAAGGAAGTTGACGTGAGAGTTTCTCCCACTGACCTCACGCTGTAGGGCCACCCTAGAAAACTGATGCAAGGTATGTTAACTCCAGCTATGCAATTCATGTAGCTGAAGTTGCTTATCTTGCATCTATTTTCTCCTCCAGTGTAGACCTGGTCTGGGAGGGCACATGATAACAGTTCTCTAGTGTCTAAAAGGTTGTTACAAGGAAGATAAAAAAAAATCTCTTTAACCTCTGAGAATAGGACAAGCAGCAATAGGTATAAACTGCAGCAAGGGAGGTTGAGGGAATCTCCATCCTTGGAAATTTTTAAGAGTAGATTAGACAAATACCTGTCAAGGATAGTCTAGATCAGGGGTCCTCTCTATGGATCATTACCTTGTAGTGGTGGACAGGCTTGTGCGTTCCAATGACCCCCAGTAGCAACCATCAATACCTTCAGGAAACCATTGGCTACCACACCAGACAACATCAGGACTGGTTTGATGAGAATTATGTTAAAATCAAGCAGCTCATCAATGAGAAGAGAATGGCATTTCATACTTGGCAGAATGATATAAATTGCAAGACAAAGAGAGAAGCCCATGCTAAAGTGAAGGCAGAAGTCCACCATGAAAACCGAGAACTCAAGAACAAATGGTGGACCGAGAAAGCGCAAAAACTCCAAGATCTTGTGGATACCCAGAATACACGTGGTTTCTTTAGTGCTATTTAGGCTGTTTATGGGCCAGCTTGTCATAGCATGAACTCCCTTCACTCAAAGGATGGAACCACACTTTTGAAGGACAATGAAGCCATTAATTTTCACTGGAAAGATCTTCTTAATCGTAATTCCATGGTTGCAGATGAAGTGCTTGAGCAAATCCCACAATGACCTTTTAGGGATGAGAGCTTGGAGACCCTTCCAATTTGTATGAAATATTCAATGTCATCAAGCAGATGAAGAACAACAGGTCCAGATGGGATCCCCGCTGAAATCTTTAAAAATGGTGGACAAGAGTTAATTCAGCAGCTTAGCCTGCTTATTCTTAAAATCTGGATACCCAGTGAAATGAGGGATGCCTTGATTGTTATCCTCTTTAAAAAAAAGGAGATAAAGCAGACTGTGGAAACTATGGCTATGTCTACACTACACTTCTTTTTCGGAAAAAAGGTATGCAAATTGCACTCTGCAATTTGTGTATTTTTTTTCCAATTGTTTTTTCAGAAGAGGCTTTTCCAAAATTTGGCCCGTCTACACTGGACCAAATTTCGGAAGAGCCCTTCTTCCTCATGAAATCAGGTTTACAGGGCTTCTGAAAGCGTGCATCTGCTCTTCCGACATTTTTTGCGGAAGAGCAGATGCGTTCCCTGCACACAGCGGAGTTTTTCCGGTATCTCAGAAATACTCCAGAGTGTAGACACAGCCTATAGTGGTATCTCTCTCCATGCTGTTGCCCTGGTCAGAAGAAATTTTACTAGAGTCACAGAGTGGCTTCCGACCATGTTACAAAACTGTGGATATGATCTTCATTGCACAGCAGCTGCAAGGCAAGTGTCAGGAGCAAAACCGACTACTGTACATGGCTTTTATTGATCTAACTAAAGCCTTTGACCCAGTGAATCGCCATGCCGTTTGGACTGAACTTTGAAGACTGGATGTTCTGATAAATACATCAATGTCCTAAAGTTGCTTCATGACAACATGCAAGTGACTGTTCCGAACAGCACTGGCTTACAGAGTGAACCTTTCAAAGTACAAACAAGAGTCAAACAGGGCTGTATCATCGCTCAAATCATGCTTGCAGTCTTTATTGCAGTCATCTTTGACCTAACTGCTGGGAAGCTCCCAGCTGGCCTTGCAAGCATCTACAGAATGGATGGAAAGCTGTTGTTTATGCTTAGCAGGCTGAAAGCTAAGAGTAAGATTGTCACCACATCTATCGTGGAACTTCAGTATGCTGATGACAATGCAGTTTTTGCCCACTCTCAAAGATCTTTAGGCTATCTTGAATGTGTTTGCTGATGCTTATGCATGTCTTGCTCTCACCTTCAACATCAAGAAAACCAAAGTGCTCCATCAGCCCTCTCCAAATGAGATACCATACGCCCCGTCTATTAAAATCAATGAAGCAGCACTGGAGAATGTTGATCATTTTCTCTACCTTGGAAGTTGTCTTTCATCCAGGGCAGATATTGATGTGGAAATTCAGCATCATCTGAGCTGTGCCAGCACAGCCTTTGCTTGTTTATGGCACAGGGTTTTTGATCATCATAACATTTGAACAGATACCAAACTTCTTGTCTATAAAGCTGTCATTCTCCCAACAGTATTGTATGGGTCTGAAACCTGGATGACCTACAGACATCACTTGAAAGTCCTTGGGACGCATCACCAGTGCTGCGTCCGCAAGATCTTGAAGATCAAATGGGAAGACAGGAGCACTAACACCAGCGTTCTAGAAGAGGCAAAGACCACCAGTACTGAGACAACAATTACCCCTCAGCAACTTCACTGGACTGGCCACATTGTTTGGATTCCATTCCATCACCTCCCAAAACAGGTCCTGTTTTCTCAGCTGAAAAAAGGATACCATAATGTGGGAAGACAATGGAAGCGTTATATGGACTTGCTAAAGGATAACTAATGTGCAATATTGACATTGACAATTGGGAGACAGTTGCCCAGGATCGCTCAAAATGGAGACAAGTCTTACGCAATGGCTCTCTGCATTTTGAATTTGCCTGCCAACATGCTGAAGAGGAGAAGAGCTGCAGGAGGAAGAGGAGACTGGCTTCTAGTGATGGTCAACAGCCTCCTGCTGTACCTGGCAACATCTGTTCTCATGTATTAGAACTTGTGGTTCAAGGATTGGCCTTATCAGCCACCTGAGGGTCCATAACTCCCATGGAAGATGATCATACTCAGCAACAAATGATCGCCCATCATCAGATCGGAGTGGGCTATAAGCCGAGGCAGTTTTCTAGAGTTAGCCCCTATTGGGCCATCTCAAATTTATTTACCCACACCTCCACAGGCATGGGTACTTGCAGCTCCCATTGACCAAAGATCAACATTCCTGGCCAATGGGAGCTGTTGGAAGTGGTGCAGACCAAGATACCATTTACTGCCCACTGCTGGTCTAGATGGTGCTTGGTTTTGCCATGAGATCCAGGGTCTGGAGTTGATGACTTTTAGAGGTCCCTTCTAGTTCTATGATCCTATGATTTTGCTCTGTATATGTAAACTTGCCCATCACTTTCCAACTTGTATGGGCCCAATTTTTCAAAGTGGTGAGCATTCTCGGGTCCCAGTGATGATATTCAACACTTCCTAAGACTTAGTCAGAAATCAGTCCTTGTACAACACAAACAAGAATAATTATAAGGAAATTAAAAAGCCAAAAAATGGAACTAAGATAATTCATGCCAAGCACAACAGCTTAGTCATCTTGCTTTCACAGTGCTTCCTTTTTCCTTTATTTCACATTCATACTGATTGTCTTATTGTCACAAAAGCTTCCCATACCTTCATGTATGTACTATGCAAATGCAATGCTACCCAATAGCATTATACAAATATTCAAATAAAATGAATTATACATATACATTTTCACACATAAGATAAACAATTAAAAATAGTGTCGTTATTTAAAAGATAGGCAGTCAAGAAATAGCATCACACACAAAACCAGTAATGCTATTTAGATCCTTATTTTACCTCAGTACAAAAATGCTTGTATTCTATCTCTTTTCTCAAAAGTATTTCATGTTTCTATAAAGATTAGCAGAATTAGTGAAAGATTGTATTAGGTTCTATAAGATGAATAGTGGATGTTCACTGTACAGAAACAAAAGTTATAAACTGTTAGTATCTAGTGTGTTTTTTAATTACCAAACACATGCCGATAAGCTTACAGCATTTTTAACACACTATTTCTATTGACACTCAGGTTATAATCATAGATGTAGGCATTTGCCTGTACTCTGAGTGCCACAAGATCATGATGCCACAAGATCATGAATCCTCAGGGACATTTATTCCCCCAATTTCAACAACTGCTAACTGAACCTCTAACAAAACACACAAAGATTACATCAGAAAAATAGTTACGAATTTGTACGATACATATTTTTATATTGCCCAATTTGTTTTAAATCTATGTCTATGAAGCAGGGTAAATTTTGTACAAGATGAACTAACTATTGTACAATGAGCCACAAAGTTCAGAATGATGCTGCTCATGCTAGCAATGTAAATGGCAAGACATAAATAAACTCACACATAAATTGTCTCAGGGGGATAGCCCTCTTAGTCTGCAAGTTTAAAAACAGTGAGTAGTCCTGTGGCTCCTTAGGGTGTGTCTAGACTACAGGGTTTTGTCAACAAAAGTGGACTTTTGTCGACAAAACTATATCTGCGTCTACACTGCCACTGAGTTCTGTCTACATAACGTCAACAGAACTCAGCAGTTTTGTCAACGGCGGTAAACCTCATTCTACGAGGAATAACGCCTTTTGTCGACAGAGTTCTGTCAACAGAAGGCGTTATTACATCTACACTCTCATGTCGACAAAGCGGCTTGCTTTGTCGACAGAACTGGATGTAGTCTAGACGCTCTTTGTTGACAGAAGCTTTGTCGACAGTATCTGTCGACAAAACTTCTGTCGACAAAAGCCTGTAGTCTAGACATACCCTTAGAGGCTAACAAAAATATATAAAATCATGAGATTTTGTGAGCAAAGCCACTTCTTCAGATGAGTTTGAGTGGAGTCATACACAAACTGAATGTGTTGCCATTTCTATGACAAGACTTCCCAAAAGCAATATCAATGGTGTTCTTATGGTTTGTCTTGTTTTGTGTTAACAGACTCCCTTGCAAGTGTCACTGAGTATAGATCAGGGCATAAAGCTTTCTCACATACCAGACATAGTTAAAATATGCTTAGGACAAATATAACTTATCAACAGTTACTTCATCCTGCCAACATGCCTCTAGCAGTGACTGAAAGCAAGAGCTACCAAGTGCATTATTGCTTTTGAGGAATAGCAATATCCCTGGCAGCTTTAGCAAAGTTAGGCATTTTCAAGTTATAGAAAGCACATGACATAGCTTTTTCAGCAAAATGTCCATGGAAAGCCAGTTATATGACTAAAAAATACATTTTTCTTTCGGGGTTGTAGGGCCCTTTCTATAAAGAAGCCTGCAAGGTTGTCCAGCAATATTCAAGGTGTCACCACATGTTGTTTACCCAAATTCTCCTCTTTAGGTGGGAGGGAGGGGCGGAAGAAAGGGAGGGGATCTCTCACAAACTCTCTGCCTCTATCCTGAAAATGTCTTCTGGGGAACAAGCATGCCCCTTGCCCACTGCAGTGCATCAAACAATTCATCTCTACTATTTAAAATCTATTTTAAAACATTTAAAACAATGTAATGAGCCTGATGCCCTTAACTACATTGTTCAGTAACTAGAAAAACCCCAGGGACCAATCAAGCAAACTAAAGATGCACCTCTCACTTATTCAAACAACAGGCAAAAAACTGATTCTTTAGAGACAGTCTGCCCTGTCTCCAAACATCCCTTTGTCGTTGAGACTACCAGACACACAGTCTTCACAGCAGAGGAAATGGCTATCTGGTATCCCTGGAAGATCCCAGGAGATTCTCATTGCCTCAAAGGTTTGAAATACTGCAAGTCTCGGATCCTTAAAGAAGCGTATATGGGGTTTGTGGATTTTGGGGGGGGGGGGGGGTGGGAAGGGAGAGAAATTCAGGTTTTTTTCCAACTACAATTTTACTACTGAAATTTGGGGGGAAATTGCACAAAAGGTCTATAAATATTTCATCACCTCTCATGTCAAAGACTCTTCCTTAATCATTCAGCATAGCCAGGGCCGTCCTTACGATTTATGGGGTGGTATGCAGTACTTTTAAACTCTTAGAGATGTAATTTTGTGATCTTTATCATCTTCAGCAACACAATAATAAAATATTTTGAAGCAAATTTTAAACTAAGACCCTGTAGACTAACACAGTAAATTCAGAAACTGACAGGAAATACCTAGGGTTGGCAAATGCCTGTTAAATGGCTTTATTACCACTCAAATGGAGATCGGGAAAGATCCTAGAGGACTGGAAAAAGGCAAATGTAGTTCCCATCTTTAAAAAAAGGGAAGAAGGACAATCCAGGGAACTACAGACCAGTCAGCCTTACCTCAGTCCTTGGAAAAATCATGGAGGGGATCCTCAAGGAACCCATTTTGAAGCACTTGAAAGAGGGGAAAGTGATCAGGAATAGTCAACATGGATTCACCAAGGGTAAGTCATGCCTGACCAATCTAATTAGCTTCTATGATGAGGTAACTGGCTCTGTGGATATGGGAAAGTCAGTGGATGTGATATACCTTGACTTTAGCAAAGCTTTTGATACTCTCTCTCACAATATTCTTGCCAGCAAGTTAAGGGAGTATAGATTAGATAAATGGACTGTAAGATGGATAGAAAGCTGGCTAGACTGTTGGGCCCAATGGCTCCATGTCAGGTTGGTGGTCGGTTTCTAGTGGAGTGCCCCAAGGATCGGTTCTAGGACTGGTTTTGTTCAATATCTTTATTAATGACCTGGATAAGAGGATGGATTGTACCTTCAGCAAGTTTGCAGACGACACTAAGCTAGGGGGAGAGGTAGATATGCTGGCGGACAGGGATATGGTCTCAAGTTACAGTGGGGGAGGTCTTGCTTGGATATTAGGAAAAACTATTTCACTAGGAGGGTGGTGAAGTACTGGAATGGGTTACCTAAGGAGGTGGTGGAATCTCCATCCCTAGAGGTTTTTAAGTCTCGGCTTGACAAAGCCCTGGCTGGGTTGATTTAGATGGGATTGGTCCTGCCTTGGGCTGGACTTGATGACATCCTGAGGTCTCTTCCAGCTCTTGATTCTATTATTCTATGAAATGGCTCTTTCTCAGGTTCAATGTTCTGCTAATAGACGTGGCAGACTTTTTCCACTTTTAAGTTAACTAGATCCACTCCGGAAGAAGCAGAGCCACAGAAATGGGATAGAAAGAGGCAAGTGGGTGGACATTAAGAACCAGTGCTGCTCCAAATTCTGGGTGCCTTATGCAGGTGCATATTTTGTGTATGGGTAAGAGCAACATTGAGCAAAGCTTGATAGAGTTGATAGTCTATCAAGATACATGCATTGTCCTCATCACTATATTACCAAAGAGCATCATCACTACTAACATATAAATCAGTGGTTACATCAGTGGTCATATAAATCGGGATCTACCGGTAGATCTTGGAGCCTTTGACAGGTGATCCTGACAGGTTTGGCCGGGAGGCAATCAAGTGCCAGCCCTTCAGCTGCCCCTCTCAGTACTGCCGTGATGCTCCTGCCCTCTGCCTCGGGAGCTGCCCCCCATCCCATCCCATCCCTGGAAGCCTCTTGCTTTCCGTGCAGGGCACAGGAAGAAGAGGAAGGAGTTCTGATGTCAGGGTGCCCTTCCTCCCATCCTATACCCCATCTCCACAGAGCGGGGGGGGGGGGAGGAAGGGGGGCGGGAGCAGGGATGGAGAGAGTTTGCTGGCTGCTTTTGGGAGTGGTGCAGGGCCAGAGTAGGGGTGAGCCTGCCTCAGTCCCCTGTACCACCATCCATAAGCCATCTGTGGTAAGCAGTGCCCAGCTGGAGCCTGTATTCTGGACCCTGGTCCCAGTCCTGAACCGCTCCTGCACCCCAAACTCCTGCCCTAGCCCTGAGTCCCCTGCACCCGAACTCCCTCCCAGAGCCTGCAATCCTCCTGCACCTCAACTCCCTGTCCCGGGCTCAGCTCAAAACCCCTTCACACTCCAAATCCTTTAGCCCAAGATCAAAGTCTGCATTCCCCTTCCCCTTCCCCCGCATCCCAACCTTCTGCCCTCAGCCTGATAAAAGTGAGTGAAGATGGGGGAGGAGGATGGAGTGAGCAGGGGTGAGGCCTCAGAGAAGAGTCAGGAAGGAGGTGGGGCAAGGGTGTTCGGGTTTGAGGTAGATCCTGGATTGTACTTAAATTCAATAAGTGATCTCATGCTTAAAAAGGTTGGAGACCCCTGGTATAAATTAATATAGTTAAAAGACACAAACATTTGGACACTGGTAGGTAAATCTGGCCAGCCCTTGATAACTTTAACTAGTTCAATATATGAAACTATCACAGAGATTATTTGTACCTAAAGTTCTCAAATATTTTATCAGAAACTTAAGTATCCACATAACAGAATTTGCATACATCGTTACAGTGTTGTATTTTCATTCTCTTCTTTAAGTGCATGGAAGAGAGTAAGACAGCCTGATTAACCAATTAAATATAGACAGAGAGCTCACATTTCTGTACTTCTGTACAAAACTAAGGGTTTCAGTTTAGAGATGTCTATTTCCAGCTTTTATCAGCACTAATTTCAACAAAAAAGTTCATAAAATTCAGAACAGAGGGAAAACAGACCTTAATTAAGCAAAGTGTTATCTCTTTCTACTAGAATGAAAGCAATGTTACAGTTATATTTTTACCAAGATTTTTCTCCACTTAATGAAGACATTATCCATGAGTTTTCAAAGTCACTTTACAAAAGAGCATTCAAGAGACATTAAAGTCAGCTTAAACTAAAAAGTCTTTTTGAAGTCAATAAACAATAAAAAGAACAATGAAAGACAGCCTTTGATCTCTTCTTAGTCTAAAGTCTTTAATTTCTGTTTTAATCTGCTAGATGCATTAAGTCTTCTATTCAAATACTTTTCACCTGCAGAGTACAGTAAGCTTGCCTTGATTATTATTTTACAGTACTAATGTACAGCTCTCATTAACATGGATGGGTATCATCTGGCAAAAAAGTTTTAAAATGATTTTCTATTTTATTCTCTTTGAAAATTAAGAAGGGGGGAGACAATGGAATCTTGGGCACTGAAATTCATGACAAGATCAAAGACTATAATGCACATAGATTTTTCAAAGACTAAATTATTAACAACCTGGACAAGCACATAACTGGTCAATAGCGTGGTCAAGAAGTGATGACATTAGAACATCTGCCTATGACCAATTACAATTAATCTGACTTTATTTGCTTGCAGAGGAATACCAAGTTTGTCACTAGATTTGGGGGGAAACCATTTATTACCCCATAGTGTATTTGCAAAATCACTAAATGTCTTAATCAGATTTGGGGATTTTGGGGTCTCTCAGGATACCAAACTGGTAGCACTGGAGATGGAAGGGGACTATTTATCCCCACACCCCACCCCCGCTTGGCTGCAGCAGGTCCCAGATTTGAACAATGAAGCATGAAATCCATAAGAAGAAGAAGGGTGGTTCTTCAGGACTAGGAAAGCCCACAAAGGATGACAGCCACCATTGCATGCTCTGCAGCTAAGGCTCTTTGCATGTGCCCACAGGAGAAAAATTCAACCAAGGAATTAGTATAGTATGCAGATACACAGACCATCCGCAGGGGGCATTCTAGGGCAGGGCCTGCTACTTCCTGTCTTCTTATGCTGTGCATATCATCATTTTACCTGTGTGCTGACAGACATCCTGGAATAGCCACAGAGCACCCAGAGTCTGTGCACCGGTAGAGTGTAATAACCACCTCTTTATTTTTAATCTGCCTCCTGCTGTCCAAATAATTATCATACTATCTGGAACATATCTTCCCCAAACTCATTCGTTTTCAAACCCACTTAATGCCTAGTCCCCTGCCAACAAGGTTTCAAGTAATGCCTTAGTGTGTGTGTGTGTGTGTGTGTGTGTGTGTGTGTGTGTGTGTGTGTGTGTGTGTGTGTGTGTGTGTGTGTGTGAGAGAGAGAGAGAGAGAGAGAGAGAGAGAGAGAGAGAGAGGTGGGTGGGTGGGTGTGAGAGAGAGAGAGAGATGGGTGTGTGTGTGTGTGTGAGAGAGAGAGAGTGGGTGTGTGTGTGAGAGAGAGAGAGATGGGTGGGTGGGTATGTGTGTGAGAGAGAGAGAGATGGGTGGGTGGGTGTGTGTGTGTGAGAGAGAGAGAGAGAGAGAGAGAGGCTTGTCAAACGTGGACATCTGTCCTGAGAGAACTGGACATAGAATGCTAACTCATTTCCCATGGGCCACTGAAGAGCCAATAGATAACAGTTTTCATTTGCTAATGTCTGAAGCAGGATTTGAATGGGGACTTAGAGGGGGCATACTGTATCCCGTTGAGGTAGGAATTTTTATCATTTTGCACACACAAAAATGGTTTCATTTAAGATTTAATGAAAATAGACTTTTAACAGGTCCTCTTTGACTAAGAAAATATATTTACAAGAATTCAAAAAGGCCATGTAGGAAGTTTAAGTAAGGGCTGTTTCTGTTGTGATAAGCAGCAAGACTAAAATTTTTACATTGCTTATGGCAAACCTACTTGCTAAAAAGAATCAGACAGAGTACTTTACTAGGTTCAGACTATCCTTTTATTGATTTGGATGCGCTCTGAACCACATCATCTAATCTACAATAAGCCATTTACTGAGTTTCCCAGTGCAATGATCTATGGGCTAAAAGGCTTAGATTATAGTCACATTGTAGACTTTTTTTTTTTTTGATGAAATGGTAGATCAGAAGAGAATAATACTATAATAAGATTGCATGGGACACAAGTGTCAATATTAGAAAATTAGAAAGGTTCACTTACTGTTTTAAATCCTTTCGCTGATCATTTAAAAACAGTGTCCTTCTCTGACGTCTAATTGAAGATGTATATTTAGCAACAAGTCTAGATGATAATCCATTGTGTCAAGTTATAGGAAGTTCAAGGGCTCAATCAACTGACAATATTTATAATTTGCAAAAACCAAAACTGTGGTTCACTCAACTACCTAAAAGGCAGCTGTACAGACATTAATGTATTCTGGTTTGATCATTATACACAAGAGACAATCACAGGTGTTTCAGCAATGCAAATGAAATCCAAGAAATTAACATTTCCCATTCTTTTCTCTCCATTTTGCTGCTCAACCTGACACTGAGTTTCATCTATTTATGGACAAGTAGGTACAGAGAGCAGTGGGGATTGCTGATATTTAACGTATATATTTATGAAACATGCCGTTCATGATAGATTCTGTGCCATCATGTTGTGCATTTAGCTTAACTCCAACTGGGTGAACCTATTGTTCTTACCCTCACCTCATTCCACCTTTTAGTCAGTTCTTTTTCATTCAATTTGTCTTATGCTTTGTTGTAAGCTCTCTAAGACATATTCTGACTACACCTTTTGCCAGTGCTTTTTTTTGTTAAAAAAAAAAAAAAAAAAAAGGTGCCTGTACTCCAGAGGAAAAGTTGTTGAGCTCTGACTGGATGTGCCGGTACTGCATCTGGAGGTGCCGTTACTGCGTACCGGGTAGTACCATCACAAAAAAGCACTGCCTTTTGCACATCACTGCCATATATATAAAGTCTGCTTTCGCATTCTCCACTCAAGCCTTCTTTTCCAATTGCTCTGCCAACCTATTCCTAACTCCTCCATGTGACAAATGTCCATTAACGATCCAATCCAATTGGAGAATTTAGTGATAAATCCTTCAAGTGCCACTTAAGGCACGCTGCATATGTGCTAAGAAGTAGTGACAAAAGCAACACTGCAAGATTTTTGAAGTCATGACTCATCTTTTATCATAGGAAATTAAGGTTAAGAGTTGCTGCTGCTATCCTCCAATGACATACAAACCCAAAGCCGCACATCTGATTTGTGTTGTTCTTTATTCATTTAGTAATGAACGCATGCATGAGATTTTCTTCCTCATTCTTTCATACTAATTTTGGTACATACGAACTGATAACATATTCCAGGCAATTTATGCCACATTTAATTGCTTTAATGAACCATTAAACATAATTCAACTCAAGATTTTATTTTTCACCCCAAAAGCAGTTGTTTTGGGGTAACTCAGACACAAAGCTTTCATTGTGCAGAGTGATTGTAATTCTCTAAAAAAAACCCCAAATTTCATCTTAGCAAGGACAAATAAAACAAAAGTTCATTGTGTCTCTGAGTAGATAAGAATAAAAGCCAATGCCATTTAATGAAGTGAAAAATCAAAGCATATTTATGAAATTACTGCAGTTATAGTGTTATGGCAAATGTTACTGCATCATTTCTGAGTAAGAATGACAGGGTTACACGCTCAAGTCAATGTGCTAAAGATATAATAATGTCACTTTAAAGCAATACAACTTTTGATGTTCTTGTGTTTTTGTTGTACTCTGGCTATTAAGATGCATTGCCTCATTTCTTGGGAATGAAAAAAGGAAATGTAACTAGTTCAAGCTACCATGTAACTTTACAACAGCTGACAGTAACTATAACATATGCCAGGTTGTATTAAGATGTTATTGCACCTTTCCAGTTCTAATCGCCAATTATGACTCTATTAGTCCTACTTGGCAGTTCATCTGCTCCTGCATCAGCTGAGGGGGACTTGGAGACGGACCTCTGATCTTCATGTTTCCGCTTCAGTGAGTGCTCAGCGCAGCGGCTGTCATCCTGAGACATTGAGGAGGTAAAGCATTGCCTTTTCTAAGATAACTACACCTGACCTTACAACAATTTACTAAGGAAATACCTGCCTAATGGCAGTGTGAGTGCAGTTTCTTTTACACTCAAAACGGCACTGCAAATTAGAGACAACAGGATAAATCTATGACCAGCTCACTAGACACTTCATTAAATCACTGTTCCCTTGCCTTGTAGAGCACTAATAGAATCACAGCCCTCGTTAGCTACTGAATAAAAGATCAATCACACACTTTGAGAGCTTTTGCTACCAGCTTCAAGAGGAAACAAGGGGGAAAAAAAGACATATTTAGGATCATCAGTAAGATTCTGAATGGCCTCACTGCAAGTTGGTTAAATTACCTTTTCCACAACTGACTCCGACTGTAATGCTCAGAGGAACTTGTTAAGTCTGCTTTCAAAAGCTGCTCTTTAATATATGACTACCAGGCCCTGGTCAAAAGTTCATAATGTGCATATGTAAAAGGGTACTAAATTGCCTAAGGGCTAAAACCAGAGGAGTTTAATTGCAACAAAATGCTGAAAATGGTCTGCTGAGGGCCCTTCTAGTGGGATACTGCTGGCACTAGCTGATTGAAGTACAGAACATAAAAGCCTTATAACAATATTTCCTTAAATGCAATTGAAACTGCTAGCAGTTGCTAGTGCACATATGCTGTGATTGAAGAAAAACAATGATCCTCCTCTAAAATAAATAAAGAATTAGGAACACCTACAATTCATAACAACACAATGTGGATAAAAAGGAGAATTCAACAACAATAAATATATGTCCAGTGGTGTAAGTCAAATTACATAGACAATACAGAGGTACAGCACAAGTGTAGATATATCAGTAAGTACATTAAACTACTGCCTGATAAGACCCTTTACAATTAAAGCTAGAGAACACTTTGCATTAATCTCTATTTTCCCCATATTCAGAACTTTCAAAAAACACCATCTCAAGGACTGAAAATCTCCCTCCTTGGTTGGACTGGGCCTGAGGAATTTTCAGTTTATTAAGTAGTTTGAGAAAAGCCTGTTTCATCATTTGAGTTCAGCAAGGATAGAAAATACACATGTAAAAATCATGCCTTATTTCCTTTTTAAATTGTTTTGTTTTAAACACAGGACAGCAGCAGAAATGACTAACATCTGACATGCGGCAAGGAGTGGCACACTTCTCACTAAGATCTAATAACTTGACTGGCTCAAAGAAAACTAGTTTTGATTTAAAGAAAAATTATGAGAATTTGAAACACTGCATACAGAGCATATAAACTAAACTATTTTTTCTACGTATAGGTTTCTATTTATAAATGAATTGCTCATGTAACTAGCAGATGAAATGGTTTGCTGAGTATAAACATTCACATTTTTAAAATTACTGTTAATTCTCATCAAATTGACTTGTTTTGTAGATCTCATTAAGACTTAGAAGTCAAGCCAGATATAGAGAAATATATCTCAATAGTTACAGTTAAAAACGTTGTAAATGGTCAAGGTAAAACTTTCCTTCTCCCACACAATCAATTTATTCAAAACTACATTAGACAAGAACATGGGAAAGAGAGTCTTTTCTTTCTAGGGAGTGGTAGCACAAACAGAAATGGGCCTGGTGCAGAAGTTATTGGGTGAGATTTTGTGGTATCTGTAACACAGGACGCCAGACTAGAGAATCATAATGGAACTTTTTGACCTTAAAAATCTATGATGGGTTCTAGTTTTGATCTGTTCTAAAAATGAGTTGAGATGGTCCTAGACTTTACTTACTTTTAAATACTAATCATTTAAAAACTATCAAAAGGATCTTCAAATTTGGCTTCATTGTTAAGTACTGTTGAGATTTACAGCAAGCCAAGTTTTAAGAAAAATGGTGTGCTGCTCATGAAATATGACAAAGTGAAGCCTACACTGAGACAAATAACTGGGGCTGTTGTAAATCTCATCTCTTCTGCACAGCTGGGCTGTGTCTAGACTACATCCCTTTTTCGGTAAAGGGATGTAAATTAGGCACATCATTATTGCAAATGAAGCCGAGATTTGAATTTCCCACGCTTCATTTGCATAATGGCGGCTGCCATTTCGAAAGATCCAAAAAATGAAGAGTACGGGATCTTTCGAAATGGGGCATTTCTGTCAAAAATGCCCCGTCTAAACTGCCGGGTTTTTTTTGAAAAAGTCCTGTTTCGAAAAAAAGCGGCGGCAGCCATTATGCAAATGAAGCGCAGGAAATTCAAATCCCGGCTTCATTTGCAATATCGACGTGCCTAATTTACATCCCTTTACCGAAAAAGGGATGTAGCGTAGACGTAGCCCTGCTGTTTTATAGCATCTCCTTTGTCTTTCCATTCAGGTCCTTAATTGTGTGTTGGGGTTTTTTGTGTGTCTGTTTGATTACTTTCAGTTTAAAATTAGAGCTCAAGCAGTGTATGTAGATCTAAAGCCTAGGATAGGTTGAAAGGTGCCTTTTATTGATATAAGGTCTTGTATCTTTTAATCTGTTTAATATGATCAAGTGCTTTAGATAGGTCTTAGTCTTTATAACAACCTAATATTCTGGAAGACAACAAAGGGGTGGAGGTCTGGACAAGGGATGAGAGATACAATACAGTGAACACTTTATTATCCAGCACTCTGTTAACCAGAAACTTTGTTAACTAACATTGTCTCCAGCCACAATACTGTCACATCTTCAGGCGCACAGGCCTGGCTTAGTTTACCATGATTGGCTTAACAATTTTTTATTTAAGAAGTACTACTAGTCTTTAACTCAAAATAGAAATGAGAGATCAACTGCCTCACACTACAAAACTACCAATATTAAAAACTTCAGTTTTACTACTATTGTCCATTGGTTTCTCCTAGGCTGATGGGACCCTCAGATAACCAGACTTTTTAGATAACCCGAACGCCCTAATCCCCGAGCGTGACAGATAACACAGGTTTTACTGTAATTTGTTTAAATTCTGTGTATGATAATACATATGCAGAAGTATGAAGTTCACACTTATTACAAATAGATAGTACATGTTGAACTTCACTCTCTGGCAGCCTCAGGACCTGACTGATGCCACGTTCCAGAATTTGCTGGACCACAGGTTGTAAACCACAGCCTAGGGGTTCCAATGCTAGTTCCAGGGTCCCAGCCACCAGCCCCTCAACCGGGGTCCCAGCTGCCGATCCCAGGACACAGCCACCCACCCCTCTTCTGCTGCTAGGACCCTGGCCACCGGCCGTGGGGCTCTGGTCCTGGCCCATTCTGGAGCTCCGCAGTTACCCCCTGGCTCTGGTTCCAGACTGGGGAACATAGGAACATGAACACTGATGAAGCAGGGGTGCAGGAAACCACGATAAGCAGACATGTGGCTAACTAAAATAATACCAGACCACAGTTGTTGGAGCAGAGTGCCAGACTAGAAAGGTTCAACCGGTAGGCAACCTTTAGTCAACTGGTAACTGTGAAGTCATCAAGTCATTAAAGATATACACAGGAATCAGTTTTCATTTTTCTAGTGAAATTAGTTAGTATGTTAAGACAAATGTGAACAAAAATTGTACATTTCCCCTACTCCTCCCTTCTGCCAGCACAGACCTTCCACATATCTGCTGAGGGGTAATTCTCAACTAACTGAACTCTGAAGTGCATCATTGTAGATGGCTGGGAATTGACTTGTATGTTAACCAGGATACCAACAAAAGATAATGTGAGCCTGGATGGGGCCTTGCATATGAACAGAGCCAAGACAAAAGGACTGAAAGACAGCTGAGCGTTCCCCTCCCACCCACCAAACAAAAAAGGGTTCATCTAGGCATTCCAATAATACAAATAACAACAGAAATAGGGAATAATGCATTACTCTTCCTCTCTGCAAATGGCAAGAATGGAGGAATAGAAGCTGCTTTGCCATCCACTCTGTTGCTCCCAAGACAGAAATTCAGGGTGACTTCTGTTGAGAACAAATCTTCCTGGGACTAATAGATGAGGAACTGCTTTACCTCCTCAGTCTTGAAGAGAGCATATTTTAACACATTCAGCTCGCTTGATGGGCTCATCAAGCCCTCGGAGGGTTATATAAATCTTGCTGTAGATTGTGTCTTTCATCCTATTGTATAGTTTTTTGCTTCATATTTAGTTCGACATATCAGCCATGTCTTCCAATGTGATATCATCAGTACCTAGTACTGATATACAAAAATACTCAGTCCACTGGAAAGTATCAGAAGTTAAATCAGCTCAGTGGATAATAGAGGATGATAAGGCTATGAGGGAAGTACATGAAAGTATGGTTGTAGAAGGAACATTTACTGCAATAAATACAACTCTGAAGAAATGAGAAGCCATATGTCTGACGACAATAGAGGAAAAAAATATAGAACAGGCTTTCAGCTGTGCACTCTTGACATTTTGTGGTGACACCTGGGCAGTTAGTATCCTATTAAAGCTGGTTTGAAAATACATGTCTTGGAAGAACACGAAGAAAATTTCCCCAAAAAAGAGAGACCATGAGCAATTTGAAATAAACGCTTCTGTAGGTGTAATGCCTAAAACACAGTTACTTTGAGGTAGTCACTTATAAGTCTATATCTCAGGACTTATATGCCCCCAACATCTTATCATTTGAGCTCCTCACCAACATTAATAATTTATCCACTCCTTTTAAGGCAAAGTAGTATTGTAAAGATGTTGAGCTGAGACAAGCTAGACCAAGCAACTTGGGCAACATCAGAACACCCTGCACAGATACATATGCAAGGGAACTTAGCTCATTCCCATCTACAGCCTTTACAGGTCTTTAAGAATATTATATGGACCACAGATACCCAGAAAGAAGTAGTATGATTGACTGGCCAAGTATCTGGCGATGTCTGTCATTATAGATAGTTCTTATTTGTGGAGCAGCAGAGGCATTTAGCTAAATATATTTTATAGTTTTGTTGCTGTTGCTATTATTATGGTCTGAAATATATACATTGCCTTTATCAGATACATCTGTTTTGTTGTAATATCCATCTTTATAAGTACCGTGTTTTAGCGTATATAACCCGCACTTGCGTATAACCCGCACTTGTGTATTACCTGCGGATGTGTATAACCCGCGGGTTCTATAGGCTAATTCGCAGTAATTGCACATACCAGGATAAACTGCCAATGTCCTGCATTCCACCCATCTTTTGTTAGGTAGCCATCCTGCTGCCAGCGGGGGAAACAGAAAGCACTGCACAGGCAAGCTGGCCAGCCTGCGGGAGGGGAGCCGCACTCGCACCCAGGCCCCGCGCAGCCACAGCCAGGCGCAACCCACCCTCCTCCGGGCGGGGGAATGAAGAGCACAGAGCAGGCGCGCTGGAAGCTCGTCAGGACCTCCCTGCAGCGGAGCGGAGCTGAACCAATTCTAATGGGGCAGAGCTGCTTATGAGTAAAAATAAACTTGTATACCCCACGGACATGTATACCCCGCGGTGGGTGGGGGCGGGGTTTGTAAAAACGTGTATAACCCACAGGTTATATACACTAATTTACGGTATATAACGCATACACAGAAACTATAAAACTGGATGCACCAATTCAAGAAAGGGGTTTACACTAAAAGAAAGGGGCGGGCTTTTCTTTGATTGGTGTTTTGTTTTACGTTTGGTACTCACATTTAAGCATTCACATTTATTGCACAAAATTCTCGTATGGGTGAGCCAATCAGGTGTTAGTACGTGTAAATGGCAAGTTAGCTATCCAACAAGCCAGTATAAAGATTAAATGTATGCTAAATAAAGCACAAGAAAATGCATCCTTGTAACTGTGTGATCATAAACTTAAAAAAATGTTCCTAAATATTTAAATATGCTAATGGGATTGAGGTTGTACGTTATAGTTTGAGATCTGATTGTACAGCTGGAAGGAATTATCCTTCCAATAACAAATTTTCAACTATTTAGTCTAAAAAGTGCTTCAAGAGTCACCATTGGAGGGCTCAAATGAAGACCAATGAGGAGGAGACAAAGTCCAAAACGTTGTTGTAACACTCCATCTTCTAATGAGGTGTAGAAGGAACTTTTACTCCTAACAGCTTAGGTGGACTTTGCATAAAGCTTCATTAAGACACAGCTCAAAATGGAGATCTCATGTTAAGATAGGGAAAATTTCAATCCCAGTGACATATGGTGCAATTTTCAATTCTTTGTTGCTGCAGAGGAATTTATGATTGATCAAAGATTTAGAATTAGCAAAATGGACCAGATGACTGGGTTTTCAGTCAAAATGCTTTGGTGAATTTAAGGCAATAGATACAGTACAATAGCAGGAGTGTTTGACCACACGAAGGTCTACTTTTTTATCTGACATACTTGTGAACTGATAGTAATCTCCATCTTAAAAAATAATTAAACGGGAAATTATAGCCCCTGGAAGTGGCACCTCTAGGAGAATTCCATTTTTTTAAGTATCTGCTTTTAAAGATAGTATTACTGGAAGTGCTATAAAAGAAAGAGATCTGCAACTCTGTTAAAAGAACCCAGCACATCCAGGAGAAGCAGATTATGGTTTTTTGGTAAACAATTCTTTGTATACATTAAAAATTACTTTACTTTTAAATAAAATATAGCAATGCTGGATGATACATCAATCTCATTTCCATGTGTTGCTTTTGCAATTAATTTAATTCCCCATATACTGTATATAGATTTTTTGACACGCATAGAAGAGTCTGAGATATTAATATTGCTATAAAATAACTGCAAAAAAATGTTGTCACTAAAATAATGGATAGAATTTGACTGTGCTGTTTATATTTATTGTCGTGCTACTTGTCAACAAAAGATTGATGCTACCATTCTAAAAATTCCTAGAAACAGCAAAATAAAATGGTCAGGGAATCCCAATGGTCTGAGTCTTATAATTCTCAAGCTGAAATTTTAACAGGTAGGAAAATCTATGCTGACTCTGATTATACTATCTACTTATTATTTTCACAGTAATCTGAATTAATAGTAGATTGGATCACTGCATGTTTTTATATTGAACAAAGCATGATCAATTCAGCAATACTTATTTACATTTCCTCCTGAATCAAAGGCTGAGCACACTCAACCACTTCCTGGTGCATTCTAAATAATTTGAGATCATGCTATCCAACACGCTTAAAAAAAACCCAAAAAACTATCTTCATTTTCAAGTTGGCAAAACACTTAAGTATTAAAAATATTCCAAGCCCACAGTTCTCATACTGCTAGTCAGGACCCCAAAGTGGATCACAGATAGGGATGTTGGATGGCATGATCTCAAATTATTTAGAACTTTCCCAGGGGCCACCAGAGCCACAGAACATGGGGTGGTGGGACCCCTCGGGCAGCCGAAACCTCCTGACCACCTGGAGGCAGCTGCCACTCTGTCCCAGCCCTGAGACGCCCCTCTTTTCTCCCCCATTCCAGGTTCTTTACTCAGTTCCTCCCCTGTTTTATATCCCCTGAATAAACAGTCCTGTTTTTGCAACACACGTCTTTATTATTTGCTCTGCAGGGAAGGGGGGAAGATGGGAAGGGAAGGCGGGGGAAGGGAGGGGTAGAGGAGAAAAGGCACACAGAGAGATTGCAGGGGTTCCTTGTCGAGAGGCATGGGGAGAGTCTCACAACTGTCCTTGCACAAAACTGTCCCTCAAAGCCTCGCTGATGAGCACAGCCCCTTGATGTGCTCTCTGATTGGCACTGGTGTCTGGCTGCTCAGCCTCAGCCCCCCACCCTGGCAGAAAAGTCTCCCCCTTGCTTTTGCAAAGGCTGTGGAGCACACAGCAGGCCACACCCACGAAGGGGATGTTGCCCTCACCGAGGTCCAGGTGGCTGAGGAGACTCCTGAACTTCCCCTTTTAAATGGCTGAATGCACATTCAATGAACATGTGGCACCTGCTCAGAGCTTCATGAGCCAGGGGAGTAAGGGATAATCTGCGTCACCCAGGATGATGATGGGCGTGTCCATCTCCCCGACTGATGGTACAGTCAGGGAAAAAAGTGCTCACGTGAATCTTTCAGAACAGGCAGGAGTTCTGGAAGATGCGGGCGTCATGCACCTTTCCCGACCGCCTGACGATGTCAGTGAAGTGTCCCTTGTGATCCACGAGGGCCTGCAGCATCGTGGAGAAGTATCCCTTTCTGTTGATGAAGTCCGAGACATGGTGGTCGGGGGTCCAGGATGGACATGTGCGTGCCATCTATGGCCCTCCTGCCGCAGATGGGGAAACCCATGCGGCAAAGCCATCCATGATGCTGTCCCCATTCCCCAGAGTGATGGCCCTCCACAGCAGTTGTATGAACACACCCCCAACTGTGGATTTCTTCACGCCAAACTGGTTCCTGATGCAGTGGTAGCTCTCTGGCGTGGCAAGTTTCCACAAGGTGATGGCCAAGCACTTCTGCACGGGGATGGCAGGTCACATGAGGGGAGCCTGTTGCCTGAGGGCAGGGGTGAGCCACTCGCAGAGCTTGAGGAAAGTGGGCTTCAGCATGTGGACGTTCTGCAGCCACTGCTGGTCACCCCAAAGCTACAGGATGATGCAGTCCCACCAGTCCGAGCTCATCCCACACCGCCAGAAGCAGCATTCTGCAGTGTCCACGGGATTGAGGGGCATGCACAGCAGCAGGAGCACCAAGGCCTGCAGTCCATGCTGGTGTTCGGCCTGCAGGTCTTGCTCCTCATCCTGCTGGAGCAACATGTGGGCAGTCTGGACGTACTTCACCATGAGATGCAGCATGAGACCCATGAGCCTCACACTGCTTTGCAACAGCTCTGGCTCCATGCTGTGAGTGCTGTGGGGTCTGCAAGGGCACCCAGAGCATGAGAATGCACGTGCCCACTGCATCCAATGGGGGGGAAATAGTGGGGGAGTGGCGTGTGAAACGTGGCTGTAGAGAGGAGCCCTGGAAAGCACGCATCGTAGCTTGCCTGACCAAGCAGCCACAGGAAGTATCCACCCTCCCAGTGCCCTTCCCAGAGTGCTCCTTGAGGCTCTAAACCCAAGGCAAGTTCCAATCAATGTGGACGTACTATTTTGGACTAATTCCAATGCTTCCCTGTAGTGGGGACACACTATTTTGATTTTGTTTAATTGGGAGTTATTAAGTCGATTTCAGTAATTTCAAAATAATTTCCTAGTGCAGACATGCCCTTACAGAATTAGTGAGTATCCAGTGGGAAAACAAACCAGATTTCCTAAGTAGGTTCTTTTTGCATGGCCATCTCCTCTCTTTGGGAATCTAGCTCTCTCTCCAGTCTGGGGAAAGAACCTTGAGCATTGTCCCCATGCTACTCATGGCAGGGTTAATATAAGGAAGAGCAGACAATTATTCATAGGCTGCATCAGCGCATGAGGATGTGATGAGGCTTAACTGGGGATGAAGTTCATCTGGAAAGAAACAGATATAGCTTCTATAGAGCCAGGGAGCTGACAACAGATATTCATTTCCTGCAGTGACACTCCCTGATGCAAGTGGGGAGAGTAAGAGCCTGTAATAGGAGTGCAGGAAGCAGTCCAGTGAAGGAGCTGTAAGGGCTGAGAGAATAGAGCTGAACTGCTGATTCAAGGGCCCGGGATTGGAACCCAGCATAGAGTATGGGACAAGACACTGTGGGAGTGGCACACTGGATATGGAGACTGCCTGAGACAGGGGCAAACTGGAAGGGGCAGACGATTGTGACTTGGCTGGAGGATTACCACAAAGGCGAGCTCCTGACCAGTCAGAGAAGGGCCACAGAGTGAGTGACTTGAGGCAAATGGCTAGGCAACCCCAACATGGGACATGAGCCAATTCCCCCAGATGAGGAAGTGCTACTGAACAGTGTGTAGCAAGCATCCCATTACACTTTACAAGACAGAAAATCACCACACAAGCAAGGAAGAGACAATAAGAGAGGACAACACTACTGATATCACAACTTAATGCCTTCCAAAAACGTACATACATCAAACAGACAAAGGTGCACACACATACTCACATTCTTTTAAAAATTGTCTTCCAAAAAAGGATTCAGGAATGTTAATGTAGTTATGTTATGTCAAGAGAAAGCCAACATGACAATAAATAAAAGTCATATGCAAGTAACAGTTAAGTCACTTTTTCAGGAACAGATTTATTCAGTAGCAGATTTATTACATCCACCTATATAGGCAGCGGGAGACAACAGACTTCCTGGGCCCCTGGGCAAGGTAGGGAGAGCTGGTTCTATGCGCCTGGAAGGGGCGGGGCTTCGAGCAGAAGAGAGGGGCTTCAAGCAGCCAACCCTCAGTACTGCCTGAAGTGTGCACCTCTCCCCCCCCACTGAGAGCTGCCTGCAGTGCGCTGCATAGAATTCCAGCAGCCATTTAAAGGGCCTACAGTTCCAGCCGCCACTGCTGCTGTGTTAGTGGTCAGGAATCCCCAGGCCATTCAAATCATCAGGCCCCGGGACAGTTGCCCTCTTTGCTCCCTTCCTCCCCATTGGCAGGCCTGTATATGCAGGAATATGAAAATAAAGTAAAAAGATTTTCAGGTTTTTAAGATATATGAATATATAATAGTGAGAATACCAAGAAAACATTGTATAGCCTTCTTCATTTTATATACTGTAATTTTTGGGGGGTGCACATTGCAAATATGCTTTTTAAAAAAAAAATAATTTAGCTCTAAAGGAAGGGACTTTCTAGTTCAAATTACTTGGATACTCTTACTGTTTGCCCTTCCTTCTTTTTTCTCAAGTCAGGAGAGATTTCTATCAGAACCTCAGATAAATAAGATATCCAGCTGCACAAACACTATACTTTCAGTTAGATTACTTTGGCTTCTTAAGGAATATTTGACTCTCTCAGAATGTAAATGATTAAAGAGAACCCATCGCATGAAACTGATTTGGGAAATGTTTAAAGTGGTATGGCACCTCTGCAAATATGGCATAAAAAGAAATAAAAAGAGCCACGCATGGTAAAGCATCTCAGGTATCCAAGGAGGCCTAGGGGAAATTTTAACGTCATTAAATAAAACACCTTCCATTCAGGAAATGGTCTTAGAATTATAATTCTATAAAGAAAACCAAGCTACATTAAAAAAAATGCTACCTAACATACAGTAAATATGGCCAAGTGGGTTTCTTGCACATCTGTCCATTCACAAAGGGCATCTTGGAAAAAAGTTGTTAAATCATGTTGTACAATACACAGAATGTATACATTCTGTAGGCCATATTTCATTAACTGAGACAGCATAAGAATACTGTGTTATTATGTAACTCCACTTGTTTTAAAATAGTATGCACGTTATTGCCCTTTGTAAGGCAAATACACAGATGATGAGCTTTGTACAAAAATATGGCTCTTGCTGGATCAGCAGCTTTAAAATGCTAAAGGCAAGGCAGGTACCACCAGATAGGCAACTTTCAAAATTATAGAACAGAGACCAAAAAGCATATGCAAATATTGTTTTGATGGTCAGAAAGATCAAATCTGTGGAGGCAAAAATCTCCTCACATAAATAAACTGCTTCATAGTCAAGTGGCACACCTGAGAAGGCTGAATGTAAGTGTGGCATCTCCCCTTTCAGTAAATCAACAGATGCTCTACATGAAAACTTTCACAGATAAAAAGTGCTCCTTAGATCTTGGACTCTTAACTCACTCAAATAAACTTTAGTTTTAAAAACCAGAGTAACTCAATGGACAGTAAGGACAGACAATAATGTATTACAATGCAGTTTAATTCAGGTACCTTATAGTCTTCTATAGACTGTTTCTATAGTCTAGCACAGCAAACTCCTGATTCCGACTATATGAAAGTATTGCATAGAGAGTCCAAACTAATAATTAGAAATAATAATGACTTCAACCAAAACAGGAACTAATTTGAGCCTTTATTAAACATCAACCCAGTGGATCCAATGAAAAGATGCAGTTTTAAATATTCAGAGGCAACCTCCTTGCGATCCTGTTTCAGTAACAAGTTCAGAATTATTTCAGCGATCAAATCAGTGCTTTCTGGATATTCATCCATATCAAAAAAAGGAACACAAGTTAGTGTGAGTGGCATTCTTTGAGCATGTCTAAACTACATCCCTCTTTCGAAAGAGGAATGTAAATTAGTCAGATCGAAAGTGCAAATGAAGTGGGGATTTAAATATCCCGCACTTCATTTGCATAATCGCGTCACAGAGTTCTTTCGAAAAAGGGTATTTCAAAAGTGAAATCGCTATCTAGATATGGTTCTTTCAGAAAAAACAAAACAAAAAAAACCTTTCGAAAGATCCTGTACTCCTCAAAAAATGTGACGTGATTATGCAAATGAAGTACAGGATATTTAAATCCCCGCTTCATTTGCACTTTCGATCTGCCTAATTTACATCCCTCTTTTGAAAGAGGGATGTAGTTTAGACATAGCCTCTGAGGCAGGCTCAGTCAAGAGAGAAGGGGATAGTTGGGGTGCTAATAGTTAAAAAAATTGAGGTACTTTTGTAAGGTGCCTGGAAGCATCCTCACACAATTTGGTCTTGTCTGCCGCTTTCCTATGCTAACAGCCACTCAACTTCATCAGCGCCAAATTAATTCACTGAAAAATAATTGAAGAAAGAAAATAATCTTGGTAATAATCTCTAAAAAGGGCTTCTAAGCATTCAGGGTTGCCTGCTTATTTATACAGTATGACCTCATTGCTGAATTTTCGTGATAAACTAGTGCTAAACAAAATCTACTACTTATTTGCCTAGAAGGCACTGAAAGAACCACACATATATATTTCATTTATTTCACTGGTTGTACAACTCACATATGCCATAAATATATCAAAGGGTTTGCAGTGTGTGTTTTCACTTGCATTGTTATTCCCAATTTTTTTTTCAGGCATTTCACATGCTCCACCTAAGTGTCTCGCTGCCTGCAGAGAAACCCTTGTTGATGAATCCTGGTTTAATGTAAGCTACACAGAAGAAACATTTTATGATTTCCCCTTTCATGTAAGCACAAACTAAGTTGTTTATTACTACAGCCTTAGTAGCAGTACACTGTGATAGAATAATGGAACTTACTTTAATAGAGCAGAACCTATTTTGTACCAGTCAGAAAGGAGGGGAGAGGAGAATGGGTGGGCAAAATTCCCCTTGGCTTTAATGAGGTCAAAATTTCACCTACTATTCCTTAGGAAGTCTCTATAGTAAGCATAAAGACTATCAAGAATACTGCTGTAACAATATCTAGTTGCAAAGGCAACACTGTAAATACAACTATGATCCCTGGATATGTTCCTTCTTTGTGGTCTCCCATACAGACCCTGATCATTAATATCATGGAATAGTGCAGCCCTTCACCACTTAGCAAACTCTTGGAGTGGCCCTCCCTATGAAAAAGTATTGCCCGCCCCGGGACAAGACTATGGCAACATAGCAGAGGATTGGGGTGCAACGTGTGGGAGGGAGTATAGGTGCAGGAGCATGGCAGAGGGTTTGGATTATGTGGTGTACAGAGGGAGGAGTGGAGCGGAGGCAATGCTACTTAAGAGATCTGGCAAGATCAGGGCAGGGCAAAATACAGACTGTGGGACAGATTCGGCCAACCAAGCCACTGGATACAGCCTGTGAACACAGCAGGAGCCTCAGTCAGGCACCCTACCTACCCTGACCCCACACACCTCTCACAGCAGCCAGCTCGAGGGCCCTGTTTATCTGTGACCAGCTGAGAGCCCATGCGAGGAAGGGGAGAGGCTTCATGCTCTGCTCTCACCCCCAAGTACAATCTTGCAGCTCCCATTGGCCCGTTTTCAGTCAATCCCCTGCACCTCTGTCCCAGGTCACAACCCCCTCCAGTCCAAGGTTACAACCCAAACCCCTGTGCCCCCTCCTGAACCCCAGTCTCCTGCCTCAGGTCACAACCCCTTCCTTCACCCAAACTCTCTCCTAGATCCCAAACCCCGTCCTGCACCACAATCCCTTACCCCAAGCTGCCTTATGCACCCAACCCCAGACCTCACACCTCCTCCATTAATATCATGGACCAGTGCAGCCCTTCACCACTTACCAAATTCTTGGAGTGGCCCCCTATTAAAAAGTATTGCCCACCCCTGGACAAGACCATGGCAACATAGCTACAGTCTAGATATGGGGATAGAGATGAGCAGCAGAGAAAAAAATGAAGAACAAAAGAAGGAGATGAAATCTTGAAGGGTGCCAAAGAAAATATTAGAACTACAAATCAAGTAAATTATCAGGGAATGTCAGGCAAGAAAGAAGTTACAGATAAATTATATGAGAAGATGCAAATAACCAGGATCATTTTAAAAGTCTTTGTTAAATGCTCATTATTTCATTTATAATATACCTTAAAGCCACAAAGCTTTTTATTTAGGAGTAGAGGTCTGGTGCTTTCTTTTTGTTTCTGGGCGATTTAAAAACCTGAAGTAAGGAAAGAAAACACTAGATCAATATTTCTTTGTTCTGATGAACAGCTCGGAGGACAATCATCTACAAATCTCAAATTAAGAGGAGGCAACAGATGAGCAGGCAGGCTGTTGGGCTGGATGTGAAGTTCCAACATGTGCATTTGTGGGAAATTTAAACCTCATTATGAAAAGTTACTGAAGTGCACAAAGACATTCCACAAATGTGCTGTTTCATACAAAGAGGCTTTCTAAGGTGGACCCCCCCCCCCCACCCCCCCCAAAAAAGCTACTCAGTTTCAAGTTATACTCTAATAATTTACACTATAATCATTATGGGGCAACTGCTTCCCCCAGCTCAAAGCCCAAGAGGCTGGGCTGTGCATTTCAGAGTTCCTCCCGGGTCTTGGAGAGAAGAGGGCAAAAGGAAACATCTCCCTGAGGAAATCCAACAGCAGCAGAGTTTCTTTACAGAAGAGACATGCTTCTGGGTGGTAGTTGCTCTCTCATGGTTGCCATGTTTTCCGTTATAGACAGAAGTGATGGGACCACTAGACTGTTCAGCACTGAGAGAAGTAGCCCACATAGTTAGAGCAGACCTAGTTAGACCGCTGCAGAGCTGGGTTGCATGGCACAGAGGCAAGCTTCTGGAATCTATCCCTGCTCCCATGGGCAGTGGAACTCAACTGGCTCTGTTTCTACTGAGGCTCTCCACTCTTATAGGGCAGGGAGAGCATTTGCTTCTGTATATTGTGTCTCACTCTTATTTTAATGGACAAGAGTAGAACAACTGAATGTTCAGACATGTAGGTACAGTAGACTTCCGATAATCCGGAACCTATGGGACCTAGGTGGTGCCGGACTATCAGATATGCCGGACTATCAGGAGGTACTATAAGTAGGTTATATATATACTGTATACATTATATACTGTATATAAAGTGTTCTTAACCCTTTTTATTGTACATACTGTATACAGTATACTGTAATGTTTTAGCTTTTAAGCCTTTTTACCCTTTTGCTCAGTTCAGCTGCTGCCGCTGTTACCTTGTGACTCATTTTTTGCCGAAGCTCACTCACTAGGCTCTTGCCATTTTGATGCCGGACTATCAGGAGTGCTGGACTATTGGATGCCGGACTATTGGAGTTTTACTGTACTTAATTCGCAAACACCTAGGTATACCTTTAACAGGTATTACATATTATTTGAAAACTGCCACTTCAAATTTTAACTTGTTCCAGGCTGTCGATGTCTGAGAATACTGCACAGACCATGCCATCTTGTTTTATTTATTTGTTTGTTTGTAAATAAACAAACAAACAAACAAATAAAAATCAGGCCAGCAAAGCAACTCCTTTCCCATTAAAGTCAGCAGCCAATGCACGGATGTTTAAACCCTAACTTTTCAGTATTACTACTGCATATTACAAAAAATGAAAGTCAAATACACGTACTTTTCTTCAACTTAAATTGTACTTTGGTCTATTAGCCGGTCGTCCAGAAATTTTAAATGGAGAAATATCTATACTTGAGAAATGATCCACCTCTGATCCTTGCCTCCTTCCTCATTCCAAAACTCTTGGATCAAAATACACCCGAGCACTAGCCTTCTTTCCTCCCCCTCCACAGTTTGAATTCTACAGATTTCCTCAGCCCTTTGCGCTGGGTATCTATTACTGTTATGCACGTCAACAAATGCATTTGCATTTACTAAGCATTACAAGTGGACAAAAATCACCCTGTGAGTGGAGATACAGCCACCACTACACTGGCAGCCGCAGAGCTGGAGTCTGCAGTTCAACATTTAGTTCCCATTTACATTTTATGCAAATATGTCAACAATAAAGGCTTTGTATATGGAATATACAGACTCCTAGGTGTTCTCTTCAAAAGGAGCACAACACTCTGCAGCTTTCCATCAGCGCTAATCCCTCACCCCTCAACCCTGCTTTGCTCTCTTCCTCCTCTAACATCATCCTCTCAAATTAAGGACTCAGCAGGAAATAATGCTAAGGTCAGACTCTAAGGCAGGGTGTTCTTTTCAAAGGGAATTACTTACTGTTCCTCATACTTGAGACACTTCAAAATACTTTTCAATCATGAGCTATTCTAATTTAACATATACTCCCTCACACAATGACTTGTCTTTAGGGCAGAATTTGGGCCTAATTGTTCAGTAATTCATGGCTGCCAGCATGAAATCAACAACAGCTGCATAAACTTTTAAACACTAAAATCTGTTTATTTTAAGACGGAATGTTGACAATAAATATTATCCCAGATGATTTAATAGAAACCATGGAAACATTAAGAATTGTTTTTGGGGGGAGCTGTTCTATCAAAAGCATGTAGAAGTGGATCCTGGCTTGCCTTTGGAGAAAACATGGCATCACTAACGGTATGTCTACATTCCAATGTAAGCCCAGGATTAGTAGTGCTTGAATTAGCAAACTATGGGTTTGTTAACCTATGGTCTGAGCATCTACACTCATTTGTAACCACAGGTTAACAACTGTTGAATTCTGGGTCTACAGTGCATTATGTGGCCCAAGTACAACCACCTCTACTCCAGACTTCTCAGAGCCCTTCCAAATGTGGCTGCTCTAGGCCTTTGTTCATGGTGCAGTGTAAGAAAATGTAACTTTCAACAGGCAAAATGTCAGCTCATGGAAATGTGGAATACCTTTGTCAGACTGCTAGAGTAGGAGTCCAGTGGGGCTGCATCTACTCAGCAAAGCAATAGGACTTAAACCTTGGGTCCCAATTTCATTCTGGCTTGGAACCTGATTTGTGTGTAGACAGAACGAGGGGCAAGGCTCGAGTCCAAACCTTGAGCTTACGCTGCAGTATAGGCATGCCCGAAGGGTGTAGAACCCTCTAATGCCCAGAATGCCATTATAGCATTGGCTTTAGATATAGGTTCAAATAATTATTTTACACTTAAACCCAGAGACTTTTAGCTTGAGGCAAAACTACCAACTAAACAATACAAATAGAAGTTTTACATTCTTTGTACAAATTATCTAATAAACTAAATGTTTAGTATCTGAATGAGAGCACGGAGACAGTAACATACATAAAACTAAAGCACCTGATGCCTCAGCTACACATCTGATGTTCTGAAGATTTTAGAATCATAGAATCATAGGATACTAGAACTGGGAGGGACCTTGAGAGGTCACCGAGTCCAGTCCCCTGCCCTCACGGCAAGACCAAGCACTGTCTAGATCTAGGTGTGGTTCTAGCTAAAGTTCACTCCTTAGATTTCTCCAGATTTAATAGTGAAATCCCTATTCTAAGATATTCATATTTTCCAAGAAAACACATAGGCTGTAATCTCTTAGAAATTTAAACATTTTGAAATGATAAATCTCTTTTGTGTGGCAAATTATGCAAGGGCAGAATTACCCTGCTATGGCTAGCTGAGATTAAGACATCGACATCTTGTCTAGCGTTTCTAAGCTATAATTTATAACTCTGCAACAGACCAGTGTTTTCTTCCCATCCATTAAAAAGGGAGTAGCACATCTGTTAAAACTCTACTACAATGGCTGGCTTTGCATTGCAACAGGAAATGTAACCCAATCGTCTCAGAACTTCTACAAATTTGAGCCCTTTTTTCATGTAAAAGGATTTGAAAATGTAGCTCACTGAAACATCTGTTAAGCTCTTGCAACCCTAACACATGATATTCTTTCTTTTCTATTACTTGCCAACAAAAATATCTGGTTCTATGTAAGACTATAGCAAGTGTGAGATAATAGAACTGCTTCTATTTTTATATGCAACTGTACACTTACAAGATCATATGTGGTGACACTAGTTAATATATTCTGTAGCACCTTTTAAATCTTATGATGAATTTATTGAATTTTAATTGTATAAGCGTCTAGAAAAAAGGGAGAAGGCATTTTGAATGACAGATTTACATTAATTAAAAATGTGAGAGACTATTTAGCCATGCCATTTTAAGGTCAACTCAATAATCCTGTATATCTGTTTGTTTTATAACTATTTTTAAAGACATAAATGAAGTCAACAGGGCACATACCTAGGCTATATGACTATGTATTTCCTACCACTATTACCTTCAGAATCCCTTCTCCAGTATTTAATTTGTTTGTAACATCTACCCATTGCAGTTTGCCTTGAAGTAGATGATAAACTCTTCAAGGCAAGACCTACCCTTAATTGTACAATGTTAAGTAAAATAGGGACCTGGTCTCTGTTTGCTACAACAAGAGAAGCAGTAAATAAAACAGAAGAGAGATGCTGTTGATATTACCATCTGCCACCAAAAAAAAGGGGGGGAAGGGGGGACACATCTGTTGAACCTAATTTTGATATATTTTGATTTTAGATAAGTAAATGTCAGGAGCAAAAGAATCCAAGTTAAATATCCACTAGTCTAAATGGCAAAAACATCATTTGGAACCACCATATTAACAAGGTTCAGCAGGAGAACACTTGCAAACTTCCTGTGAATTACCAGAAGGGTTCACTATGACCAGCATGGATACAGAATATCACACACGATGCCACAGTAGACAGCCTTAAAAGAGGTTTGGATGAGGCAGAGTTGCATTACTTTCAGCATAATAATCCCTTTATTGCAACAATCACATTTTCTAAAAGTCTAATATTTCAAAGAGAAATTAAGTTTATGAAAGTTACTTAAGAATATTCAGTAGTATAGTTAGACACCTCCAACAACTATTCCTTAAAACAGGCATTTAAAATAGCCTGACTCCATCAAGAGTGGCCTAATTACTGTAACTAAAGTCACTGTAGTCACAGCAAGTAACAGCAAATTGAAAAAAAAGGTTTATACTAGAACATTTCTCTTCAATGCTTCATGGAATCAGCTAAAACTAGAGGCCTATAGGCAATGTTTCCGAGTACTAAATTCTGTCATGCAGAGTATTCTCATTGCCACATGCTAGAGGCCGCATGACCTCTCCTAAGAATGGAGATATACCGTATGCAGCAACATTAATCTCTGAAAGACACATACACGCTCACATTCAGATTGGAGCAACACCACTTTTATTAATTTAACCACTATAAAATATTTATAAAGCACACAAGATATACCTTTCTTCATCATTTGGAATCAAAATGAAATATTTTACCAGCTAATAAGTAGATATCATTTATAACAACAGTAATTTAAGTTGATGATTTAAAAATGCCATTAGGAAATTATCTCAAAAATAAATATGAAAAAATTAAAATGACTGTTCTCAGTAACTAGCAATAAGCAGTTTAGCAAATTGGAAAATGCATTATTAGGGAAACACTAGAAATGAAAATTTAAATAGTTTCCTCTAAATCATTTTTCTAAGACTAGTTTTCCAAAAAGTTTGACCTTTGATCCCTGCATTATGTTCCACACAGGGTAGATAAAAATCAATTATAAAAAAAAATTAAAAATGAATTTAAAATTCAATTTTTTTAATGTTTTTGAATACTCAAAATACTAAATGTCTTATTTAAATTTATTTTTTCATTCTTTAAGACTTTCTCTTTCTCTGTCCCTGCCTTTTAGTATAAGTGTGATTTAATAAGCGAATTCCCAAGCTGTTTGCTATGTTGGATATTGCTAGACAGAAAAGTTTAGCTTAGCTAATTTCTAGGCTTGTTTAATTAGTTATCTAGGTTTAGCCTCTATCTCTTGAGTATACAGTACAGAAAGATGCAGTAAGAAAAATCTAGAGTTGCCAGTTGCCACAAGTGTCATTTTCTTATTTTAGATTGCATAATATTTGCCTCTTATTTGGAAACATCATGGTGGCAGACCATAATGGTGATACCATAAGTCTACTCCCTATTTTACTTCGGCATAACTCAGATATCTCAAAGGATGCCCATCCTATACTCCAAAATTAATTGCACTCTAAGCACTGTCAGACACAGCTTCTTTGGTAACTTAGAATCAGATCTGCGTCAAAATGATGGTGGAAGTGGGGAAGATGAGAGGTAGCTATAGAAGTTTTAAGGACACTGTACATTTAGGGTACGTCTACACTGTGACACTGTTTTGGGATACTTCCGGTATCCCAAAATAGCTATTCTCCGTCTTCTGAGCAAGCCCATTATTTTGAGATATAAAGGGCTCGCTATTCCGACGTCCCTGTAAACCTCGTTCCACAAGGAGTTAGGGATGTTTCGGAATAGCACTATTTCGAAATTTGGTGCTGTTTAGAAATAAGCTATTTTGAAATTAACTTGAAATAAACTCAAATTGTGTAGCTTATTTTGAGCTACAGGTGCAGTATAGACGCAGCCATAGTGTTCTAAGGACTTGTTGGTTAGAGTTAATAATATGTGATTTTTTTTTGTTTAAAGAGTTTAAGGACCGCCATCAGCCGGCAACTCAGGAGACTGCTGCAACTGCAAATGTCAAACATTTATGTAACATTTAAGATTTAATTTAATAAAATATAAGTGCTATTGTGTCTGTGTGTGTGATTTAGTTCTTACATTTCCTAATGTACTGCTGCTGCTGCATCTCGTAAGGAGTATTATGTATTAGCTCCCTAAATTAACCAAAATCCAGTTATCTAAAAAAATTACACAAAGTATACCCTCTTAGCTCTTGTAAAACGTTGTACTGAGCTGTAAATTAACATGTTTTAGATATCAGATTTGCACTATTGTTTGAGGAAAATGTTAATAATATCAATGGGAAGCTTGATTTGAATCAACAATTTTTTGGTGATTTAAACCGCCTTGATTTAAATTAGTCTACACCATTCTCTACCAAACCTTGGTTTTGTGAGATAAAATGAAAAGTTTAATTATTATTAACTATTTCTATTGTAATAGCACCAAGAGGCTCGTCAGGATCAGGGCCTCACTGTGCTCAACAAATACATGCCACACACCATGAATATATGGTCTCTGCCCAGAGTAGCTGCAGCCTCAAAGTCTGAGATAAATCCAGCACCTTTGCCAAAACACTAGCCTAGTCTCTGGAGGTATCTGCAACAAGAATGGCAAGGAGATTCCTGCATCCAAACCATGGAGTCAAAGTGGAGCTGCTCCAAAAAGCTATTCCAGCTGACAGAAGTAGGTTGGGCAGCCGTAATACAGCTTGAACCTCTCTAGTCTGGAACTTTCTGGTCTAGCAACATCCAGGGCTCGGCATGATGTCCACTTATCAGGGGCAAGGTTCCCTGTAAGCTGTGTGCCCACGCAGGTGCACAGCCCTTTTCTGAGCCTTGTGCAGAGGTTCAGAGCTCCCCACACAGGCAGGGAGCTCAGCTAATTGGCTGGGGATGGAGAGGGGCAGGGCAACTGCCCTCTCGGAGAAGCAGAAGCAGCAGTAATTGTTGCTGCTGCCTGCTATCAATGAAGAAGCAGGCTTTAGCCTTTACTCCAGCGCTGGGCAAAAGACGATCTGTGGGCCAGATCCGGCCGCGAAAGCCTCAGCCGGCTCCCTGCCTTCCCCGCACCTGCTTGGCCGTGTGTGTTTCTGAACACTGAGAGCCTGGAGGGAGGGGAGACAGGCTTCTCATGCTGTCCCTGGCTCCCAGTAGCTCCCATTGGCCAGTTTCAGCCAATAGCAGCTGCCTGTTTACAGGACAGAGAGCATGTAAAGTGCCCCTTATACCTCATCCCCCGGGCTTAGAGCATTCAGTTCAGAGCACTAAACATGGCTCCTGTAGCTCCCCTGAGCAGTACAGGGGCTGGAAGGCAGGGACCCTGGCTAAGGAATCCCCAATCCCCTGTGCCAGGTCACAACCCAAACCCTTGTATCTCTAGGTCACACTCCCCTCCCAGATCCTGCACCCCCTCCTCACCCCAGTCCATTGTCCCAGGTCATATAAACCCAAACTCCCTCCCAGATCCCACACCCAAATCCCTTACCCCAAGCTCCCTTCTGCACCCAAACTCCATCCCAAAGCCCCGCACCTCCTCCATTAATATAATGGAAGAGTGCAGCCTTTGACCACTTAAATTATTCGAGTAGCCCCCCATCAACCCTGTGTTAATGGCTTAAGATAAGAAAGAAAAATATTCTCTTAGCATATTTTTTTTGAATGTTTCAATTATCAAAATCTCTGATATTAATGGGTTTTTTTAAAATCCTGTGTTACTAATTAATACATGATAAACTGCATTGCATTAAGGCCAGATCTTTGCTATGTGGTAGCGTTCTGGTTCTTATGAGTCAGAAGTAGCAAGTACTAGGTGTGATGCTAACGGTTTTGTAAGATGAAACCTTATTCGCAAGATCTTTGAAACATTCATCTGCCTGTTAGAAAAAATGATGATACATGTACTCCAAGGTCTCAGAGGGGTAGCTGTGTTTGTCTGTAACTAAAAATCTTAAAAGACAATGGTCCCATACCACCTTAGACTAACAAATATATATAAATAGTATCATAAGCTTTCGTGGGCACAACCCACATCTTCAGCCAAGGATAGTGTGAATTTTCTTTTTATTTGATTTCGTATAAAATAATCATAAACATTGATCCTAGTTAATTATCCCTAGTTTTAATATATTTTCTTCCACACTTATGAACTATTTTAAATATATATTTATATCTACGGTTTTTGTTTATACTGGTGGGTGCACATGCACACACGATTTCAATACTGTTGTTACACATAAGAAATGTCAACCCGCTCAAAAGAAAATTCAACCTACCCAAGGATGGAAAAATCTTAGTGGGAACATTGATCCTAGGTGTGACGAAATGTCGCACGGTCCCATAAAATTTGTTTACAGCCACCAGTCCTGGCTCTCAGTGTTCTGTGCTGTTATTTGGCTCTAATTTACCCTTAAATGTCTTCTAAGAGCCCAGTAAGCAGTGGGAGTGTTGGTAATGCTTCTAGACTGTATTGACCTCCTGTGGTTCAACACTGGTCAGGTTGCTAGTGTGCCAGACTAGAGAGGTCCAACCCATACAAACTCTCAGTGTGGGTAAGGAGTAAAGCATGCTCATAGGTACAGCACTCCTACAAGAACAACAACAAAAAATCCCTGTCCATGGATGAAGTGAGAGTACAGAATAGCTGGGCTGCACATCATGAAAAGGATGCACATCATCTGTGGGTCTCTGGACTCCTGATCCTAACTTTGGGAGTGGCTGCACCCATGAAGTTTAGGGCAGGATTTGTCACACTACGAGTTGTAATAATGGATCTGCCTTCACCCAGGACCATCACAACAGTACCTGTACAGCCACAAGTGATTAAAAGAAACTCAAAGAACTGACGGAAGCAATATGGCTTGGTTTAGGGATGATTGCCTAGTCAATGTTGATCTCTTATTCTCTTTCACACAGGAGTCAAACAAATACCATCATATGAAACTATCATCAAAAGAAGTGAGACAAAAATAAAATAGCCAAAATAACCTAATTAGCATTTTAAATTTTTAAATAAAAAGAGCTGCAGAAACTGTTCTCTACAATGATACATCCATGACTTTAGGAGGCAGGATGAACCTGAAGTCAACAATATTGGCTATCTAGCTCCTCAAATGGCAACCCTCCAGACACACACCCTGCATGAAACACAGTTTTGGGGTACTTAGAACTTTATGTCCCTACAAATTTCTTCTGGAGAATCCAAGGGGCTTCCCTCCACTGAGTGGTATGTTTTAACTTTTAAAATTCAGGCAAGTTTTGGGGCCGGGGGGTTATACCAATATAAAAAGTAGTATTTGAAAACATCTTAACAGTCAGTATATTTTCCATGTTCAGATATTTTAAAAATGGCCTTTTGCAATTCTACCTGTTGATAAATTGTATAGTCAATTTTTTGACCACACTTTGGTTCAGTATGAAATATACTTAAGAGACTAAATAACCAATGTCTGACAGGTTTATTACTATGGTACAGGAAAAAGGTTCTATATGATATAAATGTACGAAGAGCAGCCCTGTGCAGTGAGGTTACATTCACTTTACACAAGTGAGCGCCCCAAGTTACACATTTCAGCTGGTATTACATTTTACAAGTTACACATTTCTTTACATGGACTGAAATCCAACCATCCGTTTGTTCCAGTTCCCTAGCGTGTTGTTCTGATCCTTCCTTATCTTTGTTTTCAATACTAGAATTCCAGGTACTGATCCGTGAAGGTACTTCCCTGGTTTGTATTAAGACACAGAGTAAATGTATCTTGGTTTTGACAGATTTCCTATCTCGTTCTGCCAAATGCTTACTTCAGCAAGTAAAAGGTGTTATGGGATATTTAGTGTAAGTGAACAATATTATGGTATAGTCCAGTTCAGGCTAAATCGCTGTTACAATATTTGTGGTTAAGGTTACACACATCCACACAGGTGAGGATAATATAACACATATATAATTTATATGCGAGACAGGATATATTAGTCAACATACCAAATAACCACCAACACACACACATATGCACACACACCCTTTCCGGTTAAACTCCCCAACCACCAACATAGAAACCACTGCCTTTGGACTAAAAATAATGATCAGGAAAATGATAATCAACAGGAACTTCTAAGCCTCAGAAAAAGAAGAATATACACTAAAAATGCTTTTCCTCAGCCATCAACAATGTCACTAACAAGATTCTCTAATCACAGTACCTACATAGCCATCTATTTACATATCAAATGTACCTAGCATACTCTTAAACATCACTAACCCCAAAGCATTCTACTCGTAGTATGTGCAGCTGTCTGTTACCAGGACAATGTAAAGCAGGCATTCCAACATTCTACATATTACTTTAGATTGACAAAGTTCATCTGAAATGGTGTTAAGACCCTTTACTAGAGCTCACAGGTTTGACAACATGATTGCCATTAAAACCATGCTTGCATTTATAAGAGGCAAAAGGTTAAAGCAAATATGTACATCTGGATTTTTATAACTTCTCTCCCATGATTTAAAAATGTAAGATGTGTAAAGTGCTGCAAGGCATTCACTTACCATGGATTTGGTGAAAGGCCGAGCCAAGGTAAACAGCAGGGTATACACCCACCAGTTGCGATGAATGGATGAGTATATCATATTTCCAGGATGCACTGCATTAGATGTCACCCCATGGGGAGAAAGGTGGCGGTTTAGCTCATTGGAGAACAATATATTGCAAAGCTTGGAACGGTTGTAGGCCACCATAGCCCAGAACTCTTTCTTAGATGGAGAAAGCAGGCTGAAGTCAAGTTTTCCTGAGGAATCTTTAATTTCTGAAAATCTAAAAAACAGTACACATGCTTAAGCCATTCTCGTCCAAATTCTGCTCTCGCTTAAAACAGAACAACTCCTTGGAAGTCACAAAGGTTGTTCTGCTGCAGATGACAGCAGAATTTGGACTGTAACCAACACACAACTACTTTGCAGTTACTTAAAATCTAAAAGAAATTACTTGTGGTCCTCAAAAATAACTTCATGTTATATAGGAGTAAAATTATTAACTAAATTCACATCAAAAGCAAAAGATAGAATGAATTTAATAAAATAAAAATAAGTTAACAGAAAGGCTTTTATTTATTATTTAAAACCCACAATTTATACTATCAGAACTACACAAGGAACAAAACATTTTTTAGTTATGTTTTTCAAGACTCATACAATTAATATACATTTAATTTAGAATAAAAGATTTCTGCTTTTCCAAGAAGAGTAATACAATATTCATTCTTAACCATTTTCCTAGATTATTTTAATATAATGTTCCAGTACTGCTTATTTTAGTTTAAGGGTCCAAGTAACTACAGATGACTCTTGCTGCCTCTTAGGCTCTTTTTAGATTAAAAATTAATGATTATAAAGTGGTTATAACCTTGGTAACTTGCCATCAATAGTCTTATATGTTTAAAGATAAATGTAAACAAAGCCAAAATGAGTGCTGGCAGACTGTAATGTTTTTAAGTATACCCCTGGCATGGCTGAACACAAATCAAAGTAACTAGTTGATGTTTTTTAATTGGGTCTGACAGAGTCATTAAACACCAGCTGTTTGTTTCTTTCTTTCTTTTTTAATAATAACAAAGTAGTGAATGTGCTAAAGCCATTTACACGAAAAAAGTTATTTTCTAGATAGTAATCTTTCTATCTTTATATTTTTTGGTTTAATAAATTAACAGTAAGCATTAGTGCTGAAAAATAAATATCATTGCAAGTTGCAAAACTATGCTCCACTTAGGAGTGCTGCTTAAAAATAAAATAAAATATAAAAAATTATCAAACATACATCAATATGTAGAGTTTTCAGAAACAGCTGAGGAAATGAGGGAAAACATAACTGTGGCACACATTATAAAAAAAAAATTAAAATGCCTCTCTTGATTTTGCATTATATGCCCCAAATTAAGCAACTAATATGTTTGTGTGTGAGTTTTTTTTTTTAATTTATCTCTAGGCAAAAACAGTAAAATATACAGATAAAGAGCCTACAAGGTTCCAAAGTCAATAGGCGCTGACAATGCTTTGTTTCAGGATCAGTCCTTCATATTGATTTTCAATTTCATAATTTTCACATTTATTTAGGGTGCAATTCTGAAAGCAGTGGGACTATTCCGGGAGTAAATTACTACTCAACACGAATAAGGGTGCAGACTCTGCTACTCAAGTCCTTAGTAACTATCTAAACCACACATGCATACTATACAAATACAGTGTTCTGTGTCTGTCATCAACACAATGGTAATGTAGTGACGCATTCTCAGCCCAATCCTTTGAGTCCGTCTTACGTCAGCAACCCCATTCATTTTGGTGGACAATCAAATTAATTACATGGAAATAAAGATAGAAGGAAAGTCAACTTACTTATTATTCTTAGTTTAGCATGATGTGCTTAAACTACTCATAAGATTACTTCAGTGCAAATGAATTGAGTTTAATCCAGATAAGTAAACAAAATAGAGCTAGAGAGGCAAATAAATGTTTTGCCTCAGAGCTGTCTAGCATAGTAATTTCTGCAAACAGGACTTTATTTTCCCCCTAACAGGGAGTCTTGACTCCAACAAAAAGATTCAGCCAAGGTTTATGGAAGTAATTAGATACCCACACTTCTGTTTTACAACACGGTTTAAGGATCAGAGTTCCCAAATAAGTTGGAAAGCACTACCAGTATTAAGACCTACTCTGTAAACTGCCTCCCTGTATCAGCTTATTGTCACCGAACAGCTAGAAAAAGCAGTCATGTAATGATTATTTTAAATGTTTAAATATGATTTTAAGATACAAGAAATGAATCCCTAAAATAGAAAAGCAATATGTTGGATTTGTAATTATATTCCAACATGCATCATGACTTATTTTTTATAGGTTTTCATAAAACTTAGCTAGAGCTCATTCAGTTAGCAATATGCATGTTAAAATATCTTATTTTTCAAAACAAAGATAAAGCTCTAGTTCCACATGGCACATAAGGGGAAAAACCCAAAGACATTTAAAATACTATTTGAGATACACGCTTAAAAAGGGAAACAAGCAGCTGACAATTCAACATAATCTCCCATTAAATAACAGCTCATTTATACATATCCCATTGTGCCCTCCACATCTGGCAAGTGATTGGAATTGGCAGATTTATTTCCAGAGCTATATTGCCTGCCCCCCATAGTAGCTTCCCTCACTCCTAACAGGACTCTGCTACTTGCTTTCACAAACCTGGTGTGATTTGCAAAGATAAGGATGTCCAGATTTTGTTACCACCTAATTACTAGATGTTTCATGTCTTTTAACACCAGGGAGGATTATTACTGGCATTTTCTCTTGCTTCCTTTCATTTCAGCCATCATAAATTTAAAATGGTAAAAGTAAATCTATCTTCAGTGTGTCATTTATACCATAAGCCCCTCTGTTTGGAAGTGATAAAGATTTCAGCCTGACCCTTGGCTGGTCTCTCTCTACCAGGTCTCAAGGGTTACATTCTATGGAAACGTGATTAAAAATATAAGCTTCATTCTGGGTCTCTTAAAACATTGCATACATGCATGCATGCATGCATGCATAAATAAATAATAAAAGCAGTTGCACATTTTCTCCTCTAGCTTTGCTAAATCTCTTGCACATCAACCAAAAAAGTGAATTAGAAATCAACAATAACGTTGTTAAAGCAAGCCATGATGGGACTAATCCCTGAACATTCTGAACTAAATTTGAAGCCAGTATGTGCTCTGGATGCGGACAGAATTCAGAATTGTGTTCCGAGGCCCAGATTTTTAAAAGTATTTAGGCCAAGCTGTACCAAAATCCCATTGACAGTAGATGCAATTTAGACTCCTTATTGCCCAAATCACTGTTGAAAGAGAGATTTAGGCATGTAAATCAGGTAGGTATTGCAACACTGCCTGTAGAAATGCCTGACTACTTTTAAATGCTTAACTACCATAATCTAGTTTGGATAGTAATTGATTTGTCATTTTTAAAACTCCCTTCTCTTCAGTTATTAAAAACATTCTAAAATCATGGGAAACATGTCTAAAATAAGGTGAAATTTCACATTCTGCTTTTTGCCAAATTGTACTCCTAAAGATAATAGGAGAGAAGTGCCACCTGATATCTTAATTGAAAATTTAACCAAAAGAGGCACAGCCAATTTCTAATATAAACTAACTAACAAACTTCCCTTCCTACAATTATACAGCTAATGTCTGCATTGAATTCCCTAATTTCTCATTATAAAACAATTGGATTTCATCTAGCAGTCTTTAATTGCATTGTTTCTCCTGCTAAAATAACTGCACATGCTTCTTGGTAAGATGTTGAAGTTGTTGAATGACAAATCAATAAAGGTCATGCCATTCAGATTTAATCAATTATTATTCCATCTCCTAGCAAAATCAATGAGTGGCCTGAAGTGCGGTGAAAAATCTGCATTCACACAAAGAGTGACCAAGACCAGCATATGAAGTATTATGAAACTCGTATGCTTATAGAATCTCAGGACAGATCCTGTATGTGAATAATCCTACTGAGTTCAAAAAGAGGATTGCTCAAGCCTGAGTAGGTACTAGGGTTAGTCTTTTTATTTTTAAGTGTGTTATTTCCAATTTGGTGGTTTCGTTCCAAGGACTACAGAAAAGGACGATCAGAGCTAAATCGAGAACATATTGTAATTTTAACCAACCTGTGTGATTCTGATGAAACCATCACAACTCTTGCTGGAGATGAGCGGCGGAGAGTGTCTTCAAGAAGTTGGACAAGATAAAAATGCCCCAAGTGATTCACCTGGAAGGTGGCCTCTAGATCATCTTCTGTCAAGGACCAGGGAGCAGCAAAAACAGCAGCATTGCAGATCAGCACATGGAGTGGCCTGAAGAATCAACAAGGTACAGTGACATGAAAAAATCAAATCAAGGAAATAAAGTATAAAGAATTAGATATAATTAAATGTGCTGTGGTTGTGATTTATGCCACCTTCTTATCACTTTAAAACTTCCACTGGAAAAACAAACCAAGCAAGAAACAAACCAAAGGTAATTGAACTGGAGTTCAAATACTTTTCATCTCCTGGTTCACCATCAACACAAAAGGTATGGAATGGTAAGAAACATAGTGGACTCTGGGTGAATGGCTGACATGCATAGATAGATTAGACAGACCCTCCAGATATTCTCCTCCAGATGTCATTAAACCTCCAAAGTAGGGAACATCCTCAAATTTGACAGGAAGAATCTGCACGACGTAATTCCTAACCATAGGAATTCTACCCTACAGTCTTGGTCTTGATGTGCTCAAGAACTAAAGATTACATAAGCTGAGCAATCTCCATGCACGTCACCTTCATGCAGGGACATTATGGACATTTATATACTGATCACCTGGCACCTGTTAAAACCCAACTTTTTATCTGTGGCAGCCATGTCATGTATTTAACTTCCAAATAGGCAAAGTCAAGCCAAAAAAGCTCTAATTTTACAAACTGCTAATCAATGCAAAAAGGTGTAATTCAAAACAGAACAAAGTACAAGTACAGAAAACCAGAAGAATGGTTGGTTTGTCTTCTGTTTCATGTACCCACAGCCTGCTAATGGATGGTTGTGGGCCATGCTCCCTTATGTACTACAAGAGGACAAATGCACAAGAAGCCAATGATTACCACTTTTCTAGAGGGTTCTAAGGCTGCAGCAGACTTAGGGTCTACAGAGACAACATGAGCATGAGAAATGTAAAAAATTACATCTGGCATTTCCAAAGAAGCCTATGGGAATTAGGCACTAAATACATTTTAAGCACTGCTGAAAATCCCATCTTCAATATGTTAACAGCCTAATTACCCAAAAGACTTTTGGGAAATTAGAAAAAGGGGTGACAGATATCAGTTAAGTATGACAATGCCAAGAATGTTATCATCAAGGAGATTAGATAAATATACCTAAATTTCAACTAGAAACTAAGGTGAAAAGGAAATTGTACAGCAAATACAACAATTCACTATGGCACAGTTCTGAAGTAGTAACATAACGATGTCTGCTCTGAAGTCAACTGTCCCATATTTTTATAATTAGGAGATATTGAAACATGCATAAGCTTTATGAAGTACATTTTATGACAGACAGAACTTCTGCTTTCTTTTGACAGGTGCAACCTGCCTGCTACAATACGCTCCCACAATTTAGCCTTGCGTATGGTGTATGAAAAAAGAAGAATTCATTTTTTAAAATGTGGCTTTATGCATCTGTACCAGCATCCTGAGTCAAAGTCTGTCCCGTGTTTCTCCTGTGCGATCCCACTCCATACAATAGGAATGGATGGAGGAACAAAGGAGGAGTAACCATGGCATAACTTGCTCCACACATGAAATGCAATTGCACAACACTCAGATGCATTGCCAGTATTCATGTCGCTCCTCAGTTTATTTTGCACTCTCAAAAAACAAGAGTCGCAGTAAGTTGTGCCTGACAAAAAGAGTACGAATTCACAAACCTTCAGAGAACACATCGCATCTCATCTCAGATGATTCAGTATTGCCCCAGAAAGTTTATGTGAAGCTTCTGTAAGTATGCATTTGTGGATAAGATAGATACATGTCTTTTTAGACAGCAATATAATACTGATTTAGAACTGTGTTGCAGTGTGTAACCAGTGGAATCCATGATATGGCACCACTGTGCATCTGCTATTGGCTCAAACTTCCCTTGTCTTGAAATATTATACGACAAATGCTGCCTGCCCTCAGATGTGCACGCACACCCAGACTAATTGAAAGACAGGAAAGCAGATCACAAAACAGATATGCAAGAAATCCATTGAAATGTACAAATAAAAACTTAACAGGAAACACTGAGCACTTAAGAATTAATAATTATTGATCCACATGCAGTTCTTTCATAATTACAGGTTTGATTTACATAAGGCACTTTTAATGGTTTGGAATTACTGATAGTGAATCAAACCCTGTCACTAGCTGACATAACACAGTGGAGTTCCAACATGACCGAGTGAAGGGCTCCCCTCCCCAGAATGCAGAGCACCCACAAAACTGCTCAGGAGCACCACTACTCCAACTCATAGCACGTAGTACTGACCGTGCTTACTGTGCATCCCTTAGAAAGGCTACTGGCCTTGTAGCTGTCAAACCAGGGATTCACTGGCCATACCCATGTCTCTACCTTGTCAGATGCCCCAAATCTCTATTTTAAGCAGTGGACAGCTTGTGAAACATCTCCACATACACACTTCCTTTCCAGTGCTATGCACCTGCTGGGGACAAGGGGCAAGGGTTAGCCTAGTATACATTTATCACAGTTACACCATTAACCAACTTTCATTAATTTTTGCAGATCTTCAGCATATAAAAATCAAGGGACAGGGCTTAATTTGGTTTCTGCTTACACAGTGAATATGTATTATCTCATTTTTTCAAATTTATCTGATGACTTAATTTATGAATTAGTGTCCTAGATACAAGACAATTTTCCTCAAAGATAAAAAGCTAATTTGTAAGGTATATTAATATACATTTTGTAGGTAGTATTTGGCAATGACTTTTTATGACAAGACACTGCATTGTGAATTCTCAACACACCAATGACAATAAAAAGAATATCCTTCATTGTTACTTTCAGTTGGTCTTTAAATTTATAAAGCAAGTGAATGCTGCATAAAATGCAATCTGAAGTAAGAGAACACAATAAGACAGAATGAGCCCACATATGAACCTGGACTATATTCTACCTAAACACATTTTAATATCCTTCATTAATGCTAATTATACAATAACTACCAGAGGCAAAATATGTACCCGGTACCTAAACCTGTCAGCTCAATTAATTAAAAACAGGATTCCTGAATATAAAACTATAAAATACTGTGAATTTTTAATTGTAAAGGCATTTAATTGGGTTTTATAAAAGAGAGAGAAATACTCCTGTCTCTTTTTAATGAGGTTTTTATTTTTGAAATAACATCTTTTACTAAAAGTTTTTTTAACTAAAAGTAATTAAGATTCAAGAGAGTCCCAAAAATTATGAATCTCTGCAGTATTCTATCAAAAGAATGAGTTTCATCTGAACAAAAATGTACAAATCATAAAAAAATAGAAACACTTTGTCAAATCCTCTAGCTCAATGGTTAATAGCAGATTATTTTGTTTTTAGTTAACTTTAGTGTTTGTAAATTATGCAAGACTTACAGTCCTGGAAAATGAAGTCCTCTTTATCCAGAGGGAAGCATCAGCAGAGATGGCTACAGAGCCTCATTTCTGTTCCGGAAGGGCCACCTTTTGGACTGAGATCCACGTCCATTAAGTCACTGGTCTCTCTAGTGAGACTGCTAACATGGGGCCAATTAGTGTCAATCGTGATGGCAGTTCTTTTGTGATGTGGACACTTAGCCAATAAGAAGAGAACAGTGATCACCTACTTATTTCACATTAGCCATGCAACAGCCCTCATACGACCATGAATTGCAGCCACCAAGGGCAGATTCTAGTCTCCAAGGTGCAGTGCTTTTTATCACTGAACAACTCATTGTGCAGTCTCTGAATTTTCAGGCTACATGGCAAGTCACACCACACATCTGATACTAAAGCCTTGCTTTATGACTGAAATAGTTTCAGTGGATAGCAGGACTATGACCTTGATTTCACCAGTTTATTAAAAAACTGGGGCGGTCTGCATTAGCCTTGGTTTTGACCCCTATAAAATAAATCTTCTGCATTTAAAGCAGCCTGCTACTATTCTTCATCAAAGTTACAGGTAAATAGCAACAAAAAAGTCAGCAGCAGGCAGGATTTTCTGTTATGGTTATGCCTAGTGTTGACATGGTGAGGCAGCTCTCTAACTGTATGACTCCTATTTGACATTCCTGTAAGTACCATACAGCTGAAACCTTGTACAGTTTTGAACATTTACCCTTATGTCTCCTTAAACTGTCTTCAGCTAGTGACTTACATTGCACCAACTGAGCTAACACACTCTACCATTACAATTTAAGAATGTACTGGGACCATCATAGAAGCTGCTCCAACATAGTACAATGTCACTGTTCTTACTATCACCAGCAAAGCAGAACCAACAATGTAATGTTTTCATGGCAAGCAGCTCTCTGGTTGTAAAAAAAAAAAAAAAAAAAAATCTCCCTCTAAGCTGATGAGTAGCTAGAATTTGGTGACTGTAAAAAGTGCTCTGATTTAGTAAGGATATTTTTTTCTATTAATGCCCACAGAGAAAATATCTGCACACAGCTCATAGTAGAGCTATGTAAATGAGGCTCAGCATTGGAATATCGCCAGCCTCATTTGCATAAAGATGAACCGCCATTTTTGTGAAGAGCTTGCAGAAGACGGGGCTGTCTACACTGCCCCTTCTTCTGCAAGAAAACCCTTTTTGCGCAGCCGCTATGCCTGGAAAATAATCGGCATAATGGCTTTGCGCAAAGGAGTTTTTCTTGGCGCAAGAAGGGGCAGTGTAGACAGCCCCGTCTTGCGCAAGAGCCTCTTCCGCGAAAATGGCGGTTCAATAGCTATGCAAATGAGGCTCGGAAATATTCCAACGCTGAGCCTCATTTGCATAGCTCTAGCGCAAAAGCGCGCCAGTCTAGACGTAGCCCATATGTCACTAACTCTATGACTGTTCAGATCATGCGTGATATACTGAATCTACCATTGGAAGAAATAAAGTAATCCAAATAGAAACTGTGCACTGAATATGTTAATAAATGAATGAGATATGGAAATTAAGTCATCTCTATAAATCAATTAGTTATGGAATTTAACAATCAATTTGTTAGCATATGATGCAAAACTATGATCTGTCAACAGTCTTGTGAACTGGCCCTGTGAAGCAGGAGCTACTTTCAAGGGAATTAATTACTGCAGATTTGCAAATGGAAGAATAATATTTTCCATCAAAGGTAGCCCATGCATTAGGAGGTTAAACAAACACACTCCAAAATGTCAATGCAGTTTTTGGCCTTGGTGTTCTTCCATTCAGAGCACAATGAAACAGTTAACTAGAGAGTTATGCAAAGGGAATAGTTCTCAAAGCTTCCCAGGCAGCAGAATGTCATACCATCTGGGGCACTGCTCGAGTGATTTGAAAAGTTCATACTGTTTGGAATTATACAGAAATTTAACAGGAAAGGCTTTGCCATAACCCCTCAGTCCCATAAGCAACTGTAGACCTATATCACAGCCACAAATGGATTCAGAGATGTGACTCCTCCTCTGCCATAAAGGAAGCAAAGTCACAACACACCAAACTTTTCTGCCTCATGACTCTAAACTTAGACGAGTTCCAATAAACTCCCAGAAACTGGGTGCCTCTTGCTGTGGAGAAGCATCATACTTCACAGAAAGTTCACTCATATCCAAGACAGCCTCATGGGCCACGAGGAACAATAAGCTAAGCCTAGAAGAAGAACCAGAAACACAATGCTCATCATTTTAAATTTAGCCCATTCACACGATCAGCAGTCCTGGCAGGAATGAGGGCAATCTGAGCAACCAGCTGTGATTCTGATATCTGTCTTCGCACCGTGGGAGCGAAGAGAACACCTAAAGCTCCCACTAACAGACTCAATTAATTTCAGAGGTAACTACTAACCATCTTAAAACATAGAATAGTCTGATGACCAGTACTAAAGAAACCATTGCATGAGGATGGAGTTTTATAAACTATCGCTTAATGTCGGATTTCCCTTTTCTAAGCAAGCGGATTGAGAAGACAGCAAAAAAATAGACTCCAAAGCCATCTGTCAGCTTCCTGTGTTGCAGATGCTTGTCAGACAGGCTTCACTGCGAGACAAGCTACACAGACAGCACCCATAGCCCAGATGGATGATCCCCTCTTATCCAGAGAGAGAAATACATCCACTCACATCCTGTTGTACTTCTCTGACATGTTTGATGCTGTTGATTAGCAAATACTCCTTCCCCACCTCCAACAGGCTGCAAGGGTGAACAGAAATGGACTGAAATGATTTAGTTCCTTCACTCAGACCAAACTCCAAGAACATTATGGGCAATTGTCCATCTGCCTCCAGAAACCACATCTACCGAGGCTTGTACAGCTCAGCCCTCTCCGCCACTTCATTCAGCACTTCTGTGAATCCAGAACTTACTAATAAAAAGAAATAAGTGACCAATATCTGACTGCATCCAGATTTAAATGTAAAATTCATCCTTCTGTCTTGTTTTTATTCCTGCTAGTACATTCCTCTTGTATGATAATGGACACAAGAAAAGCCAGCAAATCTCATCAAGTAACTTATTCTTTCTTCCTGTGAAGGAAGAGAAAAATATTAGTATTTCTCATTATTTCTGGAATATGGTGTTCTGACACTATGGTGATATAAGAGCCTAGATGCTGTTAGATCGGGGGTGGGGAGCAATAAACCACCCACTGGGCGGATGCTGTTTACAAAGGTTAGGCCCTGGCAGGCTACCAGACGCTTTATTTATCTGTGCATCCGCAGGTACGGCTGCTCACAGTTTTCATTGGCCACAGTTCACCATTCCCAGCCAATGGGAGCTGCGGGAAGTGGCGTGAGCTGGGCCACCACTTTCCGTAGCTCCCATTGGCCAGGAAAGGTGAACCAATGCCAACGGGAGCTATGAGCAGCTGGACACACAGGTGAATGAAGTGTCTAGCAGCCTGCAGGCCGCTTATTGCCCACACTTTCCTAGATGTCAATAGACAGCAAACAGGCTTAGTTCTCCACTTTATGGAGGGCTTGTTATTCTACACACAAAAACTTAAAAGGTCAACATCGGAACAAAGAAGGCAGGTGCTGCCTTAAAAAAATCCATCACACTGGACTTCCTTTCATGGGGACTATAACCTGATCACAGTTACACTTAGGGTTTGTCTAGACTACAGGGAATAGTCAAAAGAGGATATTCCCGTGGAATTTGCATATCTTCTTTCGATCTCGCTTTCGAAAGTGAAACTAGTCTAGACGCTTTTCCTCAAAAAATGAGGTTTATGCGGCTTTTTGAAAAAGGGGGGGTTGCCAAAAAAATGCGTCGAGATCGGAAGAAGATCCTGAGGAATTTGCATATCCTTTTTTTAATCTTCCCCGAAGTCTAGACATAGCTTTAGGGTACTGAGATAACCCAGAACAAGTGTCAGCTCTGCTCTTCATCCTAATATTCCTCCATAGGGCAGCATTTCAAACTAAACTTTGAATTGAAAAACCATGAGCTTCAGGGGGTACCCAAGTTAGTCTGTTACAGAAAACAACAACAAATGGTCTGGTAGCACTTTATAGACTAACAAAACATGTAGATGGTATCATGAGCTTTTGTGGGCACAGCCCACTTTTTCAGATGACTGGAGTTATGAGTTGGGGATATGAAAACTCGAAATAAATAGGAGAGGGGAAGGGGAGGGGGGAGAGAAAGAAAAAGGGAGAGGGGTGGGAGACAGAGCATCATTAAGTATCTGGAGAATGGGTACTTAAACAGATAAAAATCAAAGTCAATAGATAGATTCCTAAAACAGGAAGGATACCACTCGGAGCTGTTAGCACCTTCAGTGGTTAAGTAGGCAGAGTCCCCACCAACCCATAACGTGATTGAGTCCATTAGCATGTGAACTGAATTTGTGGATAAACTGTGATTCCAGGGCTTCCCTGTGGATCTAGCTTATGGAGCTGGTTTGTGACAAGACAGCTACTTGCAGGTCTGTCAGACTGTGGTTAGGCAAGCTGAAATGCTCACCAACAGGCTTCTGTATGTTCCCTTTACATATATCCAATTTGTGTCCATTGATTCTCTCTCGCAGAGACCGTCCAGTTTGTCCAATATATATAGCAGTGGGGCACTTCTGGCATATTTAATGGCATAGATGAAATTACTGGATGTGCAGTCAAATGACCCTCTGATTTTGTGGCTTGTGTTGTTTGCTCCAGTGATGAATTCGCCAGTGTAGATATGTGGGCAGAGTTGGCATCTTTTTTGGTTGCAGGGCTGGGTTCCTGGAGGCTTATGATGTGGTTGTGTGGCATGGTTATCAGAAGAATACGTTTCAGGTTAGGGGGTTGTCTGTAAGCAAGAATAGGTTTTTCTCCCAAGGTCTCAGAGTGAGGGATCATTTTCCAAGATGGGTTGTAGACTGTGTATAATGCGTTGGAGGGGTCTGAGTTGTGGACTGTAGGTAACAAGAGGAGTTCTGTTATTTTCTCTTTTGGGTCTGTCTTAAAGTAGTTCATGTCTGGGTATTTTTTTGGCTCTGTCAATTTGTTTTTCACTTCCCCAGGGTGGGTATTTCAGTTTTAGGAATGTTCTGTAAAGATCCTGTAGGTGATTGTCTCTGTCTGTGGGGTTGGAGCAAATCCTATTGTATCGTAAGGCTTGGCTGTATACAATCAACTAAAAAATGTGTCTGGGATGGAAGCTGGAAGCATGAAGGTAAGTGTAGCGGTTGGTAGGTTTCCGATATAGGGTGGTGGAAATTTGTCCATTATTTAACTGTACTGTAGTGTCCAGGAAGTGGATTTCCCTTGTGGACTGGTCCAGGCTGAGGTTGATAGTAGGGTGGAAGTTGTTGAAATCCTTGTGGAATTCTTCAAGAGTCTCTTTTCCGTGGGTCCATATGATGAAGGTGTAATCGATGTAGTGTAAGTAAAGTAGGGGTATTAAGGGGTGAGAACTGAGGAAACATTGTTCAAGGTCAGCCATGAAGATGTTGGCATATTTTGGTGCCATGCGAGTGCCCATGGCTGTGCCGCTGATTTGGAGATAGAAATTGTTTCTGAATTGGAAGTAGTTGTGGGTGAGGACAAAGTCGCACAGCTCTGTAATCAGGTGTGCAGTGTTGTTATCGGGGATGGTGTTCCTGATGGCCTGTAATCCGTCTTTGTATGGAATGTTGGTGTAGAGGGCTTCTACATCCATGGTGGCCAGGATGGTATTTTCAGGAAGACTATTGATGTTTTGGAGTTTCCTCCGGAAGTCAGCGGTATCGCAGAGGTAGCTAATAGTGTTGGTAGCATAGGGTCTGAGGAGGGAGTCTATATAGCCAGATAATCCTGTGGTAAGTGTCCCAATGCTGGAGATGATGGGCTGTCCAGGATTACCAGGTTTGTGTATTTTGGGTAGTAGATAGAAAGTTCCTGGTCGGGAATTAGGGGGGGGTGTTAGTGTAAATTTGTTCCTGAGTAGCATCAGGGAGTTTCATGAGCAGTTTTTTCATGTTTTTTTGGTATTCTTTAGTGGGGGTCACAGGAGAGAGGCCGGTAGAATCTGGTATTGGTGAGTTGTCTGTTCGCCTCCTGTTCATAATCTGCCCTGTTCATGATGACTACAGGTTATTTTAGGTCCAGTTGCTATACCTTAGCACATCTATGGAACCCAAACTGCACGTCACTACTCTGCAAACCAGTATCAGTTCCCCATACCCCTTTTAAGTATTTCTCACTTTCCTAGTTGTTGAAAATGTGAGCATGGAGATTTGGGGAGGAAAACAAGACTTCTCACCTGACCAATCTCCTTGGACGCTGATGTGAGGCCTCCCAACCTTCACATTGGTCTTCCCTCCTTTCTGACTGTTGGAAAGAAAAAATACCATGCCCTCTCTCCCTTTCCTGCCATCAGACCTTTTGCAGTGACAATTCTATTCGCTCCATCACCACTCAGCTACCTTTCTTTTAGCCCTGCTACCTCAGCATAGAGGAGAAACTTCTTTCTTTCTAAAAACAATGAATAGTCCTGCAGCACCTTAGAACTAATAAAAAAAATGTAGATGGCACAACCCACTTCTTCTACAGGCAGCAGCAAGGAAAGTGTCCAGAGTCCGGTAAATTTCTCTGTTGTTGTAGGCACTCACTTAGCATAGTTTTCCACTTTCAAGTGGACAAGTGCATTTCTTTTCAAACTCTGATTGTAATTAATTTATTATAAACATCTACAGCCAGGACCTATTAAACATAAACCTGATGGATGTGCACAATGAGTATTCATTTCTACGATAATTGTGAAAGTATCTGTTAGTTCAGAATATATTTCAAGATGTACAATTTTTAAGCATATCCACGAAGCACCTCTTAAAAGCAGGAAAAAATATATAATAAAAGAAGTAATCAGCTGTTTTTTAAAAAAGTGACTCCTATCATGGGAACCAGTAAAGTCCTTAGAAAATGTTTTCAAAACCTTGGTTGATCAGGTGAACACGCAAACAGTATATGTTTTGCTTGCCAATGGCAACTCCATCCTCTCTTTCGCCTAGAGATATGTGCAATTGTAGGAAAGTTGAGAAAGCCCCCAGCTGCATGCTGCCATTCAGGCCTGAAAGATTCCATATTATGATAAAAATTAATGTACTCTGACATCCTCTGGGATTTCCTAAGCCCTGGGAACAGCTAATGAAGAAACACAACCTTTCCAGAGTAAACCACAAAGTTTTGGATTCTAGGACTAAGACACATATGGCCAATGTGCAGCCCTTCTCATGTCACCAATAAAGCAACCATGCTTTTGTGCCCAAAGATTCTGCCTCAATGTTTTGGATTATCTCTTGTCTGATACTTTTCACAAAAGAGTAAATATATTTAAACAATCTACTAAATAGTTACTGCAGTTACTGCTGTCCTTTGTGATATTAAAATATTAAATACACATATTCTGTTTTTTATTCTTTCGTTACCCATTAAGCTATAGAACTGCAAAATGCTTACTGCTTCATTTGCAACAAGATATTTTTAATCGTGTTTATTAAATCATAAATATTTTACATGCTTATATAACCAATTTGGCCCTCACAGTTGGTTAAATCTTGTGGAAATAGATTGGATTCTTTATTCAAGAAGACAGTTTCTGACTCTAACATGCTTTTCTGCTCAGAAAATGATTCTGTGATCATGTCATTGTTAGGTGCCATATTTATTAACTTAGTGATTCCCAAATCAAAATATGCTCCATTTAAAGTGTTTTTTCCCCTCTCTCTTTACCCACCCAACCTGCCTGAACAGCAGATTGTAATTGTTTCTCTTGCCAGCTGACCTCATCAGTTATCTATGGCCTTTATCACCTACAAACTGGATTAGTGAAATACGTCCTTTACAGTCTATAGCTGTGTTCCTCCCTAAGAGATGTTATCATGCAAACTGTTCAAATTAACAGGGCAAAGATATAGACATGTGGGATCTAGAGGCAGATTTTGATGAAGTATCCTGAACTATGGAACTTTCTCTTCTCAATTCTTCAGCAGAGCTTGAGCTTTTGAGTATGCTGGAAGGCCCATCTGTTTACTCAGGGTTTTGCCTTAAAGATTAGAGAGAACTGAGGGGTTATTATTGCTTACTATCCCTTTTTGGGGTGGAGTTTCTACTACGCAATTATGTTGCACCTTTCATGAGGTAATGTAATAAGAATGTTATTATTTAATCTGTTCAATGTATTTCATAAGCATAGATCATTGATTGATCACAAGATTGACTGATTTTTTTTAGATCAATTTTACGTAGTAAATTAGGGCCCAGCTCTGTACTAAAGTTGATTGCAGAGCTCCCTTGGAGAGCCTCTGATGGTAAAGGTGAGGGCACTTACTTTGAAGTCTGTCAATATCACCCCTTGCACTGAGACTTTGGCCAGAGATGTCACCAGAGATAGTTTTAAATATCTTTTTGGCACCACAAGCAGCATTGATCTTGGCTGTACTGAAGAGGAAGCAAAAATGAGTTCAAAAGAAAGTGGTGTCTTTTTTCATCCTCTTTAGTTTCAGAGCCAAGAAGTTAGATACAGATTGAGCCAAAATGCCCAAAGTCAGTACCTGAGTACCCTGAATGGTGAAAACAGCCCCTATAGCCTCAGATGCCAAAAGACGACAAAACTCTTTTTTTTCTGTAGTTTTATGAAGAGTCAGGGTCACCCTCTAAACACAAATGGTAAGCCAACATATTTTAGACAAAGCAATTGTGAAAGTGTATCATCAGCATCTTCCTAGTTTGGATCCTGGTTTAAAATTGGCAATTCTAGTGTGCATGCAACACACGTACACAAAAAGCAAAATGAGGGACCCGTTATATCTTCACTGCCAATAAGCAAAAAAAGGACCAATGAAATGTCCACCCCAATTAACTTTTACACGGATTCTTACTTTTAAAAAAATATATGAATATACCTGAACAAGGAAATCTCTAGTATTCCCAAGACTCATATTCATATCTGATACACTGGATGAAATTGAAGTGATCTGGTGAGCACATGATCTCTGCTGCCACTGATTTATTGTGAACTTTAGAATTTTAATTTAAAAAAATACTGCTTATTAGCTGCTAGAGACACGTAGCCTGACACTTGCAACCAAGACGGAGTAATTATGTAGCATTGCTAAAAAGAGCAAAAATTTATGTAGTCAGTCAATCCCCAGGTTTTAGTAAAGAACAAAAGTACACATGTAAGAGTTTCACCCTAATTTTACTAATGTACATTTCAAATGCAGTCAACTTTTAATCTTATTTAAAGGTAAGATATTTGCTGTCTTCAATAGTAACTTCTCAGCTATGCACTTGGTTGCCTTTTTAAGTCAACCTGGATCCTTTTTAGATGTGTCTTAAATCTACAAGTTTGGCTGGAACATTGCTTTATGTCTGAATGGCACTGACAGAATGCCAAAAGTATTCTAATCTCAAAAGAAAAACTGAATAGTTCCACTGTTACTAGTTTTAATTCACAGAAAGTATTTCTATACATGCCAAAGGGATTAAACAGGTTTTTTACAGACTTATAAAGAAAATATATTGAAATTCCAAAGTACCATATGCAGTGAAAACAATTGTATCTGACAGAAAAATCTACTATAGAATTTTTAAGCATTCTGGCATAATGTGAATGCTGATCATTCATTTAGATCATATCCACATGGTTTTAGAGTTGGATTAAATGCCAGGAGTTAATTATGTAATAATTTATGTAAAAGAGCTTAAATTTTATAATATAGTATGTATATTTATTATGTATAAAAAGCTAAATTATTCCTATGATTTCATTGTGGTTAAAATGAGTGAACATAATCTAACAAATTTCTAGTCAGTTGCAGTACATGCAAATTTCTAGTATATGAAAATTCAGAGAGCGGTAATATTCTGGAGCAAATTTTTAGCATGCTCTGAAATTTTAATTGCACTAACAAGATTTCAGGGTGCTTCTGCAGGAATCTTGAAAAATCAATTCATTCACAGAGTTCTGGGGGGACACCAAAAGTCTGGTCCTCTCTACTTTGGGTGAGGCTAAGTGAAAAGGAGAGTAAACATTTTAGTACAGAAACCTAATTTGTAACCACTCTCTAGCTACAACAGGAACCACTGTTGTGCTACGATTAAACAGTCAGCAACTGCCACATCTTACCACAGGCACATCTTATTTTAAGCATAGGAAAATAACTGCTGAGAGACTATGCATGAAAAGTGCCATGTAAGTATAAAATGTTAGTTTCAGCTCCAATACCACTGAATGGCAATTGCTGGCAAGTGCTGCTTTTTTAAAAAACGTTGACCAAAAATGATGAAAAAAATTGAAATACTTTTTACAAATATTATTTCCCCAAATTAATCAGATCTTGCAGCAATACAATTTTATTACTTTCTTTATAATGTTACTTTAAACTGTTTTGATTTTCTACTCTCTGGCTCAAGATGGCCAAAAGACAAGTAGGAGAGTACCCTACAACAAGCTCATCTGCACTGCTATGAGGATGCACCTGAGATGTCAACCACAATAGATTTATTTTTTCTGCTAGGTGACATCTACACTGCACAGTTATTTTGGAATAAGCTATTCCAGAATAATTATTCCAAAATAGCTTATTTCGAAATATCATGTCTACATTGCAGGGAAGCCTCAAAATTAGTCCGAGGCAGGCTTCCCTAATGTAGATGTGCTATCTCGATTTAGAGCCCCAGGAGGAATACCTTAGAATGGCCCTGGGGAGGGGCTATTTCGAAATAGCAGAAGCGGAGCGTCTACACATGCTTTATTTCAAAATAGCTATTTCAGAATAGGCATTATTCTTCATAGAATGAGGTTTATAGAAGTTGGAATAAGCCGTCTGTTATTTTAAAATTATTTCAAAATAACCGAATTGCTGTGTAGATGCTTGCATAGTTATTTTGGAATAATGGCCATTATTCCAAAATAACTTTGCTATGTAGAAACACCCCTATTGTTCACTCCTGAGCAGAGAGCAAACTCTAACTGCATCTAGCTATGCAATGGTCTTATATAATGGGCATGTAGGTACCATGGAAGAATGAGGACAAGGTAGATATTTTGCAGATTTTAGAACTGAAATATTAGATCTCTCCGTCAATAACAGCAGGATGGTTTTAGGGAAGTACATGATGATTGAACAAAATAAGTTACTAAGAAATGTAGTTGTCTGAATGTATCACATCCCATACTCTTAGACAGGCATCAGATATCATGGGCCCAGAACACAATTACAGATGAAACAGATGCAAATGCTATGATGCATGCATGTATATCAGGGAGGTAAAAGGTGTTTATAAATGGTGATAATGCACACTCCAACCCCACATGTTGTGTGTGGTGGATAAAGCATTTAGAAGATTGGTTTACTATTTTGCAATTCCAAAGCCAAATCACCTCTTGGTACAAAACAAAACAAACTGGCTGGTCTGGCCCTTTCAACTGAACAATAAGCAGCTGATGCCAAAGTGATGCTTTTTTAGCTCCAGAACGTTCATAAACCCAAAAAATTCTTAGAGGTTTCCACAACAGAGGCATCCAATAAACCATCTGGGCTTGAAGGGGAGAATGCTGCATATGGATATAAGGGTGTGACTTGCACAACTTCGATAGCAAGGCTCACTACAGCCGAGATTGAAATATGTTCTTCTGTCCTCACCCTAGTGCTACCACTTCTTGTGAGGGAATCATTTCAAAGAGAAAGGTGAAAGTGGAGCCACTGTTGTGGAGTGGCTGGGTAGAAATCAGCGAACTAAGATTTCAAAGGCACATGCCATGATACTAACATCAGAGATGCAACCAACCTGTGACTGACTGGACTCCGCAATGGCCCAACAACAGTAAAGTATAATAGTTCTGAACTGGCTTTTTGTGAAGAATTTACTTCTATGGATCATACCACCACATCCCATGATTCACATGGGGTCATTTTTCTAGACATGTTTTAATCATTACATCCCTCTCTGCCTAGTCATGCACATCTATCCCTCTGATATGACCAGGCCAAAGTAAGGCAATCAGGAATCCTAGGCATACTACAACTTTGACCCTCCCTTTTCCCCATGATTAAATTTCCCATTTGGAATGACAGTGGCAGAGGGCTCCTCTTCTCCCCTACTACTGGCACCTGGTGGGTCCCTCAGGAGGAGCAAGGGTTGCATTAACCCCTGTAGCCAGCCAGACATGACCCATCCCCACTGCAGTCTAGCTGGCTGGGCACACTCCCTTGTTTTCCCCCTTTCTTTGAACATGGCTCTCTCAGCTACAATTTATGTTAGATGTCAAGCAATACGATTTATGTTAAGCTTGTTGTTAAGTCTTCTTGTTGTGTTAACCCATACCATGTTAGGAATTTTGCTATGTCAAGGCCATAAGGCTGGACCTTGCCTAGAAACTATATTGCTTAATGTATGCTTATAAATATGTATGGAACCCATGGAATGAGTGAAGTGGGAAAGAATGGTTACTTACCTTGTAACTGTTGTTCTTTGAGATGTGTTGCTCATGTCCATTACATGTAGGTGTGTGCGCGCAGCATGCACTCGTCATCAGAAATTTTTCCCTTAGCAGTACGTGTTGGGCCAGCAGGGGGAGCCCCCTGGAGTAGCACCAGTATATCGGCCAATATATACCCCTGCTGGCCCTCCGCCCCCTTGGTTCCTTCTTACGGGAGTACTCCGAAGAAGGAAAGGTGGGCGGGATTTGGAATGGACATGACCAACACATCTCAAAGAACAACAGTTACGAAGTAAGTAACCATTCTTTCTTCTTCGAATGCTTGCTCATGTCCATCCCATGTAGGTGACTCCAAAGCAGAAACCCCAGGAGGCAGGATTGGAGTTCTAACCTTCCACTGAGTTGAGGACAGCCCTACCCAGGGCAGCATCCTCCCTTGCCTGATGTGTCAGTGCATAATGGTTAGCGAAGGTGTGGACAGAGGACCACGTGGTGGCCCTGCAGATGTCCAGGATTGGGACCAGAGCCACAAAAAACTGCTGAGGAAGCCTGTGCTCTTGTAGAGTGGGCCGTGAGGGGAGGAGCCGGGATTGCTGCCAGGCTGTAGCATTCCTTAATACATGCCGTGATCCCGGAGGAGATCCTTTGCGCAGACACTGGCTGATCCTTCAGCTGCTCTGCAATGGCAACAAAGAGCTTAGGTGACTTGCAGAAGGGCTTTGTTCTCTCTAAATAAAAGGCTAAAGCCCTCTTAACATGTAAAGTGTGTAACACCTGCTCTTTACCCGATGCGTGGGGCTTGGGGTAAAACACTGGCAGGAAAATGTCTTGAGACACATGGAAGTTCCACATGACCTTAGGCAGGAAGGCAGGGTGCAGGCGTAACCTGACTTTGTCCTTAAAGAAAACTGTATAAGGGGGATCCGAAGTGAGAGCTCGGACACGTGCCTGGCTGCTGTGATGGCCATCAGCAGGGATACCTTATAGGACAGGTGTAGCAACGAACATGTCGCCAGGGGCTCAAATGGAGGTCCCATGAGTTTGGACAAGTTAAAATGCCACTGGGGAACGGGCTGCCGAACATGTGGATAAATCCTGTCCAGGCCCTTCAAAAACCTGTTTACCATCAGGTCCGCAAAAAGGGTCTTATATCTGGCACCAGGGTGAAAAGCGGAGATGGCAACTAGGTGAATCTTAATCGAGGAGGAGGAGAACCCCTGAAGCCTAAGATCCAGAAAGTAGTCCAGGACCAGGGGGACTGGCGCATCCATAGGGGATACTGCCCTTTGGGTAGACCAGATATAAAACCACTTCCACTTAACCAGATAAGTTGCCCTAGTGGAAGATTTCCTGAGCCCCAGCAATACCTCCTGTACACGGGCCGAACACTGACGCTCCATCGCGGTCAGCCACGGAGCTTCCATGCCATCAGGTGCAGGGACCGCAGGTCCGGGTGGCGAAGTCTGCCAAAGTCCCGCGTGATCAGGCCAGGAATTAGTGGGAGCACAACTGGCCTTTTGCACAACAGACTCAGGAGGATGGAAAACCATGCAGGCGCAATGAGGATCAGGGACGCCCTGAATTCCCGCACCCACAGGAGCACCCAGTGGATCAGCAGGAATGGTGGGAATGTGTACAACAGACCATCGGGCCAGGGAATTAGTAATGCATCTCCCAGAAAGCCCCTTCCCAGGCCCACGAGGGAACAGAACCCCAAGCACTTCCTATTCTGATGCATGGCGAACAGGTCCAGACGGAGAAACCCCCACCTGCGGAAGATGTCCAGGGCTACATCCCCCCTGAGGGTCCACACGTGGCCAGAAAAGGACCTGCTCAGCCAGTCTGCCAGAGTATTCTGGGAGCCTGGGAGATAGGAGGCAATTGGGTGGATACCCACCCCGATGCAGAGATCTCACAGTGAAGGGACTCCCAACACAGGTAAGGAGAGTGGGCCCCTCCCTGTCTGTTGATGTACGAGACTGCCGATGTGTTGTCGGACAGGATGAGGACCGACTTGCCCCTGAGCTGGGGGAGGAAGGCCACACAGGCGAGGCGGACCACTCGCACCTCCCTGACATTGATGTGCAGGGAGAGATCGTTCCTTGACCACATACCTCATGTCCACATGTCTCCGAGATGGGCCCCCCAACCAATATCTGACGCATCCGTCATGAGCAGAGGGTCGGTAGCAGCCTGGAGAACGGGACTCCAGCACAGATCTCCTCCTCCCGGGTCCATCAGTCCAGGAAGGGAAGGACGTCGGGGGGAACGGTCACCACTCTGTCCCACGCATGAGAGAATGGGTTGTGAGTCCATGCCAGCCACATCTGCAGTGGGTGCATGCGGAGCCTAGTGTGCTGTATAACGTAGACCAGCGTTTCCCAATTGGTGCTCCGGGGAACCCTGGGGTTCCTCGAAGCAAAACTAGGGGTTCCCGAGGGGCCGGCACTCCCCGGCCCCCTCAGAGACAGAGAGCCAGCTAGCCAGCAGAGGCATGGGCAGTGAGTTGTATGGACTCGTGGTGCCCATGCTCCACTAATATTTGGAACTGGAGCGGCCCTGGCCCCCCGCGTGTCCTCCCACCCCGGCCCCAGAGCATCTCTCCCCCGTCCCCGTCCCATCCCTGCCGTGCGCAACCTTCACTGAGCTCCCCCTTGCTGGGTGGTGCTGCTGCCCTATGTGGCATGCTTAAACCGGTGAGCGGGGAGACGCCTGGGTGTGATGTAACATCACAGCCCGGGATTTTAAAACTGCTGGGTGCTGCGTTGCGCCGTGCGGCTGAGTTGCAGGTTTGGAGTCCGGGGACGGAGTGCAGACTCCAGCCCCGCAAAGTGGAAGGCAGAAGGTAGGGGAAGGGGAAGGGGAAGGGCTGGGAGAAGAAGGGGCTTGTGCGGAGGGGAAGGGGAAGGGGAAGGGCTGGGAGAGGAAGGGGCTTGTGCAGAGGGGGAGGGAGAAGAGAGTGGAAGGCACCAAAAGGACAGGGTAGAGGAGAGACAAATGCCAGGGGGCCAAGTGCAGACAATGAGGAAAAGGGCAGGAGGGGAGGTGTCAGTGGAAGGGGAACAGGGTGATGCTGGGAGGGAAGAGGGTAAGGGCATTGGAGGCTAGAGGGGGAGGTCCTGGGAGAAGGCTTGAAAGAAGGGGTGGGCATGAGGAAGGCCGGGATGGAGCAAGTCACGTGTGAGAGCACAGGGGCATGAGGGGAACGGGGGCAGAGGGTGGTGAGGGGGTGGGCATCAGGGAAAAAGAGGGCAAAGGGGGTAGGGGCAGTGAGGGAAGGGGGAGGCACCAGGAGGGTGCAGGAGTAAGAGAAGGTGCAAGTGCCAGGGGATTCTGGGGCTGAAACAGAAGGGCAGACACCTGCAGGGGAGGGACCACCACCAGAGGAGAGAGGCAGGGCAGGTTTGTAGAGGGAGCTGTTAGGAGAGGGGATGAGGAGGGGTAGCTCACATGATCAGAGTGGGGCTTCTGGAGGAGGCACGGGGAGAGAAGGGCTGGTGGAGGGGGCAGGTTGCAGGAGGGCTGAGGGCAGTGAGAAGGGCAGGAGTCAGGACAGCAGAGGAGGGTGAGGAGTTGGGGGCCGCAGGGCACCAGGAGCTGATGGAACAAGGGAGGAGACATGTCAGCAGAGAGAAAAGGTAAAGGTTTAAAAATATTTATTAATAACTTGGGTGCCACAGTGGCACATCCAAACAAGCCACATGAACTCAGGACTGGTGCACAACACAAAATTCTTTTTGCTCATGCGAGGAAACTCTTAGGCTATGTCTACACTGGCAGTTTCTTGCGCAAGAACATCTTGCACAAGAGTTCTTGTGCAAGAACATGTCCACACTGACATGTGCGAGCTGTGCTTTTGCACAAGAGCATCTATGGCAGTGTGGATGCTCTCTTGCCCAAGAAAGTGCCGATGGCCATTTTAGCCATAGGGCTTTCTTGTGCAAGAAATTCATGTTGCCTGTCCACACTGGCCTCTTGCACAAGAACAGTTGCGCAAAAGGGCTTATTCCTGAGCGGGAGCATCACAGTTCTTGTGCAAGAAGCCCTGATTTCATACATGAGAACGTCAGTGTACTTGCGCAAGAACACACGGCCAGTGTAGACAGGAAGCAAGTTTTTGCGCAAGAGCGGCCGCTTTGGTGCAAGATCGCACCACTGTAGACACAGCCAAGGGAAGGGAGGGAGGCAGGGGCAGGGAATCAGCGCTGGCTCAGCATATCTGCATGGTTTGGGGGAAGGTGCAGGGAAATTGATCTCAGCTGGATTGCAGAGTGGGAAGGTCCGGGGAGCTGGGCTGGGCTGCGGGGTGGGTGTGTGTGTGTGGAGCTCAGTTTGGCTGCAGGAGGAGAGAGGTGCCGGGAACCGGGGCTAGACTCAAGGGGAGGGAGGGGCAGGGAATCGGCGCTTGGCTCAGCTGTTTTGCGGCGCTTGGGGGAGGTGCAGGGAAACGGGGTTCAGCTGTGCTGTGGGGGAGGCATGCAGGGAACCAGTGCAGGGCTCAGCTGGGCTGAGGTGGATGGGAGAAAGCATACGGAACAAATGGGCAGCTCAGCTGGGCCGTGAGGGGCTGCAGGGAACTGGTGCTGCACTCCCTTGGATTGTGGGGGATGGTTTTGGGGGAGGTGCAGGGAACCAGCAGGGGTGGGCAGCTCAGTTGGGTTGCAGGGGATAGAGGTGCAAAGAAGCCTAGTGGGGTGAGGGGAAACCAGGAGCCCTGAAATGACCTCCCCTGGTCCAAAAATCCCTCATCTGGGACCAGTCAGGTCCAGAGGGTGCCAGATCAGGGAGGTCCAACTCCTACCCAAGTCCTCCTTGCACCCTCCCTCGTAGCCAGACACCCTACCCCAATCTGCTCCTGCTCCCTCCCCTGGCCAGACACCCTACATCCAGCCTGCTTCTGCACCCTACCTACCACCCAGACCTTGCCCCTTCCGCCCCCACCTCCCTCCCAGATCCTGCACCCCATCCCTATCCCACTCCTTGGCAGCCCTGCCATCCACCCTAGCACCCCCCTGTCCCTGGCCCCAGCACCCTGCTTCACACCCCAGGACTCAGCACCACCCTGGCCCTGGCCCCAGCACCCTGCCATCCATGCTAGCACCCAGCAGCACCCTGTTCCTTGTCCCAGCACCCTGCCAGTCACCCTAGTACCCAGTAGGACCACGTCCCTGACCCCAGCAACCCACCACCTGCCTGCCCCAGTACCCCGCCACCTGAGCCAGCATCCTTCCACCCAGCAGCAGCCTCTCCCCAGCCCCAGCACCCACTTTCACTCTGTCCCCTGCCCCCACCAGCACATTTGGGACCATATTAGTGAGGCTTGGGGGTTTTGGGAGGGTTGTTGGGTTTTTTTTGCATCTTGCTTGTGTGGCCCAACTGACTTTTCTGTGGGTCAGTGACCCCTGACTCAAAACAGGTTCCCCGCCCCTCTCATAAATAAAGACAATGCTAAAACCTTTTGAGTTTGACATAATATTTTATTTAAAATTGAAGCCTGACCAACAAGCCCCCAATTGGGGCCAAACCCTCATCTCACTGCAGCATCATAACACTCCTGCACCACCTGACCCCAAATCTGAGCCTATCATACACTGGAACCCCCTGTCCTGAGCCTCTTGCATCCCCAAACTCCTGCATCCCCACATCCTCAGTCTTCTGCCACAACACTCCTGCACCATCCACACACCACAAATCTGTGTCCTGAGCCCATCATACTCACAATCTTCTTGCCCGGAGTCCCTCACATATCCACCCCAAACTTCTGCACCCTCACATCCAAAAGCCCATGGCTTGCTCAGCACCCCAACCTTCCACCTGAGCCCAACACTCCCGAGCCTGGAGCCCCCTCCCCGAGCCAACATCCCCTTCTCCTGTATCCAAATTCCCTCCCAGAGCTTGTACTTCTCACCCTTTCCTACACCCAAATCCCTCATTCCCGACCCACACCTCCTGTCTCAACCTATTGAGAGTGTATAAGGGCTGGGGATAGCAAGTGATAGAGAGGAGGGGAACAGAGCGGATGAGGCCTCAAGGAAAAGGGGTGGGGGGTCTTGGGGAAGGAATGTGATTTTCATGCATTGGTGGGGATTCCCTCTCCCCTTTTTTTTTTTTTTTTTTTTTTTTTTTTTTTTTTTGCTTGACAAACCTAGGGGTTCCTTGAAATTCTGAAAAGCTGAAAAGGGTTCCTTGGCCAAATAAAATTGGGAAACACTGACGTAGATGCACGCGGCCATTAGGCCCAAAAGACGCATGCAGGCTCTGAGCGTGATTATCAGGAACGTCTGCATGTCCCAGACAACTGACCTGATTACCAGGAAGTGGGATCTGGGGAGGGAGGCCTTGGCTGTCGTCGAGTCTAGATTGGTGTCCACCAGCTCTATCATTGGGGTAGGCACCAGAGTCGATTTGGGCACATTCAGAAGCAGACCCAGCTCCTGAAAGAGTTCTTGAACCAGGGTGATGTGGGCCTGTACCTGGTTGGCGGAGCGCCCCCCGTAGGAGCCAGTCATCCAGGTATGGGAACACCTGGATGTCTTGTTTTCAGAGAGCGGCGGCGACGATGGCCATGAAATTCGTGAAGACCCGGGGGGAGAGAAGGGGGCATGGACAGCCCAAAGGAGAGGGCCGTAAACTGATAATGGTCCTTGCCCACCTTAAAACAAAGGAACCAATGGCGGTGAGGCACAATAGAAATATGAAAAAAACGTGTCTTTTAGATTAAGGGCAGCGTACCAGTCTCCGAGGCCTAGGGAAGGATAACGGAAGCCAGAGTCACTATCTTGAATTTCGTCTTGACAATGAAGGCGTTGAGATCTTGGAGGTCCAGGATGAGAGAAAACCCACCACTGGCTTTAGGGACCAGGAAATACCAGGAATAGAAGCCCCTGCCCAACACCTCCAGGGGAACTGCCTCTGCAGCCCCCAGGATAAGGAGCTGAAGCACCTCCTCCCACAGGAGAAGCTCATACGAGGGGTCCCTGAAAAGGGATGGAGCAGGGAAATGGGAGGGAGGAGGAAAACGGAAGGGGATGACGTACCCCCTTCCCACAGTTTCTAGGACCCAACGGTTGGAGATAATAGCTTCCCAGGCCTGGTGGAAAGGGAATAGATGGTCCCAGAAAGGGTCATGGGGAGGTTTGGCCTGGGGGAAGTGAATGCCCCGACGTAGGCGACCGGGTCAGTGGGGTCGCTGAAGGGGGTGCCTTGGACCCAGAGAGAACCGACTCCGGTCTGGAGAAGCCCATGCCTTGGCTCTGGTGGAAGGCCCATCGGGTCCAGAACGGCCACTGAGACGGTCCTGGAGCCTGTGGGGACCAGGAGTGTTGCATCACCAGTACCAGGATTGGCTGAGCCCATTGATGCTGTTGCTGATGAGTGGAGGCACTCCGGTGCCATAATCGGTGCCGGGATCTGGATCCCCTGAACTACCACATGGACTCCGCCTCTGAGTCAGCTGAATACTCCGATGCCGACCATGGCAGGGCAGAGACAGACGTAGTCGGTGATCTGGCTGATGTGGCGTGCCAAGCCATCGACTCCGGTTTACCCCGGTGCACGCAGGGAGGATGAGGAGGCATGGCCAGGCTGGGCCCGGGAAGCCCTGAACAGGGCCGGCAGTCGCGGTGGCCGGTGCTGCATTCAGTGCTGGTCAAGACCCTCAGCCTGGTGCCGGGTCCAGGCAGCACTTGGGGCTGGAACGGCACGGGAGGTGACCACAGCAGAACGGTGCTTCTTAGGATCCAGGGCTGGGCCTCCCAGTGCCCTAGGCTCCAATCGGTGCCACCTGGGGTCCCGATCCTTTCCTGAGGTCGGTGTTGGTGTAGGAGAGGAGGACAGTTCAATCAGATCCCTGGCATCTTGAAAGCCTCCAGAAAGCCTCCGGAGTCTAGAGCTGTGGGAAGTCCCCCATCGGGCTGGCATCCCGGTGCGAACTTGGTTGCTTGCCCAACCGAGAAGTTCCGGGCTCGGTGCCTGATGGTGCCACACACCCCACTTGAAGGCGCACGGAGGGCATGCGCTGTGGGGGGTGACCTACCCCTGCTAAACCTCCTCTTCTTCTGAGGCACTGGGGACTGGAAATAGTGCCAAGGTTTGCGTGGTGCTGGGGAGGCCCGAGAGTGGCCTGACGCCTCCCGCACCGAGGCTAGCGCACTCTGTGTTGCTGGTGCCGGGTCCGACGCCGGTGCTGGACATAAAGCCGCCTCCATTAGAATGATTTTCAGGCGCGACTCTCTCTCCTGCTTCGTTCGCAGTTTAAATGCCTTACAAATTTTACAGGCCTCAGACAAGTGAGCCTCTCCCAAGTACTTAAGGCAAGCAGAGTTTGGGTCACCACGGGGCATAGGCCTCTGGCACTTTTCATAGGGTTTGAAGCCCTGAGGGCAGGGCATGCCCGGCTGCATGGGCATGCGGAGCAAGGGCCGCGGTAGGTCCTTAGCACTAGAAGACAGCACTTAACAACTACTTAGGGAACTGATAAGAACCATAACTGCTGAAACTAGAACAAAGGGCTTTAGAAACGAGTGACTGCTAAAGGGCGCTTGCTAGACAAGAGCAAGAGCACGTTCCAACGACCGTCAAGGGCAGTAAGAAGGAACTGATGGGATGGAGGGCCAGCAGGGGTATATATTGGCCGGTATACTGGGGCCACTCCAAGGGACTCCCCTGCTGGCCCAACAGGTACTGCTAAGAGAAAAATTTCCAACGACGTGTGTACACTGTGTGCACAGACCTACATGAAATGGACATGAGCAAGCACTCGAAGAAGAATGAGAAACACCCAGTCAAAAGGCAGTTGAACATCTGTATCCTTTTAAGGCAAGAAAGGACCCTGCAAAGTATATAAATTAACTGATGAGCAGCCAGGAAAAAAAATCTCCTCGGAAGGGATGTAACAGCTTGTGAAACCTGGGACTGAACCAGAGGCAGTAGTTCTCCCATGGATCCGAAGGGACTTCAGGGATTGTCGTGGCCTCACGGTCAATCTCCGGGAAGCTGATGCCTGGTCAGCTCCAGCCGCCTGTGAAATCAGAAATAATCTAGGCCACACCTGTAGCCTGCCTCTAAACTGCGTGCATGAATGTGATGTGTGTGTGAGTATTGCTATACCTTTAAGAATCCATACTAATAAAGATTCAGTGCTGCTTGAGTTTGTCCTTTGTTTGGTTATTCCTTGGCTAAGTGCAAGGACAGGTAAACAACCCCTATACACACTATCAAATATTTACCCCAGCAGCAGAGGGACTTCTACCTCTCCATGACTCTTCCAGTCTGCTCTCAGAGAACGCTCCTTTATGTGGTTCAGGTACTTTCTGTAAAGCTCAGTTGGGAGTCAGCTGATGAGTCACAGGTGCACTGAATCTGGCTCTCCCTTAAAGGGACCAGTCACCTTGTGACAACATTTTTTTCATTCTTCAGGTTGCTACCAGAAACACTCAAACTCTCATGTTCCAAAGGAGGCAAATCTCTGCTCCACGTCTCGCCACCACTTAGATGCACGAATCAGAACTCAGCTGATAATTGTGTCATTGATGTAGGAAGCAGAAGATACTTTTGTGTTTCTCTTGTGCTGCTGTTTTATTGGTCCTATGCCAGGAGTTCTAGGCATGTGGTGGATTGTAAAAAGCTCTTTACTTGGCACAGTATGCATCTCCTGGTGCACCAGCACAGATATTCCGTCTAGCACACTGCAATGGGGAGAGGCTCCCCCCCTTTCCTCCTTGTGGGGGATACAGGATCCCTGGAGAAGCTGCTCCCTGTGCTCTGGATGCCCCTTGCTCCCCTGTGAAAGTGTGAAGAATGCAGCACAATCTACCCATAAGATTGTAAGCTCTAAGTTTGTTTGTATAGCACCTAGTACAAGGGGACCAATCCAATTGGTTTTCTGGATACTACTGCAATAAAAACAAAATACAGATAAAAACAATGAATAGTGTACAGATATGTTTTGCAAGACACACACTGCAAGCGACATAGTAATAAGACACTACTGCGACATAATTGCTTTTGTGACCAGACCTAGGTACAGTTTAAAATCACAGAAACGTGAGACAGAATGATACATTAGGTCTTCTAACCCATTCATCTGCCAGTGCAGATGACTGGATGGAGGTACCTGCTCCTCTCTATCAGAGAAAAGATCTACTGCTCCCAGTTGTATGTGGCATCTGGCTTCTATCCACCATCACAATTTAAACAAAAATATTGTTCAAGACTCATACCAGTGAAGCCCCCACAAGTCTTATGACAGACACAACCTTAAGATATATATTGCTCACACACACACACACCACAGCAAGAGAGAGAGCAAAGACTCAGGATTGAAGACAAAGCTGTGGCTAAGAGCACTGTCCTATGGTATAGTACCACTAAGAACATAATACTGATGCTTTCCAAACTGAAAGAAGTGAAAAATTAAAAAAAACTTTCCATCACAGAAACACAAAATAAAGCCAAAGGGGATGAGTTGCTATCCCAAATATACTGCACAAAGACAAAATGGACATGATTTGCATTAAGAAACTGATTCCACATTGCCTTATGCTTTTAAATGGCAAGGGGTAAGCCGTCTGCTGATTTTAAGTCCCCCAGGAAAACCTGATTTGAGCATGCTTCTCATTTCTGGTTTAAAGATATATGTAAACTTAATGGTTCAGACTGGGTGGCAATGGAATTGCAGGATTCAAATCGAGTTAAGACTTGCATAGGAAAAAAAGTTATGATCCTTCATTGAACTTCTATAATTCTTTCTCTTATAAAGCATATAACATGTTAAAAACCAAGAAACAGTAAAATCAGAATGCTTATCAGTTCTAACAGTATGAAAATGGGTTGGTATTAAAACATGGCCATGTTTCCACCATTTGTCATTATGTTTTACACACAAGAAAGTTTTAGTGTAGGAAGATGTGATATGATAAGCATAGTTACACAGGATTTTTGGCAATAAAGTAACTGCTATTGAAATTCAGTTCTGACAGTTCTCTGAATCTGAAAGACCTGTAAGTACTCAAATGTCATCTGTCTATCCATGTGAGATTTAGCTTTGGCAGTATCTCAAAAGCAAAATAAAACCATTCTTTCTACATGATATTTTTGCCACTACGCTATTTTCCCCTAAAGCTGTCTAAAAGTGTATACTCTCTTGAGAAGTAAAGCAGGTTTATGTTACAGAAATATTTACAGGGGGGAAATCACTACTAGTTTGAACAGTCATAACAATCAGAGTGGGCCAAAATGTGGGTTAAAGCACAATAGATGGAATTTATCCTCAACAGCTGGTATTTAATTATTCTAAACCACTCAAATTTTGTGATTAATTGATCTGATCAATCTAAATCAAACCATCTGGAATCTTGCCTGATTACTTCAATCTCTATTTTGTAAGTGAACTTGTCATCTTGCTTAATTTCAATTTTTAAATCCAATTTGTTCAGGGATAGGTCTGGAAAATAAAGCCCTTTGGTCTGTAGGACTATTTTTTAAACATTAAAAAAAGAAGAAGAAGAAGGGAGAGAGCTGAGTGAGTGCTCATCCCCGACCTCAGGCTGTCTTCCAAACCACTGGAAACATGACAAAATATATCCAAAACAGCTTAGGCAACTTTTAACTTTGGCCTTATTCAACCATCACAGAGGTATCAATGCCCCATTAATGTTAGAATTAGACACAGAATTGTCAGAGATCTGTAATTAATTTTCTGTTAGTGCAAAAATAAATACTCTTTAACTGATGTAAAAACAGGCAGACTGGAAAAAGATTATTCAGTTCCTGTGAAAAAAAGCTGAATTCACCTATTGTCGTTTCTAAGTCAATCCAACTGTGAGGAATTCTACCTATTGTGCTCAGCTGATAAAGACATTAAAATAACAAGAAGTTATGATATATAATGCTCTTGCTGACTACTTACACATTCTTGGATTTGAATGCTTCAGCAAAGTGCTGCACACTGTGAAGAGAAGCAAGGTCTAAGGTCATTGCTTCTACCTTGGCTTTGTGCTGCAATGAGAGAAAATGAAAAAAAAATGAAAAAAAAAAGATAAATAACAGCAAGTTTAGTTCACAGTATCATGTTTCAGTAAATGTGTTATAGAACATGTCTGCATTCCCTTGTTTAACATTAGAAGCTCATCGTGAATATAAATCATGAAAATGAATGGATGCGTGTAGTATTCAATGCCAAATGCAGCATTCTAAGTTTGTGGTTCTGCTAAACATATATACTGTATGGCATACATCTTTATATAACCCAATTAACTGACAGCAGAGAGTTTAAGGTTAACATACTCTCTCCTTTGCCCCATGTAGCTAGTGAAATTTGAGGGTATGCAAATTGTGAAATAAAAATAAAAAGTAAATTATGTTTTTAAAAGATGCTCATGGTAATATACCATAATAGGAAAAAATTGTTACATGACATGCACAATAGTTCAAAATATTCATTCAAATGGCTCTCAATAGGAATTTCAATACCATGGTCAATTTAAAGGCATTTGTCCACATTCCGTTGAACTATTTTGACTCCAAACATCAGAGGAATTGAGCCTAAACAGTTACCCATTGACTTAGAGTCCTTGCAGTCTATTTTCACTGTAAACCTGGAAGGCTTCTGAGCACCTCATTGCCCAGATACAAGTAGACTGAAGCTCCTTCCCAACACAGTCTTGTCCTAGCTTCTCTCCTATGAAAAGAGCCATATTCATCATGCTAGGGTACACTGAACCTGCAAAATTCAGCAAAGTCCCATCCCTGGGGAACAAACTGATGTGTCTTTAATCTCACCTCCCAACCCCCACTCCCCAGCCATCCCTATCTTCAGAGTCTGCGATAATAGGCGAGGACATCCATGAACCTTTTGCAAGTACTCACACCCACAGTTGACACAAACAAGTTACACAGATTGTCACTGAGGGCATTACGTCCAGCCACATCTGTGCCCTTCTCACTTCTAACTGATCACAGCTCCCTCCCACAACTCCTGAGCCCATCCTCCAAATGGTTACCTGAGTATATCTGAAAAGAACTGAGACACTTTCCCATGTCGTCTCCCCCTCACCCACCCCACTAAGGATGTTAAGTAACGGTTATTTTACTAGTTGAGTAGTCGATGGAATTTCTATTGAGTACTCGACTAGCGAATAGGCACTTCCGCATTCCTCCTTTAAAATGTGCAAGAGCCCCCACTGGGGCTCTTATACATTTCAAAAGAGGAATGTGCAACTCCACGTACAACCTGGGGCCAGCGGGAAGTCCTGCGGACTCCGGGCTCCATGCGGGCGCTTCTGCTTTGGAATGTACAAGAGTCCCCAGTGGAGGCTCTTGTGCATTTCAAAGCGAGCGCCGGCATGGAGCCCGGGGTCAGCGGGGGACTTAGAGTCCCCGACTGACCCCGGGCTCCATGCTGCACTGCTGCTTTGAAATGCCACGCAGAGCCCGAGTCAGCTGCCGCTTTGAAGTTCCCCCTCCCTCTCCTTTGCTGCCTCTATCTGATAGAGGCAGCAAGGAGGGGGATCGACTAGTCGACTGACTATCCGATAAGTCAGATAGTCAACTAGTCCTTAACATCCCTAACCCGTAACCTCATTTATTTGGTTGCCTGGATCAATAAGAAAGAGGTTTGTGTGTCATTCCATTTAACCTCCAACCTCCATTTAAGCTCCAACCTCATACAAATCAGTATAATTGTAATGTGCAGGTTGGAGCATGAGTAGAAGAAAAGGGGGTGGCGTGGCAGAAAAAGCCTCAAACATGGCAATACACTGCAGTAAATGCAAGTATTTTAGGTTGGATTTTAAGGTGGTGAAAACTCTAGATGTGTCCTTGCTGAATGATGGGCTTTACAGCAGTCAGGAAATAATAAGGTGAACACATTTGGAAAAACAAAGCACAGTAGGCAGTGTTCAGTACAGGGAGAAACAGATTTGGCTGCTTTCGAATGCCTTCATAATCCCACCTTAATTGTGCTTCTCACTTTTACTCTTTCTTCTATTTTGTCGATATCCAACCTGCCCATTGCAATTATACTGCAAGTGGGGACTAACTGAAATGTCACTCATACTCTTTTCTTTCTACTCCAACCCATCTTAAATTGATAGTGAAATAAATACAACTACCATTTCAGCAGATTCAGTTCCCGTCAGAAAACATGAAGTCATTGTGCTTGAAAGGGCTAAAAACAACTCTCTCCAAAATACAGTCTTGCCACCCCTCATAAGATGCAGATCACTAAAAAGCTGGAATTCATTTTGCCCCACAGGAAAATACTTTCTTGTGTTCAAAGCTCAGACAGGCCAGCAAGACAATCCTCGTTTGCCTGATGCCGTATTCCTCAGCTGTGGCTCCTCTTCAACTTTGCAGTTTTAAGCTGTTTACTTAGTAGAATTTATTTTAATTTGTTATTATATAGCTAAAACATTACATAGTCTTTTCCAAGGGGAAAAGAACAAGAATGCTACAAACACAAGGACAATAAGGGTCAAAAACATCAAGTAGTTCAACAGACTAAACCACAAGCTGTTAGTTACTATGCTCTTGGGGGCAGTGATTCACGTCCACACACTATTACTCAGGTAATGCTTTAGCTCTGTGTGTCAAATTTCTGCCACTGACTCTGAGAACGAAGAGGAAGTGCCTGCAATATTGCAAGTCCAAAGAAAAAACATGTGATACCTCAAATCTACTTTCACAAACAGAAATTCACTGGACTAATTAGACTGGATTTGTGGATGGATTTACTGTAGGTGTAAAATGGGCAGGTTAAAAAGCATGAATAAAATATTAAATTTGATAAATAGCTAAGTGTTATACTTCAATAGCAAATGCAAGCTACAAGTATGGATTTTTTGAACTCTGTCAGTTCAACCAATGTACTGAGACCACCCTCTCTGTCAGTATAATCAACAGCCCTGTATTTCAAAAAGTTAAACTTATCCCTTCTTTTGCTGCATTTTTAGGTTTGTCAGACACAAAGTTAGAAGAAAAATCAGTGAAAACATTTCTTGAAAAATTCAAGGAGAGAGGCCCAAAACGTCCTCTGTTGAAAAAAACATGTTCAAATGCACCTGAAGAGTGAAAATTACACTAAACAAAGAAATTCACTTACATTTCTCCAAGATGGCTACAGTGATTCCTGCAGTATTTCTGCTGTTGGCACAGAGGATCATAAGACCCTGGGCATCAAATTAAATATACCTCTGGAGAAGGTAAATTGCAGCAGCACCCCATTTAGGATAAGTGAGGCATTTTTAAAAGAGCACAAAAGACCTTTTATTGTCTGGAGATTTTAGTTTAATGGGAAAATACTTGTTCCTGGATTACCAAAGGGCCCAATAATGGAATAAACTCCAGCAATTTAGTATCACATCCCCATGAGTCACTTACTCAGTAGTGCTCACATTAAAATCTCAGCTCTCATCAAGATACTGTATAATAAAAACAAACTATGAACAGAATAATGTTCCTCTGACAGTCTCCTTTTCCTTTGCCAATTTATTCTGGCTTCTCCCCACCACTGCTGCCCTATGAAATAGGTTATTTGGTGTGACTGACAGTAGAGGTCAGCCTTCTTTCAACACCTTCCTTTCAGTTTTATCATTTTGTTTGCTCACAACTATCCTGAATAAAGTGAATTTGTTCATTTACAAAAACATTGTTTTTATTGATCTCAAAATATTTCCAATATTAGGCACCATCTACAGGAGAAATGGAAACAAACGACAGCCAGTGCACCCACACAAGACCAGAAATGCAGTTGTTTGCTACACTTGGATATAAACAAGCAGGCAAACAACTGATTATCACATGACTTGGAAATGTGTGGGCTTTCTTCAAGCCATGAATGATAAAAAGATGAATCTTGTACTATAACTGTGGCCTCAGGCAAACTACTTCACTTTTCTACCTTAGCTCAATAGATACTCAGCTTCTCCCCTGTAAAATTTAGATACCGATTCTTACCTGCCTCCCAGAGGTATTGTGAACATTGCTTACAGTTTGTATAGTACCTTCCAGGTGTGAAGCACTAAGCAAGTGCTAAGTATTGAAAGTCTTAAACTATCTTTTTCTGAATCATATAAAATATAACATTGAAAAAACTCCAAATAAGACTCACATTTATACTGCCAGGTCCTAATAATGTAATAATATCAGCAACAACCATTCGTGTGTGTAGCCTCCTTATACAGTAGCTCAGCATTACCTGTGCCATCATCTTTTTCCTACTGTCTCTATATGTGCACACGAAGCCTGTATGTGTCATGGTATTTATATACTTACTAAAAGAAAACGTCTGTGCGAGACGGTATTACTATAAATGTAACCTACAGTCAGAACTGATTGTTAATGTCATTGTGCAAATTCTTACCATTCCACTATACATATTTTTAGTACTGAATTATGCCTCATTTTATGTTGTAAAATCTTAAATGGGAATTGTCACTTTCAGAATTGCAAGAGACACTGGAGCTTAATGCTGACATCATAACATTAATACATTAAAGCAGAGAGGAAAGCTACAGAAAACATTTTTATTTAATCTGTCAATAAAAATATGACATTAATGTTCTCTCCACTACTTAATTTTAAATTAAATTATATTAAAGAGGGACTGCATAGCAGATTGCATTTGGAATAGTTTATAGAGCTTTTCACCTTTAAATCACAAGTTCATTACTCTCTGGTAGCTGTTCGATGGACTGTACCAAATGAGCTGATGCCCTAAATACAGTTTCCAGTGAATAGATGTCCACTGATATATAGATATATATAGATATATATCTATATATCTCACACACACACACACACACACACACACACCCCTCTCTTTCACAAATCAGACCTTCTGCCTCCCTCTCAGTAAACAGATCAAAGACTAAATGGGCATGATGACTGGCAACACATTCACCATAAAAACGCGGTGATGATGCTTCTACTGTATCATTGCCAACTCTGATTAAAAGGATATGAATTAGTGTCAACTGTGATGGTGATGTGGAGGTGAGGACTTTTGACTATTAAGCAGTGCACTGAGACAGCTAACTGGTCTTTCAGTTAGGCCACCAAACAGCAACTTTTTGCCAGTAATATCTTGGACTACGTTTAACTTAACAGCCAAGAGAAGTAAGGCTCAATGGACCATTAAAAATGCTCTTAGTCGAATTGCATCTCTAAAATACACAATGCAAAAACATTTTGAAAATGTGCATAGAAATTATTTCCCTTCTTATATCCCTATGGTAGAAGAATGATGCTCACCATATGCTAGATGGTTTTATGCATAGATTTTTAAATATTTGTCAATAATTCTTTAGCTGATTTGATGAGAAATGGCAATGGAAAACGGTTTATTCAGTTTTGTATGCAAGCTACTTGCCATGAAGAGCAAAACTATGAAAATGCTTAGAATATAATTGGAAATATTTTGAACTGAAGACAAAAAATGCTTATCAGGCCAGAAACTAAAGAAAGAAAACACTCAGAAAGCTAACAGTTTCACTATATGCAATCTATTTGGGTTATAGCTTAAAAACTGTTTAAAAATGAACACTATCTGGTACAGTAGTTTGGCAGTAAACATGATTGTGCATTTACGTCTCTGTATTGAAGGAGTCTTTTTTCATAGTGATTTTTTCATTCTAATGTAAGTGATGATTTATGTTAAATATAGGTAAAGCATGCTTACATTTTCCTGAAGGATTGCAAGGAAGTGAAGAGCAATACAATAAGTTGAAGCATAAAAGCTTTCTCTGTCATAATATTTATTATAATGGCATATCAAATAGCTGAAATAAATAATGGATGACTAAAGGTAAATTCATATGATAAAGAATCCTTCAGCAGACACCATTACTTCTGACTGCTCTAGTTTTATACACAGTTGAAGCCTCTTAATAAACATGTTGTAGCCCCTATAGCTCATGTAAGTACTGGAAAAGATTGAAGATATACTTAAAAGGCAACACAGTGGACATCAGCTAATTTACTATATTATTATAGTCTCAAGGGGGCACTGCCTATATACTTTGTACATTTAAAAGCCACATTCTCAAGGAAACTTAGTGAGCAGTGTATCAGTAAAATATCAGACTTTTTGAGGAGATGACAAAAGAAAAACAGATTGAGAAAGGAAAATCCAGATGGCAACCCTTGTCCCCTCAGGGTATGGGTAGTTCGGAGGGGCCAACTTATACATCTGTGTGAAGAAACAAAAACCCATCATCTATTGTACTGGTGGACTGAGAAATAGACAATGTTTAAGAATAAAAGACTTGTAAGAGAAAACTGAAAAAAGGTCTGTGAAATTATGCTCAAGTAGTTAAAGTATCTAAATCCATAAGGCCCTAAATATAACTCCTATGTGACAAAAAAAGGTTAAATACATTCAAATTTCCATCTTGACAAGGCAGGCAAAGCTATAGTCATGTCTGAGACTGTGACATGAGCTGTGGCAGCCAAAAGTGTCCAACAATAGATACTACTGATGGAAAAATAAAACAAAGAGGCCTTCTCTCTGTTTTAAGACTGGAAATATTGTTGTCTCTAATGTACACTGTATACGGTACTCGGCGCAAAAGTATATTTATGTAATGCTACCTTTATATTATCATGCATGTACTTTGAGTGCTATGAAGTTACCCCTCATGTAGCTGAATGCAACACATGAATTACACCACCATAAGCATAACTTAAGAAATATACCGGATGTTTAAAGAGAATATCCATGCACTACCTTTGAGATAACATATTGATGTTTATTAGAAGCCATTGTGAATAGAAACATTTTATGGTAACTTTTCCTTTCTGCCTCAGCAATTTCTATAAAATATATTTGCTATTTGCACTCTACCATTGTGCATGACAATAATTCATGTTATGTAAAATAATTTCATAAACATTTGGATTAATTATTTTGTTAACTCCTTAATGGTGACCTGCAAGACAACATTAATTACATTTACTAGTTTGTTTCCTTTTGGGATTATTTATGATCTATGAAGGCCTTGACAGGTATTTTGTTTGTCTCGTTTAAAGGTCCTCCTTTCCTTCCATTTTATCATTAACATTAGAGATTCTAGTATTCCCTGTTTTTTCCTAGAAGAGTGTATCAACAAATGGAGAACCATTAGGATTATGACATCAGATATGCCATGCAAGATCAACCTGATTAACTAAGAGTGGCAGTGATTTCAGTTCCGACTGTTAAATAGAATTACACCACCATAAGTATAACATAACAAAATTTATTTTGTTAAAATAAATTTTAACAAAAAGAGGACAAATTAATGCCAAATTCACAATTAAATAGATACAAAAAATGTTTTTGTTAAAGACTCAGTATTATTACCCCCTTCAAAACTGAAGTCTGAGAAAGCTCGTAATCCACATCTAAGACCCCCAACAATGTTTCCAGGAAAATAATGAAACACTTGGCAATAATGAGGCTTGGCAATCTGGATTTTCCAAACAACAAAGACATTTTTGGTTTAAAATATATAAAGATTTAAAGCTTCTTTATAGCTCATAAGAACAGCACCCATCTCCACATCCCCCTTCCCTCCCTTTGCAGGTGACTTTTAAGAGCCATACTACAATATCATAATGATTTTTATATCAAAATGCATAAAACACTCTCTTTCCAATGTCGCATCCCAAAACTCAAGAGATTCACAATACAGGAAAATCCTATTCATCCAGGCTTAAAATATCAGGAAACCTTAATGATGGTATTTTATTGTTACTTTAATTTATGTATTTATTTTGGGAAGTAGAGTCAGCACTTCCTGCATTCATTTTCCCTGGTCCTGTCAAATGTGATTTCATGCTTGGACAGCTTTCCTGAAACCTGATATTGGTGCAAACATACACACTTGTACGCACAGCTGGGGACCTTTCTGTTTGAGGTGATTAAATCCTAATTTTCTTCCCAAAGGGAGAGCCTCTGAAATGGAAACTGATTGCCAGGTTATCCACTCTTCAGACAGCTAAGGTTTGTGCTGTACAGGGCACATAGAATTGAGGGCTATGGTTAGCATAGCATTCTCTTAGGACTACTGATCATCTTTGACTTGCTACCTTCTCATGCTCTCTGGATTTTTTAGCTGAAACCTTTCCCCTCTCCCTTCTCAGGGGTACAATGAAGGTATGAGAAGATTGACAGAACCCACGGAACAAAGGACACCCTTTCGTCCCAGCAGTACCAGGCTTACAATGGCACCAGGCTCAAACAGGGAAGGGGCCCATTACAGTTAGCGCAGGACCGTGTGGGTCAGTTTGCTGCTGCCAGTTTGTAAATAGTGCCCTCATGCTGAGAAGAGGATTTACCCCGCCCAGTCCTGAGTGTCATGCCCAATTGTCTCCGTGGGGGCCCAATAATATTTTTGACACCAGGCCCTCAAAAGGTTAATCTGGCCCTGGTTCTAAGTCTTTTTAACTTAGCCTATTCCTTATAAAAGAACAGGTCAACTCCACAAAACTGAAGTCCCTCAAACTGTGCTTCTGCTTCCCCCCCGCCGGGACTGTGCTGGAGTTGATATCTGAAAAGGACGGTCTCACTTTGCTATGTTAATTTCCCATATACGGGAAGGGAAATTCCTGAAATAGGTGACTGGTGACAGGTTAATCTATCAGAAGCTAATCAGAGTCTGAATGAAGACAAGGAAAACTGGGTTCTGCCTTTGATTTTAAAGTAAACAATAAAGAAGGCAACTGGTGAATTGTGTGTGTTCTACATAGCCTATGTTGGTACCTGAAAGAACCTGACAATGTGTCTGATATGAAGAATTTAATTCCTATCATTGGACTGTTAGACTGCCTCAGTGCTTTTATCTGTCTACAGTAAATGTTGATTTTTCTTCTACAAGTCTTTTGTTTTTCTCTTCTGACTTATTTGCCTTTATCAGCAATTAAAATCTATCCCTGACCACTTTAGCCTTCCCCCTTTGCTCAGATGACGACCACAACCTGAATGCACAGTTCATCAATCTTTGCGCTGCAGCTGGCCCCCAAGCTCCCAAGTAGTCCAGATTACTATTGCAAATCATCCGCTGGTGTTTTAAACCTTATTATGTAACTATGGGCATATTTTCCTTGTATGTACAATGCAATAATTAACATCCCTTTGGTCACTCCGTTTTTGGGTTCTGAAGCAATCATTTCTCTAAATCACCATTTCTCCACCACTGCCATGAACAATGTATTTTCATTACACAGTACTTAAAGCAATATGATTTTATAACTTGTCAAGTTTTCTAAAAATCATGCCATACTGTAAGTAAAATTTTAAAAAGCTGCTGGAAGAAGAAGGTGAATATTTCCCACCATGACCAGGGAAATCGTGGTCTATCTATGTTTGTTTTTATTAAATCCAACCTTCTGCACTACTGATAACTCCAGCACAGCTAGCCTAAAACTATGTTAAAAGAAAAGGCACTACTGTTTTCTTTTTTTTTTATTCTTCAACCATTACCAAGGAAATAAACCACCCACTAAACAATAATTTCAGAGGACTGCAATTTGCAGGCTCCTAGGATTTGACTTGCGCTGTATGAATGTGATTGTGTTGCCCGCAGCACACATCTATTTTAATACCAAGAAATAAAATGGATATTATAAAAGTGGATATTATACACAGATTTCAAAGCAGAAGGGACTATTGTGATCATCTAACCTGATCTCCTTTTATAACACAAGCCATAGAATGTCCCCAAAATAATTCTAAGGGAATATCTTTCAGCAAAACACCCAATCTTGGTTTAAAAATTGTCAGTGATGGAGAGCACACCATTACCCTTGGTAAACTGTTCCAATGGTTAATTACTCTCACTGTTAAAAAAAATGTACATACAGAAGCAAGAACCAATCTCTGCTGGACCCCACTAAAAATACACCCATTTGATGATGATTCCCCATTTTGAGACATTGCAGTGATACAATTTATTTCAATACTATGACAGATTTGCAGCAGGATTTGCAATTTGGTCAAATCTGAATTCACTAACTACTGGTGGTTATTTGATATTCCACTGGTTTCGGTTCTTGTTTTTTCTCTCATGTCACCATTCCCCAGATCTAGATAATATTTTCCAAGGTCTTCTGAGATTCTCTTAAGGAATCTAAAAGAATCTTGGCAATGTGTTATGTATGTGGATTACTTTTCTAATAAACATATCTGTTTTGTTTAGAGAACAGTAAATCCTGTCTTAGAATCTGTAAGAGAACTGTTAGTGTCCTGTTCAACTGTACTTCAATTTCTTCCATTCTAAAAGAATAAGTTGATAGCATGAATATATTTAAAAAACAACAGGTCTGATACCATAAGATGACCTAGAAAATACAGGCCATTTTGGTTTACTTTTGAAAATGTGATCAAATCCAAACTGAGGTCCTAAGATTAAATTTGACACTCACCTAAAATCTTTGTAGATGTAAGACAAGCTTCATATACACAAGTATGAAAGTTGCTTACAACTGACTTAAATATACAGACTTCACGATTATAGAAATGGTGAAGATCACGTGTACAGATGACAAGTAAAGACAAGAAAACCATAATGGCCAAAAAGACAATAAAAGGTTAAGTACGTACAAAAAAAGACACCCCTTTTCCCCTCCCTCTCAGCATACATAATCATAAGCTATGCTGTGGCCTGAAAGTGCAGAGATGCACTGTGCAGGGCATTAATCCTTCAAACACTAACAGAGGCTGGCAGGGATTTAGGCTGGAATGTATTTACAAAGTGACAAATTATGTTCTGTATTATACAGAGAGAGAAAGAGCACCCACAAATAGGCTGATAAATGTCAGCTGCACTCACAACCAATGGTTTATTTTTATTATACTGTAACCACACACAAAAATTTTGCAGGGAGGCCCAAAGATTTATTTACTGCAGGAAAAAAACCAAGATTATATATAACAAAGTAATAAGTAAGATCACTGATGTTCTGGGCAGTCTGCCCTTCTGGAACCAATGTGCAGACTAAGGACTTGTCTATACTTGAAACACATCAGCAGCACAGCTGCTGCCGCACCCGTGTAGCACTTCAGTGTAGACACTACTTATGCTGGTGGGAAGAGTTCTCCCACTGGGATAGGTAATCCATCTCACAGAGAGGCACTGCTGCTCAGGGACGTGGATTTTTCACACCCTTGAGCAGCAAAGCTGGGTTCATCAAGATTTTTTGTATAGACCGGTCTGAGCTACAGCACTATCCAGTAGTTAAAGACAGTTGTCGTTCCTGGACTACACAAGTAACAAATAAAACACTATGTTTCCGTAATGGAAAGCATGAGGATAGAATCACAACAATACTTAAAATTTTCTCTCCACTCTGCTCATCTGAGGAAGTGTTTTTTTGCCTACAAAAGCTCATGATACTATATAAATATTTGTTAGTCTCTAAGGTGCTACAGGACCACCCATTTTTAAAGTTATAGGCTAACATAGCTACCCCTCAGACTATTTAAAATGGGGTTATTGTACTGTAAGAATATCTACTGTCAGAATCAATTGGCAGATCAGTGACACCCCCAGGTACAGAAATTCACTGCAATACATTAAGGCTCACCAGTAGATTTAAAATATAATACTTTAACTTTCTTTTATTACCAGAAATATACTTCATTTCTCAGGAAAATCAATATAGATATGGATATTTTAAAAACATGTTGCTTCCTTAAATATGAATAATTTTAAAAGTTCTCCAAGCGAACAGGAATAATTACATGAGATAAATTGCCAGCCACAAAGGAAGAAATGTAGTGTAGGCATATTTTGGAAAACTGAATAACTTGTTTATGACAAGATTTTTAGAGGGGCCTCAAACGGTCTTTTAATTTTGAGTGTAAAGTAAAAAATGTAGATGTTTAACAGATTTGTACCCACAAATCTGGGTACAATTGGATGACTAAATAATTTCCCTTGTGTCCACAACTGTTCACATCCCCTAAGCTAGCTAGCTGCATACTTATGCAAAAACATTTCAGGACAAATTTTCATAAACAGCCAATTTTGGGAAAGTGAAGTTAATGAACTATTCACACTAATGAAGACTTCTAGCACAGGTAAGGATTTGCGGGATAAGACACAGATATGCTCACAATATTGCATGAACATTTTTCAAGCCTATCATTTTGCATATACAAAAAGTCTCAGGCGTAAGTGAGCAATTTGTATTGGAATATGCACATCATGTGATCAGGCACTTAACTATCTGATTTGGAGTCAGAACAAACAACAAAAAATTTTGTGAACTGATTTGTGATCAAAAATACAGACATGAAAAATGTGTGTATAAAAATAATCAGAGATGTAAATGTAAGGCGGAATGAGGTATCTTTGAATTTGGCCCACTTGGTATTACTCTGCTAGTGATCAAAGCACCAGGTAAAAGGCCAGATTGAGATAATAATTGCACCTTTGTAAATCCAAAGTAACTCCAGTAACGTCTTAAAATTTTCACCAAAGTAAGATGAAACTCTAGACCAAAAAAATGGTAATTTTACTAACCCCTATATAAAACTCAATTCAGTCACATGCAGACTTCAGGAGCCTAGTTCTCATATATAATAAAGCCATTTTACACTACTCTGACATTAAAAACTACCTTACAGTGTGTGTAAGAATTATGTGACCTTAGCATAATTAAAAATCAGGCCAAAAGTCTATATTATTTGTTAAAATCCTTCAGCATGAAAACCTCTGAAATTTTCATTTGTATCAATTTCCAATTGATGTACAAGAAGGAAAATGTTTCTGTTCAATAATATAATGGGTAATTTTACAGTAACCCGCTCTTAAGTTTATTTTTTCTTTATGCTACTAAATAGTAAATATAAATTGGCTGTTTTTTTTTTTTTAATGCTTTCTATATACTACTGAGTTGGCCCTTTTGAATAGGTCTAAAAAAGTTGGACTATATGTATATTACAGTAGGCTGTGCCACTAAATTAATTTTAAAGTTTTTCTGTAACATTAGTATAAATTAAAAAAGACACATTCAATACTGGAAAGTGTTGTTAACTGTGGTAAAAGTAACACTCAAAAAGAATACTGAAAATATTTGACAGCACCCTAGGTGCGTGCTCTTGTTATAAAGTCTTTTAGACAAGGAAAACAATTAAAGAAAGCTAGACATGCACTGAGCATTAACAGAACAAACATTCCGGTTAGTTTTGTGAATTATAACGGTGTCTGTAAGAGAGAAAGATCTTTAGATATTTCTATAACTCTGAAAGTCGGTCACTTTTCTGTATATTCACACAATCGTTAAAATTTAAAAAATACAAACATTGCAAGCTAATACTGAAGTGCTAAAAACTACTTTTCTGCATCCTTCCATTTATAACATTTTATTTTTAAATAAATAATCTAACTTCCCCCCCAAACCTTTTAAGTTAAACAGTTGCTGTACATACCTGGACACCTGACCAAAAAGATAGCAGGCACTGTATGTCTTACCCATATGCCACGTGCAAAAAAAATGTAAAAGGTTTTTTTTCTAGATTCAGAAACAAAATTTTCCAAGCAGATGTTTATAAACAGAAGGTAATGGATAAAAACCCAAACACAATGCTGCATTATGTTACATGATTCACTGATGAACCCATTGGAACTACTGCAAAAAGCCCTTCTGGAAAACTTCCAGAAATTAAAAGGTGCAAACAAGCTGCCTAATACCCTTGCGTAGACTGAATTCTTATGAAGAAAATAAAGTTTATTGTCTGGAAACACAGAAAGCATGAGGAAAGCACTAAAGCAATGGAGGTGAACAATTAGACAGATGTTCAGTTAAGGAAATAAAGAGAACAGAAGAAGCCATCACTGAGGAATTTTACGAGAATACTGACAACTCTGCACCTCATCAAGGGCACTGGTAAAGTTAAAGCCACTGAAGCCATTTCTGCTCAACTTAAGAATAATTGCTGACCTTGCAAAACTCGGCAGTTAGGACATATAGGAAAGTAGCATTATGCCTATCGTTTTAACATTTTTATCCGTACACTAGCCATATATTGTACTGTAATTCAGGAAAAATGAACTGTATTTCCTTGTGGGACATTGCATGTACCAAAGATTTTCCTTCCTCCCACACTCTGCAAACAGTGTCAATATTAGGAAAATCTGTTTTCAAGCTTATTTTATCAGCCAAGTAAAATTAAACAGTGTCTGATGCTTCTTATGTTCATAAATAGCATAAAGGCATGGTTGGAATGACTTTTTAATATTATATCATGTAGTCAAGATTTAATGTGTTCTTAACTTTTGCGATGTTAAACATTTGAACATATTGTTTCTCTAATGGTGGCTAATTCTCAAACTTCTGCAATAATAACCTAATACTCTAGTTTTGTGATTCTACTGATAGAGTCTCATTAGTGGGAAGACCACAATATATTGCTACTTTGACATCATGGGAAGAAGAAATAAGATTCTAGCTAAGGTCTGTAAATTTGGGGGTTTTGTGTCTGTGTTACTGGAGCAAAACATCAGAGAGGATTTGTAAAATATCATTTCAAAACCCACTATTTTTGCTTTTAGATCTTTAATAGCTCCATTGTGACATTAAAGTATCCTTCAGTGAGGTAAGGTCCTTCCAAAAATCTGAATAGTTTTTTAATACACAATGTCCTTCCTTATCAGCACATACCCATGTGCACGGACACATTAAAAGCTGACATAGTAATGTTTTTTCTCATTGAAACCAGTCACTGTAGCTTTTTGTACCATGGACAACTTCCATAATTTTCCTGTGAGCAATTGGCTAATGTTTCTGTAGTTTACATTAAGTGTTTGTAAACTGTAAATACAGACTTCTAAAACATTTGACTGGTGCCAGTTGGTGCTATATCAGCAAGCACAAAATAATTTAGAACTCTATTTTGTTCCATTCTTGACATGCACATCAGTAAGCCTCACAACGTACCATACCAATCTAATGAAATATTTGGGCACACCATATTATTAATGAGTTCTCACCAACTTTAAAAACAAACAGGGTCAATTTTATGATTGAACACTGCCTGTAGTAACACCAGTGCAATCTCATTCATGTATTGTGGCTTAGATCTGATGGCAAATACAAACTATGGGACATATTTTCAAAAACACCTACTATGGGCAGCATAAGATCCATTGTCTCTGCTAAACTTTTTGAAAATCACCCCCGCCCCCTTTTTTTTTTTTTTTTTTTTTTTTTTAAGACACAGCTTCTCTCTTCCATGCATTTTTGTAGTTGCTGTAATGGAATCTGTAATTCAGGCATAAATGTGCAGGCATTTACCTGCAGAACAGATTGAAGTTTGAAGGTTTCCTGTAAATGAAGAGACCTATATGGGGAAAGCTGATCACTCACTCTTTAAACAATATAAAAGTAAGATGTGGAATATGATCGACTTCATACTATAGAGAGCTGAATGGCAGTCGTGGAAAAACAGAGACACAAGGTGGGTACAATACTACATACAGTGAGAACAATACACAATAACAATAATATAGCATGTGTACATGATAATGCCTATAAGCTGCTCCAACCAATCATTTACTTACTTGGGTGGCAAAGCGAAAAGTGTGCCATGCAGATCACTCCAAATGAGTGTTGGCAGTATCTTTGCATCATTTCTTCATGTATATGAGGCATGACACAAAAAAAATACTTGAAGTGTTTTAGAAATAGTAAATTTTCTCATCCCTCCACCATGGGGAGGTATGTGCATGGGGCAGTGCTGTCTAATAGATAGGGACCTGAACTCATGCTTAGCAACCATGGGCTCTACATTTAATTCTACACTAATTTATCATGTACTAATGTATCTGTCTGTTGTGCTTTTTCATTCCCACCTCTAATTCATTCTTTTTCTATCCCGTCCTCCTAAATTGTAAGCTCTTTGGAGCAGGGGCCATCTCTTACACATTTGTACAGTGCCTGGTACAACAGAACCCTCATCTTAGACAGGGCTTCTAGGTTCTACCACAATACAAATAATTAACAATAATAAATATCAAGAATGCAGCTGTATAGAGTCTCAGAGGGACCTACAAAAACCTCTAAAAAGGACCTAAAATGGATTATGAGCAGAAATAAAAATGTCACTATGTAAAATTTATTATTTTGGGATGTTTCAGAGCAATACACTGGAAATCTCATTTTTTCAATGGTATGAAGCCCTTGCTTTGAAACTTGCAAGGACACAAGGTTACAGACTTTTTTGTAAACAGACCGGATACCACTTTAGGACTGAATTCTGGAATGTGAACATGTGTGAGCTCAAGGAAATGTGGTATCTTTTTTAAAGAATGGCAGATATTTAAAATTGCTTGGAGATCTGAAAGAGTCCACTGGAAAATGAATAAGTGGGCAGAGGGCAGATGCAGCAATCTAAGTTCATGATCAATTCATTTATCTCTTGACTCTGCAATTATTCAGATGCATCACACCTCCATAGATGTTGTGCATAGAGATAACGATACTGCAAACACTTAGGAACATGCTCACCTTTAATACCATGAGCAGCCCCACTGAAATACTTGAAATGGGACTAATGGTAGTAAAGATAAGCATAAGAGGCAGCAGGACTAGGCCCTCATAAAGTACATGCTGAACCTCCCAAATCCGGAGCTCTCTGGTCAAGCAACATCCGTGGTCCAGCAGGGTCACCGATGTTGCTTGACCAAAGAGCACCGGAAGCGATAGTGGGAGACAACGTGGGGGCTGGGGGGGCTCAGTCTGGACCAGGAGCAGCTGGGGAGCCCCTGACCTGGCTAGGGAGTCCCCAACATCAATGGGGCCAGCAGTGGCTGGGGAGTTCTTGACGTCAGCTGGGCCAGGTGCCTGGGGAGTTCCAGCCCCAACCGAGGAACCCCCAGCCGTAGAGGGGCTGCCGGCGGTGGGAGGCCCAGCCAGGGAATCTCCGGCAGCCGCAGGGCCAGCGGCAGCAATGCAGCCCCTGCCAGAACCCTGGGAAACCCCCAGTGGCAGCAGAGCCAGGGTGACTGGGCAGCACCGGCCGAGAATGCCCCAGCTAAAGCGGGGCTGGTGGAGGCAGGAGGCCCTGCCGGGGAAACTCAGGGAATCGCCAGGCGCAGCGGGGTCGGCCCGAGTAGAGGGATGGGGTGGCCGGATGGCCCCTTCCGAGGAACTCCAGGGAGTACCCTGCGGCAGCAGGACCTCAGCGGTCAGGTGGTCCCGGCTTGTAGCACCTGAGACTATGGGTGAGGTAACCTGGCGACAGCAGCCTGGGGAGCCCCTGCTAGGACAGCAATAGAGGGGTCAGGGCATGGCAGGGAGCCTCAGGGAGAGGAACCTGGGAGCAGGCAGATAGCAGGGGAGCACTGACCTCTCCTGGTCCGGCAAACTCCCTGGTTCAGGACAGCTCAGGTCTCAAGGGTGTGGGACCCAGGAGGTCAGACTTGTATTTTGAATGACAAAGACACTAGCCTGGAGCCATAGCTGAAGTTGAGATGAGCTTTGCACTTAAATCAGGAAATTCAACCTCTTTGCTATATATGAAAAGTATAGGATATTCACCTCCTCAAATGACAGCTCTCACCGAATGAGAAAAGAAGGCATTTTTTGAGAACTGAGAAGTAACATTATATGGATATAAGTTCTTATCCTGGAATGGGAGCTAGATGAGCAGGAAAGTGCAGAATCTCAGTGAAATCAGTGGGATCCACAATGGTACGTTCTTTCAAATCTGATTGCAGGGGAGGGGGACTTTGGCTGTTTTATTTTTCAGAAGAAAGATGTTTTTAATCAATAGCCAAAGGAAAAAACAACATACCAAATCACAGAAAGGTGTCTTTTTTTTTTCCCAGTGGCACAAACTTATTTCAAGGAGAAAAACTGAAAGAGGCAGGAAAAATGGCAATAAAACTGCCACAGCAAAGAAGAAAAAAGTCCATAAGGAGCTTCACCTTATTAAGCAGGTAGTGTAGTTCTCTTTTTAAAGCTACATTTAGAGTCACTTTAAATGTTCTTTTAAAATATTAAATATTCTAACAATCAAAGTACGTTATTCAGATGTATTCAGAATGTAAAGGCAAATTACTTTCCTGGAAAATTAACAAAAAAGCAGTTCAATTAATTTTCTAATAAAGGAAATTGGTTTTATATTTTTAGGACAACTCTGTTACTGCTCTGAGGTGGAACCCTGAGACTATATTCTCAAAGAAAGATGTATTTTTTCCACTTAATTACTGGTGGGACCAATTGGCTAGCCATAACTTCCTAGTGTACTTAACTTTAGTTGGTCCCTCTTGCCCTTCCTCTCTCACAGTGGAACTTTCCAGCATCATAGGCAGAGAGTTCTATGAAACCTTTGACTTTTTTTTTGCTTGAGACCAGACTTGCCCATTAATTTGGCCATCTTGAGAGCACAGCAAAAGGATGTTCTGAAAGGTATTCAGCTCATTGACACCATGCCAATGCTGTAGATGCTACACTGCAGAATTTGCAGGTAGCAGGGGCACTCTAGCTCAGAGCATTATGAGTTAAAAGGAAAGTGGGCTTGTGCAGGGTATTTTCTTGATAGGTCCATAACTCTAAAACTCATTCCTCTCACCCTTGGTGCATCAGAGCCTGGGTGTGTTGCACTTGATGATGATGTACAGCTCATTTATTCTCTTCAGACTTTTCTTGAAAGTATATGGATGGGATATAATATGGAGATACACCTACCTCATAGAACTGGAAGGAATCTTGAGAGGTCATCAAGTGCAGTCCCCTGCCCTCATGGCAGGACCAAGTACCATCCCTGACAGGTTTGCCCCAAATCCCTAAATGGCCCCCTCAGGGATTGAACTCACAACCCTTGGTTTAGCAGGCCACCGCTCAAACCACTGAGCTATCCCTCCCCCCAATATATGATTTAGAAGGAATCAAACACAAACATCTTAGTACAAGTTGACATTTCATTTAAACAGTACACAATGCAAGTGTTTACTGCACTATTTTTAAAAGTGAGAAACCAGAGAGAAATTGTGTCAAATCATACTTGGAGTCAGTAGTGGAATAATAGTTTAAGTATACTTATAAAGACTAGATGTAATTCTAGAACAGAGTAACTTTAGATGGTGCTTTTTCTTTCATTTAGCTGCAGTTTCTCTCTCCAACAAAGCCCCCTGCACTGACCCAGACCACACAAAGCTGCTCATGAAACCTAGTCACCAAAGCCAGGCATGTTAATTCATCATCCTGTCAAAATAATGACATTCATTCATAAACACTATCCAATCTCCTTTACACCTTGCTGAGTATTCTGTTCGGCCTAGTGAAACACACTAATTATACACTTTCTCTGGGCGATATCCCTCTCCATATTTTGAAAATAATGATAGAGAACTGAAAACTGAACAAACACCCTTAAACCTGACACAAAGAGACAGAGCAAGGATACAGGGATTTTAGCCCACACTGACCTGGCTAAATGCCAAGCCACGTATATCTAAGTACTTACATAAGATTCTTCTACAGAATAGACATTTAGAATCATCTAGCCCATACAATAGTAAATTAAGTTTTCCAGAGTGTTTATTTTAAAAGTGATATCACTATCTCAACCATTCATGGCTCCCAACTCAGAAGACCTGCACAGGCCAGATTATGTCAAGTCTCTGCCTGTATGAGAAAGTAGGAGGAGGGCACAGATTGAACAAAGCCCCTGCCTGGGACTTATCGCAGTAGCAGCCCCCAAGCTCTCCTTTGTACCGGGACTGCACCTTGATGATACCTTTAGAACTAGTCATATGGTTGGCAGGGAGGCTGGTGGCTAGTCAAAGAGAAAAGTGCCCTCCTGAACAGTAGACACAAGATCTCCTAATGAGTTCCAGAATACCCAATGGGGAAGCCAGCATGACCCAATGTCCTTGGGGTCTAGTGTGTCCTTTAATTGACAAATTCCTCTATAGCTGCCTCTTATCAACTTAGTGGGGAGCAGTATATTATTTTTAAAACTAGTCTCTGAAAGTAACTGAAAACTAATTATACAGTTAATTAAAACCTCCATGGTATGGATAACTTGTTCTGAGTAATTATTTGGTACTATGGAAACAAGACTTATTAAAACGGGTTACAATTTTGCATTTTTTCACAACTGCTTAAGCAACTTTAGGAATCATGTTTGAAAAACAGTGGCCAAATGCAAAATAGTGAATACTACTATTCACTAGATGGGAAGCATTTCTGCAACTTATTCAACTAGAGATGCCATAAGAAAAAAGTTGAGTTTTTCCAATACTATTGGATTTAACAAAAAATGACAGCAAAAAGAATAAAAAGTACACCTTACAAATACACAGAATACACCCTTTATGAATATACTCCTATTATCACATGATTTTTCTACATCAAAGTTTAAAGGGTTATTCTTAAAAATAAAGATTTACATGCTATAACTTTTAAAATGTGGGATTAATGCAATTTAAGAGCAATTGACAAGACATGATATAGACTTTCTTGTTCCGGGGGGGGGGAGAATTTGCTGTCAATATTAAAAGAGGAGAGGGGTGGGAAGGGCAAAATAGAATAACCAAAAACAAAAAATTGGGTGCGAAATCAGACATAAGACAAGAAGAACATGGCACATCTCTTTTGGAGCAACAACGTATTATACCAAGGGGACTGGTTTCTTTACTGCCTTTTACAGTCATTTTTCCCTGTTTAAAGTGGGTGTAAAACACTGCCTTTCTGATCTGTAAATGACTGCTCCAGGAGAAAGGCAATGCGGAGTAAGGTCCCCTGACTTTAATTAAAATAGATCAGCACATTAACGTAAAACAGAAAAAGCCAAATTCTGCTCCTAGTTAAACCACAAATCCGGAGTAACTAAGTGGGTTTTTTTACAGCAGGGTTCAAAGACGAAAATATCAGAAAGAAACTAGTCAACATGTTCAATTAAAGAGCAGCTTCGTTTTTTTCAACAGTAGTCAACAACCTCCAAGAAGGGATTTAAAAGAAGGACACGTGTCCTGCTCTCTCTATCCTTTTATTCTGACTCTTAGAACATCTCAGCCTTACAAAAAAATGATAAAATTGATAAACTTGGGTTCAATGTATAACAGACGTGCCTAAAAATAGTCCATCCAAACAAGCATATTAATTCTCCATGTACACTGTACGATAGCAGTAGAAAATAGAAAAAGCATTCCTGTGAGAACAGAATCTATTTGACCGACATTAAATAACAGACAATTAAAATAATGGATTAATCCATGCTATATTTGCTTCATAAAGTTTGGGGGAGATGGACAGAGACAGGCAGGGGAGGTGTGTTTATTTGACCACTACACAAAGACAGAAATAGAGAAAGCAATGAGACACATATAAAGGACTCAACAAGACTATGTAGCACTTTATAGACTAACAAGATGGTTTATTAGGTGATGAGCTTTCATGGGCCAGACCCACTTCCTCAGATCAAATTGTGGAAGAAAATAGGCATGACCATATATACCAAAGGGATACAATCAAAAAAAAGTGAACACATATAGAAAGGACAAATCAAATTTCAGAACAGAGGGGGGATAACGGGGGGAGGTAAATGTCTGTGAGCTAATGATATTAGAGGTGATAATTGGGGAAGCTATCTTTGTAATGGGTAAGGTAATTAGGGTCTTTGTTAAGACTTAGAACAACGTTTCCTCAGATCCCGTCCCCTTTTACCCCTTCTATACTTACGCTACAACAATGACATCTTTATGATCTGGACCCACGGCCAAGAAACACTGGAGACATTCCACAGAGATTTTAACAACCTACACCCCACCATCAATCTCAGCCTGGACCATTCTACACGAGAGATCCATTTCCTGGATACCACAGTACAAATCACCAATGGTAAATTAGACACCACTCTCTACAGAAAACCCACTGACTCATACAGTTACCTTCATGCCTCCAGCTCCCATCCAGAACACACCATACGATCCATCATCTATAGCCAAGCCCTTGATACAACCGCATCTGCTCTAATCCCACCGACAGAGACCAGAAACTTGAGGATCTCTACCAAGCATTTATAAACCTCAATTACCCACCTGGAGAAATAAAAACACAAATTGAAAGAGCCAGACCAATACCCAGAAACCATCTACTTCAAGACAGACCCAAGAAAACCAACAATAGAACACCACTTGTCATCACCTATAGCCCCAACTTAAACCCGTCCAACATATTATCAATAAACTACAACCTATACTAGAACAGGATACTACACTCCGAGAGGCTCTGGGAGACAGACCCATAGTCTCCTACAGACAACCACCTAACCTCAGGATGATTCTTACCAACAACCACAGGACATACCACCTAATACCAACCTGGGACTTTTCCTTGCAACAAACCCCGTTGCCAGCTTTGTCCACATATTTACTCTGCTGACACCATTATTGGACCTAACCAATTCAGTTATAAGATCAAGAACACATATTCCTGCTCATCCAGAAATATAATCTATATCATCATGTGCCAGTGTCCATCTGCTATGTACATTGGACAAGCGTCTCAGGCGCCGCCAAAGAATCAATGCACACAAAGCGGATATCAGACAGTATCACAAAGAAAAAACAGTTTCTTGCCATTTCAACCAGAAAGGGCATTGTCTCAATTACTTGATTACCTGCATACTGCTTCAAAGACATTTTCACACCAGGCTTGAAAGAGAAACCTCTGAACTGTCATTCATGCTTAAATTCGACACTTTACGCCTAAGTTTAAACAAAGACATTAATTATCTTACCCATTACAAAGACAGCTTCCCCAATTATCACCTCTAATATCATTAGCTCACAGACGTTTACCTCCCCCCCCTTATTCCCCCTCTGTTCTGAAATTTGATTTGTCCTTTCTATATGTGTTCACTTTTTTTTGATTGTATCCCTTTGGTATATATGGTCATGCCTATTTTCTTCCACAATTTGATCTGAGGAAGTGGGTCTGGCCCACGAAAGCTCATCACCTAATAAACCATCTTGTTAGTCCTGTTTTTTGTTTCAGCTAAACTAGACTAACACGGCTACATCTCTATTACTATAAAAGACTTAATGCCACATCATAACAAACACTGTCCTTGCTGAATAGACAAACTAAAACAAGACTGTTTTGCCTCTTTCTGGCTTTCCCCAAGAATGTCAAAATAGACAGGCAGAGGTGGCTCCATGTGGAGGACTCTTTCCACACATGGATCTCTCTCTCTCTATGCAGAAGAGGGAAAATGGTACTTTGAGACACTTCTTCACACTGCCTACAGAAGGAGATGAGTGGATTTAAAAAGATGATACTGGGGCAAGATGGGGGTATCTCTGTGTGCAGGACTTCCCCTACTCTGCTCTTGTTCAAAAATCTGGACTGACTGTAAAATAGCAGACAACTGTACTTCCTCCATCTGGCTTTACTCTGCAGCTTATACCACAAGAGGACCCCAGACAAAAGAAGCAGGGATCCTGAAAGGGAAGGGAAGCAAAGAGAACAGCTGGTCTCTCTCTACAGAATAGTTACTAATCATACTAGCTAGAGCTCCACTTCCTCATGGAGCCATGAAATCTGTGGCCCTGGGAGAGGCCACAAACTCCAAAATTTCTGACCACTAATCTATTCCACCAGAGAACAGGTTCAGCCTCACAGGAATTTTCCTTCCCCTTTCTGCAGAAGGAGAAATCTGATCCATTGCTCCCAAGTTGCAGATGGCGTAACTACATCTTGCACTATTACTGCATTTTAAGTTATTACAACACACTGGAATTTCTCTTTTCATTTACAGAGCTTCACAGGACCTCACAATTGCACTTTTTAAGAAAGTGATTATGCTCTTTGCTTTTTACTTGCGATGATCACATTACAAATACTCAGAGAGCTTTGCCAGGGTTAGCTCAAATTGTGGAGTTCATTCCTTAGAGTTATTAGCAATCCTAAATTGTTAATTCCAAATCACACCCCAACCCCACCCCCAGAGATTTGTTTTGGTCATAAGGTTGTTTTGTTTGTGTTTTTCCCAATTAGCGGTACTATTCTCCTATTTCTTCAAATATTTCAGTTATATTTATAAAGAACTTTAAAAAGTATATAAACATTGCTGTATAAAATCAAGAATTATGGAGAACTTAACTGATCTCATTATTCTGGTACAGGTATAAAACAAACCACAAATGTCTTCTAGATCAAACTGAATAAATAGTGGCAGAGGGGGAAAATCAACACGTTTTCAAATAAATTGTGGGCCTAATTTCAGTGACATCTCATCCATTGGGCTCCTCAAACAAGGAGGCACATTTATATATTATCTTTGAAAACTTGTGGAGATCAGCGGAGGTCCTGGATCATTGGAAAAAGGCAAATGTAGTGCCCATCTTTTAAAATATAGAAGAAGGAGAGTCCAAGGAACTACAGACTGGTCAGCCTCACCACAGTACCTGGAAAAATCATGGAGCAGGTCCTCCAGGAATCCATTTGGAAACACTTAGAGGAAAGGAAAGTGATCAGGAATAATCAACATGGACAAGCCATGCCTCATCAGCCTAATTGCTTTCCATTATGAGATAATTAGGTATGTGGATATGGGGAAAGGTGTAGCTATATTATACTTTGAGTTTGGCAAAGCTTTTGATATGGTCTCCCACAAGATTCTTGTCAGCAAGTTAAAGAAGTACGACTTCAATGAATGGACTACATGCTGGATAGAAAGCTGGTTAGATCATCAGGCTTGATGGGTAGAGATCAATGGCTAATATTTAGTTGGCAGACGGTATTAAGCAGAGTGCTCCGGGGTAGTTGGTCCTGGGGCAACTTTTGTTCAACATCTTAATTAATGATCTAGATGATGGGATGATTTGCACCTTCAGCAAATTTGCAGATGACCGTAAGCTGGAGGGTAGGAATAGGGTCTGGAGAGACCTAGACAAATTGGAGAATTGGGCCAAAAGAAATTTGATGAGGTTCAAAAAGGACAAGTGCAGAGTCTTGCACTTAAGATGCACTGTTACAGGCTGGGGACTCACTGTCTAAGTGGCAGTTCTAGAGAAAAAGGACCTGGGTATGAGTCAACAATGTGCCTTTATTGTCAAGAAAGCTAGCAGCATATTGGGCACCATTAGTAGGAGTATTGCCAGCAGATCAAGGGAAGTGATTATTCCCCTCTATTTGGCAGTGATAAGGGCACATCAGGACTATTAAGGCCAGTTTTGGAGGCCCACTACAAAAAGAATGTGGACAAACTGGACAGAGTCCAGAGGAGGGCAATGAAAATGATTAGGGGGCTGGAGCACATGACTTGTGAGGAGAGGCTGAGGGAAGCAGGCTTATTTAATCTGCAGAAGAGAAGACTGAGAAGGGATTTGATAGCAGCTTTCAACTACCTAAAGGGAGGTTCCAAAAAGGATGGCAGCAGGCTATTCCCAGAGGTGGCAGATGACAGAACAAGGAGCAATGGTCTCAAGTTGCAGTGGGGGAGGTCTAGGTTGGATATTAGTAAAAACTATTTCACTAGGAGGATCATGAAGCACTGGAATGGAATAGGAAGGTGGTAGAATCTTCACCCTTAGAAGGTTTTAAAGGCTATGTTTGACACAACATGGCTGGGATGTTTTAGTTGGAGATGGTCCTCCTTTGAGCAGGAGTTTGGACTAGATGACCTTCTGAGGTCTCTTCCAGCCCTCATTTTCTATGATGGACTAACAGCCATGAATGCTGGTAAAAGAATTTTCATATGTAAATGTGTGTGAAAATTCAATTATCGGCTTTTGCAAATGTTTGTGAATAGAGCCTGAAAAATCAAGCCCTTTATTTATGAAAAAACAACTTCTAGCAAATGGGCCAATACGCAAAGACAACAATAAAAACACACTGCAACACAAAAGGAGTTGAAGTGTGAAAAATAACAGTAATTCAAGCCTCAACAATGAGCAGAAGATGTGGGGGCAAGTGTATAGTGGAGATCCCCCTATAAATTGACAGTGTCCACAACAAACATATGCTTCCAAAAGAGCATTGACTAGCCTTGTGGTCAAAAAAGTAACTGATGCTAGTATATGCACATTGTGCAGCTGAAAACTATTTATTTCCCTTGAAAAGGTCTTGTTGAAAATTATTTATGACTACTACTAACAGTTGCAACCAAGATTGGGTCTTCATTTTGGCACTGTACAAATGAATAAAGTCTCTGCTCCCCAAAAGCTTACAGTCTAACCAAAACATATAAAGGGTAACAGGAGAAAGAAAGGTGAATTGATTTGCCTGAGGTCACACAGGATATCAGAGGCAAAGCCAGGAAGTGAACAGAAGCCTTCTAACTACTAGTTCAATGTCATATCCATTGAACCACAATGATGCCAGGATTTTTATCCACATCAACTGTTTTCAACCTTATCCCCTTCATTAGGTGCAAGAATTGTCTCATGAATAAACAACACAAAACATATTTTTAAAAAATGTCCCTTCTCTAATTCTTGCCCATTTTTATAGGTAAGAAATATTTTTTCTAGATCAGCATACTGTACCTTTAATGGTTCATCTGCAGTTCAGAATAAAATCTGAACTATTTGTTGTTCATTGTTGTTATATTCTGTTCCAAGGTTCATAATTTGAAAATTGACTTTGGGGACTTTTTGCTTGGTCTATTAAAATGATTCATGTTGCATTCAACATAAATTGTGCATACACAGAGGAGACTTAGTACAAGTATTCAGAGTATAATAACTAAAGTGAATTTTGTACAAGCCGCAGTTTGTGGCAGGGATGCAGTATCATTTGTCTTAATTTTTCTTCAGCATTACATTAGGCTAGTGCATTTACATTTTCAGGTATGGCTAACCACTTTAAAACTTTCTTTTTACAGCATGAGTGAAGAGAGAATCAAATCTGCATGTTTATGTGTAGTAACATAAAGTAATGCCTTTTTACTGTCTAAAGTACACATGGATTTACTTTCCATTTACCTTCGTGCACAAGGCGACTGTAAAGTGCATGAAATATTCACCACCTATGAATCATGTAATGCTCCTATTAAAATGATGATAATGTTCTGTTTTGCCTTTCAAAAACATGATTTGGTAACAGTCACATACTCTAAGTCATTTTGTCACTCCGAACTACAAGTGTAATATATAGTATGGATGGCAAAGTTATATACATTTTAAAACTTTAGAATGTTTGGTGTGCAAATTAACCACATGAGAACTGACATAAGACTGCATGCACTATCTTTTGAAATATTTATTTGGCAAAATCATGACATACAAAGAGCCCAGTAAATAAATAAGACTTTGAAGAAGGAAGGAAGGAAGGAATCTGACCTGACTTGCAACCTAAGTGAGTTATAGCAGACTTTTACCATTTGCAAATATTCTACCATTATTTCAGTTAGATGCAGTGCTTAGCTATTAGTATTTGAGCTTAATTTTTCAAATACAGAAATACTCTAGGAACTACTTCTGACTGCAGTGAGTTCCTGATTTTCACAGCTGTTTTAACCGATCCTCATTTCTATATATGCAACTTTCTACTTAAATATATTTTTGGTAGACCAACACCAGTAGCCATTTCTGAAAACCATAAACACCTGCATATACAGGTGACAGTATTTGCAAGAGTAAATAGGTTTTGTGCATGAAAATTCTTACATCTGTATACAGCAATAGAATCAATTACTTGCCCATGCAGGAGTTAGTGCAAACATAGTCTGAGATCTGAAAATCAGTCTCTAAACTTTAGTTTGACATCAACAAATAACTTAGTTCATTTTACAGTTGTCATTCACCAAATCGTAATGGGTGCTCATCTCATAAGAACATAAGTATGTCCATTCTGTGCCCCAGCAAAAATTAACAGAACAGGTGATCATGGATCATCAAGTGATCCATCCCGTGTCTCCCATTCCCAGCTTCTGACAAACAGAGGCTAGACACACCATTCCTGCCCATCCTAGCTAATAGCCATTGATGGACCTATCGTAGCTCTTTTTCGAACCCTGTGAAGTCCAAGACTATCATCATCATCCTCTGGCAAGAAGTTCCACAGGTTGACTGTGTGTTGTGTGAAGAAATACTTCCTTTTGTTTGTTTTGAACTTACTATATATTAATTTCATTTGTCGAGCTCCAAGTTCTTGTGTTATGGGTAGGAGTGAATAACTCTTCTTTATTCACTTTATTCCTCCCCATCAGGATTTTATGGACCTCTATCGTATCTCCATTTAGTCGAGTCTTTTCTGAGCTGAAAAGTCCCAGTCTTACTAATCTCTCCTCAGGTGACACTGACCACTTTTGTTGCCCTTTTCTGAACCTTTTCCAATGCCAAGATATATTTTTAAGAGATGGAGACGACCACAGCTGCATGTAATATTCAAAAAGTGGGTATACTATGGATTTATATAGTAGCATTAAGGTATTCTTGGTTTATTCTTAATAATTCCTAACTTTGTTTGCTTTTTTGACTGCTACTGCATGTTGAGTGGATGTTTTCAGAGAACTATCCACAATGACTCCAAAATCTCTCTCAAGTGGTAATAGCTAACTTAGTCCCCATCATATTACACATGTAGTTGGGATTATGTTTTCCAATATGAATTACTTTGCATTCATCGCCATTAAACACATTTGCCATTTTTTTGCCCAGTTACACCTAGTTTTGTGAGATCCTTTAGAAGCTCTTCACAGTCTGCTTTGGTCTTAACTATCTTGAGCAGTTTAGTGTGATCTGTGATTTTTGCTACCTCACTGTTTACTCCTTTCTCCAGACCATTTATGAATATATTAAGTATGATTGGCCCCAGTACACAACCTTAGGGGATATCACTAGTTATCTATCCATTCTGAAAACTGATCATTTATTCCCACCCTTTGTTTCCAGTCTTTTAATCAGTTATCAATCCATGAGAAGACATTTCCTCTTATCCCATGATAGCTTACTTTGTTTAAGAGGCTTTGGTGAGGGACCTAGTCATAGGCTTTCTGGGACATCTAAGTACACTATATCCACTGGATCACACTTATCCACATGCTTGTTGACCCCTCAAAGAATTCTAGAAAATTGGTGGGGCATAATTTCCCTTTACAGAAACCATGTTGACTTTCTCCCAACAAACTATGTTCATTTATGTGTGTGACAATTCTGTTCTTTACTATAATTTCAACCAATTTGCCCAGTACTGAAGTTAGACTTACTGACCTGTAATTTCCAGGATCGCTTCTAGAGCCCTTTTTAAATATTGGCAGCACATTAGCTATCTTCCAGTTATTTGGTACAGACATGATATAAAGGATAGGCTACAAACCACGGTTAGTAGTTCTGCAATTTCACATTTGAGTTCTTTCAGAACCATCTGGCCCTGGTGACTTATTACTGTTTCATTTATCAGTTTATCCACACATAAAGATGTCCATATAAGGAGTCATACCACTGTAACTATAGAGGTTTAAATTCATACCCTACTTTATGCCTATATAACTTCCCTGTACAGACAAGCTCTACAAGATATACTCTTGATGGTTCAGGTTCCACATGTGTGACTCCAATAAGTATCTGTGAAGATAACTTCTGTTTATTCATCTTCCATTAAACTGAATTTTCTCAGTCTCCAAAAGAGAAACATACTAACAATCTATTACCAAACAGCTGTTCATAATACAAGATGTCTCTGTTTATCCAAACCACCATCCACTTATTTATAAAAGTATTCAGTCGTGATTGTATGTAGTCTGGGATTATCCTCTTTATCTACTGTCCATGGAACTATTCACAATTCTGTATTTTATCCTGTACAGAACTCAGCTGTAATGTTAACCTTAATCACAGCCATGTTAGAACTAAACTAAATACTCATAAATTATTCAGGTGAGCAATTCACAAGAGGTACTTAGCATGTATTTTATCATAGTCTCTCTTATTTCTGGCTTCAAGTCTATTTCCACACAGACATCAACATGCAACAAAATACTACCCAAATTTGTATTCTCTGACTACACGGTGAGAGCTCTGAGATTTGAAGTCAAGCCATTTTCTTTCCCAGTACAAAATAATTCTCAGTAAGAAATTATGATGATGGATCTTGTAATGTCATTTGGGTTTGTTTGTTTAAACAAATTCACTTCCATGTCAAGTAATATTTTTCCCATCACATTTGAAATTACATGAGCACTGATTACTGCTTTGCTAAATTAAGTAAATAAATAGCTTTATTGACTTCCTTAATTAAAACGCAAGAAACTCAAGTAAAACTAAAATATAATATTGAAAATTAAAAAAACAAAACATTGAAAAATAAGTGGTTCCAAAACATGGTCAGAAAACTCAATCATACAGAAGCAGGTAGTGTACGTGTTAAAATCATACAGGGTAAGGAGAAAAAAAAAATCTATATTTTAATCTTTTTGGGTGGAAACAAATTATCTTATTTACTACATGAATGGTTTCCTCAATTTGACGCCAATCTTGGAAGGCAACTTCAACCTGTCTGAATTAAACAGCCTGCACAAGAAAAGACTAGATTATTTATATTATGGAGAACTGCTTTAAAATAAAATTGAAAGATTACCTTACCATACACTGAAAATAAAAACATGCACATCACTCCAGCTTTCAAAAAAAATCTAATTTTTTTTGGGGGGGGGGGCGAGTTTCTGTTCATAGAGAGAAGTTTGATAGATAAGTACATTACATATATATTTTTCTGGGAGGGGAGGACAGAGACAGAAAGAGACCCATAAATGTTTCTGTAGCAGTATGCTGCAATAATAATTGGACAATCAGGAGATCTTCTGAATTCAGTCAACACATATGAAGTTTAATAATAATATTTTAACCAGTAATGTACAGAATGAAATATAAATGGTTTGTCTGATTTCAGTGTTTTATTCCTTCTCAAAAACAATTATAAATTAAAAGTGACTCACTGAAGAACATAAAAGTGGCAAGACAGAAGTATCTTACATTAAGACCCATAAACAAAGGCTTCTGCAAATACAGGTGTATCCTGAAGCCAAATGTGGGCAGCCTGCTAAGCAAAGCTTACAACATCTTAAAAATAAAGAATGCACTGTGTTGGGATCTGATTCTGCAAACATTTGCTCTCAGGTGTAGTGCTTGCTATGTTAAGTAGAACCATTGACAAGATTACTTACAGCGGTGTGCATTGCTACTGATACCAAGTGTTTGAACTTCCATTGAAACTGGGTTTAAAAGCTCAAGACTCTTGGTAAACCCCAGAAGGAACATACAGTTGCCACCATCAATGAGCATGGTACCACATATTCCAGAAACATTCTTTCATCTCACTGATGTGTAGAGATAATCAATTTCACTTGTTGCTGAAAAGTGTACCTAGCACTGCAGCAGAAGTGGTTACATTTACCATCAGCACAATAAATCATTACGTATTCTATTTGCTTCCTAGTGTCTTATTTATTGCTAGGAAACAAAAGTTTAAAAAGTTGCATGCAAAGATCTATTAAATGTGACAGCTGGACTACACGAGGAAGTAAGGAAAAGGTATAAAAGATTTCACTATTGCGTTTTCGCATAAGCTAAAAATTACAACAGTTGCCTGGATATCTCTGACATAGTGCATAACCAGATTATTGCAGTTATCTGATATATTTAAAAAAAATCAGAATGGAATTTTAAATGAAGGCCAATAAACCAATTTCTGTAGGACACTGTAAATTAAGAAGATATTCAAAAGGCACAAAGTGTAAGTAGTTGCCTACTTCCCACTATAAAAATATCAATTGTTGGCATAAAATGCCTCTTTCTGCTTTCAAAAGCCTCCCCAAAATGTTTAAAGCCATATTACCATCATAGATTATAATAATTACACTATTATATAATTCAAATCACAACATTTTTATGTTCTAGTACTGCCGCAGTAAAGATTATCATCAGTATGTTAAAGTGTGCATATTTGTAGCTTATCAAAAAGTTGAGAAAAATGTTATTGACATTTCAGTTTTTTGGGGAAAATGGTAATGTAAATATATGCAACAACCAAAATATAACAAATCACTCCTGTGAATAAAGTAAACAAAACATGGACATAACACCAGAATTCTATCTCAGGAGGTTGACAGAATTAGCAAACTATTACTATTATACAATAATACATTATTTCTTTTGTACAAGTAATAACAAGAAAAAGGATGAGAGAAAAAAAGAGCAGATGAGGTCTGCAAAACACACCTTCTAATTATATACCTCAAGAGCTAAACTTTCCAAGATGGTACAAGGACAAAGCATGTGAATGGTACAGACCTGAGTGATCTTTCCAATGTAAACAACACACCTTGTCCACAAACATAAGCTGCAGTGCACCCACGTATTGTAGCTAGGAAACTAGCCATTTACGTACTCTTACTGAATGTTTTAAATTAACTGCAAAAGAACCACTTATTAAAGTTCCTTTTCAAAACTATCAATGAGCACTTGTGCTGGAGATCAAATTCAGACCATTCAAAAATTTTCAATTCCAACTGAACGACCATGCTCTGATACATAAAAGACTAATACAAGCAGTCACTTGGACTAGAGCCCCATGAAAAACACTGGGTGACAAAAGCCCCTTACAGCAATCTGCAAGAAGGAGAAATAAATTAATCAAACTGCCAAATGAAGAAGGCCGTGTTTGACCTCCTTCTGATCTCATTACTTCTCTATTACCCTTTTGAAAAACATCCTCTTACAAAGATCACTAATTGAAGATTATGTGGAGCGGAATCACACCTCTCCATCACCGTGGTAACTTTAACTCATTTGTCATTCTAATAATTCACTTCTTTTCTTTTCTGAACAGAGACACAGACACTAATGGACTATCATCAGTTAAAAAGGCAATTTTTCCATTTAATTGCACTCATTAAATACTGCAATAGAACAATTGGAAAAGCAATACTCTCGCTATTTAATCATACTATAGTAATAATAAAACATTGCTTCAAAATAAACCTGGTAACATAAAATATAGTACAATAGCTGTTACAATAGTTAGAACAGCAACATTATTTTGAGATAATGGTGTTTGGGTTTTTTTAATATTCTTTTTTTATTTTTGCTAATGTTTATAAACAGAACAGAGCCATGCACTGTACAGAAAGTCAATTTTGTTTTCACCCTACCGCTGCAGTTCATGTGAGCTCATGAGCTAACACAGCCAGCAGAGGATTTGTGCAAGATAAACATCCAAACATCTAGGCCTTGTTTACACACAGTATTTGTAGCAGAATAACCAAGTCTCTTGAGTTGTAGTTTTTAAACCAATCAACTTATAATACCACCATCTCTACTTTGGGTGCCTTATACTGGAACAGCTTATTTTCTTTTCTGTATGGGAAAGGTTAGCATCTTTGTACTCACCATAGGAATTTATCACTTTAACTGTACTAATACAGCTGATGGCAGTACTGCTTCTATCTGTACAGAAGGCAATAGTGGATACCCTGTCACTGTCCATTTTGATGTGTCATGCCACAGAGTACCCCACTTTTATGAAGAGTGTTTTCTATACTTAGTTAATCTCAATCTATGAGCCCAAACCGGTTATCCCACTGACTCAACAGAACCATTCACAAGGATAACTCCCATTTCATGTGGTTTTCTGAAAAGAATTATTTTATAGGAGAAAGGATTTGCAGATCTTGGTTCCACATGATTGATCATATACTTACTTAAGCGCCTTAAAAATAAGCAGGTCACAACTATAAGTTAGGATGGTGAAAACCTAAGAAATCGCTCCTGTTGAATAGTATGCTGTTGGTAAAATGCTTATTTCTCCACCCTTACATACATCAAATGGTACCATTAACCCACAAATAGTCTCAATTAAAACAATGGGCTGTTTGCAGACTAAAAGTCTACACTCAAATAAGGGTGCACTCTAGTCTGAGACAGGATGTTCACCCCCTCACCAGCCTTGAAAGGGTTAATAAGGCTGCCAAGTGACGCAGTTAACTTCATAGGCCAGACTTGTGGTAGTAGAGGGTGGGAATGATTTTGTAAAAAACCCTAGAATATAGCAAAGTACAATGTCCTAATTCTTAAAGTGTGATAAGTTCCAGGCCAATACATTAGCATGTACCACATTTCTTTTACAGCAGTTTAGGAATGTTGTTCATTTTTATTCCAGCTCCCATGCAACACTGCCTGCTAGCATAACACACTCATGTATGCTTCTCTTTTGAATATGTTCTTACAAGATTCCAGCTGTGAGTGTACAATCAGCCTTTAAAAGAGGCAATGGGAGTAGCAAGGAATGTTTCCTTTTGCACGTTTGCCAGATTCATCTGTGCAATTGGCTTGTGCCTAATACTCAATTCTCAGTATGGGAATAAATGGTGTGCCAAGATTATTTTGTGGTTAAAGAAATCTGTAGACTACCTGCTGTGATATTTTCAACTTGGTTAAGATAATGAGTGTTTCTGTGACACGCCCCCTCGTTTTACTTCACATTTTTAGAGTATCATGAAATACATTAAAACCAATACTGAAAAAAAATGTAATCCAATACCTTGAATGTATTGTGATTAGGCTGAGTCTACTTCAGTGTGTTAAATTTCAGTTGCTCAGCAGAATGGCCATTATTAAGATAAGGCAACAATTCTCAGCAATGTGATATTGCATTGCAGAACATGTTTAAGTTAGATGTGCTTAGGATGAGTGCTGCAGTGGCTCCTTACCTTGATTAAATACAAGCTTACTCAAATTGATTGCTTGTGTAATGTTGAAATACGAAAGCATCAAGGAACTTTAATTTATTACTGATAGGTCTGATGTATCAATAAACCAGTCTTCATATAAAAGCATTTCTTGTCTCAAGAAGTTGCAGGGTACGACTAATACAGGCATTCTAAACTGCCTACTCAGACCTACTATACACAGTCCTGATCATCAGCAAATATACTGTTCATCTGGGATTCCTGGGCTTTTACAGTCTTAACTGAGAGAGAGAACAACTGGCACATTTTTTCACCATTCACCCCAAACACGACATATTTGTGCTAAACTACTGGTGTCATGTTGACAAGAACACAAACTTCAGGTCGTGATGCAAACAGCCACGGAGAGACTCCAACTGATGTGTTTAGTCATAACCAACATCAGCTTTGTAATTCAATTGAACCCAGAGAAAATAGAGCTAAATACACCTGCACACGCACAGCCCAATCTATTGTCATCTCACTGTAGAATTATAGATACCAAAGAAAATCCTAAACCGATGCCATTTAGACTTAATGCCTGTTGCATAAAGGATTTTAAATTATTCTATTGCTTCTATGAGCAGTTCATAAAGCTTTCCAGAGGCTGGTCATCATCGGAAAAGTATGTTGCCAGCAATGTGGCCAACCACTGATGAAAATGAACATCAGGGTCAGCCTTCTCTATCCCAATAGTGAGAATATTTGTCCTAGATAACTACTGAGTCTCCTATTTCAATAATGTCACAAGAACTCCAACACCACCTTAGAACCATGAAGTGCCTATGAGAAAGTATCAGTGGAAACCCACTGGACTTGTGCTTCACCATTCACTGGTGTCTACATCTTCCACACCATCTCAGGCTTCTGTAGGCTTAGATATGGTACTATTGCCAAATGCATGAAAGCCATCCCTGCCCCCAACTGAAAAACTTCTGGTTCTGTCTGTGAAGAACATGGAGAAGTGGCAAGTACTGGCTGATGGAATGACAAGGGGCTTTCAGCAGCTCAGCATTTTGAGCCATGCAAATTCTGATGTGTTGCATATCAGAAAATTAAATCTTCTGAGCAGAGACCTATTATACCTCAATGTTGGGAAACCTAAATTACTGAGGAGCAAAAAAGGAAATATTTTCTCATTTATCTCTATTTTAAATACACAAGTACTAATTCATTACACTGCAACATTTCTGTGGAGCATTATATCCGTTTTGAAGGTAGAGAAATTGAAACAAAGAAGGATTAGGTGATTTGGTCCAGGCCATACAGAAAGTAAATAGCACATCTAGGAATAAAACCTGGATTCCAGAAAGCCAGAAAAATAGTTGCTATTGCTGTGTTCTCCCCACTATACACGATTCTTCAGTAAGCAAAGATTTAAAAATAAATGTAACCTATCAATAATGCTTAAAAAGACTTTGACTGTAGACAATATATTGTAAGGGTAGATTAAAGAGTTGGGGAAAAAATTATAAACTTAATCCTTTAAAACATAAATTGAGCTGCTGTCACCAGATGCAGAAAGTTAATCATAGCTTCTTTTTTTTTTAAGCCTGTTGAAGTATGGGTTTAAAAAGGAACCAGAAAATACTACTGCAGGGGGGAAGAATACCCTATATTGCTGGAGATTTAACCTTTCAACAGAAACCATTACAATCAAGCCCATGGCAGTCTAACATTTAAGCACATTTCAGCCTTTCTGGGATTCTTTATACATTTGGTTAGAGATAGAGGAAATCCCCAAGGCAAGAAATAATGTAGGAAAGAATCAATACAGATAGTAGTGAGAACAGTAGTTGTCAAAGAATGTTTTGCTTTGTGTCAAAAAAGCCCCCACCTCAAGTTAGCTGATAGAACAGGTATTTTTTTATCCCATCCACAAGGTTGTACAGAATCAGTAAGCAAATATGGGACTAGACACAAAAAAAAGGAATGTATAGATTACCCACTGACAGAATTGAAGCACTATTAAAGAAATATCCATTTCACTTGAGATAATGTGTCAGATTTTGATTACAGATGAGTACGGTGTTTCCTGTGCACAAAGGGCGATTTGACAGATGGCCTGCTATTCTTGAGGATCTGTACGAGGAGGGTTTTTTTTAAAAATGAGTGCATTTAAGAGTGGAGGAATGGTTAAGCATATGCTATTTGTCTACCCATCCCAAAAGGGCATTAAGACCTGGCAGCTACTTCCATAGGTCCATAGCTGAAGATCTACTTCCCATTCTGAAACCCTGAGAAAAATCTTGCAAGCTCCTGATGTTTCAGAAATACAGTGCAACATAGCACTGAAAATGCTAGTAGCCTGAAATGTTGAACTGGGAGACAGTAGCAAGGAGCAAGCTGGAAAGGAGACTACACAACTACATTAACGCCAGAAAGAAGGGGAAAGGACAGGAGGCTCCTCCAGATAGCCTTCATGTCAGAGAATCTGATAGCAGGAAGGAAAAATACAGAGACCCCAAGTGAAGTCTAATAAAGGAATTCCGGGATGTCCCACCAAAGAGAGGATTCGTGGAGTGTCAGGAAGGAACTTCATTTCCCAATGCCCTACATAAAACTGCTGCAGGATCAACAGATTTTCAAAGTTAGAGAAGAAAGCAAATGAACAAAGTAGTCGTATCAATACCAAAATGTGACATTTGGTAGCTTCCTAACTGAAAGCGCAGATTAAACATATTACTGACATTTCCAGGTGGTTTTCTGCAAAACAAATATTAGCATATGTTTTTGTCTCTTTAGCACCATGGAAATAATGTGATTATATTAGTTTCTACTTCTATGGCCGCTTCAATATGCAGCTCTTAAGTGCTTTACAAACATTGTCAACACTCTGTGAGCCTGGAGAGCATTATTACCCTCATTTTACAAGTTGGGAAATTAAGTAGAGAGCGGTGAAATGACTTGCTTAGAGTCATATAACAAAACAATGGCAGAGGCAAGTATAGAACCCTTAATATTATAGACCCCATCTTCAAACTGAACCATGAGACCACAGTCCCTCAGTCAAGCTCAGGGATTCCTGGTTCCCGGTCCTGTGCTCACTCCAGTAAATGAGGCTTTCTTGGATTTAATATAAGTTCTACAACATGGGCAGGTATACATAACACATGAAAGACAATCAAGTTCACAACACAGACAAATTTTATTGACTTGTAATAAATGAATCAACTTTGATGTTTTTACCTCCTTTACCATTAATAATCTTATAGATGAAAAGCTTCTAACAAGAAACCTTGACTGCTGGCTCCACAATTTCAGCATTTCTTCTTAAAGAGATAGATTCTAAACTAAGTTACGGGGGTATAAACACTTTATAAATCCACTTCCTCTGATTTATACTGATAAAACTAAGATCAGGCCTGAATTCATCAATAAAACTGGTTCCATGAAAACTAATATTTAAAATTTACTGGTAAGAGGCTTTTTTATTATCAAAATAAAGCAAAATTCAAAATACTGTAGTTGGGAATATAACCCCCTTTTCCCTCCCCGGGTTACTGGGGAGCAGGTCACATCACAGGTGTGTCTGGGCGCCTGATGTTTTAATCCAAAAGAGATCCTGAGCACCCCAGTGGTGATGGTGTTTAGTTGGGGAAAGCCCTATCCACCCCCTTGCTGCAGTCCCTTGCTGGTAATGAATGTAAAGTGGCGGTGCCTCCACCTGGCTGGCCTTGTACACACTCACTGGCGTGCCTTGAGAGCCTCCAGGAACATACTCATTCCAACATAAACCTGGATCTAATTCCAGAACAACTACAAATCATATACATCTAATAGAATACTTTAAAATAAACAATCTTTACTTAACTTAAATAAACAGGGATTAACAGATTTAGCAATGAATAGCATTACAAAACACATAACAATAATTGAAGCTTATATAGCTAACATTTGTACTACCAGTGACCCCACCCCAGAGTGTGCACACCCCTGGACTCACAGTCCCAGACGCTATGCTGGCGCGCTGATGTTGCAGCTGTAGTGGAGATTTGGTCCAGGCTAGACAGCAGCTCTGTCCCAGGCAGCACTTTTCAACAAGGCCCAAAACTTACTGCCTCATGTTGTGCCTATTGGAAGCAGCCTGCTAAATCCCAGTTCCACAGGCATCTAGTCCCGGTCTGCAGCTGCCCTCCAACAGCCCCTGGACAGGATCAATGTCCTTGGCAGCAGCCTGGCTCCCCCTTCGGTTCCAAACTCCAAGGCCAAGGCCCAGACTGCTAGGCCTCTTTTCTTCAAGCACATGGAGAGAGTCCTCTCCCACACAAGAGCCCTTCCTGTTTTTCCCAAGGGCTCATGGGAATTGTAGTCTGGATTGTAGCACACAGGGTCTCTTCAGAATAAAACAGAGGCCCTTTTAGTAAGGGGACTACAGGAAGAAAAAGTAGTAACATTTAAAACCAATGAGACTAACCATTAAGTTATGTTATGCTCAATGTAAGGGCATTAGATTCTGGCTCTACCTCAGACTGGAACTCTTAAGTTACTCTTGACCTTTCTTTTCTATTCCATATTCCCTGCAAGCATAAACATACCTATCAACCACCTCAGACCAGAGCCAGAATATATCCTCACTTTGACTCTTCTTCTGCAGAAGTCCTTATTTAGATCATAACTTTCTGCCATGGAATTTAGTTCTTCCATCACTTTTTTTAAAATCCCCAACTTTTCAGGGGTTCATAATCTTGTATTCATTCTACCATCTCACTAAAGGAAATGAAAATATATTTCCCCTTTCAAACTTTCCATTCAGGCTATATCCAATTTACATTTGTTTAAGAGTCTCTCAAGTTCATCTGTACCTCGTAAACAACACATCATGATGGACACAACATAAACAAAGCTACACCCCCCAAAAAGGAGCTTTCATAAAGGCACAGTCCTTTCTGAAGCTTCTCCAAAACACAGATCACTCACAACTACTCCTCCATTTAAGGAGAGAAATGTATGTACCCCTCTTTGGAAGGTCCACCATACCAGCCAGGGCAAGAGAGACAGGGAAACAATATAGCTTCCTCTTTACCACTTTCATGATAGCTAGAGGAGCAAGTCCTATCAAATTCATGTGCTCAAACAACTATCAGGGTCACAATGATAAACATACCCTGCAAGATGAAAGTTTCTTGCATCTTCCTTCTCTGGGCACTGGCCAATGATGGACTATAATTTTGCCCTTGGATTCATTACACTCTTTCTAAACTTACATTGTCTTAACCCCCATACAAAGTATTATTTAATTTAAATGCAAATGGGTATAATTTTAGGTGATTTAGTAGCCTATTCTGAAATGACAAATTACAGGAATTGCAACACTTTCTCTGTCCTATCAGGACAATTCCAGTTAACATTTCCATGTTTTGCCTCAAAGATGCCAATGATCTGAAGAATTTCTCCAAAAGGGTGTATTTTAAATATAACTGCAGAAAGGCCATTCACTTTCTCAATGTACATCTATCACCAAAGGGAGTTTTGCGAAGTTTAGGCTTGTAGATGACATACTAATCACAGGCTAATTGGAATTTTAAAAAAAGGCAAGCAAAACAGGGCTAGAAGTTTAATTACCTGTTTGTGAAGACAAGCGTAAGGGTAGTTAACTTCCATCAATCCCAAGGCATCCAGTAAAATTCTAAGCCTAGTAAAGCATGCTGAACTTATTCTGAAAAATACAGCTGTGCAAAATGGATAGTTTACTGTATCACATCTATAACTCTGAAGTTAAAGAGGATGAATAACTAGCCTACAGCTTCCATTGCTGCTTGATCTGATCGTTTGTAAACATAACTAAAACTCAGCAAAAGATTTGTGCTATCTCTATTAGAGGAACAATGTGTGGAAGATAACCAACCAAGGAAGAAAAGAGGTGAATCCACGCACACACACATGCACCAATTTCCGTACAGGCATAACTCATTTGTGTAGAACTTCAGATGCCCTAGTAACATCTTGATAAGTGAGCAGCATAAGGACATTGTCACTGAATGGTAACAATATTTTACTTTCCCTCTCTGGAAGTAAAAGATATGTAAATAGCGTCTCAAAATATTAGACATGCTTTACATTTTTTACTTGAAAGTCCAACCCTTTCAAAGCTTCCCACAGGAGAACAGGTTTAGTATCAGAGAACTTAAAGAATACCTTAAAATAACTCCTACCACACCAGAATCAGTCACAAAGTCAAAGACACTTTCTGGGAATAACTGATGAATCCATATATTGTAGTATGAATACCAAAGAATGCAGAATTGTCCAAATATTGGGGAGAAAAAAGCCAAATGTATAGTAAGCAGTTCAGGGTGGAGCAGAGCAAAGTTCTTGATCCATCAAAAGATCAAAGTCTGTGCTGAAAGCATTCTCTAGTTTACACAGCTGTAAATCGAAAAAACAAGCCACACAACAAAGAATAGATAGGCGCTAATAATTCTGTGATTTGGGATGAAAGGGGATTGATAATTCTGTAATAGATAAAATGAACTAAGTCAGTCCTCGGCTAACATACGACTTATAAGCTAGGTTTATGACAATACAATAGGTAATGCTCTTGATTCCAGCATGACTTGTTAGCCTAAAAGCCATCTAGAAAGAGGACAAGAATTTGCAAATTAAAATTAAAAGAAAAAAAAATCAGAAGGTATCCTCTCTCTGAAAATCATTTGCTTCCCCACTTTGAACAATGCAAATTGCAACCTATAGCTGAGAAAGCCACTCAAAGAATGAGTGAATGCAAATACAAAAAATGAACTCAAAAAAAGAGAGGATTGACTTATTTTTAATGTGCTTGACCATGTCATCTCTGTTAAATCTGATCACTTTTATATAGGCTCTACTAAGACAGTATATGCTGCATGAAGGATCCATAAGGCTCTTACATCCATGCAAGAGTAAACTAAATCATAGTAAAGCAATATGTTGTTGTATTTCATATGTATAATTTGAAAATGTATATTTGAAAACGTGCACAACAACAAAATGCAGAAACAGAACAGCATTTCACGTATATAATTTACATTCATTAAAAACAAAATCTCCTGATAGATCTATAGATGTTGATTTTTGAGTTGCAAAGTCCCAAGTGTAGAAAAGGTATAATTTCTTTACTTGGATGTATTCACTGCTTTGAATTTGATATACATGTAACACTTGAGAATGAAAATAAAAATATCATAAAAGATTCTCTATTTCATGTATTAGAAAACAATGTTTTCCTCATTAAAGCATCAGATACAAATGCTATAAACCATGAAATTACCTTTGAGCCCTTTCTGAAATAACCAGTTCACAAATAAATGATCCATGCAGAAAGAAAAGAGAAGATTAAAATAATAAGACAAAGTTACATTTTCATATCCAAAGCTTAAAAATAAAAAAATTATTATTCTAGAACTTATTCACACAGTAGAGGCCCTATTAAAATAAGTAACACTAAACAATGTTATGTAACAAAATTATTTGAAATCGTTAGTCATATTTTCAACATTCTGGATAATTAATCCTTACCACAAAGAAATAGTCTCAAAGGGGTAGCCATGTTAGTCTGTATCTGTAAAAAACAACAAGGAGTTCTGTGGCACCTTAGAGACTAAGATTTATTAGGGCATAAGCTTTTGTGGGTAAAACCCAGTTCATCAGATGAATTGGAGTGGAAATTACAGAGGCAGAGGTATATATATGAAAGTACTGCAAAAAAAAAAAAGAAGAAGAAGAAGGTTATCAAGTGTTAATGAGGCTAATCAAGTCAGGGTGGATGTGGCTCATTCACTGCAGATGATGGGGAGATGTGAATATCAAGCGAGGGGAAGTTGCCTTTGCAGTGCATTAAGCAATTTAAATCTTTATTCAGACCTAACTGGATTATACTGCATTTGCAAAATTAATTGTAGTTCAGCAGTTTCCCTTGGTAATCGAGTTCTGAAGGTGGGTTTTGGGTTTTTTTGTTTGTTTGCTTTGTTTTTTGTAGAATTGCTACTTTAGAAGAATTGCTACTTTAAAATCCATTATTCAATGTCCAGGCCAGTTAAAGTGTTCCCCTACGGGTTTATATCTGATTATTGATGTTTGATTATCCTTGGGCACACAGACACTCCGGTTTGGCCAATATACATGGAAGAGGGGCATTGCTGGCACCTGATGGTGTGCATCATATTAGTGGATGGTTGAGCCCCTAATGGTGTGCCTTATGTGGTTAGGTTCTGTGTTGGCATTACTTGTATAGATCTGTGGACAAGGCTGACAATGGGGTTTGTTGCAGAGAGAAGTTCCTGGCTTGGCATTTCTGTGGTGTATGGCTGCTGGTGAGTATTTGCTTCAGGTTAGGGGGCTGTCAGGTTGGGGGCCTGCCTCCCAACATCTGTGAGACTGAGGGATCATTTTCCAGGATAGGTTTTAAATCATCAATGATGCACTGGAGGGGTTTTAGCTGTGGTGGTAGCTGATAACCAGTGGTGGTTATTTACCTTGTTGGGCCTGTCTGGAAGTAGGTGACTTCTGGGTACTTGTCTGTCTCTGTCAATCTGTTTCTTCACTTCCCCAGGTGGATATTTAAGTTTTAAGAATGCCTGATAACGATCTTGTAGTAGTTTGTCTCTGTCTGAGGGATTGAAGCCAATATGGTTGTATCTTAGGGCGTGGCTGTAGACAATGGATCGTGTGATGCGTCCTGGATGGAAGCTACTTGGTCCTGCTGTGAGGGCAGAGGACTGGACTCGATGACCTCTCGAGGTCCCTTCCAGTTCTAGTTCTATGAGATGGTATGGTATATCTCCATATATTTAGAGGCTTGTAGGTAAGAATAATGGTCAGCAGTTTTCTGGTACAGGATGGTGTTTATGTGACCATCATTTATTTTACTGTAGGGTCCATGAAGTGGATCTCTTGTGTGGACTTGTCAAGGTTGATAGTGGGGTGCAAACAGTTGAAATCCCGATGCCACAGGACTCCTAGTTGTTTTCATAAATAAACAGTACTTTTGTAGAAGGAAGTGTAAATATAGGCCTTTGTTTCCATCAGAGCCCAGTGGGTATCCATTTGCTGAATTGGGCCCCATAATTAAATGTTCCTAAGTAATTATATGGACCTCATTTACATAGTAGATATATTCACACCAATCCTCGAAGAACGGAAAGTGGCATTATTCCTATTTCAAAGATGGAAAATTGAGGCCCAGAGATGCTATAGATAAAATTTTCAGAAGTGCTTCAGTGATTCAAGAATCGGAGTCCAAGTGAGAGAAGCTAATGATCCAACTAGCAAATCAAATTCTGTGATGTATCCTGGCCATGTGCCACCTGAGGCATGTTGCACATATGCTAAAGAAAACCCAAGGTCATAAAGAAAGTCTACTGAATACTAGGAAATTGAACCTGAATCTCCTAAATTCCAAGGTGGTGCCCTAACCACTGACCAGCATTTCCCTTTGCTGGGACACATGCTGAGCTTTGACTTCTCTTTTACCTTTAATTGCAACAAAACTTGGACCTATGAAACAGTGATACCACAATAATAGTGACTGATAAAAAGGTATTTCTAGCAATAGGAACTAGTTAACTAATGGGAGGTGGCACGTGTATTAGTCTTTTATACTCAGAATCCGGAGTTCATCTCCCAGTTTAGATTACTTTAAAAACTACCCAGTATACACACATCCAACATACACCAAGTTTAGAGTGAGACTTCTAGGTTTATATTTTCAAGCATCAAAGGGCATTATAAACCCAACCCATACTAAAAGTCAAGGGGAATGGACACCTAGTTCTATTACGCCTCTTTGAAAATTCCAGCCTTAAGATCTTTTATAATTATATATATGCCCTACTGCCTCTCTCCTAACTACATTATCATGTGTTTTTCATGTACTATGGCCTTGGTAATGCATCACAATTGGGTAAAGTTCTGATTTTTTTTATTTCATTCATATAGCTTGGATAAAAAGCCAAATCAGTGTTCTTAAAACTCGGTAAAAATATTAACTTCTAAACTGAAAGTTTGGGTACCAAACTTCTGCATGGAGTGAATTTTTACAGCTGAACTATAAACTACTGAAAGTAAAGGCCTACACAATGGCAACACTGACAAACTCTTGACTATACTTCTGTTAGCAGGGGCCATTTTAATGTATCTACCACTTAAAACTTATTTGTACTGAAGCTTTTGTGGAATACCAGCCACAAGCTAGTTCAGAGGCTAGAAAGACAGAAATACAAGTTATAACGTATTAGCAGTCTGCAGTGGGCAAACGTTCAAGCACATTAAGGTTTTAATATAATTATAATTGTTGAACATGTTCAATCAATTAACCACAAATATTCTGTTTATCTGAAATGCTGCCAAAATTGTGAACTGCAGTCAAAACAACATGGTCCTTAAGCAAAGGATATACTCTAAATCAAAAGAAACATCAGCTGGAAAGAGCCAAAGCAAATATCTTATCTGACATTTTATTTTCAAATGCCATATTTTAAAATATCCATTGGTACCCATCTCAGCTTTCCAAACATTTATTCGATAAAGTCACATGAAAAAAAGTTCATATTGCCATTAAACAGCTCCAGAACAGCCGTGTGTTCTATACCCAAATTTCTCTGGTCATGATTCCACTAAAGTTATGCAATGCAAATGTAAATAATTCAGAAAATGTCAGAGCTGCTGTGCATGGAACTTTTAGAATGAAATTTCAATTTTATTTCATTACCTGTTTATGGTGGCTTAGCTGTACTACTACAAAATAGTTAAATATTAGTTTGGGCTTGGAGGGGGGGAAAAAGAATCACCTATATAATTTGCCTTTAAGAAAGAATTATTAAAAAGCCTTGTTGTACAATTCCTATCTAGACAATTTGCAGTGCTGTAAAAGCACTTTTTTCAACAGTGCCCCCTAAATAATTAAGCTGTTCCTTTTACCATACTTCCTATATTACAGAAGTCGTTTTCCCACAACGAATCAATAACTCATTCCTTACGTCAGTCATTTTTCTCCATTTAACTGAATGGACTGAAGTCCAACACTGCAAGTTACATTACCTTTGAATTATGTGTGTGATTTAAAATTCAAAGTACTACTCCAAGGAGCTTTTTAGACTGACCACTCTACAGTCTCTTCATATAGACAATCATTTACAGACATCCCTGATAGATTTACAGCAGACCAGTAACTCTGAAATAGTTAAAATCGTGAACATTAACAGGAAAGCTCTGTCATACAAAAAAGCCAATAATTCCTTTGTAAAGAAAACAGAAAGCAAGCCATCATTACAAGGGGAAAACTGTCCTTTTAGATTAACTATAAGTGCATTCTGTGATATTAAAACTTAAGTCATATAGTTTTCAAATAAGCTTTCACTTCACACACCTACTCTACTAAGAATTTAGTTCTACTAGTAAAAAAAAAAAAAAATCCAGTCTCTCATTTTTACTTCTTGAAGAGTTATTCACAACCCTTCATGCAAATATAGATGAACATGCAAATTAATAGCAAGAAAGCTATAGGATGAAATATGCTCTGATTTACAAGAAAACACTGACAATCTATACAGACAAGAACAAAAATGATGCAGAAAGAATAAGAAGAACCTTCTGATACTTTGCCCAAATTGTAATAAATGTGATAATGTGAAACAAAACCAAAAAAGAATATTAGAACCTGTCTTGAAACAAGGTAACCCTGAAAAGTTCATATTAATTTAACTAGTTACCCTATCTCAAAAAATACAACAATCCAGCAAGTCTTACTATGTTAGGAAGATGGGTTTTGGACATGTTTCTTTGTCATCTGTTAATGTCTCTTAATTTACAGCATATGATATCTTGATGTTCATATCCTCCAAAATTAACATCTTCAAACCCTTCTATGTGTTTTGCTTCTTATCAATGATATTTAACACAAACTAATGCAACTAGACACCACCTACTGTTACGTACTATCTAGAATTGCCAAAGGTGAAAGGTTTATTTAGACTAGTCCACATAATGGGTACCTTCATTTTCCTTCATTTTTCGCTCATCTTTTTGGTTTCGAGTTCCCACTCTCTCCCACAAATTAAGCAATACTGACATTTTTGTGACAATAAACTTAAGCTGGGGAAAACGTTCAGCTATTCTAATAAAAAAACATTTTCTTGTCAACATACTTTTTAAATGCAGTTACTGATTTCTAATTTGATACATCGTAACAGTTCCACAAAATTGTATCTTTTTTAATTTAAAAATTCTCCCTCATTTAATTTTAGCATCTAATCAGACTCAAAACCTTAGCATTACGTGAGGTATTAGAAGAAACCAAACGGGCAAAGTTGTTTTGCTAATGTTAGGTAAAATGCTTTACCTTTTAGTACTCTGGAAGCTCAGCAAGACTTCCATTCAGAGCTTTTCTCCACTCCATTTCAGGCTCAGCACCCTGAATCTGTACTTCGCCAGCTGCTGATGTTCCTTCTATTAAAATGAAATTTGTGAGAAAAGCAGAACTTCCTGCTGTGTGTGAGCTTCACATGAGAACACTCAACATGAAATAGTGACATTCTCATGATGTACTTTTTTGTAAACGTCTTTTAATTTAAGTGAACATATTCAGTAGTAGTATTGTTGAATGATTAACCACCAGCTACAGTTGTTCTGATAAATACAGTTAATAAACTATGTAGTTTTTCTTGTAAACTGATTTTAGATAACATCCTAATGAAATTATCATGTACTAATAGCTTCTCAACAAGCTTCTCAATCTTGATCTTGTACTTATGAAACTAGGAAGATAAATGGTACTGGGTAAGTAAAATAAACCAATTTAATTATAAAACCATCAAATTATTTTCCTTTTGGGAAAAATTTCTTCCTACAATAGACACATATTAGTATTGTTATGTTAAATCACAAACAATTTTAAAGAAATTAACATTGAATGAAATGTTAACCGTTTTGGACTAAATTATAAACAAAGACAGTGTCTGTTCTTTCTGTGTAAAACAGAAAGGTAATTCTTTTTGCACGTTATGGTGCACTAGATCAAAATATTATTTAGCTCAAAATCAAAGGATCTCCGATTTTAGTTAAGTCGAGCAATACCAGAAAGTAAAAGTCCTCATCTGGGGCTGTAATATTTGTTGAAAAAATCTACCTCAAAAACATTAATCAAATTTTTCGCCTACTGGGCAGCCATATGGTAAAGCAGCATGTGAATCTCACAAACTTGCTGATCTTCTGTAACTGGGTGCTATTAATTACGCTTACTGCATCCATCTCTTGGATTTTTGCTTTGTGAAAAAAATATTTATTGCAACAGCTTTTACAAAACAAGGGAATGAAAATCACAATTGATTAATGAGCTGAATGGAAATATTTCCGTTAGCAGATTTTTAGAATGAATAAGAATTAATACCATGGGTAGAAACGAGTCTATTTTATGTTCTCCACACACTTTTTTTGACAAAAATACTACAACATGCATTATTCACTGAGTATGCTTAAGGTGACAAACAAAAAGGTTTAAAATTAACTGAATAATAAAATGGCTGATTTTCCTACGTGATTTAATATGAAATGGAAATGGTTGTTTCATGGTTTCAAAATAAATATGCACAGAAATCTTTTAACATAACGTTAAGGCTCTTTCTTACACCAATAAAAGCAAGTTGATTAAGAGTGATTGTTTCCACTTTGCTTCCCACTCCTCAGTTGACAGTATGTAATTTCATACACTGTGTCTTGGAAACCCAACCATCAATCTGAGCTCCCAATGGTAAGTTAAAGTTGGACTGCAATCCCTGACTTCACAGCCTCCCATGTACAACTGAGCCAAACTCCAGGGCAACTCTTTCCATGGAATTATGGAACGGCATTATGGATTGGCAAGAGAGTGACAATGAGAGAGAGAGAGAGAGCGCGCGCAGTGAAATATGCTGATCTACTGCCTGCGATCCAAGTATGAGGATAGATGAAGCGCCATTGTTGGATGATGTAAGGAAACAGAATGGAACAGCAGCAGAAGAGTTATATGGTATGCATAACTGTCCTGATCTCAAAAACGTGAAATGATACTATGTGACCACTAAAAATAACTGCTTATAGCAGCCATTTAAGTGGACGTGAAGGACTACACTGGCAGTTCAACAAAAACAAAAGGCAAGGTGGGTGAAGTAGTATCTTTTACTGAACTGATTTTTGTTGGTGAGAGGCTCACTTGCAATCTTACGCTGACCTCTTCTTCAGATCTCTGTAAACTCAAAAACTTTTTGTTAGCCAATGTTGGTTCAATAAAAAAAAATATTATCTCATCCACTTTACTTCATCATCCATATCCTGGCATTAACACAGCTACAACAACACAGTAAACTAGAAGCAAAGTAACGTTTTAGGCAATTGGCTGTAGCAAGGGGAACTACTGAAGTCATAAGCTATTGGAAAGCTATTAAGGTATGTCTACACTACAGAGTTTTAGGGCGGAAAAACGGATGATTTTCTGACAAAACCCTGAGTTACAGCCACACTGCAATCGCGTTCTTCCGAAAGGAAATCGAAAGAACAGAGGGGTTTTTCCAGCGTTGGTAATCCTCTTTCTACGAGGAAAAAGCCTTTTTCCGAAAGAGCTCTTCCAGAAAAAGGCGTGTGTGGACGGGGAAGAGGGAGTTCTTTCGAAAGAAGAGGAAAGAGGAAAAAGCACAGGTAGCCACTCTGTCCATAGTAATCACAGCTTAAATGCGAGAGCGCATCCATTCAGTCTGGACACCAGCTTTCAAAAAAACAGTTCGCTTTTTCAATGAGTTTTTGTGTGTGGACGCTCTCTTTCGGAAGAAGTTTTTTTGGAAGATCTCTTAAAAAAATTTTTCGAAAGAAGCCTGCAGTCTAAACATAGCCTTACAGTCATCTTCATGCTTTTGTGAGGAGATGACGAATCCCCCTTTGATAAGCGATGCAACGAAGTAATTTCTAATATTATCCAGGAGTCATTTTTATGGGATAGTAAAATGTTAGTCATTGCTTTCTGGAACTCTGTAAATTCCCCCAGATCCTTCCTAAGTTCCTTACGCTTTTTATATTAAAATAGTAATGTATTTCTGTTCAGCAGAAATTTAAAAACACTGTAATCAACGTGTAAAATTACACAGTTGTCAAACAATTCAAGATTATACAATGATCTAATATTTGGCATTCCATTTATCTAAAAAGTAAACATCTAAGTTTCAAAATGTAGTGGGAGAAAAATCATTAAATTTTCAATATTTTTATGTAAATGTTAAAGAAGCAAAAGAAAAGTGTTATGTGGATTAGATGTCGATACACATGTGATTTTGACCCTCTTTTTTGGTACAAGGTAGAAACTGAAACACTGGACTGTTTTGTTTTGTTTTTCGTAAACATGATGTTTGATCACTTGTTTTACCCTCTGATATCTTTTTATTTGTCTGAAGTCTATTGTCACAGCAAAATTATCGTTTCCTACCTCAGGAACAATTCTCGTGGTTAAAATGCAGGTGAGATGCATAGCTTACTTAGCTAAAGAACGGCATTTTTCAAAATTAGGAAACATTTTAAATAAGTTTTAATTAGTGACCCAAAATGTATGCCATAACTTTTCATCACCTCTTGGGTGATCTCTAAACCTCTCCTGCATACATAGACTGTCTGCTTAAAAGTTTAAAGAGCTAACAAAATGTTTTAACGAGATACAAATCTCAGAGATCATTAATCAATATGTTCAATGTTATTTGTGATAATTCATCATGACATGATATTAATGGGTTACTGTACCCTTCAGAGGTGAGATTAATGCAAATGAGCAGCCACAATTAACTTTACTGCTCCCAACTCACAGAAATGGACAGATGATTATAAATGACAACTATATGTCAATTACAATATCCAATAAAGTGAAGCTTAGAGGGCAATCTATCTACTTTTATAGCTCTTCCTTGATGTAGCTGAATTTAGCTCAACCCATTGTTGTCACAGGGTAACCACTGTTTTGAAGGAGGGACAAAATTTTTAATTTCTTTTGCGTTTCAAAATTCTGAATGTATTGTCTGAAGAATGAAAACTGCAAGAAGCCAAAAATAGATGCTGGATTCTTCATGAGCTAAAGAAAAGCAAGTTTGCGTTCAAATTGCAATAGCGAGGAATGAAAAAAAATACCCTGCACTGTTGAGCAATATGTTTATTCAATAACAACACAAAGTAAATAATCAGTGTTGTTTACTGATTATTAGCACAGTATCCCAAAAGACCTTAAATTTGGGTAATGTTTTAGTCACACATTATACAGCAGAGAGGTTAAAATATAGGGCCACACATGTGTCCGTGTATGCATTTTTCCATGCAAAGATTTTCATGACCACTTTCTGAGCACTAATGCCTTTACACTAAAGGGACAGGATGAAATCCTGCAAGCAAATGGTCTGGTAGCACTTTATAGACTAACAAAACATGTAGATGGTATCATGAGCTTTTGTGGGCATAGCCCACGTCTTCAGATGACCGGAGTTACGATTAGAGGATAAGGAAACTCGAAATAAATAAGAGAAGGGGAAGGGGGGGCGGGAGAAATATGTTCTGTCGCCCACCCCCCCACCCTCTATGCATTAAGTATCAGGAGAAAGAGTGCTAAACCTGAGTAAATAAAGATCAAAGTCAGTGGATGGATAAGGCAGGAAGGATACCATTCAGAAAGTTGTTAGCACCTTCATTGATAAACTACCATTGAATTCAATGGTGCCAGGATTCCACACAGAGAATTTGCATACTCAGACCCCTAAACCAAGGCCAGATTTTGCCTACTTTGTAACTACATCCAACACAAATTCACAAAATGTCACTATAAATTCAAACAACAAAGAACAAAAGGTACAGAATCTGCAGTAATGGTGCACTTTTCCCCTTTCCCATCAAGCTTGGATGAGAAAGCTTCTACTCTGGAAGAGAAAGCTGTTACATTGCTATTTCACTGTTTGATTTAGCTTGTGGTATTCAAAGTGGAACTAACAGAGGCCATGTTTACTGCCCTATAGATATAAAAAGCTTAATCACTACTATCAGATGGAAAAAATCAGACTGAAAATGGTCCCATGTCAAAGCATTGTAAGCAGGCACAGAAAAAAAAGTCACACATAAACATACTGTACAGAAAATATTTATCTCCTGTCAAACCTAAGCTTTTGCTTTTTTATAGCCCCTGCCTTTGTAGCATAGTCATAATGCACACACTTGTGTGTCACTAGCTAGAGATGTGCATATACATGAGGAAGACTCCACTTTAAGTCACAACAGCAGCATTATATTTTGAATTTAACTTAACTAGTGAACTGCATGAAGATATAGCTTTAGCTCTTTACTATACATGTAATCTACACTATATATTAAATTTATTCCTGTAAATTTTGCATACTGTATTTCTAGAATAGATTTAACTGACAGGGTAATTTTTGGATAAATCAACAGTCAGTAGAACATCTTATTCCTGATGATGGAAATATCCCAATTGGTTATTTTCCTCTAATATTCTTTGAGGAAAAAAGTAGCCTATAATCCTATCCATTCTATTTCAATCCCTCAGTATGAAGCATCTGAATTTATTTTATTTTTAGTTAAATACAGAAAACAGTACAAATTGCTTATGATTTTAATACAATACTTTCTTTTCAATATGTATTAATTGAAAAAGACTAGGGAAAAAAGCAAGCCCTGTTAGAACATGTATACTCCAGAACCATAAAAAGCCCTCCATCCTTCAATGTGTTATACACATGTACATGGCTACACACCAGAGAGTACAGGCAAAGAAGAAAATTGGGGAGGAGGTGCCCATGTACATCATATTGCTGTACTGTGGCTTTAATTTGTGAATTACTCAATATTAAACTTTGTCCATGTTTTTTTTCAATGTTGCATTTACCCAGTTACATCAACGCATTCCCAACTTTAAACACGCAAGTAATCTGACTACACAAGAGCTGAAAATTAGATCCATGTCTAATTAGTTTGCTGAATCAGGGCCTCAGAAACCAACAGATCTTTTTGAAATAGTACTTTTAACTTTTTTTTCCCCAATTTTTTTGCTAGTTGTACAAGGAACAATGTGATTTTCATGTAAATAAAATTGTAACTGTGAACCCAATTGACAGCATCATGTTTTCATAAGTAAGGAGTTGTCATCTCTAAGAAATTCCTTCCAGTCTTTTTGCAGAAGGCTAGACATTTTGCCAATACACTGTGTGTGCTTTAGGAATTTTTTTTCAGATAGGACTTTAAAATACATAATTTCATAACAGCAAATTAACAGAGCGACATAGCCCAAATATTATGAGCTAAGTTAACAGTGATGTATATATTCAACAAGCACTAATTCACCATATAAAGCAAGATATTAGATAATACTAATGAAATCCAAATTCAAGTGAGTAATAAAAATGTGGACAAATACTAGATACGTTTGTTCTTTAAAAATATACAAATACTAGGTGTGTGGGTTTTTAAACTAATTCAAGCTGATTAAATAAAACCCTCTTCCAATGCCTCCTATTTAATTGCAGTTTGGCACCAACAAATATATATCAAAATTATAGTATTTCCCTTGACAGGAAGCTCCTTGCTTCCACACACAGTTATGGCTCTCTGCAGAGTAACCCAGAACTGCTGACAAGCTTGAACACTGCTACAACAATATTACTATACTTGGCAGAGAAGTACCCTTGCGGCAGAGAAAAGCTGTAATTTTGACTGTCACTGCACATTACACTGGATATTATTTCACTGTATGCATATGTGCACACTCACAAACACTTAATAGACAACAGTTTTCTCAGCTCTTCTAGTATAAATGGCAATATAATATCATTGAACCACCAATAGAATCCCTATTAAAAATGAGCATGTTATATTACTTAAACATTTGTTAAAATATATGTTACAGATTATCTAATTTTATTGGCTTCAAAAAGCTGGAAGTGCCCTTTAATCACAAATATTTTTGTGATACACTTTTGTTTTGTTTTCCCAGGGGAAAAAATTGTTTTAAAAGGTCAACCAGGACAATTTCTTGTTCCCTGCATTTTAAGAAGAGACTCAAATGTTCAAAAAAAATCAATTCAACTCCACATTTTCATCTAGAAAATATTCTTTGCACAAAATGTATTGTTTTAGAGTATTCCAGATACATCTCTCTTCCGTTTTCCAGCAGAGCAATGACCTCATTGCATAGGCTTTCCCACTCAAAAGCTGCAAAAAAACATATCTAACTTGTAGAAGAGCAATATTTCCTGTTGGCCCTTTTCTCAATATTAAAAGATGGGTATACCAAATATTTCATTGAACAGGTCTTGTTTTATAAAGTCTAAATTCATGAAATACAGTGTTGGTACTTTAAAATTCCATCTATCACGTATGGGATTTCCAGACTTGAAAAATGGATTTCACGGTGCATCTGTAAAAAGGCATTTCATGCAGGATAAGTGAAATGTTAAGATTATAAAATAGGAAGACTATTAGGCCAAACTTATCCCCTTTAATTTGTACTGAAGAGCTTCACTGAATATTCTTCATATGCATAGCATGGCAACGGAAATCAGTGGAAATGCTGCATACAAAACACGGGGTGGAAAGCGTAACCTTACCACACAGAAGGCACCATGGTAAGTCCAGCAATATCAGCTATGCTATTTGCATAGCTGAAGTTATGTAGGTTAGATCGAAGGGTGAGGGGCAGGGTATGTGTAGAAAAGGCCTCAGGAAAACATGGCTACAATGAGCCTTCATAAGCTACATTAACTTCTTGTGAACTGAGAAGCACATTTGCTAAGAATTTAATATAGGTTCATATGATGAAAATATACTATAGTTTTTGGTTATTTGTATAAAAACTGCAGCAATATTAAATACAAGTGATTGTATTCCAAATGTATGTATGTCATAGAAGAAAGGGTATGTATGTCAAAAATGTATGTATGTCATAAAAGAATGACAAAATGTATAGAAAGGGTAAGATGTATAGATTTTTCTACTGTTGTACATATATTTTTCCACGTACCCTTCCTTTATTGCCACTCTGTTTCAAATACATCTGGAATGAAACAATTTTGCCTGTGTTGTTTAGACAAGGAAGCATCAATGAACCTCTTTGCCCTTTTACAATAAAATGTATCGAAAATTTCAGTACTGTCTGCTGACCGTACCAAATTTAACAAGGTTCACAAATGAACCTAGAGTAAGTTTCCCACTGTGACACATTAATAATAAGTTCCTCATCCCACCTATCCCAAGCCATGAATATGTAATGTTATAAAATGAGTCCTTTTCACACAACAGAACCTCAGACGTGAATAAATAAAAACTATCCATCACAAGCCTGTGAAAAATTAATGAGAGTTTTGAGACAAGAAAAAAAATGGTTACTGAGAAGGTAAGGTCCAGTATGTAAAAACCCTTCAAGAAACTCTTAACTACCTATATAATATAGGGGTAATCAGAAACTAAATATTCCCATGAAAAAACAGTTACTTTTCAGGACACAGCACAGTTGTAATGCTAGATCTCCAGAAGCAGAGTTCCTGTTCCATTTCTTTCTCCTTCGGAATTAATATTCTTGAAGTGATTAGAGGCATTGTTTGCCTAAAATTCATTTATTAGGATAAAAGAAGAATTTATAGAAAAAATACTGTCAATCACTTGAGTTCCACTTAACCACTTGGAAGGCTTTAATCTCTGGAGATTTAGCAGTCTCTATTTCTTTCTTTACAAATAAAACCAAACAACTCTCACATTTTCAGGAGAGTAAGGCTGTCTGAAAAGTACAAGTGCTGAGTTATCTGGCCAGTGCCATTGCCAGAGGTTGGGGGAGGGGGGTCCGGCGCTGGCAATCTCAGCAGCAGCCAGAACTCCAGGCCCTTTAAATCACCATTGCAACCCCAGAAGGTGTGCCCCTAGCAGCTCTGAAGGGCTGGGTAGTAAAAGCTAGCACCCAGGCCTCTCCCTTCTGCCTAAGGCCCTGCCCCTTCTGGGGGTAGGGGGCTGGAAGCAGCCACCAACGTCCCTCTCCCCCCAGGCCAGGCAAAGTCTGTCCTCAGCCTGCATCTTTCACTATTCAAACAACATTACTGAAATCTCAGAGGGAGAGCCATGTTAATCTGTGTCTGCAAAAACAACAAGGAGTCCTGTGGCACCATATATACTAACAGATTTATTAGAGCTTAAGCTTTTGTGGGCAAAACCCACTTCATCAGATGAGCTGGACTGGAAATTACAGAGACAGGGTTATATATATGAATAAAAAAAAGTTATTTGTCAAGTTTAGGACCAGTGCTAATGAGGCTAATCAAGTCAGGGTATATGTGCTTTAGCTACAGAATTAGATGTGGAGATATGAATATCAAGAGAGGGGAACTTGCCTTTGTAGTATATTAACCAGTTAAGATCCTTATTCAATCCTAGATTGATTGAATTGAATTTGCAAATGAACTCTAGTTCAGCTGTCTCCCTTTGTAATCAGGTTTTAAAGTTCTTTTGTAGAAAGATGGTTACATTACCAAAGAAAGGATTGAAACTTCATTAGGTTAGTGTTAAGGACAGAGACTGCAAGATAGTTGCTCAGTCTTTGAAAGACTCTCCATGAGAGAGTATTTCTGTACTAGAAACTGTCCTGCACAATGGGAAAATTTCTATATCTGAGACTACAAGAAAGATAATAGAGTGTATAATTTGCAAATATCAAGCTATAGCAACTATAAACATTAACCTGTCTCTCCTAATGATACCATGCAAATGAAATGACAACGATGCCATGTAAAACAACTTGTGGGGAAATTCAGGCTCTGCTATTTCCTGTTTACTCCACTGAATCTTCTACCAGCTTCCTTTTCCACATGGCAAATACAACCGGACAGTCTCTGTGCAAAAGGATAAATGGACACAAATCAGACATCAGAAAAGGTAACACGAAAACCTGTAGGGGAACACTTTAACCACCCCGGACATTCAGTAATGGATTTACAAGTCCTTCTACAAAAGAACTTTAAAAGCCGATTACAAAGAGAGACAGATGAACTGGATTTCATTTGTCTCTAAGGAGCCACAGGACTCCTTGTTTTTTCTATTTCAACTGCTAGGCTTGGCTGCATGTTGAGCTCTCCCTGACTTGGCTTGACCTCCTGGCCCATAGTCCCTTCTCATCTAAACTGACAGAAAACTCTAGATCAGGGACGTTCCAACTTTTCTTGAGAGATATGGGCTGAGTCATCCTGAGAGTGAGCCAGACAGCATATCTCATCACTTACGTCTTCTCGGTGAGCATAACAATTGGTACACTCACACACAGTTACAAAAACTCCAGCAGTCCATGGAATCCAAGAAAATACATCAATGTTACCATTTCCTTCCCCAGATGATACTACATACAAAACCAATGGCCTTGATAATCATAAGGGAGTGCAATATTAGAGACCACAATGAAAAGGTAATGCTGCAGTGCCCCACCCGTCCCAGATTGCCAAGTACTCCTTCCCCACACTGAAGCAGTTCACTTAGGTAGGTGCTTGGCCCAATAGCTATAGATGTGTGACAATATGGCTGCAAGGGAGCTTTCTGAGGTATCTATTTCAAAAACAAATTCTCTTATGAAGTCTGGACTATGTATGGTTGGGTGAGTATGAAGAATTATTTATTAACCTTATAATGTATTGGATAGATCTCTTGGACCAATTAATCCCAACAAGTGAAACAAGCCAATGTTCGGCACATCTGGTTATGGCTGTAGAAAATAAAGAAAAAGGTAACACCAACAGCTGAGCGTATCCAGCAAAACAACCAGATTTCCAGCGTTTGAGGGTTTGGTGGATATTCCCTAAAAACATTTCCACTTTACTCACTAAAGGTCAGGTCTGCCCATTCTCCAGCAAGTATATTCTAGGTAACTGATTTAACATTTTCCCAGCATACATTCAGCTGCATTTTCTGCAGGCACTTAAGTTAATATTCAGGATCACTAAAGAGATCTTTTCACAAATTGCACAACTTTCTCTCCTTCACTTTTCATGGTACAAAATTTCATACTCAGCTGGACCTCTTCACCAGGCAGGCTCAAGGAGGCCAAGCTACTTTGCCAGGAGTTTGCTATCCAAATTGGGGCAAGGCAGTAGCACTCTAACCATTCTCTGGAACTCCATTTTCCAGACTCCCTTAGTGAGTCAAGTTTTTTATGGGGAAAAGAATCCCATGGTCTCCAGCCAAATTCACATTGCCAAAGCATATCATCACATATTAATGGCACTAGTCAGTCAACATCCTAGGGACTCCTGACCGGGTCACTTTCCATATAAAACTCAAATGACTTAAAGTGGTGAGATGCTGAACTCCCAGACAAAGAAACCTCATCACAGTAACCAATGTCTGAGTTGAACACCAAACATTCAAATATTTATTAAAAAAAGAAGAAATATTAGTAAGAACAGCAGAATAATCCTTCACAGTTTTCAAGAAGTTCAAGTTTTCTTCAGGTTCACCATAGCAGATATGATCAGAATTTAATACTTTTTCTGAAGAACAGCAGGTCTTGAATTTTTTACTATAATGAACATTTCTATATTCCTCTTTCTATACTCCTATTTGGTTGGCACCTTAGCAGCTATAATTGGTAGACCACTAGGTACGTAGGCAAAGAGAGACTACTTATGCATTTGGATATGCAAAATCCTATCCAATAGTTTCAAAACAGTGATGATGTGCAGAGTGCATCTTTTTGTAGTGATTATCTCATCACGTCACTGTTGAGCAGGACTAACTTTGAAACCATATAACAAAGCTACTTATATAGGGTGCTTTTTTAGCAATGGAATATGGTTCTTCAGCAAGAGATGAGCACAATCAAAGTCTCCACCCTTAGCAACTCCTTTGTGGAATCTACGTGCAGATCTTGACAAAAGTGAGTCCATGGCCAAGAAGAGCTCCCCTCTGTATCACTTAATTGGGTATAGGAGCCAGATTCCCTTCCACAAAACCTGCATATAATTTCTGCTGAATAGGATCCTTAGTTAACAGCAGAATCCAATTTGTAATTTAGCATTAAATGCACACTCCACAAAAATCATGTAAAAAAACCCTGACATGCAGCTATAAAATGCTTTTTGACGTATATAACTGAAAACTAATACTGTGACATTTTTCATATTGGCCATTTGAAGCGCACACACATACTGAACACAAGTTTCACTATATAAGCATTTTAAGGCTTTTTTGGACTGGAAAAATATTAACAAAAAAGAACAATAAATAAATTATGGGCTGCAGACTACAACTCTCTCCTTGTTAAACTATATGCAGTGAAATGATGTTTAAATTATATGACAGAATTGAATCAAGTAGCTTCCATTAGGAATTTGGCATCAATTCTAAATAAAACTATCCCATTTGAAATTGAAGGCAACTTCAACTTACACATCTGCAGGTTGCAGAATTGTAAATCAGTGACTAAAGGCTAAATTTGTCCACATCATCTTCCAATTCGCTGTGTTAATATGTCATGAGTAAAACTAACACAGAGGCAACTCATTGTGTATGCCATCAAACTGTATTTTACATAGATTACGCCTATTTTACTGGTCTATTTTAGATTAATGTAATGTTTTAAACTAATGTTATTTTAGGCCATTTTATAGTAGATTGTTTATTGTCCACAGACCAAGAAATGCCTACTCAAAGTGGCAACAGACCTATCACCCTGCCAGAACAACAGATGAAAACGTGTAGCTATATTTCCATTGTTATTATGAACAATACACAACACACTCTGCAAGATCCACAGGTCCTACACATATCTATCACAGAATGTTAGGAATAATTTAAAACGGGATAGAGAATAAACAGAGAATATTTTATTGCCTGTACAAAAATCCATAGAATACTGCCTGCATCTCAATAATGGTATCTTGGCATTGGAAAAGGTTTAGAAAAGGGCAACAAACATGATTAGGGGTTTAGAACGGCTATCCTATGAGGAAAGATTAAAAATACTGGGACTTTTCAGCTTTGAAAAGAGAGGTTACAATAGAGGTCCATAAAATAATGACTGGTGTGGAGGATCCCAATAAAGAAAAGTTTACTTGTTCCCAAAGCACAAGAATTAGAACCAACTCATCTGATGAATTGGGTTTTATATTATATAATTATTTATAATATATTTTTTAGTCTCTAAGGCGCCACGGAACTGCTTGTTGTTTTTGAAGTTACAGACTAACACAGCTACCTCAAGAACTAGACAAGAGACAAGAACTAGAGGGTCACCAAATAAAATTAATAGGTAGCTGGTTTTAAACAAACATAAGGAAGTATTTCTTCACTCAATGTGCAGTGGAACTCCTTGCTGGAGGATGTTGTGAAGAACAGGACTTTAACAGGGTACAAAAAGGAACTAGATAAATTCATGGAGGATAAGTCCATCAATGGCTATTAGCTAGGATGGGTAGGAATAGTGTACCTAGCCTCTGTCAGAAGCTGGGAATGGGCAACAGGGGATGGATCACTTGATTACCTATTCTGTTCATTCCTTCAGGTGTATCTGGCATTGGCCACTGTCGGAGGATAGGGTACTGGGCTTGATGGACATTTGGTTTGACCTGGTATGGCCTTCTTATGTTAATATGGGATATACATAATTAAGTACACTAAATGCCCCAATAATATCTATGTGGGTGAAGCTAGATAATCACTATTGTCTCACATACAGAGAAAATAGATAAAAACACCCCATCACCTGTGGGTGAACACTTTTCACAAAGTGATCACTCTAAATCTGATTTATCAGTCCTCATCTTCAAAGGAAACCTGCACAACACTTTCAAAAGACAAGCCTGATAGCCTAAATTCATAACTTTGCTAGACACTAAAAATCATGTCTTAATAAAGACTTTGGCTTTATGGTTTATTACAACAATCTGTAACTCTCTAACCCCCTTTTTATTTTAGAACTATAGGGGTATTAATGGGCCATGCTACCTTGAACAGTCACTCAGAATGTGTGCTAACTACCTGTGCTAAGCTATTTCTTAGATCTTATATTTAGCTTTGATGCTATCTTTCCCAGACCTGAGGAAGAAATGGAAAGATTGTCTCTCACGCACAGAAATTGGTCCCAATAAAAAGATATTACCTCACCCACCTTGTATCTTTAATATCCTGGAAATGACAGCTACGATAACACTGCATAAAAGCTTAATTATTTTCTTGGACGTGCCAGGAAGACAAGACAGGACACCAGTAAAGTGACTTAACCAGGGTAAAACCCTTTTTTTTCCATAAACTTAACATACCTAGTAAACTAACTGCTAATAACCCATTCAGTGTACATAAGCACCTTCAATAATTCATGCCACCTTAGGTGGGGCTACCTAAAGCTGCTATCCTCTATCTCCAGACCTTTAACCTGGTCCCAACATCATTTCTGAGGCCTCATCATACAAGAGGAGGGCTGAACTTCATGGTCTCTTTCCCTACCTTCTTTAGGAGATGCCCTCTTTTAATTCCATCTTATTAGGGAGTTACAGCCATATTAAACTAGCACCTGCATTAGAAACCCCTGTCACCTTGTAACTACAAACACATTACCATGTAATCTGGCTGGGGCTGATGAGAAAAAGTCTCATGCTATCTAAGTCAAGCTGGCAGTGATGGAAAACTTCATCCTTAGCTCCTAAAAACCATTTGCCCACGGCAAGTCCTAGACACCTACTCTAATTCCAGAGATGGGGAAATATCACTTTTAAGTGCAGAATGGCAAGTGGAAAGACCCTCCCTTCAGGAGTGGCAGCCAATGGCCTTCTGCTGTGCCCTTTAACCCAGCCAGTCAGCTAGGGATGCTCTCCTCTCCCTTCCCTCCCCTCTCCCCCCCCATCCCAGAGAAGGCTGAGCATCTACAAGGAGGAAAGCACAAAAGGGGTAGAGAGGCAATCCTTAGCAGAGCCCTACGGTTTTCTTTTCTCTGATGGCTCTCACTAAGCTCCCCACCTCCATTAAATTCACCCCCATTATATTTTGTAAATATGCTTCATTTTTCCCTAAAAATGCATAGGATTTAAAGAACAAAGTCCTATGACAGGCAATCATCACTCTGCTAGAACATCTCAGTAGAAAATAAATGCCTGAGGCAGTCCAGGTGACTGGCTAGCACTCTTAATAGCCCATATATCAAAAATATAGAAGAAGAAAAATTCAGGGTTGATTTACTTATTGGTGGTGTTGATTGTATAATATAGTTTTAGTTGTTCATATTGTATTCATTTTATACTTCCATAATGTTATGTATGATTTTTCCTCCAAATTTTTCAAGAAATACCCATACAAGTTTCTTGACTGTTTAAAAAAAAACCTTTCAAATTCAGAAAAAAAATGGCTTTGGAATGTATGCAACTCAGTTTTACATTTTAATTAAAAATTTCAAGAAAGTTATCCAAACTGTGCAAATGCAGAAATTAAACAAACTTTAAAGCTTTTCATTCTATAACTGAGATCTTAATTATGAAACAACAAAAACAAGCAACTAATTTTCCTTTGTCACATTAAACTCTTCATGCTAAATGGGGCGTGAAAAACAGCCAAGAAGTATTTTCCATCACTTGACAGATACACAGAACATCTAAGTACACCTAGCTTATGAAGCAAAAAATACAGAAGGAAAGTAAAGCATTCATAACGTGATATAGTATCTGTAAAATTTGGATTGGAAATATGTAGCAGTGAGTTAACTGCTTGCAATATGTTCCAATCATGGACATTTTGTAGTAGCAATAATAAAGCATTAGACTGAATACTTCGCAGCTATGCCAGTAATGAAGATTTGCTTCTTATTGAATTCCTTGAAAGTGTATAAAAACAAAAAACCAGGTTTCTTCTCTTTGCATTTTTTTCTGTCCTGTTACTCTTTTTTCTCTTTTGCTAAGCATTCAGGTAACAGTGTCTCTACATAAACACCACGTGTGTTTGAAACTAAAGCTGAACGAGCCAAACACAGCATACATGCAGATACTTCCACGTTCCAGGTTGGTTTTTTTTTTTATAATCCATCTTCTATAGAATTAACTACTGCATGTAAAACAATAAATGAAGGTGAAAGGTTAGGTAATTAAGGAAAGTTCTATGAATTAAGGAATATCCCCTTTGCAGTTTTGACTGCAGATAAATAGACAGGACATTTCTGTAGCACCTTTCAGCATGTACCATCTAGTAATATGCCTCTTCCCCCTATTTCCTGGGACAGGAAATGAAGCCAAAGTTCTCTGTTATGATACCAAAGTTAGACAGAACTCTATGAGAGAAATCAGAGAAGACATGATGGCTGGAGACTAAACAATCACAAATATGAACTTTACTCCTTATATCTCTCATATTCAGAACACAATGGAACAGGTAGCGATCACACTGAGATATCATCAGGAATCCTTAAAGTTATCAAACTGGAATTAAACTTCTATATGGAACTACATTTTTTTAATTACCTCAAGACTCTGAAAAAGTCATTTGGTCCCATTTCTCTGCTGATTTTAACAAGCCAATCAGATACTCAAGAGTTGGCTCAACTTTTTCAAAAATTTAACCAAAAATGGAAAAAATAAGTTATTGGACAATAATTGGCCAGAGTATGGTTGCTTGGCAGCAGCTATAAGATAAAGTGCTTCAGAGAAATGGTAAACTGTCCTACCAGCAAGAACACTGCTTATGCCACACTGCCAGCTATCCCAGCTTTCAGCAGCTAAAGCAGGCACTGGCCTATAGTCGCAAGAAATATTCTCACTACTTCAGGGTCACACTATCTGACAAAAACAGAGCAGATTTATAATTTTGTTGATTGTGAGCAAGGTATTACTATGAAGTCCTATATAAGGATGTGAACAACTAGTCAACTATCCAATAAGCAAATGTTTATTGGACAGTCAACACACTAGTTGACTAGTTACTTCTCCCCCCTCCCCCTCCCCTTGCTGCCTCTATCAGAAAGAGGCAGCAAGGGAGACTCCCCAGCTGGCCCTGGGCTGCACACAGAGTTTCAAAGAAGTAGCACCTTGTGAAGCCTGGGGTCAATCAGAAAGAGGCAGCAAGGGGGCTGTATGCCTTCTAATCCAGAACTCTTAAATTCTGTAACTGCTTGATCTATCTTATACACTTTAAACTCCACTAAAAAGCCATATTAAGGAAAACAAAATCATGTTATTTCATTTTTGTCTAGAATACACTTTAAAGGCTTGGAAATGCTTATAAGAATGTCTGGCTAAGAGAGAATATTGCAAGATACAACAAATACAGGTCCAGGTCACAACATTTAACTACATGAAATTCAATGCATTATTTTTTGCAAGGATAAAAATCTTTTTAGTTAGGCTAGATACAGTGCTCAGGATTCATAAACTTTACATTATGGTCTCAGTGAAATATGATTTTTTCTAGAGACGATATACCTTTTTTCTGCTTGTCAGGGGAAGAAAATCAGAACAGTATTATCATCTGTTTAACGTCTGTATTATTTTTTTCTTTTTAGTAAGTGATGGAGCACTTCTTATAGGTTAACTAGAAAATTTACCCGGCGTTGCTCAGGTCCTGAACTCAAACGAGTTTTGTTTTTCTTCATTTAAAAATTATTGTTCTGGGGTGGAGCTGGGGATGAGAATTTCAGTATGCAGGCTGCCCCAGGGAGAGAGCACAACCCCAGCTCTCTCTCACCACAGCAGCTTGGACCCAGGTGAGAAGAACTGTCCATGGCCAGTGAGCACAGCCAGAGGAGGGGTGCATGTTCCCCAGGTAGGGGACAGACACACACAGGACTCATCTAGAATACGGCAAAGTTCGGAAAGAGGATATGCAAATTCCACGGGAATTTGCATATCTTCTTCCGATCTCACTTTCAAAAGCTCTGCTTTTGAAAGTGAAAGTAGTTGGGACACTTTTTTTTTGGCAACCCTCCCTCCTTTTCAAAGAGACACATAAACCTCATGTTTTGAGGATGAGTGGCTTTTCGAAAAAGGGTGAGGGTTGCCCCAAAAAACGCGTCCCAACTACCTTCACTTTCGAAAGTGAGATCGGAAGAACATATGCAAATTCCCACAGAAATTGCATATCCTCTTTCGGAACTTCGCCGTAGTCTAGACGAGCCCACAGAGACAGACAAACTCTCTGTAATATATAGTAGATAGTTGTCCCTTTCTCCACTCTTGCTCCTTGCCGGCCCAATGGGGTTATAGGTGTCCCAGGCCCCATCTATGGCTCCTAGCTGCCCTCCTGGGGTCATTTTAAAGTATAACTACCTTCTGCCAGACCCCTCCCTTTATATTTATGAGAAACAAAGTCTAAGTGCATCCCATTATTCTGGCAAAACAAAACACTGGCCTTGCTTTAGGATAGGGTAAGAGGAAGCTGCATACCAAATTGGGTGGTCCTCGTTCTTACTGTTTAGGAGGAGTTCTTGAACAAATGGGATCAAAAGGCACACATTTCTAAATAGTTAGTAAGAGGATTACCCATTAGAACATATTTATTATTATCCTTCCCACCCAAAACAGGTTTTCAAAGTCACGCTTGTAATTTAATATTGTACCAAGGCTTAAAAAAATAAGGGGGAAAAAAAAGAGACTCATGTGATCCTCATCTACAGATAATTGAATCCTGATTTTAAAACTGACAGTAGCATTTAACATATGTTTATTAATAGGGACATTAATTAAATGGATTTGAGAAAATAAAAACAAAATGGAATTAAAGAGATTAAAAGGCATTTGAAAGAATTTCCTTTTTTCTTTCCAACTTAACAATTTTAATTATTTTTCTTTACCACAAAAAATGCAATAATAAACTTAAAACTAGAGCTTGAAAATATTTTACAGGAAAAGGAAACCTTTTTGGTAAGTTGGAGGGCATTTGGGAAAGGAAGCCATTAAGTGCTTTCCGTAACACAGAAAAAAAAAAAGTGTGCTGTGACAGACAGTTACAGATGAAGTAGAGTCAAAGATTTACTTTATTAAAGCAATGAATATGGTGATGAGAAACTGCTTCCAAAAAGGCTGTAAACTTAAGTGTTGTGCTAGTAAATAACTAGCTTCCCCAAACACTTGCATCACTGTTCAGCTGTGAACACTAACACCTGTCCTTAGAGAAATAGAAAGGTTATATACCGTAACTGAACACTGCATACATTGCTTGTTCACATCTATAATGACCCTCCTTTTTCCCCCTTTTTGAACTTTTTAAAAAGACTCCATTGAAGCACAGAGACCCTGAGGAAGGTTAGGTAGGTGGGCACTTTTATTACAGTGATTTGGAACATTTGGATATTCAGAAGAGGCACACATTCACTAAGAACTTTCATACTGCGTGCTCAGATGGTGACAGATACAGTCTGAGAACCAGAAAGAGTAATACAAAACTACTTCCATAGCTCACTATGCATAACATGCAACAACGTAAGATGGGAACATGTAGAGATAACATAAGGCAAGAACATCTGCTTCCCAACCTTCCTTCCCATCTTGTCAGCTGTGTAAGATACACACACACACAAATGGAGCCTAATTAATAAATTCTTATATAAATGTCAGGTCTGGAATCTTTGAACACCCAGAAAGGTATCAGAAATCTGCAGGAGTTTTGAGTTGGCAACGAATACAGAATTTAGTCCAATACAACCTAATCCTATTGTTTGGTATTTCAATTGGGCTGTCTTGCACACATAGGGCTCATCTAGACTACGCTAAAGTGTCGAAAGTGTCTTCTTCCAATCTCACTTTCAAAAGCGGATTTCACTTTTTAAGGTTGCCGAAAAAAACGCGTCTTGATTGCTTTCACTTTCGAAGCTCCGCTTTCGAAAGTGAGATCGGAAAAAGATATGCATATTCCTGCAGAATTTGCATATCCCCTTTCGACACTTTAACATAGTCTAGATGAGCCCATAATGCCACAGTAAACTACGATTATTTTCAACACTATTCAAAACACATCTGAACGTCTAGTGGTCATCCTATATAAACAGCAGGCAGGCCCTATGAGGCAGGGAGGCGATTTGGCCCAGGCCTCAGAATCATAGAATACTAGAACTAAAAGAGAGACCTCAGGAGGTCATCAAGTCCAGTCCTCTGCCCTCACGGCAAGACCAAGCACCATCTAGATCATCCCTGACAGGTGTCTATCTAACCTGCTCTTAAATATCTCCAGTGATGGAGATTTCACAATCTTCCAAGGCGATTTATTCCAGTATTTAACCATCCTGACAGTTAGGAAGTTTTTAGAAGTTTTGAGAAGGATAACATTGAACAACTTCTTAAAGATATTTAAAAGATTCATGATCAATGGGACGCAATCCTTTCTGAGTCCAAATCAGTAGCACAGGATATTGACATTTCATCTGAGTTTTCCACCAATCACAGCCTAACATCTCAATCTGATACAGAAAGGCATGATCAAGTCAAATTTTTTTTGTTATAATTGACTCCATCAAATCTGATCTTACACGTCGATTTGAGTCACTGTGACAAATTTGTACCCCTTTTTGGATTCCTTTGGGAGTTCAGAGAACTAAGTGATGAAGATCTATATTCAGCAGCTGAATAGTTTCAAAGGTACAACATAAAATTTCAAGAGATTCTGTGATTAAATTGTTTTCCTGAAATGTATGCATTCCACCAACTTTAAATTGGACTGAAAGCCCAAAAGAACTGCTTCAAGAAATATTCGATCTTAGCCTGTTGACAGTATTTCCAAATATCAGAATTGCGTTACATATTTTTGTCAGTATCCCTGAATCAGTGGCTTCAGGTGACTACACATTCAGCGTGTAAAAAAAAGAAGTAAACAACAATCATCGTTCTACAATGAGACAAGAGCATTTGAATGGGCTCACAATGCTTAACATTAACAGTGAGGTTGCATGTAAATTAGGTTTTTCTTCAATTATAAATGAGTTTGCACACAGCAAAGCCAGGAAAGCATTCCTAAAATAAAGAGTTTTGCTTGCAGTAGAAACTCACAGTTAAAAGTGACATTTAATATACAAGCTATTGGTATAATAACTTGATTGTTAATAAATAAATGTCTCAAGTGTTCATTTTCATATATTCTTTTGGATTTAGTATGACCCTGCGGATAAGAAGTTAGATGCATTGGGGGCCTGGGCTGGGGCCTCTAAACTCAAAGTGACCCGGGCCTCTGTCATTTTCTGAGGGGGCTTGGTCTTCAGTAACACTCTATCCTTCTTTTTCACTAAATGCATTATATCAACTGTACTATTTATTAATAGGAACCCTTGAAGAACCATTTTCTAGTCTTAGCGCAAAACAATGGTATTGTACAGCTGGGATGGAAGTATGCCATATTAGATGAGAATGGCTTCTTAGTTACTGTAAAAGAACCATTATGTTTCTTTTTCTTCATTGTAATCAATAACATTGAATCCAGATTCAGTTTTATTAAGTGTTATTAAAAGTAGTTACTGTCTAACTGCAGTACATTTGCAAAAGTATCAATATTCCTGACATTTTAAAAGAAATTTCAATATCAAAAGTTCATATCACAGCCGCCATTTAAAAAAAATACAAATTTTTCCAAAAGCAAAACAAAGACAGATGTTAACGCAACAAAAAGCCCACTTTATTGCCTCACTCATATAATCTACCTAAACCAGCCCCCAAGTTCAAAATATATAAAATATATAAATATATCCATATCCTTCTGGTGTAATACATAGAATGCCAAAAGATATGTGAACATAGAGGTTTAAAGAGGAAACAATAATAGAACCATAATATCTTGTAATTAGAACATCCATTTCTAAATTATTTAGAAAAGAACTACTGCTCTTATTTCTGCTGGTAGCTCAAGAATGGTAATACTTGCCACAATATTTTGTAATGATCCAGTTTTAATGCACATCACCATTCAAAAAATTAGATAAAGAATTCTCTCAAGACTACTTAAATTTTAATAACTTTTTCATTTTTATATTGCAGAAGTCGAGTAAATAATATTTTTAGCTCAATTGGGCCTTCAAGAGGTATTTATTATAGCTATCTCTCCTGTTCAAGATGCTATAAAAATCTGTCATCATTGAAATCCCCACTTCTGTCACTGAAAGAATTTTTTTATACAATTCCTAGCATTCGCTGTCAGTTCAGATTCTTCAAATCCGTCAATGTTTATACAACAAATCTAGATCAACACAATATAAACATTGTGAGACAAACTTTTTGACCCAAGCTTTTTGATAATGCAAAGTACAAGAAAAACTGGCACTATAAAATGTTTCAAACATTTACTGAAGGGGGATATCAGTTGACAATTATAAGAGTGATAGGGAAATCATATAGTAAGCTAGATAGAGAAATAGTCAATTGAATATTTTATGTGTTTGAAAAGTACATCATAAATAAAAATAAGAACTTATTGGTAAGTATTTGACCAAAATCTCTTATTCTGAAAATGAAGTGCACTGTTGCCCTAATTATTTCAAAGAAGCAAATTAACTGATGTAGTTAGAATTGATACCATAAACGACTGCTTCTTGGAGCAGCTGGTTCAGGAACCCACAGGGGGAGAGGCAATTCTTGATTTAGTCCTAAGTGGAGCACAGGATCTGGTCCAAGAGGTAACTATAACAGGACCATTTGGAAATAATGACCATAATATAACAACATTTAACATTCCTGTGGTGGGAAGAACACCTCAGCAGCCCAACACTATGGCATTTAATTTCAAAAAGGGGAACTATGCAAAAATGAGGAGGTTAGTTAAAGAGAAATTAAAGGGTATAATGACTAAAGTAACATCCCTGCAAGCTGCATGGACACTTTTCAAAGACACCATAATAGAGGCCCAACTTAAATGTATACCCCAAATTTAAAAACATAGAAGAACTAAAAAAGAGCCACAGTGGCTTAACAACCATGTAAAAGAATTAGTGAGAGATAAAAAGACATCTTTTAAAAAGGGGAAGTCAGATCCTAGTGAGGTAAATAGAAAGGAGCATAAACACTGCCGAATTAGGTGTAAAAATGTAATAAGAAAAGCCAAAAAGGAGTTTGAAGAACAGCTAGCCAAAAACTCAAAAGTTAATAACAAAATGTCTTTTAAGTACATCAGAAGCAGGAAGCCTGCTAAACAACCAGTGGGGCTCCTGGATGATCGAGATACAAAAGGAGCACTTAAAAATGATAAAGTCATTGTGGAAAAACAAAATGAATTCTTTGCTTCAGTCTTTACGGCTGAGGATGTTAGGGAGATTCCCAAACCTCACCCGTCCTTTATAGGTGACAAATCTGAGGACTTGTCACTGACTGAAGTGTCCTTAGAGGAAGTTTTGGAATTAATTGATAAACTTAACAGTAACAAGTCACCGGGACCTGATGGTATTCACCCAAGATTTCTGAAAGAACTCAAATGTGAAATTGCGGAACTATTAACTATGGTTTGTACCCTAGCCTTTAAATTGGCTTCTGTACCCAATGACTGGAAGATAGCTAATGTAATGCCAATATTTAAAAAGGGCTCTAGAGGCGATCCCGGCAATTACAGACAGGTAAGTCTAACATCAGTACCGGGCAAATTAGTTGAACAATAGTAAAGAATAAAATTGTCAGACACATAAAAGAACATAATTTGTTGGGCAAGTCAACATGGTTTCTGTAAAGGGAAATCATGTCTTACTAACCTATTAGAGTTCTCTAAAGGGGTCAACAAACATGTGGACAAGGGAAATCCAGTAGATATAGTGTACTTAGATTTCCAGAAAGCCTTTAACAAGGTCCCTCACCAAAGGCTCTTACATAAATTAAGTTACCATGGGATAACTTAAGAGGGAAGATCTTTTCATGGACTAAGAACTGGTTAAAAAGACAGGAAACAAAGGGTAGGAATAAATGGTAAATTTTCAGAACGGAGAGGGGTAACTAGTGGTGCTCCCCAAGGGTCAGTCCTAGGACCAATCCTATTCAACATATTCATAAATGATCTGGAGAAAGGGGTAAACAGTGAGGAGGCAAAGTTTGCGGACAATACTAAACTGCTCGAGGTAGTTAAGACCAAAGCAGACTGTGAAGAATTTCAAAAAGATCTCACCAAACTAAGTAACTGGGCAACAAAATGGCAAATGAAATTTAATGTGGATAAATGTAAAGTAATGCACATTGGAAAAATAACCCCAAGCATACATATAATATGATGGGGGCTAATTTAGCTACAACTAATCAGGCTGGGCCCGGTTGCTGAGTGCATCGTAGGGTTGCCAGGTGTCTGGTATTTTCGCCTCCTGGCAGGGAAATAAAAAAATAAAAAGCTACCAGGACATTTTAGGTGTCCGGTATTTTCTGAATTTTTTTTACCGAACAGGAGGCGAAAATACCGGACTTTCCTGGTCAATACCGGACACCTGGTAACCTTACCAAAGATTCTAAATTCTTCACTTCATTACTTGACTACTTCAGTGAATATTTCTTGATCTGCAGATTCTTCACAAATCTCCTTATGGACATTTTTATTCAATATCTGCAGCTACACAGGTTACCTGATATTGCATCTGAAAATGCTTGCAGTGAAATCAAAATGTGAATCTGGTGCAAAGATTCTTGCATTTCATCAAAAAAAATTGCAAGAGCAAACAGAATATGTAGTTTAAGAAATATTTTCCACCAAGAGACATAACCTTTTTGCTCCAGCCAATAGTTAACATACAAGGCACAGGCACAGATATTTTTCTTTTAAAAACACATGTATGCATTCTCCAGACAAACTCACAATTAAGTCCTGTCTCCCTATGTTGTAACTGTCTGATAACTTGCTGAGCTAGCATGCTCAGAACAATTATCCACCCTATGACTTAATCAGGTCTTGCAGTGTGCCACTACATCTTGCTATTACACCCTTCAATAAAGTTTGTTTATACAAACTGTATGACAAATTTCAGATATAACTACCTGAATTGTTTCTAAACTGACCTTTACTACTAAATTCTATTTGTAATACATTTATAATTTGGTTACAAAGCAAAGTAAGGAGCCAACACAATGGGCCAATTAAACCTTTTCTGTTATTACAATTTGTCTGATAAATATAATAAAATTAAGCATTATAAATATGCTCAAGATATCTTCCGGCATTTTGAAGTGTATTTAATGGCTCAAAAGACGCTTCCAAATGGTTTCAGTAATTTACAGTAAATGTCCACCACAGGTCACATGCACATCAGACACAGAACACATTTAGAATGTATTTATAATCTTGCAATTGATTTTCAAAACAAACAAAAGTTATAAATCTTAATATTTTCAGTTCTAATGCATGAATATGAGTCATCAGTCACCTCTACAAACATATTTAGGATGTAACCCTGTAGGTCAGGCCTACTCCACTTTGGAAGCCCCGCGGGGGCCACAATGATACTCACAGCATATGCCGAAGGCTGCAACTTAAGTGTGGTTGCATGTACGTGCAAATATTTGCATATATGCAAATATATGCAAACAGCTTCTTTCACGCTGGCAGGCATGAATACAAAGATTAAGGCAAAACTACACAACACACAGGCCCCACTTAAGTCAGTTCTGCTGATATTAATAAAATGCAATATTTACCCAATTTCCACCCATATGACAGCACTTTTAATGAGCAATGACGGTTCAGGAATTTAACTACTAAAACGCATCTTAACAGGAGACCATTATATTGACTACTTTTTTGTTCTGGCTTCACAACAGTTCAGGAATTTAACTACTAAAATATGTATCAACCCAAACTGCACCATCAACCCAAACTATACCACAAACAAACAGGCCACAGGCCGCATGTGGCCCGTGTGCTGTGTGTTGAGTAGCCCTGCTGTAGGTGCTCTAAAAATGAATGAAGAAAAAAAAAATGTTGACTCCTGCAGGTATCTTTGTATTGTCCCTAGGACTCCTTGTGGTGATAGGTCTTTAAATGTTGGTTGTTTTGTCCTGGAGATAAAAATGAAAGTTATAGTCTGACAGTTAGTAAAGACGACACAGATTGTTTGCACAGATTCAAATATTTCAGAATAAGATTTTTTAAGAGCTTACACAGGGAACTATTTCTTATAACTACTTAAAAATTTGAAACATCAGTCTTAAGTCACCAATTTTGCTTTCACTAAAATCGGAGAAAATATTCCCGTTGATTTCAATAATGCAGGAATGGACTTTTTTACAATGGTGCTCCATAATTTACAGGATATTCCTCCATTCATCTTCTTGTTTTGCTATCCTCCCCTAGCCATATGTGTGGAGACTTAGCTGCAGTACTGAAAACACTTGTCTATAAACATGTTATTAATGTGATTTTGGCATGAAACAAAATGGTACTGTGAAACAACTGAGGAATTCTACTTACATTTTTTTTATTCATAAAATGTATTTGCAGAGCAAACCCTAAGCAAATATTTACCATTTGTGCCTGAGTTGGTAAGGAACCAGACTTTTATAGTTTAGTAATAGGAGATTCTCAACCAATAGGATTTAACACAGTATATGGACTCCCAGGCAAAAAAACAGATTGAAGGGAATTAAGAGAGTCAAAAGACTTCAGATACCAAAGTTACTTTGCCATAACCATTTCAATAATCCTTCTCAAAAATGAGTGGTTAGAAAAAAGTTGACATTTGTTAATACTGGCATTCTCCTAACAATATCCACCAAAAGAGAACCTAATGGTTTCTCACTAGATTTGAGGTCTAATTCATACATTGGAGAGATACAATCTCCTTTAACAAAGCCAGAAAAGTGGCAAGCAAAACAAGCCCAAACTATTTTTAAGGATCTGTTTTGCAGGAGAAAGGAGAGGGAAAATAATTTTCAAACATCTGATCTATTCACATTTCTTTATGTACCAAGGGTTAATGAGTTTTGGGTGGAAAATGTGTTTCACACATGGATTTAAAAAACAATTGTGGAAGAAATATATGTTTTAATGAAAAAGCTAATTTATTTGGATTCTTCTGATGAGACTGAATTTGGGGAGGGGTTTACAGTCACTAAGAAGAGAAAGAAGTTATTTGATTTTTAAAATGAAGAGCAATTCTGAAAGGTCTAAGATGATTAAAACATGTTACAAAAACTCTGAAGCAGCAGTTCCTTCTTAAAATTGGAATGTGTTTGATTTCAATGTATAACCCAATTTTGCTGTTTTAGTGTGATTATGGATCGTATATTTTTGTTCATAATGTTTTCTTTGGGGCTTTATTCCTACATTGTGTTTACAAAATAGTCTTTGTAATCAGTCAAAATAAGTTGCTTCTAGTACATATTTTTACTTTAAAATTGATCCAATGCAAGTTTCCTATCTTTGCTATGACTAAGTTGGAATCATATTCCAGCATTATTTATAGAGAACAAATAAAAGTCAGGATAACAGCAACAGCCTTGAGCTAGAACTCTTGAATTAAATCTTACATGGATAATGTCCCTCACTAGTTTCACAGGTTTTTATTGCTTAACATTTTGATTCCTTACAGTTACTGTTGAAAAGAATGCTCATGGTTAAAAAAAATACCTACAGTTATTCAGAATAGGAAGACGTGTACTTTTAGGGAACTGTTGCTTTGTATGTACATTGTCACTTATACCTTTATTCAACAATACACAGGACCAATATTTTAAGAAGCATAATTTAAACCAGGTTTTTGCACTAACTGCTATAAAAGAGTTCTTTTATGCAACACAGCAACTGTACATTCAAGCTTCATTCTCACTGGAAACTTCCTACATTCAAAGAACGTTCTTCATTCCCAGCATCTTTAGCAGATACAGGCCACACTCCTCAGACTTAAACCCAAGCAGTTATCTTCCTCATTTTGCCAACATTTTAGCATTTCCCCACATCTGGAATTGTTTCAGGGTATGTGAATAAGCAACCTGCTCCTGCCTTTCTGCTCTCATCCTTTCCTCTCTCTTCTCCATCATGAATAGTTTGGGTTTTTTTTTGTTTTTTTCTGCCATCCCTAAAGCTCTTTCATGCCAGTCCCCATGCTTGGAACAGCCTCCCATTCCCTCTCTTCTTTCAAATTCCACTTTCTTACAATCTCCCAGTGTTGATCTCCTTTCTGACTGTGGATTAATCCAATTTATCGTGTATTTGAGCTAGGCTGTAAGCTCTTTTGGAAAATGGTTTTGTCTTGTTAAGCAGTTTGCAAAGCAACTTGGCCAAAATGTTCAAACTTGGGTGTCTAAAGTGGCTAATCCATATTAAAACAATCTAAACAAGTGGCTTAATTTTTCAGAGGTATTGAGCATTCACAGCTCCCAGTGATATCAGTGGACATTGTAGACACTAAATACTTCTAAAAATAAGTGTCAGATGCCTAAATATGGATTTGTCATACTGTAAGCATCCTGGTTAGAAAATCTGTCTGGGCTTATTATTGTAACCCCCAAGGAGATTACCTAGATTCCTGGGGCTCTGTCTGCTGGCATCTCAGGGAGAGGCACACTGAGTTTGCCTTGGCTCCCCCTCCCTACCAGAGACAGTGTCAGCCCGGCAACCCATAGGGAGTGAGATGCCCCTCCCAGGGAGTTCACGAGGGGAAGGAGGAGCCATGGTGGGGAGAGTCTGGAGCTAGCTGGGACAAAGGGAGAGCTGGCTGTGTGGGAGCTAGTAAGCCCCAGGCCTGCATGCAGGGTTGCCCCGAGAACTAGCCTCTAGGGATGTGAAGGCAGGATCCCTCAGCTGGGTTTTCATAGAATCATAGAATATTAGGACTGGAAGGGACCTCGAGAGGTCATCGAGTCCAGTCCCCTGCCCCCATGGCAGGACCTAATACTGTCTAGACCATCCCTGATAGACATTTATCTAACCTACTCTTAAGTATCTCCAGAGATGGGGATTCCACAACCTCCCTGGGCAATTTATTCCAGTGTTTGACTACCCTGACAGTTAGGAACTTTTTCCTAATGTCAAACCTAAACCTCCCTTGCTGCAGTTTAAGACCATTGCTTCTTGTTCTATCCTCAGAGGCCAAGATGAACAAATTTTCTCCCTCCTCCTTATGACACCCTTTTATGTCTCCACTGTTGATTCCCAGTTTGTGGAGTTTGCTGGGAGGCTTCCCCAGCCAGGCTGAGTTGGCTCTCCGGCTCCCTGGGTGAGACCAGTCACCGCATGATCAGCTCTGCTCTGTCTGCTGGTTCGGGGCTGCTGCCTGCTGTGTGGGTGTCTGAATGCTGGGGTAGGAGATTATAGTTTGAATTTTGGTGCAGTTGTGTGGCCTGCACCTTAATTCTTGCACCCCTTTGTGGTGAGGGGAAATTCTGGGACCAAAGCAGCCTGATTCCTGCCCGAAGAGGATCCCTGCCAGAAGAGACCAGCCCCTCTGCAGTGACTGAGTCATCTCTGAACCTGAGGCTCATTCATGGAGTGTGTGAGTGCACCATCTTTTAGTTAGTAAGTCAGGGAACTTGTTTGGGGATTTTATAACCTGCTGCATATTAAACCTGTGGAGGAATTTACCGCCTCTTCCCACTTGTGAGTCTTTTGGGCTGTACTGGACTCAGTCAGCCCCACTGCTAAACCACTGCAGAGAAGAATTTTGTGGTCAAAAGTCATCAAGGGCCCCAACAAAGTACGCGTACCAACAGGACACTAACCTTACAGTTGCTGGGCACCAGTGACCCTAAAAATAGTGTTTTACCCTGTTATGTTATATTTGTCTCCTGTTTAATATAATTGTGTTTAATATAGTGTATGTGTTTGTGTTATTTTCTGGGAGACTCCAACTATCTGGCAAGTACGTGGGGATTAACCTGGGTTAGAATTTTCCTCCCACGCTGCCCTGGTGACCCTGCCAGGAAGGAGTGAGGGAGGTGGAGGCACCACCAAATAAATCCATTGAAAAAAATAAAGTTGAGTGGGTGGCGGGATCCAGAAGAACCCAGACCTATCCATCAAAACCTGTAAGCAGATTGACATTACGGAAGGTAACCAGGTGGAGAGGAGGCACTACATTATGGTTCACTGCTCCAAAATCCATCCAGTAGAATTACACTCTATCACACTTATTGCCATAACACAACATGATGCGCCCTATAGAACATGGGAATGGGGGTATCAATGAAGATATTTACACATCAGATCTCCCATAAACTGATAGATAAGAAATTGAAGGAGGTAAAGATGGGTCAGGAAAGGATGCTCAGGTATAAGAATCAGGCCCAGACAAAGGTCAGCTCACAAAGACATCTACAGAATGGGCACGTCTAGACTTGCTTTCACTTTCGACGAAAGATGATATGCAAATTTGGCATGAATTTGCATATCTTCTTCCAATCGCTTTTTCGAAAGAGGTTCTTTCAAAAAAGCAAGTTGTCTAGACGCGGTTCTTTCGAGAAAAAAACCCTTTTTTGAAAGAACCGTTCTTCCTAAAATAATGAGGTTTACATGGTTCTTTCGAAAAATGGTTTTTTTCCTTGAAAGAACCTCGTCTAGACGACTTTCTTTTTTTTGAAAGAACCTCTTTTGAAAAAGCGATCGGAAGAAGATATGCAAATTTGTATCTCTTCTTTCGAAAGTGAAATCAAGTCTCGACGTGCCCAATCACTATTATCTCCAGGGAGTGGAGCACTTTGTGGTGGGTTGTTGAGGAAAAATTGCCTCAAAGGCCAGATTTCAATTTGCCACACAACACATATTAACCAGCTGTCTCACAAGGCTGCTGCTATGTTTTCATAAAGATAAGATTATTACTGGCAGAATCAAGCAAGAGGTAAGCTCAATTAAGTAGGGAAAATATGTATCCCAAAAAATTATCTGACATAATAGCAAAAGAAATTGAGAAAATGACTTGAGTGTATTTTATACAATATTTTTAATTCGAACCTACTGTGAAACAGCTCTTTAAATAAAAATGAAACAATCTAAAACCTATTAGAGAATTTATGTTCCTGCAACTGATGTGCCTGCAGATAGTGACAAATTCATTATACAAATAAAATCCTGCTGAAGAATTTGCTCTCTGCCCCATGAAAAACATAAGTACACAGAGTCCTTTTTTTCCCTTGTAAGAACACTCATCTTAGAAGTCACACACACTAACTTTTAGAGCTCTGCAATGGAATCTGAGAATTCGCTAATATTGTAGCTGAAAATACAAAGCCCTAGTTCATATGGGTAGCCCAATCAGATGTGCTCCCATGAGTTAAACCCTTCCAGAGATAGATGCTTAAAAGAATTATCTTCTTTAGAGCCATAAACCAGAAACTCACTGCTCAGCACAGTTGCAATTCCTGATCCAACCAGTGACCCTGGGAATTAAAATGTGATTTCTGAAAAACAGCATGCTCTGCATAGAAACCTTCTTGGCATCATGCCTATCTGCGACATTATACTTAACTGATCCTGTAAATCAAGATGGTTTTCCCCAAGACAGTATCTCAAAAGTGACAGGCTATGTTACTTTAAAACTTGGGAATGATATTGCAGTTTAGAATAGGTCAATAATATGTGCATTACAGTAACAGACAAAAACTCAAAGCAAAGGAACATTTTATGCTAAATGGTTTTGCTTACAAGTGGACTCAGGCTCTATTTTTACTGGAACTTTGCAGTATTTTGTGAAGTCGCTAATAAAACTGTTCGTTATGATCTAGGAAATGTGTGGAAAGAGACTTCTTTATCCATGGCAAGGCTCAGTCAGTGTTCCTGGAATATTTATTTAGACCACACACAGACAGATAGTTAATATTTGCCAAAGAACGTAGCTTTATACAGTAACTAGGTCACACAGACAGCATATCAACTTTCAAAAAGTTAAAAATAATGTAAAAATGTTTAAGTTAGATGGCCAAGACCTTGTCAGCTTTTAATTTAGATGGCTGCTGGAAACACTCTATAAAACTGAATTTTGAAAATGTAGATATTGCTACGGTTGTCTTACAAAGCAGCTAATTAAATAAAATTGAAGTTGACCTCTGAATGAGTAATTTGCACCCACTTTAGAACTATAAAGAGGCTAGAGGTAATGAGCCTAACATCCAACTGTGGTTAGCTCTGAAGCTACAGGACCAGTTTTTCAAAAGAGCCAAACACCCATCATCTACTGTGGAACCTAAACAAAATGGCCAGATTTTCAAGATGACTCAGCTCATGGCCCTGTTGCACCTCTCCACTGTAGTTCTCAATGTGGGTGCACAGTTCAGCTCCTATTGCGCATCCCCATTCTTGCTGAGCATTTAAAGGTTCATGTCTTTTATGACTAACAGCAGCCAAGTTGGGTTGTCTTAACCATGCTCATAGACTCAGACTTTAAGGTCAGAAGGGACCATTATGATCATCTAGTCTGACCCCCTGCACAATGCAGGCCACAGAATCTCACCCACCCCCTGCTAGAATAATCCTCTCACCTATATCTCAGATATTGAAGCCCTCAAATAGTTTGAAGACCCCAAGATGCAGAGAATCCTCCAGCTGTGATCTGTACCCCATGCTACAGAGGAAGGCGAAACCTCCAGGGCCTCTGCCAATCTACCCTGGAGGAAAATTCCTTCCCGACCCCAAATATGGCGATCAGCTAAACCCTGAGCATGTGGGCAAAACTCACCAGCCAGACACCCAGAAAGTTCTCTATAGTAACTCCTATCATCCCTCCATTGACCTATTTACCACTGATAATGAATGGTCAATTAGTCAACAAGATCATGCTCACTCAATCTGCATCGCTGTCCTAATTGCATGTATACATTTGGTATACTATGTATATTTCACCAAGCCCCATATTTCACGCAGCATTTTACCAAGTCTTGTGAAGTAATTCAAAACCCTTAATGCACTTTTTATAAAATGTAACTTTACTGACAGCAGGCTGAGAGATGGGGAGGGAGGCATCTGTTACCATCTGCAAGCCCTGCCCTTCCCATCATCACCATCATCCTGCCATCACCCCCCTATGACACGCTGACCCTGAGGGTGTGGCTTCAGGGATCACAGGGGAGGCCTGGTGCAGGGGCGAGGCAATGGCAGGAGGGGGTGGGACTTGGGGAACAGTAATGGATAGGCCACACCCAGACCACCGGGACTCTTGGGCTAGACCAGGGATGGGCAAAAGGGCCTCCGTGGGCCCGATCTGGCCCGCCAAGTGGGTTGATCCAGCCCGCGGAGGCCCTGCTGCTTCCCGGCCCCCCAGGCCAATTAGGGTCTATGTGCGGGGGAGCACATGAAGCTTCCTCCCGCCCTGTGAGCAGTACGCAGCACTTTGAAGCACCACAGGGCAGGAGGAGACGTCACGTACTCCCCCGCCCCCAAGCCCTGATTGTCCCGGGGGCAGGAGCAGCGTGCAAAGTTTTCTCTGCCCACCCCTCCCCGGCCCTGCGACAAGCGCACGGCACTTCAAAGTGCCATACGCTCGCACAGGGCGGGAGCAGGGTGAGGGAAGCTTCACGCAGCTCCCCTGACCCCAGGCCAATCAGGGCCTTGGGGCGGGGGAGCTGTGTGAAGCTTTCTTTCACCCTGTCCTGGCCCTGCGAGGGGTGCGCGGCACTTCAAAGTGCCACACATGGCTCGCAAGGCAGGAGGAGGTTTCCCACGCTTCCCGGCCCCCAAGCCAATCAGGGCCTAGGGAGTGTAAGAAGCCGCTTTCTGCCCTGCCAGGGGCATGGGTGCCTAGTGGAAAGGAGGGGGCGCAAAAGGGCTCCCCCATCCCCAGACCAATTATGATCTGGGGGTGGGAGAAGCCCAGAAGCATTCTGGCTCCACCCCTTCCAGATTAGGCCCCGCTCCTTCCGGGCCAGCCCGATCAAAAATTATTACCCACCCCTGGGCTAGACTGAGCAATTACTTTAGCCAGGGAGTTTGAGGCTCCTGCTTTATGTGAAATGAACAGTGTGTATCACCTTATTCTTGTTATTTTTTGCTTTCAAAGCACAAACAGCACAATTACCAAAAACGCGACAAAAGGAGAGGATCCTAGAGCCCATGGTTTGGCCCAAGTGTAAATGTCCATACTACAATTTTAAAGCTTCACAAACCATGACTAGATCAGCTGATAGAGGGCTTTAGATGACTAAAGACAATTACAATTAATCTTACTACATAATTTAAGCCAGAAAACTACAAAGATATGCTTTATTTAAAATAAACATAGAAATATTTCAAAGTATCCATCAATGTGAACCTGACAACATAATACCTTGAGGATGCATTTTGAAGGAGTGTAACACAGAAAATGCAACCTGGTGATATGTGTCAAACAGGAAGGCCATAGCTACAATCAGAGACATGTAAGGCTGCAGGAGGAAGGAATTTGTGTTGAGCATGGCTACTGTCTCTCCTGTGGTGCAAATATCCCCACTACTGCCCGGGAAGCATGGGAAAGGAAGTACTGTGACTTGCTTCAATGCAAAGAAGAGGCAAGAGGACGACAGGGCCAGCAGAGAGTGAACAGGGAGAATTCAGGCTTGGGGGGGAAGGAGGGGAGCAAAGAGACCAGAAGAAGAGCTAGATGAGAACTGAAGGGGAGAAGATTGTGGGAGATGGAAAAGAAGGGTCTGTACTGCACCACTAGAGAACATTCATCCTTCAAAAACCTGAAATAAAACAACACTGCTCTGAGGTCAGCTGGAAAATTACAAGCAGATGGGCTTTGGTCAGGTATACATTACAAAGTTTTGGTCGACATAAGTTAACGGTAGCATACACTCGTCTAAAGTCGTGCTCAGGCACATATACATTTAGCTGCTTGTGTTTTCACCAAGAATGTTTATGGTGACGTATAGTGCAGTCCACCATGGATAGGTATCCTAACACGCCCTGTACTGCCACCTTGTACAATGCTTTGGGGGACATTTCCACAATGAGTAGCAATTAACCCAGGGATTTCAGAGAGCTAAAGGTCAAGTTCCAACCATACCACTTCTTTCTTCATCTCCTAACATTGCCACACATCCCAATTTTTCCTGTCTTTTTGGTTCACCTTTCTCTAACAGAAATAGAGACGCTGCAAAACTCAGCACAATTCTCTTGAGAGTTACTGATGAAGGATGAACAATGCTCTAGTATTTGCAAAGCTTGAGTGACTATTGCTACAATCAGGATTGTGATTACTCAGATGCAGACATATTTGAGCATAACAACAGGATTCTGATGGACATAACAAATCAATAATAAAATAAATATTTCAGGTTTCTGCTGGCATTCCTGAAGCAGTCCACATAGTGGAATGCTACCTTTGGACTAAAAAAACAAACAAACAAGACCACAGATTGGTGTGATCACATCATAATGCAGGTTTGGGATGATAAGCAGTGGCTTTGGAAATTTTAGGTGTAAAAGGCCACATTCCTGGAGCAGTGTGCAGAGTTCACCCTTGTCCAACATGGTGACACCAAATTGAGAGCTGTACATAACTAGAAAGAACACTGGAAACACACACTGAACTGAAGAGGCTACTATTCTGTGGTTATGTAAGCACCAGCTTCACTGATATGAATGCTGCCTGGTCAGGAAAGGGGCAGGATGGTCACATCTTTTAAGAACACAGGACTTTCTGAAAAGCAGCAAGCAAGGTCAATGTTTTACAACCAGCTGATTACCACTGGTTATGTTGAAATGCCAGTAGTGATTTGGGGGGACCCGGCCTACCTTTTGCTCCTATGGCTGATGAAGCCATACATTAGCCACCTCAACAATGTCAAGGAAAGATTCAGCTACCAGCTCAGTGAGTGCAGAATGAATGCTGAACGTGCTTTTGGGAGAATGAAGTCATTTACTCACTAGATTTGATCTTAGTCAGAGAAAACATCCTAATGGTTATAGCTGCTTTTTGTATATTGCATAAAATCTGGGACGTGAGGGCAGAAGGCTACTAGAAGAACTGTGCAGCAAAGAGATGCTTTAAAAAAGCATTTTGACAGTAAAGTTCTTTGTTTCCTTTATGAAATAGGTGTCTTGTATATTGTAGATTATATATTGCTTGGGTCTTTCCTTCCCGCTATGAATTCTGTAATGCTTGGTGTACAAATTTACAAATATGGTTGGGTGTTTGGATCTTTGGTTGGGGGCAAGGTCTTTGTTTGAAGTAACGTGCAAATTCCTATAATCAAAGTCCATACTTTCATACATAGTCCAAAATACATGATTGCAAAGTGAAGCACAGAGAATTATTATACTCTAGCAAGATTAATAGATGAGATCAGCTCAGTTATGGAGTATCAGCCTTAAATTGAAAGAGATAGTATAAGATAAATCCCACGTGAAAGCCAAAGAGAATAAACATCTAAGACTTTTTTAAACCCTTTACCACAAGATGTCACCTTTGTTCCATGCTATTGCTGGATATAAATTTCACTGGTGGTACAACTATCTGGCCGTTAAATATTATATTCTCAGAAGAAATGTGAAAATCTGTTATTAAGGAATCCCTTATTTTAAATATAATATTTAAATACAATTAGGATAAAACCTAGTCTCCATTTCTCACTTCACTGTCCTATTATAGCCCAGTCAACTTATGGATCTATAACAGTGTTAAACCCTGTTAACATTTCTTCCTGTTTGGAAAATGTGGAATATACACTAACCAGACACACCATCTAATGATGCCAGTTTTGGTGCATAAACTTAGCAGGTACCAACTTAAACTAGTGCTGTTAAGATTCCTCTTCACATTCAGCTTCTTGTATTTGCATCTTTTAAGGTACAAAATTTGTTTTCCAGAGAAAAGAACCTTTACCTAGATTTCTGTAACAAAATTGTGCCAACTTAAGGAGAAATCAAGAAATCCTAGAACTGAATTATCTACCCCTGTATTCATGGGATAGATACCAAACCTGCAACTCGTACTTAAAATCAGAGTCAGACTGGGTTACATTTCCTTCATTCTGGTACTTTGAGCGGAGTAGTAACTATGGCAGAAGAAATATTGCCTGGGATAGACCATGGAAATGGAAGATGTCTACTTGGAAACAATACGTTTTCAGTTCCTCCATCTATATCCATCCAGTCCCGAATATGACAGTTATTATTGAAGTCATTTAGAAAGGGACATTTCTAACAAAAGAGAATACAGCATTGATAAAAAAATTAATTCTTAACTGAGTGGGCCAAATTTAGCCTTAGCGTAAGGCAACTACAGAAATTGCAACCATTTACCTCACACAGGGGTTTGTTTTAATATACACTTTACTATAAAAAATTAGTACTACATGGTCACAAAAACAAAGAATTTTCCATTTTTCACTCCCATATAGTCAAAGCATTAAATAAAAAAGACTCAATAAAACTTACTCCAGATTTTTTGTTCTTTTAAAAATGAGAATGCATTTGACTCAGTTAATAAGTTGTTATAATGAGTGTTCACATCTCTAAGGCAGATAGCAAAAGGTGGATATGGTCATTCTTTAGCATTTTGTTGCAAGTGATATGAATGTTTTCCAGAGATCTTATGCCTGTGACTACTGTTTAATAGAGAATGTCCTTTAATGAAAAACATATTTTGCATTAGGCATGTAAGTGTACATGAAACTAGGTGTAGTTATCAGCAGAAATCAGACTGCTTCTTATCTGGCCTTTATTATATATGCAATGAAACCATAACGAAGACCAGGTGCACATGTATTAGTTATTTTATACAAGAACAGCAAAACTGTCATTGTGGTCAGCAATGTAACAGATATATAAACTAGAAAAATTACAGTGTTGCAGAGGAAGGCCCCCTGAAGTAATTACTGAAGTTTATTTAGCAGAATATGCACCTTCTTTACTCTTATTATACGGTTCCACAGGCTACAACATTTTAAATAATCTGCTTTCTTCAGAGACACATAGAAATTAATTAGTTTCAATTTGGGACCTAGACTGAATATGAATTTATGTCCAAAGGGAAAACACCTCATGTCATTAATCCACTGGACCCAGCTTTGATATTTGGAACACCCTTACTTTCCCTTCATAACTTTGAGAACTTTCACAAATTCATAAATGCTTGATTTAACATTCAAAGGACTGGAAACCAATTCCTGTCCACTAAAAGACAGATATGATGAAAGCAGATTTTGATTTGTTGTAAGTCTTGGGATACTGATTTTTTAAAGGCCTGGACTCCAACTCCTGGAGTCATGTTATTTCATGATAATCCGCTATTTTTCATGCAAGGAAAAGCTTGGCGTTTTAAACTCTAATGGCTCAAAATCCAGAAGGCAAATAAAAATAACCTCAACTTTTTTACCCTCATAATTTTAGGACAATTAGGGGGCCTGGCAATACCACTTACTGAACACCAGCAGATGTCACATGGTTGTGAGGATCAGATTTGTAACCCCTCATCCAGCAGCTCCCCCTCTTCCCATTAAGCCAACAAAGAGGTGCATTGTGAAGTTTGGCTGAAGGCTTACTATTTCAGATTATATATTCTGAATTCTGTGATTATGTGAATCTGGAATCAAAGGAAAATTTGGCAAAACCAAGCTGTGAAGGCTTCAGAAACAAGTGTAGTCATGCAAGAGTTAAAACACCCCAAAGAGAGTTCCAAAGTATATATAACAGGGAAACACATTTCGGGTCTGATACTTCAATCTTAATCATGCAGAGAACTGCATTCTTTTTCCCATCCAAAGAAAGGAAAATAGTGGGAAGTTTTAGTTCATTTAACTCATTGTTAATGACAGTGTGAGAATTCTTTTATCGACAAAGTGAAAGAAACACATTTATTCCTTACAGAGAATTAAATATTTTGTAGAAGCAAATCCAGAGATTCTCCAAACCCGCAGGCCCTATCCCGCAGTGAGGGGAGGCCCCAATCAAAGAGCCCACTGGTTCTTAAATAATGCCCGGCATGGAGGGATGAGACAGAACTCAGGTAGTCATGCAAGATGTTCTGCACCCCATGTGCACCAGGAAAAATAGCCCTGCAGGGCAAGTTCTCTGGCCATTTCCCCCATCAGAAGGAAGGAAGGGAGCACAGCAAAAACAGGAAAATCTGAACGACTACCAATTGCAATGCTCTTCACAGCCTGGGAAAAAAAAATTCATCACCCTTTGCCCCCACCTCACTTTTCAAGGTCACATTTAATGTCCAAGGAAGCGAACAGGACTTTGGATATGGCTCCAAGTCCCCTGGAGAGTTAACTCTACATATTGGGCCAGGTGTTCATTAAATACTATGAACTGCAACTTTTGATGATTCAGCTACCTAAGTAACAGGGTGTGGAGCTTGAGGATTGTGTTTGTAGAACTATTTTATTTTACTAAGTCCAAATCTATTCGGAGAGTAATTTACTCAAACACAAATTACAGAGAGATAAAAATCCTCATAAACCCTCTATTCCCAAGGGTTGAATAATTTCATCAGGTTTAGCCCTTGGGGGGCCACAGGACACTTCATTTTCCTGAGCATCCAAAGATACAACGACTCGCAGTTGGCCATTCCCAGCCAATAGAAGCTGTGGAAAGCAGTGGCCCGTCCCATGCCACTTTCTGCAGCTCCCATTGGCCAGGAATGGTGAACGGGAGTTGCAAATGGATGTACCTGCAGACCCTCAGGTAAACGAAGCACCTGGTGGCCCACCAGGGTCTAACGTTGCTGAACCAAGTCCAGTCCATAGGGTGGTTATTGCCCTCCCTTGCTCTAATGTTTAAACTTCTCAAGCAGATGAGTTAATTTATAGGCTGTTCAAGATTTATCTTCTTTTAAGTATAGAGAGTAAAGAATATTTGAAAGTCATTTGCAGAACTGAAGATTTTGCTAAATCCTTATGAACTAGATTTTCTCTCTTTGGTATACTACAATATAACCTAATGCAGGATTTACAGATAATGGAATTAAACACTGAGAATCACCAGAAAGGAAGTTATAGGTCCTAAACCCTCTTACAACCAATGCAGTTTAATTATATGAGAAAACAGTCTAAATGTTTAATCTCATTGTAGGTATGGATGTTTGTGTATAACTTTAAATATTCGCACGTGGCTGTGATGGAGGGTCTGTCCAATAAATGTGAATTACGAACACATCCTCAAAAAAAAAAAAAAAGTTCCTTACTGGGTTCTAACAAGAGGCTTATGTAAAACAAGAAACAACCAGAAAAGAGGTTCTAAGCTAGGGCAGAGGCACCTGAAGTGCAACTATTAATCACTATTACAGGGTTATTTGGGCCTTCCATGGTCCATTTCCTAGACTAGAAAGCAGTAAGTCCCTCCAGACCCTATTACCTATGTAGATAACTGGAGAATGAGTGTTTGGAAAGCAGGGATAAGTGTTCCAAGAACAGGGATCTTGATAAGAGATACCTGAACACAGCAAGAGACTTTAGTGGGCACAACCCACTTCTTCAGATGACAGACCCAAAAAAGAAAACAACAGAATTCCACTTGTCATCACCTAGAGTATGTCTAGGCTGCATCCCTCTGTTGGCAGAGGGATGCAGATTAGGCAGGTCGACATTGCAAATGAGGCAGGGATTTAAATATCCCATGCCTAATTTGCATAAAAATGGCTGCCACGTTTTGCCGACTCAGCACTTTGTCGGCAAAAAGTAGCAGTCTAGAGGGGGATCTGTCGAGAAAGAAAGCCTTTTTTGACAGATCCCTTATGCAAGGAGGTTTACAGGATCTGTCGAAAAAGGCTTTCTTTCTCAACGGATCCCCCTCTAGACTGCTGTTTTTTGCCGACAAAGTGCTGAGTCGGCAAAATGCGGTGGCCATTTTTATGCAAATTAGGTGCGGGATATTTAAATCCCTGCCTCATTTGCAATGTCGACCTGCTTAATCTGCATCCCTCTGCTGACAGAAGGATGCAGTCTAGACATACCCCTACAGTCCTACAGTCCACAACTTAACCCCCTCCAATGCATTATCAACAATATACAACCTCTCCTGGAAAATGACCCCCTCACTCTCAGAGGCCTGGGAGGAAAGGCCAATTCTCGCTTACAGATAATCCCCTAATCTCAAACAAATTCTTTCCAGCAACCATGCATAATCCATCAATCATCCAGGAACCCACCCCTGCAATCAGCCCCGGTGCCAACTCTTCCCACACATATACACAAGCGATTTCATCACTGGACCCAACCACATCAGCCGCCAAATCAGAGGCTCATTTAACTGCACATCCACTAATGTGATCTATGCCATCAAACGCCAGCAATGCCCCGCTGGACAGCCTCTACAGGAAAGAATTAATGGACACAAATCAGATATCAAAAAAGGCAGACTAAAACCTGTTGGAGAATACTTTAATCTCCCTGGACACTCATTAATGGATCTCCAAGTCGCTGTTTTGTTTCAGACCAATTCCACAAGCCAAATACACAGAAAAGGGTTGGAACTTAACTTCATTCACAAGTTTAATTCTTATGTAAATGGTATGAATCGGGATATCAGATGGCTCACACATTATCTTCCACATCTTAATGACTTAACCAACCAACCAATCAATCAATGAAGATGCTAATGGTTCTTGATGTCCGTGTAGTATCTGGTGTTAGTCATCTTCCTTTCCAAGTACAAACTAATGCTCTCATCAGCCTCTTGTAACTATTTAGTCTTTAAGGTACTACTAGACTATTTGTTGTTTTTTAAGTTTTTCCTGTTACAGACTAACTCAGCTATCCTCTGAAGCTTATCTTCTCACTGTCTCTTTTTCTTCCTCCCCTCCATTTTTTTCCTTCTCCCTCCCTCCTTCCCTTATTTATTCTTGGATCTGGACTTCCAACACTCCTGTCATCTGAAGAAGTGGGTTGTGCCCACGAAAGCTACATGCTTTGTTAGTCTTTAAGATGCTACTAGACTATTTGTTGTTTTTTAAGTTTTTCCTGTTACAGACTATCTTGGCTATCCCTCTGAAATTTTAGAGTCTTGTAGTATACAGTACTATTCAAAACAATGGACAATGTTAAACCATTTATACTAACAGCTCCACGCACGCAGCCTGTCAGTGACCAAACACATAAATAGGACCGTACCAAATTCATGGTTATGAAAAATGCATCATGTACTGTGAAATCTGGTCTTTTGTGTGCTTTCAACCTATACTATTCAGATTTCATGGGGGAGACTAATGTATCTCAAACTGGGGGTTCTGACCCAAAAGTGAGTTGCATGAGGGGGGTCACAAGATTATTTTAGTGGGGGTGAGATATTACCACCCTTACCTTTGAGCTGCCTTCAGAGCTGGTGGCCAGAGAGTGGCAGCCCAGCTCTGAAGATGGACAAGCAGCAATGCAGAGCTAAGGGTGGCAATGCTATGCCATGCCATCCTTACTTCTATGTTGTTACTGGCAGCTAGTCTGCCTTCAGAGCTGGGCTCCTGGCCAGCAGTTGCTCTCTCCAGAGAGCAGTACTCCAACCTGCCCACCACAGACACAATTTTGCGGACCCCACCACACAACTCCTTTGTAGGTTAGGACCCCTATAATTATAACACCGTGAAATTTCAAATTTAAAGAGCTAAAAATCACAAAATTTACTATTTTGAAAATCCTATGACTGAAATTGACCAAAATGGGCTGTGAATGTTGTACGGCCCTATTCATAAAACATTGTAAAAGGATAAAATTCTCCAGGACCTGATCTATACTAGCATTGAGTCTGAAATTAGCCCCCACCCCACCCAGTTGAATTTATAATTGATGCATCCACACTACCAAGCCCATTATCCAGGAATAAGGAGCTGTGGAATTTGAACTCTGTAGTAATGCTTTTCATGAGGAGTAACACTATTCCCGAACTTGTAAGTCCAAAATAAAGTTAATGTAGACGTTCCAGTGCTGCTAATTCAAACTATCTGGCCTCCAGGAGGCCTCCCACAACTCTCCAGAGTGCTTCCTGGGACTCTGAGTCCGAGGCAGGCTACATTAATGTGACCACCTCAGACTACATTCGATTCTTCCCCGCAGAGAGGGGACAGAACTTTGAGTTTGTAAAGTCAGGTGCCCAGAAGTTGAATTTAGTAAATTCAGACTAATCTCCTAACGTAGACATGGCCCAGAAGAATATTTTCTTATCTGGCTATCCACTCCCTATTGGGCACCTTCTCTTGAAAGGGCTGAAGATGGGAAGAAATCTAAAACTTTTGTTGTGATTGCTTATATACCCCACCCACTCCATTTTGCTTACTATTCCCCCTTCGAGCATTAAACGCAATCAATACTCTTTCCAGATGCTTATTAGTCCATGAGGTAGTAGTAGTAGTACTCTGGAGGACATATCAAGTAAAAAAAAAAAATGAAGTTACCCGTTATCTGATTATCTGAATTAATACTGGTTGTGACATCTTTGTCAGCTTTCTTCAAGAAAACTAGAAACCTCCTATGAACTGAAAAAATGTTTATGTCTGGTCACCCCAGTCATCCTGTCCCTTCTCAATAAAAAGAAAAGCTGTTTTATGAGCACTTAACTGTCCATAGCAAAGTGCCTTCCACATTTTACTAGCACATGGGTCCTAAAAAGTAAACATTAGATTTTTAAATCCTCATTATTTTGGTTCATCTTGAGATCCAGCTGTCTTAATTATCTTATTTCCAGAACTGCAAGCCCTAGCAGATTATTTTTAAAACCACCCTTGCCTGTATAGGAGTTAAAGATTTTTTAATGAAATCTTTAGCCATGGTAATTTTAATGACGTTATCAGGCACAACCAGCCCCACCAAGTCAAACAGCCACTTAGCGAAAGACATTTTTATATCTTCAAATTCACATCGTCCCTAGTCCTCAGAATGTGTCTTTTTTCCATCTTTATTTTCCAACAACTTGTGGGCTTTACCACCTTTAATCCAGGGAGCTGAAACATTCTCAGGGTCCATAACCCTCTATGTTTCATCATAAGAAAAATTACCTCTTGTACCTATTACAGGTCTTGCATCTTATCCAACAACTGATTAACTGAATCCATGAATTTCTGAATCTGATTGTTTTCCCACAATTTAAAATCACACACCAGACACTGTCCTGCATCACTGATGTGAAACTTTGCTACTTACTGTCTCAAGACATGGAATTTAACTGAAATCACCTCATTAGCTCTCAAAATTTTGCCTTAATTTTCCAATTATTTTGTCTTTGAACAGTATTATAGAAACAATGATCAGATTTTTACAATTGCACACATCCACAATCTGCCTGTACTCTTAACATAACTGACCACGAAAGTGACAAGTTCAATTATATTTTTTTTTCCCATGCAAAATTCTAGAAATCCGACCATAGATGTCAGATTATTATCATTGGAATTACAGCTCCAAACTCTTTGAAATTGACCAATTTAAAATAAACTAACAGGAAAATGAACCAAATAAATGCCCAGAGAAAGCAAGCCAAAACAAAGTTATTTTTCAATTGATGAAAGGAACAATGAATTTCAGCATTCAATTTCCTTAAATTTAATAACTACAAAAGTTTATTTCTCTTTTAGTGTTATATTCAATACAGGTGGTAGCTAGGGTTAAAAAAAAAAAAACCAATTGTACACAAAAAACTCACCTTGGTCTTCCATATTCCATCTAGCCATGGAAAAATTTCCTGATTGGCTAGATTGAGGCTTTGTCCATCCCTTTTTTAAAACCTATTTAGATTTAAAATATTTTAGTATTTGCTGCTTGCTTGCTAAAATCCCTTTAGAAAATACACAAGGGTATTAGGAAGGTTTCCTGTATCTATAGTTTGTGAAAACATACACACTAATGTATAGCAATTGAAGTCAGAAAATAGACAGATAGCGGTGCTGTAAAGTAGCCTAAACAGATTGAAAATGCTTTAAACAAAGATATGAAAATGATCTCAATTTGAATTTTTTAAAATTAAACTATTTCAAAAACAAATACATTTCACACTTTCTTTCAGATTCTATATTATGTCAACAGCAAAGCCACCAGTAGAGCTTGATAAAAGGGATAAAACATTTAGCAAACCACTAACTCTATTTAACAGTAGATGTTTTGTACCTCTCTGATGAAGAACAGCACACATGTTGCTGACCAGAGCTACTGTCAAGATTATTATTTTAAACTATTCCATTGTCTTTCCATCAGGGAAACTCATCCTCTTAAAATATAAATAAACAGCTCATTCTCAAAACTGAGATTTACAGAGTTAAAAAATTAAGTTGTACAGATCAGAAATGTAATCATGGGAGACAAGCTCTGAGAGTTTTTCAATCACTGTGGGGCTGCATCAATTTAAAGTCATGTTACATTAAAGAGAAAAACGTCTGGGAAAGTCTCCCAGTTGTCACTTTAGATTAGATTTGTTGTTATCAGACTGTGCATTTTGTAGGCCTTTTCTACATTTTAAAGATACTGCCTAATACAGGCACACAGTGCATAAAGAAACATGGAACATATGATTTTCTATCAGACTGCTCAGAGATTAGGAGTCTGTATAAATTAACTTTACCTCTTAAAAAAAAATACACATCTGTTCTAGAAACTTATTAACTTATTAACTACCTACTTCAGAATAATGTAACATACTGTGACTCAACCCAACATTTTTAAGAATACTGCTGCATTTAACAGCTCAACAAAAATCTATTGTGATCTCTCATTTCTGCTATTCTAGCATGCAAAAGGCAAATGGAAAACCACCTTCAATATATACAGACTTCAAGTCAAACTTTGCATCTATCAGTACAGCAAGCTCTTACCAGACATGTAAGTGACATCTTGTGCTTGGCTATTGTCTAAACATAAAGCTGAATAAATGAAACTTTCTGAAAGTAGCTCTCTCAAATTGGTAACACTGAAATCAGTCTGCTTATGTGTCCTACTTTGCTCTAAAGACTATGGTCTACATTCCACGTTACTGCATGGCAAAAGAACAACAGAACTGCATTCAATATGCCCAATGCGGGAAGGTCCCCATAACCAAAACATTGAATGCCTGTGAATCAGGGCTGGACACCAGATAGAGAGGAGGGAGGGAATGAGGCTCCTGTTTCATGGAAGAATCCTACTTCGTGATTCTTCTTCCCCACAGAAGGATGAACAAAGGATGAGGTCCTAAGACCTTTACTCACATTGCATAGCATTCTGTTTTACAAATGCTCCCCATTTACTTTAATCAGACTACTTGTGCAGTAAGGTGTTATCCAATGTGAGCAATGGTGTAAGTATCAGGTCCATAATCAGGGAGCTGTATTCAGTAACCTACAGGGTCAGGCAAAAGATGGAATATCTACTTGTGCAGTCCTGAAAGTGAAAGCGTTTCCACGTTGTCTTACTGAATTCTGATTTATTGCATTAATCAGCACCTCTGACAATCAGCGTAATTAAGAGAATTGTCTATCACGAATGGATTCTTGAACATTATATTTCATCACAATGCAGAATATTAACTCTCAGAAAGAGAAACACAGCAAAATCATTAAACACTTTGCTAGACATGATTATTTTCCATCGAATACCCAAAGGGTAAGGGAAATTTCATATCCGTCAGCAATGCACCTGTGCTGTGTGTCACATATAAGTGTCTGGTTGGAGCCCCTGCACTCTGGTGATGTGACACCCACATGCTACTCGCCATCCCCCTTCACCAGTACGTCACCATCGCTATGTGGAAGTTAGCCACACTGGACAGCTACCACTCCGTTACGAACCAGTTCGGCATGGGGAGATTGATCATCAGAGACATACTCATGCAGGTTTGGTTCTCTTACTACTGTCCAAGGAAGGAGGCCAAGCACTGGAATGGGTTCCTTGGGGAAGTGTTTCTGAAAGTGTTCTGTGGGAACACTTACAGAAACACATGAACTGGCTGCCCCGGCGTGTTTACTTACCGGCACCACAGCCACGGAGCCTCGTGGCTCCCATTGGCTGCATTTCACTCTTTGCAGCCAAGCAGAACAGCAGGAAGTGGTGGCCCGGCCCACGCCACTTCCCGCGGCTCCCCTTGGCTGCAAAGGATGAAACAGAGTGAATGGGAACCGCGAAGCTCCGTGGCAGTGGTGCCAGTAAGTAAACACACCGGGGCGGACAGTTAACATGTTACTCTAAGTGTTCCCGCGGAACACTTTCAGAAACACTGAGGGCGGCAGGGGAGGTTGGAATCTCCTTCCCTGGAGGTTTTCCAGTCCTGCCCTCACAAAGCCCTGACAGGGATGGGATAGCTGGGATTGTTCCTGCTGTGGAAAGGGGCTTGGAGTCAGGGAACTCCCAAGGGTTCTGGAAACCTTATGATTCTATGTTCCTATGTTTTTACAGGTGGTGAGGCCCATCCACACCATCCTGCTGCACAGAGTCGTCACCCTGGGCAACATGGACCCCATCATCACTGGCTTTGCTGCCACGGGCTTCTCCAACTGCGGGGGGAGGCATCGGAGGCACGCGCATTCCCATCGGGCCCCCGATCACCGGGCCACAGACTATATCAATAGGAAGGGGTATTTTCCCATGGTCCTGCAGGCCCTCGGGGACCAATGGGGCCTGTTCACCGACATTAACGTTTGGTGGTCAGGAAAGGCACACTACACCCGTGTCTTTAGAATTCCAGCCTGTTCCAGAAGATGCACACCAGCACTTTTTCCTCCGACTGCACCATCAGGGTCGGGGACATGGACATGCCTATGTGCATCATGGGCAATGCAGCCTACCCCTTGCTCTCCTTCCTGATGAAGCCCTACACAGGATACCTGGACACCACCAAGGAACAGTTTGACGCCAGGCTCAGCAGGTGCCACAACACGGTGGAGGGCATCTCCAGCCTCCTCAAAGGGAGGTTCCAGTGTCTCCTCACTTGCCTGGACCTAAGCAACTGGAACAGCCCCCAGGTGGTGGCGGCTTGTGGTATCTTCCACAACATGTATGAGAACAAGGGGGGGTAGAGGCCAACCAGCTCACCAGGGCTCCGCTGCCATCCGGCAAGCCCATCAGGGGGCTGTGCACATCTGGGAGGCCTTGAGGCAAAGGCCAGCAGAGAACAGCTGTGAGACCCCTACATTGCCCCTCTGTGCCTTTTCTCCCCTGCCCTCCCTTCCCACCTTCCCTCCTCCACTCCCATTCCCTGCAGATAAAATAAACCAGACTTTTTTTGGGGGACAATAAACTGTGATATTTATTTGGAGAATATATAATGGGGGAGGGACTGGGGAATGAACCTGGGAGGGGGGAGGAGGGGAGAGAAAGGGCTCAGGGATGGGCCTGGGACTGGCACCTGTCTTGGGTGGCCCCACCACCTCATCTGCGGAGTCATTGGCAGCCCCGGGAGCGGGGCTAGCAGGAGAAACCCAGGGGCAGGTCTGGGTGCTGGGGGGACTTGGAGGAGAGCGGGTGCTGGGGGACAGCTGCTGACTCCATGGCAGCGACAATGCATTCAACAGCATTGGTATACACCGTGTACATTGCCTCGTGTTGCCGGGACAGCTACTCCCAGATGGTATGGAGCAGCTCCTGGTCAGCACGGCGCTCCTCTTTGAAGTTCCTGTTGAGGGAACGGAGGCACTCGAGGTGTTCCCTCACCAGGTCATCCTGGGGTCGTCTCTGCTGGTGGGTATCACAGGGTTGGAAGGATGGTGCAGGAGGTGTTGCGCAGGAGGTGTGCCCCACTCTCATCTGGTCCAGCTGTGAAGAAAAGTGATAAGGGCAGTCATCCCAGGAAACACTGTGCATGAAGCCCAGCCCTAATCTCTGAGTCAACACCAAAAGGTCGTGGTTAGAACATAACATACATAAGAACATAAGAACGGCCGTACTGGGTCAGACCAAAGGTCCATCTAGCCCAGTATCCTGTCTGCCGACAGTGGCCAGCACCAGGTGCCCCAAAGAGGGTGGACCGAAGACAGTGATCAAGCGATTTGTCTCCTGCCATCCCTCTCCAGCCTCTGACAAACAGAGGCCAAGGACACCATTTTATCCCCTGGACCTTTTATGGACCTAACCTCCAGGAAATTATCTAGCTTCTCTTTAAACTCTATTATAGTCCTAGCCTTCACAGCCTCCTCTGGCAAGGAGTTCCACAGGTTGACTACACGCTGTGTGAAGAAGAACTTTCTTTTATTAGTTTTAAACCTGCTACCCATTAATTTCATTTGGTGTCCTCTAGTTCTTCTATTTAGGAACTAATAAATAACTTTTCTTTATCCGCCCTCTCCACACCACTCCTGATTTTATATACCTCTATCATATCCCCCCTCAGTCTCCTCTTTTCTAAACTGAAAAGTCCCAGTCGCTTTAACCTCTCCTCATATGGGACCCGTTCCAAACCCCTAATTATTTTAGTTGCCCTTTTCTGAACCCTTTCCAAGGCCAAAATATCTTTTTGAGGTGAGAGACCACATCTGTACACAGTATTCAAGATGTGGGCGTACCATAGTTTTATACAGGGCAGTAAGATATTCTGTGTCTTATTTTCTATCCCTTTCTTAATAATTCCTAGCATCCTATTTGCCTTTTTGACCGCTGCACATGTGTGGAAGTTTTCAGAGAACTGTCCACGATAACTCCAAGATCTCTTTCCTGATTTGTCATAGCCAAATTAGCCCCCATCATTACTTTACACTTATCCACATTAAATTTCATTTGCCATTTTGTTGCCCAATCCCTCAGTTTGGGGAGATCTTCTTGGAGTCCCTCACAGTCTGCTTCTGTCTTGACTATCCTAAACAGTTTGGTATCATCCCAAACTTTACCACCTCACTGCTTACCCCTTTCTCCAGATCATTTATGAATAAGTTGAAAAGTTGGTCCCAGGACTGACCCTTGGGGGACACCACTAGTTACCCCTCTCCATTCTGAAAATTTACCATTTATTCCTACCCTTTGTTTCCTGTCTTTTAACCAGTTCTCAGTCCAAGAAAGGACCTTCCTCTTATCCCATGGCCATGTAATTTACACAAGAGCCTTTGGTGAGGACCTTGTCAAAGGCTTTCTGAAAATCTAAGTATACTATATCTACTGGATCCCCTTGTCCGCATGTTTGTTAACCCCTTCAAAGAACTCTAATAGATTAGTAAGACAGGATTTCCCTTTACAGAAACCATGTTGACTTTTGTCCAACAAATTATGTTCTTCTACACGCTCCACAATTTTATTCTTTACTATGATTTCAACTAATTTGCCCGGTACTGAAGTTAGACTTACCGGTCTGTAATTGCCAGGATCGCCTCTAGAGCCCTTTTTAAATATTGGTGTCACGTTGGCTACCTTCCAGTCATTAGGTACGGAAGCCGATTTAAAGGATAGGTTACAAACCACAGATAATAGCTCAGCAATTTCCCATTTGAGTTCTTTTAGAACCCTTGGATGAATGCCATCTGGTCCCGGAGATTTGTTAACATTAAGTTTTTCTATTTGTTCCAAAACCTCCTCTAATGACACTTCAATCCGAGACAGTTCCTCAGATTCATCACCCACGAAGGACGGTGCAGATTTGGGAATCTCCCCAACGTCCTCAGCCGTGAAGACTGAAGCAAAGAAATCATTTAGTTTCTCTGCAATGGCTTTATCGTCCTTGATTGCTCCTTTTATAGCTCGATCGTCTAGGGGACCCACAGGTTTTTAGCAGGCTTCCTGCTTCTAATGTACTTAAAAACATTTTGTTATTTCTTTTGAGTTTTGGCTAGCTGTTCCTCAAAATATTTTTGCTTTTCTTGTTACATTTTACACTTGATTTGACAGTGTTTATGTTCCTTTCTATTTATCTCACTAGGATTGGACTTCCACTTCTTAAAAAATACCTTTTGTCCCTCACTGCTTCTTTTACATGGTGGTTAAGCCACGGTGACTCTTTTTATGTCTCTTGCTATGTTTTTAATTTGGGGTATACATTTAAGTTGGGCCTCTATTATGGTGTCTTTAAAAGTTTCCATGCAGCTTGCAGGATTTGGCTCTAGTCACTGTGCCTTTTAATTTCTGTTTAACTAACCTCCTCATTTTGTGTAATTCCCTTTTGAAATTAAATTCCAGGGTGCTGGACTGCTGAGGTGTTCTTCCCACCACAGGAATGTTGAATGTTATTATATTATGGTCACTATTCCCAAGCGGTCCTGGTTATCTCCTGGACCTGATCCTGCGCTCCACTCAGGACTAGATTGAGAATTGCCTCTCCCCTTGTGGGTTCCTGCACCAGCTGCTTCAAGAAGCAGTCATTTAAGCCATTGAGAAATTTTATCTCTGCTTCTCTTCCTGAGGTGACATGTATCCAGTCAATATGGGGATAATTAAAATCCCCCATTATTATAGAGTTCTTTATTTTGGTAGCCTCTCTAATCTCCCTGGATCGTCGTGGTTCAGATGACGGCAATGTGCTCCGAGCAAGGCCATCTGTGGCCTAGATAACATGCATTGTCCTGCAGGGGCAAAGACATTCTAGGGGAGCCTTGCTACCCCCATGTCCTGGGTACAAGAAGGTATGAGAAAGTGCTGGCCAGACCAAGAGCCTGCGAGTGGCAGTAGGGGGACGGGCTGGCTCTGCTTCCCTGTGTTCGACAGGAAGAAGGCATTGGACAGGGAGAGAACTGCTATCCCTGCCCACTGGAGGAGCGGGAAGAGGATGTGGGGGGAGGGGTGTGTGAGCGGCAGATGCCGTTTCCTGGGGAAGGTGGTACTGCAGCCCCCTCCACATCCTCCACCTAGCAGGTTCCTCTGCCGGGGATTGGTGTCCTCCGCCTCACTACTCTTGATGGGGAGTGAATGCTTCCAGAGAGAACAGGCATGAGCTGTGCCATATGCGGCACTTCTGTGTGTTTCCCTGACCCTAGCCACCTTAGTGGTGGGCTTGTGGTGGGAAGAAGTCCCACCATGGAGTCTGAAGTAAGGCAGTCCTGTGCAGGAACCTTGTGAGAAGGAACAACAGGTTCCTGTGTTGCAACTTCATGGGGCTCAGTACTCTGGACTGGCGCTCCCTGTGCATCCAGGCACATATGCTGCTGTGTCATCCCCTGAAGAGAAGGCCGAGCGAGGAGTGCACAGCCCCTCGCAGCCTGCCGGCTCCCCCTGTATGTAGATAGGGAAAGTAATGGAACTCACCTGATGGGCCTTTCCTGGCACTGTCTAAGGTCTGGGAGACATCCGGGGAGGAGGGTACCGGATCAAGGGTGATGATCATGTCCTGGCTGGCAGACATGGTGTTAGTGCTGGCCTCCTCCTCCTCCTCCACAGCCCTGTCCTTCTGGAGGCTGACGACGGGCATTTGCAGGCTTGAGTCGATGACAAGGGGAGAGGAGGTGATGCCATCCAGCTGTTGGTAAAAGTGGCAGATTGGGTGCCGCTTCAGATCAGGAACTTTGTTCCCTGGCCTTGGTGTAGGCTTGCCATGGTTCTTTAATTTTCATCCTAACCTGATCCAGAGTGGCTGTGCCCCCTCTGAACCGGGCTGACGGCCATCTGGCCATAGATATCCGCATTTTGGTGTCTGATGCGGAGATCCTGGGGGTTGGACTGATCCCCCCAGACCTTGATCAGCTCCAGGATTGCTGCATCGTTCCATGAAAATGCCCTCCTCTTCCGCCCATGGCCAGGGGCTTCCAAGGTGGCTGCCGGGAGTGCTTGCAGACATGGAGGGCCCGCTGGAAGCGCTGGGGCTGGCCAGGGCAGCAGGGAAGGCTGTGCAGGGTCCTGCTGTGTGGCACAATGTAAGCAGGGCCTGTGTCGTGCCACAAGCACTTTCCCTTCTGCCTGCACCTTTAAAGCCTGCAGGAGAAGGAAACCTATAAAGTTTTGAGGGATGTGGACAGAGTGGTCATTAGGGCAGCTGTGAGAAGTCCTGGAGGCCAATTATATAAAAATAAGCACAGCTGTGCCATCATCCACACTCACTATTTCGAAACAGCCATTATTCCTTGTGAAATGAGCGTTTACTATTTTGGAATAAGAAGCCTGTTATTTCAAAATAATTTCAAAATAACAGGCTTGCTATATGGACGCTCACCTTGTTACTTCAAAATAACATGAGTTATTTCGAAATAATGCTGTAGTGTAGACATGCCCTTAATATGCCACAGGACTACTTGTCATTCCATCTTGTCCACTATTCGCCACTAGATGGTGGCAGAGAGCTTCTCGGAGCTGCTATAGACTTCTTTGTAGCTTCTTGGGATTCTTCTTATGCCGAAATTGACAAAAATTCACAAACAAAAACTGCTACAAAAATAAAGGGATGAAAAACCTGGGGATTTCTGAAAATCTAGAAAAATGAAATAGTGTAAAAATTAAAAGAGTGCAATTACTGTAAGAAAAAGAACAGTGAAAAGAAAATGACTACCTTCTATAGATGCCATCTAACTCCATTTTAATGGAGATGGGAGTTGTTGCTTCCAGACAATGAAATTTGACCATGAGCACTATCACACATTGGGTTGGATGGCTAGAGGCCCAGTGCACATCCCCATGCATGCCCAATTTTTTCACAAGGCTCAATGTTGGTGGGGCACAGTGTCTCTCTCAGAATATTTTGTGTAGTTCATTATGTCATTTAATTCTGTAGCAGGGCTTCGGTACCGCAGCAGGAATCACGTAGTTTGCAGAGATTGCCTTGCCCTCCTGTGTATTTCTGTCATGTTAACAGCTTTCATTAAAAGCAGTGACATGTGAAGGCTATTTAAGTGACTTATGTAAAATTGGTTTGATCATCATCTCCCATTTCTTAGTAACAGCATCAAACCCCCCTGGCATTCTAGAGCTTGTCTGCACAATGGGATATTGTGCTCTATGCAGGTGTATTTTCTAAAGCACAGTGACAGGGTGGAGAAGGCCCTGCCCCAGAAAGAGCAATAGGTAAGTCCTCCAAGAGGCTAGAGAGGTTTTAGAGGAACTGGCCAATAAGGGGTCAGGGAGGCCTACAAAAGGAGCTGCAAAGCTCAGCAGCAGTTAGTGTGGGGGCAGAGCTTGAGGTGAGCAGACTGCGAGGCTGACCGAGGAAGTTGCCTTCAGGAAGGGAAGCCCTGGAGGTGCCACTCTCACTGAGTGGGGGAAGAGTCTGAGAGGAAACAGAGACACATTCTTGGAGATGCCAGCAAAGGATACCGGGATGGGCCCCTGTGAGGCATGCACACCGGAAGGGGTTTGAGTATCACACAGGTGTGTGACTCAGCCAGAGGCTGAGTAGCCAAAAGTCTTTTGAGAAGAGGCAGTGCAGGCAAAAGCACTTGGCCAGATGAAGGCTGCTCACGTGAGGAGAGTGCCACCCTGTTACAAGCACACAAATGTGTTGCACGTGAATTGGTCCCATACAGTTCCTGTTGGTGCACCCTAACATAACTCAACATGAAGTGCACTAAAGAACCTTTAATGTACACAAGCAAGGTATACATGGATAAATTAAATCAAATCCCTGTAGAGCACATTACCCCATCATGCAGACAGGCCTTTAGTTATCAGTCTCAGTAGGAAGGTCTGGATTTGAATGTGGACAGATATTAAATCACCCTTCAGCTCCTACACATAGTCCTTTTAATTCAAGCTTAAAGGCACTACTAGGAAGGCCTGTGCTATGTGGAAGCTTATACTGTAGTTCACAATTGTCTGCCTGTAGCCCACCAATTCTAGGGATACACTGAGGCCAAAAATCAGCAGGGCTAATTTTCTGATACCTTTTAACAAGCACCGAATTCATATAAATTTACAAAAGAAAACTGAAAGTTTCAAATTAATGAGTGAGCTTTTTAAATAGATTCAAGACCAAAGTTTTTAAAAGCATGGTGATGATCATAATAAATAAGGTACTTTTTATTCTAAAGGGGGGCAGCCAGAATCAGCTACGTTTTAGCATAACATATCTTTAATCTAACACTACAGTCCTAAATCCATTCTGGATTTATACATGCCTCCCAGTTATTTCAGTTTTATCAGCGAAGAAAATGGAATAAAAAATTGTTTCATACTTAGCACCAAACAGATCACTTTATTCCAAAAGATGTGTTTAAATAATTCAGCTGTTAAAAAAAATTAACTATAATGTACTACAAAAAGAAATTAACACTGCCGTAGGAAAAGTAGATAACGTTTTTCTAAAGCTTTTTGATATGGTACTTTTTAGAATTAAATCAAGAGTGAACCAATATTTTTAAATGAGACTTTCAGTGTCCTTCAAATGATGTAGTAACTTATGTGCCCACTCTGGAATTCTTCAGAATTTTAGCTACAGAGAAGTTTATCAACATATGAAAAGAACATTAGCGTCTTCACAGAATTCTACAGTGGATTCATAAATAGGATTTAGCAACAAAAGAACAAGTACTTGTTAACACCCACTATACATATACAGCAGTTAATTCCATCACAAACTTTGTCACAACATATCAGAGCAAAATAACATTTTCTCCCCTCAACAACTTAGAAGTTTCCAGGGCTTTATCACCAAGCCAAGCAGTGTGTTTGCATTCTCCAATACAAACTGACAATCTAGTGATACAGTGCATTAAAAATTCTCTGTAGTATTGACTGCCTGAAGCTGATGCTCCCTTGCTAAATGCAATGCAATTCAATTAACAACTCTTCAATATACAATTTAATTTTTCTTTCATCTTGATCCATGGCCCAGCTTGAAATAAGGAATGCTAGAATAGATGTACTTTGAATACTGAAGCAAGTATTTATAAATAAACCTATCAAGCTTGTAATGATTTCTGTCATAACATGACAAAATAGATGAACCTGAATGTCTGAGTCTTTAAGGCTTAGTTGTCATTTTTCTTCACATTGCTAATGTTGTGGGACAGGTTTTCCCCTCAAAACCTCCCTCAAGAATACTCCCCTTCTCTCCTTCAGTAATATCTGCTGTTTCTGAAAATGTGTCTTTTCTTTTGCTTGACCATTCTTCAGAAAGAATAGAAAAAAAATACCATTCTACTACCTCTTTATGGGTGTGTCTACACAGAAAAGTTATTTTGGAATAACAGCCACTATTCCAAAATAAGTATGTGAGCGTCTACACAGCAATTCCATTATTTTGAAATAACAGACGACTTATTCCGACTTCTGTAAACCTCATTCTATGAAGAATAACGCCTTCCAAAATAGCTATTTCGAAACAAAGTTTGTGTAGACGCTCCACTTCTGCTATTTCGAAATAGCCCCCCCACCAGGGCCATTCTACTTTATTGCTCCTGGAACTCTAAATTGAGATAGCACGTCTACATTAGGGAAGCCTGCCTCGGCTTTTTGAGGCTTCCCTGCAGTGTAAATGTGCTATTTCGAAATAAGCTATTTCAGAATAACTATTCCAGAATAGCTTATTCCGAAATAACTGCAAAGTGTAGACATAGCTTAAGAGTGCAAGACACGTAACTTATAAGGTTCTAAATCCTGCATCTGGATTTACTGCTATAGATCCTGTGCCTGCAATTCCATACTCCTTTTTATCAGTTGAATGAGACTCTAGTCAAAAAGGGTTCAGACAACAGATCTGAATGGAGAACCTTTGGTTAAATTATATTATGAGTATCACCACTGTGGGCTGAAGACATGTATTGCTCTAAATGCTATCCAGAACATTTCCCCCAAATACAGTGTAAACATATTTGTGCACAAGCAGCGAGGAATCCTGTGGCACCTTATAGACTAACCAAAGTGTTGGAGCATAAGCTTTCGTGGGCAAAGACCCACTTCGTCAGATGCATGCATGCATCTGACGAAGAGGGTCTTTGCCCACGAAAGCTTATGCTCCAACACTTCGGTTAGTCTATAAGGTGCCACAGGATTCCTCGCCGCTTTTGCAGATTCAGACTAACACGGCTACCCCTCTGATATTTGTGCACAATTATTCATTCTAAATATACAGGCAATTTCACAATCAAAACCAAGTTTAGTTTCACGTAAAGGAATTAAATATTACATTTTAAAGTTATTTTGAAACATCTTTGAAGGAATTGCATTTAAAAGTTATTCTAGAATGAAACATCTTTGAAGATATTACATATCTTACCTATGCATGTATGAAGAAATATTGTCTATCAGCTCATTTCTGGCAGATTTACTATACAGCTTTAAAAATGGTTGAATTTATTACTGTTTATCAGAGAACATTCTGCTTTGGACCAGAGGCTTTTTTTAGTCTCTAAACACATTCATAAAAATAAACACTTATTCCTTTAGGTACAAAAGTAGCAGCACTGACATGGATGTCTAATAATCAGCATGAGATGTGTTTGAAAGTAAAAGGGGCTTATTTGAATAAGCTTAAGCAGCACTAGAAGTATAGTAATCAGTTTCAGATAAACCTAGTAAAATTGCCCTTTTCCAAGTGATATACTAAAGTACAGGAAAATATGTATGTTTACTACAAAATCACTGCATTTGTATCCAGATTTATAAAGGCTTCATTACAAATTATAATTTTACTTAATTATTTTTATTTGTTGTATTTTTTGCTTCTTTATTTAATCAGTTCATATATTTATGTTATGACTTTGAATGACACATTCCCTTTACAATTTGAGCAGGTATGTTAGTTATAGTAAGTTTTTTAATATCTTCACCCCATCTCTTATTTGTTTTTATTTCTAGCTGTAATTTAAAAAAAAAAATCTTACCTCAGTACTGTGTTTTTAATTGTGAGAGAAACAGCGCTGAGTATTTACAGTAATTAACTTGCCATTACTTGGAAAAACTACACTAATTGGCATGTTCTCCAAATCTGCAACACTGCAAAATTTAAAATACACAAAGATATAATTTACAACTAATCTATACTTACAATTAAAGTGAGTTCCACAATTTATTTCATTCTTTTTTTTACTAGCTACAAAATACAGTAAATGGGGTGTGCCATGTTCTGCTTTGCAAACACCTAGATTATAAATGCAATTTACACAGATTAATTAGAAATTAATGCATACATTTATGCCCTTTTTTTTGCAACTACAACATATTAAACATAGCAAAATTAAGGAATGGCTCCTGAAAAAATCAAATATTGTATCATTTCTATAATATATCGATTTTGTGCAGTTGCCTTTCATTTTACTAACTGCAGTAACAGGGAATATAACTTTCAGTAAGTATATTTTTTAACATTTAAAGTGCACATTAGAATTTGTAATTGAGGCCATTATGTGAGCCTATTAACAAGAGAATGTGCTGATGGATGTCAGGTCACCTTCTGAAGAGTCATTACCTGGGACAAAAACCTCAGATGAAATCTAAGAGTTCCCTGTACTCCATACTTTATAATGCATCCCCTATGCAGAGAGGCAGTATGAGGCCCATGTACCAATAAACTCCACTGATCTATTTTGAGGGTTCATGTATTTTGTATAGGCTTTGTGGTGATCTCTGGCATGGTGGAAATTCCACCATAGGTGAAAAATTATTCTTTTGGAAGTAAACAACTTGGAGAATAAACTTCAAATCTGAGCACACAAGTTTAAGGTGGGCTATAAGGGTACACTATTTGGTCAAAGGTCTCCTAGTGTGGATGCCTCGCTCAGTTTTGCCTGGCCAAAGATTAAAAACTCTCAGGGGTAGGGGCCACCTTTGTTTGTATAATCCTAGCGCAATGCGGGGGGGGGGGGGACCTCTAAAGCACTTACTATGAGCCCCCAGCCTGACAGCACTTACCAAAGTAAACAATACTTGACACCTTTTTAAAGGGCCAAATGCTGTTTTCATTAAAGTTAATGATAGCTTACCATGATATGTGAGCCTATTAACAAGAGAATGTGCTGATGGATGTCAGGTCACCTTCTAGAGAGTCATTACCTGGGACTCTGATAATGGCCCTCAGAGAATGCAGAAAGCTGTACAAAAGTCACCAAATTCAGATTCTCTCTACAGACTTTTGCGGGCACAGCTATGCTGATTGGGGGAGGGGGAGGGGGGGAAGGAGGTGACAAGGTGTGATCTTTAACTGACACAGCTGTGCCACTAAAAATCCCTAGTGTAGCCATATTTATACTGGCAAAACTATGCTTTAGCTGCTATGCCTTATTTTGTTCTGATGGATCTGATGTAAGCTGCATCCGATAGGAGTGCTTTGGTGATATAACTATACCTAAAGTCCCTGCTACAGAAGTAACCCAGCCCTGTTCCACACTTTAAACTTATATCACCATACCCAGAGTGCTGAGAAGTATGAAAAATCCACAGCCCAGGCACCAGACCTAATCTGACCTAATGCCAGCAGAGATAGTGCTAGGCTGATGGAAGAATGCCATTGATCTAGCTGGCATTGCTCAGGGAGGCGGAGTTCCTACAGAGATGGGAAAACTCCTTCCATTGCTAGGTGCTGCATCCACAGGAACTTGGTGGAATGAGGATAATCAAAGGGACAGAGTCACACCGGGGTAAAACATATGCCAGACTATCGGAAGGGGGGGCTATGAGGGGTCTGGGGTGGAGTGGGGATGCGCCCCTCGGCGCTGCGGGACCAACCCGGCCAGGGGCAGATGTTCATTTTGCGGGGCCCAGGGCAGCACAATTTTGCGGGGCCCCCCTTTGCCATGGCGCACGCGCGGGGCTTTTTGAAGCGCGGGGCCCGGGGCGGCCGCCCCGCTCGCCCTGCCCTATATCCGCCCCTGAACCCGGCAGCACCCCAGCTGCTCTGCCCCGGGCTTCCCAGAGTCAGCCGCTGGTCAGTTTCAGCAGCAGCTGACTTGGGGAAGTCTGGGGCAGAGCAGCTGGGGTGCTGCCGGTTGGTCCCGCTGCGCCGCATCCCCACTCCACCCCAGACCCCTCATAGCCCCCCCTTCCGATAGTCCAGCATATCTGATAATCTGCCACCCCCTGGGTCCTAAAGGTGCCGGATTATCGGAAGTTTACTGTATTAGGAATCATTAAAAAAGGGCTGTAGAATAAGACCGAGAATATCTTATTGCCTGTATACAAAACTATGGCACACCCAAACCTTGAATACTGTGTACAGATGTGGTCGTCTCATCTCAAAAAAGATATATTGGCTTTGGAAAAGGTTCAGGAAAGAGCAACAAAAATGATTGGGGTTTGGAACAGGTCCCATATGAAGAGAGATTAAAAAGATTGGGACTTTTCATTTTACAAGAGACTAAGGGGGGATATGATAGAAGTCTATAAAATCATGACAGGTATGAAAAAGTGAATAAGGAAAAAATAAGTACTTGTTCCCATAACATAAGAACTAGAGGTCACCAAATGAAGTTAATGCGTAGCAGGTTTAAAATAAACAAAAGGAAGTTTTTCGTCACACAGCACACAGTTAACCTGTGGAACTACTTGCCAGAGGATGTTGTGAAGAACAGGACTTTTAACAGGGTTCCAAAAAGAGCTAGATAAATTCATGGAGGTTAAATCCATCAATGGCTATTAATCAGGTTGGGTAGGAATGATGTCCCTAGCCTCTGTTTGTCAGAGGCCGAAAATGAATCACAGGAGAGGGATCATTTGATGATTCCCTGTTCTGTTCACTCCCTCTGGGGCATCTGGCATTGGCCACAGTTGGAAGACAGGATACTAGGCTAGACAGACATTTGGTCTGACCAAGTATGGCCATTCTTATGTTCACATTGTGGGATTATGCTGGCATAGCTACTTTGCCACAGCTATGCTGCTATAGCACTTGTAGTGTAGATATGGCCCTGCTCTTACTAAGGTGTTACAACTCAGTTCTCTCCCATCCACACACAATACCTCTCTGGCCTCGGTAGTTCACCCATCCTGCAACATAGACCCAGGAGCTGCTTTTGTAACCACCACAAGGTGGATCTGAATCCGGGACCTCTAAAGCTTAGTATAGGAGCCTCTACCCTTTGAGCTAAAAGCCAGCTGGCTCTCAGCCCATGCTGTAGAGGTCTCTTGGTCTTATCTGTTGCTGTGGTCTAGGTGCCACTGCATGGGACAATGAACCACACTAGGTGTGTGGGTTACACTTTCGTATGTGCTGGTAATCAGTATTCCCTATAATTTGAGCACTTGGGCAGTGCCCCCAGGAGAGATTCAAATGAGGCCCAGCTAATTAGCAGAGTGCCCACAACGCCCACAGCCAGCAGCATGTGTTTATACTGGTCATGCACATCTGTACATGCCTTGGTGCACATAAAAAAAAATTATCCCACACTTAGATGGAAAGTATTAGAGGGAACATTGCTGATAATCCAGACATTTTGCAGCGAGGACACAGGCAGGCTACAATACCTGAGTGTTGACAGTCCTCCAGTACCTTCCCACAATTCTTCGGTGTGCCCAGGAAAGACACCACCTCCCACAATTAACTGGGAAACAATCCGAGCAACACAGCTCACAGCAGCATGAAGAACAAGAAGATATGCCTCCAGAATTCCTAGTGAGAGTCCCACCATGATACAGAGAAAGAAAAAAATGTGACTGTTTCCTCAAATATCTTACCTTCTAGTGTGACGCAAATATTTCCCACAGAAGAGACATACAAAACTATTCACCACACATCTTCGCCTCACTACAACTTAAATAGACTTGATAAATAATGGGAGGTTTGCATGGCAATATTACCACCGTCACTTAATACATGGGGGAATTTAGGCACACACACAAAAAGTGAAGCTTCAGGGGTAGCTGAGTTAGTCTGTTACAGAAAAAAACAACAAATGGTCTGGTAGCACTTTATAGATTAACAAAACATGTAGATGGTATCACGAGCTTTCGTGGGCACTGCGCACTTCAAACAGGAAGCCTTTGGCAGAGCTGGGAGATTCAACTCTCAAGTCTCAATCTCCTAACCACAAGGTAATCCTTCCATTCCATTCCATAACTTTTAATGTAATGATCAAACTTTAAAATTAAAGCATATCCTGTCTCTCCGTGATCTCAAATGAAATAAGGAAAAGAAAAACTATGGACAAGCTCAGCATACTATAACTTATTTTTACCACCTCCTTATAAAGTTATATATTGAGTAATAAAGCTGCTCCTGCAACATGATGCACTGAGAATCTTTATCAGGACTAAATTAATAGAGGCTTAGTGCAAAGATTGCAACATTTGAATTGCATTTTCAATCTAGTTTTCTCTCTTAAAATAAAGTATTGCTGAAGGACCAAGATTTGCCATTTAGAAAATATCAAAGTAAATGTTTGCTTTTTAATTGTAAGGTCAGAATTATAAACCAACTGTTCTGGTTCAGAATGCTCAACATAGCATCTCTCAAGTTAAATCTGAATGAATTTGTAACAACATGAATTGCATTCAGAAATAAGGCGTGTTTTCCGCAGTAGCACAATCAGGAATGCACATACATGAAGTGCTTCCCGCTTCCTTCTAGCACAAAAAACAGAAAGGAGCAACATAAAGCTTTTAAAATTACCTCTTTTCATAACAAATGGACTGTTATAGAATGAGCATGCCACCTCAACACAACTCAAATAAATCCAGACCTAATAACAATGCCAGATTTTCAAAAAGAAGCATTAAAAAGCATGTGAGCACTTTTACAAGTGCCAGACTTGCATGAATGCATGGAGGTTTGCACATGAGCAAGACGTAGCATATCTTACTTGGACACACAAATTAAGCATATGCATGAGCGTGCGTCTGCATACTAAAAATGTGGCCCCTTAAAAACAAATCTTTTACATGCTTAACATATTTAGGACTTGAACCCAAGCTCATTGAAGTTGTTTTATTTCAATGGGGTTTGGATCAGGTCCTTACCAAAATCATGTGGTACTATCCAGAAGAACACATACACAACCCATACACCTTATCCTTACAGCCACTTGTGCAGAGGACTTACAAAGCAACCCACGTGTTCTGGCATGACAATACCACTAAGTGCCATAAAGAAACCCTTTTGCATGCCAAAACACTGTAACTAATGTGGACCACTAGTCACTTATGAATAGGCCCCCAAAATCTTTGTATTTACTTATTGTTATTTTTGCTGAACTCTGGGCCTTCCCAAGAAATTTGAATCTTGAAAAAAATATACGTGAATACGCCTTTCATAACCCACTGATTTAAATGTGAGGCAATTATTAAGAGGCTGCTGTTAATTATCATCAACCAACATTTAGGCTGCAGAAGCACCCAAACCCCATAATCAGGTTGGGCCTCATTGTGTTATGTACTGCATAAACACTTACCACGACAGCCCTACCAGGTGCTGCCAACAAAAGATTATCAAGTAAGGAGAAGCATTCCTTTCAGCTAGCAGTAGGGATTGTGAAATGAGAGAATGGAGACAAAGATGACAGGCTATTAAAAAAAGTTCTGAGCAAGTAAAATATTGTACTACTTTCCAGGGTGGAGAGATGAGATTAAATGATGGCAAACTGATTACAGACTTAGTGAAGGTGCACAGTGCTTCAACTGCACTATAATAGAAAGCTTAGAAATAGCTTAGACTGACAAAGCTAATAGTGCCTTCTAAGCAAACATTTTGCTTACCATTTCTACCACGGTTAATATTTTTGGTTATGTCTCCCTCTTGAATAGTGCTCTTTTCATAGGCGCCACCTATGACTTTGGGGCTGTCGCATCCCCTTTTTCCTCCCCCATCACTTTCTCACCCTAGTGTCCCCACACTTGCCAACTCCTTCCTCACCCCGCCAGCGCCTCCAGCCTGCCAAAAAGCTGATTTGTGATGTTCAAGCTCCAGGGCAGGAGCAGTAATGGGGTGGGGCAAGAGCGGAGAAGGGAAGGGGTAGGACTTGGAGAAGGGGTGCATTGGGGGCAGGACCTGGAGCAGAGGGAGGGGTCAAGCACCCCCAACAAGATGAGGAGAAGTCAGCACCTACAGTTCCTATGGGTGTTTTAGGTCTTTTATATTTAAACTGGTCTGTAACCATACAACCTGGAGCTTCAGTCTTAAATCTCACAAGCTGAGAAAGATCAGGAAGCAAAGTAGTTGTTGGATGAGTGCCCCCCCAAGTCAAGGTCTGGGTGCTATAAGTAGTAATGACAGTGATTCATAAATCATACGTTACACTCTTTCCTCTAAGTGCTGATATGTTGCTCCAGCATGGCATTCAGGAATCACCACAGTGTTTCTATCTGTTGTAGAAGGGTATTTAAATGCTTGTCATGAGAGCAGAACAGATACAGAAGTCACTGAAGGAGAAAAACATTAAGTAGGGTGTTTTCTTTTTAAGCCAAAGCCATATTGTTTTTAATAGCACCACAAACGTACCCAACAGTGTTTAAAAAGACAAATAGAACGAGATTCCTAATCAGAAAAATTTACTGACTACCTATAGGGACTCCTCTATCACATTGAAGGGCATGAAAAAAGTCTAGATAAAAGGGGAAATCTTTTAGGGCTCAAATCCTGTAGAGTCTAGTTTGTATGAGCCATTTCAAATGAACTCTGTGGGATTTGGACACAGCCCTACTTCTAACTCCAAAAATATAGAAGATGGAGTCACATTTGCCTTATTTTCTTTTTTTCAAATGAACTTTTTTGTATGTCAAAATGATTGAATGTCCATTACAGATTCATAAACAATAAGAAAGGGAAAAAGGAGAGAAAGCCTAAAAGACACTATCAAAAGTTTCCACCTCACAATTATATTTTGCTAACAAACATTTTGGTTTCTTTCTGTAAGTGTGAAAAGGACTCTGAGCAATCCATTTTCAACATCTGATAACTGCTTTACTGAGACCCAGTTGTACACTCAAGTTGTTTAGGAATGACTTATATGAAAACCTATGAAGTCTTCCTTGATGCCAGTTTTTGCATAGTTTTGTAAAGGAAAACAAAGAATCAGTTTGGTGATAAAAGTGACCCACTGGATATCACCATAACTTTTGATGAAAGTTATCACAGTACATATTAAATCATTAGCAACAAACTCTGCAGCCTGCTGGTTTTAAAATGCAGACAGAGAAATTCAATGCAGAAGCAAAATAGAGCCAATAATATAATTACAGCACTATGCCTGTGTAGTCTAAGTTAATGTTATTATTTGACATTGCAAGGCTATGCTATTCCCCATGAGTCTCAGTGGAGACAAGATTCACTCTAATTGGTTCCAAAGCACAACCTACCAACAACAATCTTTCCTCAGGACCAGTAATGTTAATTTCCACACGACTGTAAATAGTGTTTGCAAACAATACAAACATGGTAATAGGAGGCTAGGTGGGTAATTAATGTGGTTACAAAGCAGCTTATTTGCATTTTTATTTAAAACTCCCTTCTTTAAAAAGCAGCTCAGATTTCTCATTGCAAAAGGAGCCTTGGTTAAGGAGCAGAGCAGTAATTACTCTCTTTAGGGGTTCTTTTATATATCCTTTAGGGAATTAGAATGAAAAGATAAGCAGAATTATAAAGGGAATCATGTAAAATATAAAAATGTACTATAAACACTTAGTAGTGTATTTACCATAAGTGAAGCTTGCCTTTTTCATTAATGGAATATATTACAAGCACACATCACACTCAGAATAATTGTGGAGATGGTTAGAAATTTACAATCAAGACATTTTAAATTATTTTCAAAATTTAGTTCCACAAGTGAAATGAGAGCAGAATTCTATTTGTGTGAAAACAATATATACAGAGGGTTTTCCCCTATCAACAACATACACTGTGGGGAAAAAGCAATTAGATAATGAGAGTTTATGGGGGAAAAGGTTCAGATAAATAGGATTCTGCTGTATTCTATGTTTCTCAGAATATATGTAAAAAAATCAGTACGACGCACAGAGACTTATCTATGCATATCTGCAAGATATGGTATGTAAGTACATGAGGGCCAAGATTGGCAAGCAGATGTCTAAAATTAGGCCTGATTCTCAGAAGTGCAGAACCAGCCACTCCCATTAGTTTTAAATGAAGCAGCTGATGACCTGATTTTTTTCAGAATTGCTAAGCAATTTACTTGGGCACCTAACCATGAATTTAGAAGCCCGGGTTTAGGCACCCATTTTTGGAAAGCATGGCAAAATCTAATCATGGCTAAGTGATCTGCTGGCAATATTCTCTCTTGCTTTCACAGTTTCCTAGATGCTGGAGATGGGTAGTTTGTTTTTTAATGAACACCAAGGTTGTATCAAAAACAGTGTTTTACTAAAATCATGAACACAAATATCATTCTCCTGCAAATGTACTATGTATTACATTGCAGACATTTCTGAGAAGTGCAGTGAGATGGTAGAAGACAAGTGGGATGATAAATTCTGATGAAGTGGGTCCAATGCACAATATTATGGCAGGTTAAAAATTTACAAGCTATTATATGAAAAATGTATTTTACACTAATTAAATATAACACTAACTTCACAGCTATGCAACAGCACTTTTCCTTTATTAGTTGGCAATGGGATTATGGCTTCAGATGTTAGATGTTGACATACAATTTAGAGCAGGGGTGGGCCACCAGCAATTTTAAACCACCCAGTGGGAAGAAGGATCTGGAATTTGCCCTAATCTGCACATCTCCCAGAAGCAGCAGCACTTCCCTCCTCCCGTCCCTAAGATTAGGACAGCCCGAGGGCTCCATACTCTGCCCCAAGCCTCCAGGAACTCTGGCCAATGGGTGCTTCAGAGGTACAGGAGCGGCCCGTCCATATAGGTGAACTAGGCAGTCGCCTAGGGTGCCAAGTTAAATGGGGCGCCAAATGGTGGCGCAATATCATTGAGGGGTTTGGAGGTGGGAGCGCTCGCTGATTGCATGGTTCGCCTAGGGCACCACTTGCTGGCAGCTGGTCTAGGGCCGCCCCTGCAGAGGTAAAGCCTCAGGACAGGGGAGGGGAGGCAGAAAGTGCAGCACACAGAGCCTCTGCATATGAGCTGGCTAGAAGGGGGACATGCTGTTGCTTCTGGGAACTGCTTGAGGAGGTAAGCACTGCCCAGAGCCTGCACCCTTAAGCTCCCTCATGCACCAACTCCTTATCCCAGCCCTGATCCCCTTCCCATCCTCCAAAACCTTGGGTCCCAGCCCAGAGTACCCTCCTACACTCTCAATCTCTCATCCACTGTCCCACCCCAGAGTCTGCACCCCAGCTAGACCCCTTACCCCCTCACAAAGCCCAACCCCAATTTTGTGAGCATTCATGGCCTGCCATAAAATTTCCACAGTCTGATGAGGCCCTCAGGCCAAAAAGTTTGCCCACCCCTGATTCAGAAAAACCTAAAAATAAAAATTACAGCAAGACACCCAAGGCATAATTTACTATTCGGAAGTATCCCGTAGTCAGAATGTTATTAAACCACTAAGGTGAATCTCCTTTGATTGTCACTCTACTAACTTCCTTCTGTGCATTGTATATGAAAAGCCAAGAATACAATGGGATATTTTTGCTGACCTTGCAAAATGACACCAGGTCAAACAAAATCTGTTTTTTTTTTCCACTCTGAGGTCAAGCATGAATGAAGTAGGCATAAGGCTGATATGTCCAGAACTCATCCTTCTTCTCATGAGACTGCCTTGGTGCTGGTGTACATTTGGTTTGGGATTGGCAGCCTCTACTAGAGTGAGACATCACACCCTCATTTCTTTCACTAGGACTACTGCAATCACCCTAGTCAAATCTCCTTACCCATCATTTCTACCGCTTGTACTAATCCAAGAAACCTATCCCACCTACACCTATTTTTCTTTTCCACCATTCAGATCATTATTCCTCCCTATTAAAACCCTTCCAAACACTTCCTGTTCCTTTCCATAGGACATTCCTCACAGCCAATGTTCTTCCCTGTACTGTCCCTTCCTTTTTCTCTTCCCCAAGATCCTACTATTCCTTCACCCAAATCTTCCTACCTCCGCTGCCCCCACTTACATGACCAGCCATTTGGCGCAGTGGAGGGAACAACCCCAACCTCCACTGCGCCAACCAACTTCAAATTCAAGTACCCTTGAATGTTCTTCTTCCAGGTTGGCAGCCACTGCTAACCCATTTCTGCAGCTCTCTTATCTATGCTGTAACTACAATATACATTTTAAAAACTTTGATAACGTTTTGACAAACTCTTGGAACTACAAGAAATCGACAAAACTAAAAAATGCAGATCCCATTTCTTTAATTACATTTCTTCTCCTAATATTTTATCAAGGGCCAAGTACTGATAACATCTAACACTTCGTGCAGTGCTTGCTACCAGGAGCAGTACACCTGGAGTCAGTGCGACTACTAATGACAAGAGGTCCTATATTTGGCAGCAAGTGCTTGTAGCTCTACAACTCAGACAGTAAAAGTTTTTGGAAAGGATCATAAGCTGTTTCTACAGGGTATGTCTGTTCGGTACCAGAAGAACCTGTGGCACTAGAGAAACATTATTAACATTTATAAATCTGAAATCAATAAAGTGTATATTTTTGGTAGTAGATAGATTGTATAAAAGGGTATTTGTGGAAAGGGAACTGACTAGATATTTTCTACCAATACTTTCAAATTTAAAAAGTTGTTAAAAGTTAAATTATGTCACTGTTTTTATATAACTAACTCATATATTTAGCATAAACTACTGAGATCCCAAAGAATGTGTATCAGCTGAAAAAGAAATACTTCCAAGCTCTATAAGCATGGTGAGAAATTAAAGTGAATAAAGAGTAAGATGTTATATTAATTAAACATTTGGAGCAGATCCATAATGTTTAATGAAAATGGAAGCCATTTGAGGTCTTAAATGACTGGAAAATGCCTACCAAATCCTTCAAAGCCTCCTGCACCCACCCATACTGACTAGAAGTCTGCTTTATAGTTCATAAGTGTTATTATTTTACAATATCAGTATATTTATTTGGATAATAAAACTACATCTTTGCTACAATAATGGTGCAAGCTTAACTGTATGTATAGACAAATAGTTCAGCTGTAGTCAGTAGATTGATTCTGTATAAATGATATCCGTTATTCAGTGTTGGACATCTTTCTAAATGCAAGGATCTGCTATATAATTCAGACTCTGGTTTTACAGTGGTTTCATTACCAACCATAAAAACTGTAACAGTGGAACTGTATAAACAAACTGAACAGTGTTTTTACTGTAAAACATGAATGTAATATAAATATTTGTCTTTCCCTTCTCTCAGCATCTGTAATGAGAGCAGCAAATTCATGCCATATGTTTATAGCACAAGAAAAAATAGATCTCAACAATTCATCCATGTGGATGCTGGTGAAGCTATTTAATATTTTTAATTCATCCATTTGTTTTTCCTCATAAATTTTTTTGCAAATCATTACAGAAAAAGAATCCTTACCATTGCCAGTCACTAAATTCATTGCTGTTCTTAAGGGTGTTTGCCTGGCAAGAAGAATGTAGACACATTATCACTGCAGAAATCTATCAAGACTAGTTGCTCTGACACGCTGAGAAACATCATTGTGGGTAACTGCATTACCAATATACAATACCAAAAAGACACACAAAATTTGGAACTCTAAAGCCTATCAATGACTTGAGACATTCTAAAGATACAGCTAATTAGCCCTTCCATTAGCAGACTGTGTTACAGTATATCTGAACCTTAATTTTTCTTAGAGCTGCTAACACATTTGAATACTGTTCACAGTTTTGTGTGTTACCATATAACAATTTATTTATGAGCTGTACTCGGAAGATGGCTTTACCAGTAGCCCCAAGAACCAGGCCCTGCATCCTTCAATATTGCACCACATACTGATATGGAACTGGACTGAGAATCCATTTGTTTCATGCAACTCATAGCCTACTATCAGATGGTTATGACATTTAATTACTACCAACCTCAGCCAGAACTGCATTAATAACATCAGTTCTCATCTAACTCACATTACAATCAACTGAAAGATTCTAACTTGAAAGAGAGTAAGGTCAGGCCTTTATAAATTAAAAAGCTTATGCGCTGCTAGTTATCCTACATCTTTTCCTTGTTATTTAGTCTTCAACTTCTTTACCATATTCAGAGCACTGAAGAAACGTGCCACCCCCTACTGATATAAAAAACAGGACAATGTAGCACTTTAAAGACTAACAAGATGGTTTATTTGGTGATGAGCTTTCATGGGCCAGACCCACTTCCTCAGATCAAATAGTGGAAGAAAATTGTCACAACCATATATACCAAAGGATGCAATTAAAAAAATGTATCCTTTGGTATATATGGTTGTGACAATTTTCTTCCACTATTTGATCTGAGGAAGTGGGTCTGGCCCACGAAAGCTCATCACCAAATAAACCATCTTGTTACTCCTGTTTTTTGTTTCAGCTACACCAGACTAACACGGCTACATTTCTATCACTATTCTACATGCAAGGCCCTACTGATATAGTGATGGTTTTACTACATTGTATTTTACAATATAATAGCACATACTCTAACAAAGTATGACATTCTGTAGCCATGCAATACCTCATCACAAAAATAATTTCTCCACAGTAAAGTATGTTGAAATATCCATACTTGTTTTTTGAACATTTTCTTTGACAGTGTTTATTCATTATAAAATTTGCCAGAACATTTGTCAGAGAACTGCCATTCAATACCATTTTGTGGAACCAACAGCTGCAGATTCTTAGTTGCACATGATTCCCACAGTACATACAATCAGCTGCCTCTCCCCAGATACCAAACTCTTTTTACTAGCTACCTGCGCTTTCAGAAACATCCTTACAACTTTCCATGACTGCGCTCCACAGCTTCCTGCTAATCAGCCACATGGAGTCCATTCTCCATTGACCATGTCAGTGGTCTTCAGAATTTTTAGTGCAATTTGCCAAATTTAGGCATCCTATACCTAGGATTGTGGTGAGGAAAACAACTATGTAGATCTTGTGGCATTCTTGGGATAAAACAAAAACTCAATGAATAAGCACACAATGGGTAGCAAGAGTTTTATCTTCCAGATCAAGATTAGCATCCACAGGGGTCAAGATGATAAAGGCAGCACAAGAATCTTTGCCTGACAGAGGTAACATTTCTTTTCAACATAGCATATTCAATACACAGAACCAAAATGAACATCTGAAGCTCACTGTCAGCTAATCCTTTCTCCTTGAGAAACTTGGCTCATGTATAGAACCCTGCATGCATTCCTCACAATTGGGGGACACACACAAAGCCTAGGCATATAACTTACTTCCTGTCTTTGTATATTTCAGTTGGAAAGCCAAGACTTAAGGATCAGGTTTTAATTTTAGTCACAGCGAGTGTCTATTAATCTATTATTCTCGATAGGAGTCACCCTCAGGTGAACAATACTTTGACAGGTGGACAATACTTTTTTAAGGAAGAGCGGTTTTTCAAAAAGGGTTTTTTTCCCCAAAAAGCTGCATCCAGACTACTTTCACTTTCGAAGACCCGCTTTCGAAAGAGTGATCAGAAGAAGATATGCAGAATTGCCGCAGAATTTGCATATCCTCTTTCGAAAAAAACACATAGCTTAGACGTACAGTTAGACAGTTTCTGTACTTGTTACTTTTATACCTTGTAGGCATCATCATGTAAAAGAAATTTAATCTCTATTTGAGGTAACTGCCATCTTAATATTGAAGAAAACTACTGTAGTACATTTCTCCAGACTTTTGTTAAGAAAAAATAAAATGTTCAATTTGTTTTAAATAGCTAATTAAAATATTGAAATTTGATAGAAATAAAAACATGCAAGTTTCTCAATACTAAAAGCTTCTGATGTATTATTCATCCACATTGTGAAGAATTTTCTTGAGAATATAGTTAACATCTGGAGCTATGTAGCTTTGTCCAACTGTTATGCTTATACCCAGTTAGAAAATGTATTGATAATACAATATAAAATAAACTCCCTAACTCCTCTTTCTGGGGCATAGATTTCAATGTTCATCAGAGCAACTATGTGTACTAACTGCACTGTAGTGTTTTTCATTAAGCCTTAAAGTCAATTAAGCTGTGAATTGGAACAATCATTCCTCCTTTGTGAAGTATTGATATTCTTTCTTGGCTGCTTTAGGGCCTTTCAACTACTCAAGGAGAGATTTGTTTGACAATTTATGATTAAAATTAATTATAGCTCTAAAATTCCAATTTCCTTTCTTCTGAGTAAGAAATTATCAAACTCAGTTTTAAACTGATATTGAGCTTTATCTGCATGGGCAGCTTCCATTCTCCAGACATCTACTGTAAAGCAATCCATGTCTCTCTTTGGTTTGATTCCTTTACAATAGATCTCTTAGTCCATACCAATATACTCCGCTACTACTCCCCCAAATGTGTGTGTGGGTGGGACTTGTTTTTGTTTTATTTCTTGGTTCTAAAAAAGGTAAAGCTATAACAGCTACAACACTTGAAAAATTGTTTCTTTGGGTATATAAAAAGGACAATTATTTCTGTATTTGCAACATTACCTAAACTTCACTACTTTACTGTAGGAAGTAAGCAGAATACTGTAAATACAAAAATAAATGTTATTCAGCTCACAAGTTTTCAAGTGTGATCATTGCAGAGCTGGTATCAAAATCTCCACAAAATAGCTTTTTGGACACAACTAGCAGAAAATTTGCAGTTTTCTACATTTGTCTTCCACAACCAGCCAAGTCCTCCCCTGTGGTATTTTAATTTACAGCGCAACTGCTGATCTGACAAACCTGGTTTTCCTGGATATCATTAGTATTATCCCCAAGTCCTTTAGGTCAAGTATTTTCAGTCCACGTGGCTTTTTTTTTTTAAAAAAAGCTTACTTTTATGTCTGAATTGCACCATTCACTGAAAAGAGATAATCTAAAATTGATTTTTGTGTAACAATAACTGATTCTTTTGTAGTAACAAAACTACCACCAACAAAAAAGATAGCTCTCTACTGATACTTACACAGCCTACATTTTATGGCACTATTGGTGATGATCTCATAAATCAAACCCACCAGAAGGTCAAGGGAGTTACTCACGTTGTTCTCGTAACTTCATTTAAGCTTACTGTATTTCAAAACTTACTTTATCGAATTCCATATTATTCTAGGTCTTCACATTTTTAAACAAGAATAGTATTTTTGCCATAAAAAGTTAGATACGTGATACATACATAATTAGTCAATACAAGAGAATCAAAAAATATTTGTTTCTTTAATCATGTTCTGAGTATTTGAACATTTGCATTTACTTTAAAATAAGCAGAATACTTCCCATGTTGTCATGTTTTCTTTAAAAAGCTCCTTTCTTCAGGAGAGGGGCATTTTCAGGTTAACAAGCTTCCACACTTCCTTACAGAGTGTATGTGTGTGTAACAAAGTAAATATCAAGTACAATATTGTAATTAGTATTAATTAAATTAATCTAAGATGCATAAGTATTACAAATACCTCTTTTTGTTTTGAATAACTGTGCTGTCTCTCTTTTCGCTGCTCCCTCTGCATTTTCCTCAAGATTGCTTACAATTTGATGTAAATTTTAAGCATCTTGTAATTCACCAATTAATTCTCTCCTGGTTACACACTCCATGTAATTAAAGTTCAGTAATAACTTATTCTTTCTGCTCCAGCACCTGCATTTCATTTGTTTATTTTGCCAGAGTCATAAATCTGAAGTACTGTCAAAATGCCACAATATTAGTGCAATAATCAAAGTTAATTAGTGCCTCTCAATAAACAACAACAAAGCCATTACAAAGATGCATTGAAGGTTCTTCAGCTACCCACTTTACAGATGAGATTGTATTCTAAACAATTAGAATCTGAGAACTGTTAGTAAATAAAAGTATTGTTTTTAAGTAATTTGAATCAAGATAGTAATCTTCATTCAATTACCAATTCATTAACTTTCACTAAGGTAATATATGTACTTACACAAGTAGTCTGATAGTCCTGTAGTCTGCACAAAGTACCCAAAATAACTGTTGCTTTCACTAAATTCTGATAACTTCTGGAAAAATACTTTTTAAAATTAAATGTGCAAACTTGCAAAAAAATTATATATATATATGAGGCACTTGCCATTATTTTAACTCCCTCTTCTGTTGAAATAGTTTAATTACATTTACTGTGGACATTTAGAAAGAATAAATCAATTTAAAAAGAGAAGCTACTCAAAAATTCATCTATATTGGAAGATAAATCTAAAGTGAAATTTAAAAGTAACACAATTACAATCTTCAAGTGGGCCCCTTTGAGATTCCACTGGTGTTATCGAACAAAGAGAACAGACAGTTTCCATTTCAGTAGGAACTATAGAAAAAACAACCCTTAAAATACAGTATTTTGTACTTACTTGACCGAGAGAGAAGGCTTTAATCCAAAATGCCTTCTTCAAGAACATGTGGCCAGAAACTATTCTTCTAATATTGTACCTCCATTGCAGGAGGCTTGCAATCACGGTACCACATTCTCTACAACCCTCCACCTATCTCTTTGTGTATTAATAGTCCTTTTGATTTATCCAGCATACCACATCGTCCATCAACTTTCCTTTCCAGTGCCCATAAACCTGCATCACCAGCTGAACTCAGCAAATCAAATCTCTTTTTTCATACAATTTCTGACCAACATTTGCTGAGTTCCAATAATCTCCAATATTTTTTCATTACATGGTTTCTATCAATGATATTTTCAAATTTCTTCAGTAACATGATAATTTCAGAAGAATTGTAGTTTCTTTATTATTGACTGTTTGACTGACTGTATGACTGCCTATGTTATGCGTTATAATCTTGCATGTCTTTCTAGGATCCTTACATGCCACCATTTTTTTTTTTTTTTACCTGTCCACATTTGATCCTAGATAGACCATATTCTTTCCCATATTCATATATGATCTCCACTAACTTCATCAGGGTATCTTCTGAATCAGCCAGCAGTGCTGTGTCATCTGCATAGCAATTATTCTACTTTCCATTCATCCTAATACCTTCTTCTGCTTCCTACTTTCATCTACAAGTGTTGAATAAAGTCAGTGACATTATACAAACCTTTCTAACTCTTCCCTTAATCCCTACTAGATTTTCATTTTCCATTATATTCTGATTCCAGCATAAATTGTTATTACTCAGAGTTTGTATCCATCAATCCCTACAGATATTAATATATTGAGTGATTTGTATGAATTGAATAAACTTAAAATACCTCAAAATATACTGTTTTCCCCATTTCCACTGATCTTTCTAAAGTGAGCAACTTCAAACTCATTCCACACTTTAAGACACGTTGTCTGCTTATTTTTTAATCAATCTTTCCTTGTATTGTGCCTTGAACAGCTCACCAAAGTATCTTAGAAGCATGCAATATTACACAGATAGTTCCATAGCCTTTACAATTCACAGTACTGGTTTTTTTTTGGGGATGACGGGGATTTGTATACACAGTGAGGTTGTAACGTCTTTTGGCAATTCTGCTGTCTCAAGCATATACTTCATTCATCTGACAGGACTTACAAACTTCAGCCCATATGCTTTTAAACAATTCATAGTGCTTTGGGTTCAGCCTTCTTTTTATTACTGCCATGATTTCTTTATTCATTACTGGAAGGGTTACCTGATTCATCTCTAGTTGAGATTTTTTTAGACTAGCTTCACCATATAGTTCCTAGTCTCATCATTTCTCATTCTTGTCTTTAAGGACTTCAAATATTGTCCATTTTTGCAACAACCAAGGACACCTGAAGAGAAGATCTGGCTGAAAACTGACCCTCCTTAATGTTAGCCTGGAAGTGTTCTCTATGCTCCTATGGAAGATGTTCAATAACAGACACAAATTTGTTCTAAGTTGGGTAGTAATACTTGGCCACGATCACCTGATCAGTATCAGATCTCAAACTGAAGGTTGCAAAAGAGTAGGCCTTCCATCTAAAAAGATCTAACCTTTTCTGGTCCTTGTTATAGAAGGAGTAGACCTGGAGTAATACTGTCTACCCTACTCATTTATAGCATCTGCTCCCAGGGAATTGGTGACAATGAGAAAAAAATTCTGAGCCTCTGGGGGGAACAAAATATTCCTTATCTGCCCATTTACAAGTTGGCAGGATGAGGGAAGGAGTTAATCTCACAGTTTTTGCGGTAGCTAGGAGCACTTCCAGGTGGGCATTGCCAATTGAAAAGCATCCAAGAATTTGTGATGTGAGTTTTTAACCATATCAAAAGGTATGTGGAAGGTATCCATTAGGGATGTTAAATATCCATTAACTGAATAGTCAATTAACCTCATGAATACTTATCGGTTAGTTGACTATTCTATAATCCCTGGGCAGCCCGTGTTCGGGGGGGGAAGGGTCTGAGTTTCCGGACACAGCATGAGCTGGAACTGAGCCGGGCTGCCTGCCCACCTGACCTCTAATACACTTTAAATTCAGAGCTGCAGCGGGGATAGGTCCCAGTGCAAGCCAGGACTTAGCTGGGCTGCTGGCCAGCCTGCTAAAAAATTTACTGGCAAGGGGAGGGAGGTGTGAGAAAATGCGTGTAGTCTATAGCATTAACCTGTAAGCTTTTGCTTATTGGTTAAACGACCATACTATTACATCCCTCGTATCCATCATTCTCTTCACAAGGTCCTGGAATTCATTAAAATTATCACCCATCTATGGTTGTACTCTGCCTTGTCCAGAGATGAAGACAAATAAGGGCTTTGAGGGGTAAGCCTCTCTGTCTACCACCTACTCTTCTGTTCCTCAAAGGTCTCCTGGAATTGAGAGAAGACTGTGCAATCATTGTTTCCTGGTGCAGTGGAGCCAGAGGTCTAGTAAATTGTTGTTATATACCACCAAGAATCATTGTAAAGCCATTGGGAAGGTCCATATGGAAAAGTCCACGTGACTGATCCCACCATCGCTGATGTGATTGAAGGTCTGTGTCAAAAGTATGTGTTTCTGTAATTATGAAGAAAGGATAAGGAGGAGACTAACTGAATGTCCCCTGCATCCTCCTCAATGACCTCTATGGAGGGGCCACAGTAAAAATGAGCGGGAACACTGCAGTACTGGGAAGCACTGGTAAACCAGGGACTGGGGTCTCAGTACTAAAAGTTGGTCAGTCCCCCCGGCAGCGGAGACTCCAGCTTATCTAACACTGCAGCTCCAAGTGGGCCTGTAACAACACAGCAGCTAATTTGAGTGGTAACATTGGTTTGAAGTGCATGGGTGTCATGGCTGAAGGCCTGTGCTTTGATTTTCTGGGAAAGCACCACTAGTAAGTCTGAAATAGAAGTGCCAATTTGGAGGCAAATGGCACCAGGGCCCCACTGGTGCTGTGTTTCACTGAAGTGCTTTGGGATCTCCCTGCTCTGCCAGTACCATAGGAAGAGTCTTTTGCTTCCATAGTACCAATTAGAGAAGTCGAGGCCACGTATACAACAGATCTAGCAGGAGGTTGGAACTTCTTGGGAGCTGACTCCTTTTTTGTGTTGGGAGACTGAGCTCCTCTTTTTGGGAGTCTTCCCTCGCTCTCCAAGGTGGCAAGACTTTAGCTGAAGTCAAAGGGGCACTGGATTTCTCCAGTGAGGGTCTCCTCATTGGACTCAGAACCAGGTTGAACTCCATCAGTAGCAGCTTCAGTTTGGTCTCCGGATTCTTCCAAGTGCTAGATTTTAGAGCCAAGCAAAAGTTACACTTTTGGAAGATATGGGCCTCTCCCAAGCAATGGATACACTTAGAATACCCACTTCTGATCGAGATAGCCTCCTAACATAAGTGGCAGTGCTCGAAAATGAGTGAGACATGTCTAGCCAAATATGCTCCCCAGAAAAATGGGGAGATGACAAACAAAAGAGATGAAAGAGATGACAAACAAAAGTCTCACAACTATCTAACCATCAAAGAAACAAACACAAGAGTTACAGACTGACTGGTCTACTGGACACCACTTGAAACCATAAGTAACCAATCAGGAAGCAACAGAGACAAGAGTGTGAGAGCGCAAATAGTGTATTGTGCCCATACTGCATCTTACAGGTAGGCACTGTCCATATCCCACCCTTATCCCCACTTATACCAACCCAATGGGGTTGCCAGCCCCAGGCAGCTGAAGGCAGCAAAGCAGGAGCAAGGCTGGTGTCTGTGCAGCTTCCACCCTTCCCCTCCACTGGGATGTGGATGTGTTGATTTTACCCTCCCTTCCCCATCTGGGTCAGGAATGCACTGTTTTTATTCCTCCTCCCTGTGAGAGGGGGACACGCTGTTTTTACACACATGCACGTGCACACACACTCCTCTGCTGGAAGGGGGACAAGCCTGCAAACTCATGCCAGCAATGAGTAGCAAGCTCAGCTGCTGCTGAAGCCTGGCCTGGAGTTTCAGCTTGTGGTCTGGAGCCCGATGTGTGCTTTGTTCAGAGTTGTAAACACTTCAGAGTTACCAACAACTTCCATTCCCCAGGTGTCTATAACTGAGGTAACTAATTCTAGACTAACACCACCACTTACTAGAAACACAAAACTAACTAAAGAACAACTACAAAACATGCTGATGTATGCATGAGGTGGACACATTAGAGCTCTGTCTCAGGCCATGGCAGTAAAGAAGGAAAGGAGGGTAGTTCATCTGTACAGGTCGTACAGGCCAAATGGACACTGCTACAGAAAGTCTCCAACCAAGGACTTAGGGGCACACGTACACCTGCTGAGAAGCACTCCTAAGGACAGTACTCAAAGGAAGAATTTATTTATTAAAAAAAGATACAAATTATTTCCTTGAAATACCTTATAGACAGAATTTTATGGAGCTCTCAGCATAATAGTGACTGCAGTAGTAAGGTCATTATACTGACAATCTCAAGAATAATTATACACTCATTTAGGGTACATCTACACAGCAGGGCTTAACTCGAAATAAGCTACACAAATTGAGCTACATTAATTGCGTAGCTTATTTCAAAATAGCTTATTTAGAAATTGGGAGCATCTACACAGCATTTATTTCGAAGTGGAGCACTCTTCCTCCGACTTCCCTTACTCCTCGTACATTGAGGGTTACAGGAGTCAGAGTAAGAAGTCCTCCAGCTTGACAGTATTTTGACATTATTTCGAAATAACTGCCTGCTGTGTAGATGTGGACTAAGTTATTTTGAAATAATGTTGCTGTGTAGATGTACCCTTAGATACTTAAGAAATTCTTTTTCTGTCACCAACGGCATGTGCTTCATTGGTACTTTCAAATTTTTTAGAATTAAAATAACTCTCCAAGCACAATAGGATGATGCTTAAAATTAACTATACATATTATAAAATAGCAAACCTCCTTTGTTCGGTCTATAAATATGTTTAAGTACTGAACTGATTATTACCATACAAAGAAAGCTGTTTTCTTGAATTCTGAGAAGTGAAAAACAACATTTATTAAACTGCCTACCCTGCACAAAACAACTTCATAATTGCACATTGTTTTGAACAGGATAGAATTCGCTAGGCATTGAAAAAAAGTACATGTGTTTCCTTACCCATTCCCCTAGGATGCGTTGCACAGCTTCATTGGCTCTCAACATATTTCTGCAGGCAAGGATGACATAGGCACCATGGAGCGCAAGAGACTTTGCAGTTTCAAATCCTATGGTAAAATTAGAAAAAAGCAATTCCAATAAGAGAAAGAGGAGTTGTATAAACTCATAGTTCAAGGATATGAAACCAGGAACTTAGGAATTTCTTGAATATGCATCTCCTCTGTTTTAGTTAGCTGAGCCTATCTTTGGATGGACAGATGCAAAAGATGATGGACACTTGAGTGTGGTTAAGCTGTGCCCAGCAAGTGCCTGGAATGCACATGCAAGTCAAAGCTGCTTACAGGCAAATGCCCACAGGATTTTAGGATCATATAACTTAGGTGCGTGCAAAACTCCACTGGAGCTTTTGCAAATATAGCATCTTAACCGCTCTGCCTCAGTTTCCTCACTTGTAAAATGAGGATAATTACTATTATTCATTTACAAATGAATAATAGTAATTATCTTCATAATACACAGAAGCCCCACTTCATACCTTACACAGTTAGGAACATTTAACAGTTTGGGTGAAATCCAGGTGGGACCTTTGCCACTGACTTCAGTGGGGTTAGGATTTCAACCTGAAAGCCCACAACACATGAACTGCAGTATTGCTACGTAACTGCTAAAAATGATCGTAACTCAGACCAGCTTCTCTCTTCAAAACTAAGCACAACATAGAATTCCATAATTTCAGATGAGTTTTTCTTACACACAATTAATGGAAGAGTTGAGTTTTATTGCTCCTTTTAAATGCTGCATCAAGCCTTGAGTATGTTAGCATATGTTGTTACTTTTGCATAGACAGCATGGGAAGGATGAGGAGAGGCCCAGGTGTGTTTATAAGCTTGGATGAATTCAACACACCTAGAGCTGGCCTGTAATTGATCAACACAAGGGCCTCTCATGACAGATAGGACATCGAACACACAGTGGGCAGGTCTTCATTATGGGCCGGATCAATGGGGTAGCGATCAATCCAGTGGGGTTGATAAATCGCCTGCTGATAACTCTCCCATCAACTCTATCAGAACAAGAAGAGTAAGGGGAGTCAATGAGAGAGGGTTATTTTCTGTTCTCCCCGCGCCATGTGGTAAGTAGATCTCAGTTACATTGATTTGAGTTATGCTGCTAATGTAACTTAAATTGTGTAGCTTAGATGGCCCTCTCCCCATGCTGTAGTCCTGCCCAGTGAGGAGAAATAAAGATGCCAGACAGTGGAAGAAACCTGCCTCCCTTGCTGATCTTCTCTCCCCTCTTTATTTGCTAAAAGCCTGTGTCAAGTAACTGGAATACACAACCCCAAGCTGGTGTTAATTGCCATAGACTCATTACAGTTCACTGACATGGGTCTATGCCAGCTTACACCAGATGAGACTCTGCCCTGATTTAAGGTGAACAGGGCTGGGTCAATAACTAGGGTTCCAGCTGGAGCAAGTTAGTTGTGGGCTATTTAGCATTATTACTTGGTGTCCTCTTGCTTCGCAGCACTGTAACAATGCAAGAGAAATTTCCATCTAGCTGAAACAGGCAACTTACCATAACAGCATTTAATGAGTTTCAATTAGAAAAGCTTAAAACTAGAACATAAAGAATCAAATCATAATGCCCAGTAATTTGAGTATGAACATATTAGAAAGTCACAGAGAAGGGGAGGCTATTTGTTCCAGCTTTATGTGGTTTAAAGCATATTCACGTTTTCCTTTTAAAATTTGTTTACCAAGGAAAACCTATTAAGTTATGCTGTCTCACTTCCAAAAATGCCCTGGGGCAAAAGAAATTCAGTCACAACATAGAGTATAACAGATTATAGAATCAACAGACACCAGCCAAATGTATACCATTCTCTGCAATTACATACTTGTGCTATTTCAGCCAATGCAATTTTCCTGTATCTCTTTTTAAACCATTCATTGTACTAAGCAATTTTAATTACCTGGGAAATTCTCTGTATGCACAAGAATGTACCTTCAGTACATGCAAAGAATATTTCCCCTGTTCCTAATTCCATTTTGAGCACATACAGCAGGGAAATTTTAAAGTGTAACAAATGTAGCACATGTTGTATTGCAACATTGTTAGCTAGCCATATGCTAGTTGTTTTACCAAAAAAAAGTACTAATTTTAATAGCTCTACATATTGCTAAAATCTGGTTTGAACCCCCTGAGAATCGTGTTCTTTTGCATTGTAATACTAGCAGCACAGAGCTGATGACCAGTTTAATTAGCTAAATGTAACTGCGCTTAGTCAAGTCTATCCTGTGCCATATTTTGTGTGAAATAATTAACTCCAAACCTCTCATATTTTCAGTTAATAGAAGTATGAACTGTCTGACAAAGTTTAAAATTGAGATAAAGTTACATGTTACAATTTAGATATTTTTATCCTGCACATGCAAACATAACAAGCAATGGGAAAGTATCTTTACCCAACAAAAAATTCAGGATTAGGCAAAGATGAAGGAACATTTCACCTTTAAACAACACATAAAACATCTACTGTTTCAAAAGCACAATACAAGGAATGGATCTTGATTCTTAATAGCTGACAAGTTTTTCAGGGAAAACTCTAGAGAGTATACAGATGTAAAGAAAGAGGATGATCCAGGGGTTAAGGTCCAAGCTTGGGACTCTGATGACCTGGACTTGATGTCTTGCTCTGCCACTGATGTTCTGCATGACTTAAGCTAATGTGCTGTGCATTGTTCAAAAAAAGATATTGCAGAACTAAACAGGGTTCAGAAACAGGATAATAAGAATGATCAAGGATTTGATTAAACTCTCATAGGCAGAGAGCTTGAAAAGTTTGATTGTTTAACTTAGAGAAAAATGTTGAATCAATGACTATGATAAAAGTATATAAAATAATTATTGGCATAGAAACTTCCACGCCACCTGTCACATGCAAAAAGAACAAGGGACATTCAATTAAATTAAAAGGTAGCAAAATCAAACCTGATAAAAGGTAAAATTGTGTCAACAAAATCTATTTAGTACTCCTGGGCGAATTCTGTCACAAAAAACAACAACAACAACAAACATGCACAGTATATTAAAACATTTATAAAATTTTGCATATTTAATTTGTCACAACAATATAATCATGCCAATTTCAATTATTTTGGTAATATTTTAGTCTGATCCAGTCTGGGAATTCCAGTGTTCTATGTGCGATAGCTTATTTCAGTGACATTTTTGTGTCTAATAAGCAATGCTTTTCTCCCCACAAACTCAACTGGGGAACACTTAAAACTTTTGACACTTAAAACTTTTATACCTATGGAATTTATTAACAGCAAAACCATTGGAGTTTGGCAACAATAATTGCTTTTGGACTCAAATGTTACAAGTTAATTTTTAGCCTAGAGTAAACACAGACTCTGCACAAAAATAATTGTAATGCAGGTGCCAACAACTAAATAACAACTCTTAAAAACTCTTCTAAAAAGTTAGGCTTACCCTATTATATAAAAATTGTGTTACTCTCAAATTCATGTGGAGTACATGCTGTATCAGTAACTTAAGAGTAAACTATTATGAGGATGTTGCAATTATCCCGAAAGCAACCATTTCTAACCCAGGAAATTCAGTGGTAAGTTTACATATTAAAGAAATCTAAAGCACCTTAAAGTAAGGAAACATAGTTAAGGAACATGAACTTCCTAATTCTGCCCCTGCAGTGACATCATGGAGAGGGATGTTTCTTTAAAACTCAGTTTCAAACTCAGGACTACAAATACCATTAGCATCTATTATAATTGAATGATTATTTTGAAACGTTTGACCCAGCTAGGGTAATTTTTTGCAAGAGACATAATAGGCACATAATCCTCCACAGTGGTAACTCCACTTTGTGCATCACTACCAGTTACCTGGTTTTAAAATTGGTTTCACATGCAAAACAGATAACGTTTCACATGCAAAACAATGCTCTGGCGACCGATCTTCCGGGGATCAATTTAGCGAGTCTAGCAAAGACTCGCTAAATCAAACACAGAGAATCCCTGTCACCACCAGTACCCCTCATTGTAGCAAGAAGTAAGGGAAGTCAAGGGGAGCATTTCTCCCATCAACCTCCAGCTGTGGAGACAGCATCAAGCTCGGCTTAAGGTACATCGACTCCAGCTACATTATTTATCTTAAGCTGACCTTCCACCCCACAGTGTAGACCTGGCCACAGTGAAATGGCAATCCACAGATGTTATGTCATCTGTGTTCCCCAATACTAACGTAACAACCAAAAAAGGCTACAAGCAGGAAGAACTGAGGTGTCACCTAGACTCATAAATTCAAATTAAAGCAGCCTTCTCTGATGCCATAAAACAAAAAGAATGCCCCTAACCGAATGGAAATATACTGCACTAACGTAAGTTAATAGAGACTTTTCTTTTTACAAGAGGGAATAAGCCACATGTAAACATTCAGTACATACATTTCAATATTAAGGATATAATTACTTACAAAACAGAATTACTACACAGGATAAGAAATAGCTATTTCACAAAATATGGCAAGAAGAATTATGTGCTCCAAAGGCATCCACTTTCAGGTACAGCAAGGCCACATTTAAATTCTCCTTGCAATACAATGTTGAGGCAATAATGTTTTGTAAAACTATACAATAAATTCCAAGTGACTGCCCTGAAAATCTCAAGAGGCAAGACTGACCTGAGGCTGGCTACTACTGCTGCCACTGCTCTGGTTGAATGAGCTCTAATCTGACCCTCAAGTGACAATCCTATTTAAGAATAACAATGAGAAATACATGAAGACAAACATTATGGCACAGTTCTCTTTGTCAAAGTCTGACCTAACGGGTTGGTAACAGAGCAAACAAAACGCTTAACTGCTCAGGTTTCACTACTGAACTTTAAAGCATTCCACCTATAAATCAGAAGGCTTTTTTCCACCTTAAAATTTTATTGTCCTTCATGTTAAGGTTAGGGAAAATATGATCTGGGTAGAACCATTCCCATGGTGCATTCAGGACAGGACATGGCCTTATTCTTAAAGAATCCAGTGTGCCTTACTGATTAAAAAAAAAAAAAAAGATTTTTCACAGCAGCTTGATACCACTTACTATTGTGTCCCCAAAGGTATGTCTACACTGCAATAAAAAGAGCGTGGTTTGTTCAGGTCAGCAGGCACGGCTTCTTGCAGCTCCCATTAGCTGGGCTCACTGGCCAGTATAGGCGACCAGCCTTGGGAGGGAGCCTGGACTCTGGAGTGTGAGGGTCTCAGAGCCCAGGCTGTCTATACTGATAGTCCAAGGCAACTGACATGAGCCAGCCATAGTTATTTTATTTTGGTGTACACAGACCCTAATCATTCTGAATGGATGGGAAACCTCTTCAGTCCCTCCCCTTCACTACACACATCCTCACCCAAGGGCTAATATGTTAGAGAACTAGGTTTCATGACTGATTCTTGAGATCACAATTTTCCCTTGTATACTCATTGGCTTAGTCTACACTGCAGGGTTTTTGCGCAAGAAGCCTTTTGCGGAAGAGTTCTTGTGCAAAAACTTCTTGAGCAAAAGCACGTCCAGACCTCAAAGCGCATTGTAAAAGCAATGTGCTTTTGTGCAAGAGAGCGTCCACACTGCATGGACGTTCTTGCGCAAGGAAGCTCTAATGGCCATTCACAGAATGGCCATCAGAGCACCTGTGCTTTTTTCCCCATAGGGGTTTCTTGCGCAAGAAACCCCTGTGGAGCATCCACACCTGCCTTTTTGTGCAAGAGTTGTAGCACAAAAAAGAAGTTATTCCTGGTGGGAAGAGGAATAACTCTACCAGCAAAAGCCCTCTGTTCTGTCGATTTTCTTGCGCAAAAACGCGCTTGAGATGTGGACGCTCCGCCGGTTTTTTGCGCAAAAACCTTGTAGTGTAGACACAGCCATTGTGCCCATCTTGCTAGCTGTTAACTACAGGCAGTCCCCGGGTTACGTGGATCCGACTTACGTTGGATCCCTACTTACGAACGGGGTGAGGCAACCCCGCACTAGCTGTGCCCCCCACCAGCAGACCGCCGAGACGCGCCGTGGTCCCGCCGCCCACGTCCTCGCTGGCGAAAGCCGCTCCACGCCTCCCTGGTCTGCTGGGGCGCCGAGCAGACTGCCGAGACCAGCGCCCCCCAGCAGACCAGGAGACGCGGAGCGCTTTTCTCGCTGCGGAGGACGCGGGCGGCGGGACCGCCGCGGCGCGTCTCGGCGGTCTGCTGGTCTCGGCGGTCTGCTCGGCGCCCCCCCCCAGCAGACCAGGGAGACGCGGAGCGGCTTTTCTCACCGCGGAGGACGCGGGCGGCGGGACCACGGCGCGTCTCGGTCTGCTCGGCGCCCCGCCAGCAGACCAGGGAGACGCGGAGCGGCTTTTCTCGCCGCGGAGGACGCGGGTGGCGGGACCGGCCGCCTCGCTTTTTTTGTCAATGAGTCCCTGAATGAACCTGTCTAATCGTTGTGCCCGGCCAGCCGCCCGGGCGCTTTCTCCTCCCCAACTGAATGAAATCCAATTAACGTGCAGTTGACTTGCCCTCCTTTCGCTGAGCACAACACACGATCCCTGCTCTGGTGGGAAACCCTCTCCTCTGGCTCCCTGGCGTGCGTGCTCATCAGCCCCGGCTCCCCTGCTTCTCGCAACGTGATTTCCCCTAGGGCTAGAGTTTCCCCTACAATATGTACCAGTTCCGACTTACATACAAATTCAACTTAAGAACAAACCTACAGCCCCTATCTTGTACGTAACCCGGGGACTTCCCGTACTATCACTGGGCTAGATTCATTTTGGTATTCATCAACATAGCTCTATTAAACCCAATGGTGGAATGTCAATGTAGACTTAATGGAGAATACAGCCCTCTGTCTATCCAACAAGTGCCATCTGCCATAAAACAGTCAACTGGATGGAATATCTAAAATAAATAGAACTTTTACCAAGTTCCCACAGTTGATAAACAGCCTGAGATAGCTCTTCCAACATTAGTCACCTTTAGGGCACCATGTTGCTCTATCATTGTACAGGGCCAGTATATCAGGTTTCTTCATTGGGAGATGCCATGGTTCCCTCAATGAACTCCTGGACCCATAATCCAAGTAGCTAGCTTCCACAGAACAAGTTGTGTCTTACTAAATGACTAGTAGTTCTTATGCTTTCTTCATACTCTTTCGGACCCTGATAGGATGCTCACTAAGTTACAGTCAAGATAACATTCACTTAGGGTACTTCTACACTGCAGAGCTATTTCGGGATACTGGAAGTATCTCAAAATAGCTATTCCATATCTATTGAAGCAGATCTTAATTTTGAAACAGATTTCGAAACAACAGGCAGCTTATTCCAACATCCTGGTAACCCTCATTCCACGAGGGTTAAGGGGAATTTCGGAATAGCGAGTTATTTCAAAATTAAAATGATAAAATAAGCTATTTCAAGCTAAAGGTGCTGTGTAGATGCACCCTTACTGGGTAGAAAAGTAGGTCTGCTTAAATCAAGCCAGCAAACTTTAGAGAGAATGGAGTATAATTTAGTTACACATTGTCCCGCAAATGAATGAGGACAAACTTGCACTAGATGCTTAAGCAATTTAAAGTGTGTCCTTAACCCAAGTCTCCATAAAAACTATGTATTACCAAATACAAAGATAAAAAGATTAAAGCAAAGATGAAAGCTAAAATGTGGTATAGAGTAGTGATTCTGTCTCAACCTTTCTGAATATCTACAAAACCACCCATGAATACTTAGGATCCAGATATCTGGAGACTTTCCCCACTTTTGGAAAACTTGTTTCTCTGATATCAACTGCAAAACATTTACAAAGGAGAAACCCAAGTCTCCAGACCAAATGCCGAATGCTTTTTGAAAGTTTTCCAAAAACATCTTTTAGGCTCTCCCTCACTCTGTAATCGAACCTCTCAAAACCTTGGGATTATAAATCCTTGCACATGTAGTTTGTTACATTTATGAGTTTTATTGAGAGCTCTTTGTCACAGGCAGTTTAAACATAAATATAAACTAATAGAAACTGCAGAAGAAAGATTCTCTAGTTTCATAATAGTCAAACTTGTTGTTTTTCACTCTAAGTGACCTAGTCATCTGTAGGATTGGAAGTGAAAAGTGTTAGCCTGTTTCTGTGTGGTATGCATGTTTCTTCCCTTTTACACTCTGATAGATTACTTAAGAGCATCTACAATATCAGAAGCCAGCTCTGACTTTGTAAGTATATTATATGGCTAAACTAACATTATTTTCACAGCTGTGTTTGGTTATAATTTTCACTGTTATGGTCTGTATCTCTCTGTTTAAGACTTTCAGAAAGGAAACCTGACTTAAAGCAAACCGATCTGTCACAGGGGTCCTCATGTGTACAACCAAATAAGCTCCTAAACTTCAGAATGAATCAGACTTCTTCTAGAATATTATATTTTTCTTTTAAGTACAAGAACATTAAGAAGAGTCCTTCAAAATTACTCTTCTGTAATTTAAGGACTTCCAAAACACCACCAGTGTAGTTGAAAAGTACAATTTCTTCCTGGCTTGCCATGCAGTGAACTTTCTATGTAGACAAGCCGTCATCCTGGAAATAAAGGTGAACATTTTTAAAAATTAGGGTAAATAAAAGGTTGGAACAAAGTACCCAGCATGATGATGGATTCTCACCAATGATTTAAAAATCAAGACTAAATGTTTTTCTAAGAGATATGGTTAAGGGAGTGCTCTGTTATGCTAGAAGTCAGACTACTTGATCAAAATAGTACCTTCTGGCTTTATAACTTATGACTAAAATTTAAAAATCAGCAGCTTTTACTAATATTTCAATCTAAAACATCAGCCATGAAGATACATTTTCTTGATCAAAGTATAAACTATGAAACTAACAACTTTTCCAACTCCTTACTGAACCACACAGGGCATTTGAACTGCAACTTCAGGACCATGCGGCTCCCTCTACAAGTTTCAACTCTGATAATATGTATTATTCGCACAAAATGGACCTTCTTTTAGGCAAAGGGGCACTTAGGGTATATCTAGACTACATGCCTCTGCCAACAGAGGCATGTAAAATAGGCTACCCGACAGTTAATGAAGCGGGGATTTAAATATCCCTGGCTTCATTAAAATAAAAATGGCCGCCACGCAGTGCCGGCTCAGCTGATTGTTGGCACAGTGCGCAGTCAAGCTGAGGATCGGTCGACAGGGGAAGCCTTTGTCGACCGCTCCCTTATGCCTCGTGAAACATAAGCTGGCACAGCATGGCGGCCATTTTTATTTTAATGAAGCTGGGGATATTTAAATCCCCGCTTCATTGACTATGTCGGGTAGCCTATTTTACATGCCTCTGTCGGCAGAGGCATGTAGTCTAGACATACCCTTAGTGTGGAGGAATGTAGTACAGGACCCCATTTTCCAGCTCTTTGTCCTACCGTGCTATTGGTGCTTTTTTTTAATTGGAGGTAGGTCTCTGGTTAGAGTGGGTTAAGAGCAGGCTGAAGTGAACTCAATCAGGGAGAGGCTTCTAGGGAGTCAATCAAAGAATGGATTGCTGAAGCAGCCCTGATATAAAAGGAACTGCTCAGAAGAGGAGAGGACATTTGGTTCCTCACTAGTAAGGGGAACGGGACTAACACATTCAACGGTCAAAGCTAATTTCCAATGTAACCAGCAGAAGGTTCCACAGCAGTGAGTCCACCCCGTAGCAGTCTCTTTTCTGACCCTGCTCAGCATGAAGACATTTATTATACTTTTTACTTATATTGTAAAATCCTTGAGGGAGAAACAGCCTTTTTGTTCTGTTTATGTCTACACTGCAGGCTTCTTGTGCAAGAATGGCCATTCTTGCACAAAAACTTGCGGAGTGTCCACACTACAAGCTCGTTCTTGCGCAAGTACGTTTACAGTAGATCATCATAAGAGAGGGCTTTTTGCGCAAGAGTTATTCCTCTCCCCATGAGGAAGAAGCCTTTTTTTTTGCGCAAGAGCTCTTGGGCAAAAAGGCTAGTGTGGACGGGAACAGGGGTTTCTGGTACAAGAAACCCCTATGGCTAAAATGGCCATCAGAGCTTTCTTGCACAAGAGAGCGTCCACACTGCCATGGATGCTCTTGCGCAAAAGCACATGGCAGAGTGGACGCTCTTGCGCAAGAACTTTTTGCGCAAAAACTCTTGCACAAAAAGCCTGCAGTGTAGACATAGCCTCAGTTTACTATTGCCCGTGTACATGGGGCAGATTCCACAGGTTTCCTTCATATAAGTATTTTTTCCCTACCAATATTAGAGTGACACATGTAAAGCAAGAACTATGCACTTGCTCTGAACAGCAGCAGCACTTTGGATGCAATCGGCACACCCCGTGGCAAATTTTAGGTACGCAAGCGCAGTTATCCTATCCTGGGAGGCTGTCTTCGTTACGACAATCTTGCAGCCCATTGAGATCAAGGAGGGCCACTCATCCAGCCTACTCACTTGCCTAGGTAGCCCATAACTGGTCTAATGCACAAAGGGGTCCTTGGTCCATTATTGGGGCTCTGAGGCACTTACTCCAATACAAATAAAAATAATACTCCCAGTGAATTTTCCTGTGCTATGCTCACATGGACAGAACCGGAACACTGGCTATGACTGCTTTACCGAATCTAGTGTGCACCCACAAAGTACCTTATCAAAATTTGAGTTTTAAAAACTCTAGCTAATTTTTACAAGAGCACACAAAGTGTATCTCCCTGCCATATTTAAAGATTCCACTACTTACTGTTCCTCTAAGGCAGTGGTCACCAACCAGTAGATCGGGATCTACTGATAGATCTTGGAGCCTCTGACAGCTGATCCTAACTAGTTTAGCCAAGGGGCTATCAAGTGCCTGCACTTCAGCTGCCCCTTCCCCATGCTGCTGTGCATCTCCTGCCCTTTGCCTTGGAGCTGTCCTGTCCCATGTCCTCCCCACCTTCCGGTAGCCTCCTGCTTGCTGTGCAGAATAAGGAAGTTAAATATCAGTTAATTTACTAGTCGAGGGAATTTCCATTGACTACTCAGCAGGCACTTCCACATGCGGAACTCCGCATGCAGCCTGGGGACAGTGAGAAGTCCCGCTGACTCCGGGCTGCAAGCGGGCTGCCAACTTTGAAGTGTACAAGAGTCCCTGGGGGTGGCTCTTGTGCATTTCAAAGAGGAAACGCCCTCATGGAGCCCGGGATCAGCAGGGGACTCAAAGTGAAATGCTGCGCAGAGCCCGGGATCAGCTGAGTCCCCAGCTGAGCCCGGGCTCCAGGCGGCACACCGCTTTGAAACGCCATGGTGGCGTCCCAAAAGGGGCAGCGCCGCACAGCTGAGCCTGGGATCAGCTGTGCAGCACTGCCACTTTGAAATGCCATGGGCACTGTTGCTTTTAAGTATCCTGTCTCCCAACCCCTTTGCTGCCTCTGATAGAGGCAGCAGAGAGAGAGCAAAGAATCTACTCAACTAGTCGACAAGCATTTGCTTATCGGATAGTCGACTGATCGATTAGTCCTTATCATCCTTAGTGCAGAGCAGGGAAGGGAGAGGAGGTGGTGTTGATGTCAGGGTGCACCCCTCCCACCGTGTATTCTATCTCCACAGAATGGATGGGGGCGCACAGGGCTTGGGATGGAGGGAGTTTGCTGGCTGCTGTTGAGAGTGGTGCAGGGCCAGGCCAAGGGTGAGCCTACCTTAGCCCCACTGCACCACCACCCAGGAGCCATCAGAGGTGAGCAGTGTCCAGCTGGAGCTGGAATCCCAAACCCCTGCCCTAGTCATAAACCCCCTCTTAGACCCCAAGCCCCTGCTGTAGCCCTGAGCCCATTGGACCCAAACTTCCTTACAGAGCTTGTACCCAGAACCCCCTCCTACACCCCAACTCCCTGCCCCAGGCTCAGCTCAAGTCCCTCTCACACTCCAAATCCCTTAGCCCAAGATCACAGCCTGGGTCCCAACCCTCTGCCCCTGCCTGGTGAAAGGGAAGGAGGATGAGGGAGGGAGGAAGGGAGGATGGAGTGAGCAGGGGGCGGGGCCTCAGAGAAGGGGCACAAAGGAGACGGGGCAAGGATATTTGGGGCTGAGGTAGATCCTGGATTGCACTTAAATTCAAAAAGCGATCTTGCACTTAAAAAGGTTGGAGACCACTGCTCTAAGGAACAGTAGTAATCAAGGTAAGTTCCCAATATGCCTATTTAAAGAGAAAAAAAATTCACTCACTCAAAACAGAATGGGCGGGGGGGGGAGGGAGGCAATTCTTGAGCCATGAACAAATCTGCCACATTTATCTTTTGGGATGAAAAGATCAGCTCAAAATGACACCTTATAAATGAAACACTAGCACAGCCTTCACTATAGGCATTACATACACTCCCTTTACTTTGCACTTTATTTACTCACATGTGTTTACAAAGGTGATATAATCCCTGTACTCCATGGAAGACAGCAAGGCTCACAAAATTAACCACCTGCTCAAGATCACTTAAGTCATCATTACAAGTGGGAATACACACCAGTCTCCTGATTTCCAGTCCCAGGTTCTATACCAAAGGACTAAACTACTTCATCTGCAGCAACAGTTTCTAGACCTTGGTCAACTGCACTAACATGCAAACGTGACTGAGTTAAAAAGTAATGGTCCATCTATACAAAAACTAAGTAAATCCTAAGCACCAACATTCCTTTGCTGGAATAAATAACAAATCCATAACAAATCTGAACATCAAGCTCTGGTGCAGGACTGACATACACTGAGCTCCCTTTCAAGCTGAGTTTTGCGATGAAATCACAAATCCTAGTAACTTGAGCATTTATTATTTAAGAGTAGTCAATAGATTTCAATTAAGATTTTCCTCACTAGTATTGGTGTTGCACAATAAACCAGATCTTTCATTTTGAATAAATTCAGCCTGTCTCATGCCACAAGATCAACATCTTGCAAGTATTTTTATGACTGAGAAACTTCTTGACTTCACTTTATGGACATCGTAATGCTAGAATCATGAGGGTTTTCTAAAATCCTATACCATTAGCAGAAGTTACAAGGAGTAATTGACAGTCAAAATTTACACTCGGGTTTCTTGCAATGGAGAACAAAGAACTAAGTCCCCTGTGCCATGACAACAGAATTCTGCTTCTTGGAGGTGGCTTAAGCCTTAAAATAACTGTAAACTTCTTCCTGAAGATTTTGATGAATTCTGCATTTAACACTTTCCGAACCACTATAAAGTATATGGCATGCAGTAATATGCACTCCCTCCTGACTTTTCAGAGTCCAAAAACAAGTTTTCTCTCTCTCACTCACTCACACACACAGAGAGAGAGAGAGCAATATTTGGGAACAATTTGTTTTTCTTTTGGAAGAAAGATAATTCATTTCCAGAAGTTTGACTGAGTTGCATCAACGTAAATCAAGCAATTTGAATGCCATGCTTTTTGAAACTCTTTGAAAAGTCTTTTATTTTGCTAACACTAACGTTAGAAACTAGATGTTAAATTTAAGATATATAGCCTCTCTCTTTAGATTTGTGAAAAATTGACAATTTTATTGTTCTTGGATTCGAGGTTTAGAGAGAAAAATCAACCAAATGAATGACTAATGTGTTGGTTTTGTTTTCCATCCAGAGTTAAAGAATCAGTTTCACATGTTGTTACACTTTTGTTCAGTTTAACATACTGTTCTAAACAAAACAATTATTTTGCATACAATTTTCTGCACCAATTACCAAATTGAAAATATTTATTTTATGTGAAAGGAAGACCATCTTTTTTCAATAAATAAAAATATAAAAGCATTTTTCTTAGATCAAATATACTGTAAACTATAAATAGAAAACATAAGTATCTACGTGAGTCATTTGCTGTTCCTGTAGAAAATTAGCAAATGCACCAAATGAACCAAAGTTTATCGTACAAGCAATAATAAATTAAACACAAAATGTTTATATCCACTAGATGAACTGCAACATTAGAGCCAAATGTTGATATTTAGTATAATTATACTTTCTGAAAAAGTCCTTTTACATCACTAAGTCTATATGAAGTTATGGCACACACATACTCAGCTAGAACATCAACAGCTGATCAGATTTACCCTTTCAAAATGTTATAAATCTTGTGTCAAACACTATTAAAAACTAGTTCTTGTTAACAAAAGTGAAATTGCATTTCCTAGCTTTATATTGTAAATTGCTTTTATTCAATATAAAATATCTTACAGTAGCAGCTATGGGTTCCCATCAGGAATGATCCTCATTGCAGCAGGCATACTACTATAGGAAAACTTAAAGTGCTATTGATATAGTTAGGGTTACCAGTCACTTCCCATTATAAGCCCCTGTTTTCCGATTGCTTATACTTTTCCCAAACTAATTATTCAGGCTAAAGTTTTTCATGCCCCAAAACACACAGGCATAGCACCTACTCAGAAACGTAAGAAAAATCTTGATATATAAATTACTTAAAATATACAATAATCAGATTAAAACCAAGTATTAATCACTGAACCAAAATCTGAGTTTAATACAAACTTGTGGGTGACCTTTTGAGCAGGGGTTTTTCAGTTATGGAAGATGAGCCCCATTAGGCTTTTGTTCATGTGACCACTCAACTGTAGGGATCAGCAGAAGACCCCAGTTTGGAGTACCAACAATTTTCAACGTAGTCCCAGTTTTATCCTCAATATCAATTATTTGGCTAATCTTAACAGTTTGGCTGAGATTTTCCTATGTAGTCTAAGGAATTTAGACACACATCCATTAAAATTAAAATGAAAGATGCCTCTAAATAGCAAACAGCTTTAAAAAAAATCTCTGTTTTTTGTTTCTTGGACATTTTTCTTCCTTATTCGGTCCAACGATAAGGCACACTCCTATCAAAAAGGTGAGATTGTGTTTAAATATTCCTATTTTCTCAAGCATGTGGCACCACTACCATGCTATCTTAAGGTTTCATGTTACTATCATTAAAATCCCTTGTAGACATTTCTACAAGTTTTCACTTTGTTTGAATAATTTCCTATTTGCAATCAAGTCATGCTCTTTTGACCTTTATAATCTGCTCAGTGTTTTATTAAGCATGGGCCAAGTTCATGTTTTCTTTTAATTGTCTTTACATGTGAGAATTTGGCTTTCTGCAAGACAGTCAATCATCTATTGCACAAATCGCTATTTATATATAAAAGAAAAACATCTGAATTTGGCACTCCATTTTATATTTGATTAATGTTTTTGAGAATTTATTTGGACTAATTTCATTTGCACTGTATTTTATTTATAACTGTTTTATAACACTTCATTCTCAGACACTGTAGCCAGGATTTCTCATGTGTGTCTTTGAATGCAACAATTGAGCATACAACTTCACAATAGCTAGACATAAATAATCCAAACCTCATAAAGGGGCAGCTACACATAGTTATCTTGATGACATGATCATGAAACTTCACACACTTATGCACTTTTAAAAATCTGAGCCTGTAATTAAAAAAAATTGTAATTTTTGTGTGTGACCCATATTCCCCCAATTTTATTTGGATTGTTTTTCTGGATTGGCTGAAATTAGCATGTGCATGCTTATTATGAAACTTGTATCCTTCTACCTGTAATAGGCAGTGGAAATATGTTGTGATGCCACAAATAGATTGTAAACTCCATGTTAATATGGTAAAGAGAAGAATTCTTGTGCATAGCTAAAATCTATATTCAAAAAAAGAGGATAATCCTGCTCACATTGACTTTAGGAAGACTAAGATCAAACTTGACAAAGATGGCTCTACAATGGTGCTTGTTTCCTCAGTCAGACGGCCTATGAAGACTTAGCTGCCCCTGGACAAATGATCAGAAGTGTTAATAAATCTAGCCTGCTTACAAGTGCTGTTACTTTGACATCTTCCAAAGGACACAAAATCAGGAGGGCAGAATAAGATGTTATAAAGTGTTACTGCAACATTATGTATACTTTAAGGCTAAGTCTACACTACGAGTTGTCTCGGCAAAAAACAAGCAAATGAGTGGCTCATTTGCATGAGTTGCAATCTCATTTGCACATTTTCTGACGATCCATTTTTTGCACTGGGGTTTTTGCGTAAAAATCAAGCAGTGTGGATGTTTTCTTTCTGCGCAAAAACCCCTTTTTCTGCAAGATCCTTATGCCCCCAAAAAAAGGAGGTATACTGATCTTGCAGAAAAAGGGGGGTTTGCGCAAAACCAAAACATCCACACTGCTTGTTTTTGCACAAAAACCCCAGCGCAAAAACGGATGGGCAGAAAATATGCAAATGAGATTGTGACTCATGCAAATGAGTCCCTCATTTGCATATTTTTGCCAAGAAAACTCGTAGTGTAGACGTAGCCTAAGGGTTTTTTTTATCCAGATAATTGTAAAAGCTATTCCAAGAAAACTCTGTAATAGTGGGGGAAAAACACAAAGAATTCACCTAAGATTAACACCAAGAAACTGCTGTGAACATACCAACCACTAACCAACTGCCATTAGCCACAGCTGTTCAAAGTTTTTCATTTTGTGAAATACTGGTGTTGGGAGACTGTTAAGCCATCTTGTCCAATAAATTATTTATTTCTGCTACCCCTTTCTATTCTTCCTACCCAACCACGAGGAAACAAATAAACAAAGGTCAGACATGAAAAACACTCTGGTTGATTGGGGTGAGCGTGATCCCTTCCCCTCCCCCACCAACTCACTGGTCGGCCTTAGGGATGTAAGCGACTAGTCGAGTAGTGACTCGAGTAATCGCTTCCCCCATACCCCTGCTGCCTCTATTAGAGAAAGAGCACAAGGGACGGGGGAGCAGGAGCCACTGCTGGGAGGAGCCGTCTTAAAAGCCAGTTCCCCCCCAGTACCATCTCGGGCGGGCGGGGGGGGAGGGGAAGCAAAGGCATAGCAGGGAACCAGTGTGAGCTGGTTAGTGCCCAATCCCAGATGCTGAACCTCTGCTTTTTAAATGTATTAAGAGCCTAATGGCTCTTAATACATTTAAAAGTCAGAGCGGCAGCAGGGTTAGCTTCCAGGCTGGTAGCTAACCCCACTGAGGCTCTGCAGTTTCTCCCCTTATTGACTAATCGAGTAGTTAATGGAAATTCTATTGACTATTCCATTCGCTGATTACCCGCAATTTAACATTCCTAGTCGGTCTTACCGGTTTTAAAGCCCACTCAGCCTCCTGACATGGTCTGAGAGGAACCCACAGATTGGCTTGGTTTATAAAGTTTTTCTTGATTGGACCTTGTATAGTTTCCTATAAGTGTGCATGTGCGTGCACGGGAGGAGGGGGGATTTGATAGGAGAAAGGGCAGTTTGCCATGCCTAGAATGACCTCCTCTCAGTGATAATTTCTGCTCATGTACCAGAATTTTCACTTTTCAGTAAAACAGGGAAGGGAGCCAAAAATGTCTCCAGTTTCTTTTTGAGCATGAATATTTTTGAACAGACCTCCTGTGAGCCAAAAGCATCAGAGGCATCACTGCTGAACTATGTCCTAATTAAGCATTTTAAAAAAAAACAAATTAGCTGAATGTTTTAAATCTCCTTTTGGCAAGTACAATCACACAATGTTAATATGAGAAGTAAATTTAGTAAAATTAAAAAGGAATATTTTATCTAAGACAGAATAATTAAAAGACATACTGTGCTGCCGGCTAAAGAGAGTTGGATCTTTTAAGCACTACCCTACACATTTTTTCATGATATTCTGAGTTTTATAGAAAACTGTTATAAACTCTACTCACATAAAATTTGACAAGACCCATTTTCTTAAACATAATATTTATTATTATTCATTTATACAAACTCTGTAGTGGTCTAAAAACTGTGCTAGCTATTTTACAGGCATATAAGTTAAGGTTCTGCCCTGAAGATCTTACAATTTATATTACAGAAACAAGGGTGACAAAAGGATGGAACTCAAGTTTGTTTGGTTCTTGCCAGTTCCTTCCATGCCTTCCTCTGTCTTCTGGAGGAAAATGAGAAATAAACATGACTCGTTTAGTTCACCACCATATGAAGACTTTAAATACAGCCATGAATAACTTCAGGATCCTGGGAAGATAATTTAATATCGGCATGTTGCTGTTCATCTTTTCAGAGATTCTTCAAGTACAAAGAAGATTGATGCAGAAGAGCGACCAATGGAGGAGGCTGAAGTATGGAGGCTTGGGGATTTACACAGCATTGGTACACCTCTCACAATCAGAGCCTCTTTGGATTAGATGAGTTCCATTTAAAGCAGAACTGGTATCGGCGTCCCAAGTTCAAAAGTGGCAGGCTTTTTAGACATGCTTTTAACTGTGTAGGAAAGATGCAGAAGGGGAGCTGTTATGTAACGCAAATGATCCATGATGTGGTTCCAACATACAAAGTAAGGCAGGAGATGGAGTTGTTCTGAAACAAAAGATGAAGAATAAGAAGAGTATTAACATATAGCACCTATACACAAATGCAAAGAGCATGGGAAACATGCAAGACATGCATCTGACGAAGTGGGTCTTTGCCCACGAAAGCTTATGCTCCAACACTTCGGTTAGTCTATAAGGTGCCACAGGACTCCTCGCCGCTTAAGCAAGAACTAGAAGTCTTTAAATGACATAACCTAGTGCCATGTCTGAAACTGAAGCCTTTTCTGCATCAGTTTCAAGGAGTGGGAAATATTGCAGCTTGTATCTCTAACCTGTGGCTTGCATAAAAGCAGCTATACTGGTGTCTGGCCACTAGCAGTTGGAATCAGGCAATCCATCAGTGCAGACAAGAGCTCAGTGAGAACATTCTCACCTGTGGAAAGTCAGTACTGGAACCTTACATTCTTGTTAATTTTTTTATTGAAGTATGAATTTTTTTTGCCAACTCCTGCGCAATTTTGTTGTATGAGATCCAAAATGCAATTTTGTATGAAAATTCACACCTATGAATTCTGAAATCTGGTGGAGAAGCAATTGCATTTAGAAAGTGAAACAGACTGTCCAAAAACTAGGACATCCTATATTTTAGTTTCAAATCTACCAGTGACTGTTCTTATGCACTGCAGAAACATAAAATTAGACTGTCACACCCTTACGAAATAGGCAAGCTATTTTCCAGGTGAAGAGAAAGGATCAGAGGTTAACAAAATTAAAGGTTGCATAGAATCCAAGCTGCCAACATCTATACCAGTTTTCTAGGCCATAGGGCTCTCCAGGTCAGTCACACTCAACCTCAGTTTCTTAAATGTGTAAAAACTGACCAAAAATACTTACTCCCCTATCAATTCTTAAAACCTCAGATCTTAAACCCTCCATGTGTTTTGGATAATGCCTAATTATTGTTCTGCTATTAATTTAAGAATTTCTCCTAGTGTCTGTTTTCCAAGTCACAAATATAAATTAGGCTCCTGATTCCCATAAGTTTCAAATGATAGACATCTGACTATCCTTATTTTTAAAAATACTATTATCCACTAAAGTTCAAGGGACTTCACTAGAAGAGGGTCTAGTTTAGTGGCTTAGATACAGGAATAGACAGATACCGGAGATGTAGGATTATATTCTAATTTAAGACAAGGCTGGCAGATAAGGGAAGAGGAAAAATAGTGATCTCCTCAACTCACCCTGTAATCCTAGTTCTATCCTCTCTATACTTCAACGAGCTCTCTCACACAGTAGATTACGAACATGTTCATGTCACTCCTTTCTTGCATGCTTCACCTAAAAGTGAAATCGGGTACGTCTACACAGCAACTTTATTTCTAAATAACTTTGTCTGCGTCTACACAGCAGGCAGTTATTTCAAAATAATGTCAAAATACTGTTAAGCTGAAGGTCTTCTTACTCATTGCACGAGGAGTAAGGGAAGTCGGAGAACGAGTGCTCTATTTCAAAATAAGCTATACAATTAATGTAGCTCGATTTGCATAGCTTATTTCAAGATAAGCCCTGCTGTGTAGACACACCCTTAATGTTGACATGTGTGATCACTGACTTTCAGAGTTAATATCTATTTGCATGAATAAAATCAATTCAAAGTTTTTCAAAGCAACTGTTTCAGATTTGGTGATGACCCAGATGAACACACAGTGCATCTCTTTTGAAGGCTTTCTTCACCCCTTTAAAAAGCAGGGGAAGGGGAAGAGCAACAATTTCCAACTGGCTCCAGTCAACTTCTGGTCCCACCACAGGATAAAAGTAACTCCCACTGGAGTCAATAGGTGTTATTTACATCCTTAGTGCAACTGTAATCTGAATGCCAACACAGATTTATTCTGATTTTAGGCACGTCAGAGTTGGCCTACTCTACTGTGGTAAATCCATCTAAAATTCACAACTTCAGTAACATGAATAACGTACCTGAGGTCAGAGCCCTTTTCCACTGTGTTATGTCAACAGAAGAGTGTCTCCCATCCACTTCCCTTATGCTTCTTGGGGAGGTGGCGTACTCAAATCGATGGGAGAGTGCTCATCCACTGATTTAGCATGTCTTCACCAGACCCACTAAAGCAACACTCACTGCATTGATTGCAGCAGTCCTGATCTGCTTGCAAATGAATGACTCTATTTGTCATTTCAGAGCCTTTGGCCATTATCTATGAAAACTCAGAGATCGGGAGAGGTCCTGGATGATTGGAAAAAGGCAAATGTAATGCCCGTCTTTAAAAAAGGGAGGAAGGACAATCCAGGAACTACAGACCAGTCAGCCTTACCTCAGTCCTTGGAAAAATCATGGAGGGGGATTCTCAAATAATCCATTTTGAAGCACTTGGAAGAGGGGAAAGTGATCAGGAACAGTCAACATGGATTCACGAAGGGCAAGTCATGCCTGACCAATCTGATAACTTTTATGATGAGATAACCGGCTCTGTGGACATGGAGAAGTCAGTGGATGTGATATACCTTGACTTTAGCAAAGCTTTTGATACGGTCTCCCACAATATTCTTGCCAGCAAGTTAAGGAAGTATGGATTGGATAAATGGACTGTAGGATGGAAAGATGGCTACACTGTCAGGCCCAACAGGTAGTGATCAATGGCTTGATGTCTGGTTGGCAATCAGTTTCAAGTGGAGTGCCCCAAGGATCTGTTCTAGGGCAGGTTTTGTTCAACATCTTTATTAATGACCTGGATGAGGGGATGGATTGCGGATGACACTAAGCTTGGGGGAAGAGGTAGATACATTGGAAGACAGGGATAGAGTCCAGAGTGACCTAGACAAATTGGAGGACTGGGCCAAAAGAAATCTGATGAGGTTCAACAAGTCCTACGCTTGGGACGGAAGAATCCCAAACACTATTACAGGCTCGGGACTGACTGGCTAAGTACCAGTTCAGCAGAAAAGTACGTGGGAATTACAGTGGATGAGGAGCTGGATATGAATCAACAGGGTGTTCTTGTAGCCAAGAAGGCTAATGGCATGCTAGGTAGCATTAGGAGGAGCACTGCCAACAGATTTAGAGAAATGATTATTCCCCTTTATTCGGCTCTGGTGAGGTCACATCTGGAGTATTGGGTCCATTTCTGGGGCCCCCAATATAGAAAGGATGTGGATGCACTGGAGAGGGTCCAGTAGAGGGTGACCAAAATGATTAGGGGGCTGGAGCGCATGACCTATGAGGAGAGACTGAGGGATTTGGGTTTGTTTAGTCTGCAGAAGAGAAGAGTGAGGGGGGATTTAATAGCAGCCTTCAACTTCCTGAAGGGGGGTTCCAAAGAGGATCGAGAAAGGCTGTTCTCAGTAGTGACAGATAGCAGAACAAGGAGCAATGGGCTCAAGTTACAGTGGGGGAGGTCTAGGTTCGATATTACGAAAAACTATTTCACTAGGAGGGTGGTGAAGCTCTGGGATGGGTTCCTTAGGGAGGTGGTAGAATCTCCATCCCTAGAGGTTTTTAAGTCTCGGCTTGACAAAGCCCTGGCTGGGATGTAGTAAAGTTGGGATTGGCCCTGCTTTGGGCAGGGGGCTGGATTCGATGACTGCCTGAAGTCTCTTCCAGCCCTAGGATTCTAAGAAGACATACCCTCGGTCTCTGGAAGCATTAACTGCTCATATGTAAAATGAAGTTAGCAACTTACTTCATCACATGTTGAGTGCCATAAACAATGTATGCAAAGTGATGCTATATAAAAGCATGGAGTATTATTGTCAGTCAATGGCAGAGATAGGAAGAGAACATAGTGCAGGGAGTTATAAGATGTCCTGAGTGAAATCCACTCGACTCTAGCTAATTGGCCTGAGGACGGGGGAGCACCAGGGCCTCTGTGGGCTGGATGAACCCTCTTGGCGGGCTGGATCCAGCCCGTGAAGGTCCTTTTGACCACCCCTGGACTATAAGAATGGAAAAATTTTGAAGCATCGTTTGGTATGCTACACCTCGGTACAGAGAGAAGATTTTAAACATATAACAAGACCAGCATAAAGGTTCCTTAATTATACACAAAACATAGTTCCAATGTGGATCATAACAATCCTGATATTTCTTAAAGTGAACCAAAAACAAATAGATGAAAAGGAACATCATAAATATTTGTCTTTTTCATAAAGTTCAGAGGGTTTGAGTGTCCTCAGCCATTATATTCATCCACCTAATTTGTTAATGGATTTATTTTCTCCAAATATGCACTTCAGTGAAATTCTGAATTCTGTCTTCACTGAATTCAACAGTTTTGCCATTGATATTAATGGCATCAAGACTATATGCCTTCTCCTAAACAACTCAACATGATTGAATAGTTAGGAGTGGCTCTCTTATAGATTTGAGCTCTACATTTCAAAGAAGCCCATCTCCCCCACTTAGACCCTTTTTGAGCAATTTAAGGTCTCCTTCAGGATTTAGAGGGAGACAGGATAGAGGGAGCCTCTTTCCTGCACAGTTCACAAAATGCTCACAGATGAGCTGATGAATTGTTTAACTAACCCTACAACAGAATTCCCATGAGGGATGGGGAAGAAGAGGTAAAGCTGAAGGTTAAAATTAAAAGTACCTACCAAGTACTTTAGCCAAGAATCCCTCAAAGAGACTATAGGAGACCCTTGACTTGCAACGCAATTTGTTCCAGAGGAAGCGTCGCAAGTAGAAGGTGTTGTAACTCGAACCCTCATTTACGGTAGGTGCCGTGCGCTGTCATAAATGCGGGCTGAGGACGTAAGTCAGGGGTTTCCGACCCCTTCCGCACTCACAAAAATGGTTGTAAGTGCGGGGGGTCAGAACTCGGGCGGTCGCATCTCGACCTTATGTATTGTTTTCCTTAGAAATGATAAATGCAAAGTTATCCACATTGTATAATTGGGATTCTGTTTTTCATATAAAATGATGGGGTCTAAATTACCTGTTAGCACTCAAAGAGATCTTGGAGATATTGTGCACAGCTCTCTGAAAACATCCACACAAAAAGCAATGGCAATTAACAAGTTAAGAGAAAGTTGGTAATCATTAAGAGAGAATAAGGCAGAAAATCTATTGCCTCTATATCAGTGATACTCAGTCTGGGGCTTACAAGCCATGTGTGACTTTGAGGTGTAGCCTGTTTCTCTTTAAGGCTCCCTCCTGGAATACAGGAGTTCATGGAGCTCTGGAGGAAAGGAGTCCCCACTCCTCCTCCACCTCCCCCACATGCCATGGACAGCTGATTTGCAGAGCCCCTGTAGGGCACAGGGCCAGATTAACTCAGGAGTTTTAGGGGCTGCAGCCCAGGGCCCCAGGCTAAGGCAGGGGGGCCCTGAAAAAAGATCTCTGGGCCATCAGAAGTCCGGATCTTTTGCAGAGCCTCAGGCTGTGGCTACTAAAGCACCTCCACTCACTGCTACTCCCCCCACTGGACTGGAGCAGTGGGATGATCAGGGGAAGCTCTAATGCTCCATCTGCACACTGCCACCACCTGCAGATATGGTGCCTGCAGGAGACGGCAGCATGCAGAACCACCTCCTCCCACCCGCATGCACTGGCCACTTCCAGGAGTGGGGGGAGGCAGGGTAAGCAGAGGGCCCACCTCGGTACCACTGCGCCACCCAATGGAAGCTGCCCAAGGTAAGCACCCAGCATCCCATCTCCCTGCTCCAGCCCTGAGACCCCTCCTGCAATCCAAGTTCCCTGGTGCCAGCCTGGAACCCCCTCATGTACCCAAACCCCTCATCCCCAAGTCCAGTCCAGAGCCTGTACCCCCAATCAGAGCCCTTCTCCCCTCCCACACCCTAACCCTCTGCCCCAGCCTGGAGCCCCCTCACACATTCCCAACCCTTCACGTAATAAGTAAGTTAGCTAAATTTAGCTGTGGAGTAGTCTGCTTGTTAGTTTTTGTTATATTGAATATTTTAGAGTATTTGATAATATTTATAGTTATATAAATATTATTACCTGCGTGTGTTTGGTGGGGTGGACTACAGGGCATACAGCAGTCATGTGGCTCTTGATTAATGGTGATTAAAAATATAGGTCCTGAGTTACTTAACTCAGAGCTCTATATAAACCCACCTCTTGAATACAGCATGCAGATGTAGTCTCCCCATTTCAAAAAAGATATATGGAATTGGAAAAGTACAGAAAAAGACAACCTCAAAAATAATTAGGGGTATGGATCAGCTTTCATATGAGAACAGATTAATGAGACTGGGACTTTTTAACTTGGAAAACAGATGACTGGGGGGGAGGGGGGGTAAGGGGAAGAGAATATGATACCGGTCTATGAAATCGTTACTCATGTGGCGAAATTAAATAAGGAAATGTTATTTACACCTTCTCATAACACAAGAACTGGGGGGGGAGGGGTGTCACAAAATGAAATTAATAGGCAGCAGGTTTAAAATTAACTGAAGGAAGTATTTTTTCACATAACGCATAGTCAAGCTGTACAACTCTATGCCAGAGAATGTTGTGAAGGCCAAGAGTATAACAGGGTTCAAAAAAGATCTAGATTAATTCTAGAGATGCAAAACCATGCTCTGAAGTGTCCGTAGTCTCTGTTTGTCAGAAACTGGTAAATGGGTGATATAGATCACTTGATGATTTCCTGTTCTGGTCATTCCCTCTGAAGCACTTGACATTGGCCACTGTTCAAAGACAGGATATTGGTCTAAATGGACCATTGGTCTGACCCAGTATGGCTGTTCTTATGTTCTTAGAAAACAATTATTAAGAAGCTTGTAAATCAACAGCCAGTTTTACTTTAAAAAAAAAAATCACAAGCATTGCAGAGAATACAAATGCCCTACAGTTAGCCAGAAAATGGAAATCCCTTCCCAAGAGAAAAAAAAAGGTGCTACTGAAAAGCAAATTTTGTCCTGAATGGGAGGAAAAGTCAAAAATATGATTTTTCCCTAAGGACAGGTTTTGTATAAAAATCCTGCCCTAAGAGAACTAAATGTGGATTATTTTGTTGTTGTTTTGTTTCCAGGCTGCCAGCCTGAAGGCGTTACTTGATTTCACTTTCATCCTGCAGGTAGAAAGAAAAAAAAAAAAACAACAAGAGGCTTCCACGCAAGCAGCCAGAAAGTCACAAAATTTCCATGTGCCAGGTAAAAAACTGAAATTTGTAAACCAAGCTGGAATTTTTCCATGGGAAATTTTATAGTTTTTTCCTAGAAAATTATTCAGATAGAAAATTCCTAACCTACTCTAAAACACACAGCTAAGGTCTCAGACAACCCTGATGCTATAGTGCTATTGACTTGTAGGGATATGTATAAACTAGAGATGTCAGCAAGCAGTCGACTACTCAGCTACCCAATAAGCATAAACCAGAGTGGCCCCTTATTGACTAATCGTATAGTCGACAAACTGTATTGACTACATGATTAGCCAAATAACTGCAATTTAACATCCTTAGTATAAACAAGACACCATAGGAAATAAATCCTGCTCTGGTGGACAGATGGATTGATTCATCAAAAAGATCTTTTCCATCTCCATATCCCAAAAAAGATAACATTAAAACATAATAATGCTAATAAGCACAAAAACCTTTCCAAGTCAAATTATTTTGAAAGATGACATTTGACAAGAAAAGTCCAGTTCCTCCAAGGCACGCAGACAAGTCTTTTTAACCCTTTCATAACACATAATTGAATACAGTGAGAAATGTAATTTTGTACTAAAAATGAATTAATCTGAACTACAGGTATATTATTTCAGGCACAGGCATACAGTTAAATCCCATTCTTTGTGAAAAAGATTCCATTACAAGAGTAATCATTATTGAACCTTTTAGTCAAGATGTAATTTCTTACATGTTACAAGAAGTTTGGCATGCATTGTGAATTTCAGCCAAGGTTGATAAAGTTCAATAACTTAACTAACCAACCATGTGTACTACTCATTACAGAAGTAATAAATAGATTCATCAAAATGGACATGAAAAAAGCAATATGAAAATCGGATATCATTTCTAGTCTACCTCATAAAAGAGCTTTTCTGACTAATGAAATTTACTCATTAACTGTTGTGAACTATAATAATCATCAAGGAAGAGCCATATTAAAATTAAGCAGTACCTTGTATTCAAATAAATTAAGCCACATAAAGGAATACACTCAAAAAAGGAATACACATGATACACTCAAAAAAGTCCTTTAATATAAACAATCTTAGGCAGCAAGATTTTATTTAAAAGGATGATAACAGCTCCATCATATTAAAGGTCTTTACCACTGTAACTAACACTTCGATTAAACCAGTTTTAAAAAGCCGTTTGCTCCTCGCTATTTTTAGTCATTGCAATTCACTTTGATATATGAATGGTAACGAGTGGCAATTCATAGCAGGTCCAGATACCTCAGGTAATCCAGTTGGCCAGCCACTGTGTGAACACAGACAGACTTTTCATCCTGTTGGCTGTACTGACAAAAGCGGAGACGACTTGCAAGATGGCCTAGTATATCCCAGGTAAAAAGCCCCCCGAACATTCAGTTTATACAGGCACCTCTCTTCCTCTGTCCTTTGAGATCTGGGGCAGAACACAGGCAGGAAGATGTCCTGGTTCACGTGGAAGGAGAACACAACCTTCAAAAGAAAGGCTGAGTGGGGCCAAAGTTGGACCTTGTCCTTGAAGAAAAAGAGTTTACAGAGGTTCTGAGGTCGGAACCCGGATTTCTGAAACACACCTGGCTGACGTCACCGTAACCAAAAATACCATTTTCTAGGACAACTGGGAGAGGGAGCAGGCGCCATGCTGCTCAAAGGATGACCCAATGAGCTCGGAGAGGACCAGGATGAGATCCCACTGAGGGACAGGGTCCCCCATCTACAGACAGAGTCACTAAGACCCCGCAGGAAACACACCATCATCATGCTGGAATACTGTCTGCCCCGAATCAGCCCATGGAAAGCAGAGATGGCCGCAAGATGCAATTAAATGTAAGCGTGTGCGAGACCTTGGCATCTGAGCTGTAGCAGGCAGCTGAGAACTGATTGCCCCAACGCCTTTTCCACAGAGATACCTTGCTCCAATGTCCAGTGGGAGAACCTTGTCTACTTTGCTTGGTAAATCAGTCTCATGGAAGGTTTCCTGCTTCCCAGAAGGACCTGCTGGACTTCTTCTGAACAGGTATGCTCTGCCTCACTCAACCATGAAGCATCCATGCTGCAGGGATGCAAGGTTGGGTAAAGGCACATCTGGGATGGTCACTGGGCAATCTACGCCCCCTCGTCTTTCCCTTGGCGCCGGGATCTGGAACGAGACTGATGGCCAAGGAAAAGAGACTGCAAGAAATACCATGACAGAAACCAGTGAAAACCAAGGCTGATATTCCATGAAGCAGTACCAGGGTGCACATTCCTCTGTGCCACCATACCAGTGAGTTCTGCCTTCATCCCACATCAGGAAACTGGAGGGGTGTTTGCAATGCCTGCAATGCATGCGTCTGAGACTTGATGGCTTTGCACAGAGGAGCGCTGGCATGATAGACCCCTAGGCAATGGACCGTGCTGTTGGGGAGATGCTCTCAAGGGACCCAACAAAGCCTTGCCTGAAGATTGGGTCACCAAGTCCTTTGTCTTTGAGAACAGAGAAGAAATCCCCCCTAGGTAGAAGCCTTCGCCTTCCTCACCGGAGTTGGCAAGTGTGAGTGGTACCGACTGGCAGATGGAACTGAGAGGGCACTCTGTACCAAGGGCACAGTATTCTAGGCTGAGGCAGGCACCTGCTCCCCTGTCGGGGGCAGTGCCAATAAGCAAATGTCCCTTTCTTTTTTGTTACAGGACTTGAACAATGTGCAAATTCAGCACTTATGAGTAATGCTCCACTCTCTGAAACGCCATAGGCAGCTGTCATAGAGGTTGGTAACAGGCATTAGATGCCTATACAAAATATAGATGGAAGCTTGGAGATGGGAACAATATAATGAACATTAACTAAACTAACTGTTAATGAGGTTAAACTATTGAACATCTATCTACAAGAGTTGCTAAACTTGAGAAAAGTTAGTGATGAACTGAGGGTGGGGTGGGCATACAGTGTCCTTTATACCACGCCAGGGTGGCGCTACTCCAGGGGTCATCAGAGACACTACCTTACGAATGCCGCTCAGGGAAAAACTTCCAGCACCAGTGCATGTGGCAAGCACCTGCATACTAATGTGGAACGGACATGAGCAATCACCCAAAGAAGAACGAACGAGAATACTCAAAACGAGAATACTCAAAACACTAGCAGACATACAGTACTGAACGTGACTGCATTTAGAGATATCAGAGGACTAATTTCTCACTCCTTACATCTCTGCTTCAATAGTGCACATGGAGAATTTGAGAAATGAAGTAATTACATGAAAAATAAAGACTGGCATATGCTTACCAGAACACAGACCCAGATTGTGTGACATTCATCTGTGTGTGTGTGTGTGTGTGTGTGTGTGTGTGTGTGTGATTTTTTTGTATGCACAACTCCTGCAACCATCTCCAAAATAACCCCATTTTGATTAGAAAATGAGCTGATCATGGATGGTAGACACCTACCTATCCCTGCATTAAACAAACAATACCCACTCTTATCATTCCTATCTCCAGTTTCTTGTGGTAGCAGTGATCAACCCACAAAGCCAATAAGAAAGGCTACAAGAGTAAGCCACCATAACTAGATATCTAGTCAACAATTACAGGTGATGGCACAAGAGCCATTTACTGATCAAAAAGTCTCCCTTCCTCCTTCACTCCACAACAATAAAATTCATTGGAGATTTTATCACCTGAAATTAAGAGATTGAGTTAATTGGCAATGTAGTTCACACATTTGTAAAGGCTGGGACACTCCCCAGTTGTTTTATCCAAGCTACAAAACATGTAGTTTCATCTTAGGCTGATCCCAGAAGAAGAAAGAAGCAAGAGAAAGACTTGGAGAATAGGAAGAAAGCACGGATGGAACAGTGTAGAGCCAAAACTCCCTCCTCTGGATTTTGCAGGACCTTTACTGCAGCAGAGTTGTGCTTCAAGGCCCTCTGGAATAGGCAAGTGCTGCCTCTGAGCATTGTGCTTAATTAGGCCCTAACTCCCACATCTCTTCTTTTCTCCTCCTCTGAAGAGGCCTGGCCTGGCCCACACTAAAAAGTTAAGTTGACCCAGCTATGTTGCTCAGGGGTATAAGAAAATCCAAACCACTAACTGGCGTAATTAAGATGACTGAGTTAAGCCAGCAGTAAGTAGATGAACAAATTCTTCTGTTAGCCTAGCTACCACCTCTCAGGACCCTCTCAGTGTACATAGTGTCCACACTGAAGCATTACAGCAGAGCAGATGTAGCATCTCAAGTGTAGACAAGCCTTACATCTTGATGGCACATTATTCTGGGTGATAAATGCCCAGGCCTAAGCACCTGGATTGGTCTATACTAGATGTAAACATCCTTATAGCAAAGCTTTACCTGTGTTACACTGTCCTTCCAAGTTCTTCTAGTCTCACCCGAGCGACTCTGAGGACATAACCCTCTGTGCTAAGATTCTTTCCCAATCAATTTTGGGAAACCACGTCCATCCTTTGGGGGAATTATGGCAAGGGCACTGGAGGATCATCAACATTCAAGTATGATGACTGCAAAATAGGAGGATTCCATCCAGAGTTAAACTGGAGTCTCTGGATTTTAACCTATACTCCAGGTGGGTAAATTAGCCCAGTCTTCAAATACACCCAAATACAGCTTAGAGGGTTTTCTGTGAGGATGGCAGAGGGGCTAAAACACAGGTAAGAAACCCAGTTTAATTATGCAGCAAGGGAATACCCCCGAAGGCACTGCAAGTAGTGGAAGCAATATGCAAGTAACTTTTCTCAATGTTTGCATTTGATTATAGCAAATTAAACCAAAACCATTTTATCAGCTAATCTGCATTTAAAAAGCCCTGCTGCATGAAAGGCTGCATTATATGACTGGTGTGCAGTACATAATATCAACAGTACAAAGCAGACCAAAAACAACTAGAAGATCCATGCAAAAAGATCCTTAACTAAAATACTCTTATTTTTCATTACAGCTGAACAACCAAGCCTGAGTGCTTCTTATTCCTTTCAAAGTCTTATTTCTCTCCCCGCCCCACACACACTTAAAGTACTATCTGCTTGCAAAAAAGATTAGTAAAAATCAAACACCGAACTATGAAAGACTCAGAAGCTATGCAACAAATCTGAAAATGAGTCTGAAACAGGACAGCATGTCTAGTGAATCTTTTACAGAAGAAGTTGTATACTAGTTCACAATCATTTTAGCTACTATTTCACCTGGAAACAAATAAAAAGAGAATAAAGACATAAATTAGAAAATAAAGCAATGTCTGTGTGTTCAGAGAGAACTGCATGCAGGCTTACATAGTTTAATAAAAGTGTTTCCTCTTGCTCCAAAAGCAGAGGTGAGCAATTCCTTACTAACTCAGACAAGGGTCTGTGGGCTGAGACCACTAAGAGCTATGTAATACAGTGAGGCAGTGAACATACTTAAGGAATCAGACCAATATCATTAACATATTAGTCCTCATTGGTATTTATTGGGTCTGTTTTATTCCTCCCATATGATCTGAATTTGACTAAGGATACTGTCATTTGTACTGTCTAGTTAGGACTCAACATCATACACACAACACAGACCCGTCACCAGCCATTCAGAATAAGGCCATTATGCCCTCTGCTGAAAGCCTGAGCAAGCTCCCATGTCTGGCATATTTCTCATAAAGTGATCTTTTTGGGCAGTACAGAACACATTATTTAACCTGTGATTTATGAAGAATAATAATCAAAAGGACATGTTAGTGGGTATTTTAATTCATACTTGCTTTCTGTCCATAGATCCAAGAGCATCAGGGCATGACCCAAATATAAAGTGTATATGTTTCATACAGGAGATTGTATACCATTTTCCACCTATATAGGAAAGCTTTCTGGTGAAGGAGGTAACTGCTGAGTACCGGAGACCCAAAATGTCTCCATAAGCAATTTAGAAAGCTGTTTAAAAAAGCGAGCAAAACCACTGCATTAGCCAAGTGTCTTAAAGTTTGTAAAGAGGATGAATGCTACATGCCTGCCCTTACATGAAGCCCCTTGGATCCACCTGTACAACAAATTGCCTTTGGCCTCAATCCCGCAGTATGATGGACCAGCACACAAGCATCATTTCACTAGAGCAGGACTCTTAGTTAGCTTTTGTCCAAATATACAAGCTTTAGATACAGAAAGAGAAGAGACCCATAAAGCCTCTTGAAATTACAATGCCTTTCTGTCTAAAACTGTGTTATGACAGTAAGCTTTGGGACCTCTTAGGACTAAATGTAAGCACTCTGTGTGTCTTTGTGTGTCTGTCTTTCATAAGGTTGTCATGTCAGAATGCTCTCCTTTTAGCTGGTGGTAGCATTGCAAGCAGACCCTTTCCAGGGCTCCTGAAAAATATTTGTCCAAGACCCTTCAGCTAGCACCACCCATCCTCTGGAGTAATTTATTAATTTGGACGCCTCAATTCATGCAAGCAAGGTCAGGACCATAATTCAATAGCTTCTACCTTGTGTGAACCCAGACTCCTCATCTGTCGAACTTCCTTTACGCTGGAGGGCTCTTAGGCTTACCCCTAGCGTTCAAATAGCCTAAACAAAGGACCAAACAATGCCCACCTACCCTTGGCTTCTCTCCCATTTCCCTATCCCTTATACAGACTAGTGGCCCCAGGGGTGATCCTCTGGGCTCTTTTTCCCTGCTCCAGGGAATACTGCGGGAAAGTGTCCTTTTCTGCAGCACCTTGCTGCAGACCCTGCCCCTCCTTCTGCTCTGGGCTTCCTCTCTTTATGCAAGCCAACCAGCTCGTTCCTCATCTGGGACTCGGGGAGAGGGAAGAAGAAATGGTGCAGACCCAATTTCCAGGTATCTTAACTGAGTTGTAGTCCATGTTAGCTCTTCCAACACATGTGTAGGATATATAGCAATCTGTTTAATGGAAATTCCTCTGAATTTCCAATGGTCTGAAGTTCACATGTTACCCAGAATAGGGATGTTAAAATTAGATTAGATTAGAAGTGCACTCCACTTCTTCCGCTCAAGGCCCAGCCCCTTCTGGAAGTGCACAGCCACCCCTCACCTTGCCCAGAAACCCAGCGAATCATCCGTCCCTCCCCTGGACAAGGGCAAACAAGACAGTCAAAGGTGCATGATAAATACAATCACTTAAATATCACAACCATCTATGAACAAAATGTCACCACCTATACATGGTCATGATGATGGTATGCAAATTAATAGGTACTCACTTGTCAAGATATCTTACTTTCTTGGGATGAGTAAAATTTTACAACACTGAGATGTATTTAGGCACACGCAAATGTTGTTTTGAAACAAACCTAGCTGTAGCATTTACTACTGAGAATACACTTCATTTCACATACATTCCATTCCATTCAGAAAGTACAGAACAGTTATGATCAAAGTGAAGTTTTGGCTAATAATTTCTGGGTTTTAAAATTTAACAGTTCACAGTTGGCTCAGGTTAGTATTCTAATAATGACATGCAAGTCAAACTCTGGTAAAGAGCAGAGCCCACCAATAACCACCGGTAATTCAGACAAGGGCAAGGAGAAGGGAAATATCTTTTAAAAGGCTTTTTAAATAAATCCAAATACCAGTTTATCCAAAACAGTTTAATAACTGTACTACTGATGCTTAAATTTTGATATATTAAAAGAATACATCCTTACTCTAGGCACCAATACACTAACTACTGCAGCTTTGTATTGGCATCCTTGTATGTTACACTACAAGTCTGTGTATAATGAAAGCTCTCATGTGAGTTTAATAGTGCTTAGTAGAATTGGACTTCACTCCTGACTAGGGTCTCTAATCATCTGCAAGACAAAATAATATTCTATTTAATATAAAGTATTAATACACAGTCATTGGTTTTGAAATAGAGGAAATGTTCCCAGATCAACTAAGTTTATGAAATGAAAAGCGTTTGTAAGTCAAGAGTTAAGACAAAGCAGAATGGACAGTTCATGTTCAGTACAAGAGTTTTTGAAATTTTTTTCCTGTATTTGCTTGAAAAATAGTTGATTAAACTAAATTTAACATCCCTATTGTGCATGGCTGTTTTGTAAAAAGTAAAAATGAAACTTTGCGATGAAAAGAACTCTCTCATATAAGGTAGCTTTTTTAAAAAAAGTTTTCCGAAGTCCGCACCAGCACAAAGATATGCTGGTATATTGTAGAAATGTAGAGGGACAAATGTGTAACACAACATAAGCAGTAGGAGGTCATTTATACTCCCCCCCCCCACTGCAATCTGAAACCACTGCGTCTTGTTCTGGAATCTGTCACCACTGAGAACAGCCTAGCTCCATCCTCCTTGGAATCCCTCATCCACTTCAGGAAGTTGAAGACTGCTATCAAATCCCCCCACACTCTTCTCTTCCGTAGACTACATAAGCCCAGTTCCCTAGCCACTCCTCATAAGTCTTGTGCCCAGCCCCATAATACTTTTCAGAACCTTCTGCTGGATGCTCTGCAATTTGTCCACATCCTTTTGGGCAAAACTCGACTCAGTCTAGATGTGGCCTCATCAGTGCCAAACAGAGGTGAATAATCACTTCTGCTCCTACAAGTGCAGCCCAATATGTTGCTAGCCTTCTTAGCAACAAGGGCATGCTGTTGACTCACATTCGGCTTCTCGTCTAATATAATCAGTCCCAGCATGTAGCCGTTCAGGGGATTCCTCCATCCTAAGTGCAGGACTCTGCACTTGCCCTTGTTGAACCTCATCAGATTTCTTTTGGACCAATCCTCCAATTTATCTAGGTCATTCTAGATACTATCCCTACCTTCAGCATATCTACCTCTCCCTCCAGCTTAGGGTCACTATTTATAATAGGTTAGGTAACCAATGTGTAAGGAAAATGAAGCTGAGGTATAGTTTCAAGGTCATAGAGTAACCTTAGATGTAACACATAATTTAGAGTAATATTTGTGTATTCAGCTTCCATCAAATATATAAACCACACCATTGTCTCTCTGATACTAAAAACAAATACTACTACAAATATGCACATTGTGTAATTTGGCAAAACTGATTGCAAAGTTGAAAATACTGCATCTTCTTATAGACTAGAACTCAATGAAATAGCTAACATACTTCACACTTTGAACTTTAGCACTGATAATTAAAAAAATACATAATATACATTACAAAAATTCAAAAGTATTTAACAAAAACCACAGAGAAAAATATAAAAAGCTCTTTTGTTTAATATTTACAAATGACAATACAGCCCTCTAGTGGAAAAAAATGTTAAAGAATTATTTTTATTTGTATGAAAGTATGGGCAAAATACAAATTAAATGACTCTTCCTTTGAAATCAAACCAGGGTAATACTTAATGCATTTGCCACTCACTTAGGGGCGTATCTAGACTATGCTAGACTTTCGAAAGAGGATATGCAAATTCCGCAGGATATGCCTGTATCAGAGGCAGCAGCAAGGGGAAACACTTTAAAAAACCAGTTCCCCACACAGACCGGCTGCCTGCCACCCTGCGCTGCTGCAGAGTAGCGGGGGGGGGGGGGAGAAGGGGGGCGTCTCTGGGAGTGGGTCTGGGGTGGACTGGCTGCTGGCTTCACCCCCAGGGACTACTGAATAGTCCTGTAACCAATAAGATTTCATGTGGTTACACAGCTATTCAATTACCTGATATTTAACACCCTCCCACACAAGTGTTCTGTAATCTTCATAACAGACTTCTGTTGTAGATATTTTGCCCATTTTACAGATGAGTACAGAAGTCAAGCAGAGTAGAGGAAATCCTTGCCCTGTTAAAATGAGTGGGAGTTTTGCCAAGGACTTTGATGGAGCCAAGATTTCATCCAATATTTTCCAACATGAGATACAGGCAGTCCCCAGGTTACATGGATCCGACTTACATCGGATCCCTACTTACAAACGGTGTGAGGCAACCCCGCACTAGCTGCGCTCTCTGCCCCCCGCCCAGCAGACCGCCGAGACGCACCGTGGTCCTACCGCCACGCCCTGCGCGGCGAGAAAAGCCACTCCGCGCCTCCCTGGTCTGCTGGGCCCCCAGCAGACCAGGGAGACGCGGAGCGGCTTTTCAGCAGACACCTCAGCTTGAGAATAAAGGACTGAGGGAAGTGAGGTGTGGGAGAATAAAACTGAGCTCTGGAGAAATGTTTGGCTAGAGTTTCCCCTACAATATGTACCAGTTCCGACTTACATACAAATTCAACTTAAGAACAAACCTACAGTCCCTATCTTGTACGTAACCCGGGGACTGCCTGTACTAGGGTTAAGCACAAAAATCAATACTCGGGTAATGAAATAAGTGGCTCAGCATTCACCAAGGTGAAGGGCACCTCCAACTCCTAGTGATCTCTGTAGAAACTTTGCCTCTACTGTAAACAACAGACAACTTCTTTAACTGCCCTCATACAGATTCAGTTGCTTAACTTTTAGGGTTCAACTGTACATAAACCTAGATTGAAGGTGAAATCTTAGCCCCTTTGAAGTACTGACTCCAATACCCATTGGCTCCAAACGAGTCAAGATTTCACCAGAATGATGTCCAACAAACCAACACCCTGACTTGGAGTTCCAGCTGCAAGTTTTATGGAGCTGCAACAACTATGTTTATCCCACCTCTGTCATCTGAAACTCCTGTGCAGAAAAGGACTTCATTCCTTGGAGTCTATGAATTAGTGACAAATGCCTGAATTATCTGACCTCTCTCTTTTTGACCTTTTGGAACTATCTATATATTTTAGAAATGTGCATCCGTCTGTCTGTCCATCCATGAGTCTGTCTGTACAGATCCAGACATTTTCTCAAAGATAGCTACCCTTTCACAGACATCACAAACTTGGATGAAGTGTCAAACCCTTTGACAACAGCAGGGATGGAGAACCATTTTAGGGTCACGTTCTGCTGACCCACAGAAAAATCAGTTGGGGCCACACAAAAGTGTGTTAAGCAAAAAAAAAAAAAAAAATTCTCACTGATGTGGCCCCCCCAACTGAGAAGGAGAAAGACACTCCCCACATTCCCCTTGCACACCAGAGCCTAGGGGCGCACAGGCTAGTAGATTCTGTGTGTTCCACAGGGGAATGGTGAGGAGGCTGGAGCACCAGCATGGGCTTCCCAATGTTGGGGGCGAATCCCTGAACATCGGGGGCCAGATCCAGGCAAGCCAGGACCACATCTGGCTCCTGGGCCTTAGATTTCCAACCCCTGGACTACAGTATCTCTATACAAGTGTGGAACACTGTTTCACTCAACTGGTTGACAAGATAACCTAGCTCTTCTCTCTCTCTCTCAAAACTAACCTCACCTGGTTCAAAGTTATTTCTGAGCTAAACAGTCTCAGATATTTAGCAATGAATTCAATTTAAAAAACTCTTGGGAGGGGGACAAATGAGGATAAGTGTTCATTAATTAACACCCCAAAAACACAATTATTTCCATAAAGCATGTAATATTTTCCTTTTATTTTCCAAAAGAAAAAAATTAATTGAGTTAAGGACCCAAGCAACGCCAGATAAATCTGTCAGAATTTACATAAAGTTATTCAGTCACCGAGATAAAACTTGCCAAAAACAGCTCTGAACTTTTCTTATTGTCAGCACGTGTCTTGGTTAGAGCCTGTTGTAGCCTAAAACTACTAAAATCAGAGAATGTTCCCTTTTAAATGATTTAAGGATGAACTGTACTAAGGAAATTCAGACTGACACTTGGTTCAGAAATCCTTTCATTGTGCAAAAGAATTGTTAGCAGGCCATGCATCTCAAAAGTATGATGTTTGAAGTTTTTTTTATTTAACTTGCTTCTGTTTTAAAAACAATTGCGATAGCTTTCATAATCATACTTCCACTACTGTTGTGATGGTTCTACAAATCAAAATATAGACCACAAAAAAGGACTAAAACCAACTGAAGTTTTAAAATAACATTTTGGAGAGCTCAGTGGATTACCTGCACTGGCCTCAGAGAGAATCAGGTTGGATTCCTTGTTCCTATCTAACCATGTCTTAGCAACTTTGACTCCTCCAAAAATTGAACAGTAGGCACATTCTGCCTGTACAGTTTACTTTTACTACAATCACACTCGCAAGGACTCAAACCAAGGGAGTGGCAAGGGGAGTAGGGCAAACTACAGAAGTCTATGGGACCCTCTTCTGAAAAGGAAATTAATTAAGCCCTTCTTAAACCTCAAAAGTAACTCCTATTTGTAAAAAACTGATCAGTAACTTCAAAAATGCCTTAACTATAAAATGCCTACACACAAACAAACTACGGTAGGAGATGAATGATCAGGATGATTTGGGGGTAACAAATTCTCCAATCAACTTCATCTTAGTAATAATGGATGTGAATTCAATCCAGAATTAAAGGATCAATGTATATTTTTAAAATATATCTAACTAATTTTAGAACAAAACTACTTGGTATTTAAGTGGGTAAAATATTACGTCTTATCAAGTGTCACATTGACCTACCTATTCCTGAATTCGCTCCAGTGATTATAACCACTTTTTCACTCAGATCACGACCCTGAAGGATTTCCATTGCAGTACTGTTTCCATCATATCTCTGCCTAGAGGTAGACTTCACTGGATTATCTTCAACTGTAAATGCCAGTCTGGGGTCAAGGTATGTAGTCCTTTTGTTTATATGGCTGTAAAAGTAAAAAAACAAAAACAAGATTTCAAACTAATTTGTTTCTTCTATGCTGTGTTATATGGATGCAAGCACTATGCAAACACAGAAGTGTTGCAAATTTTCTAACAGTTTGTCTTGTTACTAACAGAACATGTGACTTGTTCTCTCCTTTTTAATCTCTGGCACAAAGACCTTTAAGAGTTATAACTTGTCAATACTTGAAACACTGCTGCAACTGCACTGCACTAGCTTTCAGCATAGGCACTACCTTCAAAAAAATGGGAAACATTCTTGTATCACCTTAGGTAATCCATCTCCCCAAAAAGCAGCAGCTAGGTCTACAGAATTCTTCCATTGACCTAGCACTACCTACTCCAGGGTATATATAAGTACAGCAAATACATCCTTCAGAGGTGTACATTTTTCACACTCCTGAGAGACACAGTTATGGTGATATAAATTCCCAGTGTAAACTGTATCCCACTGTCACACCCAGACAATGTGATCTCATGAGAGCTGTAGGGATACTTTTTTCTACAGATCTGTGGAAAGCAAGAGAACTCGTTTTCAATACTCAAACGTTTCTAATAGAGTCATCTTTTGGCTGAAGTGAAATCTAGCTTTCCTTTTACTGCTGCAAGTTAGAAGCCTTTAAGATCAGAGAATAGAAACTAATTAGCCAAGTGCCTACTGATACCAATATTGGGCCATTTATACTACTTCCCAATCCTCACCATCTCTTTCAGATTGCTGTCTGCATTCTACTCTTCACAGCCAGTCATTCCAAAATGTTTGCCTTCCTTTTAAGTCTACTTGCGAGTGTAACAACAATACTTAGCATTCCTGTGTGCAAAATTGTCCTCATCTTCATCTCCTTTCTATTTGAGAAGATCAAGGCACTTCACAAACTAACAAATTAAGCTTCACAACACCTATACAAAGTATAGGACTATTATGATACCTAGTTCAGAAGGTGAAAGAGAAGTACCTAAAGAAATTTATTCCAGGGAGGAGCTGCAACTAAAACCAAGATCATACTGAAGGGTATGCATGTGTTCATTTTAAACAAAATGTGGTTTGGAAAGTAGGTATGCATAAAGAAGCATGCTGTGGCTCACCACCTTAGGAACAGTCTAGAAAAGGTCAAGGGGAGGGGGGTGAACTCAACATATGGAGTGGAGAAGTACAAGCATGTGACAAACAAAGCCATATATGGAAAGGTTGAATATGATTGGTTTAGAAGTTTGTGTTATGTAAATAAAACAGCAAGGGGAGGGGCTCCTTGCTTGAGGGGATCTGGCTAATTTTAGTACCAGGGGCTCTCCCTTTGTGCACATTGAATAAAGTCTTGTTGAATTGAATTGAAGTATCGAAGACCCTTGATTCTGCCCAGCACCTGACTCTCTGGGAACCACAAAATCCCAACAATACTTAGCTGCAATTCCTGTGCTTCAACCACACCTTCATCCTGTCCTAGGAAATGTGAACTATTACTCCCATAGCTGGCATCTCTTTCGGACAATATTTCAGTGCACCACAAAACCTCCACCCTTCTTAATCAATGGCAGTTCCACCTTGTTTCACAATAGGAGAGGTTATACAGAGACAATCTTAAGGTCAGTTTTATTCCCATGGGATATAAGTAGCAGCAGTGGGGCAGTATTTCAGCCTGAGCCAGATTATAAAATTCTCTCTCTCCTTCCAATGTGCACTCATTGCTTTGCTAGCGTCTAGTTCGGTTTACACATGTTGTGAATTTCACTGTGTGCCAACTGTCAAATGAGAGCTAGTAAGATGGTACTGTACAGACTTCTCCATTCCCCCATCCTCACTGTGACTGGGTCCTGGAGGTGAAATCCTGACCCCACTGAAATTAATGAGAACTCAGCCAGTGCTTGAAAGGGCTATTCCTATGGATGCAACCTGTAGCAGCGCATACCACCACTCCCAGCAAATAAGCTGGAGGAGTAATAAAAGAATCATCATCATCCTTAGTGAGAGCCAGCCCCCAGGAACAGCACAACCAACCTGGTTGAGCAGTGGAACCAAGTGAAATTCAGAATTTCTGTCCCACAGGAAATTCCAGCATTTCAACTGAAATATTCACACTCTCTCCCCCAAAGAGAAATTCACATAATAGTTTCAGTTCAGAAGGGATGAAATGTTTCATTCTGACATGTTTAATGGAGACATTTCAACATGCCTGAAATTGAAATGAATAGAAATGTTTCATTTTGAGTCACTTCAAAATGATCTGGACAAACTGGAGAAATGGTCTGAGGTAAACAGAATGAAGTTTAATAAGGACAAATGCAAAGTACTCACTTAGGAAGGAACAACCAGTTTCACACATATAGAATGGGAAGTGACTGTCTAGGAAGGAGTACTGCAGAAAGGGATCTAGTGGTCATAGTGGACCACATGCTAAATATGAGTCAACAGTGTGACACTGTTGCAAAAAAAGCAAACATGATTCTGGGATGTATTAACAGGAGTGTACATTCTTCTGTTCTACTCCAATTGAAGCCTAATCAGCACAGAGTATTGTGTCCAGTTGTGGGCACCATATTTCAAGAAAGATGTGAAGAAACTGGACAAGGTCCAGAGAAGAGCAACAAAAATTATTAAAGGTCTAGAAAACCTGACACATGAGAGAAGACTGAAAGAACTGGGTTTGCTTAGTTTAAAAAGGAGAAGACATAGAGGACATGACAGCAGTTTTCAAGTACCTTAGAAGGAGGAGGAGAAAAATTTCTCTCCTTAACCGCTGATGATAGGACAAGAAGGCAAGGGGGGTTTAGGTTGGACATTAGAAAAGCTTCCTAACTGTCAGGGTGATTAAACACTGGAATAAAATGCCTAGGGAGGTTGTGGAATCTCCATCATTGGAGATATTTAAGAGCAGGTTGGATAGACATCTATCAGGGATGATCTATATCAGGGTCGGCAACCTATGGCTCGCGAGCCAAATACGGCTCATTAGGGAACCAAAAATGGCTACATGCGCACTGCCATTTTCTTATCCCAGGATATACTTCCTGGAGGCTTCCTTCTGGCAAATGGGAGCAGCGGGAGGCCCTGTTACACGGTGCCTTCAACACGGTGTGAAAACAAGTAAGTGCCCCCCATCCCCAGACACTGCACCCCAACCCCTTCACTCACACACACACACACACACACACACACCAGCCAAACACCCTTCCCCCAGCCCACTCCTGCCCCTGGCCCTTGGTCAGACACCCTACTCCCAGCCTTCCCTACACCCCAATACCCCCCCAGACCTCGCACCCTCACCCCCTCCTACACTCCATCTCCCACCCAGATCCTGCACCCCCATCCCTATCCCATTCACTGGCAGCCCTGTCCCACGCACTTAACCCATCATTTTTGGCCCCATCCCAGAGCTTTGGCAGGCCCACAAAATCCAATAACCCTGGAACTCCAGAAGAGTAAATATGGCCTGAGACCCTTGAATCTCAGTCCTCCCTGCCCCTCCCTCCAGCATGAGGCTGGAGCACCAGGGGAGTGAGGTGTTTCAGCTGGGGGCCACATCAGTGAGGGTTGGGAGTGTTTGGAGGGGTTGGATTTTTTGTTTTTTTGCACTTCCCACTTGAGTGGTTCCCAACGGATTTTTCTGTGGGTCAGTGGCCCACTCCTGCCATAGAGACAATACTGAAACCTTTTGTATCGGACATAATATTTTACTTTATTTAAAAATGAAGCCCTAATTGGGGCCCAGACCCCATCTGGCCACAGCATCATAACACTCCTGCACACACACACACACCAATCCTGAGCCTATCATACACCTGAACCCCCACCCCAGTGCCCTCATCGCCTGACTCCAGGCTGCACGCGGAATGCCTGCTTTGAAATGCACAAGAGTCCCCAGCGGGTTCAACCCCTTTACAATGCCGCCTCTGCACGATTCAAAGGGGTAGCCACGGAGCCCAGAGTCAGCTGGGGATTCCCAGCTGACCCTGGGCTCCCTGCAGCCTTTCCCCAGAACCTGGGATCAGCTGTGTGGTGCTGCCACGGAAGTACCTCCCCCCCCTTGCTGCCTCTATAGAGGCAGCAAGGGGGAAGGGAGTGTAATCAACTCGTCGACTAGTCAAAAGACTAACGGATAAGCAAATGCTTATCGGATAGTCGACTAATCTTTAACATCCCTAGCCCTGAGCCCATCATACAACTGAACCCCCAGCCCTAAGCCTATCATACCCCCACATCCCCAGTCTCCTGCACTCCCACATCCCCAGTCCCCTTCCATAACACTCCTGCACCTCCACACAACCCAACCCTGTGCCCTGAGCCCCTCATACACCCCAACCCAGAGTCCTGCACCCCCACATCCCCAGCTCCCTGACATGATTGACAGAAGACAACCTGAATGTGTGCATGAAACTGGATTTGACCAGTTATGATGTTAACTTCAAAGAAATGTGTGAAAAGATGCAATAGCAGAAGTCCCATTAAATAAAGTCTGTGAGTACAAGGTTTCATTTATGCTCTTATTAATCGTGTCAATTATCAATATTAAGTTGTATATTTTCAGTCATGCAAATGGTCATTCTTATACAGCTCTTTGTTGACCACTTGTTCTGAATTTTATATAGTTTGGCTCTTTGGTCTGAAAAGGTTGCCGACCCTGATCTATAAGGTACTTGGTGTTGCCATGAGTGCAGGGGACTGGACTTGACCTCTCAAGGTCCCTTCCAGTTCTAATAGTCTATGATTCTACAATTCAACATTAAACTGCATTTTCCTACCAACTCTTGGGAGTTATATTTCAGAAGCTTCCCTCATTGTTCCCTCTGTGCCAGGCTCCATAGCCAGACCACATTTCCCACGATGCATCAAGCAGAAACGATCAGAGGGAAATATACATTGAATTAGGGAGATGCAGTCCTCCAGGGAGCAGAGTCAAGCAGAGCCCAGCCCAGCCCAGGCCATAGGAGAGAATGAGGCCTGACCACAACTCCCACAGGGCAATTTGCTGATAGAGAAATGCAATTTGATATTTTATTGAACTGATTCAAAATTCAGTTCAATAAATTTTCAACAAAAAATATTCTATTTTGGATTGAATTGACCGTGAATAAAATACTTCATTTAGATTTCCTTCCCCAATGGAAAAAAAAATGAAAGTCCGCCAAAAAAAATTCCCCTCATTCACCCTAAGGCTGTTAATAGTTTAATCACAAACCTATATAACTTTGCCACACCCTCTACCCCACTCTGAGGCCACACCCTGCTCATTCCCCCTTCCTCACTTTAACTGGGCTGGGAAAGGGATTTCAGCTGCAGGAGGCAGTGCAGGCTCTGGGCTGGGGCCAAAGCATTCAGGGTGTGGGAGGAGGTGGAGCCTACGGCAGGAGTAATGAGTGCAGGCTCTGGAAGAAAGCGTGGGTGCAGCAGGAGGGGGGGTCAGGGCTGGGGCAGGAGTCTGGTGTGCAGGGGAGAGGTGGTATGGGGTGCATGAGAAGTACGGGCTCTGGAAGGTGGCTCAGGCTTGGGGAAGTTGTTAGGGTGCACGCTCTAACCAGTTAAGTTCCCTGTGGTCATGCAACTGCCTAGTTAGTACCACACAGGTGCTCAACATACCCACACAAGGCAGAGAGGAGGGCTGCCCCACTCCCCCTTCAACCTAGCCAGGCCTCAGCCTGCCAGGGCTGGGGCATGGATGGCCTCAACCTGGTGCCTCTCCCCCAGTCTGAACACAACCCTGTCCCTGCCCTGAGACTTCCCTCTCACCCCTGCATGCCACACAGTGCCTCAGCCCCACCCCAGAGCCTACAGCCCTAACTCTCTCTCCCAGCCCTACACTCTTCATCCCCAGCTTCACCATTGAGCCCACACCCCTAAGCCAGTGCCCTCTCCCACACTTATAACCTCTTGACCCCATCATCTGTGTGTCGTACATCATCTCCATACTGGAGCACATAACAAAATTCATTCCACTCAGGTGTAAGGAAAATTAGAGGGAACACTGCCAGCCAGGCCAGGTGGCACTTATCGCAGGCAGCTCAGGCACAGCTGGGCTATGACAGGCTCCTTGCCTGCCCTGCACTGCTCCCAGAATCCGCCAGCATGTCCCTGTGGCCCCTGGGAGGGGAGCCAAGGAGCTCTGCATGCTGCCTATGCCTGCAGGCGCCACCCCTGCAGCTCCCACTGGCCACAGTTCCCAGTCAATGGAAACCAATGAGCCAGTGCTGAGTGTGGGGGCAATGTATGTCATCAGCCCACCTATTCATTTATGTTCTATGTATTCAAATACTTACTCCACAAAGTAGATTTGTCCGTTTTCATCTGTTTCTTGCTCCCACCCATATGGCAGATCTGGAATACAGAAAATATATTTCAAAGCAATTTCTACAGGAAGTTTGAACTCTTAGCCTTGCTAACTATGGGAAATAAATACAAGGATTTCCATCCCTAGTACTCCTACATGCTTGACTTTAACAATGAAACCAAGCTTACAAACAAGAATGGCTCACAAATCATCAAAATAAAGGAAAGAGTCTCAGATGAAAGGTATAATATGCAGGAGATATAGAACAACAAATATGGTGTGGCATATGGTCATTACTAAAGGATACTGAGATGTTTGCAGAAGGCTCATAAACCTTTCACAAATTACTTTACTTGCAGTACAAACCCACAGGGTTTGATCCTGTCTCCTTATATGTTGCACATATCCCGTGTAGCTTGGACAGAGCTAGTGTGAATGCATGGTCAAGTACAATGGCTATCAAAACACTAGATTCTACAATATTGTATATAATGCACAGTACATATCACAACATGGGAATATGCACCAGTGTATGTATATTAGGAATGCAATACATTCAAGGAAAGAAGCAAGAAGATGTAAAACAGAATATTTTCCTACAAATCAAATTTTATTACAACATACCCATTAAAATGTTTAAAACAAGGAATTTTCCTGCTATTTCATAGAAGCTACTTGGCTGAAAATATCCGTTGTAATTCATCAGGGTGGTGACTGAAATATACTGAAAATGTTCCAATTAGGTATGTGCGCATTTTGACACCATATGAAACGTCGGCTGCACATGAACAGCCTAGCCTTTTCCTTAGGCTTTAGAAATTTTATACACAATAAGTTGAATAAAAGATCAAATAAAAAATTCAAATTTAGTGATGGAGTCTAAGTCTGGCATGCCTATTTATGATGCTCTCTTCCCCACCGCCAGCAAAAATGTTACTAATACTCCTTTAATATTAGATTTGACTATTGAAAATGTTAATGTCGTGCATCATTTACTCTTAATGAAGGACTATTTTTTTCCTATGTACAACTTTGCCTCCTTTAAAAATTCTCTACATTTATTGAAGCTTTCCCCTGACCAACAATCTTTTTGGTAAGCAAGAAGAGATCATAATAGCAAACAAGGGATTTTATTCTCTCCAGTGCTAGCGATCTGCTCACTGCAAGAGGAAGGGAGGTATCAAGGGTAGGGGTGTTAGATAGCATGCAACTGAATAGTCGTATAACCACATCAAATTTCAGCAGTTACATGACTATTTGATAGTTGCTGGGGCCGGCAGCCAGTGCATTCCCAGCCCCATCACCCCGCGCTGCTGCCCCTGTATCAGAGACAGCAGCACAGGATGGCAAATGTGAGCCAGGCCACAGGGAACCGGTTTAAAAACCAGCTTCCCATGCAGACCAACTCCAGCCTGCCACTCTACGCTGCTTCAGCCTCTCCTGCCCCCTCACCTGCTTTGATAGAGGCAACAGTGTGGAGGAGAGGGGCAGTGTGTGGAGGCAGCAGCAGCTCCTACCTGCCCCCCTCCGCTGCCTCTGCTGGAGGCAGTAAGAGGGGAGGCAGGCAGGTTCGCAGAGCCATTATGCATGGAGAGCTGTTTAAAAGCCTGCTCCCCACGCGTATCAGCTCCCGTCTGCCCCCTCAACCTTCACTCTGCTGTCTCTCTAACACAGGCAGAAGCATGGGGGTGGGGGAGGGCACAGGCTCCTGCCTCCCCCTGCCCCCCGCTTGCTGCCTATGACACGGGGAGGGGAAGAATGCATGTAGTCGACAGGATTGACAGATAAGGCCAGGCTTATTGGTTAATCATGTAGTTATCTACACGTTGACATCCCTAATCAAGGGGCCAGTTTGGAACTTGAAAGAGGGAATTCGCCTACATGAGAAGAACTTTCTGCTAGCTGAAATGACACTTTTACAGCCAAAACAAATGCTTTCTGTCACTTAAGTAGTGTAAAGGGGCCACAACACTATTTAGGAATCTTGCCCTAAGTCTCTGCATCCATTCCAAGGACAGGAAACAGAAGACTTTTGCACTTCTGCCTATTCTTTGCCTGTATGTAGAAATAGTCATGCAAACTAAACAACATGCACAGACCCAGTTCATCAACAGTGCTTTGCTTATATAATATAGCTCACAGGACTGGGGCCAAATACAGCATAAATCTGCCACCTAGATCCTCCATCCATTCTGATCATTACTGTGTTACAAAAGCACAACACAAACCTCCAGCAACGCGTTTTCTCTTTCCAGATTTCGGATGCTCCCACTGGGTTTTCTCTTCAAGATGACTGTTTAAAAAAAATTAAAAGACTATTAAAAAGTAGCTTAAAGATGCATTTCTAATGTTTACCTTCAAATACAATGTATCATCATAGCAGTGTCCCTCTTGCATTCCAAGTATAACTTTCTGTGGTGAAAAGCTTTTGAGAAAAGAAATATATTCTACATAAACATCAATAGTAGCCCCTTGCTGTTTAAAAGTAGTTTCATCAGTGCTACCTAGGGTAACCAGATTCTATGGTGCTAGGCTTTTCTGAGCCACAACAATTCAAACACAAGTTTGGATCCAAAGTCTCATTACTCAAGCTAGCAGACAGCAAGCAATCCCTCTGGACGATTAAAGAGCAACATTAATAGGCTCAGAGATTGCATACAAAAAGGCTGATGGTCTTAAGGGGGATCAGCATGAAACATGCAACTATGAATTGGATCCACAGTATTCCAATGGGAATATATTATGGAAAAGTTTGAAGTCACAAAAATCCCTTTCAAAGTTTTGCCCAAGTAATCTTCATATGTGAAAGATTTGGGATTAGGGCTGTTAAATATTGGTTAATTGAATAGTCAATTAACCTTGTGAACTCTTATTGGTTACTTGACTATTCTATAGTGCCTGGGGGTGAGGCTGGCAGCCAGTGCAATCTGGCCCCACTCCCAAGGAGCCCCTTGCTATCCCGCGCGCTGTGAGAGGCGCCAGGGTGCCAGGCGGGAGCTGGTCCGCGAGGGGAGCCAGTTTAGAAGCCAGCTCCCCTTGCGGACCAGCTGCCTGTCACCTCGCCTTGCTGCCTCTGATACAGGGAGGGAGAGGCTGAGCTCCCAGACCCAGCGCGAGCCAGAACTGAGCCAGGCTGCTTGCCTGCCTGGTTGCTAATACACTTTAATGCAGAGCCAGAGCAGGGGGTAGGTCCTGGACCCAGCGTGGGCCAAGACTGAGTAGGGCTGCTGGCTAGTCTGCTAAAAAATTTACTAGCGGGAGGGTGAGGGGAAATGCGTGTAATCTATAGCATCAACCTATAAGCTTTTGTGCATTGGTTAATCGATTACACTATTACATCCCTACTTGGGATGTCCACCTTAGCAAGTGTAACTTAACAGAAGTTTTCACAGCCCAAAGGAAGGAATACTACTTAGCTACAGGCCAGCAAACCACCAATTTATTCATTAATTCCGCATTTCTAAAGCTGTGGGTCCTGACCCCTCAGGGGTCACGAGCAACTTAGAGAGGGGTCGCGGTATCACAAAGTTTGAGAACCCCCTGCATTAATTGGTTCATTTAAACAGGCGCATAATGGCATCATATCTCATCCATTCTATTGACTTGAAAAATAAAATTTAACCACGGCTTTCTACATTTGAGCTCAGGTAAACAAGCAGGGCCAAATGAAGGCATATAGATTATAGACCCATGCTCAGGCCCACCTCCGGGGAAGGGAAAACAAGGGGGCAACTGCCTCAGGGCCCAGCAATTCAAAGGGGGCTCTTGGCCACTGCCACTGCTATTGCTGCGCATCAACTAGAGCCCTGTGCCTTTTAAACAGCTGCTGGAGCACTGCACACTCCAGACAGTGATAAGGGTTGAGGGGAAAGGCAATGCAATGCTCCAGGCAGTGCTGAGGGCTGCCTGGGGGCTAGCATAGTGTACTCACTGAGGTACTCAGGGCTGGCTGCCCTGCCCCTTCCAGGAGTGTGAAGCACGCTCCTCCCGTTCGACCTTGCCCAGGGGCCCATGGAGGCTGTTGGCACTCCTGTCCATGCTTAGAACACTAGCTTGTTATTGAATCAGAATCTCTTTTCATCGAAAAGAAAGTGCATTTCTAACCTTCATATCTGGGAAGAAAAACTTGTAAGCATGCCCCAAGAGTAACCACTGCAATGTTGCCTATTTCCAACTGTCTGCAGACTTGGGCAAAGGCTCTGTGAGGTATAACTTGACTCTGCATCTCAAGGAGGTGTCGACCCACTGCTCTGGGGCACTCTGCAAACATCACTAGGGATGTTAAGAAGCAGGGTATTTAACTAATCGAGTAGTTGATAGAATTTTTATCGACTGCTCAATTAGTCGATCAGCAGCCAGTTCAGTCCCAGCTTGCTCCGGCTCTGGGACCAAACCCCGCTGCAACTCTGCAATTTAAAAGGCAGTAGGAGCTGGGCAGCCTGTCACCTGGCTCCTTCTGCATTTTAAATAGCAGAGCCACAGCAGGGTTTGGTCCCAGACCGGCGCGATCAGGGTCTGAACCAGACTGCCTGCCGCATCCTACTACATTTTAAATGCAGAGCCCGCTGCAGCCCCTGTCCATGGGGAGTCCCAGCGTTCGGACCCCTGTGGACAGGGGCTGCTTCACAGCAGCAGCCCCTGACCTCTCTCTTCCCTCCACTGCCTCTAATAGAGGCAGCAGAACTGGGGGGAGGCAGCACCACAGAGATGGTGCTGGGGAGAACCAGCTTGCAAGATGGCTCCCCACAGCACCAGCTCCTGCTTCCCCTTACCCCTTGCTACTTCCAATACATGCAGCAAGGCGGGGGGGGGTGGGAGGAATGTGAGTAGCCCTGACATCCCTAAACACTACCCAAGCAGAATAAAAAGAGTAGGAAGCGCAAGGCCTGGATTAAGTTCTGCTGTTGCATCCCTAATACTACTTGTGCCTCCCAGTGGTAAAGAAGAAACATGATACCTTTTAATATCCCAGGAGAAAAAAAAAGGGGGGGGACCATTCCATTGCCCCTCTCACTCTACAAGTGGTCCCAGGGTTCCATTCACACACCATGGCTCAACCTCCCCCACACTCCAAGTAAGGTGGAACACAGCCTATTATCTTTATCCAATCCTAGGTACAAGACATATTTTATTCATCAAGAAATAAAGACATAAAGGTCAAACCAAAATTTTCCAACCCATTGTTTAACTGAAGAGCTTGAGAGAGAGAGAGAGAGAGAGAATCCTAGAGTTGGAAGAGACCACAGGAGGTCATCGAGTCCAGCCCCCTGCCCAAGGCAGGAGCAATCCCAACTAAATCAACCCAGCCAGGACTTTGTCAAGCCGAGACTTAAAAACCTCTAGGGATGGAGATTCCACCACCTCCCCAGGGAACCCATCACAGTGCTTCACCACCCTCCTAGTGAAATAGTTTTTCCTAATATCCAACCTAGACCTCTCCCACTGTAACTTGAGCCCATTGCTCCTTGTTCTGCCAACTGTCACTACTGTGAACAGCCTTTCTCCATCCTCTTTGGAACCCCCCTTCAGGAAGTTGAAGGCTGCTATCAAATCCCCCTCACTCTTCTCTTCTGCAGACTAAACAAACCCAAATCCCTTAGTCTCTTCTCATAGGTCATGCGCTCCAGCCCCCTAAACATTTTGGTCGCCCTCCGCCTGACCCTCTCCAATGCATCCACATCCTTTCTATACAGGGGAGCCCAGAACTGGACCCAATACTCCAGATGTGGCCTCACCAGAGCCAAATAAAGAGGAATAATCACTTCTCTGGATCTGCTGGCAGTGCTCCTCCTAATGCACCCTAATATGCCATTAGCCTTCTTGGCTACAAGGACACACTGTTGACTCATATCCAGCTTCTCATTCACTATAATCCCCGGGTCCTTTTCTGCTGAACTGCTAGTTAGCCATTCGGTCCCCAGCCTGTAACAATGCTTGGGATTCTTCCATCCTAAGTGCAGGACTCTACACTTGTCCTTGTTGAACCTCATTAGATTTCATTTGGTCCAATCCTCTAATCTGTCTAGGTCACTATCCCTGCCCTCCAGCGTATGCACCTCTCTCCCTAGCTTAGTGTCACCTGCGAACTTGCTGAGGGTGCAATCCATCCCCTCATCCAGGTCATTAATAAAGATTAATAAAGAACAAATCCTTGGGGAACTCTGCTAGAAACCAACTGCCAACCTGACATCAAGCCGTGGATCACTACCCGTTGGGCCTGACAATCTAGCCAGCTTTCTATCCATCTTACAGTCCATTTATCCAATCCATATTCCCTTAACTTGCTGACAAGAATATTGTGGGAGACCGTTTCAAAAGCTTTGCTAAAGTCAAGGTATATCACATCCACCAACTTTCCCATATCCACAGAGCCAGTTATCTCATCATAGAAGCTAATCAGATTGGTCAGGCACGACTTGCCCTTCCTGAATCCATGTTGACTATTCCTGATCACTTTCCCCTCTTCCAAGTGCCTCAAAATGGATTCCTTGAGGATCCCCTCCATGATTTTTCCAAGGACTGAGGTAAGGCTGACTGGTCTGTAGTTCCCTGGATTGTCCTTCTTACCTTTTTTAAAGATGGGCACTACATTTGCCTTTTTCCAGTCATCCAGGGTCTCTCCCGATCTCCACGAGTTTTCAAAGATAATGGCCAAAGGCTCCACAATGACTTTGCCAACTCCCTCAGTACCCTCAGATGCATTAAATCTGGGCCCATGGATTTGCGTATGTTTAACTTTTCTAAATAGTTCCTCACTTGTTCTTTCCCCACCAAGGGCCATTCACCTCCTTCCCATTCTGCGTTGCCTAGTGCATTTGTCTGGGAGCTGACCCTGTCCATGAAGACAGAGGCAAAGAAAGCATTGAGTTCTTCAGCTTTTCCCACATCATCTGTCACTAGGTTACCTCCCTCATCCAGTAAGGGCCCCACACCCTCTCTGATCACCCTCTTATTGCTAACATGCCTATAGAAACCTTTCTTGTTATCCTTCACTCCCTTGCTAGCTGCAATTCCAATTGAGTTTTCGCCTTATTGATAACTATCCTGCATTCTCGAGCAATATATTTCTACTCCTCCCTAGTCATCTGTCCAAGTTTCCACTTCTTGTAAACTTCCTTTTTGTGTTTAAGTTCACCATGGATGTCCCCGGTAAGCCAATCTGGTCACCTACCATATTTGCTTTTCTTGCTGCGCATCGGGATGGTTTCTTCCTGTGCCTTTAATAAGGCTTCTTTAAAATACTGCCAGCTCTCCTGGACTCCTTTCCCCTTCATGTAAGCATCCCAGGGAATCCTGCCCATCAGTTCTCTGAGGGAGTCAAAGTCTGCTTTTCTGAAGTTCAGGGTGTGTATTTTGCTACTCTCCTTTCCTCCTTTGGTCAGGATCCTGAAATCTACCATCTCATGATCACGGCTTCACAGGTTGTCACCCACCTCTACTTCCCCTACTAGTTCCTCCCTGTTTGTAAGAAGCACGTCCTCTGATCGGTTTCTTCAGCACTTGTACCAAGAAGTTATCCCCAACATTCTCCAAAAACTTCCTGGATTGTCTGTGTATTGCTGTATTGGTCTCCCAACAGATGTCAGGGTGATTAAAGTCGCCCATGAAAACCAGGGCCTGAGATGTGGAAGCTTCTCTCAGTTGTCCAAAGAAAGCTTCGTCTACCTCATCCACCTGATCTGGCGGTCTGTAACAGACACCAACCACATCATCACCCCTGTTGCTTCCACCTCTAAACTTAACCAATAGACTCTCAACAGTCTTTTCTCCCTCTAAATACTGGAGCTCTGAGCAATCATACTGCTCTCTTACATAAAATGCAACTCCTCTTCCTTTTCTCCCCCACCTGTTCTTCCTGAACAGTTTATACCCTTCCATGACAGTGCTCCAGTCATGCGAGTCATCCCACCGAGTCTCCATTATTCCAATCTAATCATAGTTCTTCAGCTGGGCCAGGGCTTCTAATTCTTCCTGTTTGTTTCCAAGGCTTCTCGCATTTGTGTACAAACACCTTAGATAACCAGTTGATCGCCCTACCTTCTCCATCCAAATCAGGGGTTCTCCTTTGTTGCTCGTTCCTCCTTGTGATTCTTCCCGGTGTCCGACTTCCTCACTTACCTCAGGGCTTTGGTCACCATCCCCCAAGCAACCTAGTTTAAAGCCCTCCTCACTAGGTTTGCAAGCCTGCCCATGAAGATGCTCTTTCCTTTCTTGGTTAGGTGGATCCCATCTCTTCCTAACAATCCTTGTGCCCAGAACAGAGTCCCATGGTCGAAGAAACCAAAGCCCTTTCTCCGACACCACCTGCGCAACCACGCATTTACTTCCTCAATTTGACGATCCCTACCCAGACCTTTTCCTTCAACCGGAAGGATGGACAAGAACACCACTTGCGCTTCAAATTCCTTGATCCTTCTTCCCAGGGCTACATAATCTGCTGTGACCCGGTCAAGGTCATTCTTGGCCATATCTTTAGTTCCTTCATGGGGAAGCAGGAAGGGGTAGAGATCTGAAGGTTTAATCACTTCCGGAAGACTCTCAGTCACATCCTGAATATGAGCTCCTGGTAAGCAGCACCCTTCTCGAGATTGCATGTCTGGACAGCAGATGGATGACATCACAGAAAGAAGGCCTTTCACTACAATTACAAACCTAGGGTCTGTTTGATACTGCTGTACAAACAGATGATCAGAAAAACACACTTCAATTCTACACTTTTTAGAATCCCTACACAGATGCCACTGTATACAGTGAATAAACTTTACAAAAACATTGTGCGTGCACATACTAGAAATATTGAAAATCTGATCACATGCACACAAATGAATTATGGAATCAATATCATTTCTGATACCCATGTATGCAGAAGAATATTAGTTGACATTTCATATTGGTAAGTTACTAAAACACTTGGTCAAAACACATGCAGTTTATAGTTGTATTTTCTCCCTTTATCAGAAACATACAAGTACATGTTAAAGTCACTGTCAGCAAAATAAACTGACAGCAAGAACTGGAAATAAATAAGACCAAAGCCTGAAAAGAGAAATGTAAGATGCAGAGCCTTTAGATCTAATTTCCTATACATGGAAAATGTAACATTTAATTAGAAAGTTAACCAGTTTTAAAAATAAAAATATCAGAAACTAAATTATAATAGTTACAAATCAAACATTTTCTTAAAAAAAAAAGTCAGCTTCATTTGCAATGTCAGATTTTCAGCTTTAGGTATAAGTCTGCACAGCTCTACTGACTTAAATGGGACTAAGCTAACAGCAGCTAACAGACTGACTCACCGAATGAATTCTTTTGCATGCGGTAAGTTCCTCAGTGGTTTAGCATACCGTTTTAATTATTTAAAAAAATAGTGTGTGTGTGTAATATACACACACACACAGGCCTGATTTACAGTAAGGCTTCGTCTTCACAGCAAGTTTTGACAAGGAAAAAGTGCCTTTTGTTGATAAAACTGCATGAGCATGCACATTGCAACTCGACTTTTGTTGCAATAAACAGCCATTTTCATTGACCAAAAACTTCCAGCTCAATGAGGGACTTCTTTCTTTTCCCTTCCCTGTGTGGCCAACAAACATGCAGTATAGACACCTCAAGGCATTTTATCACTGATTCTGGTCTCCAGAAAATAGCCCACATTCAGCTGTTCTGGCCAGCAGTTTGAAGTCCACCACTCTGCAGCCAAGTGAGGGAGCTACCTGCTGTCCCACACCCTTGCAATCCTCAAGAAATTTAAATCCCATTTCCTGCTGCCTGAGTACCTGGGTCCCACCCATCTCCCTTTGGGCTAGCTCACTATACAGTGGTCACATGGCATTTTCCCAGGTGCCCAGGCCTGGCCATCACACCAAACGCTCCCCCATTTGGACAACCACAGAGCTGTTAGACCGACAGAAGTCTGTTCAATCCCAGGTGTGAATGTCCTGTAGGAACTGGGACCCATATGGGCACACTTCTTGATCCCTGTGTGAAGAAGGATATGAGCGGCACACACCACGGGGCAGAGTAAAGATTAAAGAATTGAGACAAGCCTATCATAAGGCCTGTGAAGTAAACTGATGCTCCAGTGCTTCACCAAAAACCTGCTGTTTCCTCAGCAGTGACCCTACCTCCACTGCCCAGAGCTCTGTGGATACTTCAGAGGGCACAGACGCAGTACACAGAAGACCTAACCTGGCAGATAAAATTGTAGATGAAGAGGCTGAGGTAGAACCAGGGGCTCCCCAGGGTTGCCAAAGAAACTACGTTGCTGCAATGTGTTTTCCACTGCTGATGGATGCAGCTGGTATGAGCAATCGCTTTCCCAGGACCAGGAAGCAGGGCAAGTGGCTATGGAGTGTAGGGCTGAGGGCATGGGAAAGTGGGAGCCTGGCTTTGTTTCTGCAAGTTGCATGTATCCCTATGTAGCTAATCCATATGGCCGAGCAGGATGCTGATGCTTGCCATGATCTCAACGGAATCCTTCAGAGAGAAGAGAGCTGGAAATGTGTTTTGGTAGGTGCTTATACATTTTCTGCAACAGATTCCATACCAGTGCAGCTTTGTCCCCTCTGTCAGTGCAAGATACAATCCCATACCATTCATCAATCACTTGTACAAGACCCAAAGCTGAACATAGGTGAGCTGCATACGGAGCAGGGTGAAAGCCACAAGCCTGGAGAAGCTGTGTCCTCGTTTCCTTGCTAACCCTGGGAGATGTTTGCCAGGGTGTTAATGCCACACTTCTTCACAGGCAGGTATTAAAACTACATTTCCGCACAGGGTATTTTCTAACCTGGCTGGAATTTCTTTGGCCTGTATGCACAGCCATAGCCACCCGCAATCACCATGATTACAGTGATTGCCAAGATGCATTCCTTGCAAGGTCAGCAAGAAAGTGAGTGAAAATGTTGGGAAAGGGGTTTGTAAGTGAACTGTTACAGTGTAGGACTCGACGCTAACAGACTCCTTTTTGTGAACTGTGCTGAACAGCAGAGACCTTGACAGCCCTGCCACATACTGCATCAAAGAGACTGCAATAGAAAAGAAGTGCCCTAGAAAAAAAAAAAAAAAACAGTGAGGATTTGGTTTGTGAAGCACTAAATTAAATCAGCAGGTGAGTGCAGACATCAGGAACAACACTTGGAAAGGGAGCTGAGGAACTGCAAGGACAAGTAGGCCTTCACCAGGCAAGCCACACAATGCATGATCAGAGCGATGGAAGAACAGAGAGAGATCCTCAAGTGTTTAGTGAAACAGCACAATGAGCCAACAGACACACCCCCACCGAGCAAATTTACAAGTCTGTGTTCAGCAACCCCCTCTACATCCTCACATTTGTTTTCCTTCTCTGGGAGCACTCATGCACTCCACCTCCTATTCCAGCTTTGATTATGATAGCTGGACCTACACACAATTTTGAGTGGTAATCCTTTGCCAGCACCTACCTGACCAGCTGTTGGGGATGCTTTATTGCAGTGTTTCTTAAACTGTGTTCCGGGGAACATCGGTATGCCACGAGCAGCTGCGGAGAACAACAGAGTTCAAAATGGCCGCCCTTCTCCCCCTCCCTTTGTTTTTTGCTCAACAAAAAATTGGTGTTCCTCATAAAAAAAATTGTTTGGTGTTCCTCGGTCTTAAAAAGTTTAAGAAACACTGCTTTATTGCATTTTTGCACACTATTTTCTGATAAATAAAGGCACAGTTATAATGGTTCTACATTTGTATTTATTGTTTAACAATCTCACTGTGATCCCAGGTGCAGGCTTTAAAACACGTACCCAGCTATGTGTTGGCCTGGGGCAGCATGGAAGCAAATGCAACAGAAGATTATTTCAGTTCCCCTCAAAGCCTAGCAGTTCTGACAGTTCTAGCGTATGGCTGCTCAAACTCTGCAGCCAAGCGCTGTGCATCAGTGCTCCACCCCAAGCAAAGAATTCCTCCTTAGATTCCAACTATGCAAAGTGCAACAAGCTGTGAGAACCATTGGAATATTGTCCTCCGTAAGGTCCAGCCTGCCAGAGACACCTTCAATCTCTCAAGGCACATTCAACCACCATGCAGCGCCTACTCAGCCTGTTAAAATGCTCCTTGCTGCTGTCCACATGCCCAGTGTATGGTTTCATGAGCCAAGGTTGCAAGGGGTAAGCCGGGTCTCCCAGGATCAGTATAGGCATTTCCACATCCCCACTGTAATTCTGTGGTCTGGAAAGAAAGTCCCTGCCTGCAGCTTTCTGTACAGGCCAGTGTTCCTGAAGATGTGTGCAGCATGCACCTTTCCAGACCACCCTGCATGTATGTCTGTGAAATGCACACAGTGATTCACAAGCCCCTGCAGCACCATTGAGAAGTATCTCTTCTTGTTGATACGCTTGGAGGCAAGGTTGGCTGGCACTAAAGTTGGAATGTGTGCGCCATCTATTGCCTCCCCACAATTGGGAAATCCCACGTCTACAAAGCCAACCACTACGTCATACACACTTCCCAGAGTCAAGATCCTCCGTAGCAGAATGTGATTTATTGCTCTGCACACTTTCAGCAGAACAGCACCATTGTACTTCTCCACTCCAAATTGATTTGCAACTGACCAGTATCAACCGGGAATCACCATCTTCCACACAGCAATTGTCACAGCAATTGACACAGCAATTGTCACCGAGAGGGAAGTGCTCATCCCTTGCACAGCAGATCGGGGAAGGGGGGTGGAGGGGAAGCTTAGCTCACAGTTCCAAGAAGGTTGTTTTATGTATCTTGAAGTTTTGTAGCCACTAATCTTCATCCACACCTGCATGACCATGCGATCCCACTAATCAGTGCTGGTTTTCCTAATCCAGAAGCATCAACCCACCCTGTACAGCTGCTCTGTGACTGAAAAAATGCAATGACTGGTTGCCACGGTCCACATCTTGCACACTGTTAGGTTCCTCTGAGTCTTCTTCCTCTGTCAGTAACTTCAAGATTATCTCAGCTGCTATGCGCGAGGTCCTCACAACAGTTAACAAAGCATGTGAGAGAAGTGTGGGAGTCATTCTCTCTTGTTGCAGATGCCAGAGTACACAGCAGAGAATGGCAGTTGGAAAAAAAGCATGAAAGGATGCTGGAAGCCCCTGAACAAAGTGGTGCTTGACAGGATGTTTTGCATGGTCCCAAGATGCCCCACACTCTGTTCCGAGATTCCTCAACGCATAGCAACAGATGGCATCGCCTGGCACTGTGGGATACAGTCTGGGAGCTAAAGATGCAGACACAATCTGTTGACAGAGGGAACAAGTGTAAACATGCTTTGGCCACTTTTTTTCTTTATGTCGACTTCTGCGTGTCAAAATTTGTTTCTTGGACTAAATTTGGTAATGTAGCCAAAGCACTCTAAGGGTATGCAATATAGGTATTCCAGTATGCTACATCAAGAAAGCATTCCTAGTGTAGCCACAGCTTAAAACACTGAAGTTGTACTTAGTTTTGTTATAGCTTATTACAAATCCCTGAGACACATAAGCCAGGCCAGCAAAAGTGAAATTTTGTCACTCTACGCTAGAGGCTTTTGCCAGCAAAATTTTATTTGATAGAGATCACATGCATAAGATCTTAAACACATGTTAGTAATGAGTACCAAAAGTTGGGCTTACTGAAGTCAGTGGGAATAAAGGAAAAAAGTTAAAATCTAGAATGAACACTTTAGTTTGTGGAGAAAAATAATGTTTATACTTTTAACATGCTGAACAAGCTAGGAAGTGCCTCATTCAACATTTGGGGTGCAGAATAGGGATGTAAAAACACTGTCAAGAGTTAACCAGTTAAACAATTTGTTTAACCAGTTAACCACTGGTCACGGGCAGGGGGCTATTCTGGCCCAGCCCTGCCATGGCTGTGGGCATGCTCTGGTCCCATTATGGTCACAGGCTGTGAGCTGCTCTGGCCCCACTGCACCATGGCTCAACCGTTTAACCTCTATCATCCCTAATGCAAAAGCATGGAGAAGAGAAGTCATCTGACAGTATACAGGAGAAATCATTGCCACTACACTTTTTTCCTTCCACAACAGGAAATCATACTAGTTCTACAACCTGATTCACAGTTCAGACATCAGTACAGACTGACTCCACTGCCATTCCAGTGGAAGGACCATTCATAGAAAAGCCTAGAGATTGCTATATACTGGGCATTTAGCAACAGAGGATGCACTCCAAGGTGACTTGTGCGAGTTATTTCCCTGCTTAACATCCTCATGATGGCACAGGGCAGCAGCTATGGGCCAATGATTCACTCTGGCAAATTTCAACAACTAGGCTAGGTTGAGCTGTAGCCCTAGTTATCACTTCCAATAACCACTCATACACAAAATATTATGGCACTTGTTTTTCTTCTCCTCTGCTTGTGCATGGAACAAGAGAGAGAGCGCCATGATTCCCAACACAAGACACTTACCCCCCATATATGTAAACAAAAAATATCCCAAAATATATGAAGGCTATACCTTAGTCCAAAAACATACATCAATATTTCTCTGAGACATACCCCTGTGTTACAGCAGTCCCACTGGAGTTTTATCCCCTTTATGCAGAGCTGTATGGTTAACCCCTTACCAAGTAGAAGACTACAGCTACACCTGTGTGTATTTAATATTGCATATATTCATCCCCCAAAATAAAGCAAAATGTATCCCATTCTCCCCTGCCCCCTTCCTGTCTCTCTATCCAAGGTATTTATTTGTTCTCCTCTCTCTCCTCCCCCTCCCCATTATCCTAGCACCTCAGACACATTAGCAAATCTATCACCACCACATCTCCATGAGGTAAAGGAAGGATCAGATCGGAAAACTGACAATGCAGTGAAACAGGTGACTTAAGCGAGTCCTGGTCTCGTCTCCTCCGTCACCCAGTCTCAAGTTTGTGTTAGTTCCGCTCTGTGTAGGGAAGAAGGAGCTCTTTGGCCCTGCCCCCCCCCAACACACCTAGGAGAGGCAGTAACGCCAGATGCAGAAGGCAGGGCTCTGCCCCCGCAGGGAGGGGCTCAGGAAGGAGAAGCTCAATGCCCCTCCACCCAGCCCCAGGGCAGGAGAGACATGAGTGGAAGGAGAAGCTCCATGCCCAGGGCGGGGGGGACGACGGGGGCGGGGGGGACTCATGCCCGAAGGGGGAGGGGAGAGCTCCGTGCCCCATGCCCAGGGCGGGGGGGACTCATGCCTGAGGGGAGGAGAGCTCCGTGCCCCCGTGCCCAGGGCGGGGGGCTCATGCCCGAGGAGGAAGGGAGAGCTCCATGCCCAGGGCGGGGGTTGGGGGGACTCATGCCCGAGGGGAGAGCTCCGTGCCCCCATGCCCAGGGCGGGGAGACTCATGCCCGCGGGGAGGGGAGAGCTCCATGCCCCCATGCCCAGGGCGGGGAGACTCATGCCCGCGGGAGGGGAGAGCTCCATGCCCTCCATGCCCAGGGCGGGAGGGGACTCATGCCCGAGGGGGAGGGAGAGCTCCATGCCCAGGGCGGGGGGGGAGGAAGAGCAGCAGCTCGTGCCCCCACGCCCGGGGGGAGGGGCGGCGGCGCCCCCTTACTTGGCGTAGTAGACCCAGCCGTCCTTGGTGGTGCGCTCCTCCCAGCCGGGCGGCAGCTCCTCCTCGCTGTCCGTGTCCTCCAGCCCCGCGTACTTCAGCGCAGCCATCGGCCCGAGCAGCCCCAGAGCAAGCGCCGCCGCCTGGCTGCCCCGCCCCTTCCGGCGGGCCCCGCCAATCGCGCGGCCAGGGCGGCGCCGCGCCCGCTGGGAAATGTAGTCCGGGCGGCAGCGCCGGGGGCCGGCTCACGGGTCTGCCCAGCGGGCGCGCCGCCTGTTCGTGTGGGGGTGGCGCTAACCCGGCCGCTGCCAACGTGCCCCGGGCACTGCGCGCTGCTCTTCCCGGGACAGGCCGAGCGGCCCCCCTGCGCGTGGACGCGGGGTTAGTCTCCCCGCGGGCTTGGTTTCCCTTAGGAAGAAAAATGCATCAAAGGCTGCTTTGCCCTTGGCCACTTCTTGCTCCATGGGCCCTGTCGTGATCATGAGGGGGAGCCAGCAGCCTGGGGACGAAGGGGTTAACTGTACCTCCCTCAGGTAGAGTTCGCCAATAGGAAAGCAGGCAGGACTCCCTGCTGCGGCTACGTTGGCATGATCCTGCGCAAATACTCTTTAACGCAAGAGTTCTTGCGTTAGAGTACTTGCGCAAGAGAGCGTCTACACTGGCATGTGCTTTTGCGCAAGAGCATCCGTGCCAGTGTAGACGCTCGCTTGCGCAAGAAAGCTCCGATGGCCATTTTAGACATCGGGCTTTCTTGCGCAAGAAATTAACATTGCTGTCTACACTGGCCCTCTTGCGCAAGAATACTTGCGCAAGAGGGCTTATCCCTGAGCGGGAGCATCAGAGTATTTGCGCAAGAAGCACTGATTTTGTACAGTACAAGTTCAGTGTTCTTGTAACCAAGGCGGCAAGATTTTGCGCAAAAGCACTCGCTTTTGCGCAAAATCTTGCCAGTCTAGACACAGCCTTATGGTTTGGGAAATGGGATCTGGTCTGTGCATTTAAAAATGGGTTTTGCTCTCCTTTGTAACTAAGTTCCTGGCCCATGGTAAATTTCTCCTCTATGGCTATGTCTACACTGGCAGTGCAAGAACATCTTGTGCAAGGGTTCTTGGCAGGAAGTCTTGCGCAAGAAAACGTCCACACTGCCATGTGCGAGCTGTGCTTTTGCGCAAGAGCGCCCATGGCAGTGTGGATGCGCTCTTGCGCAAGAAAGCTCTGATGGCCAGGGCTCGACAAACTATTGAATCTACTCGCCCGTGGTGAGTAGATTTCAGCCCAGCGCCCCGTTTACTGGCGGCGCACACATGTGCAATGCAGCTCTTGCGCATGCTCAGTGCGGGGCTGGCGAGCAGCTTTCGCCGCCGTTTGTCAAGCCCTGCTGATGGCCATTTTAGCCATAGGGCTTTCTTGCACAAGAAATCCCTGCCAAGCGTCCACACTGCCCTCTTGCGCAAGAGCTCCTGTGCAAGAGGGCTTACACCTGTTAAAAAAGAGTGTAGCTCTTGCGCAAGAAGCCCTCTCTTACCACACCGTACTGTAAATTTCCTTGCGCAAGAGCTGACGGGCAGTGTGGACGCTCTGTGGATTCTTGCGCACGAACGGCCATACTTGCGCAAGAAGCTGCGAGTGTCGACATAGCCCATGGCTGTGTCTAGACTGGCCAGTTCTTCCGGAAAATCAGCCGCTTTTCTGGAAAAACTGCCCAGCTGTCTACACTGGCCGCTTGAATTTCCGCAAAAGCACTGACTTCCTACTGTAAGAAATCAGTGCTTTTGCGGAAATACTATGCTGCTCCGTTCGGGCAAAAGTCCTTTGCGCAAAACTTTGCGCAAAAGGGCCAGTGTAGACAGCTGAGATTTGTTTTCCATAAAAAAGCCCGATCGCGAAAATGGCGATCGGGGCTTTTAAGCAGCGTCTAGATTGGCCACGGGCGCTTTTCCGCAAAAAGTGCTTTTGCGGAAAAGCGTCCGTGCCAATCAGATGCTCTTTTCCTCAACTGCTTTTAAAGGAAAACTTTTCCGTTAAAAGCATTTCCGGAAAATCATGCCAGTGTAGACACAAGGCATGAATATATTATTTTGTTACTGTTCCATCTAGGCATTATGCTTGCAACAGGAATATTGGAGTGATAATAAAAGTTCTCTCTCTTTTCTTTTTATTAACCTGGTATTGGTTAATTTTTGTGTCCTGGTTTGTACTTTAGGGGTGAGATTTCCCAAGTAGTCTCTCCCTGATTGCTTTATTAATATTTCATAGAATCATAGAATACTAGGACTGGATGGGACCTCGAGAGGTCATCAAGTCCAGTCCCCTGCCCTCATGGCAGGACCAAATACTGTCTAGACCATCCCTGAGAGACATTTATCTAACCTACTCTTAAATATCTCCAGAGATGGGGATTCCACAACCTCCCTGGGCAATTTATTCCAGTGTCTGACTACCCTGACAGTTAGGAACTTTCCTAATGTCCAACCTGAACCTCCTTGCTGCAGTTTAAGCCCATTGCTTCTTGTTCTATCCCCAGAGGCCAAGATGAACAAGTTTTCTCCCTCCTCCTTATGACACCCTTTTAGATATCTAAAACTGCTATCATGTCCCCCTCAGTCTTCTCTTTCTAAACTAAACAAACCCAATTCCTTCAGTCTTCCCTCATAGGTCATGTTCTCTAGACCAGTGCCAATTGGTGCTCCGCGAACCCTGGGGTTCATGAAGCAAAACTAGGGGTTCCGCGAGGAGCCGGCACTCCCCCGCCTCCCTCTGAAAAAGAGAGAGAGAGCCGGCTAGCCCGGCCCCCTGCGTGTCCTCCCACGCAGAGGCGTACTGAAGGGGGGCCGGGGAGGGGGCAATTGCCCCCAGGCACCACCCTAGGGGGGCGCCGGGCCGGTGTGGGAGCGATCGCACGCTGCGCAAGCTCACCTGACACTCAGATCAGTGAGCTGGCAGCTGGGCCACGTGCTGTTGTCTGGACGCACTGAGCAGAGGCAGCTGGCAGGAACAGCCTCTTTTAAAAGTAAGATTAACTTGTCTGACCGGTTCTTCTGCCTCTGTGGGAGGGGAGGGGGGAGTCCCTGGGTTGCTTAGCACTGAAGGAGGAAGATTTAGTGGAGGCCTCTGGGGTTGCCTGTCTCTGAAGGAGGGGAATTTGGTTGGGGGCTCTGGGGTTGCCTGTCTCTGAACTAGGGGATTTGGTTGGGGGGGAGGGGGCTCTGGGGTTGCCTGTCTCTGAACTAGGGGATTTGGTTTGGGGGTGGCTCTGGGGTTGCCTGTCTCTGAACTAGGGGATTTGGTTTGGGGTGGCTCTGGGGTTGCCTGTCTCTGAACTAGGGGATTTGGTTTGGGGTGGCTCTGGGGTTGCCTGTCTCTGAACTAGGGGGATTTGGTTTGGGGGTGGCTCTGGGGTTGCCTGTCTCTGAACTAGGGGATTTGGTTTGGGGGTGGCTCTGGGGTTGCCTGTCTCTGAACTAGGGGGATTTGGTTGGGGAGGGTCTGTGGTTGCCTGTCTCTGAACTAGGGGGATTTGGTTGGGGGGGAGGGTCTGGGGTTGCCTGTCTCTGAAGGAGGGGGAGTTAGTTGGGGGAGGTGCTGGAGGTGCCTGGCTCTGGCATCAGCTGGTAGAAAACCTGCCAATCTCTAGCGGCAGCCCCTGGTCGGGCAGGCCAGGGCCAAAGGGCATGGAGCAGGGGTTGGGGGGGCCAGAGGCGTGTAAGGGCAGGCAATGGCAGGGGGAGAATATAAGTGGGGGGTGGATCTTGGGAGGAAGAGGTAGCTTAGGAGCATTTTGGGGGGGTGGGACAGTGTGGGGGAGGGCCGTGGGGCAAGAACAGCAGGGTGGGGATCACAAGTCTGGGTGCTTGTGCCCCCCAACCGCACGTTTTGGGCACTTCTGTGATTCTGGGCTATCAAAGCTGGGTCTGCCATGGAGCAGTGCCCAGCCAAGGCAAGGGACAGCACATGTTAAAGACCCGGAGTAAAGTGATGGCTTGGCTGGTGGGGAAGTGAGAAGAGCTTGTCATTTGTGAACTCCGCCCGCACGTGCTGGGAGCGGAGGTGTGGGGATCCCCCTTCCTCGTATGCTGAATTTGCCAGTGACCTGCCGCCTGGCACCCTGTTCCCTACCCACTGACTTTCAGCCACTCACCCGTCTGTCACTGGACTGCCTCATTTGATTTCATCCGGACACAAAGCACTGTCAAGCAACGGATGGCACCATCCGCCCACTGGAATGGTACCAAGCCCGCGTGACCAAGGCAAGACTTGTCCTTGCCAGCCCTTGCTCTGCCCATTGGTAACACTCAAAGGGCTTTCCCGAGGAGGCCAACATTATTCCCATTTTACAGCTGGGGAAACTAAGGCACATTGGGGGCTGTGACATGCCTGAGGTCACACACCAGGCTGGACTAGAAGCTCAGTTTCCAGTGTTTCAGGGGCTGTCTACACAGGTAACAAAGATGTGAGTGCAGCACAGACCAGCATAACCCGGCTCGCTGCAATCTGATTAATGTGGGGAACAACCGCAGGGTGGGGGGGGCTTCAGCAATCTTGCCCTGTCTAGCTCGTGCTGCGATCAAGCCACCCCTGCTCAAAGGAGAGAATCCTGGGAGCTGCCCGCTGGCCCACGGTGCACCCCAGCTAACGGCAGCAAAGGGCAGAGACGGATACCCAGCAGCTACCCCCTACCCCCGCTTCTCCCATCCGCTCAGCCCCGCCCCCAGGCTTGCTGAGGCCTGTGGGGGGAATGCTTCGGACCTAGCCAATTCACTCCCCTCACGCTGCAACACTGGCCTAGAGGTGCACCAGGTTCGGGGCATGCCACGTGGCGGTGGCGGGGGGAGGAAGGGCGCAAATTTTTCCTTTGCCCCCGGGTGCATAACACCCTCACTACGCCTCTGCTCCCACCCCGGCCCCAGAGCGTCTCTCCCCCGGCCCCAGCCCGGCCCTGCCATGCGCAACCTTCACTGAGCTCCCCCTTGCCGGCTGCTGCCGCCCTGCACAGCATGCTGAAACCGGTGGGTGGGGAGATGCCCGGACATGACGTAACATCATGGCCCAGGATTATAAACCTGCTTGGCGCTGTGTTGCACTGCGCAGCTGAGTTGCGGGTTCGGAGTCCAGGGATGGAGCGCAGACTGCGGCCTGGCAAAGTGGAAGGCAGAAGGTAGGGAGGGGAGGGGAAGGGCTGGGAGAGGAAGGGGCTTCTGCGGAGATGGAGGGGAAGGGGAAGGCACCAAAGGGACAGGGGTAGAGGAGAGACAAATGCCAGGGGGCCAAGTGCAGGCAAGGAGGAAAAGGGCAGGAGGGGCAGTGTCAGTGGGAGGGGGGACAGGGTGATGCTGGGAGGGGAGAGCGTAAGAGCATTAGGGGCTAGAGGGGTGAGGGGGAGGTGCTGGGAGAAGGCTTGAAAGCAGGGATGGGCATGAGGAAGGCCAGGATGGAGCAAGTCATGTGTGAGGCACAGGGGCATGAGGGGAATGGGGGCAGAGGGTGGTGAGTGGGTGGGGATCAGGGAAAAAGGGGGCGGGGCAGTAAGGGAAGGGGGAGGCACCACGAAGGTGCAGGGCTAAGGGAAGGTGCAGGTGCCAGAGGATTCTGGGGGTGAAACAGAAGGGCAGACACCTGCAGGGGAGGGACCAGCACCAGAGGAGAGAGGCAGGGCAGGTGTGTAGAGGAGGTGTTAGAAGAGGGGATGAGGAGGGTAGCCCACATGATCAGAGTGGGGCTACTGGAGGAGTGGGCACAGGGGGGAGAGAAGGGCTAGGGGAGGGGGGCAGGTCTCAGGAGGGCTGAGGGCAGTGAGAAGGGCAGGAGTCAGGACAGCAGAGGAGGGTGAGGAGTTGGGAGGCAGCAGCACCAGGGGAGCTGATGGAACACAGGGAGGAGATGTGGCAGCAGAGAGAAAAGGTAAAGCTTTAAAAATATTTATTAATAACTTGGGTGCCACAGTGGCACATCCAAACAAGCCACATGAACTCAGTACTGGTACACAACACAACTCTTAGGCTATGTCTGCACTGGTGGTTTCTTGTGCAAGAACACGTCCACACTGCCATGTGCGAGCTGTGCTTTTGCACAAGAGCATCTATGGCAGTGTGGACGTTCTCTTGCCCAAGAAAGTGCCGATGGCCATTTTAGCCATAGGGCTTTGCAAGAAATTCATGTTCCCTGTCTACACTGGCCTCTTGCGCAAGAACAGTTGCACAAAAGGGCTTATTCCTGAGCGGGAGCATCATAGTTCTTGCGCAAGAAGCCCTGATTTTATACATGAGAACGTCGGTTTACTTGCGCAAGAACACATGGCCAGTGTAGACAGGCAGCAAGTTTTTGAGCAAGAGCGGCCGCTTTGTCGCAAGATCGTGCCAGTGTAGACACAGCCAAGGGGAGGGAGGGAGGCAGGGGCAGGAAATCAGCGCTGGCTCAGCATGTCTGCATGGTTTGGGTGAAGGTGCAGGGAAATTGAGCTCAGCTGGGTTGCAGAGTGAGGAGGTCCGGGGAGCTGGGCTGGGTTGGTCTGGGCTGTGGGGTGGGGGGGGAGGGGGCGTGGAGCTCAGAACTCAGTTTGGCTGCAGGAGGAGGGAGGTGCCAGGAACCAGGGCTAGACTCAAGGGGAGGGAGGGGCAGGGGATCAGCGCTTGGCTCAGCAGTTTTGCGGGGCTTAGGGGAGGTGCAGGGAAATGGGGCTCAGCTGTGCTGTGGGGGAGGCATGCAGGGAACCAGTGCAGGGCTCAGCTGGGCTGAGGTGGATGGGAGAAGGCATATGGAACAGACAGGCAGCTCAGCTGGGCTGTGGGGGGCTGCAGGGAACTGGTGCTGCACTCCCTTGGATTGTGGGAGATGGTTTTGCAGGAGGTGCAGGGAACCAGCAGGAGTGGGCAGCTCAGTTGGGTTGCAGGGCTAGAGGTACAAAGAAGCCTAGTGGGGGGGGGGAGGAACCAGGAGCCCTGAAATGACCTCCCCTGGTCCAAAATTCCCTCATCTGGGACCAGTTAGGTCCAGAGGGTGCCAGATCAGGGAGGTCCAACTCCTACCCAAGTCCCCTCCTTGCACCCTCCCTCGTAGCCAGACACCCTACCCCCAATCTGCTCCTGCTCCCTCCCCCTGGCCAGACACCCTACATCCAGCCTGCTTCTGCACCCTACCCACCACCCAGAACTTGCCCCCTTCCGCCCCCCACCTCCCTTCCAGATCCTGCACCCCATCCCTATCCCACTCCTTGGCAGCCCTGCCATCCACCCTAGCACCTAGCACCACCCTGGCCCTGGCCCCAGCGCCCTGCCATCCACGCTAGCACCCAGCAGTACCCTGTTCCTTGTCCCAGCACCCTGCCAGTCATCCTAGTGCCCAGCAGGACCAAGTATTTGACGCCAGCACACTGCCACCTGCCTGCCCCAGCACCTTGCCCCAGCACCCCGCCACCTGAGCCAGCATCCTTCCACCCAGCAGCAGCCTCTCCCCAGCCTCAGCACCCACTTTCACTCTGTCCCCTGCCCCCACCAGCACATTTGGGACCACATTAGTGAGGCTTGGGGGTTTTTGGAGGGTGTCTGTGTTGTTGTTGTGGTTTTTTTTTTTTGCATCTCGCTTGTGTGGCCCCGACTGACTTTTCTGTGGGTCAGTGACCCTTGACTCAAAACAGGTTCCTCACCCCTCTCATAAATAAAGACAATGCTAAAACCTTTTGAATTTGACATAATATTTTATTTAAAAATGAAGCCTGGCCAACAAGCCCCCGATTGGGAACAAACCCCCATCTCACTGCAGCATCACAACACTCCTGCACCACCTGACCCCAAATCTGAGCCTATCATACACTGGAACCCCCTGTCCTGAGCCTCTTACATCCCCAAACTCCTACATCCCCACAGCCTCAGTCTTCTGCCACAACATTCCTCCACCATCCACACGTCACAAATCTGTGCCCTGAGCCCATCATACTCATAACCTTCTTGCCCTGAGTCCCTCACATATCCAGCCCAAACTCCTGCACCCTCACATCCACAAGCCCATGGCTTGCTCAGCACCCCAACCTTCCACCTGAGCCCAACACTCCTCAGCCTGGAGCCCCCTCCCCGAGCCAACATCCCCTTCTCCTGCATCCAAATTCCTTCCCAGAGCTTGTACTTCTCACCCCTTCCCACACCCAAATCCCTCATTCCCACCCCACACTTCCTGTCTCAACCTAGTGAGAGTGTATAAGGGCTGGAGATAGCAAGCTGGAGAGGAGAGGAACAGAGTGGATGAGGCCTCAAGGAAGGGAGGTGGGGGGGTCTTGGGGAAGGAATGTGATTTTCATGCATTGGTGGGTCCCTCTCTTCCCCCTTTTTGGTTTTTTTTTTGCTTGACAAACCTAGGGGTTCCTTGAAATTTTTAAAAGCTGAAAAGGGTTCCTCGGCCAAATAAAATTGAGAAACACTGCTCTAGACCTTTAATCATTCTCGTTGCTCTTCTGGACCCTCTCCAATTTCTCCACATCTTTCTTGAAATGCGGTGCCCAGAACTGGACACAATACTCCAACTGAGGCCTAACCAGCGCAGAGTAGAGCGGAAGAATGACTTCTCGTGTCTTGCTCACAACACACCTGTTAGTGCATGTGACGGACCCGGCGGGTGAGGGAAAGGGCGCCGCGGCCGGAAGTGTCGGGACCGATCCTGGCCGGCCGGCACGCGCAAGAGCGAGCCTACGCCACCATCGAAAAAGAGGCACTAGTGGTGAAGTGGGCGATTGATGCACTAAGATACTACTTGTGGGGTAATAAATTCACATTGGTGACGGACCACGCCCCTTTGGTTTGGTTAAACTCTATGAAAGACACGAACGCCCGAATAATGCAGTGGTACCTGGCCCTCCAGCCCTACTGCTTTGAAGTGGTGCACCGACCGGGGACCACCCACCAAAACGCGGACTTTTTTTCGCGGATAGGGGAACAAACCCCAGCCCGCAACCAACCTCTCCAAAGGGGAGAGGTGTGTGACGGACCCGGCGGGGTCTGCACTGGCCCCGGGGGGAGGGTTGCCCCCCCGGGTGAGGGAAAGGGCGCCGCGGCTGGAAGTGGCGGGACCGATCCTGGCCGGCCAGCGCAAGAGCCGGTGGGGGAAACGGGGCTTGACCCGACCCGCGGGGAAGCGCCCCGGCGGAGGGGGGCGACCCGCACGGAGGGGTGGAGCCCCAGGCATGCGCCTGAGCGAGCCGGGCAGGGAAGACGCGGGAAGGGCGGAGCCAACCCCCCGACGTCACTCTCTGGGCGCCGTGAAGAGCGGCCGGGGGACGCCGGCAAGGGGGGAAGGGAGAGGCAGCCACACTGGCTTCCCGGAGCACCAAGCCTCTCGCCCCCCCCGGGCGAAGAAGAAGGACGGCACCGGCAGACTCCGGATCCTGGTGGGACGGACCCGGCGGCTCCGTCGGGGTGAGTGACCCGGTGGCCGTCCCGCTGGGGGGGCCTGAAGGCGGGGAGTGGAAGGAGCCTGGGGCAGGGCAATTCTGGCGCCCGTGGGCAGGCGAGTTTAGGGCTACTGCCCCGTCTGCTGTGGAGGGTGGCTCGTTGACGCACCACTCCACTTAGGGCCCCGGGCTGGGACCCGGAGGAGAGGGAGGGCCCGGGTCCCCCACATCCCCCCCGCCCACACCTGGAGGCACCCCAGGTGACCCAACCTCCCGTGACAAGGGCGGTGTGAGGACGGTGCTCACGCCCAGCCCTGCGAATGCATAGCTGGACCCCCAAGGACCCCCAAGCCGCGGTCAGGCTAAACTTCCAGCCCCTCTAGGGGCAACGTGGTGGAGGGTCCGCTGAACCCCCTTTGCCGGCTAGGGCAGAGGGGTGATCGCACCCAGTGATCCCACCACGGTCAGACCCTGCTTAGGGAGACACCGCACGAACCGAAGGCGGTGGGTTCGCGGAGCCCCCACCCTCCCTCCCCCGGCCGGGGGGAGGAAGGGGAGCGGTGCTCGCACCCGAAATCCGCTACACTGGTGGAGAATGTGGGCACCCTGAATGTTGGTACTGTTAGTTGGTTACTACAACATTTCATATATGAAGTTACACCATACCCATGAATTTTGTTGTTATCCCTCACTCAGGTGTTGGGGCACAGCACTGGAGGCCACTGAAAAAGTCTGTAGTAAAGCCAAGAATAAAAAGCAGATTCCAATGCTGTGCTTTGAACATGAGACCTCTTTCTTTTTATGAAAACAACGAGTAGGTCTTGGGTAAAAAAGCAAGTTTCATTATTTAAGAGAACTTAGTTATTTTCCTGCCATAATGAAGACAAGACAATATGAGTACAAGTTTTGCTAAAGGACTCAAACATTTCAGAACTTTATGACCCCAGATTACACCTTGCCAAGACTTCCATTTGAAGGACTCAAGAACTAGAATATACATCTTAGTCATAGCATCTTGGTGGTGTAGGTATCATAAAACATAACTTTCTTCATGGGAAATCCCCTCTCATTTAGACAACCTAAAGCCACTGAGGAGTCTCCATAGGCCCCTTTTCCAGATCAGTGGAATCTGAAATCCTGATAACTATATATGGTAACCAGACCTGCTGCCTATGATCAATTGTAGTGGTATGTGTCATCAGTAGGATTAGCATTCAGGACTTTGGGCTAGTAAGCACTGATGGAGCATGGGCTACTTGGAATATAGGATTGTCACAAAGTGAGTGTGAGTATAAGTCTGACACACATACCTCTCTCATATACAGTATGTGTATCAGAATCCATACAGTAATTAAAACAAAATGTCTTCATTCTTCTGCTAACTATATTCTATTGTTTTTCAACTCCTTCCTCCTAGTCATTCCTTGGACTAGAGAGCAATGCAGACTGCTGGGCTGCAAATGTAACTATTGGAGATTGCAGCAGATGGCACTGTAAACAAAGAAATAAAGCTGCATATGCACTAGTGGCACTATACAGCTCATCTGCTCCCCAATAACTGTATACAAATACCTATGTGCCTGCAAAGACTTTACTTGTTTCCTGTCCTGCCACTTCCATCACTTTGAAGATCTCTTTAAGAAGAGACACTAAAGCAGCTCATGTCAGAAGAGAAGTTGGCTATGGATGGACCAATTTTCACAGCAGAGAACTTATAGTAGCAGGGCTGGGAATACTGAAAATCATTGCAACAGCTCCCTGCCAGATGAAGGCATCCGAAAAGGAATGAAGGCTTCAGGCTCACCTCTGACCTGGAAGCCCTAGAAGTACCTGCACAGGTGAACTACAACAGAAGTGTGTGTCAGATCAATATAATAGTTTAAAAGGTCTTTTGTTTCAAGATTGTAGCTCCAAGGTTTGAAATGGATAAAGCTATTAACTTATTGGTGACCATTGGCAAAAACAAAGTGACCGCCTCCCAAAAGTCAGTACCTGAAGTTTGCTGCTAGGTTAATGGGAATATGGAAATTAGTTGTGTCAGCCATCCATCTTCCAAGCATCTAAGCCACCCCTGGCCAACCTGTTAGAGACGAAGAGCCAAAATAGCAGTGGGTAGAGTGCGAAGAGCCACGTACCTGGGGTGGGGGTGGGGGTGGTGGGGGAGTTGTTGAGCAAAAAAAAAAAAAAAAGTCGCTCCGGGAGAAAATAGGTGCCGGTACACTGTCCTGGGGCATACCATCACCAAAAAAAAACACTGGGAAGGGGTGAGAGGCACAAGCTCTGGGAGAGAATTTGAGTACAGAAGTAAGTAGAGAAGAGGATGCTGGCTCAGGGGAGAGGGCTCCAGACTGGAGAGTGCTGTGGTCAGGTGGATGGTTGGGGTGCTGAGCAAGCTGCAGGCTTGTGGCTGTGAGGGTGCAGGAGTTTGGGCTGGGGTACATAAGGGTCTCAGGGCAGGGAGGCTGAGAGTATGATGGGCTCAGGACACAAATTTGCAGTGTGTAGATGGTGCAGGAATGTGTGGCAGAAGATTGGGGATGTGGGGGTGCAGGAGTTTGGGGCTGTGAGAAGCTCAGGACAGGGGGGTTCCAGTGTATGATAGGCTCAGGTTTGGAGTCCGGGGTGTGTGTGTGCAGGAGTGTTATGATGCTGTGGCCAGATTGGGGGTTGGCCCCAATCAGGTGCTTGTTGGCCAGGCTTCATTTTGAAATAAAATATTATGTCAAACACAAAATGTTTCATCATTGTCTTTATTTATGAGGGGGTGGGGAACCAGTTTTGAGTCAGGGGTCACTGACCCACAGAAAAGTCAGTCAGGGCCACACAAGTGAGATGCAAAAAAAAAAACCCAACCCTTCCAAAACCCCCCAAGCCTCACTAATGTGGCCCCAACTGTGCTGCTGGGGACAGGGTGCTGGGGCAGGGTGCTGGGGCAAGAGGCTGGGTGCTGGGGCAGGGTGCTCGGGGTTGGCCAGGGGGAGGGGACAGAGACAGCTGGGGCCAGTACCTAGGGATCCCGGGTCTCAGGAGGCGTGCTGGCTGCTCTTTCCCTTCCCTCCCCCACGCAACCCGCCTCTCTAACCCTAACCCTCCCCTTCCCCAGAGCCAGGCACTGCCCCCCAACCCAATATCCCTCCCATTCCCCAGAGCCACGCATCGCTCCCCTTCCCCCCCGGCTCTAACCTAATTCTCATGTCCTGGAAGCAGAGCCGCCACCACTTCAGCCACACGCATCTCCCTCCAGGCTCTGGGGCACGTGTGCTGAGCAGCCAGCTTTGAGACGCGCTGGTCGGGACGCCATGCACACACACCCCAACCCAATCCTCCTCCCCTCCCTTCCCCCAGACTAGAGCCAGGCCCCCTCTCCTCCCCCCCGCTCTAACCCAATCTCCTTCCCCCCTGCTCTAACCTAATTCTCGGGTCCCAGAGCTGCCGCTACAGCCGCACGTCTTCCTCCAGGCACTGGGGCGTGTGCGCTGAGTGGCCAGCTTTGAGCATGAGCTGGCTGTAATGCCATGTGCACCCCCCCAACCCAATCCCCCTCCCCAGAGCCAGACACCTCCCCTCCCTGCTCTAACCCAATCCCCTTCCCCCCCAACCTAAAGCTTGGGTCCCGGAGCCAGAGCTGCTGCCGCTGCCACTGCTACCGCCATGCACATCCGGGACACCATGCGCACCTCCTCCACACCTGATCCCCTTCCTCTCCCCTTCCCTCCCCTTCTCCAGAACCAGGCATCTTCCCCGCCCCCCAAAGCTCCCGCTCTAACCCAATTCCCCTCCTCTCCAACCTTATGCTCAGGTCCCAGAGCTGGAGACGCCACTGGCACTGCTGCCGCACCCAGAGCCCTCACCGCTGCGACTACCTGTGCTCAGCTACCGGCTGCTAACACGTGCAGGCTGGGACGCTGTGTGCGACCCGGCCTGCATGTGCAGGATATGATGCAGTGTGCTGGGGGCTGTGAGCGGAATGGCACAGGCTGACCTGAGTATTTCCGGGTTCCAAAGCTCAATTTGCATAGCTTATTTCGAGTTAAGCCCTGCTGTGTAGACGCACCCTAAGATATCTATCCTGGGGATTTAGATATCCTAAAATTATAACAGTATGCTAGATTTAAACTTGTAGCAATTAGTCACTCAGTGTTAAAGGGTGTCATCTTGCCTCAGTGGGTCACAGTTGAGAATACCAGATTCAGGACAAACCAATGAGAATTAGAGCAGACTCACTCCAAAGAGGGGGTTAGTCTATCATTAGATTACATCAAGCCAGTAACAAAAGTAAACTTCTGTCTCATTACATTGGTTAACAGGAAATCAAAGATGCACTCTCCTTAGGCATTCCAACCCTTGTCTCATCACCTAGGGTGTGTCCAGACTACAGGGTTTTGTTGACAAAAGTGGACTTTTGTCGACAATACTATATCTGCGTCTACACTGCTGCTGAGTTCTGTCGACATATCGTCGACAGAACTCAGCAGTTTTGTCGACGGTGGTAAACCTCATTCTACGAGGAATAACGCCTTTTGTCGACAGAGTTCTGTCGACAGAAGGTGTTATTACATCTACACTGTCATGTCGACAAAGAGGCTTGCTTTGTCGACAGAACTGGATATAGTCTAGACGCTCTTTGTCGACAGAAGCTTTGTCGACAGTATCTGTCAACAAAACTTCTGTCGACAAAAGCCTGTAGTCTAGACTTACCCCTAGACACTGGACTCTGATCAAATTTAGGGTCCTTGTAATCACAAGAGATCAGCCCCGTAGTCACCTCAATATATTTGTCAGATTACCCAATAATCATGCTGCTACAATCCTTTAGATTTTAGTTACTAAAAGAAAATTAGACAGTTAATCACATGCAAATAATTGCAAAGTCTTTCATATCAGGTTTGTAGCAGTGATGGAATAAATTGCAAACCTGTAACATCCTTATCCATACATAAAATACACAGTTGCATAGTACACCTGAAAATTTGGGACATCACTGGGTCATAATGTCCACCTATTCACCTTTTTCTATCCCTGTTCTGCTTCCTCTGGAGAAGATCTAGTTAACTTAAAAGTGAAAAAGCCTGCCCAGACCTGTTGGCAGAACATTGAACCCATAAAAGTCATTCAAGTGGTAATGAAGCCATTTAACAGGAATTTGCCAGGTTTATATTGCCAGTTTCTGAATTCACTGTGTTAGTCAGCTGGGCCGTAGTTTAAAATTTGCTTTAAATATATTCCATTAGTGTGTTGCTGAAGATTATAAAATCACATCCCTAAAAACTGCCCCTTCAGCTGCCATTCGGCACTGGGGCAGCAGTTTAATAGTGCTGTACAGGGCCCCATAAATCCTAAGAACAGCCTTGCTACCAAAGGATTCCTCAATCTATAGTTCAAAATGCTCCTTTTAGCTGTAAATCCATAGTCCAGATGATGAAGTCAGGAAAGAGGCAAAATGGAGCTAAGGCATCTTTTATACTCTTGCCACATGTCTGGAAATTTACTGACTCAAAGATCATGGTCTTTGTGGTAAGTTAGTAGCCCAAGATGGAGTCTAGGTCACATCACATGGCCTTACATAGTTTGATGACTCACAGTTATCAACCATATTCTTGCTGAGATGTCTAGAGGAAGAACTATTTGGAGAGTTGATTCTTCTTAATGGCCCATCAGCCTGAATAGTCCATTCACAATGGGCTGGTGAAACTGTGGGTGTTGCCCCAGGAACAAACATATATGAGTGTAAAAGGCTCCGCCCTTCTTGTGAGCGCCCCTCAGTGGCTATGGGGAGTCTTATAGTCTCTATCTGGTTGTCTGCGGGAGAGGAAGTGTCAGGTATGTAGACTGGGACCAGGCTTCTTACCCCCTGTTGTGGCTGGGGGCGGAGGAGGTGAAGTCCCAGGCCCGCCCACTCCTCTGGGTCCTGGCCCAGGGACCCTATAAGTAGCAGTTACCTGCTAAGTCTCAAAGAGATTGGTTGCGGTCACGTACCCTGGGCTACTTTCCTGGGATGCTGTTCTGTCCAGCCCTTTCTCTTGGGCCTCATGGTCAAGTCCTCCCTGTCCAGGGTTCTGCAAGGGTTGCCATTGGCTTACCGGCTAGTCTTCAGCCACTGGACCTGGTTCTGACCAGGTCTGAAGTCTAGCTCCCACTCAGAGCTGTCCGTAGTGCTGTTGTTTTCCCAGTCAGTCCTTAGGTCCGCCTGGGACTGGGTCAAGCTACAGGAAGGAACTGCCAGGCCCCACTAGCCCAGCAGCTTCTTTTATACTGGTCTGCTGGGTCCTGATTGGCTATCTCTACAGCAGCCACTCTATCCTGCTTGGAGGAACTCTTTTCTGCTCCTCCCTCTGGGATGGGGCGTGGCAAGGCTTCTGGCCTCCTGTAGGGTGCACTGGGGCTTAGTCCACCCCATCACAATGAGATAAAGGCAACACATAGAAACCTGTTGGAGAATATTTTAACTTGCCCGAGCAATCATTAATGGATCTCAAAGTCATCGTGTTGTGTCAGGACAATTCCACCAGCCAAATACACAGGGAAGCCTTGGAACTTAACTTTATTTACAGGTTTGGGACCCATCACAGAGATATGAACAAAGACATTACCTGTCTAGCACACTACATTCCACATCCTAATGACTTAAAAAAACAAACAATGTGTACTTAAGAACAATTTTCACCTTCTCTATCAGCTTCATGTGGCATGAACACTCTGAGTATTTCTTTCCCACTTTTTCCTTCCCCTCCCCCCAACCCCTATTTATTTTGGAACTGGACCTTTATTAGCTCCATTCATCTGAAGAAGTGGGTTGTGCCCATGAAAGCTCACGATACTGTCTACATGTTTTGTTAGTCTTTAAGGTGCTGCTAGACTATTTGTTGTTTTTTAATTTTTTCCAGTTACATACTAACACACCTACCCCTCTGAAGCTTTAGATACATAGACAGTATTCGTGACTTCAGATAGTTATGATGCATTGATATAACCAGGATAATCGTACTTGATATACTGTAACTTTTTTCATTGACACCATGCATGCTACATTTTGTATAAGATTTCTTGCAGTTGTAGAACAGTGGTAGCAACAATGGTACAATGGGCATTTTCAATCAGACACCATCACAAGGGTTATATTAAAGTATGTGTATAAATACACTTTTGATCACACAGAGAATGGCAGAAGATTAAAAGTAGGCATGTGTGTAAATAACACTGAAAATAACCATTATCTTTCATGTGACATGTTCAGTATGAAAGATAAAATACAAAAGAGTTTTGTCTTAATATCCCTGCCCTAGGGATATACCTTTATGGCAGGAGTGGGCTATAAGTGGCCCCTGGGCTGGATGCAGTTTGTAAGGGTTAGCCCCAGGCAGGCTGCCAGATGCTTTGCTTATCTGAGCATCTGCAGGCATGGAGCCCCATAGCTCACTTCCTCCAGCTCCCATTGCCTAAGAACAGTGAACCACTGCCAAAAGGAGTTGCAAGCAGCCATACCTGCGGGCACTCAGGTAAACAATCCATCTAGTGACCCACCAGAGGCTAATCCTGGCAAATTGTGTCCAGCTCACAGGCTGCTTATTGCCCACCTGTGCTTTCTGGGATCCCTTTACAATATTTTCTGTGGAATATTCATATATCCAATATTATTGCTCCAGGAGTAATAATAGTAACACTTACCATGGTAAGTTACAAATGATAACACCCAGTTCTTTCCATCAGAAAACTCAAAGCACTTTTCAAAGTCAAGCAGTACCATTGTCCCCCTTTTACAGATGGAAAAACTGAGGCATGCAGGTGAGGATCCAGATCCTTAGTGGAAATTAGGCATCTAAATACCTTTGAGGATATGGGCTGATGTAACTAGCTCAAGATAACCCTAGAAGCAGAGCCACAAGAAGATCTGATTTCTACTGAGTTCCAACCCAGCTCTCTGTCCACACTCAAAACCCATTTTTGAACTGCTGCTTTGAGCTTTGCACCCAAAAATAACTGCAGATGAAAAATGGTTAACATTTAAACTGTCCAGCTATCTAATTTGTGAACACAATCAGAAACTTATACAGAAAAGTTCCACCATTTAACCAAACATAGGTGCTGTTGTTTGCAGGCACAAAACTGGAGGCAGAACTGGGATTAAAACAAAAATTCTGATGATATTGGGGTGTCTTATAGTTTTGCATCCTTTCCAGTATAGTATACTTTAGGTATATGTTTTTTTCCCAACATTCAATAAAAAAGTACGTAAGTCACTTAGGCACTGCTCAAAATCCTACCCTAAAGCACAGATTCCTTTATAACATTCAGTCATCTCAGGGTTAATGAGAATTCAGAGGATTCATGAGTCCAAAACCACTGATCTGAGTTACTCTAATGTAATGAAGTCCTGTAATGAATCATCTACACACTGCATAAAAATCAGTACTATTTTAGTTTTGAAAATCAAATATTTATTTTTAATATACATATATCAATGTTATTTTTACATCTCTCCCACTCCCTCCCCAAGATAGCTACTCTTTAAAATCACCGAGGTAAAAATCTCTTCTCTTGTCTTTGTTTGGACAACTCACCAAACACAAGTACTTCTTTGCTGCAATTATAAAACTAACTTTTATGAAACTTCTTGGATCTAACCTTCAAGCCTCTCACGTTTTATTAAAATGAACATCTACAGTAAAATGTGTGGATAATCACAATGAAACTGACTTTTACAAATCCTGAACTTTTATAGAATATATATAAATCATCCCAAAGTGATACTGTAAGGAAAACATATATATATATATATATATATATATCCAAGTTAAAATTAAACTATTATACTCTTGTAAATGCATATGTCATGCAACTAAAACAAAAAAAGGGCCAATTTTACCACCCCAGGTATTTTTACCATTTTACCATTAATAAAACACTTAAGAGTAATCTCTCCCAAAATATAGATGGACTATGAATCAGCAAATCATGCAAATGCTGTTGTAAATTGGGATACAGAAGGATAATTTGGCCCACTATACATTAGGGCAGATTAATATTTTACTCAGACAATTACACTTATATAGAATGCTGCAAGTTTTCTCCTCCAAAAATGTAGAACCTTACAAACAAGAATATTCTGTGGACCAATATCTGCTGTAATAGCTATTCCCCTCTATATAACCACAATGAAAATAATATTTGGTATTGGAAAAGTTTGTTTCCCAAGTTACATATATCCACTGTAAAAATTTCAACAAAGACCCCGATCCATAAAGGACTGCAGTGCCTAAAGCCCAGATTTAGGTTGATCCACAACATTCTTGCTCATTTGGATTACTAAATCATTCACTTTCACTTTCTCTGGCCTACTGTATATGGTGTACATAATGAAATGGCAACAGGACTAAAAGAATCATATCAGCATATCCCATAGTCCAGTTACTAGGAAACTCACTTCGGAAATGGGAAACGCCAGCTCAACTCCCGTCTCTTCATCAGGCAGAGGGGGGAATTGAACTGAGGTCTTCCACATCCCAAGTGAGGTCCCTAACTCTGGGCTAAAAGGTAGCCAGGTGGATGAAATGGCCTCCCAAAGCTTTTGTATGTCACTTACTCCACAATAGAGGCCTTGGCTATGACACCACAAGGCACCTGATTCCACAAGAAGGGCCCTGGGTATGTGGCTTAAGCGAAGATAGCCCGTAACTCCTGCCAGCCTGTAATTAGTCACCTATCTCCCTAAGAGGAGTGATGCTTAAGAAATTACCTCTTTGGCATCTGCTATTGGCTAGCTTACATGTTGCCTTGTCTAGCATGCCAGGTTTTATAGATCCCATTATTTTATAGATCCCATATATTATCTCAGGGTTTGTGGATATGGGTGATTTTCAAGGCACCTAGAAGTTTCTTTAGAGGTCCAGGCCATCAGAGGGCAATAACCAGCCTGTGAATGCTACTGCTTTATTTGCCTGTGCCTCCGTGAGTATGGCTGCTTGAAACTCCTGTTGGCAGCGGATTGCCGCTTATAGCCAATGGGAGCTCCAGGAAGTGCTGTCCCAATCCACACCACTTCTCATAACTCCAATTCATCAGAAACAGCAATCTGCATCCAATGGGAGCTTCAAGAGGCTGTACCTGCAGAGGCGCGGGTAAATAAAGAGGTGGTGGCCCACTAAGAGCTAACCCTCGCAAACTGCCTCCGGCTTACTGCCCACCCCTGGTCCGACAAACTCTTGAAACTCCTGTTTCAAACTACAGTTTTAAAAAAATGATAAATATACATAAAAATAAATGATGATAGAATGTAAAAAGTAAAAAGCATGTATATCAGTATATATAATCTATATCTATAATGTTTTTAAAAATTAGTTTGAAACAAGAATTTCAAGAATTTAGGTATATATGTGAAAACACATACAGTAGTTATTTGCCCTTCTGACAATGGTTTATCTAGTTAAAACACTATCCAAATATTACTACCGGATGCAATAAATAATAGTTTCACCTTAAAACTGTGATTTAATGAAGGTGGGTTTTCTGAAAAATGAGGATACATTTGAATATTTAGTTATCCGTACAAGAACGTTCCTGAAATTCCTTTGACTGTAGGTTTTCACCAATTTGCCTGTTGCAGTGGTAAGTAGATGTCTCAAACACTTGTTCCTAACTCAAGTTGATACAGATCACACTAGATTAACTTTCAAAACAAACACTTTTTGAGTAGTAAAATGGAAAAAGGATAAAAGGAGGGTAAAAGAGGGGGAGAAACTCCAAATTTTCTAAACTGAACATGTTTTCTGAAAATGTCTGTGAAAAAATAATTAGACAAAAATGCTTTTTCTTTAAAAAACTGTAGAACAAAAATTATATGAGGCAGACAATTTTCACAATTTTATTTTCCATTATTTGACCAGTTCTAGTTGGAACCATGACAACAAAATTTACACCCGAAGGAATCAGTTACAATCTTTATAGTGATGTTTTGACCACTACTGCTTGATTCTCTTAGAGCAGCTGGGAATTTAACCCCACGCTTAAACTGCAAATTCTCACAAGTGGGGGACACATCATTTATCAGAAGAGCAGCCAAGCCCTGTGCTACCTCACCCAGGATTTATTTCCCAATCTAACAGCCTCACTGTCATCTCATCTAGCCCCTTCCCCCCTCTCCAGTAGGAAATAGATACATGAGGCTTCAAACAGATATCTGAGAGGAAGGTGTGGCTTCAGTGGGGCACCATGTGGGCCCAAGGATCTGCCCATGTGCATGACATTGCAGAACTGAGGCTTGCACCACTGGAACCAGTGGCAGGTTTGCCAATAAAATAATTTTGCCAATAGGTTCTAGCTGGACCATGACCTCAGAGGACAAAGATGAGGCCACTTAATTTTTCCTCCTATTAAGGACTTGATCCTGAAGCCCAGTTTCACATTGACATGCCCATTGGAATCACTCAGACTACTTCATGGATCAAGGACCCAGGGGTGAGGAACCTAAGGCCCAGGGGCCGGATGCAGCCCCAGCTTGCCTGAATCTGGCTCCCGAAGCTCGGGGTTCCCCTCCCAGCCTAGTCAAGTGCTCTCCCTCCCATTCAGATCCCATACCCCAAGGCCTGCTTCCCAACAATCCTCTTCCACACACTGAACCCTTCATTTTTGGCTCCACCCCAGAACATAGGGAGGCCCACAAAATCTACTAGCCTGAGCCTTTCTAGGCTTTAGTGCGCGAGGGGAAAGTGGGGAGCATCTTTCTCCTTCTCAGTTGAGGGCCACATCAGTAAGGGTTTTTTTTTTTTTGCTTTTTGCTTCTCACTTTTGTGGGCCCCTGACTGATTTTTCTGTGGGTCAGCAGCCTCTAACCCAAAAAAGGTTCCCCACCCCTTTGTAGGATCAGCAAAAGGAACATCAGTTCCCCAATGGGGGAAAAAATGACTTCAGATCCTGAAAAAGTTGAGCAGGCCTGTTTAAGTTTTAGAGTTTAAGTAGATTTTGAGTTCCTGGATTTTTTTACAGTCCGAATTAGGCAGAGTTACCCCCCCATGTTGTTTGTTGTATAAATAGGAACAGACCACCACAGTGCTGCAGTATGTTCACTCCACCTGTTTATTCAAAAACTGTGGTAGATAATCCATTCTGCTTAAAATCCTCTGACACTTGCTTTGAGTGTCGAATTTTGGCAGACAGTGCTTCAAAGAGATCATTCTGATCCACAGCTGTAGCAACCCTATAAATGAATTCTTCCAATGATTCCAAGCCTCTCAGTCCAAGATTAACTCCACAGCCTGCCAGAAAGTGGATACAATAAAAAGGCATTTAGAAATGGTGGTTAATGTCACAATGAAATAGATGACAACTAGCACATGGAGTAGAGTTGTTGATCTCCTTTGCTTTAAGCAATCAATATCCAGTGTCTGGTAAGTTTTACTACTAGAAATACTGATTTACATTTGGTTATACATAATCTGTTGGTAACCCTGATCCAGCAAAGCAGTCAAATATCTTCACTTTAAGCAGGTGTTTTACTGGATTGGAGCCTGTATTGTCTGTCAGAGATTTGGGGATGGAGTGTCTGGATATGGTGCACATGTTGCAGATGCTGGTATGTTGCAGAAAGCAACCCAATGATATGGTAAAGAGTTTGTTTGCCCCTTGGATAGAAGATGTGTCAATTTGTCAGAATTCCCAGCTGCTCTCAGATGATCAACTATCAGCAGCAGTGAGGCAAAATCTATAAAGATTGCAGCTGTTTCTTCCAGATACAAATCTTGCCTCCATGATTCATGCCCCAAGATTAGACTACACACACAGCATTATACATGGGGATATATTTTAAAGCAACTGGCAAACAAAAAGTGAAAATTTGTAATATATCTGACTCATGGACTCCTGCCCTTTTGTAATAATTCACATTTACTTCTATAGAAGAGCAAGCTTGCTAGAGGTTACATGTAGGTCATAAAACAAGTTTACTACATCATAAAACAAGTTTACTACATCATTCTTTAATTTAATTCCAATGTAAGATCATTCAATGTTATTGCAAGATCCATTTAAGCTTTCTAGATCCCTTGATTTTTATTCAAATTTTGTTTAGTATGCCCAAAAAGTAATTTTAGCTTGTATGTTTTGCATACAAACAACCTCAAATATTTTGAGGATGAAATAGGATTATAAGCAACCTTACTGATAAGTATATTTCAGATTTCCTATTTCAAACCAGAAGCACTCTTGCACACAGTTTGCATGATCAATCCCATAATGAAACATCCATAGGATTCTGAATGGTTGGAATCATAGTCAGATAGAAAACAAATTGAAGATAATCATGGATAATTTCTTTTATGAGTCACTCCAGCTCTAGTCAACACAGATGGTTTTGTTCTAGTTCTGTGACACCATAGGGCATGTTTAAACTTGGAAATTACTTTTAAATAGTTATTTCGGGAGTTATTATTTCAGAATAAGTTATTTCAAAATAGAATGTCCACACAACAGGGAAGAATCAAAATTAGTCTGAGGCAGGCTCCCTTAATGTGGACACGTTACCTTGACTTAGAACCCCAGGAAGCACTGGGGAGTAATTACTTTGAATAATTCTGGGGAGTAGTTATTTCGAAATAACAGCAGTGGAACATCCACACTACCGCTATTTCAAAATAAGCGTTATTCCTCATGGAAAGCAGGAGTTATTATTTCAAAATAACCAGCCCCTTATTTTGAAATAACTGGCCTGGTTGTATAGATGCTCCACTTGTTATTTTGAAATAAGGGGAATTATTTCAAAATTAGCCAATTAGCCCGTCATAAGACAGGATTTTCAGGTCTCTCCTCCACGTCGGTCTTCTCTCCTGAGCCTCCGGTCTCTCGCTCCGTCTTGCTCTGTCTCTCTCCCTCTCGCTTTCTCTCCTCCTCCTACTGCCTGCCCCCTCTCTCTCAGCTCTCAAGCTATATATATATATATATATATATATATATATATCTCCCCTCCTGCCTCTCACCATATCATGAGTCTATATATTTGGGCTCCGTGCTCCCCATGCTGCATGGGGACCACGGCACCCAAACGGCTGCTTGCGCCGCTTGCTCCCTCGCGGCGGCCCGGCTGAGCGGCGTAGAAGTCAGCTGAGCACCACAGTGGGAGGCGAAGGATGTGACTCAGGCAACAGCGCCGCCCAAAGGGAACAGCCAGTATTTCAGCATTACAAAGTCACAGACATTGGGCTACTATATATATAATAACTCCCAAGTGTAGCCCAGGGCTTTATATATATATATATATATATATATGTATATATATATATATATATATATATAATCGGCACCTATTTCCCATCATAGTCTAATTGAATGTGATTCGCCTCTGGCATACCGGCACCTATTTCCTGGGGCAGTATATATATATATATATATATATATCTTAAATGGACTGTGACTGCATTTTGCCCCCCTCCCCTTTTTTTTATGCTCAACAACTTTGAGCCTGGAGTACCGGCACCTTTTTTCTTATAAAAAAAAGCAGTGTATATATATATATATATATACACACACACACACCTGATGAAGTGGGTTTTACCCACAAAAGCTCATGATCCTACATATTTTTGTTAGTCTCTAAGGGTATGTCTACACTACAGCGTTATTTCGAAATAAGCTATTTTGAAATAGTTAATTTGAAATAGCTTATTTTGAAATAACATGTCCACACTGAGTGGATGCTGAATCACATTTAAGGCCGGCTGGAACCAGGTCCGGCAGGGCATCAGGTCAGGATTTACTTTGTGTGGCTGCTGCCTGAGGCTATCTGAGGCCTGTGCTTAAAGGGACCCCCCTGGACAGCCGGTTCTCAGCTTTCCCTGCTTGCTTGCCTACCTTGATGAGGGACAGCAAAGCATTTTGTCTCTGTGCTCTGGTTGCCCTCACTCGGGACACCACAGCACTCTGCAGCATGCAGCCAGAGCTGCCCCTGGACACTCTGGTGCTTCTCTTAGATGCGTTGCTGCGCACCTGGCTGCACTTTCTTCAGGCTGACATCTGGGAGGTCCATTGGGGGCTGTCAGTATCGAGGAGGCCCTGCGGGAGACTTTCAGTATCCAGGATCCACCCTGAGGATCACTAACAGTCTCCCTGGTCTGCCCCACTGGGGGCTTGTGCCTCATTCCTCCCTCACATCCTTCCACTTACCCCTCCCTAACCCCCCTTCCTGATGTCAAATAAAATAGAAGTTTTTTCATAAACACAAACTCTCTTTATTTAACAAAACTGGGGAGGAGAGGGAATGAAACTCTGGTGAGACTGGGGAAAGGAGGTGGGAGAGGGAAGAAGAGAAGGTGGGAGGGGGAAACCTGGGAGGAGGGAGCTGGAAGGAGGAAGCAAGAGGAGGAAGGGGGAGGGGAAGCTCAGGGCTCAGGGTTGGGGATCTCGCCAGACCAACTTGATTTTTATGCAAACCTGTGCCTGGGTTTGCATGTGGCCTTTGGTGGCCAGGCTGGCAGCTATCCTGCCATAGACGGCCACATTCCTCCGTCTAGTGCAGAGATCGTGGACGTTGGGGACATCCCCCCCAAACCTGAATAAGGTCCATGATCTCCACCCTGGACCAGGTAGGTGCCCGCCTTCTCCGGGCCCTGGCAGGCTCCTGGGAGCTGGCAGACCGCTTCTGGGGAGCGGTGGAGGGCTGGCTGCCAATGGCTTGTTGGCTCATGTTTTGGGGCCACTGGGTCAGGGGCAGTGACTGCTGGCTCTGGGCTGGCAGGCTTGGAGCTGGCACAGGCACTGTGGCCCAAGTCTACCCCTCTAAGGACTCCACGGAGGGGGGGAGGGAGAGGAGTGTTCTTGGTTGAGGCTGGACTGGCCACCAGAGCACCCTGGGAAGGCTGGAGGCCCCCTATTTCAAAATAAGTGTCTACACAGCACTTATTTTGAAATGGCTATTTCGAATTTGGCATTATTCCTCGAAGAATGAGGTTTACCAAATTCGAAATAAGTGCTCCGCTATTTCAAATTTATTTCGAAATAGCGGTTTGGCTGTGTAGATGCTAGGAAAGTAATTTTGAAATAAGGACTGTTATTTCGAAATAACTTTGCTGTGTAGACATACCCTAAGATACCACAGGACTACTTGTTAATTTAAGGTATATTCCAAGTGGAAGGCTGTTGAGGAGCAACAGAGATTTCTTCATAGATTCCTAGATTATAAACGCAGAAGCGATTACTGTGCTCATCCAGACTTACCTTCTGTATACCACAGACCATAACATTTCCCTGAATTAATTCCTGTTTCAAATAGCACACATCTTTTAGACAGACATGCAATCCTGATTTAAAAACTGACAGTGATTGAGAATCCACCCTAACCCTGGGTAAATTGTTCCAAATTACCTTCACTGTTAGCGCATGGGAAAAAATCTGATAATAATGTGTTTGTTACTTCAGCTAACTGAGATATTGTTTGATTGTTCTAAAAACAGTATAATTCTACCCCTGCCTATCTTCAGAGGAGCAACCAGATTGCTCAATCACTAGCACTGAATAATACTAGTAACTATCTCATTTTCTGTACACAGGGTGTTTTTTCTTCTGTTCTGATGTTACGCTTACAAATCTGTACTGTAAATTCCAGCTCACCAGTGTCAAAATTCAGCACTCTGGCTGCTTCTCCTTCCACAGTGACCACTACATTGTCCCCTTCAATGAAGGCTGCTGTAACCCTCCTGTGAGACAGCATGATCTCAAAGAGTCTTCTACTACACTGGACATGATGTAGAGTCAATTCATTGACCCTGGGTTCAATATCCATCTTGTAGGCATTGAAGGATTGGTGGAATATGTTCTTCATTATCTAAAACAAAAAACAAACAAACAAACAATCCAACAAAAAGGGACTTGTCAAAGGTAACAATCTTAATTGCAAACTCCACATTTGCACAGTCAACAAACATGTGTGCGTGCATATTAGGCAATTGTGCATCTACACAGACAACGTTGGGTGAACGTAGGCTAAAAGTGAGAAATAAATGTCTTGTACCGGGCAAGAAAAGGTTAGGAGTGAAAAGTGAGCGGAAGAAAATTAGTGCCACCTCACTCAATGCAGCAAAGACTTATTCATATACTTAATTTTACACATGAATAGCCCAAATGATTTAAAAAATGTCAAGACCATAGGGAAGAGTTTGCAGGTTGGTGGCCCCTGAGGTTCCTCAGAGAAGGAACCACATCATTTTTACTTCTGTCTAACCTCTGGCCCTTGGGGATTTGATTCTGATTGGGCCTTTGGGCTCTCTTGTAACAAACACGTGTAATACTACTAAAAATGGGACAGGAAGGGTGATTACCAGCCTCTTTACAGAGGAGTATGGAGTTGAATACTAACTACAAAAATGGAAACAAATGAAGCTTTCACTGTGAAGGCTTTAAAACTGGGGTTAAATCATTAATTAATTACAGAAGAGAAATCAAGGAGATGGAGCATAACTAAAAAGAAGTTAAAAAAAATCATTAACATTGTTTTTGAATATTAACCACACGTATTCTTTCTTCATCAAATCAGCCACCACTAGCATCAATCCTCGCTTCTGATCAATGCCATCTTTAGTTTCTTTATACTGATAACAATACAAACAACCCTCATGTATGATATTGCTCTTTTAAGTCTAAGATCTAAATGTGTCTCTTAAAAGAAAGCAGAATGTGTGTTCAAAGAATGTTGAGTCAAAAATTTGATCTGGTCTTATTTGGTTGCTTAAACTGTCTGCTATGTAAGGAAAAGGATATCAGAAGAAACTTTACTTTTTGCAGCTATCGGATGCAAAGTCCACGTTCCCGCAGATTGCACTCAATGTACCGTTATTACTAAAATGAGGAGGAGGGAATTTAGGAAATTTCATGATATGGAATAATATCACTATAATTCCCCTTCCTCTCCAAAAACCTCCCTGGATTATGTTCAGTTATGAGTACAAGCTTGACTGAAAAGAATAAATTCACTTGTAAGAGGCTTCACGTCCTCCCATCCTCCCCACCTCCTGTCACCAACACACACACAGAGATGATCATCAGCTGGCTTTTCTAAACAAGCCAATTTCTCAGCACAAAAATTGTGACTCAGGAAAAAATGAATAGCAAGAAAATAGGCTATCATTATATGAGCAACATGAAGTCATGACTAGAACACAAAGGCAAGGAAGCTACATAATGGTTATTATTGACTACAGAGAGAGAAAAAAGGAATGCTAACACCAGAAGATAGCATTATAATTCTCAACACTTAGCACTTTATATCAATACCTTGGTCTGATTCTTTACCAGTAATGCCAATAGTAGTTTTGTCATGGTTTTCAGTGGGAGCAGGGTAAAAACCCAACCCTATAAACCAATGGAGAGCAACTTGTGGCTTATGGGCTGCAGGTGGCCCATAGATGTTCCACCTGTGGCCCAGGCACCCCCTGTCTACCCCTTTCCCTCATGTCCCTCTTGGGCACTGGGGCACTGGAGTCCTGCACCCCACTCCTACCACTCCCTCCCAGAGCGTGAACACCATGAAGTTGGCGCCTATGCCTGGGAGGCAGGGTAGGCTTCGCAGCCTGAACTCCAGCCTATGCACAGTAGATCACAGCTATTTTTAGCACCATGAGATGAACCTGGGTCTGTAGGCTCAGAAACTCTCTGTTATGGGGATTATTTTGGTTTATTTTTTGTAGTGCACGTGTGCCAAAGATGAGATGTCCACTTCACTGTAGCATGTGTAGATAAATGCTGGGATTTTTTTTTCCTTAGTAAGGGTCATTTATACCCAAGCTCCTTAAACCACAATTGCATTTGTGACAGAGTCTATGGCTCACTCACCGCTCTATGCACTTGGCAAATGTCCACATATGGGACAAACTGAGGAAATAATTGTTTAAGTGTTGGATGATTGATTAAACAATTAATAAGGTGATTCAAGCAGTTCCAGGCAGGTGATCTCAGGCAGATGAGAGTCCCTCCCTCTCCTCTGTGTCTAAGGCTAGGTCTCCACTGGGAAGTTTTGGTGACCAACGTGCTGTCAACCTGCAAAAGTCGTCAAAAATGAAAACTGGTCACACCTGTTTTTCTGCCTTCCATTGTCGACATTTCACGGCTACCTTGCTAGCACCCTGTCAACAGGTAAGAGCAAACCAATGGGGCAAGCATCCCACAATGCAGTATTATGGGAAGGCAGAGATGATCCCTGAATTTTTTGGGATTCCCTTGTAGCTCTGATCTCTCCATGCTGAGGAATGTGAAAGCAGCAAAGCAGTCTCTACAGGCCTCCTCCTGCAGCAGCCATCTTCCTGCCGCTGTGTTCCTAGCAGGGCAGAATGGAAGCACTCCGATGACTAGTTCTTTGTTTATTCCCCAAACACAGCAGTTCACTCAGCTGTCAGACACTTTACAAAGCTTTGAAAGGAAGGGGCACATGCCTGAAGACTCATGAGCTTACACAGACCTCATGTTACTTTCCAGGACACAACAATCCACTCATATCCTTAAAAAAGGTGATTTTATGAACAAAACAAAAAGATATACTTGGTAGGTGTTATAAAGCAACTGAGAAAAGAACAGATTAACACACAGAGAATTGTATCTCTGGGATTCAGCTTAATACAGTATATGGGGAGGCACATGGACTTAGCACAGAGAAGTTTAAACAAACAACAAAACAAAGAAAATAACTTGATCACGTCTAAATATTCATTTAATTGCCTATCTACTTACAGATTCGTGCTTTAAGGTCCAGTCCATTTCCATGCCCAGAATTCCTTGTAGGCATGGTAGTTCTGCCTGGTTCAATTCATCTTGTTCCCCCAACTCCTGGCTTAAAAAACCCACAAAGAAAAACAGCAGGCAGGTATGTCTTCCAATTCAAATTTCAACACCTTTTCCCATTGGCTCTCCTGGCTCCCCCCCAAGACTCCCTAGCTACCTGACTTTAACCCTTTAGTCACTGAATGCTGACTAGTACTCCTCCTATCCCACACAAGTATGCAAACCACCAGCATTACTCTCAGGCTTGTGAGCATACTCTGCCTCAGTGATTATGTTATCCACAGTGGAATGGCTGCAACTGGAGAGGGACTACCTCATCAGAGTATTCCATAGGCCACTGGTTAGAGCACCCACTTGAGAGGTGTCTCATCTCAATTCCAACCTCCTTTCCTTCTCTAGTGGAGAGGGAGAGCTGGACCAGGAGTCACCCACATTCCAGGCAAGTATCTTAACCTGCAGGTCATGAGGGAGCTCATTTTCTCCTCCGGCTTCTTGCTAAAATAGCATAAGTGCCGCACCAAGAGGGCACATAGCTTTGAGAACCCTCCAAGCAGAGGAAGATGTCTCCCTGCACCTAAACATAGGCACCCATCTCTGAGGCTATGTCTACACTACAGAGTTTTTGTGGAAAAACGGCCATTTTTCCACAAAAATTTGTGGCGTGTCCACACCTCAAGCACGTTTTTGCACAAGTAAATTGAAAGATCAGAGGGGAATGCCTTTTTGAGCAAGAGCTCTTACACAAAAAGGTGTGTGGGGACACCTTTGCGCAAGAAGAGGGAAGAGGAAAAAGCACAGGTGCCCTAGTGGCCATTCTGTCCATAGCAATCACTGCTTACTTGCAAGAGAGCATCCAGATATTCTGGATGCTCTCTTTCGCAAAGTGCATCGCTTTTTTGATGAGCTTTTGCAGGGTAGATGTTCTCTTGTGCAAGAAGTTTTTGTGGAAGATCTCTTTCGACAAAAGCTTCTTGTGCAAAAAGCCTGCAGTCTAGACGTAGCCTGAGGGTATGTCTACACTAGCCACCCTAGTTCAAACTAGGGTGGCTAATATAGTCATTTGAACTTGCAGGAGGAGTAACGGTAGTCCGAATTAGGGGCTTTAGTTCAAACTACCTAGCCCGTGCCACGTGTAGCTGCGGGCAGGGAGTCCGAACTACTGGGCATTTAAAAATGGTGGTGCCCGGGAACATGCAAATAAAGCCCGGGATATTTTAATCCCAGGCTTCATTTGCAAGTTCGAATGACTACATTAGCCACCCTAGTTCTAACTAGGGTGGCTACTGTAGACATACCCTGAGAGAGAGGGCACAGCTTAGCACCAAAACCTTACAATGGCATCTCCCATTGGCTATCAGAGGTAGGGGGCAGCATAGCTTTTCTGAATTTCTCCCCATTCATTCTATAATGTGAGGAACATGACCCAGGCTATGTGAATCCCTATGATTTCCTGGGCACGGTGACACTCACAGTAACCATGCCCAAGTTTCTCTGTGACTCTAGCTCCATGCCTTCATGCATATAAAACTGGTTTAAAATTAAGCAACAACCCAAAAGCTAATTATGTACAAACGAGTAGAAAAAATACTAATGAGTAGCTGATACCAGTTATAGTGGGCATGGATTTGTATTTATCTGTATGTGTACATGATGTTTGCTTTAAACATACCTACCAATAAGAAAACAACTGTATTTTAATAAAGTACAATGAATTGTCTGCATTTACCTAATATATTAAGCAAAGGGCATAAAGTAATTCTATTAGGGAGCCAATTTATTTCATTAACTTGTTTTCCCTAAGCATAGTAGTAATTCATGTAATGTACTAAGTTCCGTCAACTACCATTGACTGCAACAGGAGCACTGGAAACTCTTCCTGGAGTGGAGTTAGAATTTCTTGCCCTTTCTTTTGTTTTTCTTTTGTTTTTATGATGAGCCAACCATTCTTTCCAGATTTCAACAGCCCTGCAGATAGTGCAGAGTAGGATTGAAAACTGGAATTCGGATTAGGTTAGTTTAATTGTTTCCATTCCAAAGCGAAACACTGGATCAAAGAGAAAACTAAACACCTGGACTCAAAAATGCCTTATTTAAGACTCGTTCGTAACTTCTTAAATTTGACATCCAGAATAAATAATTACTCAACTGCCTGGTTAATGTCCTCCTTCAGGCCTCAATGCAGCATACTAAATAAACATGCATATCTTCACCTGCAGTAATGGAGATTTTTTTCTGTCCTTTCCAGCAGAGAAAGAACAGAAGTTACTGGATAAATGCAGATAAGACTTTGGTCCTTTCAAGGTTCACTTGAGATTGAGGATGTTTGTCACAAGTTTATTGCTACTGTAACATATTTTAATTGTGAAACTACTCCTCTGAGGACTTCCTCCCTACAATAAATTCCATTGGCCAACCCCAATTTCCTATTTTAAATAAAGAAACCAAGCTCGTTTTCAGGAGGGAGGAGCAGAACAGGTGGAATGTTATTGCTCTAGGGCTGCAAGTTTTCTAATGAGAGTGGCAATACTTTTCTTTGTCTGTTTAACTTTCCCAGAAACATTGTTTATTGAAGGTCATAGGCTCAAATCTTGGTCCTTGGTAGGGTCACTTTGCACAGCTCATACAGAGCAAAGCAGCGAGAAAACAAGATGCGGACAGGGCTGGTAGGCATTGCCCCTTGCCCAATACTGCTTGTGGGATTGTTGCTGCCAGTGTTACACAGAACAATTTGATCACCTGCCACCTGAAAATCAAAATGTCTTAAACTTGGGCATCCAAAAAGTCAGGAACCTGTAATCACTAGCCCCACTTGAAAATTAGGCCTGTATATAAAGCCTGTGTGTTCAGACTCCCAGCTCCTGATTCAGCTATCAATCAGGGGCGTTGCCTCATTACCCTATCCTTTCCAGTGAGAAACTAGCAGCTTTAGTCAGGAATGTACTGTTTCCCTTGCAGCTTTTCCCTGTTCACATACCTGATTATTTGCATACAGAGATTGATGCTGTTTGCTGGCCTGCTGATCACCAGTTCCTTGGATAATTTAATTTCCAGATGACTCTGTAGTGCCAGAATGCTAAAATTATTCAGACTGCACTTGGAGAAATTGTGTCATCTTGGAGGGAAGAGGAAAGGGTGTTCATGCAGTGGGTAACATTACCTGCAATGGGTTTCAGAGAGCTTTTGTCAGATACATGAAGTGAAAGATCAGCTGGCAAGGATAGAGAGATGGAAGTGCTATATCAGTGTTTATTTAATCAGGGTGGCCCATTACCAACAATGATAAAAAGGTCAGAATACTTAAAGGGGGAAAATTACTTATTAAAATGAGCGAGCCATTCTCAGTCCCTATCTAGGCCCATTCTGAGGGTGTCAAATGTGCATATGAATTCCAACTCAGCAGTTTTTCATTGCAGTCTAAATAACATCCAGTGCCACCTTATAGACTAACACATTTATTTGGGTATTAGGGCATAAACTTTCCCTGAGCTACAACTCACTTCCAAAGATGCTGAAGAGAAAAGAAAGTCTGAAAGAAAGATACAGAGATGGGAGTGTGACGTCAGCGCTAATTAAATCAGAGTGGATGTAGCTGATCTCCAATAGTGGTGAGAAGATGAGAGTACAGCCGGTCTCCGACTTACGACCACCTCCACTTATGACCATCCGCACTTACGACCAAAGCGGTGGTAAATTCGGTCCCCGAGTTACAAACGCGATCCACGCTTATGAACAGCATGGTCACCATGTAACTCAATGGGATCTGAGTTACGAACACTTCGAGTTACGGCCAAGTGTTTGGTCCATAACTCGTTCGTAACTCGGGGACCAGCTGTATTTGAAATTACCTATTATAATGTGAGAATCACTCTATGTGTTTGTTTAGACATTGGTTCAGGGTGTCAATTTTGTTTTTGAAGGGGTTTTTCAGCTTAAGAATGGCAATTTTCACGTCCGTACTGAAGCAATGTGATCACATGGCTTAATATTAGCATGGCATGGAGTAATACCCATCTTTATGTGCCATACCATCCAATATGCAGGCCTAACTGGCCTCATTGTTTCCTTCTCCTAATCTCATTTTTGTTTTCTTCTATGTGACCTACTATGCCTGGAAATCCTTTCCTGGCCTGTTCTGACATGCATCCAGCTTCACTTCCTTAAACCACATTTCTTTGATGAAGTCTATAAACCCTCATCCTCTTCATAAAGCAGTGTTATTGAAAAAGAAAGGCAACTGAACAAGGATAATTACTCTATACCATGGTAAATAAGCCAAAATGGTCAGATTTCCTGGAAAGAATAGAGAGTACAGATTGAATCTCCCTGGTCCAGCATCCTCGGGACCTGACTGGTCCCAGATGAGGGAATTTGCCAGACAACGGTAGGTCCCCTGACACCAGCCCCTCAGACCGCTGTAAACCCTTTTGGCCCGGCTGGGCTGTCTGCCAACCAGCCCCAGCTCTGCTGCTGAATGGCATGCTGCCCCGATCGGTCTGTTGCGATCCCAGCTCCACTTCTGGGCAGCACATAGCCCTGGCTATGCTGATTCTGCAGGGTTGCCACTGCCCCGGCCAGCTTCCCCTCCTGGGCAGCTGTGCCTGCAGCTCCGGCCGCACTGACGGACGGCAGGCAGCCCCACACTGCGGCCACTGCCATCCGAGCTGCTGTGGCCCCGCCGAAACCCAGGCAGGCTTCCCCTCAAGGGCTGCTATGGTCCCAGCCCCACTGCCAGGTGTCAGACTGCCCCAATCACACTCTGCACAGGCTGCTGCGGCCCTGCTACTAGCAGACTCGCAAGGCTGCTCCAGGCTCCCAGCTGCTGGCCCTCCTGCTCTGGGGCTCTCTCATCGAGGAACAACTGTGGTCATGCCAGATCACAGATGTTACCAGACCAGAGAGTCCCAGATTTGAGAGGTGCAACCTGGAATTGTATTCTTTAATATTACATGTTTCAGGGCATAGATGAACACTGATATTATGACCGTTCTATGTACCGCTCTGATCAATATGTATCAAAACAAGATTAGACACACACGTAATTTCTATGGCTAAAATTACCTCTGATGTCCTATATACATAATTTATGGTTAATAAATAGTTCAATCATCAAAACTTGTATTTTAATAATTGTCATAGAAAAGCAGTTACCTTAGAAAATGATGGTATCAAACCAAACAATTTATGTTACAACAATAGGCTAACGTGTCACAGTATTCAGCCCAAACATCCAATGTATCTGTATAAACTGTAAGGTTAAATGCCAGGTTTGTTTTGTTTTTAAGATCATACCAAGCCACTCTTAATGGATAAGTGATAGAAATCAATGGTTGACTTTTTGTAATAGATGCTTGCATCACTCACAAAGAATACAGTGATTTTATTTTAAAAAATTCTGGAGTTCAGTAAACAAAGAATGATAAGAGATTACTTAGAAGATGGTAAGTCTACAGAATTGTTTTTTCCTGTTAACCTTTAACAATGATTCCATCCTGTACATGATATTCATTTTGTTCAGATAAAACATATTATTCAGTTACAAAAGGTAACTAGCTTAGAACTTGTTCTAATCTCTTCCTGGTTGCAAAAATCTTATCTTCTTCGCAACTGTATCTGTGTAACCTTTTGCAAAACAAAGTTGTTTGCTTTTGAGAATAATCTCCAGCATTCTTCTCTGAAAAGGCTCATTCTATCCTAAGATCCACTCAGCACAACAGACCATTGCCACTTAAGTGGTAACTAAGTAACTACATGCTCATTTCCTTGATCTGGCAGGTTAGTAACCTAGCACAAGGTTATTTATGAAGATGACTCACCTGCATGGCTACTAAAACACTGATGATATGCAGAAGAAAAGGTATTATTCTGCTATAGAAAAAATGTCAAAAGGAAAGCACAATATTTCTGCAAAATAAAAATAAAACCCTATTCTGTGCATTTGAAATCGTCATTGTGAATGGGGAAAGAGAGGAGGAAAAATCATTGCCAAACTGTAGTGAAGACAACTACTTCTAATGTATGTATTATACAAGGCAGTGTTGTTTGTTGTCACTTATTCTGCTGTGATAAGTCATGCAGTAACAGGGCTTATAAAACCTAGGGCAGCAGAAACAGGAAAAAATACAGAACACTCTGTCATTGTTCATGGCAGAGACCAAAACTGCAAGGAAGGCATTTCAAATTGAGGATTGCAGTGTGTATTTACGGTACTCATTCTACTCCTCCTTTCGCCCACCTGCTGTATCTTTCCATTCTCCAGTAACATATGCTGAAATTGAGGAAACCAGTAATTCTGGTACCAGAGCCTGCAACCCAGTAGGGTTAGGTATGCCTACTCAAAGTAGTGAGACTCTGAAGGTATGTCTAGACTACATGGCTCTGTCGACGGAGCCATGTAGATGAGTTTACAAGACTTAGGAAAATGAAGCGGCGATTTAAATACGCGCAGCTTCATTTACATCAAAATGGCCGCCACGCGGTGCCGATCAGCTGTTTGGCGGCACAGCGCAGTGTTCTGACGCTCAAGAAGTCGACAAGGGGTGCTTTGCCTCGACCGCCCGCTATGCCTTGTGAAATGAGGTTTACTGAGCAGTCGACAAGGGCTTCCCTTGTCGCATCGCAGAGCGCCCAGACCACCGCTGTGCCGCCAAACAGCTGATCGGCACAGCGCAGTGGCTATTTTGATGTAAATGAAGCGTGATTATTTAAATCGCCGCTTCATTTTCCTATGTCTAGTAAACTCATCTACATGGCTCCGTCGACGGAGCCATGTAGTCTAGACATACCATAAGACTCCAAGGCCTGAAGGTACCATCACAATCATCTAGTCGGACCTCCTGCACACTGCAAGCCACAGTACCACACTCACCCACCCCAGTAATACACCCATAGCTTCTTGCTGATTTATGAAAGTCCTCAAATCATGACTTAAAGCTGTCAAATTACAGAGAATTCATGACTGACACTGCTTTAAGTCTTCAAGGGTGTGTCTACACTGCACCGTTATTTCGCGATAACTAGCATTATTTCCAAATAACAATGTAAGCATCCACACAGCCATTCCGTTATTTCAAAATAACGTTTTCAGAATAATAATGCTATTTCGAAATAAGGTGTGTGTAGATGCTCCACTGCTGCTATTTTGAAATATCCCCTCACCAGGACTATTCTAAGTTATTCCTCCTCAGTGCCTCCCAGTGCTCTAAATCAAGATAGCCTGTCTACATTAGGGAAGCCTGCCTCGGCCTAATTTTAAGGCTTCCCTGCAGTGTACATGTGCTGTTTCAAAATAAGCTATTTTGGAATAACTATTGCAAAATAGCTTATTTCAAAATAAGTGTGCAGTGTAGACATACCCCAAGTAAACTGTGACCCAATGCCATGGAGGAAGGCGAACAAAATTTAAAACCAAACCCCAAACCCCAATAAGAACAACAAAAAAACAACCTGGAATCTCTGCCAATCCGTTTGTAAACTGTTGTTCCAAGAGTGAGATGAGAATCAGGCCTTTTGTGTTAAGTAATTTGGGCATGTAATACATTAAATAAAGGATCTTAAGTCCTTTTGTGAAGTGCCCAATAGAGATTCTTTTGGTGGAAAAGCTGACTGTACATTGAGTAGGGCTTTAAAAAAAGCTGAACTAAAACCCCTTGCCTCTCTTTTCCTCCATCTCTGACTCTAACCTACTGTTTCATATGCCATCTGAGGGATGCATGTCATGTCTTTCGACTGCAATTCTATCTTTCTCTGACTAGCAAGACCCTGGGGGCACACGTGTTATGAACAAACACTCACTTGCATAACAGCTTAGCAACCTCTTTAAATAAAACTTGTTTTAAAGATGCTTTATTAATGAGAGCAGAATGTTCAGATGCTTGGGACATCTGACAGTGCTGAGCATTTTAGAAGAGTCTCACAGCGTGTAGAAAAGGTGATAAACTGAAAAAAAAAGGGACCAGCTGTTAACATTTAACGTACAGTCATTCATATAGCCCTTTAACTTCTGACAGAATGTACACCAATTGCCATTTGTAACCATGTGGTGGCCAAACCATCCTCAGCTGGTGCCCAGATATCATGGGGCTGGGTGTCTTATTAGAACCTAAATAGTCTAGTGAGTGGAGTGGCCCTCCTTCATCTCAGTGTGCCACAAGATTGTCGTTACCAACACGGTCTCCCGGGATAGGGAAGTGTTGCTAACTGTGCTCGTGTACCTAGAATTTGCGGGATGTGCTGACTGAGCTGTAGCAGCGCTTTGACTGGATGCAGAGGGAGCGCACGGCTCTCACTGTCAATGCGGTGTGCAATCAGCACGCACCACACTTCATGTGCCTTTCGTTTACATGCAAGTCACTTTAGTAATATCAGTAGGAAAAAAATTACACAATGGAAATCAGCAGAATTTGGCAACCCTGTGCATGGGTAATGGTCTAACATAGAATCCTGATGGGCAGGTTACCCACCATTGACCTAGATAGATTAGCTTGCTAGCCAGGGGCAGTGGATACTGTAGTCAGGGGAAGGCACTGTCTTCCCAAACTGCCTCACCTGGCCCCGCCCATGCTCCACTGGAGTCCCCCAGAACCTCTGCCCGAGTCTGCTGTTGGGATGCAGAAGCTGGGACAGACAAGCTGGGGGGTGCTCCACACGTCCCCCTGGCACTGGGGCCACTCTGGCCATCCAGCACTGGGGCTGATGGCTCAGCTGCAGGGAGGGACCTTGCCAGTCAGGGGTGTGGGCAGTGCCATGCCTGCTGGCTGGCTCTCTAGACCTTCAGAACTGGGGCAGGCTGCAGCTGCACTGCCCGCCAGCTATGTGGGGTCAGGGGAGGCTGTGGCCATGCCGGCTCTCTGGAGCTCTGGGTCTGTGGGAGGCTGTGACTACACTGCTCACTGTCTCTCCAGGGCTGGCTGTGGCCATGATGCCCGCTGGCTCTTTGGAGCTCATGGAACAGGGGAAACTGGGGATGCTACCCTGGAGTAGGGAGGGGGCAAGGGTCGGAAGCCATTTTGCAAGGGGGGGCAGTCTGGGCAGGGGCCAGCAATGGCCATAGTGTGAGGGGGAGGGGGAGGCCACCCACCACCCATGTTCTTAGCCTTAAATCATGCAGCAGGAGGTTAATTCAAGGCTCTTATATTGTCAAGAATTGTGTAAGATAGCAATCAGGTTCTTTTAAGGTCAGTGGGCTTCACCCTTGCAGAACTGGAAACACAGCCTAGAGGCTCAGCCATAACCTTAAATTGCCACTTGAACAAAAAAATATTTAATATCACTAGTCCTAGCACCTATCCCTGACGCATTCCTCCAGATACTTCTCAGTTGTGTATTACCTCTTGTTTATGGTCTTCTAGCCAGTTTTGATTCTGTTTCAAGAACAATTTGAGTTAGTTTCACATAAAGCTTCAAGACACGCTCTCCCAAACACGTTAGTAAAATCTAGATCCACAAAATGTAAAAAGCAATTGCATTTGCACAGCCTGCTAAAAGAGTGTTAAGTTGATCCAGTGAGACCACAAGAAGTTATGGAAATGTAAGTTAAAAGTTAAATTGTGTTTAATTTCAGATCTAATACTGGGGCCTGAAAAGTATATTTTAAACTTTTTAATGAATGATGTGTCCACCTAAGACCAGATTTTCAGAGAAGCTCAAGATTGTGGGTACGGAGCTTTTGAAACTATAATTGTGGGTGCTGGCAATTGAAAAATCTAGTCTTAAGTAAAGCTGGACAAACCAGATTTGTTGGCTTGCTTGCAGTTCCAAAACACCCTGCACCCCCACCAGGGCTGGAGTAAGGGGGGGGGGGGGCTAGCCAGGCAGCTGCCCGGGGCTCCAACCTGTGGGGGGCGCCTGATGGCAGCTGTAAGGGGTGCCGCGCGCCCCACCACACGGTGCCCCTTAGAGCTGCAATCAGGCACCGCGCGCTGGGGCTGGGGGCCGTATGGCGCCCCTTAGAGCTGCCATCAGGTGCCATGCGCCCGATAGCAGCTGTAAGGTGCTCAGCGTGCCGGGGGGGTGGGGCCGCGCATGTGCTGTGCATCGCGTGCCCACTGCCCAGGGCACAGGAATGGCTCAAGCTCAAACTGACCCCCACACAGTTTCCTTTTGATTTTTCCTATTTTAAACATGTGATTATTTAATAACATTAAGAACATTTTGACAGAAAAAGGCATTTAAAAAACAAAAGCTAAACAATTTGGGGGAATTTTTTTTAATCTAGAAAAATTTGGCGAAGTCAACAAAATACGTTGGTGTCACTTACAGCATTTTTTTTTACTGAAAATTCCACCTAGCTCTAGTAATGATTTTATTGAAAAATCTGGCCCGGGCTGCACAAGGTGTTTGCACTGACGCTTTAATTTGTTTCACTGACTCTGAACCTTAATTTGTTTTTCAAGAGAGACTGAAGGGGAAAAGTACTCCCAAAAAAGGCTATACTTTTCCAGCCTTTTAAAATGAAAAATAGATCTTTGAAGAATAATGGTTAACAATGTGCTCTTGTTACTCACATTTCATTTGCTTTTCTTGGCACAGTGTATATATATACAGGGACCTGCATTCACTAGTTGAATGGAATCCAGCATTTTAAATCTGTGATTAAACTCATAAAAACTTCATGTTTATTGGATCGCTGGTGGTATGAGCTCTGAAACCCTGTTAATAAAGCCTCAGTACATACTTGTGTTCCTGCACTAGACATGGTACTCACACCGAATTCTTCTGCAATACACATCCACTTCATGTTCTAAAGCAGGGGTCAGCAACCCATGGCTCTTGAGCCAAATATGGCTCAGTATGGAACCAAATATGGCTTTTTTGTCATTCCAAAAATATATGCAACTTTTTATATTAAAATGAAAAATTAATTAAAAAAATTAAAAATGCATAATTACTCATGTCAAGATAGTCTTTTTTTGTCTACTTCACCTTTAACCAGAGGTGAAAGTAAGGTGGTGTGCCCTGGTAAGAACCGGCCGCACTGTGGCGAGAGCTGGGGGGAGCTCTGATCATTTAAAGGGGCAGCTGAGGGCACACTGTAGGGGACACATGCACACTCCCAGCCGGGATAGTAAGAGGGTCTGGTGGTGGCAGATGCCTCTATCTGACCGTGGCGGCCCAGCTTCAGTCCCCATCTGACAGCAAAAAATTTTTTTATTAAGCAAAAAAATCAGCATGGCCCCTTTAAGAAGCGGCTTTTTGGCCGGTGGCCATTTTGTTTTTCTACTCCAGCCACAAGACAAGCCCCTGTGGAACCAGGTAAGTGGGGGTGGGGGCGAGGGGGGGCCAGGGGCTGGGCCCGGTTGCTGAGTGAGTTGTAGGGTTGCCAGGTGTCTGGTATTTTCGCCTCCTGGCAGGGAAAACCCCCCAGAAAATACCAGATATTTTAGGTGTCCGGTATTTTCTGAATTTTTTTACCGGACAAGAGGCGAAAATACTGGACTATCCAGGTCAATACCAGACACCTGGCAACCCTAGCGCCAGCTGCAGCTGCCTGGTCCACAAGGCCTCAGTTGGGGCCCAAACCCCATTTTGCCACAGAGCCCTGTCCCTGATCCTGGGGCAGGCCCCGTGGTCCAGACTCCATTTGGTCCCTCCTGCTGTGGCATGGTAGAAGAGGAGGCCATCATCTGGCTGCGGTGATCCTGGCCTGGCCCCTCATCCAGCCACTGCAGCCCAGGTGCAACAGCCCAGCCCTGGCCAAGTAAGTTAATCCAGCTCCAGGGCCTCCCCACATACTGTATTTCCCACCCGCAGTGCCCTGCCCCGCCTCCTGCACCTCCTACACACCCCGACCTCCTGCCTGAGCCCCTCACACACCCCAACCCTGACTCTTACACCCCCACATCCACAAACTGCTCCCCCAGCAGCAGCATAAGTCCCATTAAATAAAGTCTGTGAGTACAATATTTCATATATGCTATTATTAATCATGTCAATTATCAATAGTATTAGTCTATTTCAGTCATGCAAATGGGCATTCTTATACTGGCTCTTTGTTGACCACTTGTTCTGAATTTTGATGTAGTTTGGCTCTTCGGTTTGAAAAGGTTGCTGAGCCCAGGTCTAAATGCTCAGAAACAATTAGGTATGGCAATGATTAAAAACAAAGCTCATTCCTACTCTCTGAAGGCGGTGAATAATTTGTGCCAGGACTGAGCCCTGGCACTTTTGGGCTTGCTGCACCAATTTTGAAAGTAGAAAAAAAATTGCTTGAGCTCCAGCGTCTCAAAGGCCACGTTGCAGCATGTTTTGCACAGAATATGTTGGACTCTGAAAACAAGGGTGACTTTTTGTGAGCTCAGTTTGACAACATTATTTCCTCTTTCTTTGTTAATGGTTTGATTCAGTCCTGACCCTATGCAGCTATGTGGATGAGCCCACACACTTTCGTGTATCCATATAGGACTTTCTTGCATTATGGCTCTGGGCCCAAGTTGGAGAGCAGGAGTTAAGTACCTGATAAACTCCTCTGAGCAACAAGTTGAGATTGTAATGGAAAAGCCAATACTCCATCTTCCCCAGTACACTAGCTGGTAGACCTGGCTGACTGCAGCAGAAATAAACTGGCAGTGCAGTAAGCATATGCTACACCCTGGAAAAGAATGCATGAAGTTACCCTCACCACCACCAGAGCAAAGTGGTAGCAGGGGAGGAATTGTGACTCTGCAGCATAACTTCGCAGCTGCATTGCCCTGGCAGGGCTACTATGTGCTACTCGTTACTCAGGACTGAACCTAATGGCTCAATCTTGCCCTTAGCAGGTATGTTCCCATCAGTTGCTGTGGGATTCACATGGCTAAACCTCATTCATGTGAACAGGGGGAGCTAGCCAGAGAATGGCAAGTGTAATTTGGACAACTTTTTGAGACTTTGACATTTTTTTTTTACGGTGGTGAAATGGCATGGGGCTGAAAAGGTATCTCTGAAGAAGTGACCAGAAGCTTCGCTATGTGAAAGCTTCTCAACACAAACTCACTCAAAAATGGATGCATCCTGACAAACCATTTCAGCTTTGATCAAATGACTTTTCAACAACAAAAACTCCACTGATAAAAGTGTTCTCACAAGCTCTGCTATTAGAAGTGCATTGGGCAGGCTCCATTCTTGGCAGAGCTACAGAAGTATCTGGGGTAAAGGACAACTTTGTGTGATTTACATTCCCCTCACCACCACAGTTCCATGCAGTAATATTTATAGTCCTTCTCTACCATTAGCCCTTTCCCACAGAGCCAAAGTAGAACACAATCCACACAGTAGCCTGGGTCCTCACTCCTCCCTCTTCCTTCCTGTGTCTTTTATTCCCCATTACTGATGAACTAATTGGTTTACCAGCCCTCTGAGCCTGTTGAGCTAATTAGCTCACGTATCCCCACAGTCAGCCTTCTGCTGGGGAGCTGACTGGTGCCTAAGTGATCAAAGTGGAGGCTCCAATGCTAGCTTACAGCACATGAACATATCAAAACAATATTGAATATTTCTGACGTGCTAACTCTCTCCTGGCCTCACAGAGAAGCAGCTCTGTGGATTCTGTGGCCTAGGCTACACTACTGCGAGCCGCCACGTCAGCTATGTGAATGATGTAGCTGAAATCAACGTATGTAGATATACTTATCGCATAGCTTCACCATGGTAAGTTGACAACTGACGCTCTCCCGATGACTCCATCTATGTGTTTCATTCCGGTGGAGTACCAGAGTCAACAGGAGAGTGCTCAGCAGTCAATTTCTCGCATCTATACTAGCGGCAATAAATCAGCCCCTGCTGGATTGATCACTACCTGTTGATCCAGCAGGTAGTGAAGACATGCCCTGAACCTTAGCTGGATTAGGGTATGTCTACACTGCAGCTCGGAGCTCCTCCCTCCTGACTCATGTAGACAGACATACTAGCTCTACTTGAGCTAGCATGTTAAACATAGTGATATGGATGTTACGGTACAGGTGGTGGTGTGTGTCTGTCTACCTTGGCTAGGAGGTGCATTCCCTACTGCAGTGTAGGCATACCTTAGATACCTAGATAAAGTATGTTTCCTATCCTGCTAATGAGAAAGAAGCAGCTTTAACTGTATGTCCAGTCTTGGTGACTGAACTCTCAACTCTTTACCTAGTGGCTCAAACCAAGAACTTGTACATCCAGTCATGTTTTGAGCCAATTTTCTTCAACTGAGCAAAATTCCAGTTGACATAAATGAAAGTCTTCCTTGAAGAATGACTACATAATTTTTTCCTGGTTTACCAAATTTAAAACATTGAAATAGACTGCCCTTCTTACGCAGTTGCCTGTACCCTTGGAAAGTAACAGTTCTGAATACTCACTGATGAATTGAGTGTATGCCGAAGAAATCTTACAACTTTGGAATCAGAAGCTGGGCATGCCAAAGCCATGTATCGATTACGGAATGTACCATAGATTTTCAGATGAAATCCGGGCTTCAGAGATTCCTTACCCGCGGAAGATATATCCATTCCATAAGCAGAGAGATCAAAATATAGACTATGAGCACGGATCTCTGGAGTTGGCACCTATAAAGTGCAAGAAAGGGAAAAATAATTAAGAGGTACAGTGAATCTCAGAGTTAAGAACACATTGGAAATGGACATTTACTCTTCAGGAGAAAAATGCTGCTTTCCCTTTATTTTTTAGTAGTTAATGTTTGACACAGCACTGGTAGAGTACCAAAGTCAGGTCCATACAATATCCAAAAAGTTACAGAAGAGGAACAAAAATGCCTCTTTCCCTTTATTTTTTAGTAGTTAATGTTTGACACAGCACTGGTAGAGTACCAAAGTCAGGTCCATACAATATCCAAAAAGTTACAGAAGAGGAACAAAAATGCCTCTAACGGTTAAAATTCTTATGATTTATGAGTAGGCTTGGAAGGATTAGATTTTTTTGTTAGCTGGTAAATGTCGATTTCACCAAACCCACACAAATTACTCAAAAATGTATTCACTGATAATAGCTGAAGTTTACAGATAGGCAAAATATAAAAGATGCTGCTTGAGAACTTAAGAATTTGATTTATGGGTATTTACTTTGTATAGTTTCACATTAACATCGACAATTTGTGTTTTGATCTTTATAAAGCTTTAATTTTTTTTTAAATCTAAATGTCTGTCATTAAATTATGACTCACTCCCCACATTGTTTGATCCCCCCAAGAATTTTCCACAAGTATGAAAACGTGAATAGATAAAAATTTTAAAATACTTAAAAATAAACACTGGTATTAGCTATTGCAATTATAAAAAATAAATAATGCCCAGCCTACTTATAAGCTCTCTTCTCAGAGCCTTTGTCCCCCCGGATATTGAACAGCATTCCTGAGTGTGGCATAAAGCTTGACATTTCCCTTCCTATTCATTTACACCTTGTTTCTTTCCTTTCAAAGGATGAATGGATTAGCATAGCAGTACTAATAAGCTATGCATGGAAAAGGCAACTGGCACAGTGGGCAGTGCATCTATTCTTGTCATCTCCCCTTAATATTCTAGCAGTCAAACTATCCGCTGCACATGGTAATCATTTCCTTTAATTGGTTGGGTTTTTTATGTAATCTTGTTCCGTCCTATTTACTAAAGTGGCTAAGAAAGTTGAATAGGAAGCTGTGGGGGTTATCAGTTTTTCTTAATAGTGAGAACAAATGAATTTGAACACAAGCAACACAATAATAGCAAAAAAAATGTTATCTGTTATATAACATTAATAACCTTATGTAAGATATTTATGAGGCAAGAAATCTATTCAGTTTTGACAGGGCTTAACTGGTCAGTAAGTTGCTTATAAACGTAAGATCTTCTACTGATGTACAGAGAAGTATCTACAACACATTCACCTCATGTCTGTAACATGTTTAAGACATCTGCAAATCATTTATTTGTCTGTAACATGTTTAAGACATCTGCAAAGCCTTTATAAAGTCTTCTAAAATGTACCCCAGACGATAATGCATGACCTGTTTCACTCAGTGGGAAAAAAAGTTTGCAAGCAAACTGTCACATGGCAATGTAAAATCCCCAGCTTCCTTCCATAATACAGAGCATGATACCGCAGATAGGAGTAAACAACTGATAGCAAAGAGTGTTCTCTTTATTACCTGTCTCTGATCAGGTCTCTCAATAGCAGCATTTGCTCCATAAGCATTACAGGATTCCACAATGTAATCTGAACTGATTCCGAGGACTGAGCTTGATTCTCCACAAGATCCATCTGCTATCACAATTATTTTTGGCCACTCTACGGCTATATTCTTCCTTATAAAGTCATCTGAGAACTGAAGGAAATGGAGAGTCAACCGTGAGTGTTGTACGTCTACTGGTTACAGTAAAACACAAGTGTTAGAACGTGGATCTCCTCTGAAAAGCAACAAATGTAAAAAAGCCCCACTTCATTCAGTTGATCTGCTTCACAGTTCCCACCCTGAGTTGTTCTGGATATAGACAGGCCAGCCCCAAGGACTTGTCCCAAGACCTAGTCCAATTATTCAAGACTTATTACTCCAGAAATATGCTTGGATAAATGTGAGCAAAATACTGGTCTTCATCTAGCCCCGCAGCACCCCTTACAAAGATAAATGATCAGTGAGACACAGCTAAGAACATAAGAACGGCCGTACTGGGTCAGACCAAAGGTCCATCTAGCCCAGTAGCCTGTCTGCCAACAGTGGCCAGCACCAGCTGCCCCAGAGAGGGTGGACCGAAGACAATGATCAAGCGATTTGTCTCTTGCCAGACTTCTCCAGCCTCTGACAAACAGAGGCCAGGGACACCATTTCTATCCCCTGGCTAATAGCCTTTTATGGACCTAACCTCATGAAATTATCTAGCTTCTCTTTAAACTCTCTTATAGTCCTAGCCTTCACAGCCTCCTCTGGCAAGGAGTTCCACAGGTTGACTACACGCTGTGTGAAGAACTTCTTTCTTTTATTAGTTTTAAACCTGCTACCCATTAATTAAGAGCTTTAAAAATGGCTGTGTAGACAGTGCTTTGAAGTTGCACGTTAGATTGGACCTCAGGCCTAAAAACCCACCTGCCTCCCTAGGCTTCAGAGCCCAACCCAAGACCCAGCTTTAAAGTGCTATTTTTAGAACATTTGCAAGAGCCTGGCTAGGCTGAGTTTGTCAATCCACGCTGCGAGGCTTGCACCAAAAGGCTGTGTAGACAAACTCTTTAGATCAAGCTCTGGCATGGGTGCTTTCTGCAGCAATCAAATTTCCCAAATCTGGGGATTTTACTCACATGTGGTTTTGTTTCAACTTTAGCACCAGTGGTTTACCTCCAGCATCTAATAAAGTGATCTCTAAATGGTAGGAAGACCACCTGAAACAGCTAAGTAAAAAATGTGGACAGAACCTTCTTCAGGTCTACAGTTATATGGAGCAGAGAAGCGTATTACATTCCCTGAATTTGACCCTGGAAATATAACCACAAAATAGTAAAACTTCACATTTCTTGAGAGACTTCCACCAGAGATTCTCAAAGCTCAACACCATTCATGAAATTTAGCATCTCTAACACACTTGTGGAACAGTTGAAAAAACAATCACAGAAAGATAAGGAGCCAGAATCTGATCTCATTTTCAGCCATAGGCTGAACTAGGGATGGGGCAGTTGGGGTTGGGGGGAGGGGCAACACTCCTAGTCACCTGCCTGAGTTCCCTGGGTTCCAGCTGCCGGCCCCATGCACCAGAATCTGCCAGTCCCAAATGTTGGGGTCCCAGTTTGACAGGGGTAAGGGTGATCAGCATCCCATGTTTCAAAATGTTCCCATGCCACTGTTTACAGAATTTAAATCCGGAATAATTATAATGAGAACCTTGTGCAGGATTACAGTGGGATTCTTGTTACTGATGTCTAAATAGTGTTTATGTTATTCTCTTTGCATGGCAGATTAAATGGAATGTAGGAAGTATTATGACCTAAGGGTTTTTTTTAGCACTGCCCTTTAAACAACTTCTGTACAAATCAAACATAGCTGCAACAGTTGTTCCCAGGCAATATTCTCATCAAACAGATTGTAAATGGCAAAGTACACTCTACATGGTAGAATTAATGTGTCTGATGGGTTTGAGAATATTTCTGATCACTCATTGCTCTAGTTCACCTGCAATTGCTAAGCATTTCTGTATGGATTGTCAGATAACTCACATATGAACAAACTTCGATATAAGGCATCTGTAGAAACATCTGATATAATAACATTAGCAGTTTTACCTATTGCATCATGGTTCTTATTTGAAACTGCAAGTTAGTACTTAAAGAGATCAACAACAGGGCAAAAATCTTTTTTAGAATGTTGTGAAAAAAAAAAAACAATTTTGAAAGATTTATACTCTCACAAGTGAGATGGAAATGGAAGTAAAAATAGCCTGTGTTATGCAGGAGGTCGGATTAGATCATCATAACAGTTCTTCTGGTCTTTGGACCTCTTGGCCAGATCCTCAGCTGGTGTAAAAATCAGCAGAACCAATTTATACCAATAAAACCTACAGAACTGATTCTGATTTACACTTTAATCACATAATCATGAATAAAATGGAGGAAAGTTTACAATACAATGGGAAAACATTCCGCCTTGGCATAACTCCAGAATCCCTGGAGTACCCCTCACACCAATCTATCGCCGAAAGGGAACATATTCAACTACTTTACTTTTCTAGAAGACTTACCCAGCATTTCCTGGGTCTGGTCCAGGAATGTGTGTGTGAGGGGGGGGGGGGCGGGTGCCAGGGAAACCCAGGGATGGAGACGGGGATGAACCAGGGTTGGGGAGAGGGATGCTGGTTTTGGGGGGAGGACTGGCCTGGGGCTGAGGATGGGGCTGAGGGTAGCACAAGCTTCCCCTGCTGGTGGTCCCTGTGCCTGGCATTCAGGCTGGCCAGCTGCGGCCATGCTGGGTGTCCCTGTGGTGCTGATGGGGGGCCTGTGGCTTTTTTTGTGTGTGTGTGGGGGGAGGACTGCTGCTGTGGGACCAGTGGGTCCGATACTGGACCAGAGGGCCAGGGGAGAGGGGTTTGGAGCAGGGTGGCAAGTTACTTGGGCTGCTGCAGGCAAGATGGAGAGTAGGGAGGTTAGATATTTAATTTAATAATTGTGTAACGGCACCAAATCTTATCAGTTACAGGATTATTCGATGGTCCCCATAGGTAGGGCTGGCAGCCAGAGCACCCCCAGCCTCACTCTAGGGGATCCCTCTGCCACCGCATGCTGCTGCCTCTTATAGAGAGGGTCTCCACGAAGCCAGTGCTCTGGGGGAGCTGCCCCCACTGCCTCGTTGGTAGGCAGCAAGGGAGGGCAGATGGCTCCGTGGAGCTGGCATGTGCAGAGACCCGGCTTAAAAACTGGCTCCCCACATGAATTGGCTCCCGCCTGCCCCCTTTTCCGTGCTGCTGCCTCTGATAGAAAGGGAGCAGAGCGGGGGTGAAGGGGAGGCAAGCAGCTCCATAGGACCTGGTACGCATGAGGAGCTGGCTTGAAAGCTGGCTTCTTGCATGTATTGGCTCCCGCCTGCCCCCCTCACCTTCCATGCTGCTGCCTCTCTATTTTATCCCTCAGAGGCAGCAGCGCAGGGCTGGACAGACTGCTCTGTGGGATCCGGTGCTCATGGGGAGATGGCTTTTAAGCCGACTCTCCAGGGGCACTGGCTCCCACTTCCCCCCTTCTTGCTGTCAGGGAGCAAGGAGAAAGTACTTGGATTCTGTGTGCGCCTCTCACTCTTGGCCGGTGAAAGGAGGGGGGCAGAGGAGTAAATCATGGAATCCAAGTACTTTCCCCTTGCTCCCTGATACTCAGGGGAACAGGAAAAAAAGCAAGCCACACCCCAGTATGCATGGCTTCTGCCCTCTCCGTCTCCCCCCATTCTCCCGAAACAGCACCCTTGAGTATCACGACCATCCTCTCTCCGGCCCTCACCTTTCCATGTTATGGAAAATAACTGAATTCCAGGCACATCCTATTTTCCTGGAACAACCAGATCCTGGCTTGGCTTTAAGTTGGGATAAGAGGAAGCTGCATGCCATAGTTGGTAGTCCTACCTCTTACCACTTGGGAGTTCTTGAACAAACAGATTCACAGACAGACACACAAATCTCTAAAATATATATCTAGATTGATACTGCTGCATCACATCTTTCTGTTCACATAGGGCTAGATGGCATAATCACTATTCATTCTTCAGAGTACCTATCTGCAAAAATAGTCCCATTGCCTTCAGAGGGACTGTTCTATTCTCTATGGATTCTTATATTGCACTTCCAGTAACTCATTAAGCCACATGAATAACACACATCATGTGTTTGTCCTCTCATCCCTTCCTACCAGGAGAAGCATATGCTGTGAAGTATCTTGTTTTAGTAGGGTTTTCAGTTATTTTTAAATTTTGTTTAGCTCCCCTCCTCTCCTAATTTGTACTCTGGCTTATCGAAAGCCTATGACAATGACAGTATCTTATAATTATTGAATATTTCACGTTAGAGATTCCAGAACAATAACCCTACCTACATCTAGTTTGTTAAAACACTTGTATGGTTTGATTTTGCTTTTTATTGGTGACAATGCAAAAAAACTTACCAACTGGAAATGCCAGTTTGGCTTCAACCGTTGGTTATTTATATGGTATTGGTACTTGCTTTTCCTAGATCTGATATGTACAGAATTCCTAATCAGATATGAAGAAAGTAGCAAAAGAATCTTTGCTTGACTGTTCCTAGTTATTAACCCACTGGTCTTATCTTTGTGTTTACCATATTTGACCTTTTGTTGACCGTAAAGCTCACATTTAAAATGACCTATTTGCATTACCTATGAAAATGGCCAAATAAACCCAACAACTCTAGAGAAACAGAGCCAGCTATCCATGAATAAATATCTCAGAAGATCGTAAAATGTGAGCCTGCATCTTTGGTTTTTACGAGTTGGAGACATTTATTGCTTAGCACTACTACTGCAACAATGGAGTTATTGCTTATATAACCTTAAATGTTCCCATTAGCTTTGTTTCTGCTCTGAATTATGAAGCAACATTTAACTCTCAATTTCCACCTTTGCTGCACTATGTACAATTAAGGATGTGATTTAGTCACAGGGGTCACAGATTTTGTGACTTGAATGAACTTATGTGACTTCTTTGGCTTTAGACCCTGCCACAACCGCCTTCATGAGGGTCATGCTTCCATTCCCCCAGCAATCTGCCTTTCCTCCTCCACCACTCTTACTTTTAGTAAAAAGTCAGACAGGTTGAGGGCTTCTGTGATTTTTTATTTATTGTCCACATCCTGCCTGTGATTTTTACCACAAATAACTGTGACGAAAGCTTAATCTTATTCATGATACACATACATTGGCCCCAGTGTTCCCTCTAAGCTGTGGGGCAGCACAGCTTCACAGGTGATTAATCAGCCCCGCCCATTCTGTGCTGCCCCACAGCTTAGAGGGAACACTGATTGGCACCAGGGGTAGAAGTTTGCTTTTCTTTCTTTCTTTCTTTCTTTCTTTCTTTCTCCACCCTAATAAAGATAAAACATTCTAAACATATTAATATGATGTGAAAGGGCCTAGAGGCTCCATTGTGCTAGTTACTATACAAACAAACAGCAAGAGATACAGAGAGGGAATGTCACTTGCCCCAAGTCACAAAGCAGGTCACTGGTAAAGTCAATAATAGACTACAGGTTTTTTGATCCCACTGGCCATATCGTAGCTTTCTAAAACTAACTGTCTAAAATGAGCAATAGTGTAAGATCTACCAGAATACATTCTGAAACATTTCATTCCATAAAGTCTCTTAGCTATAATGTTGTGTATGTGCTGAATTTCATCATGGAAATTTTTACAGCAATAGGAATTAGTTGCCAAAACCAACTGAACATGTGTAAAAGGGCAAATATAGTGCCTATTGATAAAAAGAGAAATAAGGACAACCCAGGGAATTACAGACGAGTCAGAGATAATGGAGCAATAATTAAGCAATCCATTTGCAAACATTTGGAAGATAATAAGGTGATAAGTAATAGTCAGCATGGATTTGTCAGGAACAAATCATGTCAAACCAACCTGAGAGCTTTCTTTGACATGGATAACAAGCCTTGTGAATAAGAGGGAAGAGGTAGATATGGTATATCTAGACTTTAGTAAAGCATTTGATAGAGTCTCCCATGACCTTCTCGTTAATAAACTATGGACATACAACCTAGATGGGGCTGCTATAAGGTGGGTGCATAACTGGTTGGATAACCATTCCCAGGGAGTAGTTATCAATGGTTCATAGTCATGCTGGAAGGGCATAACAAGTGGGGTTCCACAGGGATCAGTTTTGGGACTAGTTTGGTTCAATGAGTTCATCAATTATTTAGATAATGGCATAAAGAGTACTCTTATAAAGTTTGTGCATGATACCAAGCTGAGAGGTGTTGCAAGTGCTTTGAGAGATAGGATTATAATTCAAAATGATCTGGACAAACTGGAGAAATGATCTGAGGTAAATAGGATGAAATTCTACAAGGAAAAATGAAAAGTATTCCACTTAGGAAGGAACAATCAGTTTCACACCTACAAAATGGGAAATGATTGCTTAGAAAAGAGTACTGTAGAAAGAGATCTTGGGGTCATAGTGAACCACAAGTTACATGTGAGTAAACAGTGTAACGCTGTTACAAACTGCCCTCCCAAAAAAAAAATCATTCTGGGATGCATTAACAGGAGTGTTATAAGGAAGACACAAGAAGCAATTCTGCTCTACTCTGAGCTTATTAGACATCAACTGGAGTATTCTGTCCAGGTCTGGGCTCCACATTTCAGGAAAGATGTGGACAAACTGGAGAAGGTCCAGAGGGGCTCATCTAGAGTATGATAAAGTGTTGAAAGAGGATATGCAAATTCCGTGGGAATTGGAATCCGTGAGATTGGAATCTTCTTCCAATCTCATTTTCGAAAGCAGAGCTTTTGAAAATGAAAGTAGTCTAGATGTGGGTTTTTTGGCAAACCCCTCCCTTTTTCGAAAAGCTGTGTAAACCTCATTTTTTGAGGAAAAGCAGCTTTTCAAAAAAGGGGGGATTGCCAAAAAAACCACATCCAGACTACTTTCACTTTCGAAAGCGGAGCTTGCATATCCTCTTTCATATCCTGCGGAATTTGCATATCCTCTTTCAACACTTGAACCCGAGAAGAGCAATAAAAATGATTAAAGGCCTAGAAAATATGAACTTTGAGGGAAGATTGAAAGAATTTGGTTTGTTTAGTCTGGAAGAGTGAGAGGGGACATGACAACAGCTTTGAAGTACCTTAAAAGGTTTTACAAGGAGGAGGGAGAAAAATTATTCTCTTAATATCCTGATTATAGGAGAAGAAGCAATGGACTTAAAATTAAAGCAAGGGACGTTTAAGTTGGATACTAGGAAAATTTCCTAGTTGCCAGGATGCATAAGCACTGGAATAAACTGCCTAGGGAGGTTGTGGTATCTCTCTCAGGTTACGTCTAGACTGCAAGCTTTTTTCAGAAGAAGCTTTTCCAGAAAAGATCTTCCGGAAAAGTTTATTTCAAAAGAAAGCGTCCACAGAGCAAAAGCGCAACGAAAAAGTGGTGTGCTTTTTCAAAAGGTAGCGTATACATTGATTGGATGCTATCTCACATTTAAGTTGTAATTAGTCTGGATGGAGTGGCCACCAGGGCACCGGTTTTATTTCCTGGAGGCCTCTTCTTTTGAAACAACTTCCTCTTCTGTATCCATGCACACCTTTTTCCAAAAAAACTTTTCCTGAAAAAGGCTGCTTCCTCGTAGAATGAGGTTTACCGCTGTTGGAAGAACCCCTCCATTTTTTCAAATTTCTGTCAAAAGAACTCAATGGCAGTGTGGACGGAAGTATTGTTTTTCCAGGAAAATGGCCATTTTCCAGGAAAAATGCTGCAATGTAGATGCACCCTCATTGTAGATTTATAAGAGCAGGTTAGACAAACTCTTGTCAGGGATGGTCTAAATTGTGCTTGGTCCTGCCACAAATGCAGGGGGCTGCTCTTGATGATCTCTTAAGGTTCCTTCCAGTTTTATGAGTCTATTCTCCCAACTCTGGTATTTCTTTCTCACATCTAAAGGTGTTCTCCCTTTATGATGCTAAAGGGTCTGGGTTCTTCCATGCATGTTTGTCTGTGGCCAGGGTTTTTTCCATGGGTACATTAGTGATGTGTATGCCAATTTTCATACAAATGTCTGAAAGATCTACAGAGTAATCAATACAGTTCCAGAATGGAGAAGGAGAGATGTATAAGAGACAAAAGGCTGGGTTATTTTTCTCCATCTGAGACTTTTAGTGAGATGGAATAATAATATAGGGAGGCTATTTCAGACAAAACGAATTGCACAAGAGAAGACTTGGTTTGCAAGGGGCAAGACTGAGAGGCACTGACTTCAGGGGGAGTTGAATTTGCTCAGTGTCAGACAGGATTTGGAAAATGTCCTGTTTCACGTCAAACTCCTCTGTTATACTACAAGAAATGAACATTAATCATGCTTTAATTTGTCCCCATTAGCTGGAAATTATCCTACATCCAACAAACACAGAGCCTTCCTGTTTTTTTAAATTAAAGAATATGAAATACTGGGCCACAGCCTCAGCTGATGCATAGCTCTGCTGACTTCACTGGAGCTACACTGATTTACATCAGCCAATTATCTTTTCAATCTGTACTCTGTTTTCCTAAGGTCTCAGCATGAAGCCTTGTGCTGAGATAAAATATTTTGATACACTGCGTAAACACATCTAATGAATTGCACCAACCCTTTTTTAGTTAACCACAGGCTATGTTTTGCAGTCAGGATTGGATGATGACAGATTGGTAATGGAATGTATATCCCAGAGCTATATTCACAGTGAGGTCAGTATTGAGCTGACTTAGCATGATCTGATAGCAATTTTGTTCTCAAGCCCAGTTCCTGGATGGGTATCGATATCACAAAGCCATTTTCACAATTGCTACCCTTGTTTACAGTCTAACAATGGCCAAGGTTTGAGTGGACACGGAGAATGACACAGCTCCTTAAAAGCTGGTAGGAAGAGCTCCTAGTCAGAGAAGATGAATAATAACCTCATCAGTGGCAGCTTAAATCACTTTCTTCAGGGCTTTATTTTACCAATTCTTAAACAAAAGGATGCCAAACAAAAACAAGCCACTCACAACAGTTGGGGTCAATGGCTAGAGATCTGTCTGGCTTCTTAGCCAGCTAGGAAGGGAGGACACACTCTTCCCCTTAGCTCGCTGCTGTTGCAGCTACATCCCCTCTATCTTTGTGTCCCTATCATTTGATCACCCATGTGACATTCAGGAGTCTGGAGCCCCTCATGCACTGGAACATGTTGAGCACATTTCTGCCTGGTGATGCCCTCCATCACTATAGGTGGTCCACCCCAGACAGGTTCAAAGAGCATGGATGCAGTGCTTCTATGGGAGAAGCTCACATTATCAATGCAGTCCCACTTCTGGGTTAACTAGGACACTTCAATTTCCAGAGCTGTCAGTTCAGTTCCTATTAGATATAGAACATTAAGTTAAAAGTTAAGAAATGAAATGGCAATGTTTGAAGATGTCAGGATGAACACTTTTTTCTGCTGTTTTGAAACTGGCTCATAATTTTGCATCTGTGCCAATTACATTGAAAAAGAACTGGGGTGATATTTTTTCCTCCAAAATATGAATAGTGGAAGATTGGGGCAGATCCAACGACAGGATTAATGTCAATGAGATTTCAATCAAATGCACAGGATTTGATCCAGCAAGGTATTTGCTTAGGTTACATCTACACCAGTGGTCACCAACCAGTAGATCGGGATCTACTGGTAGATCTTGGAGCCTCTGACAGGTGAGCCTGACTGGTTTGGCCAAGAGGCTATCAAGTGCTGGCACTTCAGCTGCTCCTCCCCTCACTGCTGTGCATCTCCTGTCCTTTGCCTTGGAGCTTCCCACTTCCCTCAGGGAACCTCCTGCTTTCTGTGCAGGGCAGGAGAGGGAGAGGAGGTGTGCTCGTGACAAGATGCCCCCCTCTCCCACCCTGTATCCTTTCTCCACAGAACAGAGAGGGGGCACAATTGGACTTGGGATGGAGTTTGCTGGCTGCTTTTGGGAATGGTGCAGGGCCAGGGCAGGGGTGAGCCTGCCTTAGCCTCACTGAACCACCACCCATGAGCCACCTGAAGTAAGCAGGGCCCAGCTGGTGCCCACATCCTGAAACCTTACCCCAATCATGAACCTGCTCCTACACCACAAGTCCCTACCCCAGCCCCAAGCACCCCTGCATCTAAATGCCCTCCCAGACCCTGCACCTAGAACCCCCTCTGGCAACCCAACTGCCTGCCCCAGGCTCAGCTCAGAGCCCCTCTCACACTCCAGATCCCTTAATCCAAGACCAGAGCCTGCACCCCAGACCTTTGCCTCTGCCTGGTGAAAGTAAGGGAGGATGGAGTGAGCAGGGGTGGGGCCTCAAAGAAGAGGTATAAGGGAGGCGGGGCAAGGGTATTTGGGTTTGAGGAAGATCTTTCATTGCAATTAAATTCAAAAAGTGATCTCATGCTTAAAAAGGTTGGAGACCACTGATGTACACTATAACAGAAAGTTGGCTTAAGCTACCCAACTCCACCTACATGAATAATGTAGCTGGAATTGATGTACCTTAAGTCAAATTACCATGAGGTCTACACTATGGGGTGCAGGTCAACAGGAGAAACTCTCCCGTTGACTTCGCTTACCCTTTTCATCTGGGATAGAATAACAAGGTTGATTGGAGAGTGATCTGTAGTTGATTTGGCAGGTCTTCACTAGACCCACTAAATTGACCACCATTAGTTCGATCTCAGAGCATTGGTCTGGGCTGTAGTGTAGATGTAGCTTTAAATGTTAGCACACAAGTAGTCCTCAACAGAGGAAAAAAAACTCAATGAATGCAATGATACTACTCACATGTTTCAACATACTGCTTGATTAAGGCCTTAGTGAGGGACTAATATGAGTATAGGCTAGTGCAATGCAAGCATTCCCCACATAGCTTTGTCACTGCAATAGAATTTTGACCATCAGCACTCCCTGCTGTTTCATGTCCAGGACTCATTTTCCGCACAGATTCCTAAATGCTTGTGTAGGGGTGGGTTGTTTATGTGTTGAGTTTTATTTGCCCACTGGGGATAAGAGAGAAAACCAAGCTTATTTGAACTTAGGTCCCTGGACCTGAATATCTTAATTTTCATTTGGATATGATGGATTTAACCAAAGTTAAATCTGGACAGTCTTTCTGAATTATGCTCACATCCACATTGAACCTTCTGAGGTCACCCTCCAGCATATCTGTTCCCTGCTTAATTAGATGCTGGTTACAGTTTGTTTAGTGCCTTCAATCTTGATATTTTTTACCCTGTTTACTTTAGCCGGCTGAGATGGATTAGCCTACTAAATATGTAAGATGGTAATTAGTTTAACAGCATGTTAGATTTATAGATCTGTTCAAATAACAACTCATTATTGGCTAGGCTAATTCTGTAATGTACACTAATTTAATTATTTCATACATTCTGAAGTAAACACAAAATGGCAGTGTGTCAATATTTTACCCTTAACATAATGTCATCTGATTCAGTACACTGGACTCAAGAAAACATATGCTGCCTGGAATCTAAAAATAACATATAACAAAAATAAAGATTGCTTGTAATAAAATAAATTATGTTGACCTATTTCCATCCTACAAAGGAAGATAGAATTCAAGTTTCAGATTGCCAGTTACTGTCCATTAACTGCAGTTCTGGTCAAACATTACAGGTCTAGCATTAAGGACAATCTGATGGCTAAAGGTGTGGTCGGTGACCCACAAGATATAAATTCCTAATCACTGCTCTGTCACAAATTCCATGTGTGATACTCGTTTAATCACTAATCTTTCTGTGACTCAGGTCCTCATCTGTAAAATGGGGCTAATAATCTTTCCTTTGTCTATTTCATTTGTAAATCACTGGGGCAGAAACTCTGTAACTACATACAGCCTATAGCACAAAATGTAAGAAGTCCTCCTTTTATTTAAAGGAAGTAATCCTGCCAAAGGCTGGGTGCCTCTGGCTAGTGCTACATGTAAGCCTGTCCTGCCAACAATGTTGACTCTCCCCTTTTCTCTTTCAAGGGCCTTGCAACCTTGGTGCCCCCAAACTCTTCCCCCAGAAAGCATAAATCATAATTATATGATTACTAAAGTAGGTCAAAAGTTTTTAAATTGAAAAGGGGCATTAAGTGGAAATTCCCATCAGTCAATTTTTAATAAAATAGTTGGGGAGAGTGGATGTCAAAAACACCTCCTCCCAAAACCCAAGCACCCCCCTCAAAAAATCTGGAAGCCACATTTTTTTTTTTTTAAACAAACTTGTGAAAACTTCAAAATGTGGCAAAGTGAAGTTTTGAGGGTGGGGGGGGGGAGAAAAGATTGCCTCCCCCCAAAAAAAGTGTTTGCAAGAGACAGAACCATTCCTCAATGAGCTCTTCTGGGTAAGCCACCCCTCACTTAAGCAAAGGGAAGGGAACACTACGATCCCAGAATATCTTTCCTCCCTCTTTCTGCTTTTTCTTCTTTCCAGATGTTTTCATCTGATAAAGGAGAGGAACTGCTGATTGCTCTCTTCCTTCCATTCCAGCTTTAGCAGGGGTTCCTTCCAGACCACTGTGACACAGGTCTCCAGGGGAGGTATCTCCCCCAAGCAGTGGGCCAAGCCTTATAAAAGCCATGGTGTCCAACCAGTTCTGAAGTGGCTACTATGCTGGTTACTGCTTTAGGGTGTGTCTAGACTACAGGGTTTTGTTGACAAAAGTGGCCTTTTCTTGACAAAACTATACCTGCGTCTACACTACTGCAGAGTTCTGTTGACATAACGTCGACAGAACTTGGCAGTTTTGTCGACGGTGGTAAACCTCATTCTACGAGGAATAACGCCTTTTGTCGACAGAGTTCTGTCAACAGAAGGTGTTATTGCATCTACACTGTCCTTTGCGTCTACACTCTCATGTAGACAAAGCGGCTTGCTTTGTCGACAGAACTGGATGTAGTCTAGACACACTTTGTTGACAGAAGCTTTGTCGACAACAGTATGTGTCGACAAAGCCTCTGTCGACAAAAGCCTGTAGTCTAGATGTAGCCTTAGTGAACTAGCTACACTCAATCGGCCAAATAGCCGCATGTGGCTAGTGGCTAACATATTGGACACCATGGTTTGTAAAGCCACCCAAGTCCAGTGGGAGCAATGCGAAGGATCAGACCCTAGCTGAAGGAAGGGTGGGGGAGGAGAAAAAAAGAACAGGGAGAAAGTTGGAGGGGGGCATAACTTCACTTACCAGCTCACAGGGGGCTCAATTAAATCACTGGCAAACAGCTCCCATTGAACCTAGTGGGTGCTGCTGGATTGGGGGGTGAACCTAGTGGGTGCTGCTGGATTGGGCCCTCCCCCGCCCACGTCTCGTTCTTCTTCCCTTCCCGGGAACCCGAGGAGAAGTTGCAAGGCAAAGTAAATCCGCAGGCGGAGCCAGTGCAGCCCGGGCTGCCGGGTACTTGCCTTGGTGCCCAGCAGGATGCGGATCTCCTGCCTGTGCTTGTGCTGCTCCAGGATGCTGAGCAGGTGCTCCTGGAAGACGCCGATGCGGGTGAAGAAGTGCTCGTTGTCCCAGCAGCCCTCCATGTTATCGAAATCCACCCCCAGCGCCAGCAGGAACCCGACGCTGCGCGGCTGCAGGGCGATCTGCTGGGGTCTGCAGAGCAGGGCGGCCCGCGAGCGCTCGTCCAGCAGCGTCAGCTTCAGCACCTTGCCCGAGCGGACAGCGACCAGCGCGGCCGTCAGCCCCACGGGGCCCGCCCCCACGATCAGCACCGAGACCCGGGCCCGCCAGCGGCGGAGCCGGTCCACGCTCACCTTCACCGCCACGTAGAGCAGCACGGCCAGCAGGGTGCTCAGCGCAGTGTCCAGCGCCAGGCTCTCGTACTGCGCCTCCAGGGCGCGCAGGCGGCCGCCCGCCTCCTCCATGCTCCCCGGTGCGCCAGTCCCTGCGCTCCGGCCCCGGCAGCTGCGGAGCCGGCAGCACCCCGCCCTGCACCGCCTCTACTCCTCGCTCCCTGTGGCTTCCAGCATGACCCCCGCCCCGTCGCCTGGCAAAGTCAAAGGCCCTCCCTCCTCCACTAGGGAGCCCGGGGAATCAACTGCGGAGGTCCCCCCCCCCCTTTCCCTTTTGACTTGGGTGGCACCACTCGCCTGGTATCCCCACACCCAGGGAAGTTTCTCAGGGCGGCAGGGGAGGCTGAGTCCCGCTGGATCTACCCGGCTCCTGCCGATTTGTGGCGGCCAAGCCCTGCTATTGGACCAGCCCGAACCAGCGATCAAGGCGCCAGAAAACTCCAGCCCGGAGCTGGGGGAGGAGGCTTCACAAGCGAAGCGGAGCCAGCCGCGGGACGCGGCCAAGTGTCGGTTCCCAGCCCTCACATTCTGGGAAAGTTTAAAGAGAAAGTTTAAAGGGCCCCCTTCCCCCCCCACTTCAACCCTCCCCCCCTCTCCTTTCGCAGTTCTAGATCCTGCCACATCCCTGCACATTTAACGTTGGGAAGCTCCGAGCCCACCCCTGGCTCCAAAAATGTACACTGCAAATAAAACACCCCCGCCAGCTGCTCTTCCTTCGTCTTGCAGGAGTGACCATGAGGAGCGGGTGAAGCAGGCTCCCCAGCCTGTGGCCCCGACCAGACTCCACTCCCGCTCCGCCCGCGCCCCTTCCCTCCCCACCACGCTACCCCTGCCCCACTATCTCCCTCTTTTCACCCTTTCCAGTCAAATCCCTAAACCCAAATGTACCAAATTTTTTTGGGGGGAAAAACCCACACTTCTAAAATTTCTTTCTAAAGAAAATGGAGCATGTTTTTCCACTGCATGCCCGATTGTGAAGACTGAACATGCAGAAGGTACTTAATTAAAAGCACTAAATTTGGGACTCAGATTTATTTGCATCAACTTTAAGGGCAAGTCAGTTGTCCTGCTGAATGCAATATTATGGAATCCGTGATGCAGCTCTTCTCTGTTTTACATTTTTTTCATTAGTATTTCTAAGCTTATTTTAGGTTTTAAATAGACTCTTAAGCCTTCATTAAGTAATCATTCCAGATAACTAGATATTAACTCAGTGAAACAAAAACATCATTTTAAACTAATCAGAGCAGCTCAGTGTGTTCATAACAAAGTTCATGGCTTTTAGAAAAAGGGAACACTATTTAAACTCATTGAAACAAAGACATTATTTTAAACTAATCATCAGCTTAGTGTGTTCATAACAAAATTCATTGCTTTTAGAAAAAGGGAATGCTAATTTATTTTGTGTGATTTTCATAACAAGACATGTTTATGAAATTTCACTATATGTTTATCTTAAAATGTTTCCAAAGATTTTAGGCATGTCAAAGGATTTTATCTCTTAGTAAGGTACTGATTTTGGTGGTGGGTCAGAAGTAAAAGGGAAACTCATTTGTCCAGCTATCTAGAAGAAAAGGAATGTTGTCCCTTTACCGGCTGTCTTCAACAGGAGAGTGAAATGGGAGTGGGGATGATAGAAAGGACAGGAAGACTTTGGAAGCAAGTTTTTGTACTATAAAGGAATTAAAATGTATATTTTAGATAAGGTTGGTCTTTTGAAGAATTTATTTTAAAAACTGTGTGAGGGTCCAAGCATTTAAAGCTAAAGCTGAATACTCAGACTGTGCATTTAAATACCTATGCATAGATTTTTTAGAGATGTGATTCAGCAACAAACTAATGAAATATTTAAACAAATTTTAAACTAAGGTTTTGTAGACATAGTAATACTCAACTGTTTTTGGCAGTAAATTCAGGGTAGGCACATGCCTGTTAAAAGGCTTCATTACCACTTAATGGCTCTTTCATAGGTTCAATGTTATGCTAATGGATCAAGCAAGCTGAAAGATTTTTCATTTTAAAGTTAAGGTTCACTTCAGGGGAAGAGGTCTCAGAGAGGTAGCCATGCTAATCTGCAACTTTAAAAACAATGAGTAGTCCTGTGGCACCTTAGAGACTAACAATATATATACAGTATCATGAGCTTTTGTAGGTAAAACCCACTTCTTTGGATGAGCTGGAATGGAAAAAATTCTTTGGGGGAGTCACCAGTCTGCACGTTGCAACAGCTTGCTGTGGGAGCCTTCAGGAACAATCAGAATAGCGATAGGATGAGGAGGGTGGTTAATCACTAAGATCCAGGGGAGGCATCTTAAACCTGCTGCTCATGGTAATGGCAAATCTCATTAATCTGGGGACCCTGCTTGATGAAGACACTTTTGATCTGGATCCACCAACATTGTACTATCTAAACAGAAAAACAGTGTGGAGCAGCTAGGGGGGTGCTCCAGGGTCTACAGTACACATTGATTGCAAGCTGTTGCAGCAGCAGCACACAAACGTACACACACAGCAGCAGGCGGTGGGATCCAACTACTTTCTAGGTTCACTGGTGGGTTTTTTTAACCTGCCCTGCCAAGTTAATTATTTAGACTTAGCGTTAGGGACAGCTTCTCCATTGTGATGAGACCTCAGAGTCTGGCAGGCTCCAAGTGGACCCAGCTTTGCCCCTCAAAGCATGCCTGGGAGAGCAAAGCAAGACAAAGCTCTCTCTCCAGGCCAGCATGGCATTTGCTGTATGCACAGGCTTAGCTGCGCACGAGCAAGCATCCAAGCTGGGGACTGAGGCCAAAAGCATTTAGACGAGATGGCAACAAAACCGGTTTCCCCTCACCTCTGAGCAGACTGCTTACTACAGACTCCCGACGAGCCTCCTGGGTCTAATTTGAAACTCATTGTGGTACAGCCCTCACTGCTTTCAGACATGTCTCTCTTAAGAACTCTTCCAGCAAGCACAAGCACAAGCACAAGAACGGATAATGGAAGATCATTATCATAGCAGTTGTACTTGGCCCAGTTGGGGCAGGCTTTTCCACGGCTCCTTATTGCAGAACGTTTCGGGTCAGGAATGAATTTTCCCCAATGTTAACTGGCAGAGACCCTGGAAATTTTTGCAGCTTGTGTCACTTGCTACATGTAGGATGTCAGAATAGAAGAGCCCAATGATTCTCCCTGGCCTTAAAGTCTATGAATAAGGATGGGATTTTTACCTTTGGCTGGAAGATGGAAGATTCTTCCAGCCTTGGTAAGTCTGGACTTCTCTTGTCAATTGGGCAGTTTTTAGTCACTGCACCATAGGCTTAGGATAGAATCTAGTCAGACCAGCCTTCAGCCTCAGAGTTGTGAGCAGAGTACAGGCTGGACCTCCCTGATCCAGCACCCTCGGTCCATCAGCATACCCTGCTGGGTGCCCCACTTGGCTCTGCAGCCGGGGCTCTGTGCCTCCACGGCAGATGGGGCTCCACTGTCCCAGTGCAGGCAGGGCTCCATACTTCCAGTGCGGCCAGGGCTCTGCAGCCCCACTGCCCCAGGACTACCACGGTCACTGAAGCTTCCCTGCCTCTGGGGCAGCCAGGGCTCAGTGGCTCCTGGAGCTCCACTGCCCCGGGGCTCCTGGGGCTCAGTGGCTCCTGGATTGCCGAGGCTCCTCTGCTCCAGCGTCGCCAGGACCGCTACTCTGTGGCCAGCCCTGGGACACTGGCCTCCTGGCTCCCTGCCTGTCGCTGGGTTTCCGGGCTCTCTGGTCCAGGGCCTCTCTGGTCCAGCAACAGAACCACGGATGTTGCTGGACCACAGAGGTTCAACCTGTAGTTGAAGGGGGAAAAAAAAAAATCAGAAGCTAAAGCACATTTTTCCTCATCTTTTTTCCATTTTGATCAACATTTTCCCTGATATTTTAACATTTCAGATATCCAAACTAGCTCTATGGAGGGTAAAAAAAAGTAGAAACATTTCAATGATTTTTTTCAGATTTTGTCCCCCCCCTTCCTTTATTTTTTTTTTTAACCAAACCTGGAAATGTTGTTTAAAATGTTATTTGAAACTGATCAGCTTTGCCCAACTCCATGAAAACTGTGTTTCTATATGGGGCTCTTGGCTAGGTCTCTGTAGCCAGTGTGGTGATAAGATATTGCCTAATACCAGTTCCTGACAAAAGCCCTGCATAAAATTGGCAGGAAAGTTATTGTCCATACAAGCAAGCACTTTCCAGAATTCACGAGAAGCCCTTATTTGGCTGTTGGTATCATATCAGCTGCAATAAGCAGCCTCCATTAAAGATCTGATCTATTAAGTCAGTAGGAGTCTTTCCATTGCCACAGTTCCACTGCTGTAAAGCACCATACTAGATTTACAGAATGCTAAGGGCCCAATCCTCCTCCCACTGAAGTCACTGGCAAAATGTTTATTGATCTTGGTAGGGCAGGTTCAGATTGCAAAGAGGGTAAGCTGTATTCAACGGGATTTCAATTTATCTGTTATTTAGGTTTTCAGGGACTTGTTCCATCATTAATTGTTCCAAATTAATTTGTAAATTAATATGAGGTCTCAAAAGTCTATAACCATTTATAATTGCATGATGCAACCTAATCTACGGTATCTTTTTTCATTTTCCCCAACCTTGGCTACGGAGCCTGCTCTACATTAGAAAATGTATACTGATGTAACTGTCAGCTAGAGGCATGCTTTTATTCATGATTTAGTGATACTGTTAAGCCAGGCAGATGCAGTGATAGTGGCATAAGAGTTCCTTGTATTGGAGTAAGATAAGCAATACTGATTGTAAGTACTTTATACTGATATAACTGTCCATGATTGGGGGAGTCCTGAAGCTTTATACCAGCAATATTTTCTAGGGAAATGCAGCAGAGTTGCTGCTGTATCACACTCTCAGGTGGGTGGATATGGGATGACAGTAGCTGTGTCCCACTTTCCCTTCTTGTGTTTTGTGGCCTATTCTGCCTGACCTCCAGGGTCAGGACCCATTCAAAAATTTGATCCCTTCTGGTGCCACAGCAGCCTTTAACACATCCTCAGGCCTACCGGCCGGGAGAGAGGGGTAGGAGGGAAATGCCCAGGGATCTAGGCATCTCTGGCTGCTATTCCCAGCAGAACTAAAAGGAGCTATGGGGTCAGGGACTGTGGGCAGTGGCATGTGGAGACCCCTTGACTCCTGTGCCTAAGTGCTGCTGCCAGCAGGGTGGTCCCCAAAAGTGACTGGCAAACCCAAGGTAAGCCCCGATCTCTTTCCCCTCTCTCACATCCCAACTGTCTGTTCCAGACAGAGCCCGCACCCTACACCTTCCCAGTGCCTGCACCCCCTCCTGCAGCCCAACTCCCTCCCATAGCCAGTACTCTGCTCTGGGAACCCCCTTCCCCACCTCACTCCCTCCCAGAGCCTGCCTCCAAACTCACTCTCAGAGCCTGATCCCCTCACCCCCTCCTTGCACCCAGAACTCCCTTCCAGAGCCTGCACTCCACATCCCAATCTCCTGCCCCAGACTGGTGTAAGTGAGTGAGCACAGGGGAGAGCAAGTGACAGAGGGAGGGGGGATGGAATGAATGGGGCTTCGGTGAAGGGGAAGGGGTGTGGCCTCAGGGAAGGAGTAGGGCAAAGGTCTTTGAGTTTGTGTGATGAGACAGGTGGCAGCCCTATCAGGTGGGCATGTGAAAGCCCTGGCTGTGCTGGAAGAGCGCACCCAGCAGTGTAGTTGGCAGTTTGCTGGGCACCAGCCAGTGCAGGCGCAGTGCTGCCCAAACATCAGACAGTTTGCATCTGCACAGTGTGGCTTGTACATGCGTGGCGGTGGGGGGAGGGGAAGAAGGGACCCACTGACTGTTCTGTCCTGGAGTTGCTATCGGCAGGTCTGCACATCCAACAGCAATATAAATACAACTAAATCTTCAGCCTGAATTAGGATCAGCTGGCCACTGCACCCCATTCATAGGAGACCCTCAGCTACAATGCAATATCCTCACTGCAGTAAGCTTGCCTACTCCTCTGCTCTTCCAACCTCTTACCAGGCCCCTTCCCAGTGTGTACCCTCTTGCTATCTTCTTTCTCTCCTCTTTTAAACCCATTGCCTTCACCTGCCCTGACCATCCTTAGGTGCAGTCAACTCTGGTGCCTGGGTGAGGACAACACCCTGTCCTGTGGACAACAAGGACAACAAGCCTTTCCACATTCTGGTATGATGTGGTTCCATTTAAGTGTCTTTATATTGCTCTGCCAGTGCACAAGGGCCTTACAGTAGATGTAAATGGCAATTAGATATTAAGGGCCCTGTATGCTTCCCAAGCAGGGCCAGAGAGCTGTCGGATAAGTAAGAATCAGGCCTAGTTCACAGAACTGAAACAAAAACATAAAATAAACAGTGTTATCAAGCATTTTTTTAAAGAAGAAACAAATATCCCAGCCCCTCAACAGAGCATGTATGAGAAAACTGATGGAAAAATATCACCTGTTATGGGGTGAACTGTCTTCATATGCATATGCAGGGCTGGCAACAGGCCCTGGGCGATATAGGGAGGGGGAGGCTCAGCCTTGGGGGTCTCTGAAGAGGTGAGGCCTCAGGCAAAAGGGGCAGGGCCAGGGGGCCCAACAGGCTTGTCCGGCCTCTGAGCAAAGTTGGGGGGCCAGCTCCACAAGAACATAAGAACGGCCATACTGGGTCAGACCAAAGGTCCATCTAGCACAGTAGCCTGTCTGCCGACAGTGGCCAGCACCAGGTGCCCCAGAGGGAGTGGACCGAAGACACTGATCAAGCGATTTGTCTCCTGCCATCCTTCTCCAGCCTCTGAAAAACAGAGGCCAGGGACACCATTTCCAACCCCTGGCTAATAGCCTTTTATGGACCTAACCTCTATGAAATTATCTAGCTTCTCTTTAAACTCTATTATAGTCCTAGCCTTCACAGCCTCCTCTGGCAAGGAGTTCCACAGGTTGACTACACGCTGTGTGAAGAAGAACTTTCTTTTATTAGTTTTAAACCTGCTACCCATTAATTTCATTTGGAGTCCTCTAGTTCTTCTATTATGGGAACTAATAAATAACTTTTCTTTATCTGCCCTCTCCACACCACTCATGATTTTATATACCTCTATCATATCCCCCCTCAGTCTCCTCTTTTCTAAACTGAAAAGTCCCAGTGGCTTTAACCTCTCTTCATATGGGACCCGTTCCAAACCCCTAATCATTTTAGTTGCCCTTTTCTGAACCCTTTCCAAGGCCAAAATATCTTTTTTGAGGTGAGGAGACCACATCTGTACACAGTATTCAAGATGTGGGCATACCATAGTTTTATACAGGGGCAGTAAGATATTCTGTGTCTTATTTTCTATCCCTTTCTTAATAATTCCTAGCATCCTATTTGCCTTTTTGACCGCCGCTGCACACTGTGTGGAAGTTTTCAGAGAACTATCCATGATAACTCCAAGGTCTCTTTCCTGATTTGTCATAGTCAGATTAGCCCCCATCATACTGTACGTATAGTTGGGGTTATTTTTCCTGATGTGCATTACTTTACACTTATCCACATTAAATCTCATTTGCCATTTTGTTGCCCAATCACTCTGGTATCATCCACAAACTTTACCACCTCACTGCTTACCCCTTTCTCCAGATCATTTATGAATAAGTTGAAAAGGATTGGTCCCAGGACTGACTCTTGGGGGACACCACTAGTTACCCCTCTCCATTCTGAAAATTTACCATTTATTCCTACCCTTTGTTTCCTGTCTTTTAACCAGTTCTCAATCCAAGAAAGGACCTTCCCTCTTATCCCATGGCCATGTAATTTACACAAGAGCCTTTGGTGAGGACCTTGTCAAAGGCTTTCTGAAATCTAAGTATACTATATCTACTGGATCCCCTTGTCCGCATGTTTGTTAACCCCTTCAAAGAACTCTAATAGATTAGTAAGACAGGATTTCCCTTTACAGAAACCATGTTGACTTTTGTCCAACAAATTATGTTCTTCCACATGACTCACAATTTTATTCTTTACTATTGTTTCGACTAATTTGCCCGGTACTGAAGTTAGACTTACCGGTCTGTAATTGCCAGGATCACCTCTAAAGCCCTTTTTAAATATTGGTGTCACGTTGACTACCTTCCAGTCATTAGGTACGGAAGCCAATTTAAAGGATAGGTTACAAACCACAGATAATAGTTCAGCAATTTCCCATTTGAGTTCTTTTAGAACCCTTGGATGAATGCCATCCGGTCCCAGAGATTTGTTAACATTAAGTTCTTCTATTTGTTCCAAAACCTCCTCTAATGACACTTCAATCCGGGACAGTTCCTCAGATTCATCACCCACAAAGGACAGTGCAGATTTGGGAATCTCCCTAACGTCCTCAGCCGTAAAGACTGAAGCAAAGAAATCATTTAGTTTCTCCGCAATGGCTTTATCGTCCTTGATTGCTCCTTTTATATCTCGATCGTCTAGGGGACCTACAGGTTTTTTTAGCAGGCTTCCTGCTTCTAATGTACTTAAAAAACATTTTGTTATTTCTTTTTGAGTTTTTGGCTAGCTGTTCCTCAAAATCTTTTTTTTCCCTTTCTTATTACATTTTTACACTTGATTTGACAGTGTTTATGTTCCTTTCTATTTATCTCACTAGGATTGGACTTCCACTTCTTAAAAGATGCCTTTTTGTCCCTCGCTGATTCTTTTGTTTGTGTGTGTGCTCAGATATGTATAAGTTACAGAGGGAATGTGAGGGGTGGAGGCTGAAGGACTGTAAGTAAGGCTAAACAATGGAAAGAAAAAGAAATGCTGAAGTGAGGTTTCTAAATTAATTTTGAACATAGGAAGCTTATGGGTATAACATGCAACACTGTGGCTACTTTTACCAGCCGTTCATTTGCAGAGAATTAGGGTCCAGTCCTACTTTAGTTCATGAACAAAAATTAATTTTGTGGTTGTACTCAAATTTACAAGGCAAATTCTGTCCTTAGCCCCACCAATGTAAACCCAGAGTAACACTATTGCAATCAATATGGTTCCCCTGCACTCATGTGGGGGATGTTAAGCCAGATTTAGCCAAATTCTGCATATCTGGTGAGCAGAATTTTGATACTTCCAGTGGTTTCATTAAGGCTGGGATTTTCAGAGGCGTCATAAGAAGGTAGGCACCCACCACTTTGAATTTCAAAATGATTTGGGCACCTAATTTCCTTAGCGGCGAGGAGTCTTGTGGCACCTTATAGACTAACTGAAGTGTTGGAGCATAAGCTTTCGTGGGCAAAAACCCACTTCGTCAGATGCATGTAGTCAGATGCATGACGAAGTGGGTTTTTGCCCACGAAAGCTTATGCTCCAACACTTTGGTTAGTCTATAAGGTGCCACAGGACTCCCTCGCCGCTTTTGCAGATTCAGACTAACATGGCTACCCCTCTGATAATTTCCTTAGGGTGCTTTGGAAAATCCCAGCCTTTAAGGATTGCTGTATTCATTGTCTTGTTTTCTATTCAGAAGTGGTCAAAAGCTAGTGGGAAGGGCAGGGGGAAGAGGAGGTCTGATCATTTAAGTCAGTGGGAGGCTTTTCCTTGATTTCAGGGCCACATTTTTAACCAATAAAGGAAATTTCTGCTACTTTTAAAAATAAATGAGGCGTCCTGGGGCACCTTAAAGATTAACAGATTTATTTGGGTAAAAGTTTTAGTGTTAAAAGCCACTTTGTCAGATGCATAGAACAAAGTGGTTTTTACCCATGAAAGCTTATGTTCAAATACATCCGTTAGTTTTTAAGGTGCCACAGGTCTCCTCGTAGCTTTTGCAGATACACACTAACATGTCTACCCTTCAGAGACTGTGCTATTTTTATTAAATTTACTTGTGTTGCAAAAGGGGTCCTCTTTCCACTAAAGAAAAACAGCTACACACACCAGGTAGGCACATGCCTGGTGCAAAAAAGTGTCACTTGGTGCCCAACTGGAATTGCGGGTAACATTACTTTAATTCATTCCTTTTAAGGATGAGTGGGAAGCTGAAGAGAAGCTTAAATATCCTGGGAAATATTTTCAAAACTGTGACTCACATTACAGTTGCTAAGTGAAGAGTGTTTTGTTTGAAGAGTTTATTAATCACTGACAGCTTGGTGATCCAGCTGCCTTACAGAGAGACTCCAGCTCATCACAACAGCATATTATTTATTTGAAGCAGCAGGGGATTTTCAAACTCTGCTTTTACAAGTGGTGGTGCCAGTTTTGTTTGGAAACATTTACACAGCAGAGCTACCTATATTCTTTTGCTACCCGGACAACTTGATCTATTTGTGCAGAATTTTCCATGCTGCATTTCCCTGGAAGGCCTGTTGTACAGAGAGCATTTACTGGTTTTCAGGTCTCGATAAAGCTATTTTCTTTCTTAGTACTCTGCCCCCAATTTCAGCAAACTCACCTTAGCCAGCATGTACTCAAAGGTGCTTTGCGGATTAGATGTGGGCTGAAGCACATGACTTGTGGAAACAGGGCCTTATTTAGGGGGACTAGAAATATGGGGCTATATTGTGTAGGTACAACCACTGGAAGGTATGTCTCTGCTCTCTGGGGACTGCTCCATGCACGTGAAAGGTTGTCTCTTCATTAGGCTGCAGCTGAACGCTCCTGCATTCATGCTGATCCTTCTCTTTGAACCCTACCCACTCCCCATCTCTCTCCATTACCTGTTTGTCACTTTGTTCTAGGTGAGGAGCAGAGGCCCCAGGAGCACCAGGAGAGCAAGGACTACTCTCTTGTGGGAGGCTCTTGGGAAGGGGCCCCTGGCTCATATACCTACCTCTCCCTATGGCACAGACCATCACACCTAAGTCAATTGCTTTAGTTAGCACAAACTCTGCTTGGCAGAAGCTTTCCTCTCTTTCATTGGACTCCCCGAAGAGACTGGCAGCTTGCTCTTTGATGCTGTGAGGGAACAATAAGATGCCACAATAGCCACTGCTACTACAATGATTCAATCCCGTTCATTAAGCCAGTACTGAACTCAGCCCATTCACTGGCCCTTCTACAAACATGCATTTCAAATAGATCATGGCCCCAAAACTCAAAGCAAAGCTTGTTCAAAGCTGCCAGTTTTCTCCTTGTTTCAACTCAGCACCAGAACCTCACAGGCCTCTGACAAGAAGACACAAAGGGCACGTCTACACTGCAGGGCTAAAGCCGAAATAAGCTTCGCAACTTGAGCTATGTCAATTGCGTAGCTTAAGACTAAATAGCTTAATTCGGCTTTTGGCGCTGCCTACACAGCAGGAAGTCAAAGGAAGAACACCCTTCCTCCGACTTCCCTTACTCCTTGTACAATGAGGGTTACAGGAGTCGGAGTAAGAAGTCCTCCAGCTCAACATTATTTTGACATTATGTCTAAGTAACTGCTTGTAGTGTACATGCAGACTGTGTTATTTTGGAATAATGTCAGTTATTCCAAAATAAGACTGCTGTGTAGACATACCAAAAGGCTGTGTCTAGACTGGCCAGTTTTTCCGGAAAATCAGCCGCTTTTCCGGAAAAACTGGCCAGCTGTCTACACTGGCCGCTTGAATTTCCGCAAAAGCACTGACGTCCTGCTGTAAGAAATCAGTGCTTTTTGCGGAAATACTATGCTACTCCCATTCGGGCAAAAGTCCCTTTTGCACAAAACTTTTGCGCAAAAGGGCCAGTGTAGACAGCTGAGATTTGTTTTCCGCAAAAAAGCCCCGATCGCGAAAATGGTGATCGGGCTTTTTGCGCAAGCATCTAGATTGTACGGACGCTTTTCCGCAAAAAGTGCTTTGCGGAAAAGCGTCGTAATCTAGACATTCTTTTCCGCAACTGCTTTTAACGGAAAACTTTTCCGTTAAAAGCATTTCCGGAAAATCATGCCAGTCTAGACGTAGCCAAAGTGTTTTACCAGGTTGCTCAGAACCACACCCTCATTGTGCTGATTCTCTGACCCTGAAGGCCACTGCATGCTGCAATGGCAGCTAAGGATATAAAATCCCATGCAAATTGCTCACCGGTTAAACTATAGGCTTAACTAGTTAACCACCCACTGTGCTGCAGGGGGGTAGTTGGAGCAGCCCCCTGGCTGCAGCACAATGGGCCAGCTGGGCTGGAGCAGCCCCCCCACCGCAGCCTGCCACAGGCAGGGGACTGCCCCAGCAGGCCTGGTGTCGGTGAATTGGTTACCCTGGTAAGCATGCTGGTAAGGCAGTGCTTACTAGTTAACTGGTTAAACCTTTGCATCCCTAATGGTAGCACAAAGACGGGACAACAACCCTTTGAATGCACCCTTGTACTAAGAGCAGCATAAGGTCTCTGGGCTGACCCTGCTCCCAGTCACTGATACAGGTGTGTATTGAGGCTGGGAGAGGGGACTGGCTGGCCTTCACTCTGGCACAGCTGTCCTCTACTTCTCAGAGTCCACCTGCTATTTTAACTTACACCAGGAGCTGAGCTGACCCTGACTGCTCCAGAATATAGGGAGCTCAAAGTTGCTTAAATACACCTTTATTCCTCGCTTCAATGCCTGCCTTGAATGTAAGGAAAAGGAAACCAAGAGTCAGGCCCATTGGCATCTGTGGAGTCTTTCCCCATTTACATCATTGTGAGACAGAAAGGAACCAGCCCCCCAATTATGCAATATAATGTTTCTAGGGCACCCTTCAGTGTAGTATTTGAGCTCTGACATTACTTGCCTTGTTAACTGAACTGATCACAGACAAGGATTTTAACAAAAAAGCAACTACGTTGGGATAATGCTTTGTGAAGGAAACTCAGAAAAAAAACCCCAAACAAAACCTCTCAGTCTTCTAAATAGACAGTCAATAGGAAACAGTTCCAAACCCTCAAGAATAATTGCAAGCCACAAACGATTTATAAAAATAAACAGCACAGCTTAGCAGAGCTCTTTTAAAAGAGACAATATAAATATTTAAGTCTTACTCTTTTTCTTCCCCCCAGGGACCAATTCCAGAAGAGTCACAGATTGAGCCATTTTCCATAGGCCAGATTCTGCATTCATCTATATAAAGGCAACAGGAGAGAAATCAGGAAGGGCAGAAATAGCCTTAGGATTGCATGTCAGCACATTCTTCTTTTTTTTTTATTTAAAAAAATCTGATCTTCAGAATCATGTCAGCTGGAGCAATCTCTGTGGAGAAGATGGCTGATTACTGGCTGCCCTTTGCTTTCATTTCATTGCTAGTGGTGAAGTAAGGAGATGGCTTCATGAAATCTTAGCAAGAGATTCCTTGAGCAGCATATGCATAGCAGGATGGGTCTGTGCCAAGATGTGTTAAGAGACAGTTCAAAGGAGTCCCATATTAGGCAAAATAACCCCCAGTTTCTGGGCTGCTCACAGATTCCTTGTTCAGAGTAAAAAACACAAACTGTTTAAGCCTCAGGCCATATGCCCTTTATGCAACTCAACAGTTTGTAGCGGCAAGGCCGGGCCCGCGGAGGAGAGGGCGGCGGGGTCAGTGACGGGACTCGGGCAGGACCTACCTCAGGGGGAGGCATCCCTTTCCCCTGCTGCCCAGCCCTCATCTACCCTTGCCCTCCCACCACCGCCCTTGTCCCCTGGCTCTTCCTCCATTCAGGCCCAGCCCTCTTCCTCCGAAGGATGGGAGCTTGCGATGGGGAGGCGCCGAAAGCGCGCTCGGCAAAATTAAAAAAAAAAAAAAAAAAACTCAACAGTTTGTCCTGAGGCAGACAGCAATTCTGGCATCCTCAGCACGCTCAATTGCTCCCCTCCCCCACTAGCAAACACCTATCTCCAGTTACTGTCATGTGACTAAAGTTCCTTTTAAAGGCTTTGAGGGTTTCTAGTCACATCTGTATCTGATTGCCTGAGCTCAGGGACATGCTTCAAACTAGTAACCTTGGATTTAATATCCCAAGCCCCATGCTGCTTTGTGGGCCTTTTTTTCTACAGACCTCAACAGGGCGGGACATTAGAGGGTTGTCACATCCCTTCCAGATGACACTGAAGGACCATATACCCTAGCACAGCTGCTTCTGTGGCCTACAGTGCTGTTTTTTTTATTGCAGAGGAAAGTTTAAACTAAACATTCCAAGCAAGAATCCTGAAATTCAGAATTTGCAAAATGGCTTCCTTCTCTGGGTTCCCAGGTTCATTTTCACTAGACCCCCCCTAGACTCCTTTCTACTTTGCAGACTATTTGTACTGAAATCCATTACACCTGGACATCCACCCGGCAGATGCTACTGCAGCCAAAGCCAGCCTAGTGGAATGTCCAGCTGAATTCTGAATTTCTAAGTGGGGAGGGTGATTTAAGATGCTGAGTTTAGGATGAGAGTTAAAAAATAACCCCTGGTCCTAAGGGGGGGACTCTGTGATACTCTTCACCAGTCCCAATGCCTTTCACTTTTGTACTGTCCTTTTCTGTTTAGTCCAACTGCAAATATCCCAAAGACTACATCCAGACTGCATCCCTCTGCCGACAGAGGGATGCAGTCTGGAGGTGAAAGAAAATCTTCCCAGCACCTGTATGTAACAGCATTCACATGTGCCTAGCTAGCATGGTGGGACAGTACTGTACCTGGCTGCAAAAGGAACCATATTGGGGTTCCAGTCAGGTTCTCTTCTCAGCAGCCTGCTGGGCACATATGAAGGTTATGGAGAAGGATGAGAGAAAGGTGGGAAATAGGGAGAACAAGGAAGAAGACACAAGACATAAAAGAGTAGGGTGATACAAGATGATACTAGCTAGTAAAGGAATGGGTTGCTGAGAAAGGTAGGAGTGTGTGTGAAGAAACTAAGATAGGAAAGCTTCAGATAATTTGTGCTACCTGGTGCAGCACAAAGCACTAATGTAGCCAGAGTAAGGGATTTAGGGTTGTGTTTGGGAGAAGGGGCCTGAAAGAAGCCAAATTCCGTCTTCCCTTGGAGCACCAAATTAGCCAGTCTTGGGCATCTGTGTCTGTAGAACGCCTCCAGCTGCCTGTGTAGTGCGAGCCAATTCAATGTATCTGGGGCAGATGTAGGCTGCAGCATAGGCTTCCTCCTCTCTGTCCCATGCATGAACATAGAGGCAGGTGCTTTCCCTCTCTGAGGACAAGCTGAGGAAGGATCATAGCACAGGCCTGGCACTAAATGCTGCGGTCAGGTGAGAAGGTGATTGTGGCCCATGCCCCTTCTATTTGCTGCCATTCCAGGGTCTGCACAACACATTGTTAAAGAGCTGAACAATTAGTTATTGCTCCTCCATATACCCCACCCCCATCTCACTGCTTCTGTTCTATCCTGCTACTACACAACCCTATATCCACAACTGGGCTATTTATCATTGTTACTCAGAGCCTGTGCATCTCTAACTAACCCTGTGGCTACGTGGTCTCCTCAAATGACACTGGCTGGCAGAACAGATAAGAGAAGTTCCCATCTCCTCCTGGATCTTGCAGAATTGGCCCTCTTGAGAACATGCCACATGTATCTGGGCTCATAGACCTGTCAAGAGTATGCCTGATGCTGCGTTTCTTGCATTGGCCTGGCTGTCCACACAAAGGTCCATTCTAAGCAAAGTCTCATAACATAGGTTGAATATGCGACATCATCAGTTAAATGAACTAGAAATAAGTCAAACAATTTGCTTTCGGGACCATTTAATTAGGTGTTAATGAAGACTCCTAAAATATGGATTCCTTCCTAATGTAATAACAGGTGGGTAGCTGCATTAAACAGAACTGATTATTTTAGCATTCAATTAGAAAGGGGGAGAAAAAGCTGTTTTAGCAGTGTTTGCTACTGGCGTTACTTCTGAGATCATCTGGCATTTTTTAAAACAAGGTATGAACCACATTATTCTGTTATACCACTAGGTGTCACTACTGCAATTTCTACTCCAGATCTTGATTACTTTTATTGTAACTTACTTAACAGTTACAAAATATGTATCATGTTGAACGCCCGCCAACCCATGGCAAGGAAACAGCTAATTGCCAGGTCTGCCAACTAAGGAAAATCATCACCGGGAAATTACTGTTTAACCAACTATTAGGCGGTGCTCTGACAGGGATCAAAACACAGTGATCCTGTCTGTGTTTATATTATGGGAGCACCTGGGAGCTGCAAAGAAGGTCAGGGCCCCATTATGCAAGGTGCTGTACAACCGTGTGCAAAGGAGCAGGGAGCATCAGAGTTTGGAATCAGGGGGTGAAGGCAGCAGAAGGGGAATCTGGAAGAAAAACATCAGTAGGATTACAGGTGGGATGTGAGAAAGCAAGTTATTAATGATTGGAAGGTCTGGTTAGGGGATGAATCCAGACCCAGAGGTTATGTAACCAGCAGGGAGAAGAAAGAGGAAGTATAAGCTGTTTGGAACAAGGGTGGTGTTTTTGTCCTTAGTGGCACAATAGGGTCCTGCCTCTGACTGGGATACCAAGGTAATACTAATAATTCATACAAAGATGACAGCCCCCTCCCCACCCCAATCACTGAGTTCAGACTATCAAAGACCCACAGCCCATCTTAAATTCAAGACTTACGTTCTCTGTGGTCATGGGTTTCATAGGCCCCCAAAGCCATTATCAATGATTATATTTGTTCGGTTTTTCAGTCCTTGTACTGTTAACCAAATCTACATTTGATTACATCGAAGTTAAAAATCATCTGAGGGAATTGGTAGCTCTCTCCCTCTGTGTGTATGTAGCTAGTCTGAAACTCTGTCTGGGTTTCAGTAAGGAAAGACGGACCTCTGCTGGAAGAAAGAAATACTGAGAATCTTGACATACACTCATATCGTATATAAAATCAAATACAGATGCAGATTATAGGTAGCCAACATTTTTCAAACAAAAGTATGTTTTATTTTAAAGTGGCCTGTTTTCAGAAATAACATTTAATAATTGTTGCCTGTCAATTTTTTTCATAAAAAGGGGGCCTATTTTTGCAATTTTTATCAAAATAATTATTAAGATGTCTCATTTACCAGAGACCATGGTTGTTTTGGGCAAACACAAAGGCTACGTCTACATTGCGCTCTCTTGCGCAATAACATATGCAAATGAGGCGTGGGGATGAATATTGCCATGCCTCATTTGCAGACTTAATGAGCCACCATTTTTGTGCAAGGGGCTTTTGTGCAAGAAGGAGCAGTCTACACTGCTCCTTCTTGCGTGAAAACCCGCTCTTGTGCAAGAGCCGTTCTGCTGCTTATTTTCAGGCAGAATGGCTCTTGAGCAAGAGAGGGTTTTTGTGCAAGAAGGAGCAGTGTAGACTGCTCTTTTTGTGCAAAAGCCCCTTGCGCAAAATGATGGCTCATTATGTATGCAAATGCGGTGCGGCAATATTCATCACCATGCCTCATTTGCATATGTTCTTGCAAGAGAGCGCAATGTAGACATAGCCAAAATGTCTATGAGTTCATTAACATTTGCAATACAAATGGTGAACATTAAAAAAATACTCAAAAAAACCTATTCATTTTTCCATTTCCAACATTTTGAAATGAAAATAACTTTGAAGTAATTATATGTATGATAAAACAAAAGCTAAATTCTCAAAAGGCTGCTCTCATTTTTTGAACATAAAGAACAGAAGTTGCATGATCACTACATGACTTGGAAATAGTTTTATATTGTGTTGAATCTGATATTCTATTTGTCCCATTTTGATTTTCTTTAACCAGGCATCAATAGTTTCCTTGTTTTTATTTTTGTGTTAAATTATTTCACTAATAATCAAAGTAAAAGAAAAAGAGTTAATTAATGCCTTGCAATTAATTGCACTTAACAACCATAGATGAAGAAACAAACTATTCAACACATAGAAGAGTTGGAAAAAAAATAAATTTGTAAATGGTTAATTTCCCCCCCGCCTGTCTGGTGGCTAAACTTAAAAAACAACAAATAGTCTTGCATCACCTTAAAGACTAACAAAACATGTAGATGGTATCATGAGCTTTCGTGGGCACAACCCACTTCTTCAGATGAATGGAGTTATTAAAGGTCCAGTTTCAAAATAAATAAGGGATAGGGAGTGGGAAAAGGGGATAAAAGGGGAAGAAATAGTCAATTAGAGTCTCCATGCTACATGAAGCTGATGGCTACATGTGTGATGGTTAGTATTTTTGTTTGTCAAGATGCTTATATAGATTCCATCCCAGTAGCATCTGAGTACTTGGGACAAGAATTCTTCAAAAGAGCTTTACCCTCTCTTTCAAAGGGAGTGGGATTTATGTCAGTGTTCCCCGAGCTGTGATTATATAAAGACAAGTGTGAGTCCCACTGTACCATGACTATTCAAGGCCTGTGGCTCAGTGCTGTTCCTGCTGCTCACCATCTTGTCCCTCTTACCTTGAACCCAAGCACAGAGTGTTGCTTTGGGAGCTTTCTCCATTTCACTCATCATTGTGGCATAAAAGTGGAGCCGCCTTCAATTCTGCAGCTACGGCATAGAGCTCAGGCTACTTGGTTAGGAAATACATTCCCCTTTTGGGCTCTCAGTCGTTCACACCACAGGTTGTTTCCTCATCAGGCATCAAACACACAGCCCCTACTGTCACGTCACTCTGGCTCCATGCAATATATCAGGGGTTCCCAAACTTTTTGACATGGGGACCAGTAAATCCATTCACGAGCTTTTGGAGGACCGGTAACATTCATTTGCATATTTGCATATTCATTAATCAAATGATGAATATTCAGTTAAGTTGTTTCCGGTCTTCCCAAAGCCCCCAGTGCCAGCGTTAGCAAAGCTTTTGCTACAGTCACCCACAATATTCTTGCCAGCAAGTTAAGGGAATATGGATTGGATAAATGGACTGTAAGATGGATAGAAAGCTGGCTAGATCAGGGTTTCCCAAACTTTTTACTTTAGTTGGAACCTGTTTTTTTTCAGTACTGTTTTATGCAGCCCAAAAATATAAACGCATATAAAAAAAGAATGAAAAATGAATAAATTTTCAGTGTTTCACCTGGCTGCATCCGCTGCCCAGCCTAGGCCAGGGCTTGGGGGCCTTGGTGCCACATTGGCACTCCAGGAGGCAGGAGCAGGAGCAGATTGGGGGTAGGATAGCTGGCGAGGAGGGAGGGTGCAAGGAAGGGTAGGGTTGCCAGGTGTCCGGTTTTGTACCGGACAGTCCGGTATTTGAGGGTTTTGTCCGGGAAACAAATTGAGAAATTACCAGACATCTAAAATGTCTGATATTTTCTAATTAGGTAAGTTTTATTATAATTAGGTGTATCAGTCCTTAGCTGGGAACTGCCTGGCTGGTAGATGTGCTCATGCTGCCTGAGTGTGTCTACCTGCCAGGCAGTTCGCAACTACTTGAGGGAGGGTATGTGTGTGGGGGGGGAGGGGGAAATGGAATCCCCAGGCAGACTCACTCCTCTGCCAGGGTCTGCAGGGTCTGCATGTGCCCGGGTCAGTCCCGCTCCCCCCGCCTTCTCCTCCCAATTTCCCCAGTCCAGCCCTGCTGCCCCCGTCCAGCCCTGCTTCCGGTGGCCGGTTCCCCCCAGCCCCACCAATCTCCCCCGGTCAGCCCCGCTCCCCTGACCAGCCCTGCTTCTGGCAGCTGGTTCTCCCGTCCTCCTCCTCCTGATCTCCCCTGACCAGCCCCGCCTTCCCCCCGCGCCCAGCCCTGGTTCCACCGCCTGCCCTCTCCGATCTCCGCGGGACAGCCCCGCTGCCTCCAACCCTGCTTCTGTCGCCCGCCTTCCTGCCCAGATCGCTGCGGGACAGCCCTGCTACCCCTAGTCCTGCTTCCGCTGCCCGCCTGCCCGGATCCGGGACAGCCCCGCTGCCCCCAACCCTACTTCCGCTGCCCGCCTGCCCGGATCTCTGCCGGACAGGCCTGCAAACCCCAACCCTGCTTCCGCCGCCCGCCTGCCCAGATCGCCGCCGGACAGCCCGCTACCCCCAAACCTGCTTCTGCCGGCTGCCCGCCCGCCTGCCCTGATGTCCCCAGGACAGCCCCACTGCCCCCAACCCTGCTTCCCGGCGGCCGGTTCCCCCCCTGCCACCTCCTCCCAGCCTGCTCCATTCTACCCTGCTCTGCTCCCCTCCCAGCAACCACCAGGCACGCTGAGGCCCGGTATTTTTTTCCAGTGGTCCGGTTCCGGGCTGCGGCCCATAGTTTGGGAAATGCTGCAATATATGATCACAGTTAGAGGAAAGGCAGAGGAATGTGGCAACTTGTGTCTTGTTAGTGCTCTCAGACCCTTCTTGAGGCCAGCTGGCCCCTGCATTAGGGAGGCCTCTTGGAGGGAGAGGAGCAAAGAGGTGAACCCTGGCTCTGTTTTCTGTGCAGAGAGGACAGTACTCATCTCTGTGCCTTTGCTAAATAGTGTCTGCAGGATGGGGTAGGCTGGGTGGAGGAGTGAGGCTGGGGGCAATAGAAGAGGATTGTCTGTGCTACTTAACAAAGTCCTTCTAGGACTCTGTAGTCACTGCTCTCTAGAGCCACATCTGCAAAGCTCTGTGCCGCTCAGCAAGTGACCCATTTCATGGATGTGAATGAATAGGGGAAGAGGAATAGTCTTTGATTTGATTCAATTACCACCAGTTGACTCTTACCACCAGATCACTCTGTTTCCTCCTCTCCATCTTTTCCAATTCCTCCTTTGTCCAAATGCCTATCTCCTGCTCCTCTCCTTCCCCTGCCCACTTCCTGCTGCCCACTCTCAACTTCTTGCCAACCATTCCATCCTCTTTGTCCTGCCTTTTCACCCTCTTTTTCTGGTCTACTTCAGACATTCCAGTTATTAGACAAATCATCTAAGTGTGAGTCTTTCATACAGGCTCTAACTTTTTGAAGTAATTAATTGGCACAGATGTCACACACTTTGTTAAACAAATACACAGGCTCTATATAGAAAAATGTCCCCCTGTGGTGTCCACAGCCAGTTTATATTGCTGCTACCAAAAGTAAATGGATGGAAATTGAGTCGAAATAAAGAATAACCCATTGGAATTTGGTAGATAGTTGTGCTACTGCACATGTGACTAGGTTTCCAAAATTGTGGTGAAATTACATGTTGAACTTAATTATATAAATATATCTGAAAAACTATAATAACTAACCCAATGAACAGGCACTCACAAGGCCAAATCAAACTACTGTCAGGATCTCCATTTATTTACGTCACAAAACCAAATGGGGATTGTAGCATCTTCTGAGCTTAGTAGAGTGTCCTGATAAATTATGGGAGCAAAGCAAGTTAATTTGGAGGCTGGCTAGCAGGGTGGACAGTCAAGCATCTATTGCAGGTTCCTCATCTAGAGAAATAATAATTTCACCAATGAAGGTGCAGTCAAAATAACTATAGATGTATTGAATGGTTCCATATGTGCAGGCATCATTGGCCACTACTGGAATGGAAGCAGGCAGTTGTTTGACAGTACACACAACACAACACAACAGGGGAAGAAGAAGAGAAAAGCTTATCTGATTGATACTGTGGGAGAGTTTAATTAGCTAATGATCCACAGTGAAATCTGCCTGTGGAACTCACATTGGTTTTTGTTACTCTTGTGATAAGGGCGATGGGCAGCAAATGACTAGATGTGGTCAGGATTCTGGCATAGCATCTTACCTGGAATATGATCCCACTGACATGTCCTCTAGTGTCCATTTGGCGTGCTAGATCAATGGGAAGAGTGAACCTATGAAAGAGGAGTGCACCATTTCCTGCAGTACCATGCATTATCTTTGGTGGTCTCCTGGCCGGGTAAAAATCAAGCCTAACGGTGATTACTTTGTGAGTAATGATGTGACCTTGACCCTTGCTGGCTAGAGAGATCTGTGGATGAACAAACCTTTATCCAGAGCTATCAGCTTCCACTTACAAATGCTAATGGTGGCACAACTGGAAGTGGATTCTTAATCCTGGATCACTGACCCCACATCTGCTACAATACTTTTAGTTCTTGAGTTGATCTGAATTCAGAAGTGGCCCATTTTCTGTATCTGACGCTGCTGAAGTCACATGAAAAACTGAACTCAAGATGACAAAAATGTCGCAAGAAGAGCTGAACTCTCATGATTTCTAGTATTTTGGGCCAGAGGCTTACAAGATTTTGGTGACATTAAACTCATTAGCCCAGATTTGGCTTTGAACATGAATCTAAGCCCTATCCCAAATCTAATCTGTGTCTGAATACCATCTTGTCAATGCCTCTTGAGATGGAATTCACAGATGTTGATGGAATTCTCTCTTGTACAAGATGTGTACGCAATGTTTACAGAACCACAGTGCATGTAACCTTGTATATTTCTGAAGTGCTGATTGTACATCTGCGTGTTCTCAAAAATAAAAACCCAACAGTGAATTATATGTTTGATTTATTGGCAATTAAAGATGTATTGTACAATTAAAAGGAAAACTAAGAATTGACCTCCAAGTAACAGATTTTAGGATGCAAGAGGTGATTTGCACACTTCATTGGATATACCACTAAGATAAAGTACTTGCGTGATTGCAAAGAAAACTATATGGCTGGCTTCTTTTTTTCTTTTGTTTGCATTTCTCTAAATGTATAGAAGTTATTAACTATTCACAGCTCTTTTGAAAGATTAAGAACAGCCAAAAAAAAAGTGTAATTCTTCCACGCTGAAAACATCAGGTGCTTAACTGGAAATTTGCATGTAAGCAACTCAGAGCAGAAGCACAAGGACAATATCTTTTGAGTGACCAATACATACAAAACAGTTTCACAGCTAGCATTAAATGTGGCTAGATTGTCCCCTGACTAATGAGGCTCACAGAGATGTAGGTAGGATCTTAGGCTATGTCTACACTGCCAGCTCTTGCCAGCAGAGAGTATGCTAATGAAGCGCTCATTAGTAACTTCTCATGCTTCATTTGCATAATCTCTGCCCGAGGCTTATTGCGTAAGAGGTTTTTGCACAAAAACTAGCAGTGTAGATGGATCAGTTTTGTGCAAAAAAAAAAAACCTTTTGAGCAAGATCTGCATACCTCCTTTTTTGAGGCATAAGAATCTTATGCAAAAGGGTTTTTTTTCACAAAATGGATCCGTCTACACTGCTAGTTTTTGTGCAAAAACCTCTTGCGCAAAAAGCTTCGGGCAGAGATTATGCAAATGAAGCGCAAAAAGTTGCTAATGAGCACTTCATTAGCATACTCTCTGCTGGCAAAAGACAGCAGTGTAGACGTAGCCTTAGAGTCCCCCTCTCTTTGGGCTGTGTTAATTGCCAGGCTCATCCGTGGGTGGGTGCAGAGGCTGTGCCCTAGATATTTCCATCAAGGAACAATTCAGAGGGGAGTGGGAAGCCTACAGGTGAAGCCATGGCTCTTCCATCCCTATATGCCAAGCAATGGAGCTGGTTTCCTACCAACTTACCTACAAAGGGGTGCCATAAATTACTCCTCTGCAATGCAATCAGGGAGCCTCAGAAGTCAATATGTTTTTGAGCATACTGCTCTTGCTGGGTGGTGTGCTTGTGCACTGCTCCTTATTATGGATGGCAAGTTAAAAGCATACTCTCACCCTGACATTACACTTCAGAATGGACAGAAGAACATTCTAAATGACATGCATTACATTTAAAAATAATACAAACAATCTAAGTGGAAGCAAACATTTCTAGTCAGGCTGATGTCTCGTTCGTTGGTGGAAGTATTTTCCCCATTTTCTAGGAAAGTGTCATTTTAAACTCCATAATCTTTCAGAATAACATCAGCTTTTATTCATTTTCTTCCTTTAGATCAATGTCTTATTTCAGAGCCACATTGTTGAGTTCCACTGGATGAATTCCATCCATTTGCAGAGGGGTATGCAGCACTAAAGTCCTATTTAAGCTTCCATAGCCTCTTGCTAGCAATCTTCATGCTCTTGTCAACATTCTGTGTATGGAACTTCCATATATATTGACCAGAGTGTTGCATGGAGTTTAAGCAAAGATTGATCTATAGAGATATTTACTCTGCGAGTCTGAGTGTCGGGGTTTGACTTTATGATGTTGATAAGATGAACATCATACTGAGAGAGTATGGCAAAATATTATGCAATACATCTCAAAACCAAACTTTATGCATATTCACATACAGCATATGTGACAGTTGCATGGTGAAAGACCTCACTAAATACAACCTTTTTAACAATTGAATGGAAAAATAAATTAATAAAGAAAATTCTTGCCTTAGTGCGAAGTTTGTGTATTGTGGGATGTGTGTATTTCAGTATTTTTAACTGACTGCTGTAAGAGAGAGGAATTACTCCCATGCAAAAACTGCATCTTAATAACCAAATACACTGATGCAGCTAATGGGAATGGAATTACGGGATCAGAAATTCACAAATATATCTTTTGACAGTACGGCAGACTTCATCCCCCCACTTGCCTTGAGATGACTGGGAAAACAAGACACAGTTTTCACGCTTTCCCCCATTTGGTTGGGAGCGATCCCAATTGAAATAGTTTAGAGCCATCCCATTGACATCAACAAATTTCCCTTCGTTTACCATGTCAGTGATACCCAACCAAAAGTCGGCAACCCCTGGCAGGCTTTTCTTGCTGTAGTCTCGAAGGGAGTTGGTTTCTTCATTATCTCTGGGGATAGCCAGTGTCCCTCCCTTGGCAATGCAGTCTTCATTAGCTTCATGGAAGTGTTTGGCACCTTCTGATGCCAGGTAGCACTTCTTATAGATCTTTGTTCCACGAAGACAGACTGTGAATAGATATGGTTGAGCATGTTAAGAAACAAAATAACATGTTAGAATAGGGTTTGGACCAGTTCTAGAGGCAGGAGAGCAGCACACACCTATTCAACTTTTCTTTGGTTTTTTGGTTTTTTTCATTGTGTGCATTTGGCTGCTTGTAGGCAGGCTTTTGCAGGTGTGGGGAGCTCCAACAATATTTTCCATGTAGGCCGGTAAAGTGGCTAGGGCCACTGTAGAATAGAGTTGACTTTTTAGTGGGAGATTTTTAAAAGTCCCCAAGAAAGTGAGGCCCCAAGTCCCACTGAAAATCCCACTTGTGACTTGTGAGGTTAACTCCAGAAGGGGCTATTGAAAATCTCACCTTCAAGCTTTTTATACTAACCTACTTTGGTGACCATTCTCAGCCTTGGATACACCCAGGAATTAAATTTCCTCAAGGATTCTTTATGCTGCTATTTGAGAGCACATGTACACACAAAAGCGATTTAGGCCTGTTGTTTGTTTAACTTCATTTATTTTTGTAAATACTTCCAACTGCCAACTTTACACATTTGACTTCACCTCATCAGGTTCATAACATACGCTGAGGAGAAATGGATGTTTGTATTGTTGGCAGAGCTGGTTTAGTTGTCAGGAAGTAGGTGTATTCTTGGCTTCACACCAAAGACAAGTATCTAAAGGTCTTTTCATACTTGTGACATTTAAGTGCCAAAGTAAAGCATGTTATGCATTAGCTAAGTCTAGTCCCTAGTAAATAAATGGAAGACAGAAGGTGCTGAAAGGTTAATACAGTATGTCCTGACCATCAGATATTGATTGGAAATTCATAATTCAAATCTCTGGGCAATTTATAGATAAATATCACCACTGGCAAAATAACATACTGAGTACATAAAACTGTTTAGGGCTTCATTTCCAGTCATTTTTCCCACCACCCGCCTCCCTTCAAATGCTAATTTCAAGTGAAATGTCCTTCAAAAGAGAGAGATTACATTCAATGCTTTGTTTGCACAAGTCTCATTTATTAAATCTCATGTATTTTTGGCTATGCTTCCCCTGTAATAGACCACAAGGCATGCTGGTATAGCTTTCCAAAATTCAGGTCATTGCTGACTTCATCAAGTGGAAGATGTTATCCATATCTCAGTGTCACATTGCTAACCCCACCGTCAAAGAAGCATGATTCCCCATTGAACATTATAGTGAGGATCAGGGAATGTTTGGTTTCATCAAAGAAGGTTTTGGGACATTTCCTATTAAAAACAGGTTCATAAAACATGTTTTACCTGTCTGAAGTGCCTGCATTTCTTTCAGGGAGTTTACTTCTTGCCACAGCTTGTCAATCTGAGTCTTTAGCTCACCATCCTTTTCTTAAATGAATGAACAAATACATAAATAAGTAAATATACACATTCAAGAAAGTCTTTAAGTTAGAAGCTCTTTTAAAATATCATGGTCTTCCATGCATATGAGATTTGCATAGCTCTTCAGATGGGAGGCAAATCATAGTAATCACAATATTCAGAGATAATTAAAATGCTATAATGCAATAGCATTAAGTAGCAATCATTTAAATACTATAAAAAAATCACAATTCTAGTAATAATTACAAGCCAAACAAAATGTTCACTTGGGTCTGATTGTGCTTTGTGACACCAGTGGATCTTCTTACATTGAAATCAGCGAGATTATACCAACATAAAATTTATGCAGGTTGCACATAAAGCAACAAATATTCATAAACAAATAAATTGCATATTTAACTATCTTAAATAACACAAGTTTAGTAAAATTAATTCCCAAACTTAAGTATAGTATTAATATGATAGCTTGCTATTTTCCACATTGGTTTATATTGAATTGCATTCTCCTTAGGTAAATACTCATAAAATTTCGATGAAATGTCATGGTAGATCACTTAAATCCAACTTTTTAATGTGCTGTTTAACTATCAATTCAGACACAGATCAGTTATTATGTTACTGGGGCATGCTGAAGAAGTTTTGGCTTTACATCTGAGGCCTAGTCTAAGCTACATGGTCTGACGTAAGTGGACTTGCATTCACTTAACTGTGAAAGTGTCTTCACTGAAAATGGGCTCTTCCCTCTCCCCCCCCCCAAGGTAAATGCTTTTCTATGCCAAATTAGTGACAATTACTTTCCAAAGTGGCATATAGTCATGGTGGATGAAATTAGGTGATGCAGTGTCAATGTGATCACTGCCTTACTTGTATCAACTATTATGGACTTACATGAGCCATCCCACAATGTTCCACACTGCCAACACAATCAGTACAAATACTCCTTGTAAGGACCATACTGCCAACACAAGGAGCCAAGTGCGCACCCACACAAGTGATTTAATAGCAGCAATGGCTGTATGCATACGTAAGTTAACTTGACATAATTGTGTAGTGTAAACATTTTAATTTTATTTTATATAATTATTAGATGGGGAGAAAATGTTAAGAGTTTGTTTTCATGGTTTTTTTGCTTTTGAAAACTCTTTATATGTAATGATTGGGCTACTACCTGCTTTATACACTGGGCAAAAGAACCCCAAACAATCTAATGAGATTCCTATGGCAGACATTTTCAATTTTTTCAAGATTGTTGCATAAATAAAGAGGTCTGATGTTCAGATTTACTTTGCTACTACACAAAAACCCACTTGGGCTATGTCTACATTACGGAGTTTTTCTGGGATACATGTGTCTAGGGAACATGTCTGCTCTTCTAAAATTTTTTTTGGAAGAGCAGATGTACTCTTTTGGAAGCCCCGTATTCCTCATTTTATGAGGAATAAGGGCTCTTCTGAAAGAGGAGGTTTTTCTGACATTTGGCCCAGTGTAGATGGGCCAAATTTCAGAAAAGCCACTTCCAAAAAAAAAAAAAAAGAATCGGAAAAAGATACGCAAATTGCTGTTCACAATTTGTGTACCTTTTCTGAAACCCCCCCAGCAGTGTAGACATAGCCTTAGATTACAAGAGGAATCAGGGCTCTGAGCTACCATGGTAATCAGCATGGTATAAGCCACTCAAAACTAGACAGATTCATTGAAAAGGAAAACAAATATCATACAGCCTTCTTACTTTCAGAGTTGTGTGAACACAGCAAGAAATGGACTTCTGTATGATGCTTATTTTTCATGAAAAGTTAAATATTCACCAACTGCGTAGCCTATATTATGCTTTCTAAAAAAATGGGAAGTAAGCTTTTAAATCAAATACACATTTCCCAACAGTATTCAAGGTTTTTCATCTTTGCACTGTATATTTTTATTGGGAAACTAAACCTTTCTCACCAGTTCCTTCTGGCTCCCTTTGTCTGTCATTGTACAACACTCTCCAAATAGCTAGAACAGAAGAAGAGCCTACAAATATCTCATTTTAAAAGTTATAAAACTTTTTTAGCTCATGGAAAATAAATCCCAACAATAATCCATGGAAATCTGTTAGTTTATTCAGCATGTTTTGATCAGATGCACATGACATTCCACTATATAATAGATCCATTATATATCCATTATATAATACATACCTGAAGATCATGGGCCAAACTGCAAACTCAATTATAACTCAAAATCCCAAATAAAGTCAATGGAGTTGAGAGGACACTGTTTGGTTCTCTATCCTAATCCTATATTTATGCAATACAATTTGTCACATTACACTTTGCTTTATTAGTACTTGTAACCCAAATAATGTGTACAAAATCCTCTCTCTAAACAGAGTAAATATACGCACAAATACCCTTCCATAATACATTTTTAAAATAATATTAACCGCTGACTCAAATAATATTTAAGAATATTGTAAATGCCCATTGTATATACTCCCCCCAATTAAACCAATTACCTTTCACTCTACGTTTACTGTGCTTTCTGGCTCTGAACTTGGAAGCCTGGCTAGTAGTCTGATCCAGCAGTAGTATGGTAATGAGAAAAATTAGAAGTCCAGTTTGTGCCATGTCTCTATTCAAAAGCTAATGAGAAGCTTCCAGAAAGTCTCTATAGCAGCTAAGAGAGCAAATCACACAGCCACAGTTCAATATGAACTGACTGAAGTTAGCTTTATAAAACCGTAGTGATAGAGTTGGCTGTACTCCTTGCTTACGAAATGTGTTTGATGCTTCAGCTGGTTTCAGCACAAGGTACCCCCTTGTTCTCATTCCTCCTCTTGGACTCCTGTTTCCTTGCTGATTTCAGTTGTGACAGATTAATTTTACAGAGCATATCCCAGAATGGAACAATGTATTTGTTTTACCATCAGTGAACTCCATTTTCAAGAGCAATATTTAAAACTTTGAGGATGAATGTAATGGAAAAGCAAATGGGCATTCAAGAAACATTCATCGGTATATTGTCACTTTCAAGGACATACAAAGTCATAGAAGAATTTAGCAACACCCACATCCAGCTTCTTGAAAATGGGTCTGGCCTACACCACTTAAAACTAGACGGTGGAGATGATTCTCCTTCCATTGAGGTCAGTGGGAGTTTTGCCACTGAGTTCAATGACAGCAGACCCAAGCTTTGTAAAGCCATGTCTACACTAACCCCCACAGTTGACCTACTAGCAAATAGCATAGCTGAAGTCCCCATACTTACTGCAGTGTCTTGTGTGCATTAAGGTTGGTGGGGGGGCTGCTTTTCCGTCGATGCTGGCTACTCTTCTCATTTTGGTGGAGTACTGGCAGTGACAGGAGAGTGCTCGGAGGTCGATTTCTCATGTCTAAGCAGACACGCTAAAATGAAAGCTGGTGGATCCATTGCTTCAGTGCTGATCCCCGGTGTAGTGGAGAAAAGCCCTAACTCTCCAAGAAGTTTTGGTCACACTTTATATGAAGGACATGTTTATAAATAGCTTACAAAGGATTAATAAGAGACTAATAGATGATACATGTTTACAGATGTGAGTAGTATGTATTATAGACTTGGATCAGATATTCTTGTTGGTACTCGTCTAGCTTCTTCCCACCCAATAAGCATTGCTCACTTGACTCATCAAAATCAAACCCCTCTCAGTTGATTGACATCCATTTGGCTCTTTGAACTAGGTTTCCCTTTGGTGAGGCTTCAATATGCCCATGAAATCTGCTGTCCTTCTGGGCCTGGATCCTTCTTGACTGGAAGGGAAAAATATAAGCAGTGGAACCTCCTGCCCATTTGTGGTATCAAAATGAAATGTTGCTCCTACAAAATTATAAAGATCTGTGACCCTGCCTCTCCTCTTTTACACAAGGAATGAAATAGTTAACAGTGTTAACACTCAATTGGGGGTCCTGGATCACACCTCACGGGGATGAATGGGGCAGTTCGCATCTGTCAGAGCTCTTTCAGACTCACCTAGACATCTTTGCACTGGCTACAGTCCATCCCTATTTGAGAGGTTTTCTTTACAACTAAAACACCTGAAAGGGGTGGAGGGGAAGCTGAGCTGCAGATGAACAAGATGGTAGTTTCAGAGAAGTGCCTGTACAGTGTAAAGGTTTGTACAGGCTATTCCCAGGCCCTGGTTATCAGGACATTAGTAGACGGCATTATGGGATTATTATAAACAACGATTGGACTCTATCAAGCTATAAGACGTGATTAAGCCATCTATTAATCATTAATTAAGTCTTTACAAACTATTTATAAAGGTACCCTTAATATAAATTATGACTGGGTCTCTCTAGTACCTCTTGTCATAGGATTGAGGCACTTTCTCATTATGTTAGATCAGCATAATGAAGTGGCGGAAACATTAAAGTTAGCTCCATGGGGGTGTTCTTAAATATCACAGCACAATAGTGTCCCATTGCAGTGGGCATTCTGACACACTGCTGACCAAGTACAACACATGAATGGAAATTTACACTCCACCTTGATAATAAGCAGGTAATTGTGATAGCGGCCATTTTATCACGTAAAGACTGAACTGTGAACCACTGTAGCTGAAAGCTTGAGGTTCTCCTGAGGCGCTGGAACAATTTGTAAGGGCAAAGCCCAAAAGCCATTGAATTAAGCTGCTAACCCTGTACATGATAGAAGCACTTCAAGCCAGGTAGTGCACCCATAGCTCTCATACCTATGGTTTCTACAGCATGAATTCAAAAACAAAAACAAAAAATAGACAGCCAAGCTGAGAACTGCAATAGATTCATAGCCTCTGTAGGTCAGGTACAAAAGGAATCATATGTTTCAATAATTTCATCAGTGACTTGGATAATGAAGTGGACAGTACACTTATACAATTTATGGATGACACCAAGCTGGGAGGGGTTGCAAGCACTTTGAGGACAAGAAAAGAATTCAAAATAACCTTGATCAATTGGAAAATTGGTCTGAAATCAACAAGATGAAATTCAAAAGAGACAAATGCAAAGTACTACACTTGGGAAAGGAAAACAATCAAACGCACATATACAAAGTGAGGAATAACTCGCTAGGCCGCAGCATGGCAGAAAAGGATCTGCGAGTTATACTGGAAACTCAAACGTCTAAACTACACCCCTCTGTCGGCAGAGGGATGTAAATTAGATGTATCAAAAGTGCAAATGAAGCCGGGATTTAAATATCCCATGCTTCATTTGCATAATGGTGGCCGCCGCTTTCTTGTTTGAAACGGGGCTTTTTGAAAACCCCCCGGCAGTTTAGATGGGTCATTTTTGATAGAAATGCCCCATTTTGAAAGATCCTGTACTCTAAAAAATGAGGAGTACAGGATCTTTCGAAACGGGGCATTTCTGTCGAAAATGTCCCATCTAAACTGCCATTTTTTCCGAAAAGCCCCGTTTCAAAAAAAGCGGCAGCCGCCATTATGCAAATGAAGCACGGATATTTAAATCCCGGCTTCATTTGCACTTTCGATATGTCTAATTTACATCCCTCTGCCAACAGAGGGGTGTAGTTTAGACGTACCCTAAATGAAGGTGAGTCAACATCATCATGCAGGTGCATAAAAGGTGATACTCTAGGGTGTATTAAGAAGAGTGTTCCATGTAAGACAATGTGCGAACTGTGCTGCTCTACTCAGGACTGGCGAAGCCTCACCTGAATATTATGTCAAGTTTTGGGCACCCTTCTTTAAAAAAAGATGTGACCAAATTGAAGAGCGTGCAACCCACCGTGTGGATACATTTTATATCAGTGTAAAGGTGCCTTATGCCAGTATAGTTTATTTCCCTTTCCATATAGCAATACATACTACAGATACAAGCACGTTTATATTGATTTATATACTGGTATAGTTAAAGCAGTTCAGGTTGTGTGTTTGGATAAGGTCTTGTGATCACCTCCAACTTGCAAAAGCCATAATCCATGATACCGTTTAGTGCCCCAGGTGGGTTTTTACAGGCAGTTTTCTCAGTTTATCCACGCTTCCCAACAACAGGGTCACTCAGAAAATGAAATACCTTTGTTTATCAGAATCTGCAGGTTGGTCCATGGGGGCTCCTCAGGGTAGAAAGTCTGCCCTACTGACAGTTGGATCTGTACTGCTGCTGAAACTGGCTTTGAACAATCCATTCTTAGCCTCCACTGTGTATAGAACAGCTTTGTGGAAAGAACATGCAGCTACATGTTGAGTACTAAAAGATCTATGTGGAACTAGCCTTGGAAGCTGGGCTGGGCTCTGGAAATAGGTATAGATGCACAAGTCATTTCCTGTTGCATGGAATAAGAAGTGACTGTGAAGGATGGTCACGTCATTCACTTATCTCCTGGGTTGGTAAAGCTACAAATAAAACACAGCTGATGAATAGATCTTTTAAGATGAGGAACGCATTGATCTGCTCTAAGGAAAGCTGTTCAAATATTGCTTTTAGTCCAACTATGTTATGTTGAGGTTTACCACCCCCTCCAGGTTTTGGAGCTAATAGATTTCTGTTTGGGTCATGTCATGCTTGGACAAAATGTGAAACTGACATGTGGTTGCAATAGCTATTTCTGGAGTTACAGAAAGTTGTTTTTTCAGTGTTTCTCACTCTGACAAACAGGACCCATATAAGCTTAGATAAAAAAGCTCTTGAGTTTGTGGCTTTAATTGCTTGATGACCTTGGGATGTAAAGAGAATCTGAAGGCTGCACTGAGCCACCGCCAGCCTATGGAATTTCATATGGTACAACCTGAGGAACTAACATGATAGATAAAAGTACATAATACAGGTTGGACATCCCTGATCTGGCACCTTTAGGACCTGACTGGTCCCCGATGAGGGATTTTTCCAGACCAGGAGAGGTCATTTCTGGCCTCCCCATCCTGTGCCCCCGCACAGGCTTCCTTGCTCCCCCCACAGCCCAGCTGAGCTGCCTCCCTCCGCAGCCCAATGGAGCCTCACACCGACTCCTGGTTCTTCCCCGCCATCTCCCCACAGCTCAGCTGAGCTGCACACTGGCTCCTGCCCCTCCCCCCTCCAGCCCAGCTGCGATGCACACCATGCTTCCCGGTTCCCGCCCACCCCACCCCCTGCAGCCCAGTTGGGCTGCACATTGTTCCCCCCCACATAGTGTCGGGCTCCCAACCCCCTGCAGTGCAACAGGACTCTGATCCTGGAACATCCGTGATCCTTCCAGACCATGAATATTGTCAGACCAGAGAGTTCCAGTTTATAGAGGTGCAACCTGTCTAAAGCTGAGAGTGTGGTCTCTTTCCCCTATCACAGTTCTTTCTCCAAATGCCACTTCATGACTAGTCCAACTGGGAAACATGGAGTACATTGGGTAACATGTACTTGTTTCAGTTAAATGGAAGTTTGCAAACCCTTCAAATCACTGAATTTTGTACTTGGCAAAATGCTGTATGTTTCAATTTCTCAGTCCCCAAAAGCCTTGTGTCTTTTTCAAAACTCTGAGCTCAGACGAAGCAGTGTATGTCAGCGTGGGTATACCTCAGACCAGACCCACTCAGACAAACCACCAGGAACAGGCTTTCTTCTGTAAAGAACACAGAACAGGATTCTAGTTCAGCAGCCTCCTCACTGCTTCTGGCCTACGGGCTCCCAGATCAGTCAGTGCTGAGACCCTGCTGGGAGAGAAGAGGGTACATTGCACAATGCAACCCTGCTTGCAAACATATTTAACTCCCACAGTAACTAAGCCCCACAACAACCAAGTCCATGTTTTCCATTTGAGTCACTTTAACTCCTCTCAGGGTGCTTTAGAAGCCCTTTTTTGGTCCTACCTCAGGCCTGTACACAGGGGGAGTGTGAAGAGTGTGAATTACTTGGAGGACCGTGGGGGGGAGGGGGTAAGCGTGAGGTTGGGGTGATGCATTGCATCAGCCTTCCTCTCTCCATGCTCCTTCCAGCTGAGGGAAGGCAGGAACGGCACATTGCTCCAGCCTCCCTGCCCCATGCTCCGGCCAGCTGGGAGAGGCTGGAGTGGTACATTGTTCCAGCCTTCCTCCCCTCTGCTTCGGCTGGCCAAGGGAAGGCTGGGACTGATTTCCCCCTTCTTCTCCCAGGAGCGAGGCTGGGGGGTGAGGCTGGGTTGTAGGGCCGGGGAAGCCACCAGCCCCTTCCACAGCTCACACCCTCCCCTCCCCAAAATTTCTACATATGGGCCTGTACCTGTAAAGAACATAGAACAGGATGATAGTTCAACAGCCTCCTTTCTGCCTACAGCCTAGGTGCTCCCCGTTCAGTCGCTGCTGAGACCCTGCTGGAGGGCAGTGTACATCCTGGCAGGAACCAGGAAGTTCTCCCAACATGCCACAATTTGTAGGCCACAACTTGGCATTCCTAGGGCCAGGAGCGGCCCGAGGCCGGTTGTAGCAGCTGGCGCCCCAGACGGAAGGTGCGATCGGCGCCCCCGCCTGCATGGCCTTCAATGGCTGTGACGTCATCAACGGGCACCTGGGCCAGCGGTGCCCTAGGCGACCGCCTAGTCTGCCTAGGGTCACGGGCTGCTCCTGAAGCACTCTTGACCTTGGGCTACACACTGTTCTTTGAGAAAGCCAGCAAACTGGATGCTATCACCTGACTTTTATCAGGTGCCAGATGGGTCTTGTTTGGCCCTCTGTTTTGGTTTTCTTTGCCTCATAATGTATCTCAAATTTATTATGGCATCCTTCCATCAAATTCCAGGCCTAATTCTTCAGAGTGCTGATGCCTTTCAATGCTCCTGAAAGTTTGCAGTGAAAGTTCAATATCCTCATGTCAATGGGTTTTTCCCATCGAACCATAATTTCAGCTTTGAGCTTTTACTGGATTTTTTGCTAAATAAACCTAATTTTTGAAAGCCAGATGCGAATATCAATTGCAATGCACTACCGAGGTCACATTCTATAGGAGAAATGTGAAATTAAAGCCTTTGGGTTAAGTTTAAGTTTGGTTAGGAAAATGCGCGGGTAAGGAAAGTCCATGCCTTTTAAGGAGAAGTAAGGTCTTGAAAATAATAAGTTATAAGGCCAGAAGGAGAGAAATGAGGACTAATGATTCCAGGAGTAACTAATGAGATAAGGAGACGTTTCTGAGAAGAAGGCCCAAAACCAGTACAGGAGGGTGCATATGGTGTAATATAAGCAAAGAATCTGTCTTCAAATAAACCAGGATGTTTCTTCCCAACCCACACAATGATTCCAATACTTTCTAAACACTGTTTTTGTTAGGCTAAACCCTATATTTTAATGACAAAAAGGACATATTTTGGTACATCAAGTTCCAGAAGAGAATTCACTCACAAATAAAGTGAGCATTTTTATCATAGAAAATGCATTCAGAGTTATTTGCATAGAACGTACTGAAATCGTCAACCAGTGGCTGCCATTTTCTACTTCTGCCAGTTTTAGGCACTCAATATTTTTCCCCCTCAATCTCAGCACACATTTTAGTGGTTAAGTCTACCAACTCATTTCTCATGGGTTGGGACTGCACTATTAAGTGACCATTCCGCAGACGGGCCCTGAACTCTTGTGCTATGTATTTGGAGAGGAAAAACACCAGAAGTAATTATCCACCAAAACATTTCTCTGCTGATTAATATGTGAAGTATTCATATGGAGCTGAATACCCCAAAAAAGCTCCTGCTGACTAGAGACCTCATTTGCAGGATGTGGTTTGGGTTTTATGTTCCAACCCCGGCCCCCTTTTTACATTTTTTAAGTCCTGCATTTTTGGGGAAGGGCAAATTATACCTTCTTTGTTTGCTACAGATAAAATGGAATTTTGTTTTGCCTTTTTTAAGGAGAAAGAGAGTTAGGATTAAAAGGAAGGCCTTTGTTTCTTCGCATTCCAGGTGCAGTGAAGTAGCTGAATGGAGTCTTTTAAAATGCTGCCTCTTTTGACTTGGCAAAACTTCCAGTCCTAACTCGGGAATTACTGGCGGCACCTCCGTTTGTTTAGACATTGGGGTTTTTTTTATGTATTTATTTTAAATAAGCAAGGATGACCCATTGTGTTAATTTCTTGCCTGTAATGGGCGATACTTTCTTTGCCTTCCAGAAAATGATCAGAGAATATCAGACTCATGCCAGTTTTATTTTTTCTACCTCACAATTGTTCCAGCCTGGCACTGCATTCCTCAGCAGACATGACACTTCCAAGCAAAGTGGCAGGAAGAAATGCTTAGCTTCAGTAAGAGAGACAGAGGATAGCCAGTCACATATAGCCATGCTCACAAAGGCTGGAGGGATATTAGCCTTGTGAACTCCCCTTCATGAACAAGTTACTAATAGTGCAGCTTGTCTCTTGCCAGTGGGTCCACTCAGAGTTAGATGAATGAGCTAATTTGTATGGCCCGCTTTCCCACACGAGATGGAAGATTAGTTCTTGTCAAGAATATGGCCATTTCTCTGTTTAGTGGTGGTGTCCCATGGAGGTTTTAGTGCCACCTCTTGGCACTAAAAACACATTAGGCTAAAGTGTTGAAGTTGTAGAAGCAGAATGTCCCAAGTTCTAACCTCATATACGTGAGGTCTTGTGACCACAGGAATATGTAGGGAATAGCTGAAGTCTGAGACTCCTCTGCAGATGTGGGTTTGTTAGAGTTCCTTTCAGATTCTCAGCAACACTAGTGCTCTTACCTGGCAGCCAGACGTGGAAAGTAATGAAGTAGAAATATTTCGTTACACTACTCAAGTATATTTTTTCCGTATTTGTACTTTACTAAAGTAATTTATTTTCGTGATACTCACAGGCATTGGGTATGTAAGGTGGGGGAAGGCAAACCGCCAGGCATAGCCCCGCCCACACTCCGCCCCCAGAACTCCTGCTGGGGACTAGCAGAAGGGGCGGGGCTGGAGGCTTGCCTCCCCCGGCCCTGCCTTCGCCGACCACCCACGATGATACTTCAACTTTTACTCAAGTATTTTTTTTTAGAAAATATTGTATTTTTACTGCACTACCATTTTCAGAAGCACCTAGTTACTCACTACTTTCATCACCCCACTGACAGTTGTGCAAGCCAGCACTCTGATTTGCTAAAGCACAGCCACACGCGCAAAGCATCCAATCATCATGCTGTGCTGAATTAAAAAAACAAAAACAAGCAACAAGCACAATGACCCTGCCAATGAAGAAGCCTTTTAATAGCTGCATCAACACCTTTTCATTCAAAAACAGAATCTATGCCAGGGTGGGGAGCCCTGAGCCTAGCGAGCCAGATCCAGCGTGTGGGGGAGAAGAAGCGTGGTGCTGCTCACCCTGCCCCTTGTGTGGGGGAATGCAATGCTGGAAACTGCTCATGGAAAGGTTCCCCCGCTGTTCCCACTGGCCAGATTTCCTGCTTCCCCCCTCCCCCACCCAGCTTTCCCAGCCCTGGTTCCCTCCTGCACCCTCCCACACTTCCAGACCCCCCACCCTCAGCCCACTCCTGCACTTCCTTCCCGGCCAGACCTCCACTCCCAGCCTGCTCCAGCACCCTACTTCCCACCCAGACCCCCACCCTCACCCCTATTCCACTCCTTGGCAGCCCCCCTCCCATACACTGAACCCCTGATTTTGGCCTCATCTCAGTGCCTGGGAGGGACTCACAAAATCTACTAACCCTGGGACCCCCAAAAGAATTAATCTGGCCTGTGGGAAGCCCTGAAGTTTGATCCTCCCTGCCTCCCTTCCCCACCATGGGGCTGGAGCACCAGGGAAGTGAGGTATCTCAGTTGAGGGCCACATCAGTGAGGGTTTTTTTTCTTTTTTTGGGGCGGGGGTTTGCCTCTCACTTGTGTGGCCCCCAACTGATTTTTCTGTAGATCAGTGGCCCTACCCAAGAATACCCAGGGTTTACTTCTACTGTGCAAAAGAGAAAGAGGGAGTCAGACCACACTTCTGGTTCCACAAACAGCTCAAGATTGACACCACGGCAAGTCCCATTATGCGTGTATCACAGGCCACCGTGGACAAGGCAGTGATGAAGTACATCATTGAAAGTCTCTAGCCATTTAGTGTTGTCAAGCTACCAGCTTTTAAGGACCTTATTCATGATCTGCAGCCTAGCTCTACCGTCATATCAAGACCTATTCTTCATAAAAAGATGCTGCCAAAAGCATGAAGATAAATTTGATTGATGCCATAAGTGAAGTGCAATACATTGCCACCACCACAGACTGTTGGGCGGTCAGGCGACGCAGCTTCATTGGTATAACAGTTCACTGGATAGATCCCAAGAGTCTGGAGAGATGTTCTTCTGCACTAGCATGAAGGCATCTAAAAGGCTTGCACACCTTTGACGTTTTGGCTAGTGCCTTAAATGATGTTCATTCTGAATATCAAATGAAAGAAAAGATAATTAGAACAACAACAGACAATGGGTCAAATTTCCTCAAAGCTTTCAAAATATTTGGCAGCGAAAACCACCGGAATGCTGAAGAAGGCAGTCTGGAACCCGAGGAAGAAACTGATGATGATGAAGAAAACGAAGTTGAATTTCACAAAATTGCAGACTTCCTGGACACAGATAACGGCCTTGAGTACCACCTACCAAAACACCATTGTGCCTGCCACTTGTTGAACCCAGTTTCATCTATAGATGTTGTACAGGCTGAATCAAATAACACCTACAAAAAGCTGGCCAGGTCCACTTTTGCCAAATGCCAAACACTGTGGAATAAACTGGACGCTCAGCTATTGGAGCAGAAATGGTGGAAGCAGAATGCAAACTACAGTTCACTTGGCCAAACCAGACAAGATGGAACTCTACATTCATGGCTGTGGAGAGAATTCTGCATGTACTGAATGAACAATGACAGGGGGCTGTGTGACGGGGCGCCGAGACCCCTCACTGACCCGGGCGGGGCGAATGCCCTGTTGGCGCTGCCGGGGAGCGCTTACCGGCCGTGCACCAGTTGCTCCCAGGCCACGGCAAGGGGAGAAAGTGCCACGGAAGCCGCTGGAGGAGGGGAGCGCGGAACGCCCGGCTGGCCGGCGCCCGGGGCAGGCCGTGTGCCGGCTGCTTCCGGGCCGCGGCATGGTGGGGAAGTGCCGCGGCGGCTGCCGGAAGGGGAGGGGCGGAAAGCCCAGCGGGCCGGCGCTGAGGGCGGGCCGTGCGCCAGCTGCTCCCTGGCCGCGGCACGGAGGGGGAGTGCCGCGGCGGCTGCCAGAAGGGGGAGGGGCGGAATGCCCAGCTGACGGGCACCGAGGGCAGGACGGACGCCAATGTCCGGGGCGCGGCCATAGGCGGGAACTTTAAAACCCGCCGGGCCTCAGAGAGAGGAGGACCACCGGCAGGAGCGAGCGGACTCGCGAGAGGAGGGGCAGTGGCCCCGAGCCGTCGGACCCGGAGAAGCCGGAGGGACCCGGTAAGAGGAGGAAGGAAGTAGCCCAGGGCAGGGCGGCGAATCAAGCCTGTGGGCTGGCGAGTTTAGGGGCACGACCCCGTCAGCCGGACTGGGACAGCCATGCAGTCCGAGTCCTTAGGGCGCTGGGCTGGGGCCCGCGAGTGAGGGCGGGCCCAGGCCCCCCTTCCTCCTCCGTCCCTAGAGGAGACCAAACCCAACGGGTGGACTCATAACTAAAGGGCAAGGCCGGAAAGCGGCCGACCAATCAGATTTCAGAGGGCCAGACGTCCCCGGGGGAGACAAGGGGAGGGACGGACCAAAGACATCGGGTCCGTGACCCACCCCCCTGCCTGGGGGTGCGGTCACAGGCTGTCAGAAATGTATTTGCAGCACTCAAAATTAACATGTAAGTAGTGGTTCTTTGCTTTATGCTTTTCTTTTTGTTAAAAAACTTTATCATGCTGTATTTAATTTAATCAGCAATGTCTATTAACTATTCTACAGGCTGAATACAGCAGAGCTGGCCTTCTTGGCAGAATATTCCATGGTCATGGGCCCAATGGCAAAGGCACTAAATATTCTCTAAGCGGAGACCAACGCACAAATGGGATGGCTGCTTCCTACGCTATACCAGCTAGATTCAAAACTGCAAAGGCTCAAGATGTCCTCCAAGTTCTGCAGGCCACTGGTAGATGCGCTTCAGTGTGGCATTAAGAAGAGTTTTGGTGAAATGTTTGAGGACTCAGAGTTGATTGCAGCTGCCATCTTGCTGCCAAAGTTTAAGACTGCTTGGACCAAGGATGATTCTGTGATTAGAAAAGGTAAGAGACTGCGTTAAAACAGTACAGGCTGTCAATACAGGCTCTCCCATGCAATACTGCTGCAATAGGCTGACAGAAAAAGTTTTCAGTTTAACTGGTTGTTTTTAGGTGAGACTGTTTTTTACACATTAGCTAATATTTATATGTTAAAAATAAAACATGTATGTTTAATTCATTTGTCTCATGTTCTGCACTGAAATGTTATGAGGGAAAGCAAGTTTATCCTTGGATTGATTTAAAAGAGCCAACTAGATCTGATAGCTCACTAATTGGCAGCACAATTTTTCTATAATGTTATTTAGTTTCATAACTAACCCCAGTTTTTATATTAGTTCTCATTAATTTATTTTCCAATACAGGTCTTGACTACATCAAACAACAGATGGAGCCCCTACCGGACCCACTTGAGCAACAGAATGGCTCCTCTGATGGAGAGGACTTCTTTGCCTTAATGAAGTCCTCTTGTACAAATGAAACTGCAAGGCAGCTTGATGGGTATTTAGCCTGCTCAGCAGACACCATGGATATGCTATGGTCCTTTCCTACGATCAGGGAGGTGTCCATCAGGCCAACACACCTCTGCCTGGCTCAGCTGCCTGTGAGAGACTCTTCAGTGTTGCTGGACTCATTTTGTCCTAGGAGAGCAAGGCTTGACTCTGATCATTTTGAAAATCAACTGCTTCTAAGGTCGAACAAACATTTTTGTAATTAATCATTACAATGCTAAAATGCTAAAAATGCACATTTGTGAATGTGGACAAAATAAATACATTTATGTAATTTGACTCCTGTATTTAAATTTGGTTGCTCTTTAGCTTTATAAATGAAGGCTGCGACTTCATTTAAATTCCAGATTTGAAATATAAATGTATAGTATATGTGTGTATATAATATATACACACACACAAACACACATACACACACACACACATATATATACTTACATACACACATATCAGTGTGTGTATATATATATATACACACACACATACAGGGCTTGACAAACCGCGGCGAGAGCTACTCGCCAGCCCCGCACCGCGCATGCGCCAGACCGGTACTGTGCATGCGTGCAGCACCAGTGAATGGGGCGCACAGAGTGACCAGCTGAAATCTACTCGCCACGGGCGAGTAGAATCAGTGGTTTGGCGAGCCCTGTGTGTGTGTGTGTGTGTGTGTGTGTGTGTGTGTGTGTGTGTGTGTGTATTCAAAATAATGGTGACCTATGATAACTTGGGTTGTTAACCATAGATTTCCATAGGACGGCTACCTGGATACTTGAGTACAATTAATATGCAATACTTTTGTACTTTTACTCAAGTAGTTTTCCAGAAGGATACTTTGACTTTTACTTAATTACATTTTTTTTAAAGTGGCAGTACTTTTACTCAAGTAACTTCGTTAGGTACTTTTTCCACCAGTGCTGGCTATAAGCAAACAAACATCTCACAACTCCCTGGCTCATGGGGAATTGAGTGCCATGCTTGTGGAAGCAAAGACAGACCAAGAACTTTCAGGTCAGGTCTATCACTGGATGGTACATCAGCTTCCAGTGTCCTCTAACCAGACCCATCTTAATGCATAGCCGGTGTACATTGGTGAAAAGGACCCAGATTTTGGAGTCATAGGGTGAGGTCAGCTTTCATTTTACATTGAAAAGAAGTCTAGAGTCTTCATAGTCAGGAAGGCAAGCCAGGCACCAATACCTGAATGAAACTGCTGCAGTGACATCTGCTTGAGTGTGGGATTATATAGTTGGGATTATGTTTTCTAATATGCACTACTTTGCATTTAACAAAATTTAAAATTCATCTGCCATTTTGTTGCCCAGTCACCTACTTTTGTGAGATCCTTTTGAAGCTCTTCACAGTCTGCTTTGATCTTAACTATCTTGAGCAGTTTAGTATCATCTGCAAATTTTGCCACCTCACTGTTTAGCCCATTCTCCAGATCATTTACGAATATATTGAATAGGATTAGACCCAGTATGGGCCCCTGGGGGACACGACTAGTTACCTCTCTCCATTCTGAAAATTGACCATTTATTCCTACCCTTTGTTTCCTATCTTTTTGCTAGTTATCAAGCTATGTGAGGACCTTTCCTCTTATCCATGACAGCTTACTTTGTTTAAGAGACTTAGGTGAGTGACCTTGTCAAAGGCTTTCTGAAAATCTAAGTACACTATATCCACTGGATCCCCCTTGTCCACATATTCATTGACTCCCCACAAAGAATTCTAGTGCATTGGTGAGGCATGATTTCCCTTTACAGAAATCATGCTGACTTTCCCCCAACAAATCATGTCCATCTCTGTGTCTGCCAATTTTGTTCTTTACTATAGTTTCAACCTCTTTGCCCCGTACTGAAGTTAGACTTACCAGCCTGCAATTGCCAGGATCACCTTTAAAATCCTTTTAAAATATTGGCATCACATTAGCTATCCTCCCATCATTTCATACAGAATATGATTTGAAGTAGGGGTGGGCAAATAATGTCCCACGGATTGGATCCAGTCTGCCAGGGTTAGCTCCTGGTGGGCCCTCACACTGCTGTATTTACCTAAACGTCCGCAGGTACAGAGCATTGCAGCTCCCTTTGACCATGGATTGTGGTTCCTGGCCAATGAGAGCTGTGATTGCCCATACCTGCAGAGTCAGAAAAATATAGCAGCAGTGACTCACCAGGGGATAACCCTGATGAGCCGCTGCCATTTTATTGCCCACCCCTGATTTCGAATCATAGAATCATGGAATACTAGAACTGGAAGAGACCTCGAGATGTCATCGAGTCCAGTCCTCTGCCCTCACGGCAGGACCAAACACTGTCTAGATCATCCCTGATAGATGTCTATCCAACCTGTTCTTAAATATTTCCGGTGATTGGGATTCCACAACCTCCCAAAGCAATTTATTCCAGTGTTTAACTGCCCTGACAGTTAGGAAGTTTTCCCTAATGTCCGACCTAAACCTCCCTTTCTGCAATTTAAGCCCATGGCTTCTTGTCCTATCATCAGAGGCCAAGGAGAACAATTTTTCTCCTTCTTCCTTGTAACACTATTTTAGAGACTTGAAAACTGCTATAATGTCCCCTTTCAATCTTCTCTTTTCTAAACTAAACAAGCCCAGTTCTTTCAGTCTTCCCTCATAGGTCATGTTTTCTAGACCTTTAATCATTTTGTTACTCTTCTCTGGAACTTCTCCAATTTCTCCACATGTTTCTTGAAATGTGGTGCCCAGAACTGGACAAAATACTCCAAAGCTACGCGTATACTGCAGGCTTTTTGCGCAAGAACTGTTTTGCGCAGGAGTTCTTGTGCAAAAGGTCTTCCACAAGAGCGTGTCCACACTGCCATGTGCTTTTGCGCAAGAGCATGGCGGTGTGGACGCTCTCTTCCACAAGAAAGCTCTGATGGACATTTTAGCCATAGGGGTTTCTTGAACAAGAAAATCATGTTGCTTGTCTACACTGCCTTCTTGTGGAAGAGCTCTTGCGCAAGAGAACGTCTCATTTGCATACCTAATGAACTGCCATTTTTGCGCAAGGGGCTTTTGCGCAAGAAGGAGCAGTGTAGACTGCTCCTTCTTGCACAAAAGCCCCTTGTGCAAAATGGCAGCTCATTAAGTATGCAAATGAGGCATGGTGATATTCATCGCCATGCCTCATTAGTATATCTTATTGCACAAGAATGCACAATGTAGACGTAGCCTGTGTGTTTGGGATTGTGTATGCTGATTGTGCTGAACTGTGGGTGGCTGTGTAGATTTGAGTCTGGGGGTGTTGTTGGGAGATTTGTGTTGATTTGTGTGGGTGGCAGTTGGACCTAGTAACCCTCCCCCATCTGTTCAGTCTCCCTCATATAACCAATGAAATTGCTGCAAGAAAATCAGGTATAGAGGAAGGATAGTGACAAGTTGAGTTATCTTTGATATCACAATGGTGTAGAACTCTTATAAGACTCATTGGGCATTCTAGGCTAGGCTTCAGGGTGACTCAGTGACCTTGGGATCTTATTATATAGATACTGTAGAGCTCACTAATGGTCCAATTTGTCTATTTAGAAATTATATTCATTTTCAGAAATTTTGCCATCTCATGGAAGTTCAGGTATATAACGTTGCCTCCTGTTTTCACAACTGCTGTAGTCACTTTGTTTATGGACTGTTAAGGTCGCAGTCCTTACAAGTTTATTTTAAATGCACTGTGATATGGAAGGTTCCTAGAAGATTTACATGGTATAAGTATATTACATATCACATCAAAGGCACACCCTCCATTTTCCTCACTTTCTTATGATACAAAAATCTTTGAGGGCCTTTTCAAAATCTTGGTGACTTCCCTTTGCATAATCTAATTTTGGCATTTAGTTGTCTTACTGGATAGATGGGACATCACTGCCTAGTGGCATGACATCTCTTGTGTTGCTGAATTTCCAGGCAGCTAGCGTCTTTGGTGATAGGAAACTGGAGAGAGATATGGCCACTAATAATGGATAGGATTAGGCTGTTTCAGAAATGCTGTTGGTTTACAGACAACTCTAGAATAATATAAACAAATGGAAGCTGGATAAATCTTTGTGACAGTCAATGCAATTGTACGTGATCAGAAAGATTCAGGAAACTAGTTGTACTCTCAGACACAAGAGTTATGACTGACAGATAAGTAATCTCCTCAAAATGTGGACTAGATAGAAGATGCCCAGACAAGTTCCAGACAGGAATTGCTGCTGGGCATGAAAACTGCCTTATCCCCAACTCCTTCACCCTTGAAACATCTGTAAGTTTGGTCTCTGTGGTAGAAATCCTGTAAAAGTCCATTACCCGGATATCTTCATTTGCACACAAGAGTAACTGCTTAGTGGGCTCAGGGCTGTCAAGGGCACAGGCTCAGGCTGCAGGGATTTCACCGTGCAAGTCAAGAATGTGACTCTTCAACATTTTGTTGGCTGACATGGCATGCTTCCAGCAGGGGTTATGTGGTCCACTTTCCTCATTTATTGCCAGACGCCTGGCCCTTCAGACCCAGTGCAACCAGAACCATATATTGTATCATACTCATTTGCATTGCAGTTTATGCTTATTTCCAGTAGAGGGCTTAAGAAACCTAGGAATAACCAATCACACAGTCTATGAATTTGTGCTACTAAACCCACCAAACTGAGCAGAAAAGGCCTGATTCTTTTCTCACTGGTTTGCCCCAGGGTAATTTCCCTGAGAGGTGTCTGGAACCACTCCAGAGTTAAACCAGTGACAGTGAATGAAGTGTTGGGTTTATGCTGTATTGTATATTCTCCAGACAGTGCATGATCTCTGTTTGCAGAGATAGCCAGAAGGATGAACACAGTCATTTAGCATGGGAGCCAGGGATATTTCACACAAGGTCATGGGCGGTGGGTATAGGAGGCAGGGGAAGGCAATGCCTTCCCAAACTGCCAGGGATAGCCCCACCCACACTCCCTCTCCAGAACGCCCCCTGCTTCAGCATGGCTCCTGGGCTTCTGCCGTGCTGAGGCTGGGGATGCGGTGTCCTCCCCCTGGGGTCGGGGATGTTGTGGTTGTGACTGCCCACTCTCCCCATGCTCTGGAGCCGGGAAGGCTGGGCTCACATGCTGCCTGCCCTCCCCTGTGACTGCTGGATCAAAAGTTACTTGCTTTGGGTCAGCCTCTCACTACATTGTGGTGGGAGAATGCACATATGCAAAGACTTGATGAGGAAGTTATTACCCACCTTATATAATATATAATATGAATGGAGATTGCCTACCTCCTAGAACTGGAAGGGACGTCGAAAGGTCATCGAGTCTAGTCCCCTGCCTTCACAGCAGGACCAAGTACCATCCCTGACAAAGTAACCTTGACATAAGACACCTTAAATCTTTCTGAGGCAGCCTCCTCCCCCCTTCAAGACCCAGGCCAAGTTATTGGGTAGGAAGCTGGGGATCTATCTTCTGGAGGAAGTAGGAATCCTTAAGCAAAACTAAGGGGTGGCTGGAGCAGTCTCCATGGCCTGGGAATGAGGGAAGAGCTGGAGGAAGTATGTAGCTAGACCTCCTCCATGCTGCTGCTCTCCTGGCCCAACCTCAAATGCCTTGAGTGCATGGCCAGGCTCCATACCAAAAAAGGTGAGGCTGCATGGCTCTTCCCTCCCTGCTATCAGCTTCATGTGGTGCAACCATCCCAGCTGTGCTGTGGAAGGCGCCTCACACCCAAAGGGATGCATGATGGAAGGGTTTGTCTGATGACTCAAAGGGGTTTGTCTGAGAAAGGCCAGAAGGATTGAACCCTCCAGTCTTACCTTTTTACTTATTGGAAACATCTGTGTGTCAGACAGGACTGGTCTTTGTCAAGACGGCCCCTTTGCAAAACAAATTATTCTAAGAAAGAAAACCACCATTCTAGGGAAGGGCTAGTGAATTCACACTGAACCTATCAGATGAGTGTTTGCTCCCCAGCTTCCTCTATCGAATGCCTTTTACATTTGGGAGTTTAATGCAGCTGGCTTGGCTGGCATTTTTGCAATGTCTCGGATCCAGCGGAGTTTTGTGAGTCTCTTTAGCACATAGGAACCAGTGCAGCAATGATTGCAAAGTAACATCTGTGTTCTCTGTACAGCGATTTCCCATTTCATACATCACTTACTTCACATTTTGCTCCAGTGGTTCTTCAAAAACCACTCCCTGCCAGTCCAGGAGCCTCAAAGAAAATAAAGCGTGTGCTGTCAGGATTTGACCTTGATGCATATTTTACTGAAAAACAGAGAATTGAATACAAGCAGGGCAATGCAATGTTGAATATTTTTCATGGAACATTATCACATGGAATGAAATGTTGGCCCCGAATGATAAATACCGTAACTACAGCAGCTGGATTAACAAAGTGGCAATTGTAAAATCTTTGGGTCAGAAATGATCATTATGGTATTTGTACAGTGCCTAGCATAACAGAATCTGGCCCATGACTGGCACTCGAAGGCACAACAATAGTACAAATAAATAATAAAACGGCGTAACGATCCTGTCTCCAGCAAAGTCAGTAGCAAAACTCCCATTTATTTCAGTAAGAGCAAGATTGGGCCTAATTCACCATCTTAATGGAGATAAAGCAGGAAGCTTAATAATAATTATTAACTTTTTATGAGGGCTGTGTTGGCTGTGTTGGGCCAATAAATAGCACACTGTGAAACGACATTATTCAGTGATGGAATGGTGAGCTAGAAGGAAGCCCAACTATCCCCACATGAGTCATATTAAATATTATGTTATTAAAGTAAAGCCACAATGCCAGCAGCACAAGCGCTGCTGCCGAGACAGAGCTGAAATAAAACCCGCGTCCTTCAAGTGAACTGTGTGAATATGTAAAGCCAATATAATGCAGCACCATCTAGAAGAACCTTGAGAAGCCACCTAGTCCAGCTCCCTAGACTGAGGCTATGTCTAGACTGCAGGCTTCTTTCAGAAGAAGCTTTTCTGGAAGAGAACTTCTGAAAAAAACTTCTTCCGAAAGAGAGTGTCCACACTGCCAAAGTGCATTGAAAAAGCGATCTGCTTTTTCAAAAGATAGCGTTCACACTGAATGGATGCTATCTCGCATTTAAGCTGTGATTACAATGGACAGAGTGGCCACCAGGGCACCTGTGCTTTTTCCTCTTTCCTCTTCTTGCGAAAGAACTCCCTCTTCCCTGTTCACACATGCCTTTTTCTGAAAGAGCTCTTTCGGAAAAAAGTCTTCTTCCTTGTAGAAAGAAGTTTACCAATGTTGGAAAAACCCCTCTGTTCTTTCAATTTTTTTTTTCGAAAGAACATGATTGTAGTGTGGACGTAAGTGAATTTTTTTCAGAAAAATGGCTGTTTTTCCAAAAAAACCCTCTGTAATATAGACATAGCCTGAGGAGCAAGTATACCGAGACCATCCCTGAAAAGCGGTTGTCTAACCTGTTTTAAAAACATCTCCAAGTATGGGGATTTCACAGCTTTCCATGGAAGCCTGTTCCAGCACTTCACTCCCCTTATAGAAAGTTTTTTCTCAGATCTAATCTAAATCTCTCTTGCTACAGATTAAGCCCATTTCTTCTTGTCTTACCTTCAGCGCGCATGGAGAACAACTCATCACCATCCTCTTTATAACGGCCCTTAGCATATTTGAAAACTGTTATCAGTCCCTCTGAATGTTTTCTCAAGACTAAATATGATTAATATTAATCTAAATTAATCTTTTCTCATAAATCTAAAGGTGTTCTAAACCTTTTAACTTTTTTTGTTTCCTCCCTGTGCACTCTCTCCAATTTGTCCACATCTGTCCTGAGCGTGGCATCTAGAACTAGACACACTGCTCCAGCACTGGCACTGGCACTGAGTAGAACAAGATAGTTATCTCCAGCATTCTGCATACAACATACCTGTTAATATGCACCAGAAGGATAGCAACCTTTTTCGCAACTGCATCACATTGTTGACTCATCTTCAATTCGTGAGCGTCAAGCCTTTTTCAGCATCACCACCTATCCAGTTATTTTCCATTTTATAGTTGTGCATTTGATTTTTTTTCCTTCCTAAGTGTAGTATTTTTCATTTGCCTTTACTGAATGTGTTGCTACAGTTATTGGTATCTGCTGCCAAATAGGTGACCGTGTTCAGATCAAATTTCCCCTGGGCACTTTTGTAGGAAAGAAATTTAGTCTGACATCCTTGGGCAATATGTGCCCTTCCCGTGACTTCTGTGCGCCACACCATTTCATATACACACAAAATCATTTCAATAGAGCTCTATGTAGTTCTTTGGGATTGAAGACATCAGAGGGTTAATATTTTACATTTCAATATCTAATTTATTTTCCATCAGAGGTGCCACAAATACTTTGTAACAAGTCAGTAAGCATCATGCTAGGGGATGAGCCAGGAAGTTGGAAGCTGAAATCTGATCGGACTCCAAAGTTTGTCAAAGTCAAGCCATGTTGGAACTGGAGTTCCAGCTTTGGCCCCCTCTTTATCAGAGATGCAGTGTGTACATCCATCCTCTTGTGACCATCAGAAAGAGCAGCAAAATGTAGTGGCAAATAGAATCATAGAATACTAGAACAGGAAGAGAGCTCATCAAGTCCAGTCTAAGGATGTTAAATATCGGTTAATTTACTAGTTGAGTAGTCGATGCAATTTCCATCAACTAGTCGATAGGCACGTCCGCATTCCTCCTTTGAAACGTGCAAGAGCCCCCGCTGGGTCACGGTGCCAGCTTTGAAATGTACAAGAGTCCCCAGAGGGGGCTCTTGTGCATTTCAAAGCAGAAGTGCCCTCATGGAGCCCAGGGTCAGTGGGGGACTCAGAGTCCTCCACTGACCCCAGGCTCCATGTTGCTTTGCCAATTTGAAATGCCACGAGGAGCCTGGGGCCAGATCCTGAGCTCTGCGCGGCATTTCAGTGGAACCGGGATCAGCTGGGGAGTCCCCAGCTGACTGGCGGGTTCTGTGTGGAATTTCCCCAGAAACCGGGGAAGGAGGAAGTGAGAGAGACCCAGGTTGCCCAGGAGGAGGACAGCCCTGCCTCCCCCATCTGGCCTAAGCAGAGCCTCTCCCTTCCAGAAGCTCCCACGGCCAGCTCCCAATAAAGGCCAAAGTCATCAATGAGCCAGCCAATTCAGTGCAAGTAAGTAAATAATTTAAGTCTATTGTTTCTAAACTAAGTCTACGATAACGTTTCATTCTTTGCTTTCCAGATGCAACTTACAGACTTTGAGCGCAGTGTTCACCTCACAGCACAGCTTCCAGCAATACCTCCCAATTATCAGAAGGGCAAAATTCAAAGGTCAGCTGTGGCCTTCTTGGGAATGGCCTGGAGGGAACAGGGAAGTCTTGAGTCTATTCCTATCTGTGCTACTGACTCACTGTGTGGCACTGGGCAAGTATCTTAGCCTCACTGATCCCTTCTAAAATGGAACACAAGGGTGAATCAGAATGCACTGTGGAAGGAAACACAACCTTTTACACGGAGGATAATAAGGTCACTGAGGCGAGTCATGAGCAATTCAGTGCCAAACCCGTATGTGAAATGCAGGCCCTGGAGGGGAAAAAACAGCAATGAGAGTGAAATAACAGATAACTAATCTGCCAAAGCAAACTGGCCCTGGTGGGAAAGAGAAGGAAAAATACATCAGTTACCATCCATTCTCCTTGGGGTTTGGTTCAAAAGAAGTGCCCTCACCGACTGGAATCTCTAGAATCCTGGGCCTCTGGCAAAGCTCATGTTCATAGCATGATGCCTGTATTGTGGCAGGTACATAAGGCCTGTATGCTCCTTGCTTCCCAAGGGGGGTTAACAAGGTATTGCCTGTTTTTCAAGGGAAGGAATGCAGTTGTCTAGTCACCTGATGTGAGGGCAGCCTCACAGCTATTCAGTGGGCTTCAGACAACATGCACACAGCTTGTGACAGGGTTGTAGGCCAGCCGGGGCTGGCTGATTGCTGCAAAGCACAAGCAGCGGGAATGGGAGAGCGTGCCTGACGTCACAACAGGGAATGGTGCGGAGCAGGAGGTCGTGTGCACGATGAATGCTCGCAGTGGCACAGCTCTCAGCGCAGATTTATCGCCTGACAGGGCTGAGCCCTTGCTCCCCAACCGGGGGCTGCCACAGCCTCGCGAGCTTCTTGACTCATTACTTTTTTCCAGCCCAATTTCTTCAGCCTCACGGTATTGTCTGAAAGCTCCAGCTTCCGCGGCACCACAAGTTCCCAGAGCAAAGGTTAATTGTATCCAGGTCAAAGCCTTCCCACTTCCAGCTTGCAAACAAGCAAGACAAAGCTCCCTTCCTTTTCCAGGGTGCAGGAGGACAGGGGGCTCGACCTTTTGCTGAGGTCTCTTTCCCTAATATTCTATAAAAACTCCACAGCCCTTCTGTGTCACAACAGAGCTGTTTTTCTGCACAAAACACTAGGGTCAGCATGAGTGGGTATCAAGCAGATTAGATACACTAATCTGCCTGTGAAGTTAAGCTGCTCAGGCTTTGAATTCAGCCCCAGGTGGCAGGCCTTATGTAGCGGAGCTATGGCTTTCTGACCTGGACCCCAGCAAGTTTAACACCAGCCCTGACTGGCAAACGCCCTGAAACCTGCTTGGGGTACCTGGACTCCTGGCTGATAACAACTGAAGGGAAAATCACCCTCTTTCCCGCTCAGCTGTGGACCACAGTTCCCCTCAGACTCCTCCTTGTCTTCCCCCCCTTTTGTATGCATGGCAAGCTGGATCCTGCAGTGTCTGTTCTCTGCCATTTAATCCCTTGAAGCTTGGCTTGTGCTCTGCAACCCTGCTAGACGGTGGCAGCATTGCTCACCTCAGATGTTCAAAAGTAAGAAGTCAGTCCCTACTACTCCCCCAAAACCTCGAGGCTGGGTCAAAAATGATGAGATTTTAAACTGAACCCTTTTTGTTTGCCATCGGTTTTGAAGCTCTTTGGGTTTATCATGTTTTTCTGCAACCATGAAGGCTAAAATCTTATTCCTCTCTCTTTAAAGTGAGGCTGAGCCCTGGAGGGACCTGGGGAGGGATTCCCAGGTCTTGTGCAGCACAGAGCAGTACTCAGGTTTGACTCAGGCCATAGCTAAGCAGGGGAGGGAGGCCACAGACTCACCTGTCAAACCCCAATGTCCAGGGTGGACTAGCAGCCAAGCAGTCACAGCTGCTCTAAAAGTTAGGGGGCTGCAGCAGTGCCGCTAGTGTTATACACCATTTCCCAGTGCTCCTTTGGAGATCTCCGGCATGAGGTCCGTTTACTCAGGCTTTGCCAGAATGGGCCCCTGGAGCATTACTGAGTGGTTACCGACATCTCGTTTTGCCTCTCTGCCCTGCCGATGGAATGTCCTGCTGCTTCTTGGAAATGCTGCTCCTTTTTGGGGTGGGGAATGAGACGGATGGAGAAAGAGTTAAACTCCACTGCCAGAGCTGAGCGGCTCTCCCCAGAGATGCAGGGAGTCAGTTCTCTCCCGCTGCTGTGAAGGAGGTGAGGACAGAATGGCTCAGAGGCTGCACTGGAGCAGAACAGACTGGCAGAGATGAAAGGCGAGACAGCCAAACCAAAGCCTGTTCGGTGAATTGCCCTGCAGCCTCCATTCATCCCCCTGCTGGGTTTGGTTTTCAGGAATGAGCACTGGCTGGTTTCGTTCACAGGATTCACATTCCCCTTAAACATCACATGCTTGCTATTTTCAAACAGCGAGGCTTGTCACCCTCCCTGGAAACCCATGGGACAACCCCAGCTATTAGATCCAGACATTTGATCAGAATCTTCACAGTGTGTTCTGGGGGCATCCCGGTTAGGGTCAATCTAGCTGTGGATGAAGTAGCCCTGCTGCAGAAAAGGATTGGGAAAGTTTGGAGCACACCTGACAACAGAAATGGTGGGAGGCACAGCCTTGAGTTTTATACTTCTCCCTACTTTTCCTGGCAGAATCCAACCCAGAGACATGAAATGGCAACAGGCTACCCAGGCATGGGGAAGGAAGTCAGCCTAAGAGAAGCGAGTATACAAAACTGGTGAGGCAGGCTACTGGATTCCTTGCAGAGGACAACTGGGAAGGGGTGTGTGTATGTGTGTGCAAGAGCCATGGGGAAAAGAAATGGTGTAAAGAACAGCTCCCTTCTTTTAGTGGTTTTACTCTTTGATTGACACCCAAGACCAGTGGAGAAAGAGATGTGTGGCTTTAATTCCCAGCATCCAAAAGAATTATTCTCTGTCCTTAGGGTTTCTTTTCTCCAAATACGCACAGAGCATGATATCCCTCCCTAGCAGAGGCGGGTGCGTGCTGAAAACACTTATTCATCAAATAATTCATTCAATGAATAATGGCAATGTTTATGAAATAATTCAACAAATGACAGGCAAACAGCGCCACTGCTCAGATGTTGCTTGGGCAGGATGCACATAGTTAATATACAACAAATAGTCTGGTAGCACTTTAAAGACTATCAAAATATGTAGATGGTATCATGAGCTTTCATGGGCACAGCCCACGAAAGCTCATGATACCAACTACATATTTTGTTAGTCTTTAAAGTGCTACCAGACTATTTGGTGTTTTTAAAGTTTTTCCTGTTACAGACTAACTCGGCTCCCCCTCTGAAGATAGTTAATATAATCTTTTCTCCTACCTCACACCTTCTCACCTCTTAATTGTCTGTGTTTTTCTCTTAATCGGGTTCCAAACAACTTCTAGTGGGGAGGCACCAGGCGCAGTGTTGTTGCAGTTGGCAGGGGTCCAGTCAGCATGCAGATAACAGCACCATTTTTGATAGAAGTAAATTGATAGAGATACCGCAGGTAAACATGGAGAGCACAGCTTAGTTAAGATCATCAGATGGGATCAATCAACATGACAACTCAGAATAAGAAGGTAAAAGTCGCATTCACATAACCTGTTCACTCAAAGGAAAACATTTGCGGAGGGATGTCAGCCAGGATATTAAAAATGACTTGGAACAAAGATGTCTTGTATGAATAATGGGGAGGCAGATGTCAATTACTGTTGGATGATTGTGTCTTTGTGAAAAGGGTGTTAACACCAGGGATAAGGCTGGCTCATGCTGTGGGACTAACAGGCTGCCAGTGGAAGAAATATCCCCATTTATTGCCTAGGAACTGGAAATGTTTTATACGGGATATGGCTGACAATTATGTCAATAACCAGGAGACTCTACCCTTGGAACTGCAACCAGAAATAATCGCTAAACTCAAAAGACGAGGATTTTAGGGCGGAAAATATTAACACAATCCCATCCACGTTAGGTACTACAAGATGGATTTTGTATTTCCTTTGGCTTCATGTAACAAATAAACTCCTGCAATTCTGTTAGCAGTGTAGCAGCTCTTGTGCATTACAGGATAAGCTAATTGAGTACAGAAGGCCAGCAGGAAAACCTCCAAGAGCTAGAGCTTTCCTGCTAATCACAAAGAGTTTACAAACGGCTAAGGCTGCTCGGTTTTGGCCTCCTCTTAGCCCCACAATCAGCAATGGACTGATCGTTGTGTTGCTTTTTAAGGCTGGAAATCAGAGAGCAGAAATTTGATGTGCTTGCCTTCACAGTTGGCATGTGTGCTTTTGGATTATGGGATTTATCCAGAGCCTACTGAAGTCAACAGAAATTCTTCCAATGACTTTAATGTGTTTTGGAGCAAGCCCCGTGTGATTGAAATTAATCAAAAATAGCTTTACTGCTTTGATTAGACATCAAAGGGAACATTATTCAGCCATTTTCTTCCTCCATGCACTCAAGAAGAGAACTTTAAGGCCTATTTCCAGATGCTAAGGCATCCCGGTATGAATTTGGCAAGCCTACTAGACTTATTTTCCATCAAGAATATTGGTGGGGTCTTCACAGAACAAAGTTCAGACCACTTCTGATCCCTGTGCACTTTCCTTAGAGATAGCTATAGGAAATTTCTCCAAGATACAGCTGACTGGATCAGTGCACTAAAAGAGAGTGAAGTGTGCTACTCACCTTTGAATAAATGCCATATTCGTGAATGCACATTGGAACATTTCATTGCTCTATGCTGTACGAGAATTGAAAATTCACTGTGTGGACTCCTAAGGCTACTTCTTTCTTCAGAATTATTTTTCATGCTCTTTGGAATAAAATGCGAGATACCTCCTCTTGTAGATTATTCCATGTTTCTCATGGAACATTTCCTGATGATTGTTTGGTATAGGCGGTTTCATTTTGTCTTTTGCTGTTGTGTATAAATTCACTACAAAAAACACACTACATATGTTAGTTACCACACACTACACTTCAATTGGAAGGTCTGTATACCCTTATATAAACTTATAGTATATAATCAACAGATTTCAGACCACCAACAGATTGCTCATTCATTAAAATATTCTTCTATTCCACCCACACATCATACTATGATAAAATGTATAGAATGCTGACATTACAAGCCTGTGATTATTTTCCTTTCCAAAGCTTTTTTGCACATATTAAACGAGATATAAAATCAAAAGCATATACTCCCAGTGGGTTATTTCCACTGCAGAACAAAACAAGGGTTAAGAGTTAAGTTGAACAGTCAGAGCTGTTATAGGGCATGTCTACGCTGGGGAGTTATTTCGAAATTACACGGTGTGCGACCACACAGCAAGCCTGTTATTTTGAAATAATTTTGAAATAACGGGCTTCTTACTTTGAAATAACTCCTGCTTGTCATGAGGACTAACGCTTATTTTGAAATTGTTATTTCGAAATAGTGTTAGTGTGGAAACTCAGCTGCTGTTATTTCAAAATAATTGGTCTCCAGAGGCCTCTCCCTTGTGGCCACTCTGGTCACATCCCTGACAACTCCACTGCTCCCATTGTCCTGCAGACTTTAAAGCTGCAAGCAGAAGGACAAGGGTTTGTGGTACAACGTGAGGCCTGCTAGCCCTGTGCCCCACAGAAGCCTGCTCTGAGCCGTGTCCTACCCCAGTGTTCCCTCTGAGCCCCCCATGGCTGCCAGCACACCTGTAGCCACCTCGGAATCCCCTGGCCAGGGCCAAAAGAGAGCACTGGCCCAGACTGGTAAAGAGATCCTGGATCTCATCGAGGTCTGGGGCAAGGAGTCAAACCTCTAGGATCTCTGCACCAGATGGTGCAATGCTAATGTGTGTGGCTGGATGGCCTCCAGCTTGGCCCAAAAGGGGCACAGCCGTACCTTGGACCAGGTGCAGATGAAAATTAAAGGACTGTGGCAGTCCTACGTGAAGGCCAGGGAGCAAAGTTCCCGCTCTGGGGTGGCACCACAGACCTGCTGCTACTATGAGGAGCTGGATGCCATCCTGGGAGGGGGGGCTGGTCACCTCCATCCCTCCGGAGTTGGATCTGGCCAGGATACACCCGTCATCAGCCTCCACGAGGACCGGGGTGTGGAGGAGGGCAATGATAGCGAGGAGGAAGAGGAGGAGGAGGAGCAGGTCAGCCAAGAGGTCATCATTACCCTGTAGTGGTCGCCCCCTCCCAGGATGGCTCCAAGGCTTGGACGAACCTGGAGAAGGCAATTCAGGTGAGTTCTATCACTTTCCCCCATACACACATGGGGCAAGCAACGGGTGGCAAGGGGTTGTGTGTGTGCTCCTCGCTCAGCCTTCTTGGCCTGGGGAATCACACAACAGCCTGTGCATGTGGGTGCACATGGAGAGCCAGTCAGGAGCAACTCAGATCCATGAGGATCTCACACAGGAACCAGCACAGGCTTGCCTTACTCCGGCCTCTGTGGTGGGACACCTTCCCGCAACAAGCCACCACGAAGGAGGATGGGGTCTTGGAAACATACAGCAGTGCCAGGCTCATGCCAACACTCGGGCAGCATCTGCTCATGTTCAAGTGCGGCAATGCGGAGGACACCAATCCCCTCCATGGTAACCCGCTGGGGAGGGGGAGAGGAAGAGAAGAGGACCCCGGTACCACTCTCTCCGGAAAATGGCCTCTGCCACTCTCACACCTCCCCCCACACCCTTCCTCCCTCCTCCAGTGGGCAGGGATAGAAGTTACACTGTGTAGGCAACATATGGCCTTGTTCAAAGCACATTGCCATCAACTGAACCAAGATCTTCAGTGTTGGCTCAGAGATAAGGGCTAGGCTTCATGCACAGTGTCTCCTGGGATGACTGCCCTTGCCATTTTACTTCTCATGTGAGCATAGTGTGTCCACTACCTCCCATGCCATCTTCCCAACCTAGTGAGAGCTGCAGGCGGAGGTGACCCCGTGAGGACCTGGTGCGGGAACATCTTGACTGCCTCCGTTCCCTCATCTGCAACTTCGACGAGGACTGTGAGGAGAGCTGGGCTGACTGAGAGCTGAGGAGAATGATGTGGGAACAGCTGTTGCACTAGCACAAGGCCATATGCTCCTCCTTAACACCGGTCATGGAGTGGTCCACCAGCTGCTTCCCCATACCCACCCTCTGCAACTCCCTGCCCACCACCCCAGCCCTGCCCAACTCTCTGTAACCGCCCCCCCATCCCAGCACCCACCCACACCCCCTGACTTCTCCTCCTAGCCCCCCAGGGGCCTCCCAGGTAGCCAAAATCTCATGAGGTACCCAAGGCAGGTGCCAAGCCCAGCTCCATCCCTGATCCCCTCTGCTCCCTCCTCCCTCTCCCCTCCAGGTTCTTTCCCCTGTCCCTCCCCTGTTGTATAGTCCCCCAAATAAAAATATCAGAGTTGTTTTTCCAAACAAAAAGCTTTATTATTTGGTCTGCAGAGAAAAGGGGGGAAGGTGGGAAGGGAGGCCAGGGGTAGGGAGAGGTGGGGGAGGAAAGGCATACAGGGGGAACGCAGAGGCCTCTTGTGGGGAGGCGTGGCAGTCTCACAGGCATCTTTGACTGAATCTCTCCCTCAAGGCCTCCTGGATGAGCACAGCCCCCAGTGGACTTGCCAAATGACAGCAGTGTCCAGCTGCTCAAAAGCCCTGACCAGCAGCTCTGCCTCTCCCCCACCGCTGGCAGGAAAGTCTCCTCCTTGTTCTCACAAAGGTTGTGGAGCACACAGCAGGTCTCTGCCACCTGGGGGATATTCCAGTTGCCAAGGTTAAGGCAGGTAAGGAGACTCCAAAATCTCCCCTTGAGGTGGCCGAAGGCAGCCTCCACAACCATGCGGCACCTGCTCAGCCTGGCGTTGAAGATCTCTTCGGTGGGGTCCAGGCTGCCAATGTAGGGCTTCATAACCCAGGGGAGAAAGGTGTAAGCTGTGTTATCCATGACGCACATGGGCATGTCCACCTCCCAACTCGGATGGTGCGTTCAGGAAACATAGTGCTGGCGTGCATCCTGTGGAAGAGGCTCGAGTTCTGGAAGACACGAGCATCGTGTGCCTTCCCCGAGCACCTGGTGTAAACGTCTGTGACCCATCCTTAGTGATCCATGAGGGCCTGCAGGAGCATGGAAAAATACCCCTTTCTATGGATGAAGTCTGAGGCATGGTGGTTGGGGCCACGATGGTGATGTGGGTGCCATCAATGGCCTCCTCCGCAGTTGGAGAAGCCCGTGGAGACCAAGACAGCGATGATGGGGTTGATGTTGCCCAGGGTGATGACCCTCTGCAGCAGGATGGTGTTGATGGCCTTGACCACCTATAGAATCATAGAAACATAGAATCACAGAGCTGCAAGAACCCTCAGGAGGTCACCAAGTCCAGCCCATTTCCCAAAGCAGGATCAATTCCAAGTAAACTATCCCAGCCAGGGCTTTGTCAAGCTGGGACTGAAAAACCTCTAAGGATGGAGATTCCACCACTTCCCTAGGAACCCATTCCAGTGCTTCACCATCCTCCTAGTAAAGTAGTCAAACCTACATGAACACGGCCCCGACTGATTCCTGACAGAGCGGTAGTTGTCCTCTGAGGCGAGCTTCCAAAATGAGATGGCGACATGCTTCTGGGAGGGGGATGGTGGGTTTCATGTGCATGGCCCGTCACCAGAAGACAGGAGCTAGCCACTCGCAGAGCTCCAGGAAGGCGTCCTTCCGCATGCGGAAGTTCTGGAGCCACTGCTGGGCGTCCCACCGCTGCATGACAATGTGATCCCCCCAGTCAGAACTGGTCTCCTGCCACTAGAAGTGGCTGTGCACAGAGTGCAGGGGAGGATGCATGGGAATGTGGTGCATGAGGAAGGCCAGGGTCTGATTGAGGAGGTCCCCCACGCCATGCTGTCATCATCCTCCTGTGGACAGTCTGCATGAACTGAGCAATGAGGTGCATCAGGAAGCCCAAGAGCCGGTGATGGCTCTGCATTAGCTCCAGCTCCATGATGGGAGTGCTGTAACATCCAAAAGGGCAACCAGAGCACATGGCATGAGTTTGGTGTTCCTCGAGGGAGTAGGCAGTGCAGAAGAGGAGTGGGAGATGCGACTGTGGAGAGGAGCCCCTTTAAGCACAAGTCTGAGATAGCCTCAGGCAGAAGCTACAGGAAGTGACCACTCTCCTGATGCCCTGCTGGAGTGCTTCCAGGGGGCTTTAAATGCGATTCAGGCGCCAATGAATGTGGACGCGCTATTTCAATATAATTCTGCACTACTTCAATGGTGCCTTGTAGTGTGAATGCGATATTTCAAAATAGTTATTTCGAAATAATTTCCCAGTATAGACATAGCCATACTGAAAAAGAAATCTGCAGATATCCATGCATTTTTTTAAAGGAACTCACTTAGAATGCCTTCATGAGCCCTTGGTGTTTAATTTCTAGGAAAAGTCTAGAAAATGAGTTTGCTAGTAGGACTCTTAATGAAAATAGAGAATTTTAAACCAAGGTGGGAGAAGCATTATGAAAAATAAAATTTGGATTAATAAGCATGAGCATACACATGCTTTTAACATGAATACATTTAGGGTGTGGAAAAAAATCACGTGATCTACATGTCCAGTCAAATCATGTGACATACATATCCTGTCAAAACTAAGACAGCTGAAAGTTTGATGAGGAAATACAGAAAACTACTGATACACAATCAACAGACCAAAGCTATTCAGCAAAAATTGTATGGCAAATAATTTAGAATGATGAATGATTTTTTTTTAAATACAGAAAGCCAAAACCAAAGAAGTGTTATTTGCCAAAATATATTAATTTAGTGCTGAGTCTCATAATTGCTGCCCTCTTGCCTTCACAGTATGCATAGTTCACCCTTCAAAGTCAACATGAGTTTTGCCTATGGCAGAACTCTTCTATGTATGACTAGATATTAGTAATTGCCCCAGAAAAACCTCCCAACTGCTGTAATTAAAGCTTTGGAGAAAGTAGGTGAAGTTGTGTATGGATGGAGTCAGATGATCTATCTATTCTGTATGAGGAAGAGAGGAAACTGAATTCCTTCTTTTCTGTTTCCCCTTGTCCCTCAAATGTTAGCTGTCTCTGAAATAGGCACTATGCAGCTTAGCCTTTTCATATTCCGCTGAAGGGATCATTAGATGGGTGTCTTTCATCACCACATATAATTGCTGCATCTCTCATTTCTTTTCCTAAGGCTGCCTTCTCTCCGTGCTTGCATTTACTTATGCCTGTCACTACCTTTGCACTGGCTCCTTTGTTCCCCATCCAATTCCATTGCGGGTTACTCACATGCCCTATCAATAGAATTCTTTTTTCAGAAGAGTTGACAAAGCTTTTCTGCTGTGATGCTCTGTAAGCTTAGGTCTGTTGTTTGATCAGAGAATGTTCACTTTGGATCTTTAGAATACCTTTATACCTGAGTAGTACAAGTCGATATTTTATAAAACCTAAGTTTTAGATAAGTTATTATTCACTGTGCACCAATGACTGAACAAAACACCAAGGCATGTAGGAAACAATCCTATATTGGCATGGAGATCAACTAGATGGTCTCACAGGTGTTTTTCCTTGAACTTCAATGATTTATAGACATGACTGGTGGCTGTGCTGATAGCTGAGCAAGAATTCAATAGAGCCGTTGGGGCTGGAACCTGAGGTGGTTTTTTTTTTTTTTTCAGGCAAAAGCCCGATGAAAAACCCGAGTAAGTGATCTATAAATCCTATCTATATAATACTGGCAGTCAAACATAATTTGCCATAGGTATCATGACACAGTACAGACAGGTTTCAATATTATCTGAAATCTAAAGCAACCAGCTGAAAATGCCAGGCAGTCATTAGTTCAAGCAAGTTCATTTAAAGCAACTCAGTAGATTATGGATGCCTTACTTCATACAATCCTTCAGTAAGAAATTTATTCTGAAATGTCAAGTCATTTGGATTAGCCATGGAAACTTTTGGTTTAAAAAAAGGTGGGAGAAAGAAGTAATGGTTCTGAGAAAGTGAGCTTGTTAAAATGGGTCTCTTAGGAAAGAAGTCATTGGAGAACTGGAAATTCACATAAGAAACTTCTGATGGAGCTACTAAATCAAAAATATCACTTTAAAAATAACTTAATGGGTGTGCTGAGAGGATATAGCTCGTGTATAAAGTCATTTTTACACATGCACACACACATATGGATATATATAAAATTGCTAATGACTTCATGTATTTCATAGTTATTAAAAGCACACCCCATCTTTAGGATGTGAATCAAAGACATATCCACAGAACTGATAAAAATGTATTCAGAAGATTATACATTCTAATCAACACATCTGCAATAAGCACTTGGATGTGAGAGGTTTCATGTCCTTAGGAACTCCCTGGATAATGATAATTATTAGCACTTATATAGCCCTTTTTGTCAAAGCTAATTTGGCCAGCTAATACTTACAACACCTTTGTGAGGTGAAGGAAGCATCTACTACAAACATACCTTTGAGTTACACATGTAAAATCCAGGACACGGACAGCTAAAAAGTGACAACATAGTTTTAGTTCATTGTGTTGAATGCATGCACTGTCCTCAGACTGATGAGTAGAGTATGCAGCAGGGGGCTTCCATTCTGCAAGGTGCTGAGTGCTTTGGAGAGGTGATCGGCACCTTTAAATTCCATTAGATTTAAACGTACACTAAAGACTTAACTGTCAGCTTTTTAAACATATGAAGGCATTTAAAGATGCAGGAAGGTGACTGCTTAGTTTTTCAAAAGCTCCTTGGTGCCCTATTCCCATTGGGAGTACCATTGCAAATCTAAACCTACATGCCTAAACAGCTGGTTGAGATTTATCGGAAAGCAGAATCCAGCCCACTGTCCATTTCAGTATATGGGAAGGCTCCCTTAGTGCTACATTGGCTATTTGTCTATGTCAGAGTCAGATGAGGAAACTGAGAAGGGGAGCAGTTAAGTGATTTGGCCAAGGTCATATAGCAAGTTAGTTGCACAGCTAGGAATCAAAGTCAGGTTTTCTTACTCCCAATCCAATACTGGGACAGAGCTACATGACATCCCTTCCAACCATCCCTCCTAATTGTTTTATATCACAGCCATGTATGTGGTTCTTTCACTTACACACATTAGGCTGACAGACTTAAAAAGAGCTCCAGAGTGTAAATCAGGAAGGAAAGGAAAATATCTGAGCTTGTTAGCTAAAAATATCTTATTACTTTCTCAGGGAAAAACATTGTGTCTGATGTTAATGTGCATGTCCAGATTTATCTCACTGCAGTCGGAGAGAGAACATTCTGAAAGTTGGTGTTTACATGCTCTGAAAGCCAATGATTCCTCCCCCTAGCACTGCAGGAAAATTCTGCTGTGATATTCTGACCTTTCTCGAATAGACTGTTAAAAATACAAATTCCTTGTAATATCAGAGAAAATTTTATGTCTCACTTGTTACTGCTCTGTAAGGCATTGTTTTCAGCTGGTTTTAATGATTGGTCCCTGCGTATTTTGCAATAAAAATGTTCTTTTTCTTAACACATCTTACAGGAACAGTACACTAGAATGAGTGAGGCCAGTCCAGAGTAATGCTATGCGTAATATTTTATTTATATTTTTATGTAAACATAATTTGCTTTGTAGGCACAATATAACAGAAGCTCTAAAGCAACAAGACAATTAAACAATGTTTCAGTTCACTTCAATCAGGCTTAAGTTAAAGAGAAGGTTTCACAGTTCCTTAAGGCAAAATTGAGAAATAATTTATTTCAAACCAATCAATCAATTATCGAGAGAGAAGTTGCAACTGACAGTGTTAGCAAGTAGTAAATGCAAATATTTGTTAAGACCACGAGCAGGTTTTGTTCACTAACAACAGCCTACGATCATTTTCTTCTGAATAGCCTATAACAGGCTAGCCAAAGGAGATGCCACCTTTTGTGAAGTTTCCATAAACTGTTAGGGCTAGTGGATCAAATTCTGCTCTCACAGCCCAATCCTGCTTCTAATGAAGCTAACTGCAAAACTCCCATTCATTTTAATGGAAGCAGGACAGGACCTTAGTCTAGATTTATAGCAGTGTACAGGAGAGTAGGAGTTAGGACATGTTAGGAGAAGGTGGGTCTCGAAGAAAGTCATTGTATCTAGTAGAATTTCTCCAGACCTTTAAGGTGGTGTTTTGGAGCTCAGAAACTGGTCCTAAATTGGCATGAGTTGCATCAGAAGTGGTTTTGCCTCACTAAAATAACCAGAATGGACAAGAAAAATGGTTTCCTTTGATCACTGTCCTCTACTTTTTCTACCGATACTCTGGGAACATTAACTTTTATTTTAAGTGCAGCCCCACCAACACTGTGGTATTAATAGAAGAACGGGTTTGTTACTCTGCTTGCCCTAATTCTCTACAGGCCTTGAGAATGCCACTTTACTGCCAGCTCAGGGTTACTAGCAATATTGCTCAGCTTGGTGCCAAATGAAAACTGATGAATTATTTTTTAGGTTGCAGGACAAAATTGCTACAGTAACTTTTAAGCAAACATAACCGACCATTGTTTGTACTGTTGTCATCTTATGTGTGACAAAAAATAAATGGTGATTCCTTTAAAGGCCCAATTTAGCAGTCTCAATGCATGCAGAATTCTCACTGAATTCATTTTGTCTGCATATTGATGGCAAACTTGGGCCTAATGTGGCACTAATAATTTAGATAAACATTGGCATGACAAGATACAAATGGCTGAAGTTCCGCATTAAATTCTATAAAAACACCCCTGAAATTCTGTGTCATATTTCAACAGCAGCTTACTTGTGGCATATTTCTCTATAAACTATTTGGCCTTTTTTCATTATTTGTAATTTTTTTCAACTCACGGCAAACTCATTTAAAATGAACTTTCTGCCATAGTTAACTAGTATTATAGCAGCAACTGCATGAGCACAAAATAAAGAGATGGACATTAATACTCTGGTATCATTGATTAAACAGGAATAGAGAAAGAAAGAAGAAAAGACAATCTTCTAAAACCACATACAAAAGTCATCCAGACCTATCTTTCCCATCACATTAAGAAAAGCTGGAGAAACCCATTTTTCATGTCAATCACTACTTAATGCTGATAGGTTTAGGAGATCAAATAACTTGGCATATAGGAGAAGTGTTTTCTTTTGTGAGAAAGACATTAAATTCAAGAGGAAGCTGTCAGAATAGGACATCTTGGGAACATTCCTTTACTGCTTCTATTGTGAGTGGCTGCAGTGTTTTTTTGTTTTTTTTTTAAGATTGGGTGGAAGAATTGACTAGCTGCAACTTGGGTAAGTGGAAGATGGGGACAAGCGTATTTGTTTCAGTGTCATGTTTTGTGTTTCTTTTCATTACTGGGAGGTAGATATGCTACACATTCTTAAGGGCTTGATCTTGCATACATTTCTGCATGTGAATACTTTATGCAAGGGAACAGATCTTCCATGGGATTACTCATCTATGTAAAGTTATTCATGCGCATAAGTGCTGATGAAATTGAGGCCTAAAAGTTGTGAGCAAACCGATTCATCTTTGTAGGAATTTGGACCATCACTCAGCTTTTTAGTTCACTAGTGACTTCAGAAGTGTAAACTCAACCAACAAAACAACATCTATTCCATGTGCTGAACAACGAGCCTACTATTAGCCATCCATTAAATAATACAACAAATACGGTTGCTTCAGCTTTTGGACACAGCCAACTCAAATTAAACCTTGGGAGGAGTTGTTGAATCAATAGTAAATTTGGTAACAGTTTCATATAGTTAAGAATCACTGGGCAGAAAAAGTAGTCCATTGACTTTTCTTTCAAGTAATTTAAAGGGAATGGTACATAGGGGGACCAAAAGTAAGCATGGCACTTGGCACCATGGATCAATTTCCATTTAATTTGTAGTGCTGATGACTAATGTGGTTACACAATACTAATTAAAACCACCTAGTAATGACTTCTGGCACATTATCTAGGTTTACAAATGAGGTATTTTTAAAAACTTAAGCTAGAACTTATGAGATGAATAGCACAATCCAGGGAAATAGAATTTGTCTTCTTTGTAGCTTATTTGTGGTTCACAAAGAAATGCTATGTTTTGGCCTTCTTTACTGAAAGTCCACAAACTGAAAGACCTCCCTCCAATTACTGCAGCATACCAAACAATGGCAGAGAATTAAGGGGAAAAAAAACCATGACACAATAAATTCACATGAGGAAAGATGCCCATCTAAAATTACACAGTACGTTAATAAGGCTTTTAGATAGGAAAAGAAAATCAAAGGGACTCCTACAGACTGGCCGTCACACTATGGAATGTCATAATACTGCACTGGATGGGAATGGCACTTGAGTTCAAAACAACAATGATCAACAACTTATAGCTCAGCTGGCTGCAGACAAATACAACACACACTGTACTACAGCATTTGTTCACTGATGCACAGAATAGATTTCCCAGTCTTGTTCCCTTCTACTCAATCAATCTTTCTGATTTTCCCTGCCCCTCCATTCTTATGGGTTACTGGATGAATGGCATGCGTTCTTTATTCTCATTGTCCCCTTCATGGTCCTCCTCCTCTTCTCCGGCTTCACTTGTCTCTGTGCTGTCATTGGCCATCTGTAGAAAAATATGAAGGAAATCAGGATGTTTATGGTGTTGCTTCAGCTCATTATTAGTTCAACTCACCTGATAAGGTGATGTTGAAAATAAAAAAAAATTGTTAAAAACTGAAAATGCACATTTTATCCGTGAAAAAGATTTGTCTGATGTACAACAATTTCTGTGTAAAATCATAAACAATTCTCCAAAAGGATTACACTGCTGAATTATTTAGCAAGGACTGCTGTGTATGATAGTGGTGCAATTGGGTTTGTGTATTGACAACAAAACAACATCAAGGCTCCCATATATGAAAGAAAAATGGGTGGGAGGTTCACAACTTGCATTCATCATCCATTTTATGAATCCTTCAGAATCAGTTGTCACAGCAGATACTTCGGTGAGTGTGAATAGATGGCATCTGGTCCAGTCCTACAAATATTCAAGAACGCACAGTGTCTTGGGAAAGCACAGAATGGTTGTTTGATTTGTACAAATACAGGTTGAACCTCTAAAATCCAGGACACTCTGGTCCAGCAGGACCATGAATATTGTTGGCCCACAGCGCCCCTGCTGGCCAGGTTCAGAAGCACAGCCCAGGCTGGGCTAGCGGTGGGGAGCAATGCCCTGGCCAGGACTGGCAGCAAGGAGAGCAGACCCAGCCACGGCTGGAGGTAGCAGGGCCAGCGGCCAGGAGCGCAGCCTCGGCTGGGGCTCGCACAGTGGGAAGCATAGTCTCAGTTGGGGTTGGTGCGGTGCAGGAGCGCAGTCCTGGGTGGGACTGGCAGCAGGGAGTTGAGCCCCAGCCAGGGCTGGAGTCAGCTGGATGTGCAGTCCAGGCCAGCACCAGGGTAGTGGGGTGCAGCGCCTACCAGGACTGGAGGCAGCAGGGCTGGCCCCATCCAGGGCTGGCACGATGGGGGATGCAGCCCTGGCTAGGCCTGGCACAGTGTGGGGCTGGAGGCCGTGGCAGGCAACAGGGAGCCCAGCCCCACTCGGAACCAGAGCCCTACAGCCAGGTAGGGAGCCTTGACCTCCCTTCATCTGGCAAACTCGGCTGTTCAGGATCCTCACTCCCTTTGGTGGCCCAGGCTGTGTACCCCACTGACTCCAGCCCTCAGGTCCCGAGGGTTCCAGACAAGGGGTGGTCTGACCTGTATAAGGCAATTTTTTAAAGGACCACTGGTTATGTGAATGTGCATATACCTGCTGCCATAAGGCAAATATGTACGGAATCAACACTATCATCACACAAATACAAAGTGATTTAATAATGCTAGATTTCTATGGAATAGTGCAGGGATAATCTCCAGTTTGTACATAACCACACAAAATATTAATCCATAGACGAGCACAGCATCTTTTTTCCAGATGAGATGGTTATTATATGTTGTGTAAATAGCAAAGATGAAACAGATGCTTGCCCTGCATCTTTCCAATTTGTACACAACTGTAGTAGTTTTACATATTCCATGAGACATCCTTGTTGTATTCATCTGCATAGACCATGGATATTGCATTTTCTTGCTAGCTAAGACTATCCTACTTAGGACATAGCGAAATCCTCATTTGACTTTACAGAAATTTTCTAAACCTGAATGAAATAAGGAATGAAAACAATATCTTCAAGCTTTGATTCAGTTTTCTGCATATAGTTTACAATAATCCACAATGGAGCATTCATTAGTGGGCTACAGAGGTCAGCCTCAGAGGGGTGTATTGCACGAGGGCCTCAATATGTCAATAATGCATGCCTTGGAATGGCTTATTGCAGTAAAGAACCTGACTCCTTAGTTTCACAACAAACAGCTTACTTGGAAACATACTTGGGGAAAGAAGGCAGTTTTACAATGTATTCTTCCACTTTTTGAAAACCAGAAGAATAAGAGGTAACTCAAGGGAAATGGTTACAAGCACTTTTCCCCTAGCGCTCTGAATATATTAGTGGATTATTGTTACTAACTTATTTCTCTCTTTTTGAAGTTCCTTGGTCTATTTGGATCCCTTCATCCTTCTCCTGATACCAAGTCCTGGTGCAGGTAAATGCTTACCTTCCAAGTAGCAGATGAGTTTGCAATAGGATTGCTCTATTGTTCTGAATTAGAACAAAATCATGAAATATTCTAATGCTCATATTGCAGCTTGAGTTCCCTAAATAAGCACAATGATAAACTAAAAACTCTGGAGGAAAAAAAAAAAAAGGAGTCCAGCCAAAAATTATACCTGCTCTATTAGATTGTTGCTAGCTGTTGAAACCCCATGGACATGAAATAAACAAACACAACCTTATTTTAATAGACACACAAGTGACCTTAAGAAATTACTCCTATTTCTGAATGAATTCCTTTCAGCATTGGTAAAAATAGAGCACATAACCTCTCATTTTCTAAGTCTGTAGTTTGCACAGACATTAATGGCAGTCAGGCACGTGTACTACCAAGAGAATAGATGGCTTAATATGTATTAATGCAGTATTGGAGACTCCTCTTTTCTAGCTCTTTATTGCCGTGCTGTGCTTTACAGTTTTAGGACTCAGTTCAGTCCTCAGTCTGGTGTCAAATACTGTCTGGTTTCCATGTGTGAGAAGCCAATAGCCTCTAAGTCAAGTTTCCTGCTGCCTTTGAGTAGATTAGGGCCCAAACTGGAATCCTACATCCAAATCTCAGCTCTCCACATGGGGAGAACTTCAGATCTGAATCCAAACTGCATTTTAGGCCCATTAGTTAATTTATCTAGTTAATTCGTTCCTGCTTTCTTTCAATCACTCTTTCCAATATCAACAGACAACGTCTAGGCTTGATCCTTCTGATTTCCCTCTACCAAATATGCTTTGTAACCTTTCACTCCCAGTGTCTTTATGTGCTAGGCTCGGTCTGACCACTACATTTAGTTTCAGTAGATCCATCATGTCCATTCTGTGCCAGGTGCTGTTGAGTAACAAGTACAATTATTATTACATTAAATTTTACAAGCATGACTTCGTATCTTTCCAATTTGATTGAGGTCGAAAGGCAAAATAGAAGCATACTGAGCATTTTCAACAGAGTTTAAAGAAATCACTAGCTGGTTCCTAGCCAGACACATCCTGTCCTTTATACAGCACTGCAATAGCTATTATGTGCTTTACATAATAGCAATTCCACAGATATGCAGATTTTAAGGAGAGTGTTTATAGGCTAAAGATAAGTTGATTTGGCCTGTTTGGCTTCAATCCACTGCATTAGCTCCACTAACATAGCATTCTAATATTACATTGAACAGCTATTTGTTTTCCACCAGAGGCAGAAATAGATGCGCTGGGTTTCCCCTGCCCTTCCCCCAATCAAAGAAATTCAAATAAGATTTTACCGAAGCAATAATGACTTCTATTTTGAGAAACAGATTCCCATTTTACCTATGACATGAACTGCTATGGTTGTATTACTGCAAATCTTGTTCACAACAACAATTTGTACAGTACCTTACTGTACAAATTAAAGATTGTGATTGTTGGTTCTGGAGTTGTCTATTTAGGTGATATATACCTGGTAGAAACCCACAAGAAAAATAACTAACTCTGAGAGTTGTTAACAACGAGCAATCCTGTTGCACCTTAGAGACTAAAGACTGCTTGTTGTTTTTAAAGTTACAGACTACCATGGCTACCTCTCAGACTTTTCTAAGAGTTGTTGACACTGTAATTTGTATGATGACAGTTGGTATATACTCAGTATTTTTCACTCACTAATGGAGTGGGTGCCTTCTCCACATCCAGGATAAGTTTTCCTATATTGCCCCGGTCATGGATTCTTTGCATGGCCTCCTTCACCTGTAAGAAAAAAAGTGTTACATTACAAGGATGCATATAGAAATCAGATTTTTAAATTCTTACTCAAGAGACAGTGAGCCGCATGGAAAATGCTATTCTTCACGATGCTTCAAGTTGTCCTTCAAAGCAAAAATGAGTAGAATTAGCCAGGAAACTTTTTCCCATTCTGTGACATAAATTGGTCCTATCCTTCATTGCAAAAAGAGAGACACCTTTCAAATGTCATTAAAAACCAAAGAGAGATCTCTGCCAGAATAACCAATAGCCCTATGTTCAAGGCACTCATGAAGGAGGTAGAAAGGTTTAAGTCACTTCTACAACTCTGACAGAATAGGGATTTCAAGCCAGGTCTTCTACAGCTGAGGCAAGTGGCCTAATCAGTAGGCCATTAACTATTCTGAAATGACTTTTTCTCTCACTGACTGTCCCCTCTGATTTTAACCAGAAATTCTATCATGGACCTGAAAGGCCCTTCTGAGAAAAGTTTCATCAAAGTCAGTACATTCCTGTAAAAAAGTTTTAATGAACTGATACAACAGAAAACAACAAAAACAACCTAACAAAAATGTTTTGTGAAAAGGCTCCTGGCCAGCTCTATTTAGATTATAAATACTTGGTGACATGGATTCTCTTTTGTCTAGTACCTAACCCAGTGTGATCCTGGTCTTAATCAGGGACTTTACATGCTAGTATAATATAAATAATCAACATTGAGGAGTCCTGTGGCACCTTAAAGACTAACAGATATATTTGGGCATAAGCTTTCACGAGTAAAACCCACTTTGTCAGATGCATCTTACATGTTAGTCTTTAAACTGCCACAAAGCTCCTCGTTGTTTTTGAAGACACAGACTAACAGGGCTACCCATCTGAGACAAATAACTAATTATACTCTGGTCACCAGACTTGTGAACTAACATCTACAAGTAGTGATCAGTCAGTAATTCCCAATGAAAAAGTTCATTCTGCCTCTTTTTTTCTTTGCAGAATATCTGTAAGCAGACTGTGTTTTCGCTGACTAGATTCGTTACCAGAGATGTAAAATCCCATTAAACCAGTTAATCAGATAAATGTTTATGTTCAATCGGTTAATCATTTAAATAGGGTTGGGTGGGGGCCTGGCCTGCTGTGGATGGCAGGGCTGGGGTGCCCCTGCTCGTGGTGCACTGCTCTGGCAGAGCCATCGGTTTATTATAACCAGTGAGTATTCACCTCCCTATTCACTACTCAGTGGTCTCCAACCTTTTTAACCACAAGATCACTTTTTGAGTTTAAGGGCAATGTAAGATCTACCTCAAACCCAAATACCCTTGCCCCACCTCCTTTGTGCCCCTTCTCCGAGGCCCTGACCCTGCTCACTCGGTCCTCCCTTCTTCCCTCCCTTTCACCAGGTAGGGGAAGAGGGTTGGGGCACAGCCTCTGGTCTTTGGGCTAAGGGATTTAGAGTGTGAGAGGGACTCTGAGCTGAGCCTGGGGCAGGGAGTTGAGGTGCAGAAGGGGGTTCAGAGTACAGGCTCTCTAAGGGAATTTGGGTCCCACAGGCTCAGGGCTAGGGCAGGGGCTTGGATTGTAGGAGGGGTTCATGATTGGGGTAAGGGTTTGGAGCTGGCTCCAGACGGACACTGCTTACCTCAGGTGGCTTCTTGATGGTGGTGCAGTGGGGCTAAGGCAGGCTCACCCCTGCCCTGGCTCAACACCACTCTCAAAATCAACCAGCAAACTCCCTCCATTCTAGATAGAATACAGGGCAGAAGAGGGGGGGCACCCTGACATCAGCACCCCCTCCTCTCCCTTACCTGCTCTGTACTGCAAGCAGGAGGCTCCGGGGGGGTGGGGGGGGGGGAGAGGGGGGGAAGCAGCAGCTCCAAGGCAAAGGGCAGGAGGTGCGCAACAGTGGGGAGCTGAAGTGCTGTGCTTGATAGCCTGGCAGCCAAATCAGTCAGGATCACCTGTCAGAGGCTCCAAGATCTACTGGTTGGTGACCACTGCACTACATGAATATATTTAACCACCACATTGTCAATTAATATGTTCTGGATTTCAAGAAATACCCTTTTTTGCGTGCAGGAGCAAAGCATAGTTGTGACTAATCCCATAATTTAACCCCTTAGTGCATAAGCAGTGTAAATTCCCAATATTTTTTGGGTCCTTCAGAGATCACTGAAACTGAAAATAGATATTTAACAGCTGAATGTAATTAGTACATATGAGCAAGCCCCTCGGCACACCACTGTGTTGGAGAAAAGCTTATTTTGATGTATGAAGTTTCAGAACTCCTGGGAGCGATGTATTGATGAAATGGAATACTACGTTTGTGTGTGTTTTACTGGCTATCTGATGCATAAAATTGCAGACATTATTTAATAGTCAAGGATTGGAAGAGTAGACACTTTCTTCACTTAAATGCTGGGAAACTTCAGTAACTGTGAACATTGCATATAAATGGTGTTTCATATCACTGTCACTTCATTTTTTTTGCCAGAACAATGGGATGTGTTGAGGCAAAAAAGTAAAACACAGAATGACATGTTAATAAGATCTACCACCTGTGAGACAGCTTTATTACATTATTAAACAGGCTAGCATGCAAGTTTGAAAATGAACATTGCTCCAGGAACAAATAAACCTTGCACTACATTTAAGGGTATAAATCAAGACCTGGATACTTAATGTGGTCAGTTAGGGCCCAAATATAAATGTAGATGGTTAACTTTCAATGTCTTTGCTTAGTTCTTTAAAAGTGCCTAAAACAGTAAGGCTACCAACTTCTACTGAAATCCAATGAGACCTGGCCCCCTAAGTCCCTTATTAAATGCCAGTCCTATCTTTGAAAACTGGAACCAGTGAACTCAATTCTGCTACATCCCAAATGCTTCCCAATAGAAAATGTTTGACTTTAAAAATCTGAGAGAACATGAATGGATGCATTTATAATGTAAACAAATGTACTACAAATATGAAAGGGGTTTCAATTAATGACACTGCTGTAACTTAATTTTTGGAAATCTTCTATTTCTTCAGGAATCCCAGATGCTTTTACCAGAAGGCGGAATGTTGACCTTTTAATCGTGTTCATAGAACCACACTAGAATTATTATACAATGATCAGTAAGCCCAACTACCCTGTTCGGCTTTCTGTACTGAGCAGGACACATTCTGCAAGCCTAGGAATTCTTTCTAGAACAACCAACAGAATCCCTAAAGAAGAAGCAATTTCTTATATTTTTAAAACCTTTTCAGCTAAATCTATTCTTTAAAAAGGCTACAGAACAATATAAATAATCTAAATGAATAGAATAGAACTGAAGGAAGCAACAAACACGTGCCCACCAGCTGAAACTTATCACCAGAAATGTCATGCTAAAAGCAAGAGTGTACATTTATTGTCATCTGCACCACCTCACATTCAGTGAGGCAAATTTGGAAAAAAAAGTGCTTTCCCAGCATATTTTCCCATGCACCGTATTGGGTTTAAGACTCTGGAGAAAGGTTCAGGTGTGTTTCTAGGATACCCTTACGTAGCTTGCAAATGCAAACAGCAGGCGGGAGGAGAATGGAGCAGTACAGTTTCTAAAGACAATATTGGATATGGGATCCAGGTGGAGCAATTAAGAATATTAAAAAAAAAAAAAAAAAACACGAAACTTGACAAAGTTTGAAAGAGGTGCTATAATTTCACACTCCAAAATCTATACATGAGAATGTCATTTATAACTTGCTTGCCTAGCCAATGGGCCTGATTCTGCCCTTAGCTGTACCGATGCAACTCCATTTACTACATAGTATATGAAGCAAGCTGCTGTAAAACTCATGCAAGTAGAACACTTTCCAGTCTATGGCTGCCAAAAGTTCATATTTGTCATATAAGGCTGCAACAACTTGTTTCCTCGTGGTGCTAGGAAAGGAAAAAACCAAACCAACCATTTTTTGCCACTTGATCTCACAGCTGTTGATATTTATTATAAGTTATTCAAATGAGAGCAACCTGTGGGGATGCCTCTCCACTGCACATCAGTGCATCCTGGTAACAGTCACTCCAACACTGAGGATTGGGTTGCAGATGCTGCCAGAGAATGTTTACTATATTAAAAATGGTGTCCGTTGTGATAGGTCAAGGGATAGGGTGTATGAAAGCAAACCGGACAATATTTTGTGCTTAAACCACCACTGTGGTATTGATTTGACCTCCAAGAGGCTCACCAGAGAGAAAAATGACCATCACAGGGACATTACACAGCTTAGTACTGGCACCAAATAAACTTTTTCAAGCACTCAAGGACAATAAGGAAAGGCTGCCATTGCTAATGCTGCCTTGAAGTACAATATGAAGTATGCCCTCCTGTGTAGCAGGAGGAGATACTGATGAGTAGGAAACTGCAATAAAAAGAACCCCTGGAGTTCTCTCATGTCAGTCCAGCCTCACAGAAACCTATTTCCCTCTTGCTCCCCACTATGAGAATGGTAGCTGGGGGGAGCAGAGGAAGGAGAAACATGCATTGTGAGGTGGTAGATGTAGGTGAGAATGTATTGAAGGTTAAATCCTGATTGTAGCTCACAAGAGTTGCACTGGTGGTTTATGTCCTTGAGTAGCTGTTTTAAACACAATTTTTGTTCATTTAATTTACGCACACACATATGCGAGTCATCTCATCCCATCCATTTTAAAGTAGAATTCCTTAATGAGGCCTAGATAGGCAGAATTAAAAATAAATGTACAAAAGCTATGTAAGAGATGGCCTCTGGTGAAAGAGCCTATCCTGGTATATTTTCCTGGGAGGGCAGGGAGGGGTATATTATGTTTGGGAGCTTAGAACTGCTGCTGTTGGATCAAAGCCATTTCTGTCCATCTGAATTATGTAGCATACTGAGAACAGCAACACTTACTGTCAATGGGCCTTGGTAGAAGAGGAAGGGCAGAAATGTATTTGCATTAAAGGTCAGAGGATGTTCTGAAATAGGTTTTATGACAGCTGTGTTCTTTAGAGGTTTAGAGAGCTTGACAGCTGCATCAAATCTTCTTCAAGACCACCATGTTGTCTCCATAAAAAACACAGTTTGATTTGGTGTCCTGTTTATTACTTATTAGCTTTTTCATTTTCATAATGTCACATCCCCCCCAATCTTTTGACTGTGAATTATACCCACCGTCGCTGAACAATCAGTCCGGAATTTGGAACCTCTTTCCTCACCCGAGCCAAGGCAATTATCTTAATCAACAACTGCAGCTTGTGGAAAACTGCCTGATTTAATACTCTCATCTCTTGCCAAATTAGATTTCCTCATTCTTCTTATGAAGAAGTTCAAGCAACATGTTGTGTCGCTGAGTCTTCAGACATTATTTATGCAAAGAAACACTCCAAAAATTATATGGAGACACCATCCAAACTGAAAGCAGAAAAGTGAATGGGAAATCCAGGCTGGCCAGAAGTCTTATGTCTTAGAGTCTGGGGATTGACCAGAAGACATTGTTTGTGCTTTTGAATACCTAAGCTCTACATTTCTTTAGGGAGAACCTGAACGATTCTACATTTTCAAAACAGGATTTCTAATTTAGAAAATCCATTAGGATAGATTTGATCTGAGACATTTAAAAATTAGACTTCACAAAGTGCTGGAAAGATGTCCTCTAGTGAAGAATCCAGCATGACAGAAGGTTAGATTAGATCAGCAACTTGGTTTTTTTCCCTCCATCTCTAATTCCTGTGATTTCTGTAAACAAAACCTTGGGACTTTTAGAAACAGTGAATATCATTTGCTATACATACACACACACTCCCATAATACTGGTTCACAGCTTTCTGGTTTTCCTATTGGACTGCTGAATGTCATTAATGCTTCATTTGTTTCCCGTCCCCCCAGGCAAGGATGTTCGTGCTAATGAGAATTCTGACAATGATTGATTGTGTCTACAGCTGTATGCAAACACAGAAGCTATGCGGCACTGCATGGCAACTGCAAGCAGGATGCTGCTCTGCTTCACAGTGTCAAAACCCAAAACCATTTAACCACCATTTAATTAATAAAACCCTTATACTGCACGTGGTGATCGACTCTGGTCCCTTACATGAGCAATAAAAAAGAATCTCACACAGATCCACTCTCTCCCAGATCACATCCAACGCGTAAACCTTTATGTGGCTGATTTTTTGGATGATTCACCAGTTTTAGTATACTCTGAAATTGTAGGGAAAAGATGAGTATGATTCAAATTACGCTATCATTTGACTACTGCACGAAAACCCAAAGTCCAGCATATTCTGATGCCATAAGTTTTGAGGAACTTGAGTTAATTTTGGAGTCATTAATCATGTATCTTGTTGACATTAATAGAATTAACATATCCATGTTAGCTAATGCCAGAATATACCAAAGTGGAAGGCACAGTAATTAAACATTAAACAAACAGCCCACCCTTCAAAATCACCACAGGAAGTTTTAAAAGTATATCCATTTTAAAACAGTTATAATTACAATAGCTGTGCCATAATCAATAGAGTTCCAAGCAAGTTGTCTAAAGAAAATTAATATACAGTTTACATATGCTTAACTAACATATTATTACAGTTCTTTGAAGATGTACAGTAAAGCAGTAGAAATACAAAGTATTGTTACTGTATATTTCCATCTATCAATACTTCGAATCTGTTGGATTATCGTTACAACAAAAGGGCTTATTACCGTATCCCATTAGCTGTGCTGAAGCCCAGTAGCAAAACAACTCATACGTTAGAACTGCAATACTTTTTCATTAAAAATGCACACTATTACACAAGAACCAAAAAAAATTTTTCTCCAGTGACTAGCATACTGAGGCATATTATGGGGTCTGGGATGATTTTACTGTAATCACTCTTTAATGAAGGCCCTGAAAGCAATTATATATGAAAACAAATTAAGAATTTAGCCAAAAAAAAGATAGAGTTAACATAAAAGGTAAAATGTCATAATTCAGCAGGTGATGAACAACACTCTATCCAATTATTCAAATGCACTCTCATGATTAAGCAATTCAAGTACAATCACTTATGGTCTCTCTATTTGAACATGAATAAAAATATGGAATCTATTTCTGATTAGAAATAATGACTTTTTAAAAGGTTGCTAAAGTAATTATCTTGCTCTACTTTATTGCTATCAGTTCTAAAACGAGAACATAATGCAACTAAGGAACCAATTTCCTTGTAGTCATTCCACCTCTTTCAGGAATCACACTATATCAGTGTGGCTACTCACATAGGATTTTATTAAAAATGTTCAGCTGCAGTTACCACGCCTGCAAAACTTCAGTTCCTGATTCACTTGGAATGCATCTCTTCATTAGAAGAAGTGCAAGGTTAAATATAGGTTTGGTTAGAGGCAGCCACTCAAATCAGACATAATTAGTAGTTTCATTTTCTCATTTTCTGATTTTAAAAATGTAGTTGCAATTATATAAGTTTCAGGAACTCTACAATCTTGGAAAACCAGGAATGTTACCATGGAAAAAATAACTTCACAATCTACTATCAAATTGTGAGAATTATTGATACGGTGATTTGAAACTTAATATAGTTTTAACCTTGCATTCTCAGGGACCTTGGCAAAGCTGGTTTAAAATAGTCCATTGAAATAAACAAACGGGTTTTCACTGAAACAAAACATTTTGTAGAACTTCCCTGAAAAATCTGAATTTTTGTTAGAAAATTGCTAGGGGGTTTTGTTATTTTTCAGCTGCAAAATTTCAGTTTTTAGTTTCCTCGGTATAGTTTTTCAGGGAAAAAGTTGACATTTTCCATTGACAAATTTGACAAAAATAAGGACATCTTTTCATTAACATCATTTTATTTGCAGAACCCATCCTATGCCCTGACCTCACATTTTCCATCCAGTTTTAGACTTCGATGCTGTCCTTGTACTTATGGATCAATCCTTTCAATGTGTTCAGCATCTTCAACTGCTACTAAAACAGGAGGAATTGAGGGAGCTGTGTTTCTTGCAGCTGGTGCTTCATTCATGCATTTTGGTGAGATCCCAATTCAGGAAAGTGCTTAAATCTCAAATTCAAGCATATGCTGAAGTAGCCTTTATGAAAAGGGATGCTTTCCTAATCTGGTTCTAATGGTTTAGGGACATTTTATGCCTACAGCAAATAATCCAGAATCATTACTCCATCTCTGCCTCTTTATTTTCTATCCTTTCAAGCCCATCAGCTATTTTGCATTTTGAAAACAAGCTCCAGCAATCATCTCTGCTGAGGTGCTCATTGAGGTTCGCTAATATTCAGTTTCCTTTGGAATTTTATTAAGTGCACACCGTCATTACAGTATAACCAAAGCAATTTACTTGCTACCTATACAGTAAATGTTTAATAATTTGCTATCCAAATGGAAAAAATATATTTCTAATTATCTCTGGTATCATTTTGCAGAGTGGAAATTAAGTGCAGCTTTCCTGTGAAACAATGAATAACGCAACATAATTATCAAGCGTGTCTTGTGAAATCCTCTTTTGAATATTATTTGAATCAAAAGGCTCCCTCTGTTACACTGCTCAAATTCAGGAACAAGCCCTTGGGTAACTTAGAAAGAAATCTCCATGTAGCTGAATGCAGAAACATATTCAAGTCAAAGTAATAGCAGGCACCATTTGAACATTAAATTGCTCCCTGTGACAACGTATCGCCCAAGGGGGCTTTAGATCCATGTTAGTAATGTGGATGTTTGGTACAAAGATAACACATGCAGCATATCACGGGAGAGAAAATGTCTCTGTGAGATCATCAAAATAAAATTGTTTTATCATCCTAAATGAAGCTGATCAGCTCAACAGTAACCATAGATTTTATAAAACTTACTTTTGGGGAGGTCTACACAGCATGTGGGAACTCAGGTTCTGAAAGGCTGAGGGGGAATGAGTCTGAGACCCCAAACTCCTACCCAAGCTGCAATGGCAAGGCACCGCTTACACAGGGCTAGTGCAAGCTCTGCTATCACAAGTATGTGGACCCAGGCTGGGAGGCTTGCTCCCAGATTCAGTGTAAACATGCCCAGTAAGACTCTCTATATTGTGGGAATAGGAGGCGGTTGATGCAGAGGCATGATTCAATATGCTTCTCCCTTCACTGGGCAAACATCAGCCAATGGCTCAAACTGACATCCACAGGTTGTAACTTGCCATCGTTAAGCCTTTCATATGCTCCTCCCTCCATACACACCTCCTCCTATAAGGAGGCATGTTTACTTTGGGTTGGTGGAGGAGTTTTGTGCTAATCATCTATAATACGGATTCCATTCCCTGGGTTGCCCTAGTGTAGATTATTCTTCAGGAGGCTGGAGAGAAACCCTACCAGAGGACACGAATACCTCTTTCCCTCTTCAAGTGACAAGAGCTGCAGTGTGACATGCTGACTAACCCTGTAACCTCTTCCCTAACTCTTCAGTGCAGTTTCCTCAATATTAGTGCTCCACCATGAACTAGAAGAAGTTGCAGGATACCATCACCTAGCTGCCGCCGCCGCCTCCTTCAGTCCCTTAAAGTGGTCCCAACTAGATATTCATCCACAAGACAATTGTCCACCAAGAGAGTGTCCAAGCTTTGCAAAGTCAGCCTTGTGCCAAAGGCTGGTGAGGTTCTCTGAACTTTTCATGAATCTTAACAAAAGTGTCATTGGGGCACGTGGATGAAGGTTTGGCCAGTGTTGACTGTTTCTCAATAGGTCTGTCCATTCCTGCTTTGAATTTGGCCCAGCCCACAAGTGGAATTAGTTAAGAACACGAGACTGGAAGAAACCTTTTGGGTCACCAAGTCCAGCCTCCTGCTATTGCTGGTGCTCCCATCACATAATCCCTTCCATAAACTGATACAGTTCTTTCTTAAAGTCAGTTAGGTTCCTTGCCCTCACTACTAATGGGAGACTGTTTCAGAACCTCACTCTGACTGTCAGAACCCTTCTACTTTTCTGTGTAAACATACTCCTGGCCAGTTCCTTCCCATCAGTTCAGTAGTCTTAAGATAGAAGGGACATGGGACAACCGTTCTTCCCGTATAAGCACTAATCTCACATTTCAGTGAGATGGCAGCCACCACCTCCAGCAGGATATGAGAAAACGCAATTTTCAAAAGTCTTCTCCATCCCACAGGGGGCGCTGTGGATCACACCACCATTTTTTTTGTAACCCAGCACCTAACCCAGCTATCTCTTTATACTCGCACTTCATCTAAATGTTGCTGCTTCTGTAAGATCCAGTCTTTTCCTCTATTTCCACAGCAAAACTACTCATCCAAACCCTCATCTTGTCGTGTCTTGACTACTACAACATCTGACTGCATGGTCTTGATAAACACCATCTAGATCCACTCTTCTTCTTTTATCCTTCTAAGCTTTCCTGCACAGAACATCTGCAAGGTTCACCATCCCAGCTTTGCTTCCCTTCCACCAACTCCCCCCACTCCTTGCATCCAACACAAAACAAGTTTTCCTCACATTTACGGACTGTCACGGCACATCCCTCCACTACTTATAACCTCTTATATGCTACTGAGCCATCAATCATTGTCTTCTCTGACAAGGCCTGTCTTCATCACCTAGCAGTCCAAACACATACTTTCTCCCATGCTGCCACTTGTGCAGAACTGGAGCGCCCCATAAAAATATGCAAAGTCACTAATTTAGAGGCCATTAATACTGGCTGTCTTAATGGTCTTCGAATTTCTCCTTCAGTTACTTCTGTTACTATGCCTACAATACTAGGCTGACATGTTGCTTGGTACCACAATCATAATCATTTCACCAGTACACAGTGCTCTCCAACCAGCTTGTTGTTGTCTCCTTTCCTATACTATGCTTGTAACTCTTTGAAGCAGACTCTATCTTTTCATTTTATATATGTATGGTGTCATGATGCCCTCCTCCAGTTCTAAATGTGGACTTTAGACACTACTGCAATACAAATAAGTAATAAATAGTAATATCGCCATTTTATATCTCACAGTTATTTTATATAACATCAGTTATAGCCTCTAACACAAAACCAGAAAGGAATAATAAAATGAGGCACTAAGCTTTGTGCAAATGTTAATGGCTGTCTTGAGATTCCCTTTGTGCCAGTCATATACCCTTGGAAAACATGGCAAGAAATCAGCTAGAATAAACACAGCCTTTGGAAGTATGCTACAACAATAAAAACCTAAACCATGTAACCATCTGAGGCAGGACCATAGTTTTGCTCCATAGCTAAACAGGTCTCTGATTATTGCCAGCAGATGCTTGGCTGCTTCAGGATCCCAGGAGAGAGCAAGAGAGGGGATATTTTAAAATATTATATATAATACATAGTCTGGCAAAGAGACAAATGAATTTTGCTAAAAGCAACACATTCAATGTAGATTTAACAGAAGTGTACATTTTCAGTTCTGCTTGTTATTAAAAAAACAAATCAACAAAACTCAATCCCAAATCCCACAGCCCAGAATAAAAGGAGAAGGATAGTTTTATGGATAAATACCAAAGAACACCAGTTCCTGGTTCATTTCCTGGTTCTGTCATAGACTTCTTGGGTGATCCTGGGCAAGTCATTTAACCTCTCTGTGCCTCAGGTTCTTCATCAGCAAGTGAGAAATAATAGTTCTCTACCTGCAGTGGCTCTCAAGCTTTCCAGACTGCTGCACTCCTCTCAGAAATCTATTTATCTTACATACTCCCAAGAGTCACTGCATTTAAAAAGTACTTGCTTACAATGTACTTAGACATAAATATAGAAAAGAGTGTTGCAGACATACTGTTACTGAAAAATTGCTTACTTTTTCATTATTACAGTTCAATTTTAAAATACGGCAATTGGAATATAAATATGGTACTTATGTCAGAGTACAGTATGTAGAGCAGGGGTGGGCAATAAGGTTCACCAGGGTTAGCCCTTGGCAGCCTGCCAGATGCTTTATTTACCTGCGTGACACCATGAATGGCCGCTCGTAGCTCCTGTTGGCCTTGGATCGCTATTTGCAGCCATTGGGAGCTGCAGGAAGCGTTGTGTACCCATTTATTGCTTCCCACAGCTCCATTGGCTGGGAACAGTGATTCACAGCCAATGGGAGCTGCGAGGGGCCGTACCTTTGGATGTGCAGGTAAATAAAGCAGCTGGTGACCTGCCAGGGGCTAACCCTGGTGAACTGCATCTGGCCCATGGGCTGCTTATTGCCCACCCCGATGTAGAGGGATATAAACAAGTCATTGTATGAAATTTGAGTTTGTACTGACTTCACTAGCACTTTTTCCACAACCTGTTGTAAAATTAGGCAAATGTCTAGATGTACCTCCTGGAAGACGTTGGCATACCCCCAAGAGCGATGTGTATCCCTGGCTAAGAGCCACTGTTCTACCTCACCCAGGTGTTGAGAGAACAAATTGTGAAAGTCATTCTGATACTATGGTGATGGGAGTCATCTAAGTATGTAGCCAGAGGAGGGTGTTCTGTTGAACTAAAAAATGTGTTACAAGGAAATAGAAAGCCACAGACTGTGTAGTGATATAAAACAGCAGGAAAGGTGAAAAAATTAGCAGAATATGTCATGATCTCCTGCCAACAGGAGCAGTTTGGCCTAGTGAGTAAAGCACTAGAGTGGGATTCAGGAGCAGCTCTATTCCTAGCACTGCCACTGCTAGGCCTCCCTGTGCCTCATTTTCCTCATCCTTAAAACCGGGATCCCAATACTGACCTGTTTTTTGAAGTATGTTAAGATCTACAGATGAAAAGTGCTTTACAGGAACTATTACTATGTGAAAGGAAGTTCTGCTACATGGTTAGAGAAGGGGCCTGGGACTGTTTCCTGGTCTGTCACTGATTCACAGTGGGGTCGCTAGTTATCCACTCAGCCTTATTCTGTAGAATGGATAGAGTGTTTAACTACTTCAGAGGGGCATTGTAAGGCTCTCCTGGACAGTGGTTTGGATGTGTTATGTGCAGAGGGGAAAATGCCAGCTGCTTCACTAGGGAAGGTTCATATATTTAACATATAAGGATAAATTCGGCTCCCAGTTAAACCCATTCAGTTTCACTGACCTTAGACAGATTGCATGGGTGTACCAGAAAGGGAAGTAGGAGGGGATAATAAGTCCATGAATCTCTGGACTGATGCTAAGGTTGCCATCTGGTATGTTTAGATTATACTTGCTGGACTATTGGTTTAATAAATATTATGCCTCAAAAGGTACTTCTTTTAGAGGACATATACTGAGATGAGTTTGCTTACCACGCCTGATATTCTAGTAAGGCAGATGCTATTCACTGGGAAGATTTTAAAACTTTCTTTTCTTTTATTTATGTCTTCCTCATCTTCTGTCTGCAGCAAACATTATGGCAGTGGAAGTTTATGCTTCTGTCATAGAAGTCAATGCGGGCTCTTTTTTTTTTTTAATGATACAGTGCTGGAAGAGCATTCCTTACTCATAATTAATTCCTCTCCCGAGCCTGGTGTGGTGCGTCTGAGGAGCCAGAAGCTTAATCATGTCTGCAAATCACATGGCTGGATCTCCATGGTGATAGAATCATGTGGTATGTAAATAGGAGCTGGATGGCCGAGGTTACTTTGGCAACCCGAGTAGCACAGGTAATGATCCAGATCTTGTTCAGATTTATATTCTGAATAAAACGTGTCCATTTTATATTCTGGGGCTGGTCCTATTTTGCTGCTGTTCATATCAGCCCCCATGTGAGCCAGACCCGAGCTACTGTTAGAATTACATCAATATCAGCAATGTTTAGTTAAGCATCATTTATATATAGCAGTGAAGAAAAAACATGCTGCATGTTTTATTTTTATGGGGATACCACTTATGCAAAGCTATAGTATTATAGCTTTAAATAGCACAATAAAGCACCCTGATTTTTATGATTAAAGAAGCTGCCCTGGTCTGTTACAGACTTATGTTGCCGTTAATAAGAGTTGCAGGTTGCATTATAACTGCAGATGTTCCGCTCAGGCTAGAAAGGGAGCTTTATCTTTACTTCATTACCTTGGAAAAAAGCCTAAGGTTTTTAATATAAAGATTAATGTTTTTAGTGTTTTAATAGACATTAGGGATCATGGGCCATGTTTTATCAAGCAGCTACTGTGAACAAGAAAGGACCCATCACTTGTGGTTCCTGTCTTTCTGGCCTCTCTCTCCAGCCCTGAATGTTTATGGGTTTGGCTCTGTAAGAGCCAGGGTACATCTACACTGCACGCTTATTTCGAAATAAGCTCTTCTGGAATAATTATTCTGAAATAGCACGTCTACACTGCAGGGAAGCCTCAAAATTAATCCGAAGCAGGAAAAGAGACTCTTGAAGAATTTCACAAGGATTTTAACAACTTTCACCCCAACATCAACCTCAGCCTGGACCAGTCCACATGAGAAATCCACTTCCTGGACACTACAGTACAATTAAATCATGGACAAATTTCCACCACCCTATACCGGAAACCCACCGACCACTACACTTACCTGCATGCTTCCAGCTTCCATCCCGGACACATTTCTCAATCTATTGTATACAGCCAAGCCCTAAGATACAACCGGATTTGCTCTGATCCCACAGAGACAAACACTTACAAGATCTTTATAGAGCATTCCTACAACTGAAATACCTTCACAAATTGACAGGGCCAAAAAAGTACCCAGACATGAACTACTTCAAGACAGACCCAAAAGAGAAAATAACAGAACTCCTCTTGTTGTTACCCACAGTCCGCAACTCAAATCCCTCCAACACATTATACACAATCTGAAACCCATCTTGGAAAATGATCCCTCGCTCTCAGAGGCCTTGGGGGAAAAGCCTATTCTTGCTTACAGACAACCCCCCAACCTGAAACGAATTCTTTCCGGTCACCATTCTACACAACCGCATCATAAGCATCCAAGAACCCAGCCCTGCAATCAGCCGCGGTGCCAACTCTACCCACGAATCTATACAAGTGAATTCATCACTGGACCCAACAACATAAGCTACCAAATCAAAGGCTCATTTAACTGCATATCCAGTAATTTGATCTATGCCATCAAATGCCAGCAATGCCCCACTGCTATACATATTGGACAAACTGGACAGTCCCTACAGGAAAGAATCAATGGACACAAATCGGATATACGTAAAGGGAACTTACAGAAGCTTCAATCTACCTAATCACTCTTTAAAAGATTTCCAGGTGGCTGTCTTGTCACAAACCAATTCTACAAGCCAAATACACAGAGAGGCGTTGGAATTACAACTTATCCACAAATTCAATTCTCATACAGATAACCTCCTCAATCGAGATAACGGATGGCTGGGATATTATCAACCTAACATTCAATGAAGGTGCCAACTGCTCTTTGTCTGTGTAGAGTCTTGCGTTAGTACCCGTCCTCTCCTTATCTGCTTCTTTTAACTATCCAGTCGTTAAGTGCTTATAGGTTACCAGTTCTGCCTACTTGTTTTTCCCTTTGATATTTTCATACCCTCTGCTCCTTGTTTCCTACCCCCTTCCTTTTTTTCCCCCTTCCTCCCTCTCCTTTCTCCCCTATTTATTTTGGGTCAGCACATCCTAAACTCAAAACTCCGGTCATCTGAAGAAGTGGGCTGTGCCCACGAAAGCTCATGATACCATCTACATGTTTTGTTAGTCTATAAAGTGCTACCAGACCATTTGTTGTTTTTTAAGTTTTTCCCTAATGTAGGCAGGCTTCCCTAACGTAGACATGCCATCTCAATTTACAGCCCCAGGAGGCACTGGGGAGGAATAATTTAGAATGGCCCTGGTGAGGGGCTATTTCAAAATAGCAGCAGTAGAGTGTCTACACACACCTTATAGGCATTATTCCTCATAGAATGAGGTGTACAGACTTTGGAAGAAGCCGTCCGTTATTTCAAAATTTCAAAATAACAGAATGGCTGTGTAGACACTCACATTGTTATTTCAAAATAATGCTAGTTATCTCAAAATAACGTGCAGTGTAGACGCACAGTCAGAGCAACAGAAGGCTCTCAAAAGACAGATCTGCTTTCTTTTCTGTATGGCCACTATCTTCAGTACTGGACAGTGCAGAGTTGCACTGTCCAGGGGGCACTTGTGGGGACATGGGTGTGCATATACACTGAGGAACCACCCCTAAGGAACGTACAGTCTACTCTCCTGCTTAGTGGGCTGCAGCAGGACCCTGGCATGTTTGAGAGAATGTTGCCCTCAATGGGATGCTCATGGCATCACTACATTCCTGGGGGGGTACCCTGACTGATTTCCTTGTAACCCTCCCTTCCCCTCCCCTCCCAGACAATTATCATAGCGCTTTGTTTTGTGTATTTTGATGGACACCTTGAACATTTGGGCAACAAGATACATCAGATTAATATTCCTGTGGGAAACTTTTTGGCTTAGTTTAAAAAATGCTTTTAATTTATCTTGGGAGTTCACATGAATGCTTGACTTTCTTAGGCCAGATCTTCACTACCAACTTTTACTGGTAGAGCTATGCTGAGGTGGGATGTGATCTCTGAGTAGAATAGCTATGAGAGCAAAAGCCCCTTAGTACAGATGCACTTATGGTGGCAGAGTTTTGCTTATGCTTATTTAGCTTGTGGAATGGAATAAGCTATACAGGTAAAAGCAGAGGTCGGTTGGTATAAGCTACATTCATACTAGGAGTGCTTTGCTGGTGTAGCATAGCAGGACAGGTCTATTGGCAAAGCACTGCTCTCATAGACCTGGTCATAATATCAGCTTTGCCACAATCTAACTCACTGAAGTATGGTACTGTGTGTGTTGTGTGGGTAGAGGTAGGGATGGGAAGGGTTAGCATCCTATATAACTATACAGTAATTGCTTTGGCTTGTCCCTTCCTTACTAAAAAGACTCTCAACCAATGTGCTGGTTCTAATGAGCACCCTCCTATACCATTAACTCCAATGGGAGATTGGTGGGCAGGTGGTGGGGGGAAAAAAAAATCAAGACAACATTTTCCACAGTGCACACAGCCAATCGGGACGTACATTGGCTGTGGGTTTGACACAAAAATCAGAGATTGGGTCTCCTCCCTGGTGCTTTCACTTGTGCAAAAATTCTTGGGGACTCTAGAAACTTTTGCCCTGAACGTACATAAACATTAATTTAAGAAATTCAAGCTTAGGAATCCAATTAAAAATATTTGACAAAAATACCAGAAAATGGTTGCAGTTAGTTTCTTTTCTATGTGATGCGAGTAGCTATTATTTATATAAAAATGATCCTGAGAGTGAATTTATAAGATCCACAATCATTTTATCTGCTATGCAATCACCTTCCTGCTCCCCTGGTTTATAATAGCCTTAGAATTACACAGATCTGTTACTCTGACCTTCCACACTGATGGCTGGGCCCGTGTGTGAGACTAGGTAATTTTAAAATTACATTATACACGGAGGTATCACAATTCATGGCTGCATTGAACACATCAGGCCTCTTCTCCCTTTTCCTTGTGCCTGTCAGTTAGGAGAGTGCTTTATTCTCAGTGCCGAGGAACAGCTTTCAACTTCAGAATTGCATTGCCATGACAGCAAGGCTAAAAACAGACCCAAGATGAGAAAAATGTCAAAGAACTAGTCACTGATGCTACTGTCAATTTCTGACTCTCCAACTCTTCCCTCAGTTACTGAAGCCATCTATTAAGTGACATGTCTTCCAGATACTTGGCTAAATTCTGAGAGCTTTACTCTGCTTTTACTCTCCTCACTCTAGTAAGTGGGAGTTTACTTGAGAAAATCCAGAGGAAATGCAGAGTAAAGGGTTTTAATTATATAATAATAGAACTGTCACAGGACCCAAACCTGCAAATCTTTATTCAGGCAACTTGAAGTCAATGGGACAACCTGTGTGAATAAGGCATAAAGATGGCAGGATTTGGCACCTAGTTAACCGTTAACTAGTTGATTAATTCAAAGGGAATTCGCCTCAATAATACCAAGGGAAAATGGGAAAGGATCTCAACATTTCTCTTATGGACTTCAGTGAGAGTACCATCCCTCAGAAGGCATTCAGCACTTTGGAGAGCTAAGTCCTAGAAATGTGGTAGACTTCTTAGGGTAGGTCTTCACTGGTGAAATTACTAGTTTAGGCAGATGTATCCACACTAGCGCCGATTAAGATGTCACACTAAAAATAGAGTTCCTTAATCATGTGCTGCCTTGACCTGGTTTCCTCTCTATGGCGTGATTGTGGAGCAGTATTGCGGACAATAGCTCATGTGGTGAAAAAGCACCCAACTCAAAATGTGGAGGGTGGTCTATGAGGCCTAGATTTGATACAGAGGCAATCCTGTGGTTAAAGACCTGGATATCAGGCAACATCTTCAGCATATGAGAGAATGAGTGAACATGCAAAGCAGCCTTACAGCAGAAATAGCCAGCCTGAGGAAGATCAACTGTGTTGGAGGCAGATAACCAGTGGCACTGGTAGAGCTGTCACAGAGGCACCTACAGCATGATCCCTCCTGTACCAAGAGGTATGGCTGGGACATGCCTGTGTGCTGATGACTTCCTGCTGTATTAACTCTTTGCAGTTGTTAGACCAGCCCTAATTTACACCAAGAGTACAGCTTCAAGTAGATCATCCCCAAGATGTAGGGAGCTCACAGTTGACGTAGTTACTTTTAGACCTCCCTTCCCCATTCAGAGCTGTGATGGATACTTTTTGGTGGCAGCCAAATATATAGGCCATGATGTGCAAACACTCAGACTTCAAAATGTTCAATACATTGGTCCATATGGTTGTGGGTCAGGCTCATCTCCAATTATAATCTATTTGGGGTTGAACCATGGAAGAAACTCCTAGAACAGGTTGTTTCATGTACTAATCCTTGCAGCTCAATTAAATGCATATTTGAAGCACCATTTAGACTCTTCCTACGGAATCTACATTATAAGTATTGAGAGCATTTACAGCAGGAAATAAAGCTTATAGTATTCTTCTGGAGAATTGACTCACACATAGTAGAAAATGGCATAGTGTAATTAAAATAAGACATTTTATGCTGTTATCGACTAGCAAAACAATGTATCCATGTGATAGTGCAAGAAAAATATGCATCACACCATAAATACATGTCATTTTGATACTGTTTCACATAAGTACGTTCTAATAATTGAAATCCTTAAATAACAAACAAAAAAATCCTAATCAAACCAAACCTGCCATTCAATAGTAAGCATATTTGCTTTTCTTACTGGTTTGATTCTCTTGTACCATCCTACAGATTACTATGGCTTTCTAATTGCAATACTCAGGTGGTAGAAGACAAATGCTCTTGATTTCCTCTTTTTGTCTCCATCTTCTCCCTCCACCCCCAAATCTTGCACTGGGGTAATTCTGCCTGATTTCTGTTGGAATCTGGCAGGTAAAGTTATGATCTCTCTTTACACAGAAGAAGTGAAAGATCAGAAACATCCTTTTTTGAGAGCTCTGAGTTTGAAACACTTCCAGAACCACAGCTTTTTCACACACAGTGTCTAGACACTTGGAGAATACTTTTTAAAGACAACACAACCGTTCTTTTATAATCTATTCTGAATTCCCTCTCAAATCTGACCCTTTGAAGGGGTTCTGAATTGATGAATGGCTTAGTCTGTTTCTAGACAAACATGCAAACATTCTAAACTGGAAGAAATTCACTTGCTAAATATGACCCTCAGCCTTTAGATAATGAATTTTAATCATTCTTGCCAAATAGCAATATTAATTCTACACAGTTTCTCAGTCTGTACTAGGAATGTAACAGTGTAGTCGATTAACCAACAAACAAAAGCTTATTGGTTAATGCTGTAGACTACACACATTCCTCCCCCCCCCCAGACACACAGTACATTTTTTAGCAGGCTGGCCAGCAGCCCGGCTCAGTCCTGGCTTGCAATGGGTCTGAGACCTACCCCCGCTGCGGCTCTGCATTTAAAGATTAGGAGGCAGGTGGGCTCACACTGGGTCCAGGAACTCAGACTCCCTCCCCCACCCCAGGCAGGGGCTGCTACCACCTCATGCTGCTGCCTCTGTATCAGAGACAGCAGTGTCGGGTGACAGGCAGCTGGTCTGCGAGGGGAGCTGGTTTTTAAATTGGCTCCCCTTATGGACCAGCTCCTGCCTAACACCCGACACTGATACAGAAGCAGCAGTGTGGGGTGGGAGGGCTCCTCGGGAGTAAGGCTGGATTGCACAGACTGCCGGCCCCGCCCCTGGGGACTACAGACTAGTTGAGTAACTGATAAGAATTCATGAGGTTAATCGACTATTCAATTAACCGAGATTTAACATCCCTAGTCTGTACTCAGATGTAGCAGAATATAATCTTGGTATTTAGATTGTAAATTCTCCATGGCAGGGACTTTTTGTTCTTTATTTATATGCATCTAGCACATCAGCGTCCTGGTCCATGACTGGAATTCATATGTGTTCCCACAATGCCTAAAAACAGCAATCCTGGATCAGGCCAGAAGTTCATCTTGGCACTGGCCACTGTCAGAAGATAGCCCACTCGGCAAGTTCCCCAGCGGGAATAAACTGAACAGGCAATCAATCATCAAGTGATCCATATTCCTATTCCCCAATCAATCATCAAGTCACCTATTTCCATCTTCTGGCAAAGAGAGGCTAGACACACCATCCCTGCCCATCCTGGCTAATAGCCATTGATGGACCTATCCTCTATGAATGCATGTCATTATTTTTTTAACCCTGTTACAATATTTAGCCTTTACAACATCTTCTAGCAATGAGGCTGACTGTGCATTGTATGATAAAAATACTTCCTTTTGTTTCTTTCCTGCTGCCTATTAAATACAAATAATAATATTGTAGAGGTAGTCTAGTCTAGTGATAGAACATCCAATTGTTATTTAGGACTCATGAATTCTATGAATAGTTCTGTCACTGACTCACTGAGTGACCTTAGACATAATATTGAATCTCTGTACCTCAGTTTCTTTATTTGCAGTAGGAGGTTTACCCACCTCGTATTTTACATTGTGCTGCCATGTGCTAGTAGGGCTTGGCTGTTCGTGCTGTTGGCTTTTTAAACCATGTGAAGTTTGCTTAAAGCATATGGGATAGGCACCTATTTTATACCAATCCAAGTAAATAAATATCTAACGAGTGTAAAACAACCTCAGATCTGAGAAAGATGGTACTAAAGTGTGATGCATTGTTAAAAAAGTCAGAGCATGAAGAAATGCCTGACTATGGCTGTTTTACTTATTTTATTAATTATGCTGGCTAGTCAGTTTTGCCAAAGGATACAAACCCACACATTTCCCTTTAGCTTATGTGTGTGTGTCTGAAGGATTTGTACAGTTATTTTATGCAGCTGTGATGACAATAGGTAGTTTATTTCTACAACTGTATGTTTAGACGGCAAGCTTCCCCCAAGAGCCTGGTTGAAAACCCCACCATTATTTCCTTTCTCCTACTTAAATTTTTCATCACTGGCCTTTTGTTCAGAGTTTTGTTGATTTGATAGCAAAGTGATTTCTTTGGTACCAGGGAGGAGGTTCCTTGTGTGTTCATCAAGTGAAGGAGTTTGTTTTAAGAAACTATGCCTAGAACAGAAGGAATATTTCACTTTCCCATCTTATACACACATTCAGCTAGCATTCAGTGGTGGTGACCTATCCACCCCCTTGACTCAAGAGCAAGAAAGCACTTAAGTATATTCTTAAGTGCTTTGCTGACTCAGAATTAGTCTTTAAATGAAAAGGATTTAATTCCTCTGACTTATGATCATATTGTTGATTATTCAAATATGAAAATTAAAGAAAATAAAAACATGGGCAAAATTTCTCATTGCAAGAATTGGGTATGGAATTTTCTGTACCTTACAATCTTGAATGAACATTTACAAAATTAAAAAAAAGACTTTGCCCAGTTCTACCCCCTTTGCCGCCATCTCTGAAGCATTGGTAGCATTTGCTTCTGCACCATAAGAATGAAGGAAAGGAATTTGTTGGGGTTAATCCTGCTATGGGTACGGGGTCGGACTAGATGACCTCCTGAGGTCTCTTACAATCCTAATCCTCTTGAATTCCATGAAAGCTTAGTGGGATGGGAACTAATAGTCATACTGGGAAGTGGGCTCTTTTATATTTGCTTTGCTTCAGAAACATTTCCACTGTAAGTATGCAAGGCATTGAATAAGCCAAAGAAAGAAACTAGAGGAAAGGTCAGTGCATCATAGTTGTAGCTCACGAAAGCTTATGCTCTAAAACCTTAATAAATGTGTTAGTCCTTAAAGTGCCACCAGACTCCTTGTTGTTATTGCTGAAATAGACTAACACGGCTACCTCTCCAAAATGTACCATATCCTGTATGGATGAGTAAATTCAAAGGCGAGTTCTCCACCTGCATCCAGACTAAGGCTAATTCATACCCGATAAGAGAGAGAGCTGACTTCCTTTTGGGGGGTCTAGCTTTGTTACCGAAGTAACTCAGGATAAACAACATAAATCACAGCCTAAACCTTTTCCTTATTTTGAATATTCTTGAAGCTCTGCCCATAGGCCCTGATCCATACTGAAGCACATGACTCACTTTAAACATATGAACAGTAGTGGAACTGAGAGGGAGTTACTCACATGCCTGAAGTAAATACTGGATTGGCACCTTAATGCTCACTGGTATCAGATCCTTACTATTCTGCCAGAGTGCTATTCTCACTTTTCCTATATCTAGAGTAGGTTTTATTGAGCCACACCAATCGAATGAGATAGAAGTTAACCAACAGCTTCTTGCAAGGTTCCAGCCTGCTATACCAAATGCACATATGAATCCATATCCAAACCAAATAGAAATGGATGAGTGGTCTTTAGGTACATGGTACTGCCATGTAGACTAAAAACAGGTTGCAGTGGGGTATCATGGTTTAGAATTCTCAGTAGGTCCACTGAATGTTTCCATTGTATTTTGGCCAAACAGTCTCTTTGCTGTGATATTTCCAGTACCAGCTGTCTGGCAGGAAGAGCAGTGAAAGAATAACAAGGGATATCTTGGGCACAGAACTGTGAAAAGCCAATGCTGATGAAATGTCTGTAAGGCCATGGATTGTCCAGGTGGAGAAATGCAGACAGACCATTTCTCGGACAGCCCTTATGTTGCTAAAGCCAAAGAAGTGATGCGGAGTTTACTGAAGTCTGCCAAAATGTTATTTTACTTCTGCCATGGAACTCCAGGGGTTACACTTGCTAAGCAACAATTGTCTAAGCTATCATCACCCTTTTCTAAAATCAATCTATTCCACCCAAGCTTTAATGTGAGCTCTTTTTTATTGCTCCTGGGAAGAATCTTGGAGGCTTTTCCCCTCATTCAAGCAAAGCTCCCACTGAAGTTAATGAAAATGGAAAGGTGCTCTAAGATTCAGCCCAGAGTCACGTACAGGTGAGTGGAGTGCTCAGTCTCTCTTGAAGGAGTTTCTCACTAGTCTAATGTGATCTTCATTTTGAAAACCAAAATACAGATGAGCAGGGACTTGGAATGGTCTCTGCTGAATTAGACCCAACTTCTTAATACTATCTGAAATTGCTAATGCTTTAATAGTGTGTCCAAATCCCACCACTGAATGCGAAAACTGGCACCGACAGCAAACCTATAGTGCAGGGATTTGCATGTCTATACTATATGCTGATTTGAAGGTCCCAGTGCAGCTTTTAGATATCTTAAGACACTCAGGTTTGAAAAATTGTGCTTTGTATGTGAATGTTTGTTCTAAAACAGACTTTTAGAAATCACCATAAAACTATTTTAGACTTCCATTTCTGCTGTTTTTTTCTGAATCAGCAGATGCACAATATTGATTTGGTCTTCAAAATATCTTCTTTGGGCTCAGTCAAGGCAAAATATACATACAAGAACCCTTTAGAATTGATAATACATCAGATGTTAAATTTATATCATTATCTGTAATGAGCAATAATATCATTTCAACATTATCGCACCATGAAAAAATCTCAGTCATCTTAAAGTCTGATGATATTAGTTTAAGAGATGCCTAAGATACTCAAAACTATTCTTGGCACAAATCTGGGAGAATGATATGAGCCATTTCATTCAGGGAGGACATTAGTATCGTGTAACAACTGTTAACCAAAACCAGAGTCCTTTGTTCTACTGAGTTAAGTAGACCCAAGAGAGAAAAGAATTTAGTCAGAATGTGTTTTAATATGATCAAATCGAAATAAATTTTAAAAGCTTTTAATGGTAGAACTTTCAAACTTTATGTTAAGAGGGAACTTTGGTTAATTAAAAATTAAAACACCAACTAACCCAGCAACACCTATGATACCAAGGTTCCCTCTAAGCTGTATAACAGCATGGCACTGCAGCTGCTTAATGAGCCCTGCCCAAGGACTCAGGGCTGCCGTGCACAGATCTGCCTGGCTGGGGGAGAGGCACTTCTCCTAGCTGGGAGAGACTTGCTGCTCTGTCCTCAGCAGGGAGTCCTAGGTATGCTACCCTAGGACTTCAGATGGCATTAGGACAGAATGGTGCACGTCACTTCTTGCTGCTGAGTGCCATCTGTTGAATACTCATGGACTACTATAACAGCCTCTGAGGACAACACTCACACCTAAGTTACCTGAGGTGCTTAGATGGATGCCAGAGGATGACCCAGAGAGGGATTCAGACTCTGTCATATTCTTGATGCAGGGTGCGTGAGCTTCTTAATGGTAGAAGGGTTTGTAACCTGCCAGCTAGGGGACACCGAGTTTACTTTACAATGACCTTTTTCATGTGGGTATTTTGAATTCCACTGAATTCATTCCAAACCCTCTGGTTTTGGTAGTACATCATGAGAGAGACTTTCTTTTGGGCGAAGTGGAGGCTGCACTCAGTATGTTCTGGGCCCATAAGTGACCACTGCAAGGAGGAGCATAATACAGAAGAACATCAGCGAAAGCATAATAGCCCAGGCATCATATCAAGGGAATGCCCTGAGATGGGTTGCTGCTGGTGCTCTGCTCCATAGAGTTCAGGTGGTGTTCCCCATATATTAGCGTCTTGGAGAGCATGATCTCTTCTCCAGAATTCCTGCAGGTTTGCTTGCTAGAGAGTCAGTCATTTGGGGGCTCCTCAGCACTAGGAAGCATGTTCCCTACTCCCTGTTGGGATGGTGTGTGTATTGGGATAGACTTACCACTATGGCACCTCCTGCTGGCTGTTTTGGGAATTAGCTCACAACCACCAGCATAGTTCACTCTAGTGGTGATTCCCGATCACTTCTGTCTACACTGTCTCCATCATCTGGACCTGTCTCGCTCCTGGATTGTGACATCCTCTTCAGGATACAACCCCCTTCCCCCTTGGGGGCACAGCCACCTCTTATCCTAGGGGCCTTTCCATTTTCATTAGCTTCAGTGTGGGGACACCGCTTCCTGTTTGCTGGGAACTACTATTAGCAACCAACAGGAGCTGTAATTGCCCATACTTACAGAGGCACAGGTAAATATAGCAGTGCTGGCCCACCAGGGGCTAACCCTGGCTAACTGGATCTGGTCTGCAGGCCAGTATTTGCCCACCCCATCCTAGAACCTTCCCTGCCCTTGCCTTAGGGCCTCAGTCTAGCTGTGGTCAGTCATGAGCTCCCCTTTTGCTTCACTACCCTGCCCAGCACTGCAGTATCTCAGTATCCTTGACAACTGGTCCTTCCTCCCACTCTCTGAAGAAAAATTACCTTCTGCTCTGCTGGGCAGACCTTTATATATGGCCTTCTCTAGCAAGCCTTCCCTTGATTGGTTCTCCCCAAAAGCCCTTTCCTAATTGGCCAGGATTCTGGGCAACCTCTCAAAGGCTGCCCTAACCCTTCATCTGCCTGTTTGTGGCAGTCGTTCCACCACAGTCTGGCTTGCTCCTCAAAAGGATGTAGTGTGGTACCACAAGACAGGCTGGAATTGATTTGGAGCTTAAAGGTTTAATTTGCATCTGTGCTTCTGCATTACAATATCACTACAGCTGATCGCAGAGTTATTGTAACACTTAATTAACACTAGGTTAATTACTGTTGATCAAGTATTCAAGTGTGTGTATTGCTGCAGAAGAGTGCAATTTTTGCAAGCATCAGGATAATAATATGGAAAAGAAGCCTGTTCCTTTCTACAACTAAAATAACTATCTACATCATTGAACCAGTATTAAAGTGCAAAAAGCAAAGAAAGAATTCTGCACTATTGCTCTAGAGATTTCCCTCTAGTTTCACCCGCCTGCCAAAACCAGTCATCAGTGTGATTGCTATTGAGAGACAGCTACTCATTCTTGCTGATGTAGCCAGCAACATACCTCTGCTATGACTGTTGTTGCCCAGAGACACTGATAACTGATCCTAGGAGAGCTGCTAGTTCTGCTCGAGTTATTTTAGAAAGGCACTTCTTAAAGGATCTTTTCCTTTATCAGAAAACCTATGTTTCTGCTGACAAAAAAAAAAAAAAAAAAAAAAAAAAAAGGGCTCTGTACAGTATCTCAAAACGTGTGTGTGACCCTTATCTCCATAGTATCTGAGCAAATGAGACTCAAACCACACAAAGTTGTGGTCCAGACAGAAACTCATAAGATATGCTATGTGATATGGTTTCCCACCATAGCCATTTTATATCTCTTGGAAAACTTTTGCATTTTGTTCTGCTCTATTAATTTTCTGTCACACAACACTCACTTAGGACCTCTCTTTTTTAGCCATGCCTAATGTCTTACCCTGGCTTAACTGCCTGTTGTCAGTCATTTAAATGGCCAGAGAACATGAATTTTAATGTGGCATATTCTAGGCAAAGTACAACTCACCATATAGCTGCATGGACACATTTTTCCCTTTCATTTAGATCTCCCAGTGCCTTGGAGCTTCTCAGATAGCTTGATGAACAGGACTAAAAACCCACAGCACCACTACAGGAGTATTAAATTAACAAATGCATAGATATGACGACCACAGAGACAATTAGGACTTTCTGCATATTGCAAGCCAAAGAACTTCACCCATTAATCCCAAAGTCAATTAACCAGTCACCTAAGTGACACAATGGAGTAATGCTCAATTACAGCAACAGTGAATTTTGTCCCTAGTCTGGAAAAGAAAAGACTGGCTCATGACAAAACAGGATTATTTTTGTGCTTAAAGGGTATTAGAATACTTGGAGGTTGCTTTTGTAGTCAGTTTTTTCCGTATCTCCAGTTAGACTCCCGCATTACTACCCCAATTTATTAAGCACTAAACACCCAATCTTCTGAGGTGCCGAGCATCACTTGAGGTCAATGGGAGGTGAGGGCATTCAGCAGCTGTCAAGATGATCCTGATTTAAACTAGGCAGGGCCTACAATTTCTCAAGGAATGAACACCACTGCCAAAAGAACCCTACACAAACCTAGCGTTTCTCCTTCATGAAACACAGAGAAAAACTGGATTGGTTTCATTAAGAGTCCCTGCCAATCCAGCCTGAGCAATTGAGGGCTTTCTTTCTGAGCTAATCAACTAATTAACAAAGAAACGTGCGTGGAATTTTTGGACACAGAAGAAAATCCTACATTTCATCTACAGGCTGTGTGTTTTAAAGAGAGCACAGTTGTATCCTGTGAGCACAAGAGTCCAAATACATTCCTCCCCTCCCCATATCACCACCCATATTCCTGCACTCAAGTCTGCATTTTTACCTAAATGTATCAGGTCTCCCTTGGTAATGCTCTCCAAAAGCGAGATCTCCCTCTAATTTTATCCAGGAGCCTGTCTCTTGGGTGCCATCATGACTCTCTACTTAACACAGAGAGGAAACATACCCATTTATTACTTAAAGATGTTTCACCCATCTTAGTACCCAGGCTCCATTTGTTAAGTGTTGTTTCCTCACGATAATTAATCAGCAGGTCACACTGTACAACATGTTTATTCTGATTTTCTAATAAATTACAAATTGGTCTAATTCATCTGTCTCTCTTTCATTTCTTGTAGGTAATTTCATTAATTGGCAGGTTTCCCTTTCACACAGCTCATTTTTCAGTGGGAATCTATTAGTGCTAACTATACTATTTTTATTTTTTCCCCGTTTCTTGTTCTCCTTCACATTATCAAACTGGACACCAAATTTGCATGTTGCTTTGATCTTCCCTGCTATAACTGGAAGATGCTATTACCTGCCAAACAATGACAACCAGAAGTGACAGTCAGCACTAACCCAGTAACATGTGTCTCCAGTTCCCAATTCCTCCAGAAAGGACTGGTTTTTGCTGGCTCATCTTCTGCTTACTGAATGGCTACAGGCTGTATCTTTGTTAATTGGGAGAGTTTTAGTTCAGCTGATCTACTTTCTAAGCTTTCCAACAACGTTTTAGCATAGGCCCGACACTCATCAGTGTGATGGACAGAATGCTTTTCACAACTTTATATGCTCGTTATTTCTCCTCAAGATTTTGCACCTTCCTGCTCCTTCCTGAAATGCATCCAGCCTAAAACACTGTATTCCCAAAGAGCCTGTGACTCCCAGCATGCATCTGTGGTAAGGCCTGGTTTTCAGAATTGCAGAGACACAGCTGAGTGGCTGAACACTGAAAAGACAAAACTGAAAATTAGAGGTTTTATTCCATTAGCTGGCTGTGTGACAGTAGGTAAATCACAGCCTGCCTGTGCCTTCTCCTAACACATCTGGGGCAAAAAGTGCTTTGAAACTCTGAATGACATGAATTATATACACCTAAAGTATTATTTCTATATTTAGAGCCTCATGTGAGTCAAAGCAAGTCACATTTCAAAAGCCTTATTGCTAGTAGCTGGAAAGAAATGTATTGATTTGCAATAATTACACCCCACTTCCTTACACAGTATTATATTTCATATACTGCTTGAGAGCAACTTAAAATAGCAGTTCATTTAAGCGCGCGCGCACACACCCCCACCTGTCTATATAAATACAAAACTAGAACTCCTCTCCCTCTTTAAGAGATCACTCACTACCCTACTTTTGCAGTAACAAAGACTAATGTTAAAGTGCATCATAACTATCAGAGGCCTGAGGTCTTAGGCAGGTGCTTACAGTGTCTTTGCCCTAGTCTGGCCTTGCCTCATTCTTGAATATCTCAACCGTATTACGTCTCAGTTCAACAGCAAAACTTCTACTGGGTTGTACCTTCACTTAAAGAACCAGATGGAGAGGGGGAAGGTGGATTATAAATGAGGTATTATCTTGTTAGCTTCAGATTTGGCAAACCACAATAAAGGACAAAGAATATGGGGCGGGGCGGGGCGGGGCGGGGGGTAGTAGAAACTTGACAGTATGAATAAAATCAAAAAGGATGCTGTAATGGGGCATGGATTATATTTTAGATGGAAGGCCTTTGAGAAAATTGCATCATCTTATTACCTTAAAAGTCATTGTCTCTCTTTTTTAAAGTGTGTAATATTGGAATTTTTCAGCTAAAGTAAATAATTGTTAACATTATAGAATCATAGGGGTGGAAGAGACTTCAGGAGGTCATTAAGTGCAATGCCTGCTAAAAGCAGGACCAATCCCAACTAAATCATCCCAGTCAGAGCTTTGTTAAACTGGGATTTAAAAACCCTCTAGGGATGGAGATTTCACCACCTTCCTAGGTAACCCATCCTAGTAAAATATTTTTTCCTAATATCCAACCTAGATTTCCTCAATGAAACTTGACACCATTGTTCCTCATTCTGTCACCTGTCATAGAGATGTTAAATTTAGATTAACTAAACGTATAGTCGATGGGATTTCCATTGACTACAGTTCAAAAGTGGAAGCCCCACAGAGAGCACGGGACCAGTAGGAGACCTCCATTGGACCAGCGGGAGACTTCCCCCACAGAGAGCACGGGACCAGCGGGGGACATTTCAGAAGCAGAGTCGCAGAAGCAGTGGCGCAAGCGGAGACTGCTTCAGTCTCTGTTTGCACGTTTCCGCTATGCCTCTCTCCCCCCTGCGGAGATGGTGCTGGGGTGAACCTGCTTTTAAGCCATCTCCACCATGCACTGGCTCCTGCTCCCCGCCCTTGCTGCCTCTCTCTGATAGAAGCAGTAAGGTTGGGGGGGAAGTGACTAGTAGCATCACTAGTCAATGATCTGAAAAGCTTCTGCTTATCGGATAGTTGACTAGTCTCTTAGGGTATGTCTACACTACAGCATTAATTCGAGTTCACTTAATTCGAAATAGTTAATTCGAATTAACGCATCTACACACAAAACCTATTTTGAAATAACGTTTTGCTATTTTGAAATAGCGCGTCCACACTAAGTGGACCCTGAACCGAGGTTAAGGCTGGCCGGAACCAGTGTCGGCAGGGCATCAGGTTAGGACTTAGTGTGTGGGGCTGCTGCCTGAGGCTAACTGAGCTCCGTGCTTAAAGGGACCCTACCCCCACCCTGGACAGACAGTTCTCAGGGTTCCCTGCTTGCTTGTCTACCTCGATGAGGGACAGCAAAGCAGTCCTGTCTTGGAGTGCCCTGAGTGCCCGCACTTGGGACACCATAGCACTCGGCCACATGGAGCCTGAGCTGCCCCTGGGCATGCCGGTGCGTCTCGTGGGGTCGTTGCCATTAGCCCGTCTGCACTTGCTGCAGGCTGCCATCTGGGGGGGTCCATCGAGGGGCTGTCAGGATCCAGGAGGCCCTGCAGGAGAGCGTCCACCCCAAGGAGCCCTCAGAGCCACCCCAGTCCTCCCCACCGGGGGCTTGTGCCCCATTCCTCCCTCACGTCCTTCCACTTACCCCTTCCTAGCCCCCCTTCCTGATGTCAAACAAAAGACACGTATGTTCAAAAATAGAAACTGGGTTTATTGAACAAAACTGGGGAGATGAACCTCTGGGGAGACTGGGAAAAGCAGGTGGGAGAGGGGAAGAGAGAAGGTGGGAGAGGGGAGGGGGAAGCCTGGGAGAAGGGAGCTGGAAGGGAGAAGCAAGGGGAACAAGGGGGAAAGGAAGCTCAGGGCCCAGGGTTGGGTGTCTCGCCAGACCAACTTGATTTTCATGCAAACCTGCTCCTGGGTTCGCATGTGGCCTTTGGTGGCCAGGCTGGCAGCTATCCTGCCATAGATGGCTGCATTCCTCCGTCTTGCGTGGACATCATGGACGTTGGGGACATCCCCCCCCAAACCTGAATAAGGTCCATGATCTCCACCCTGGACCAGGAAGGCGCCCACCTTCTCCAGCCCCTGGCAGGCTCCTGGGAGCTGGCAGACTGCTCCTGGGGAGTGGTGGAAGGCTGGCTGCCAGTGGCTTGCTGGCTCATATTTTGGGGACACTGGGTCAGGGGCCCTGCTGGCCACTGCTGGCTCTGGGCTGGCAGGCTTGGAGCTGGCACAGGCACTGTGGCCAGGGTCTACCCCTTTAATGGCTCCGGGGCTGGGGAGGAGAGTAAGTTTTCCTGGTTGTGCCCAGAGTGGCCACCAGGGCTCCCTGGGAAGGGCTGGAGGCCCCCTATTTCGAATTAAGTGTCTACACAGCACTTAATTTGAAATAGCTATTTCGAATTTGGTGTTACTCCTTGTAGAATGAGGTTTACCAAATTTGAATTAAGCGCTCCGCTATTTTGAATTAATTTCGAAATAGCGGTTTGCATGTATAGACGCTATTAAAGTTAATTCGAAATAACGCTTGTTATTTCGAATTAACTTTGCAGTGTAGACATACCCTTACATCCCTAATCTCTGGGACAATCTCTCGTCAGATCCTTTAAAATAAATAAATACATAAATAATCTTACTCACGTTCCATTTTCATCCATTTAGAATGTATGCTCGTTGTGTTACCAAGGTAAACTTCAAATGGAATGTGAGCTCTGTATCTATCCTGCACAAATCTAAGATAAATTGTTCTTTAGATACACCTAGGACTTGGAGATTGGTTATTAGCAGCTTATTCCCATACTTATGGGGCTTTTTTTTTTGGTTGTTTTTTAGTCTTGACCCCTCCTCCGCTCCTCCCTCCATACTTATTGCATTACTAAAAACATATTCAGTTGGACTGCAGCTTCTTAGAATTTTGTTAGCTTTGATACCTGCATGAGGTGTACCTTGTTATATTAAACAGTATCTGTATAAACAGCAGTGATTTACAGGATAAACAATTTAAAGACTTTGAAATGCTCATTTTTATTTTATGCAGTCATCAAAGCAAGCAGAGTGTTACACTTCAAGAAAACAGCAAGGCATCTCTCTGGCAGAACGCAGTTCAGCAATGTCTCATAATTTTGGATTAGTCTTAGAGGAATAGTCATGTTAGTCTGAAACAGGATAGATTACAAACAGGAGGCTGCCAGACAACTCACCAACACCACATTCTACAGGTGTTTTTCCTCTGATCCCACGGAGGAATAACAAAATAAACTACACCATCTGCTCATGAAATTCCCTGCTACAACTTGGGATCAAATCTATACAAACACCTTCCCAAATCCCTGACCAGGAATATTCCATCTGCTACCCAAGATCCATCAACCTGGAAATCCCAGATGTCCCATCATCTCAGGCATTGGCACACTTACAGCAGGATTATCTGGCTATGCTGACTCTCTCCTGAGACCCTATGCCACCAGCACACCTAGCTACCTTTGAGACACCACTGAGGAAGCTACAGAGCATCAGTAATCTTCCTGAAAACACCATTCTGGCCACCATAGATTAAGTGATTTATACCAACATTCCACATCATGATGGATTATTAGCTGTCAGGAACACTATCCCCAATGATGCCACAGCACACCTGGTGACTGAGCTATGTGACTTTGTCCTCATCCACAACCATTTCCAATTTAGGGACAATTTATACCTTCTAGTCAGCGGCACAGCTATAGACACCTGCATGGCCCCACAATGTGCCAACGTCTTCATGGCTGACCTCAAACAATGTTTCCTGAGCTCTCGTACCATAGCATTCTTAGTCTCCTTATGCTGAATTGACAACAATCTTCATCATATGGACCCATGAGAAGGAGATCCTTGAAGAATTCCACAGGGATTTCAACAATTTCCACCCCACCATCAGCCTTAGCCTGGACCAGCCCACACAAGAGAACCATTTCCTTGACACTACAGTACAATTAAAGGCGGCCACATTTCCACCACCTTATACGGGAAACCTACCAACTGTTATTCTTATCTTCATGCCTCTAGCTTCCATCCAACACACATTACATGATCAATTGTTTACAGCCAAGCCCTAAAATACCCCAATCCCATAGAGGCAAACACCTAGAGGATCCTTAACAGGCATTCTTAAAACTTAAATACCCACCTGGGGGAAGTAAACAGATTGACAGAGCCAAAATGAGTACCCAGGAATTTGCTTCTTCAGGACAGGCCCAGCAAGGAAAACAACAGAACATCACTAGTCATCAGCAGCAGCCCTCAACTTAAACTCCTCCAGCACATCATTGACAATCTACAACCTGTCCTGGAAAATGACCCCTCGCTCTCATAGGTCTTGGGAGACAGGCCAATCCTTGCCGACAGACAACACCCTAACCTGAAGCAAATTTTGTCGAACAGCCACACATCACACCTCAGACATACTCATCTAGGAACCTGCAATAAACCCCATTGCCAACTCTGTCCACACATCTATACAAGCGACACCGTCACAGGGCCTAACCACATAAACCACAATATCAGTAGCTCATACAACTGCACATCCTCTAATGTGATCTATGCCATCAATGCCCTGCCATGTATATTGGCCAAACTAGACCATCTCTGCAGCAAAGGATAAATAGACACAAATCAGATATCAGAAATGGTAACACATAAACCTGTAGGACAGGGGTTGGCAACCTTTTCAAACCAAAGAGCTAAGCTTCATCAAAATTCAGAACAAGCGGTCAACAAAGAGCCGTATAAAAATGCCCATTTGCATGATTAAAAATATACAACTTAATATTATTGATCACTGACATAATGATTAATAGCATTAATCAAACATTGTACTCACAGACTTTATTTAATGGGACTTCTGCTGCTGCATCTTTTTGCCCCATTTCTTTGAAGTTTACTTAATAAATGGTCAAATTCAGCTTCATGCAGGCATTCAGCTGGTCTTCTGCAAACTTATGGCAGGGGATGTGGCGGTGCAGAAATCAGGGTTGAGGTGTATGAGGGGCTCAGGGCAGAGCTTGGAGTATGTGGGAGGTGCAGGAGGTAAGGCAGGGTGCTGGGGGTGGAAAGTCAAGTATGTGTGTGGGAGCCCTGGGGCCAGGTTACCTTACCTGGGCAGCAGTGGCTGGACAAGGGGCTGCACCAGGATTGCCACAACCGGATCATGGCCTCCTCTCCTACCCACACTGCAGCAGGAGCGGGTTGGCCGCCAGCCCTTTCTGCAACCAGATGGGGGCTAGACTGTGGGGCCTGCCCCAAGATTGGGGCTGGGGACAGGACGCTGTGGCCAGATGGGAAACTGGCCTCAACTGAGGCCTTGTTGGCCAGGCTGCTGTGGGAGCAGCCACATCCCAGGCCCAACCCCAACTCCAAAGGGAAAGGGCTGAAGCTGGGCAAGGGCTGTGTGATGGATGCCCGGCTGCTCCCAGGGCAGCGCTATGCGGCAGGGGGGTGCCCTGTGCGCTGGGGCTGGAGCCGGGGCTGCAGTGCAGCGCCCCAGTAGGGACAGCTGTACCACAGCCTGGCTCGCCACATGGGACAGTGGGGATAGCCAAAAGAGCCATATTTGCTGCCATACTGAGCCATATTTGGCTTGTGAGCCATAGGTTGCTAACCCGTGCTGTAGGAGAACATTTTAACCTATCTGGGCACTCATTAATGGATTTAAAAGTAGCCATTCTTCTACAAAGGCATTTAAAAAACCAACTACAGAGAGACTGCGGAATTGACCTACATATGCAAATTTGACACTCTCTCTCATGGATTGAACAAAGACCTGAACTGGATGGGCCATTATAAAACCTGCTTTCCTTACATTCAACACCCAACTGACATCAAAAGCTAAGTATGGGACACTTCTAGCCCATTCTGTTAGACTCATTTGCACCGGCCCTATACTTTACAGGTACTGTTTTCCCCCTCTCCCTTCTTTTTCTGTTATAAATTGTGAGGGTCTCCCATTTTCTTTCTACTCTGCTCATCTGAGGAAGTGGGTTTTGCCCACGAAAGCTCATGATATAGATATGTCTCTGAGGTGCTACCAGTGTTTTTTTAAACTTTGGCTTAGGAAGTCCACCTGTATGACCAACTGCACATTAAGTACCATCAGGGCAATAATCCCAATGACAGAACAGCAGAGTCTATCATCCAATGCTAGAGGGATGGACATTAGGAAAGGAAGCATTTATATTATAATGAATTGAAATATTTTCCTATTCTCTAAATGTAATATTTCAGTGCAATTTTTTTTATACTAGGACTAGATAAATAATTCTACTTTAATATCTATTACACTGCAAGTAACCTGAAGAGACAAGTTGTGGTGAACTTTCATTTCCAGTCCTTGGTCTGTTTCTTTATCCCCATTGCATACTTTGAAGGTCAAATCCAGGGCTTAACAGCAAAAGTCACATTAATTTCAAATATTAGCAGGAAAGTTTTGTAGAGTCTTCAGCTGGTGAGGATGCTTCCAGCTGAAGCCACACCACCCATACTGGAATATACATGATTTTTGTAAATCTTACAGAGCTGAAGTACAAATGCTCCTCCTGAGCTCACAGCTAAGGCTGATGACAGACACAGAGAGGTTTTGTTCAAATTGTAGCCCCCTCTGGAGGTTTCCCTCTTTCATTATTATACAACATCAATTACAGAAGCATTTCCCTTAGAATAGTTTTGATACCTGCACTGAGAAGGTCATTTATGCCAGAGGATGTTTTCAGTGGAAAAACTGTGAGATTAACAACAGAGGGTTCTTTGAAGCCACACAATAGTGCCAGAAACACTAATACACTTTGATGCCTTTAACCTCTTTCCCATCAGATTAAACACCTCTGTCAATGTTGCTGGTTTAGTTGGAAAGGGTTCTCCACTCCCCATCCCACCAGAAATCCTAGAATTCTCTCATCATTGGGACATAGCTGGGACTGAGGGCACTGCTACTGTATGCCATTGCAGCTAGTGAGGAAGACCATAAACTGGTGCAGAGAAGGGAAAGGGAATAAAAATGGGAATATTCAAGTAAACTGTTCCCTTTCAGATAAATTATTATATGAGCACGGATTCTGTAATTCTATTAAAATATTGTAACCAGTATCATAAAGATACGGCGATTTAGGATATTTCAGGAAAATTGCTCAATCCTGCAATCGATTCATGGAAACAAGTAGGTGGCCCCATGGGTTCCCTTTCACTTCAGAATGATTCTAAGCATCTCCCATTTTTCATGTTACTCACCAGCCTCTGATGTCAGCCCCCAGCATTTCCACATCATGGTGATAAATGCTGCACACACAATTACTGATTATCACTTTGTAATTAACATGTTACAAAGGCATAATCACACTGTTATTTTGCAGTGTCAGGTATTAGCTGGGGTGAAATACAGTTAATTCAAATCAACAGGATAGGTGATAAGGTATCAAGAGTTACTGTACAGCACTAAATTTTCTCTTGATGTTTTAGTATTACTTATATTATTGACTTCCAGTACTAAGCCTAATTAAAACCTTAAATAAAGCAATTTTCCCCATGAGAATCAATGCTCTTGTGCCCTTCATTAGCAAAGATTTCTAGTTGCCATTATTACACAAGATAAAAAGGGAACATTTCTGTAAATTTTCATAATTTTGGTTGTTCAGAGAAGACTCGCACCTGACCTGAGATCTTGCTCTTTCGTTTCCCAGTAGGATTCTCTCAATTATCACATCACAGCAGAAACAAAACCTGCTAATTAAGAAGGAGAAGTCCTCCCTGAAGTTGGAAGAGATTCACAAGGACTTACAGGGATGCAGTGTTTGGGGCCTGGCTCCTCTGTCCTGCCCATTGTAAAAGGCAAGTCTTTTGCTACAACCATACCGGTAGTAAATATGTTTGGTAATTCCCCCAAATGGCAAAGATCAGTAGGGCCCTAGTAATTTGGTACTTGTAAGCAAGAGGTACCTTGCAGATGGAACCAGAGATGAGCAGCCCAGTGGTTTTGCTCTTGTGGAATTCCCCAGAGATCTATGTTGTCACCTCTTTAGTCAATATGCACATTAAACCCTTAGGAGAGACAGTGATGAGATGTGGTATTTTCAGTGTGCTTGTGACACCCAGCTGTATATCACCATCTTGTCCTGGATGAAATGTGTGTTGAATGTCTCTGCTGCCATCTAGGTAAGACCAGGGTGTGGAGAACAGTGAGTTGGCGGAGAATCAATCTTGTGAAGCTAAAATTGTTCTGGTGGATTAGAGAAAGTAGCCTGAAGATTATATCCCACTTTGCCACCAACAAGGGTGCTCACCCATCTTTTGCCAGAAAAGTTCACAAGCTACGTTGGTGATCTGAGGTGTTGACAGACTCTGCTGGCCCCTGGGAAAGGTGCAGGGGGATGACTCCGGCTCCTGGAAGGAGCGGGACCTCAAGTGAAGGGGTGGGGAAAGCCAGCTCCGAGCCCTTAGAATTGCTGGGCCCCAGGTTAGCTGCCGTCATTGCTTTCCCCTTGTTGGTGATTTGCATGAGCTGCTGGCTAGTTTCCAGCAAGTTTTCCCCACTGATGAAGATTTGCTACTGTGATCCATGTCTTTAGTACTGTAGATCAATAAATTTGAGCCTGTCGCTGGCAGATCTCTAGGGGGTTCTCAGACTACACCTAAGATTTTCAAAGGGGTCCATATCTCCATTCCAAAATGTTTAGGCGTCCATAAATGAAACAAGGTTGAACCCCACTGCTCTTGGTACATTCTCCACAGTGCTGCCCTGTGAATCCATGTGGAGCCCTGTGGCAGCTGCTCCAGCCATCCTATGGACAGAGGCACCTGGGGGCAGAAGCATGGGTCACCCGCCCCATACTCACCACATGGGGGGGGGGTGAATTGGGGCATTCTAGCAGCGTGCTCTACTCCTCTCCTCTGCGTCATGCCCTCCCCTCCTGGCTCACTGCACTCTGCTCCTCTGCAATGGCAGGCTGGGAGGGTGGCACAGCGGGGTGGAGTGGAGTGGAGCAGGCTGCTCCAGCTCCTCACATGGTGTGTGTGTGTGGAGAACTCTGCTGCCACCACACCAAGGCCCCCTGTAATCCCCCAGGCAACATTGCTCAAGTTGGGGGGAGGGGGGGAGGGGAAGAGGGAGGTTGCCACAGGACCTGTGCCTGGGACACTGGGATGACTTCCCTGCCCAGAGCCCACATTCCACACCAACGTCCATGAGCTGGACATTTCTCTGTAGAATTAATCGGTGTGGCAGAGCAAGGTGTTGATGCAGGCTGAGATCTCATGGGAATCCTCCAGAAAGAGGTGCTTATTAAGCCTCTGACTCAGGTTCCATGGCAGTGCAGCGTTGTTCCTTCCTCCATTGTCGGACACGTTCCTGCGCCATTCTGCAATTGCTTGTGCTGGGATCTGAGTGGCACATAGGCAAGCTGTATAGAGCTGGACAGAAGGTAAAAGCATGCAGTTCATGTACCCCTGATTCTCTGCTTACTCTCAGCAGTATGATGTCTGCTGGAATGATCCCGCCCTGTGGAAAAGTGTGGGATAATTTTAGAATTTGGCCCCTCGAATGCGACACCACAACACCTGCACAGACTATGTTTATTTGCCCATGTGGAGTCTCCCCCACCAACACTCACAATGCTTTGGGAGTCTGCAGAAATGTGTGCCTAGCAAGGGTCAGTGAGAAAGTGATGGCTGTGTTGTAAAAGGTGCAACGTTTCAATGTTGTGCTTAAATTTAGCAATTCCACTCTGTGCGTTGTCCCCGTGCTTCACCAGATGTGGCCGTCGGGAACTCCTTAGCATTCCTATCTAACATCTCTGCCAGAGAAGAAAGCAGCCAAGACAGCAGAAAAGATGTTCTGGCAGGTACTGCAGTGCTCTACTGTAGAAAAAAGGGAATGTGAAGAGTGCTAGGAAGCCAAAGATCAGGACAGAAAAAAAACCATCATGTGTTTGCTAGGGAAGCAACTGAGCAGAAGATTAAAACTGAGGAACAGAGATGCTCAAGTCTTTAGCAATACTGCAGACTGAGCAGATCCAGGCTCAAAGACCACTGCAATGCATTTACATTTTTTACAATGCCCTTACCCATGCATTCCTTTCCACTTTCTAAGACTCCTTGGTTTCCCCTTCACTCCACCCCCTTTGACAGCAATCAGACAATGATAGTTGGACCTACACATAGTTGTGAAAACCTGCCCTTTCCCAGTTCCTCCTTTCCAGCCAGCATCTTTGTGTTGGTGAGTTTCAGTATGCTGTTTCTTGTTCAATTAAGGCAAAATGTTATAATAGTTAGCCATCTTTATTTTATTTTCTACAGATTCAGATCTCAAGCACCTCCAATACACGCACAGGCATTTTAATATGTGGCCCTAAATGTCACCATAGCCTCCTGAGAAAACTACATGGAATAGACCATTCAAGCACCTCTGACACAGATACACAAAACTGCTGCTTACTGTCAAAGTGCTTCCTCAAAGCCACCCTGATTTGAATTGCTGACAACCCTGGTATCTGGCTGCACTCAGCAGCCAAGCACTCTGCCTCAATAATCCACCTCTTAGCAAACACTTCACCATTAGATCCACAGAGATAATGCAAAGTACAACATGTGGCTATGACCATAGGAATATTATCCTCATTAAGCTCTAACCTGCCATAAAAGGCAATGCCAGCATGCCATTAATCTGCCCAAGGAACATTCAGCTGTTATCTGGCATCTATTCAGCCTGTTGGAGTGTTCCTTACTGTTATCCAAGTGTCCTGTGTAAGGTTTCATGAGCCAGGGCTGTAAGGGGTAAGCCGGGTACTCCAGGATCCCAGTGGGCATTTCACATCTCCCACTGTAATCTTGTGGTCTGGAAAGAATGTCCTCCACTTGCATCTTCAGAAACACTGGCCTGTTCAGAAAGCTTCACATTTCCAGACCACGCCACACTGATGTCAGTGAAATATTCACTGTGATCCACAAGCAGCTACAAACATGGAGAAGTACACCTTCCTATTGATGATTCTGTGGCAAGATGGGCTGGTGCTAAAATTGGAATGTGTGTGTGCCATTTATTGCCTCTCCACAGTTAGGCAAACCCATTTGTGCAATGCTATTCACTATTTCATGCACATCTCCCAGAGTCACAGTCCTTCTGTATTAATGCAGCCCCACTGGTTGACATCCACTACTAATTGATTTGTGACCGACCGATAGCAATCTAGAGTCACCAGCTTTCAGACAGCGATTGCCACATGCTTCTCTACCCAGAGGGCAGCTCACATTCTGGTGTCCTTGCTCCGCAGTTTGGGGGCCAACTCAGCACATAGTTCCAGGAAGGCAGTTTCCACATCTGAAAATTCTGCAGCCACTGCTCTTCATCCCACACTTGAATGGTAGGATCACATAATCATGCAAGTACTTGTTTCCCTTGCCCAAAAATGACAGTCTACCCAAGGCAGCTGCTCTGTGAATGCCAAAAGCAATGTCAAGTTGCTCAGATCCATATCATGCAGGATATTGATGCTTGCAAGTCTTCCTATTAGGAACATCATAATAAACTGTGCCGCCATGTGCCATGTCCTTATGATTCTTAACAGAGCATAGGAGAGACGCATGGGATCCATCCCTTCTCACTAAAGATGCCAGGAAACACAGCAAAGAACGGCTGATGAAAATATGACACACCAGAAAGCCAGGAGCCCAAAGACGGCTGGGACAGAAAGCAATGCATCATGGGACAGTTAGCATGGTCCCAAGATAATCCGTGATCCACTCTGCTTTCCCATAATACCTAGTGAGAGGAGATATTGACCTGCACTGTAGGATGCATACCCACAGTGCATTGCTTACACTGTTGATGATGAGGTCCCCAATGTAGACATGATCTGTCACCAGAGGGAGCTAGTGTGAACAAAGTATTCCGATTTTATTATGTGACTTCTGGGTATCAACATAAAATTGGTTGACAAAACTTGGTAGTGTAGGCAAAGCTTTACTAAATGCTTATTTTAGACTGATCAAAATTGTGAAATCAGATCACGGGTTTGATCATTAGTTACCAAGAAAAACAAACATATAGCTCAGAAAGTAACTGATGAACTGGGACTCTGGTCTAAACTTTACATTTTACACTGGAGTGTCATTTTGCCACCTAATCAGCCTTTTGCTACAATAATATTTTAAGTGTCTACCAGCAGAAAATTACCTGCTCTCTTAAATACTCCACTGCATAGGCAAATAAATGCAAAATACTTGAGGCATGTCAACGGGAACTAATTCATCATTTGGTTCTGCAGTTAGTGATTCGTTCCAACTAAACTTTCATTTTACAGTAACTGTGGGTTTTGTGTAGTCTCTTTTGGCTAACTCTTGTGTATAAATCATAAAATGAGGCTAATCCGAACCACTTGAGATCAAGCTTTTAACTCGGATTTATGGATGGTGATTTGCAATAAAGAATTAATCTTCGTGAGTCAGCATCAAGGGATAGTACATCTCTAAAAATATACCTCTGCAATCACTAGACACTGTTTACAATCACATCTGTATAAATCTAGTGTAATTCCACTGAAGAAAATGGAGTCACTCCAGATTTACACCAGCACAATTGAGATCAGAACCCAGCCCACTCAATAGTTTGTTTTACTCATTGAAGCAGCCTGCAAGACTCTGATCCAAAGACCTTGAAATCAATGGGAAAATTCCTTAGCATTCGGTCATTCCATTGACTTCAGTGGCATTTGAATCAGACTCTAAAACGGGGGGGCTCAAGAGAATGGAAAGGATTCCATCCCAGTTAGACAGTGAATGCAGTGCCTCCCTGTCCTGCTCCTACTGAAGACAATGGCAAATTTTCCCATTAATATCAATGAGAGCAAAGTAGGATGACCAGATGTTCCAATTTTATAGGGAAAGTCCCAATATTGGGAATTTGTCTTATAGAGGCATCTACTACCTCCTATCTCTGTCCCAATTTTTCACACTTGCTATCTGGTCACCCTATAGAGAATCAAGGCAAATACGTCTATCTAAATAGCTGGTATCCTGCAAGTCATTTAGCAACCAACTAGAAACCAGTGTATTAATTCAACCACATAGAACAGCTGTATAGATAATACTTATTATAATGCACCCTGCTTCCTATATGGCTTGCTTAGCTATATTCGGAGAAAGGATGGAGGTGCAATACATAACCTAGTCATTTATAGATTCATCTCTGCTGAATGAAGGAAGACAGGAGGACAAAAGGTACATCTGGAGTAGGCAAAATGATTAAAGGCAGTACTGCAGCACTTCTGAAAAATCAGGCCACTGACAGATTTAAATAGCTGACTTGAGGGACCAAAGTGTGAAAAATCTGGCTTCTTTGGCTTCTGTTAAGACGACATGAACAGGGCCATGTCAGTGAAGGCTGCACTGAGTGCTTAGAACAAGATTAAAACCCCATTTCACTCTTCAGATGGCACCAACTGAACTTAGTTTCCAACTTGAAACAGATGCTGGCCAGTGAAGAAGTGAATATTCTATTAGACTCTAGAGATTCAAAATTTTTCAAGAGAACTATTCAAGATCATTCATTTTTAACTTTTTTTGCCTCCCTCCACTTAAAGCCAGTCATCACTAAGAATGGGCACGTCTAGACTTGCTTTCACTTTTGAAAGAGTATATGCAAATTCGGTGCGAGTTTGCATATCTTCTTCCAATTGCATTTTTGAAAGAGGATCTTTCAAAATGAAAGTAGTCTGGACGCAGTTTTTGTCGAAAAAAACGTGTAAACCTTTTTTTTTTTTAGGAAGAGCGGTTTTTTCGAAAAAGGGTTTTTTTCTGAAAAAAGCATCCAGACTACTTTCATTTTCGAAAGATCCTCTTTTGAAAATGTGATTGGAAGAAGATATGCAAATTTGCATATCCTCTTTCGAAAGTGAAAGCAAGTCTAGACGTGCCCGATATGTCCTCATTTACAATGCTGGAGATCACTCTTCTAGCATTCGATTTAGTGGGTCTAGTTAAGACCTGGATCTTAATACATTTAAAAAGCAGAAGCACAGTTGGGGAGGGGGAGGGAGTGCGTGAGCCAGGAATCAGCTGTCCCAGCTCATGCCAGGTCCCCATGCTGTGCACCAACTTTTTAAATGTATTAAGAGCCAACAGGTGCAACATCCGAGACTGGGCACGAGTTGGGAATCAGCTGATTTCCAGCCTGAGCCTGGTCCCCACTACCTCTCTTCCATCCCTTGCCCCAGGAGGAGATGGTGCTGGGGGGAAACAAGGCAGCAAAGTGGGGGGAGGAGGGTTTACTAATCAGAGGCAGCAAGGGCGGATGGGGGAGAAGTGAATAGTCGCTTACATCGCTACTAGGTCCATCATGTTGATTTTGCTCTGGAAAATTAAGCCGGACATATTTCCTAATGTTTTGAATGAAGAGTAATTCTTTATAATTAATTAAAACCCTCAACAACTCCCAAAACTCTGGGATCATTATATTCCTGAAAACGCCAGCCAGTAACACATTTTGTAAATTGCCTTCTAGATCATGAAAACTGAGCAGGATTGATAAATGAGCTATATTTTGCCAGGCTGCAGTCTTGAACAGATGGATTTCCATATTCCTCAAACTAATGTCAGAGAGAGAGAGAGAGAGAGAGTTCGCATACTGCCAAATGTTACATGAAATGTTACCAAACAAATGGAAGAATATTGCTTAAAATCTCCCAGTAAATTCTCATCATGTTGACTAGAAGATTACCCTGCCATGTATAACCTTTTTTTCTACTGTTTTTTCTTGGTCCTAAATTGTGTAGGCTCATAATTGTCATTTTTAAGTGCTTCCTTACTTTAATGCCTGTGTAACATAAATAAATCTACAAGGAAACAGCAGCATGTTCAGCTCCATCACTTACATACTCATGTCACTTAAATATTTTAAAATATTGTGCAATCCCATTTAATAATAATTAAAAAAAAATCAGACTCTGCATGTATTGATCTTAGAATTTTATTCTGTTGTCCATCATAGTAATATCTGACTACTACTGGTTTTACAGGGAAAGTAAAGAAAGTTGCTGGCACTTCTCCCTTTATAGGGTCAGATCTCCGACTGAGATAGGACTTTTTGGGGAGGGTTTGGGAGAGGTTTAGGAATAAGGGGTGTTTGAAATGTTTCACTTATGGCAGGGATGTTCTCTGGAAGAGGGAGGCTTTGCATGGTTTCCCAGAAAGGGTTAGACTATGGATTTGCCTGATCTCCCCAAGAAGATTGCTAGATGGATCCTCTAATAGAGAATGCTTTACCTGGGCCTTGTGAGTTGCACTGTCACTGAGGAGTGGTATTGTCGTGGGAGTTCATAGACTGAAATTTGGTTTGGATGTAGCTGTGGCTCAATCCATTAACTGCTTTGAAAATTAGGACCTAGGCCTTAAGTTGACATAAAAACGGAAGTGGGAGGAGAAACTTGAGCACAGACTTGATGTGCTCATGGCAGCCTGATCCATGGAGAAGGCAGACAACTGCACTCTTTACCCCCAGATCCCATGCATCCATCTTTACATTCAGCTTCAGATACAATGAGTTACAGTAATCCAGCCCAGATGTGACAAGCGCATGGATCACTGTGGCCAGGAGGAAAGGACTAGCTTTCCTAGTGAGCTGCAGATAGAAAAAGGCATTTTTAAGAAAATGATGCTAGCAGATCATCCCAGGACAATGAAGAGAGGCGTTGATGAATTGGGTGTGTGTGTCTGTGTGTGTGTTTACACATTGTCATTGGAAGGTGGGCACCATGTCTTGGCCAGTTCTTGGAAGTGTTTCCCCTTTCAAACAGTAACATGTTGGTGTGATCTGGGTTCAACCTCAGTCAGACACTCTTCATCCAAGAGCCAATTCCCTGTAAGCATTCAGTGGCAGTGGTTCCATCAGTTGAAAAGGAGATATAAAGCTGAGTTTTATCAGCATACTGGTGGGAACTAAGCCCATGAGCAGGTGTATCAGCCCACATTAGGCCTAAGTGAACTATGGATTTAAATTGAGTTTGGAGAGTAGTATGAGCAACAGGCTAAAAGAATGCAATCAAAGAGAAACTTGTGAGAAGGGGAATTGTTTTTGTGAAATTTGTGTAGTAGTTTAGTGTTATTTAAGATTTGGGATGGGAGAAACACATTTTAAAAAATTGAGTATCAGAGGCAGTAAACTGCTGTTTGATCCCCCCATTTATTATAACAAAATGCTAGGTCCAGTAGTTAGGGAGAAACATGGCAAAATGAGATAAAACCTTGAAGAAAGAGGCCCAGTCACTAATCTTGTCTTGACTGGGGCGAAAGACAGAATTCACCCCTAACATGTTTCATCTGGCCTTAGCTAAGGTCCCATGACAAACAATAGCCTCGCTTGTTTGTAATAACCTTAAAAAAACAACAACAACAACAACAACAACAACAAATGGTCTGGTAGCACTTTAAAGACTAACAAAACATGTAGATGGTGTCATGAGCACACAAAAGCTCATACCACCATCTACATGTTTTGTTAGTCTTTAAAGTGCTACCAGACTATCTGTTGTTTTTTTAAGTTTATCCTGTACAGACTAACTTGGCTACCCCCTTAAGCTTCTTGTTTGTAATAGCATATAAAAGGCAAGGTCTTTCTAGGAGTTCCTTGCGAGAGCTCTCCCTTACCTCTCTGGAGTACCGCTTTGGTGGGATGGTTTCTCCCAAGTCTGATCTGGTTGTTAAATATTTTGGCCAATGCAATTGTTGCTGCGAGGGTACAGAATACAGGTGTGTGCACATGCTTACATCTGTGTTTTGGATGTAACAAACACCGAGTGGCCACTGACCTAACAAAAGGAATAATTATGTGGAAACTGAGTTGTGGTAAACCTGAAGAAGTGGGCTGTGCCCACGAAAGCTCATGATACCATCTATATGTTTTGTTAGTCTATAAAGTGCTATCAGACCATTTGTTGTTTTTTCCGGAATAAAATTATTAGAAATATTTTTCCTATCACCACAACATCTCACTATCTCTGCCAGTGGTCTGAAATAGACACTGAAGAGAAGCTGAGATACTATGGATCTTTCTGGGAGGAGGAGCATTTACCCATCACCACTGAAGAGGAACAATTGGAGTCACTGTAGCGCTAAGCCCAGAACTCATGTAGGTGTGTTGTTAGTACCTTGTGGCCTACTGATTCAAAGGCTGCAGAGTGATCCAGCGGGGTGAGCATAAAGATCTCACATGTGACAATAACCCAGTGGTGGGCAACCTGCAGCCCATAGAGGTTTTAAGTGTGGCCCACAAGACATTTTATTTACTGCTGCCCATGCACAGGATTGCCAGATGCCATTGGTTTCTGTCCACATAGTTTTTTCCCCCAGCATTGCTAAAGTGACTCACTTAAAGCAAGGGCACGTGAAGTAAGGGGTGTGCTCTCTGTGCTCTGCCCTATCTGAACCCTGATTCTGAAGCATTCAAGTATTTGACTGATATCACACACAGCTGGAGCTTGGTGGTTACTACTTTCTTGCAGAAGCAAGGTAACAACAGGTCAATCACAGCCAACATATGCTACCAGTATCTTTTGAATAGCAACTGTACAACCACAAATCACATTTAACAGAGTTGGGAAAAACAACCATCTTAGCTATTTGTCAAACTTGGTACATTTCATAAACTCAAGACAAAAAAATTAAACCTCCAGGTCTTACTGTAATAAAAATTAAAAAATAAATGTCTGTTCAGTCTGCTAAGACAACCAGATATATTTCTTCTATTAACATTTTAGGAATAGCAGAGTTTTCAGAAGGCAGTGGCTTGGTTAGCAGCAGACTAAATCGATCACAATCCTTTAAACAAAGTTGAAGCAGCAATAGAAAAAATTGTCCCTGAACATTTATTCAAATCAGAAGAGACTTTTGATCTGCCCACCTCAGTAACACACCTGCATTCATGAGAGGTTAGACGGATCCAGCACAAATATAATCAAGAAACAAGTCTCTATCTAATGAATTGGACTAACCATTCATTGAAAGCAGATTGAGTAGTATTCAACTATAACTTCTTAACTTCTGCAATTCATGCTTCATTGCCAGACAATTCACCCAATCACAAAATAGAAAGAATACTATGCAACAATTCAACATTTCATACATTATGAGTATTTGCAACAAACAAGGAACAAATCATCTGCAAAGCAAAAGTTATTCATTGTGGAAATGTGTGCATCACTCTTGACAACAAAGAAATGTGCCACTGTCAGGTTTTTGCAAACAGTTCACTCACAGAAGAAAATGTGTTGGATAAATTATTGTAAATCATTTTCTCTGATTTCATATTTCAAAATAATTATTTACTTTATGAATTTAAGAAACAAGGCAGGGAACCTTTTTCCTACCTCTTCCAGGGCCCATAATGAATCAACCAGAGGCTTGATCTTCTTCTCATTGTACAGTGTTATCAGTTTGTCCATTATGCCCTTAATTAGGCCACTTCGACCCTGTTTGAAAAGTAGATTTAGCAGAGAAAATCCAGCAATGACTTTATTCTCTTCATACAGCTTGATAGGGTTCACTTTCTCAACCTGCCACCACTGGAGAGAAACAAATGGCATGAAGGTTAACAGAACAAACTAACACACAGGAAAAAGGGTTTCACAATAATACTGTGTATGCAAACAGCTTATCAGCAATCTAGATGAGGTTACATCTCCCATGGAAGAATAAGTGTAGCTTAAAAGTTCTCTTCAAAAGTTCCATAAAAGGACATAACATTGGATCAAAAGCCCATGCATTTCAAGGATATTAAGAAAAAAAAACAAAGCAAAAATACAGAAGCTCTGTTTTGTTGGCAGCTGAAGGGCTAGGGTGAAGGAGAAAGGATTTCATGAAAGAAAAATGTGAACAATAGCAGCAGAAAGGCACAGTATGAGGAAATAGCTGCATGGAAAACTGAACTGTCTTATGTGAAAAAGTCTCAGAGGACTAGTCATGTTAGTCTGTAACCTGAAAAACAAAAAACAAAAACAACAAAAACAATGAGTAGTCCTGTAGCACCTTAGGGTACATCTACACAGCAGGGCTAAAGCTGAAATAAGCTACGCAACTTGAGCTACGTCAGTTGCATAGCTTAAGTCAAAATAGCTTATTTCGGCTTTTGGTGCAGTCTACACAGCAGGAAATTCGAGAAAGAGCACTCTTCCTCCAACTTCCCTTACTCCTTGTAAAATGAGGGATACAGGAATCAGAGTAAGAAGTCCTCCAGCTCACCATTATGTCAAAATAACTGCTTACAGTATAGATGCGGACTATGTTACTTTGGAGTAACACCAGTTATTCTGAAATAACACTGCTGCCGTAGATGTACCCTTAGAGAGAGAGAGAATGAATATCATGAGCTTTCATGGGCACAACCCATGAGAGACTCATCTGAAGAAGTGGGTTGTGCCCATGAAAGCTCATGATTCTTTCTATCTATTTGCTAGTCTCTAAAGGTGTGTCTAGACTACAGGGATTTTTGGAAAAAAGTGGCATTTAAAAAAAAAAAAACACTCTTTACCTATGTCTAGACTACCGCCGCGTTCGGTCGACAATAAATCGAAAGAACGTGGTGGTTTTTTCGACCATGGTAAACCTAGTTTTACCTGGAATAATGCCTTTTTTCAAAAGTGCTCTTTCAAAAAAAGGTGCTATGTAATGCAAACTGTGCTTTTTTGAAAGAGAGCATCCAGACTGCCTGGGTGCTCTCTTTTGAAAAAGCGGCTTGCTTTTTCGAAAGAACTGGTTGTACTCTAGACGCTCTTTTTCGAAAGAGGCTTTTTTCAAAAGACATTTTCGAAAAAGCCTCTTTCGAAAGAGGCTTGCAATCTAGACGTAGCCTAAGATACTACAGGACTACTCCTTGTCTTATGTGGAGTAATGGCTATAAAAATACACTTGATTGTTTTTTGTGCCCAAATTCCAAAATTACCAGAGCAGTCTTATGCTAGCCACAAGGTTTGCACAAAGAAACGGGGTAGACAGACATGTAGCTACCTGATTTGCATATGAAGCTCAAATGCAGGTTTTTGCTGGGCAAAAGTAGACAATTGGGAGAATCGGATGGATAGTCCTGTGACCAAGGGGCAGGATTTAGGAGTCTTGAATTATATTTGTAGCTCTGCCAGAGTCTTCCTTTGTTACCTTAGGGAAGCTGTTTAACCTCTCTGTAAAAACGCTTAACTCTACTTCCCCCCCAATAGCCCAACCCACCAAAAATATCATACAATCCTTACTGCTGCTCTTGTCTCTGTCTAGCTCCTGCTGAAGTCTTGTACATTAATACATTAAGGAGTCTTGAATGATCTCTAATGACGTTATTTTTGCTGATTGTAGCTCCAGGGCAGCCTTGTGAGTGAGATCCCACATCTTATCAAGTTTTAGTCTAGTGGGCAAAATTTTAATTAATTTTTTTTTTTTTATAGTTCGCGGGAAGAATTTTCAAAGGGTTAATTAGATTAGTGTAAAAAAAGCAGTTTACATCTTTATGAACATTTTGATTAAATATTCTCTTTGACTGCTTTTTCAGCTTCTGGAGGTGGCATTATTCCCCCCAGTATCCATTACAAAGCAGCTATTGACTCATTCTGGTTTAAGGAATTTTAATATAGGCCCAGACATGTTGATCAGAGCTTTTGTTTTAGCCTACAACTTCCATACAGTTTATCACCACCATAGCTCCAGGGTACCTGGTTTCAAGACAGTTGTAATGTGCAACACTGTGGATACCAAAGTTTTAATCTGATTATGAAACACTTATAGCCCCGCCTAGTGGTTTGTGTTAGTATCTTTAAAAAAAAAATCTCATTCTCCTGGGCTCTCTCGGATTCATATGGAGAATCAGTAGCTCAAGGAACTACTTGCTAACTGTTGCTTTCTTCAAAACCTATAGCAGCTGTTCTGAACCAGTGGGAGCCAATTTCATTTCCACCAGGGCTGGCTACACTATCCATTGAAAAACATGAACACCAGCTGAACTCTGAGTGTTAAGAAGCTTCAGGGGGTAGCTGAGTTAGTCTGTACAGGATAAACAAAGAGTCTGGTAGCACTTTAAAGACTAACAAAACATGTAGATGGTATAGATGAAGGGGTCATCTGCAGAAGTGGGCTGTGCCCACGAAAGCACGATACCATCTACATGTTTTGTTAGTCTTTGAAGTGCTACCAGACTATTTGTTGTTATTTTTTAAAGTTTATTCTGAGAGTTAAGTATATCCTCAAATTCACGCCATTGTACTGACAGGCTTTTCAGAGAAGTGAAGAACCCTCTGGGAGCTCAATTATATAGTGAAGAGAACATGCTACTGCCAGTCAGAAAACAAACTGATGGTTTAGTTTATCTAAGATATAAAATGACTTTACACAGATTATTGGCAACTCAAACATTTATTGCATAAAGAAGAGACTCCTGTCTAGCTGTCATAACAAAAGAAAAATATCATGCTCCACTCCATGCTCCACTCTTCATTTGCACTAGTGTGTTGTTGTCTATTTGAGTTAGTAAAGAGTGAAATGGAGATAAATTATGTTGATATTGGTAATGAAATAAGCTGCTAAAAACAATGGATTTCAGCGATAAATGCTAACAAGTGTGGCATTGCATAACCACAGGAGTACTACACTTACTGATTTTGCAAAGCTAAAGAAGCTTTTTGTTTCCCCAGTAACCATATTGGATGAACCTAGAAAAAAAAAAAAAAAGAGCACATATATGTAAACATCCCTTAACATGCCAATGAATGAGTCCATTTAATGGTCTGCATTAAAAATAAGTCAACAACAAATAAGATTTCTTCTTTGTTTTTTCCACATTGCATAAGGTTTAATGATGCCCTTCCTTTTATCGTTGGTACAGCAATCAAAGAAGTCAAGTTGATAGCATCCTACACATTTCAAGAACAAAAGAAAAAGTCGTTCCTATCAAATGACAGCCAAGTATTCATTATTTCTAAAAATCAGTAAAACCACCAATTCAGCCTCTCAGAAAGATGTTCATAGACAAGGAGACTAGAGAATATTAGGTATTTTGGTAGCAAATCCCTTCTTCCCCATTACAGTTTCCTCTCTACCACTATAGTTTAACAGCTAATGATAGCTAGAACCATGTAAACTTCCTCTCTGGCTCTGTCTTCAGAGATATGTCATTTATTTAACTATCCTCTCAGAGAGGCTGGGGGTGTTACTGTTTCATTAGCAGTAAGGTATGTGGCAGACAGAATTGTAGGAAAGCTATTCCATTATTAAACATGCTGAGTGGCCAGTGACACAGGCTGAGGCTCTAAAATGTGAGATTTAGAAGTCTGGGTACAGTTTGCACTGCTTGGTGTCAGACCAAATTAAATACTTCCAGAATGACAGTCTTTCTACAGTTCCATTCATCATACTGTGGTTACTTCTGCCAAACTGTTAGCTTCCTGTGGACTGAGGAATAAGAGATTCAAAGTCACTCCCCAAACTTATTCCTTCTAGGGGGATATATTTTCTGAACCATACAACCAGTTTCGCCTTTCGATATTTTGAAAAAAAAAAAACCCCTGCTTTGCACAAACTAAATTCTCCTGTTTTTAGCCTATAAAGAATTCAGCTCCTCCAAAACTCTTGACTAAAAATGATTGTACTGACAAAGTGTAACATGACAGTCATGTATACTCTTCATATTCCCTGGTGAGAATTTAGAAGTTTGGATGATTTAAAGGGTGTTCCCATCCTGCTAGAAGAAGTTAGGAAATAGGTATTTTTAAAATAAACTTGTTTTATGTTTTTACTCACCATATAAAATGTATGTCCCAAGTGGTTTGAGAAGACTGAGGCCTTTTCCAGTATTTTCTCCACACAGGCAATCCAAAACAATATCTACTCCTTCTGCTGAGATTCTAAAACACAAGAAGAGCAAAACTCACACTGCAACAGGAATGAAGACTTCACTTCTTTTAACTGGTCTACTATAGAATTACTGTTTACAGAGCACCCACAGTTTCCAATGCATTCTGAAGAGCAACTAGTGTTTTTGACACCTCAGTTGCAAAATATGCAGCTTGAGTCATTTTAAGAACATCCAGTTTAACAGAAGTGCTTAGCATTCACCTGCTGAAAACCAGGTGTCTCTTCTTGGGAATACAACAATGGAGACACCCAAGATCAACAGTTGCTTTTCAAAAACTTGGCCTAGAATCTCAGCCCTGCCGCTCACAATCATGTTAAGTAGTATCTCACTCGATCTCATTGACATTAATGGGCTATTTGTGGAGTAACATACTACTAAATGCGAGTAAAGATGTCAGAATCTGACATCAGCTAAATATGTGAAATGGGGAGTGAGTTGCAACAAAACAAGCAAAGTGTTTAGTAAATGATTTCTTAGTTGCACTATTTTTGTGTATTTATTTCTTCTGGAAAAATTAATGAGGAAGAAGAGTATTGTGGTGTGATTAGAAAGCTATAGGTGGCACAGATAATTATCGAGAAGTGTGAAGTTTGGCTTAATTGAGATTTGACTGAGATAGTCTATTACAGGATGACAAAATATGCATATCTATCTCAGCAGTAGAGTTGTTACCAGACAAAGGAGGGAAATAAGCAGAACATGAGAAGGTAGAAATTGTATTAGCAGCTAGATAACCACTCTCAGAGAACAGTTATTAATGGTTCACAGTCATGTTAGAAGGGCATAACAAATGGAGTTTCACAGGGGTCAGTTTTGGGACCAGTTCTGTTCAATATCTTCATTAATGATTTAGCTAATGGCATAGACAGTACGCCTATTAAGTTTGTGGATGATACCAAGCTGGGAGGGGTTGCAAGTGCTTTAGAGGATAGGGTCAAAATTCAAAATGATTTGGACAAACTGGAGAAATGGTCTGAGGTAAATAGGATGAAGTTTAATAAGGACAAATGCAAAGTTCTCCATTTAGGAAGGAACAATGCGTGAAACTTACACAGAATGGGATGTGACTGTCTAGGAAGGAGTACCACAGAAAGAGATATAGGAGTCAAGGTGGACCACAAGCTAACTATGGAGTCAACAGTGTGACACTGTTGACAAAAAAGTACACCGTTGACAAAAAAATCATCATGATTCTGGGATGCATTAATAGGAGCAAGACACGAGAAGTCATTCTTCTGCTCTACTCTGCGCTGATTAGGCTTCAATTGGAGTATTGTGTCCAGTTCTGGGTACCACGTTTCAAGGAAGATGTGAAGAAATTGGAGAAGGCCCAGAGAAGAGCAACAAAATGATTAAAGGTCTAGAGAACATGACCTATGAGCGAAGACTGGAAGAACGGGGCTTGTTTAGTTTAAAAAAGAGAAGACTGAGAGGGGACATGATACTGGATTTCAAGTATCTAAAAGGGTGTTACAAGGAGGAGTGAGAAAAATTGTTCCCCTTGGCCTCTGAGAATAGGACAAGAGACAATGGGCTTAAATTGCAGTGAGGGAGGTTTAGACCGAACATTCGGAAAAACTTCCTGTCAGGGTGGTTAAACACGGGAATACATTATCTAGGCAGGTTGTAGACTCTCCATCACTGGAGATGTTTAAGAGCAGGTTTGATGTACATCTACCAGGGATGATCTAGACAGTGCTTGGTCCTGCTGAGAGGGCAGGGGACTGGACTCTATGACCTCCCGAGGTCCCTTCCAGTTCTAGTATTCTATGGTCCCATGATTCTTTGAATCAAACCGAGATTTGAGAGAGGTTAATAGGAGCCATCTACATGAATCCAAGGGCAGAATGTGGTTATAATTTGTGCAGCAAAGGATTTGAAATATTATATGGTTCCAGCAAATAACCTTATTTGCAAGCATTTCTGAACTATAGCTCAGTATTCACTGGCCAAAAGAAAATTCTATTTTGTATCTGAAAAAGAATATCATTTGACAATGTTCAGAACGTTAGCAAAAAGAGAGAGAAATACTGTAACGTAGCCAATAATTGAATGTGATTTCACATTTCTCTGTACTAAACTAAACCTGTGAGCTCTTGACCCCAGTTTGACTAAAACCTGCTATTCTACTCTATAACCAAGTAAATAACCCTAGTAGTTGCAAATTATTTATCAGTTCTCTTTAATTAAACAATTATGCCAACCACTGATACATTATTCTAGGATAATTATACCCTTGGCACTATCAAAGGCATAAGGTACAGTTTCTAATCCCCAAAAGCAACTATTAGTTGTGATGACCATACCTCTTGAAATTGCCTAACTGCAATTAGACAAAGTCAGACAACAGGGAAAGCTTTATGACCTATAAAAAAAAAATTTCATTTTTCTCAGAAAACAGAGAGAGAGCTCTCAAATGTCTGCCAGAAGCACAATACAAAGAGCCACAAAACATGTGACTTCTTCCCTTAGCAGTGTAACCCTTAGGCACTGCTGATTTGTAGTAATTTCTCCCAGTGGGTAAAGTAATATCTTCTATTGGACCAGCTTCTACTGGTGAAAGAGAGACCTATTGAGCTACACAGAGCCCTTCTTCATGTCTGTTCAGCACCATGTAGCTCAAAAACATGTCTCTTTCACCAAACAGACCTTGGTCCAATAAAAGGTATTACCTCACATACCTTATCTTTCTAATATCCTTGGAATGCCACTGCTACAACAGTGCACGCAATAGTTTTCTTTACAGTTCGACGCGTGATGAGCTTTCATTTGTAAACATGATACTCAACGTACCCTTTAAGAATATTATCGGGACAGTGATTTTTTTTTTTTAATTGTAAGCATCATCCCAGATATTCTTACTGGGAGATTTTTATATAAAACAGGAGCACATGAAGCAGATCAACCACATGCTGCCACCTACTAGTGCTGGTCAGGAATTTTCAATCAAAATGTTTTTTTTCCAATGGAAAATCCACTTTCATCAAGATCCACATTTTCCATTTCCTGATACAAGGCAAAACCAAAATTCCAAATATAGGAATTTCCCATGTGATGGACATTTTTATTTTCCACAGCTCTATCCTCTGAATTTCAGTGACACACTCATCACCTTGTCATCATAATCATAACCATAATCATGGCAAACAAAAAGAAAATGAGACATTTTGCAGGTATATTTTACCTTTATTCCAAATGGCCCTAAATTACACATCCCATAGACTGATCATAGGGGAAAATCCATTAGTAATAAACCACAGTGAAGACTCCAAATTGCTTGTAGTGAACTCCATGTAGCAAAGTTTGTCTCCATTATAACTGGGTTCCACTGTAATAATCCCTTTGGAATACAGTAATGAACACCTACCACCACTGAAAGTGGGGCATTCCAAGGAGATTATATCTTCCACTGGTAAAGCACAGGAGAAGTCAGTGTCCCCATGGGTAAGAGTCAGGGAGTTGTTCTGAATTCTGATGAAAATGTGCTTCAAAATGTTACATGTTGAACAGGGAAAATTTTCTGTGAACATTGCTTCCCCTCCCCCATTTGTTCAGACTAACTAAACAGACCAACCTAAAAAAAATTGTGAAGAAACTGAAGCCTTAGTGACAACTTCAAGAGGCTACAGAATGGCTCTAACTTTAAAGCAAACAAACACCATCTACATATTCACAATTCCGACACCATGGAACTCAAGATACTAGTGATTTGCACAATACAAGAACCAAGACAGAACTGCACCAGAGAATTCCCCCCCAAATTTGAATAAATTGCACCAAATCTACAATAAAAGACTTCATGAACAGCAAAAATTAAAGATGACCAGCCTATAGGAAAATAATAGAGATTAGATTTCCCTCGATTACATTCTTTGTTCTCTTTCATTTAATTCCTTTGGCTTGTGGTAGACATTTAAAAGTGAACATTATCAATAAAGCCTATGCTGATCCTAAAGTAAGAGGGAGATACTCATTTACTATAATTATCTTTTCATTGGGAAGACTGAAAATATCTACACTAGAGGAGTGCACTTGTTTCAAACCCAACCTGTTAAACCAGTTCTCGTAGATATACTTAACCGTTTTCTTAGTAATACACTAGCTACTACAAATTCTGATAATCAAAATAGAACCCTTACCTCTTTACTTCTTGGACATAATCTGCATTTCGGTCAAACAGGTGAGTTACTGAATCTTTGATTGCTTCATGTTTGAATGAAGAAGCTGTTCCAAAAACTGTAACACTGGGGATTGTTGAGCAGAGCTGAGCAACGGCTTGACCCTGAAAATATATTGTCATATCAGTTCCAATAACAATCAATAACAAAGTCAGTTATTTGATTTCTTCCTACCAATTTGCTCATCATACAATAAAATCCAAGCAGGCCTATGCAGTTTTCAAAACTTTCTTATATCAGACAATTCATAGTCACACAATAAATCAGCTGTAAATCCACACGCAGCTGTAAATCCAGAAGAAATATTCTTTGGGGATAAAATTAATTTAACAAGTGGTAAATTATGCTGGGAAAACTATCACACATCTCTTTCACAATGGTATTTTGAAGTGAATACAGTTACTGCAAAATTTTCACATGAAAGGGACAGCATCCATTTAAAATGACACTTTTGCAAGACAGACATTTACATACTGCTGTTACAGGTTACACCTAAAATGATTATTACTGAGGGATTACCAGAAAATATTTCTATTTTTTCCCCCAGTTTGTTTACTATGGGCATTTGTCAGCCTCTTAGGCCAGAGTTTTTCCATGTACATTGGGGAAATCCACAATGATCAGTGGAACTTACGCTCACTTGTATGTGGTGCAGCTTTAGGTTTTGAAAGCTCTTAAATACGTTTGTTACTTGGGTCACTATAAGCATGTGAGCAGTGGACTTCGCATTTACTTCAAATTACCATGAGTGCGCTGAGTAAGAGGTATAGTTTCAGTGAGACTTGGGGTTCCACAGCCCAAATTCTCCTGGGTATTTAGTTTTCTAACTTCAAAGAAAGCATGTCTTTTATATAAAAAGAGACTTTATGTAAAGTCCACTGGGAGTTAGACACCTAAAAACCTTTGATAATCTAGGTACTTATGAACTAGCAGGATGTCACTGGTTTCTTGCTACAGTCCCTTGCTTCCATTTGGGTGGGTTTCTCGCAGAGCAACAAACAAACAAACAAACAAACAAAAAAAATGGGTATTAGAATAGGATATGAAATTTTAAGTGCTGGTGTAATAAATGAAATTACTTAACTCATGTATGAAAAGAATTAACATGATTTTAAGTTAATGGTGTCTCTACTAAAGAAAAAAGACTCAGAGAGGATGCACTAAAGCTTTCCAGAGTTTTTAATATTTTTTCTTCCAAAACTGGTCCTTCTTCAAAAACAATATTTTTAGGAAAAATTAACGACATTACAGAAATCTCATTTTTGTAATAATTTTCTGATTTCTTTTCTTGAGCAGAACATTTTACTAAATTCTTAAAATAAAGATTGTTTATAAAGTTATATTTCTTTCATTTAGAGAAACCACATTTTCTTACAGAAAACTGAGTACTGAGTGAACAAAAACTTTTGAATGTGACTTACAAAAGTTTTATGGAAAAAAATGCAGAAAGTTTCATGGAAAATGCAAAACAGAAAATTTCAAAATGTTGACTTTTTTGCAAAATCTTCCCATTTTCAATCTTCTTTCTGCACATATAAAGTATACTTTTTTCACTACTTATATGCATAGTTCATCATGGCTAGATCTCTGATAACTGCTTAATGTGCAACAGCACCAAAAAAACCTAACAATGTTAGGTAGTCAGAGGGGTAGCCGTGTTAGTCTGTAACTTTAAAAAACAATGAGTAGTCCTGTAGCACCTTAGAGACCAAGATTATAGATAGAGAGTATCATGAGCTTTTGTGATAAGACAGCAAATATCATAATGCCAATATATAAATCCACGATGCGCCCATAACTTGAATAATGGATTCAATTCTAATCATCTCATTTAAAAAAAGATACATCAGAAATGGAAATGGTACAGAAAAGGACAACAAAAATTATTAAAGGTATGAAATAGCTGCTATTTTAAGGGAGATTAAAAAAACTGGGACTTCTCAATTTGGAAAGGAAACAACTAAGTGGTGATATGATAGAAGTCTATAAAATCATGAATGGTGTAGAGAAAGTGTGTGCTAATTAGTCCTTCATATACCACAAGAGCTAGAGGTCATCCAATTAAATTAATAGGCAGCAGGTTTAAAACAAACAACAGGAAGAACTTCTTTACACAATGTAGTCAAGTTATGGCACTTGTTGCCATGGAATATTGTGAAGAGCAAAATTATAACTTGCTTTAAAAAAGAATTAGATACATTTGTGGAGGATAGGCCCAGCAATGGCTATTAGTCAAGAATTGTTTCTGTACTCAGACCTCTTCAATCATCCACGAGTTCACCCATCTTCTAGATGCCCTTTATGGTCACTTATGTCACCAAAGGACATGACAGAATCTGCTTGGCATAATTAGTAGTCAGCAACAACATTCATTAATCACTGTCTCATCACCCACCCAAACATCTACCCACTATGTTTTAACCTGCCAAGACTCCTGCAGTCATCCTTGAACCATTTTTAGACAGGACAGGGCAACCATCAACTTCAGATGAGGTTGCATATCTGTGATGAATGCCCACTGACTTACTCTGACGGGGGAGGAGGGGTTTACTGGCTCTTCACTAGGCTGATGATGCTATCAAATGGCTGGGCACACTCCACATCTTCTGAAGAACCCAGATGGTCAGGGATGTAACCCCACACTCTGGGTGTCCCTAAGCTTCTGATTGCCAGATGCTGGGATTGGACAACAGGGGATGGATCACTGATGATTGACCTGTTCTTTTTGTTCCCTCTGAAGCATCTGACGTTCTCCTCTGTCAAAAGACAGGACTAGATGGACCCAGCATTGCCATTCTTATGTTCACCATTATTTATCTTATTAAGGCTGCAGTCAAACTATAGAACAGTAACTTTCTCCCTTTCAGTTTCACCATTTCCATTTTAAGGTAGAACTGACAACAACAGGATCAACCTAATCTGATAAATGGTATTATGGGACTCTATGGTACAATGAAAAACACATGCTTTCAGACATGTGCTTGAGCTTGGAGATTTTACACAATTGTTTCCCTAAGTTTTTGTCTCTAAAAAGCAAATTTTCACTCTCTCTATGATTATCACTACAAGTCCTTCCATAGAAACACCATAAGTAATGTTTACAATCCTCTTTGCCCTTGTTCCTTTGGAACAAAATTTTGGCACATGCAACATGACAATAAATACCATGCTGAAAAGGAACTGGATTAGCCACACTCTGCTACGTAGTTGACATAATTTATCAGGAGGGGCATAGCCTGAGTTCTAGAGAGCACTGATTTTATTAAGAATAGTCAGGGCTGGCCCACAACATTTTGGCACCTGAGGCAGGGAGCTTAAATGACGCCCCCGTGCCCCCTCGCTTGAGCCAAAACTTTGAAAGGTCTAAATTCTGCCTTCTTCCTGGTCTACTCCTCTCATGGTACTGGTCTGCTACCTACATATGCACCAGCAGCAGACACAATTTTCTACTCTCTGGGTCCTAGTGGTGCCCCCTCCCCACAGTCTGGCACCTGAGGTGGCCGCCTCAATTCGCCTCATGGTAGGGCCAGCCCTGAGTATAATCTGGGAGCATAGCCTTAAATACCTCTTTAAAGATTCTGAAAATGTTTGGAAACAGCTTAGGCTAATCATGTACATTTCTCCTCTAGGGAAAGTTCTGCAGCATGTTATGCCTACCTTTAAAATAAGAACTATGGTAGATTGTAAACATTTGATCTTGATACACAGCTACGGTAGTTTGGTCCCACTATATCAGGGTTTTGTAGCACTAGTGAGAAAGTGGGAGGCATACAAAATGCTCTATCTGATCTAGTATGCCTACAATAGCCACAGCGTCTTGCTCTGCTTACAATAGGAGATAAGTGTGAGCGTGTATGACAAAGATTGCATATTTGAATGTGCCTACCCTACTTGCTTTATTAGTAACATAACACTATGATTTAGGATGCCTGTTAAATGAGGGCTCAGAAAAGACTTTGAATGATATTTCACAGTTGAGTTTAGTTTTGTGCCATTTTCTCAAATGTCTTTTTAGGATACTTTTGCCATTTTTAAGGTAATTTTGCAATTTTACAGCAGAAAGGTTGAGCTATGTAGTGCTTTTTAAGATGATCCAGCGGAAAGTACGAAATATCTTGCAGGATTTTGAACCTGTCACATTGCTTAAGTTTTTCTGAACTATGAAATACAATTGCAACCACTGCTTCCTGATGAAGTTCATGATATGACTGTCTGAATATAACAAAGAAAAGTCACATTGCTCTTCGGTAGAGGGTGAAACAAGGAGCAAGTGCGGTACAAAATGAATCCAGATTCTCCTACCACTTAAAATGAGACTTATTTAATAGCTACTCCTGATCTAATTGAAAACAAGAGCTGGCTGGAAAAATTAATTTTTTGTCAGTTTGTTGATTCCTCACAATCAAAACGATCTTTGGAGACAGCTAATTTTTTAATAAGTTCCTCTGAAACCTAGGCTGCTGGCTCCCAAGCTCTGGGGCTTCTTGCTCTATTATGGCTCCTTCAGCATCCAGACTCCTGGCTCCCTTACATCCTACCTGGCAGAGTTTGTTTTGAAGTTATCTACATGAGCATTTTCCATTGTAATTTCCATTTCACAGGGAATTTTAAAATTTGTTTTTTGTTTTGTTTTCAAAAGGCACAAAATCAGAAGTTTGAAGTCCTGAAATCCGCTGTGAAATGGAATTAGTGTTTTCCACACAGTATCACTGAAAGCGGAATAGTTAGGCTAGAAGCAGATCTCTGCAAAACTTTCATATCAAGACCAGCTTTTGAATGATTTCATTACAATCTCTATCTAGGTCAGGGGAGATGTTTGTAATCAGTTGTGCCAAGTTTTGGGTGAATGCATTCTGTAAGATTATATATATTTAGGAGGAGTTTTTAAACAGACAGATGGACAAACAGACACTCCCAAATATATAGTAGATTCCACATCTTGCTCGTGAATGATAGAGTGAGTGAAAACAAATTAACAACCCTGTCTTGCAAGGCGTCTGCATGTAGGGCTCCTATCGAAACCAAAGAGCTCATAAAATACATAGGATACCTTGCATATTAAAGTACAGATCTTGCAAGTAGTTCCTTGTCAATGGAAGCTCCTATGCTTGGGCAGATTTTCACTGAAATTAACAGAGTTCCACATGGGTGCAGAAGTTTGCTTGTGGGGAGTGGTTTGCTGGATCTGTGCTTTAAATGGACTGAGTTTTACATTGCTAGTCACAGCGGGCTTTAAATGCTCTGGATTAACAAAAAAAAAAAATATTTGAACTTTCTTGAGGTTGGGGGATGTGATAATGCATCAACACAGAGTTGCAAGACATTTGGAATAGAATATGGAGTTATCCCTACATTTAGTTAAAACAGATGCACAGAAGACACATTTATAAGCCACATTCAGCCTCTGATTGCACCTGTGTCACCTCACTGAGACTTGGAGGCAAGAAGCGGCTCTGTGGTTTGAATGATGATGTCTGGCTTAATTTAGCAAACCCTCATTATATTTCCAGCCAAAGGTTGGCATTTGTAAACTGCCTGCTTGGTTAATAAGATCATCCATGGATAAACACATTCTTGTTCATTCCAACCAAAGCTCCGGGTGACATGATATGTAAATATCAGCAATCAATACTTTTATTTACACTAGGCTAACTAGATAATCCTGAGAGCCTAGGCATCCTCCCTCAAAACGATCAATGTAATTTTCATTGGAACTCTTCGCAATGATGTTTTCTAGGAAAGGACATTATTTCTACTTATACTGTTGTCTGAGGAACTGTATAAATAGAAAGCAAAAGATAGCACCGGCCTCGAAGAGCTTACAAATTAAGCAGGCAGTGTAGCAAAGTATAGGAGAAACAGAGGGTGATGCTGTGCCCCCACACAGAATGGGGCCTTGGACAGAAGGGGCAGGACCGGGACAGTTAGCCCTCAGCGCCACTCAAATCGCAGTGCTGCCCCCCCGGGACTTCAGCACCACGCAGAGCAGCACTCTGGTGGCAATTCAAAGGGTCTCAGCTGCCACCATTGCCACAGTAGCGGTGGCTGGGAGCCGCAGGCCCCTTTGAATTGCCAGGCCCCAGAACAATTGCCCCCTTTGCTCCCCTCCCCCTTTCAGCAGGCCCAAACATTCCTTAATGTAACACAGGAAGCTGGAACTGAACCCAGAAATGCTGAATCCCAGCCCAGCATCTCAAAGCAGAGGCCAGCTTTTCTTTCTGTCGTCAGCCATTTTTGCTTGAGGGGGAATTCCTCGACCCTCCGATATCATAGGGAACCCAATTCTTTTACTAGTTTCCCCACTCACTTCCACCAATATTTGAATACAATTTTAATCCCTCCTCTGTAAGAAAATTACACCATTATCTTATAGCGGAAACTGGATCTCCTTTTGGTACCATTCTCTTTGTAGCCTCACTTCTACTATGGGACTGGTTTCATTTGGTGCCAGTTTTCATTTTGATGCATCCTAACCAGACTGGGACAGTATGAATCACCATGATCTAAGTAGATATTTTGTGAAGGACACTAGAATAATAAGAGTCAGAATTTTACTTCACTGTATTAGTTTTCTGTATACAGTCCCCCTAACCTGAGAGGAAAGGGAAGGATAAATGTTCCCTAAATCATAAACACTGAATATTGAAATGGTTAAACTATTATAGTAGAAAGCCACTTAATACAACGCATATACAAGATATAAAATTTCCCAGGGTTTCACATTTCCAAAAGAGCACCAGGCCAAGAAGAAATTGTGTGTGCAAAACCAGCTGCAGATTGGGTGGTGCACCCATTATAGATAAAAGCCAGACCCAAATCTCAGACTACAACATCCCTCTGGAACGTGCGGGGTGTTTAAAGTCCAAATGACTGCAGCTGTGCAGAGCCTGGGCACGAGTGCGGCTCCCCTCCTGCAGGCCAGCCAGCTCGTCTGTGCTGTGCTCTACTTTCCCCCCACTGGCAGCAGGTATGTGCAATTACCTTAAAGTAGCTTATATAACCCACGGGTTATACGCGTCCACGGGTTATCTAAAACTTTTTTTACTCATTCAAGAAAAACTGCAGGTTATGCACAAGTGCGGGTTATACACGAGTGTGGGTTATATATGCTAATTTACAGTACCTATATAGTGGGCTGAATCAACTATCCTGAAGAGTCTGGAGGCATTCTAAGAAGGACTGTAGTGTAAATTTCTCTTATCCCCCCCACTCATAGACTCATAGACTTTAAGGTCAGAAGGGACCATTATGATCATCTAGTCTGACTCCCTGCACAATGCAGGCCACAGAATCTCACCCACTCTCTCCTAGAATAATCCTCTCACCTATATCTCAGATATTGAAGCCTTCAAATAGTTTGAAGACCCCAAGATGCAGAGAATCCTCCAGCTGTGATCTGTACCCCATGCTACAGAGGAAGGCGAAAAACCTCCAGGGCCTCTGCCAATCTACCCTGGAGGAAAATTCCTTCCGCCCCCAAATATGGTGATCAGCTAAACCCTGAGCATGTGGGCAAGACTCACCAGCCAGACACCCAGAAAGTTCTCTATAGTAACTCCTATCATCCCTCCATTGACCTATTTACCACTGATAATGAATAGTCAATTAGTTACCAAGATCATGTTATCTCATCAAACCATCCCCTTCATAAACCCATCTAGTTTAATCTTGAAGCCAGATAGATCTTTTGCCCCACTACTTCTCTTGGAAGGCCATTCCAGAACCTCACTCCTCTAATGGTTAGAAACCTTTCTAATCTCAAGTCTAAACTTCCTACTAGCCAGCTTATATCCATTTGTTCTTGTGTCCACATTGGTATTAAGCTTAAATAATTCCTCTCCCTCCTGGTATTTATCCTCTAATACATTTAAAGAGTGCAATCATGTCCCCTCAGCCTTCTTTTGGTTAAGGTAAACAAGCCAAGCTCCTTGAGTCTCCTTTCATAAGACAGGTTTTCCATTCCTCGGATCATCCTAGTGGCCCTTCTTTGTACCTGTTCTAGTTTGAATTCATCCTTCTTAAACATGGGAGACCAGAACTGCACACAGTATTCCAAATGGGGTCTCACCAATGCCTTGTATAATGGCACTAACACCTCCTTATCCCTACTGGAAATACTCGCCTAATACATCCCAAGACCGTATTAGCCTTTTCACGGCCATGTCACAATGGCGGCTCATAGTCATCCTATAATCAACCAGGACTCCGAGGTCCTTCTCCTCCTCCGTTACTTCCAACTGATGTGTCCCCAGCTTATAACTAAAATTCTTGTTATTAATCCCTAAATGCATAACCTTACACTTCAATAAATTTCATCCTATTGCTATCACTCCAGTTTACAAGGTCATCCAGATCTTCCTGTATGATATCCCGATCCTTTTCTGAATTGGCAATACCTCCCAACTTTGTGTCATCCGCAAATTTTATCAGGACACTTCCACTTTTGGTGCCAAGGTCAGCAATAAAAAGATTAAATAAAATTGGCCCCAAAACTGATCCCTGAGGAACTCCGCTAGTAACCTTCCTCCAACCTGACAGTTCACCTTTCAATATGACCCGCTGTAGTCTCCCTTTAACCAGTTGCTTATCCACCTCTCAACTTTCATATTAATTCCTATTTTTTCCAATTTAACCAATAATTCCCCATGTGGTACTGTATCAAATGCCTTACTAAAGTCGAGGTAGATTAGATCCACTGCATTTCCTTTATCTAAAAATCTGTTACTTTCTCAAAAAGGAGATCAGGTTGGTTTGGCACGATCTACCTTTTGTAAAACCATGTTGTAATTTGTCCCAATTGCCATTAGCCTCAATGTCTCTAACTACTTTCTCCTTCAAAATTTTTCCAAGATCTTGCATACTACAGATGTCAAACTAACAGGCCTGTAGTTACCCGGTCGCTTTTTTCCCTTTCTTAAAAATAGGAACTATATTAGCAATTCTCCAGTCAAATGGTACAACCCCTGAGTTTAGAGATTTATTAAAAATTTTTGCTAATGGACTTGCAATTTCATGTGCCAGTTCCTTTAATATTCTTGGATGAAGATTATCTGGGCTCTGATTTACTCCCATTAAGCTGTTCAAGTTTGGCTTTTACCTCGGATATGGTAATATCTACCTCCATATCCTTAGTCCCATTTGTTATGTTACCATTATCCCTAAGCTCTTCATTAGCCTCATTAAAGACTGAAGCAAAGTATTTGTTTAGATATTGGGCCATTCCTAGATTATCCTTAACCTCCACTCCATCCTTAGTAATTAGCGGTCCTACTTCTTCTTTTTTTGTGTTTTTCCTATTTATATGGCTATAAAATCTTTTACTATTGGTTTTAATTCCCTTTGCAAGGTCCAACTCTACCTGACTTTTAGCCTCTCTCACATGCTCTAACCTCAATAAGGTAGCTTTCTTTACTGATCCTTCCCGTCTTCCACTCCTTATATGCTTTCTGCTTTTTCTTAATCACCTCTCTGAGATGCTTGCTCATCCAGCTTGGTCTAACACACCTGCCTATAATTTTTTCCCTTTTCAGCTTCTGCAACTTTAACTTAATATAATCCCAGGCCTCCTCCACCTCAAGATCCATAATTTCTTTAGTCCAATCAACTTCCCTAACTAATTTCCTTAATTTATTAAAGTTAGCCCTTTTGAAATCAAAAACCCTAGTCTCAGATTTATTTTTGTTTATCCTTCCATTTAATTTGAACTGTATTAGCTCATGATCACTGAGCCAAGATTGTCCCCTACAACCATTTCATCTATGAGGTCCTCGCTACTCACCAAAACCAAATCTAAAATAGCATCCCCCCCTTGTTGGTTCAGCAACTACTTGATGAAGGAATTCATCAGCTATCATTCCTCCATCCTCAGAACAATGAACAATCCTCAATTTAACATCCCTTTTCAGAGAAAATGTAATTAACAGATACATCTGTGACACTCACATACCAACACACAGGGCCAGATCCTGATACGAGCCAAGACTCTTACAGGCTTTTCCCCAATGAAGTCAAGTACCTGTAGACTCATACTCAACTAAAGATATGTAGAATTTGGTTGTATGCCAAAACAGTGCTATGGCTATGCAAATCTTTCTTAAATCTCCTTTCTAATCCCTTAACAAATTGAGTTACCTTTCAACACAGTTCAGATTAAGAGTTCACACATTTTAATTACAAATACCTTAGAGTCCAGTCCTGGCCCCCTTGCAGAACCTGAGTAAATTGGATGTATATGGAGGACTTCTGGAGATAACAAGCGGTGCTAATTTGAAACTAACCCTGACGACTAACTGCTGCACATTCTCTACATTCCAAAGAGCACAATTTGGCTAGAGGAGTCACCCAGTTGAGGATGCGCCACACACAGTCTGTCTCTCTTGCTTGCTAGGATAGTTCCGGTGGAAAGAACAGCTTTGTAGTGGATGCAGACCCAAAAGGTTTTCCAAAATATTGCCTGCTCTTTGTACACCAGGACTACATCAGTGACTCCACTGCTGCCTAGTCTTCTTTCTGTGCCCTGGAAGTTGTGGGGGTGGGAAGGCAGGCAGGATTTTACAAGAAGAAATCACTTGCACTGCTACACCGGTCTAGCACTCGTGATTAAACATGAATGACTTTAATACTGCCCACAGAAAAACCATTTCAACAACAGAAGACCAAACCCACCATCCATTCTTTCGCCCCAGAGCATTTTTAGTATTTGGAAATACATTTCCAAGCACAACTACAAAACAGGATCTTGCTTTCTGAATCTGAGAAAATAAACCATAGAAATCCAAGTCTCATTTGGCACCTAATTTTACCGTTAAGACGACTTAGCAGCCCGTGGATAAAGTGATCAGCTATTACATTGAAATAATCGATATTGTACTTTGTTCCAAGAAAATATTCATCACATCTTATTTCCAAAACCTGTAATTTAGGGTGCTGTTCATCATGCAGAACTACACAGTAAGAGTCTTCACAGAAATAAAGGACTCAGATTGTAATGCTTCTATGGAAATATGAGGAATCTCTCATAATATTGTACGTGGCATATAAGCAAGTTTCGAAGTCTGTTTGATGTTTAATTTACATGAACGTCATCAATATGTTGGCTCCCTACAAAGTGAATATAAATAGAAATATTTTGTGAAAATGTTTTAATTTCCAGGTAAAAAGCCTGAGCGTTTTAAAGTTCATCCATTCACCTACAGAGTTGGAAACCTGTCATGTTTTGCTAATCAAATAGGAGAACAAAAAAAAGTGAAATTTAAGAGACAAACTGAAATTGACCAGTCTGGTTCCATTGTTTATGAATTTAATTCAACGTAGAGAAAAAAAAACCCATACCTGATGAAAAGTAAATTATATTTTAAGTAAGTTTATTTTAACAATCCTAGTGTTACTAGGAGCACAGAAAAGTTGGATTTAAAAAAACAAGATAAAAAAAAAAAAAAAAATCTATCTTGACATCTTCCCTTTTCATCAAAATGGACCATATCTGCAGTTTGTATAAGCTGGCATGGTTACATTGACTTGCTAACTTGCCCTAACTGTTAAAATACCTTTTGCAAAGTATCTGTGTACGAAATGTGTTTATTTGATAAGATACGAATTGAGTCAAGCTTTAAAAGCTGAGTGAATAAACCATCAAAAAAGAAAGGCACTGCACAGTACAGCTAATACCATAAAAAGAGCAGCAACAAAAAGAAATTATCTTTTTCATTAATCTCTTTTGTCAAGTCTAGAAATGGTGCTCATTTTAAAAAAATGAAGTTCAACCTTGCATATGTAACCACCACTGGGCAGATTTAAACCTGGGACCTCTGCAGTAGAGTATAGGAGCCTCTATCCGCTGAGCTATAAGCCAGCTGGCTCCCAGCCCATGCTGTAGAGGTCTCTTGATCTTAGCTGTTGCTGTGGTCTAAGTGCCACTTGCATTGCTCAGTAACCACACTAGGTGTGTGGGTTACACATAGGTTGAAATTCTCTAATCTGGCACACGCTGGTCCGGCAACATCCCTGGACCAGCCTGATTTTAGTTAGTTGGATGTCCACTTTTGATTGGTGTGACCAAGTTTCCCATGGTCCTATGAGGTTTGCTTACCACCACCTGTCCTGACTCTCAGTGTTCCATGCTGTTATTTAGCTCTAATTTACCCCTAAATGTCTTTTCAGAGACCAGTAAGCAGTGGAAGTGTTGGTAATGCTGCAAGACAATAATTGTCCTCCTGTGGTTTGGTAAATTCTCTGGTTTGGCACTGGTCAGGTCCCCATGGTGCCAAATTAGAGAGGTTCAACCTGTACTAGATACCTGTGTGGGACTGAAAGTGGATAAAACCTATTACAGTAGACTTCCGATAATCTGGAACCTATGGGACCTAGGTGGTGCCGGATTATCAGATATGCCGGACTATCAGGAGGTACTATAAGCTGGTTATATATATACTGTATACATTATATACTGTATATAAAGTGTTCTTAACCCTTTTTATTGTACATACTGTATACAGTATACTGTAATGTTTTAGTTTTTAAGCCTTTTTACCCTTTTGCTCAGTTCAGCTGCTGCCGCTGTCACCTTGTGACTCATTTTTTGCCGAAGCTCACTCACTAGGCTCTTGCCATTTTGATGCCGGACTATCAGGAGTGCCGGACTATTGGAGTTTTACTGTATTCATGATCAGATTTCCTCCGCTCCTCCCTCCAGTATATTCCTATTAAAAGGTAGAGCTGAAGCAACACCTATATTCAGGATATGTTACGGGATCCACGTGCTCAACACACTGAATAGGACGACTGTGGGTGAGGGTTGTATAATAGCCTCTCAGCTTCTAGCATGAGATATCTGAGGTTCAAGGAGATATCAACCTACACAATAACCCACTTCCTGAAGGTGTCATTTTCTAATTAGAACAGGGAAATTGGAAGCCAGAAGAAAAAGCGAACGTTGCTGAGTAATAAAATGGAATATAAGTTCAAGCACTTGAACAGGTTTGAGATAGAAGTCTGATTTTAGTTACACCAGTACAAAGTTTTTTGATAAAAAATATAAACCATTGAAGTCCAACTCTCATTTGGCAACTAATTTTACCTTAAATAGGACTTCATTGAGAGATAATGGCCTCTTTTTACCCCAAAGCAGGCCTATTTTTGAGTACAAATTTGCAAAATGCCCCCCAAAATTAGTCAGTTGTTGAATTTGAATAAAAGCATGTAAATCAGCACTGCTCTATTAACAACAAGGCAGCTATGCCAATTTACTCCAGTTCAGGGTGAGAAAAAAATTCAAGTCCCTATGGCTAGGTTTACACGAGGGGATAAGGTCAAATTAAAATACACAACTCCAACTATGTTAATTGTGTAGCTTGAGTCGACGTATCTTAAAAATCGAATTTTGGCACCGTCCACACTGCAGGAGGTCAACGGAAGCACACTCTCCCTTTGACTTCTCTTACTCCTTGTAGTAGCAGGACTACTGGCATCAATGGGGGTGTTCCTCTCCATTTGAATTAGCGTATCTTCAGTAGACCCACTAAGTCAAACCCCGGAAGATCGGCAGCTAAGATTTTCTCTGTAGTGTAGACATGGCCTATATGACAAGATACAAATAATAATAAGGGCTGCCTACCTTTTACATGGTTCAGCAAAGGATTTAAGCAAGGGAAGGCCTCTGGGAAGGCATGGCTGAGAAGAGCTTTTTCTGTGGCCTCTAGGGACTACAGCCTGCTACAGCCAGGGGATTTGCTTTGTTTTGTGTTACTTCCTGAGTGTGTGTGTTTGAATAAACTGTGCACTGAGGCAAGGGACTGACAAACTTTTGAATGGCACTCACTGGTTCTTACCCAGGCTGGAGACAGAGCCTGCTTCCTCTCACTGTAATTAAAGTTTGCCATTTCTTCACGACTATGTTGCACAATTTCTGTTTAGAAATATATACAAACTACTCACATTTGCCATATCCTGCTCATTCTGCTTCTCTCTTCTTTAGAAAGGAATCCCCCCCCCCATCCCCTCCCCCCAAAATCTTGCAGATTTGTACTCAAGTTATGGAGGAGAAGTTATCAAGAACTAAACCCAATTGTCGCTCAGTTAGATCAGTTTGTTAGGCAAACGTGTGCTGCAATGCCTGCTAATTAAAATAAAGAGTATCTAACAGTCCTGTCATTATGACCTAAAAGAGCTGTCCTATCAATTTAATTCTTCAAGTTCAAATATATGAGCTTGCATCTGGAACCTACTCATGCTGCTTGCATTTCCTCTGATATTGAACCTCAAAGTGAAGGTCAAACATCACAGCTCTAGGATCGCAATCAATGCCTCTGCATGAGCATAAGTTTAATTTTAGCTCATATGAAACAAATTCAAGTGCAAAAGTATTCCTAAAAGAATCTGGAGGTTAAGTCACAAAGTGGTGCAATTTACACGTATAGGGCTTTCAGGAGGAGTGCAAAACATGGGCAACACATATGTAGGAAACAGAATGGGAGGATAAAAGCCCAGAAAAATAAGACTATGGGGTAAAAGGAAGGAGGCCCTAACCAGTTTCCTTCTCTTCCTCCGTCCCCTCAGCCTCCTTATATTCAAGTTACACTAGTTTTGTATGTTTACTGGATGCCAAATTATGGACAATTACACTCTGTCACCACTCATACTGTCCTAGTTCTGAGCTTAGCGGGGAGACCCTGTGGAAATACATGCTTTTTTTAAAGCTGTCTTACAGCCCCATGCAGGTCATTACCAGACTCCTTTTCTAGGTCTCCATGAGTCTCTTCTCCCTGAATTCTCTGCAAGTAAGTTTCAGGCTGGCGGGGAGGGTCCTGTGCCTAGGGATGTAAGCGACTAGTGAACTATCCGATAAGTACATGCTTATCGGATAGTCCACTCAACTAGTCCCTCCCCCCCACCTCCCTCCTCTGATACAGAGGCAACGGGGTGGGGTGGGGGGGGGGAGCAGGAGCTGGGCGGCGGGAGGGGGGGAAAGCACAGTTTAAACACCAGTTCCCCTCAGCACGTCTCTGGAAAGGTGGGGGAAGGACAGGGGCGCAGCGGGGGAACTGGTGGTGCTGCTGCCGGCAGGGCTCTTGCTAAATTTCAAAGGCGGAGGTGCCTTGACCGACTAATCTATTGTTTGATGCAAATATCATTGACTATCTAAATTTACCATCCTTACCTGTGCCCAGAGAAAACAAAGGATTGGCCCGAGGCATGAATGCCCAGCGGTTGAGTCAGGTCTCTTTTTTCAAAAGGCCAGGAGGGAAGATGGGGAAAAAACAACCACCCTCCTGCCAATAGGGCTGAACCCTGCTCCATTGTAATCAGTGAGTTTTGTTATTGATTTCAGTGGGAGCAGGATAAAGACCAAGAGGAAGGATCCCCATCCACTTGTGGGCAGCCACAGCAGAACATACCTGCTGCTCCCTCTTCCCTGACCTCTGAGGAGGGCAGCGTGGATTTCTTAGTCTCTCTAGAGAACAGAATCAACTGAGAGAAGGTGGAGAACAGGGAGAAAGGAGGGGAGAGCAAATGGGCTGTAAACTGGAGCAGGTGCCGCTTTAAGAAGATGTGCAGTGTCTAATTCAGCAAGGCTTTTAAGCACTTGCCTACCTTTGGACTCATGAGTAGTCCCCTTGAATTCAATAGGGTTTCTCGTGTGCTAATAGCTAGGCGCCTAACCAAGTACCTTCATGAATGGGGGACTAAAACAGGACGAATGACAAAACTTCTCCTTAAAGTCTCTTCATTGCTTTGCAAGTTATTGATCATGACTGACCATTTCACAACATGCCCAATCCACACAGTAATCCTCTCCCCCCCACCAAGGACTTTTGACTCGTTAACCAGACAGCAGCCCGGAGCCAGCTTTTTCCAGGTTTGCTAATCACAAACCTCACCCCTAACTCTGCCCAGACTAGCAGCAAGCTGAAGTCTCTCAACAAACAAAAACTCAGAACCAAAATTCTACATTTGTCCCACTTCCCCTTTAGGAGTTGCTACTTGGGTGGGAGTTTTATTTTTCAATGCTCACACATAATTTAGACCGAGTCCAAAAAAAAAAAAAAAAAAAAGTCTCTCATGCCTATGAAAAGCTAGCAGGCAAGCAGCTCTCTTCCAACCTGTGTCCTAAATTCTTCCCATGATATAGGAATAGTAAATTATATACTGGCCTCCTTCCCAAAATGCATCTTGATTGGATGAGAGGAGATCGTGCTGCCCTGTTCTGTGCTACAGGCTTAGTAACCCAAGATTTTTCAGGACACCAGATTTTACCTTGAGACCACTCGTTGTCTCTCAGTACATGCCTGTCTGCCCCAGAACTCCTGGAATTGGGGTTACCTGGCCCCCAACCCTCAGCCCCTTCTGACTTTAAAGAGACAGTATAATCACAGTGAACATATCTCCAAACAGATATTAGCAGAAGGACAGCTGTTATACAGAACATCATAAGAATTTCTTTAAAAACAAAAACAGACAATACATGCAGAGTTCAGTGGGAGTTTTCTTTGGCTTAGGTCTAGGAAAGGACTGCAAGATTTGCACCAGAGAGAAATCCAAAAACAAAGAGGCAAGAATTTAACAAGCAACAAGTTGTCTTACATAAAATGCCTGAAGTAACTAGAATAATGAACTAGCTCTGCATAAAGAAACAACTGTAAAGTTCTTGTACCGTGGGGCATCTATTGTCTCATTAAATTATTCAGGAATGTCTATGACATTTAGAAACCAACTAGCCAATCTTTCTACTTGCTGTCAATGTTAATGAGCTTTGAATCTATTAATACAAGACCACAGAAAATATCTTTTCAAAAAATGATCTGACTGCTAATTTTCCTGTATTATCAAACAAGGAACTTCCTGGGAATCATTTGCTCAGTGTATACGGTCACATTTTCAGTAGTTTAAAAAAAAAAAAAAAAAAAAAGAGTATTAGTACTGGGCCCAATAACATAAGATAGTTCTGGGTCTGTCAGCACATTCACTGTAAGACTCAGTTTCAGTTAGCGAGGTGGAAAAAACACCACTAATTTCCACAGTAACATTTTACTTGTAAGGTCTGGGGAAACAACATGGTCTAGATATAGGAGTGGAAGTGAGGCATGCTGATTATTTTGGGCTGTAATCCTCCATGCCCTATCACCAACAGAGCTGCTGGCTACAAGGGGAATGCACAATACAGCACCTGTGGAGACATACTAACCAAAGCCCTTCCCTATAGGCCAGGTCGCTGTGGAAATCACTGTTTGCCTTGGAGGTGCAGTATCTCCTGGAGCGCTCACTGGCTAAGAGCAAATCTTGAAAATCACGCTTAATCTCTGGCCTCCCTGCCTGGGTACTTGGGGAATTTTACCAGAGTGGGCAGAGCAGGGGATGGATCCCTTATTTCCCCTCATAATAGCTAGTCAGCAGCTTCCTTGCCCTCAGTCCTCCAGAGACAGACCCAGAGGAAGCTGGGGAGAGCATTGAGCAACTGTCTGGAGAAGTCTCAGAGAAGCAGCCACCTGCTTAAACAGCAACAGACACTCAGAGAAGGAACCCAGCACACAGACTATATATATATATATATATGGGAGAAGAAGCTTGGTGTGAGGAACAATGGAGAGTAATGGAGCAAAGGGGAGAGAAAGATTGATGGAGAGGGGATGAAGACGGCAAAGAGGAAATGGAGAATTGATGGAATACAGCAAGGAGGATTTATATGTATTTGCGTTGGTGTAACTGATGGGTGGAGGAGAAGAGAATGGATTTGTTGTTTCAGAGGGACCACACTTAGGGATTCTGTGCAAATTTGCATATTAATTTACACAGAAATGTCCACATGGAAATTCCTTTCAAGCTTTTTGCTGAGCCTCAGTAGGCAGCTCTGGTTCTGTTTGCTCCCTCACCCTGTACATTCCACTGCCTCAAATGAAAAACTGAGCCATAAGTTATTACAGTGACAGCAAAGCGAATCGTTTCCCTTAATATGGGGCCCCACGTTATTTTAACAGTTCCAAATTCCACACTAAAGATTAATATTAAACAAAGTAGGCCATAATTCCCTAGTCTGTACTGCACTGAACTGTAATAAGATTATAAATTCCAATCATTTACTGGATTATTCCAAGAGGGTTGTTCATTGCAAGCAGGATTATTTTTGGCTACAAATATTTGGTATAGAGAGCGGATGAATTTATTCCTTTAATTACAGCTTATCTTTTAAAAGACTCTGGAAGAAGAGGTAAGGGCATAAAAATCAAGAATAAGGTGTTTGATGGCTGTCAGCTAGTAGAAAACTATGGAATATTAATTAGAATAAATGAGACAATTTTGCAGGATAAAAAGAGAGAAGCTCCAGTTGAGAAGGCAGAAATCTACTGCAGTTCCTAAGTGGATAAACTATGTTGTGAAAGGCCATTTCGTTTAAAGATACAAAAATTCTACAGTCTACCTTAATGTTAAACACATGCTTAGGTACTTTTCTGATTCAGAGTCTACATGATTTATAATATGGACCTGCTAACTCCTCTGCTAGTTGGCTAGTGTCCTGTACCTCTGATTCCATCAAGGTCAAGCAATGTGTAATTTGCTGCAAGTGCCAGGCTACAACACACAGTAGCCTTGTCTTTTGTATATTATTGACTTCAGGCTTGGCCTTAAGTTTTTCCCTTGTTGCAGAAGATACAGAATCCCCTTTCCAGATTGTGCGCAGAAGCACAGAGACTGTTCCATGCATATCATCTACCCCCGAACACAAATTCACAGGCAAAATTTCTATCCCATAATCGCTGAATCCAATCAAAGAATCATAGGATTGGATGGGACCCTGAGAGGTCATCTAGTCCAGTCCCCCACTTTCCCTCTCATGGCAATTTCATAATCAATACATGCTCTTTGAACTCTGCCTTCCCACTTCATTGTTTCTTTTAAGTTTACTGAGACAGCCAAATAAGAGGCAGAGACCTCCTATCTAATAAATGCTTGGATACATTTAACTTTATATACATGAGAAACTGGAATTAAACCCTCCCAACACATGGGCAAGTTTAGATCTGAAACTTCGAGACTCAGGCCTCTTTTGAGTTTTAACATATATCACATCATTTCAGCTACTCATAGGACAAGAAGAGTTAAATGTACCAACTTACCACCCCACCCCCTGCAGAGTGAACCAGCACAGACATGCCTTCTCTTAGGTTGGCCACTTCAAAGAGCATCATGTAGGCAGTTACAAAGTTCATAGGAAAGGCAGCAGCTTCAGAAAAACTCATGTCATCAGGAATCTTGTAGACAAATTCTACTGGGGTACATACTACTTCAGCCCATGCGTTATAGTTTACGAAAGCCATGACTCTGTCGCCAATCTGTAATAATAGAGAGATTGGTATTGGGATTATTAGAATAGTAAGCATGCACATCAGAATAGTTGCAATATGCTATAAATATGAATAATTATATTACAATTTAAGTGACATGATCAGAGGTTCTCCCACCAGGCTCCATGAATAACAGATTGCCCCCAAATCTGCTTCTGACACAATGATTAGGAAGCAGCAATGCTTGTTGCAGCCCAGTCTTGGGCTTATTAGGTTTTCCAGAGGCTTTCATATAACTTTTACACAGAAAAACAAAACTCCTCTGCTTCAGCTCTTTCTTTGTTGCTTTGTTTCTTTGGTGAAAATGTGTTTGTAGGCATCACTAATACTAGAAGGATGAAACTACAAAGTGATATCAAAAGATCTGAGTAGTGGGGTGTCCAAGCTGTGAGAAGAACTTTGCTACTAATGAAGGCAAGTTTTGCCTGGAGACACAAGACTAGGAAAACAGAAACACCAAATGAATGGACTTGACTAAGTAACAACATCTGAAAGGGTGTTTATTTTCACCTTGCCTTTCTAACCTTAAGAGTTTTTCACAAGCTGCTTGTCTGAGCAATACATTTGCTGCAAGGCAGCTGTGGACATAGGAATAGGAGGCCTATTTTAAGAAATAAATCACCATATTAAAAGTTTGAGAACCAGTGAATTATATTTTTATTTTAATGCTAGCATTACCTGTTTACTTTGGAGTTATATTACTCTAAGACCACGTCTTCACTCCATGGAAGATTGACGCGGCTGCAATTGATCTTCTGGAGTTCGATTTAGTGAGTCTAGTTAAGACTGGCTAAATCCAATTCAGAGGGCACCCCCACCAGTGGCTGGTACTCCTGCTCCTTGTGAGGAGTAAGGGAAGCCGATGGGAGCGTTTGCTCCTGTTGGCCTCCCACCTTGGGTATGCTGCCAACCTCGGCTTAATTGAGCTACCCAGTCTAGTGTAGACATGACCTAAGCAGATATTTAAACTGCCTTTGTCTGCTGGAGATAAACAATATGTACCAAGGCTCTCTACTACTGGGGCTACATTCTGCTCTGAACTACAGCCATGTATTTCCAGAGTGATTCCCCTGAAGTGTGTACAACAACTATGGCTATCTGTAGGCTGCAGGGTTACATCAAAAAAAATACACAAATTGTGGTTCACAATTTGTGTATCTTTTCTGCCCCCCCCCCCCTTTTTAAGAGGCTTTTCTGAAATTTGGCCTGTCTATACGGGTCCAAATTTCAGAAAACTTTCTCTTTCATACAATGAGGAACATAGGGATGCCAAAAGCTCTGCAGTGTAGACATACCCGAAGAGTTTAGATCTGTGCAACTGAACAGAATTGATCCTATAACTTTAAAATAGGACTTCAAACCATCAGCCTGGTGTCCTTTGGTTCTTATGCCAAATTCTAAATCAATCAGCTCCTATCCACAGGAATTAAAGGAGCAATGCAATCTTCTTTTTTCCTGCAACTGCAGACTCAATTATGGTAGAATACACACACACACGTGGAAAAACGGCTTCTAGCAAATACAAAATGGAGATAAGTTTGAAGATGGAGTGAGATTACATTAGCTGCATTAAGTGCCTCTTGGGGATTGTGTTGAGGTGGAGACAAATCTATTTTATACATTTATCTAGCGGCCTTCATTGCAGTTTCAGATACTGAGAATTCAGACAGTAATTCCCCATGGACAGCCAAGAATAATAATGTGAATGTCTGAAAATGTAAGGGAAATTCTCCTCATTTGCATGGGTATAGGAAAATTTCAAGACACTGGTAAGTGGGAGCAGAAATGGGTTCAGCAGGACTCATGTGAGTAAGGTGAGCAAAACTTTGCCCTTTTCATTTAATTCTCCTTTGCTGTTATGCTTACAAAAGAAAACTTGAGAATGACTATGCAGCTGGTACGCTGAGACAACTGCCTGAGAAAACCTGTTTACAGTGCAAAAGCATTTTGGCCTTTCAAAATGTTTTCATCTCTTCAACCTTGGAATACTGTAGGTTTGTTAAAATTTAAAGCACCGGTGACAGTGCGGAAAGGTTTATATCATGTAGGATGAAGTCGGTGAACACAATTGTCATTTCAATTTCACCAAATTTCCTCCTCTTTTTCAAAAGGTCCTTCATATTAACAAGGTGTCATCAGCAACAGTTCTGCTGTTCCCCTTTCACTGTTAAAATAGTGCCTATGTTTTAAACAGTGTTTGCAGAAGAATGGTGGGAACAAAGTTTTAGCACTTTAGAGTATACACTCTATTTAAAAAAGTTACAGAATTGAGGGGTAGAGCACTGAGGTCCCTCCTGCCAGTTACTGAGGATACTTTTATTATATTTTACAGTGTTTAACCAGCAGGTCACTTCAGATCTTGGTAACAGAGTACTGCCACCAGAATTAAGAGCTTCTTAAACAGTGAGGGCCTAGCCCTGTTTCCTGTGAAATCCAATAGTTAAATTCCTATTGATTTCAGTGGCAAGCAGGAACTGGCTTTCAAACGGCTGTGCTAGAATGATGGCTTTTACTCAACTCAGAGAACATTTTTAGAAACCTCTGTCAATGAGAGTTGCCATGAGAAGCCTAGATTTGTCATCTCCTCAGGTAATGAAGAGACCCATTAAAATCTGGGGATGCTACTCTGGCTATGCCAGAGATGAAAGGCTCAATTCGGTTGTAGACTAATGCTCGTTGGCCGAAGCCTGCTCACATTAATCCTGCACAGCATGGAGTCCCAATGACATCAATGGGGCTCTGCATGGAAATGGAGTCCATTTATGACTAGTGTACAAGATCTGGGTTTTAACCTTTGGCCTTTTTTGACCTTGCATACAGGGATGCTGCCAGGTTTGGTGGAAACATCAGCTCCCTCTAATTTTCATATACTGTTTTTGATCTGAATAATACATTTCTTGAACAGTGTATGTGTACGTGTGTGCCTCAGTTTTCTCTCTCAGGTCTTTTTACTACATAACCAGAGCAATGGCTGGGTTATGTAAAAAATGTGTCTAAAAATTACAAAGGATTGTTTTAATTAGAGGATGGTGCTACCAGAGTGAGCATGATTTACCCTGTTCATATCATGCCCTTAATCGTGACTTTTAAAGGAGACCCCAATATAATCAGTCAGGCATAATGGCATTCAAGCAAATGTTCATCTCCTATAGCTGTATGATTTCCATTTCAAAAGGATTAGAGAACTTTAGGCCACAAATGCAGACAAAAATGTAATCCAGAGCAGAATCTCATTATACTAGTTCTATATACTGGATTGTGTTTCCTTAGCTTTATGCAGAGTCTAGCTATTAAAAACTTTAAGAATGCTGTATCTGCACATATGAGAGTACACATTTCAGACAATGATTATTATTATCTATAGGAAAGAGGTAACTGAGAAGTTGTGGTGCCTTGAAGGAAAAAATAGTTCCAAGCAACATTAACCTCATTCTTAATGAGATCCTCTTAGAAACCAAATGGACCATGATCTTGCAAGTAACTGAACACTGTTCACAAAGCTGCTGTGGAAGAACAATATTGCTGCATAAAAGCTCTCTTTATGCAATATCTACTTTAAAAGAGAAAAAAATACCAGGGTCCAAAAAAAAAAAAAAAAAAAAAAAAGGAGGAGGGATTATTTCATTACCCTGACGTAACATGTTGCAGAGATAAGAATGATAAAATAATTTATGTATCTCCTGAAGTAGGACTGCTGGGCATTCATACCTCCACGTTGCATTAGTTCAGCAGGACCCACATATAAATCAAGGTAGTACTGTGGGAAGTTGAAACAGAAGGTTTCAGCTAAGAGGGGTGTTTAACATAAATGATAGAAAACAGAGTGGGATGCAGTACATTTTACACATAATACAGGTGCTTTAAAATACCTACTGCCAGCTATTTATGAAATCCCTGATATTTTAATTGTCATTTAACACTGTACTACTAGGGTGAAATTCACCTTTCCCTGCATGAAGGGTGAGTAAATTATTATTACTCCTCCTGTAGTGCCTCGACACTCACAACAGAATGAGGGCTCTGCTGTTGTAGGCACTGTACAAACACAGTGTAAGAGAATCTCTGAGTTTACAATCTAATTTAAATCAAGACCCAACAAATGGGACTACGCAACAGTGGGAGTGTATAGGGGAGGGTGGAGGAGGGCAACAGTGATAGGAAATATGCTTATATAGACTGTGTATAAAATTAGCAGATTTCTAGCCCAATTATTTTGGCTTTTTCAACATATAAATAGCAAGAGAATGTAAATGATCTCAGCCTTGCCTGCTGGCTTCCTGCCTAGTCATTATCAGTTGGCAGCACATCATAAGCATTATGGCAGAAGTGAGTCTTTAGGAGGAATGCAAGGGCCTTCTCATGCATAAGAAGCAGTAAAGAAGGATGCACAAACTTACCAGTGGGAGGAACAGACATACAGAAGCTGCCACCACTGGCAGAGTAGGTGGTGACAGGGCATGATGGCTACATCAATAAATAATGGAGTGGCCGAATTGCGGTGATTGCTCTGTTCACAGCCTCTGCAACATTATCATATCCCAGAAGATCCCACTTGGGGTTCATGTCTGGCTACACTACCCCATCTTGTTCCCCCCCCCAGAGAGCAAGAGAAAGGCAGTCAGCCTTTGATGCCCTGGGAATGCAGGTGTGCTGCCTGTCCCTGACTCTACCATAAACAGAAACCAGACAGTAAATGGGCTAGCTGACGACCCGGGGCCTCCCGTCGCCCTGATGGCTAGTACCAGTAATTGACATGCCTGCACTGTCCCAGGAGAGGAATCTTCGCCCATCACATACTAGAAGTGCCCATTGTCTGCATTTTCCCAGGTGTGAATTATGCTTTGCACCCTTCGTGGGAAACTTGGCATTCAAAGCCATTTTTCCTAATTGGCCACTTGAGACCAGGAAGAAGCCTACGTGACCCAAGGGGTATAAAGAGGGGTTTAGTAGCCCACCCCATTTGAGCTCAATCATCTATACCTGCTGGCAGGTATTGATTGACTCCCGAGGTCTGTGGGACGCCCAGCCTCGCCCTACTTCTTCCCGAGGGATTGAGAGAAAGACGCTGGCCACGCCAAGTCTGGAACGCAGGGGTGAGAATCTATACCTGCTAGGTGTCTATTTTGCATGCATTTAATAAGAGCTCAGAGAACCAAAGGGGTTTCATGGTACCTGTAAGTGACTTATTAGTTTAATTTCTGTCCTGTCCTTTGTAGTGGCTGTGTTGTCTGTAACACAGTAGTAGCATTTAACAGCTAAGTTTACCCTGTAACAATAAAATAGTAACTGTTTAAGCTTTACCCTGACTCCTTCAGTTGCTGTAACAGAACCAAGCACAATTTAAAAGAACTCCAGCCGGTCATAAGGGACAGGTATAGGGAGAGCTTGGGCGTTTTGGATCGTGTCACTCCCAGGTGACAGATCCGTTGGGGCATCTCTCAGTCTTCCCTAGACTGCCCGCTGCGAAGGGATCCTGTATCTTAGCAGCTGAAATCTGAGATGTAATAAGCTCTCCCTGTAAACTTCTTGGGGCGCCCGTCAACCTTCTTCAGGTTGCCCGCTGCGAAGGGACCCCGGTCTCAGCAGTTGAAGTCTCGGGTGTATAACACACACACACACACACACACCACTCACTGCCCTGACCATCGGCTGACAGGTAGCTAATGAATTTTACCCCCCAAAAAATTTTATATGCAGCATGTCTTATTATTTCTATAAGGGGAATCACCACTCAATAATCTGAAAATGCAATCTCATTTAAACATGTGTCACACTCGGTGCATTTTACCTGCAGTAATCCCAATATCAGAATTAGAAAAATCTTGAAGGCCTGTGATCATTTTATTAACTAATTCTGGCAAGCTGGCCCATGCGGAAATGTAAAATGCAGTTTCTGGGAAACAGTAATGATAATTAACAACAGTTAGCACTCATATAAGGCTTTTCCTCTGCAATGTTTGCCCAGCACCTTGGAGTCAGTTTTCTTTGCAACAGAGCATTTAGAACAAGAAACTAGATGATACATTAAAACTTATTTCAACTTCTGCCTGCTAAAAGGATACTTGCCTCTAAGTGCCAATCTGGGCAGGTCTTCAAATACAAAATAGCAGTCTAAAATCTTTTCTAAGGGAATTTTTAGAAATGGGATAAAATGATTAAAAAGTAAAAAGACTCTTGGTGCACTAAAAAGCAACAAGTAATACTGCAGCCTTCCTTAAAAGGGAAACATTGTGAGTCCTTGTTGAACAGAATATAAGGTTTTGGTTTAGCTAGGGGATATTTTCCACAAATTTAAATGCCCCTCTGCAGAAATTGATCTCATTCTGATTAAACACAGTTCTGTACTAATCAAAGTTCATATAAAGCGTGGTTTCATCTTAGCTTGCTAGATAAGAAAACTGTTTTGTTTTTTTCAAAGAAGAGTCCACTGCTATTTAATGGCCCCATTCTGTCCCTTCACTCCATAGTTAGGCAGTTTCTTACCCTGCATTTTCAATGCATTTTCAACCTGCAGAGTGGAGGCTTGCCTATGGTGTGAGTTAGTGTGCAACAAGCTAGAGTACTAATCTACGGCACATTGGTTTGCTAGCTCCTAACTGCTCCAGCACACTAAAAGATCCCTGTGGGGCTTGGGCACATTCCTATTTCAAGCTTCTTTCAAACTATTTCATACAAGAATACGGCTAAGCCCACTGCAGAACATTTAGTGCGCTGTAGGAGGATCCCCAGGGCCAGTACGCATGCAACAGGCTAGTGTGCTGTAGAATCCCACTCTGGCTTGCAGAGCACTGACTCACTGGGCAGACGAGCTTGAAGATAATACTCACTGTGAGCCAAGGTGGCTGCTTCCAGCCTTAAATCCTTTCTTCTACAGTCCTAATCAAATGCTGCTTCCTTGATCACACCATGAGATAAAGGAAATATTACCTCAAACCCCGTTACACTGTCCCCCAGAGTCTCTACGATCCCGGAGCACTCAAACCCAGGAACAAGCGGCGTCTTGGGAGGATTGTCGATATTCCCCTGCCGCACCATCAGATCAATGAAGTTTAAACCACTAGAAACACAAGAAAAAAGAAAATTAGAATACCAGCATGGGTGTGGGAGGGAGAGAAACTCAGCCAGACAATGAAAGATGCCAAAGGCTTCCGGGTTTTTTTAAATGCTTCATTGTTCTACTGCACATGGATGGGCAGGTGTGCCGAAGGAATTCACATCTCTCATGGAACAATTTGGCTCTCTCTCAACTCTGCATTGGCCATCCTGGAGGTAGGGGTAAACCCACAGGGCTACTGGATCAGGGCTACCCAGAACCCCTATGGTTAGAGGTGGTACTAGAGTCATAAATGCTGTTTCAGACCAGAGATTATTACCACCTGGATCAGAGTCAGACCAATGAACCAAAGATGAAAGGCTTTTTATTATTAATCCTGAGATCTCATGACCCTCTACAAGACATTTTTAATGACAGGTTGAACCTCTCTAATCCCACATCCTGGGGAACCTGACCAGTGCCAAACCACAGGTGGTCAATATAGTCTAGCAGCATTACCAACACTTCCACTGCTTACTGGGCTCTTACGAGATATTTAGGGGTAAATCAGAGCTAAACAACAGCACAGAACACTGAGAGCCAAGACTAGTGGCTAAAAAACTTCATAGGACTGCAGGAAATGTGGCCAGACCCATGGTAAGTGGACATCCAGCTAACTAAAATCAGGCTGGATCACAGATGATGCTGGACTAGAGAGTGCTTAACTAGAGAGGTTCAACCTGTATTGTGAAATATGCACCCATCTTTCAATATTAAAATATGTAGTTCTGTAAAAAAAGCAGACTACTACCGCAAATAGGGATGGTTAACTATTAAATGTATACAGAGCACATGCAAGGTTGGCATGGTTAAGTCTCTGCATTACTGTTAAGTATCAGAGGGGTAGCCATGTTAATCTGGATCTGCAAAAGCGACCAGGAGTCCTGTGGCACCTTATAGATTAACAGATGTATTGGAGCATAAACTTTCATGGGCAAAGACCCACTTCGTCAGATGCATTACTGTTGTACATCTATGTATGGGACACGGGACATGTCTACCTGAACATTTACTGTTGGACATGCTGGAGTCTAACTCTATAGCTCCAACATGCCACACCTTAACTGTCCAAGCATATCCTGCTAATGAGCATTAAAAATTCCCTAGAATGCATCGATGAACTGCAGTTTATTTCAGAGAATTAACAATGTAGTGATTGGAGATATTCTTTAAGGACTTCAAACAGTGAAGAGGTATTGGCTAGAAGTCTGTATGTAATCCATTGATATACACTATAGATATTTTGGGCCAAATGCAACTTTGGTGTAACTGCACAGAAATTGCTAGAGTTACACAAGAGAAGAATCTACTATTATCTCAGCAAGGAACAGACTAATTCGTGAGCATTTACTATGCATCCAATACATTATCATGAATAGCCTATTATATATGTTCTTGTACCTGATCATTTTTAAAGTCTTTGCAAAAGATTGCTTTAGGTCTTTGAAGTTTTATGTGGGTGGCTGCTCAGAAGAATCACTGATAAGCTTTCTTTATATGCTCAATTTTGTGAAAATCAAGAGGCCTCCTTACCTTGCCTTTTATCTCACCTCATTTTATTAAAATACAACATGCGGTGCATTTTTAGATACCATGGAGGGAAAAGTATTTGTTTACCCAGTGCCCCATTACACAGATTCCAGACACATCAGACACCACACACACACACACACTTTTGAAGACTCCTTACATTCATAACTAGCTGGGATATACTACAGCCCCGCTTTATTGTTTCAGAGCACAGCTCCATAATTACTGTCAGCTAGAGAGATGTATACTAAAGCCCTGTATTCTGCAAAGTTATGCACATGAGTCATCTCACATACGCAAGTAGAACCACTGACTGCTCACACACAAAGTCACTCATGCATAAGTGTTTTCAAGATCAGTGCTTTCATCTGGATACTAATAGAGACATGGACAGACCTGATAAACATGAAACAGGATGGAGACAAAGTGACACCATGAGAACAAGACAATTCTAGATTGTAAGGGCCAATTCCATCTCATTTAAATATTGCAGGCAGTTGTAGGTAAAATGTTAAAAGGGATCCCAACCCATCCTTGATTTCTGCAGAATTGATATGAGCATCCCATGACTGACATTTCAATGTGCAGTTTTTTATTCCACCAGTGCTCATATCCTCTCTTGGACTTCTACGAGAAGCAGGCCGATCAACAGGGGGAACAGAAGGGGAAACTGCCCAGGGGCCCAGCTATTCAAAAGGGTTCGATGGCAGTGCCTGGAGGCCCAGGCTATTGAATTGCCACAGGAGCACTGTGCAGTTCTAAGGGCTGCGGGGGTGGGCAGGGTGATGCACTCCAGGCAATGCTGAGGGCTGGCTGTTCTGGCCTCTTCCAGCTAAGAACCCGCCCCATCAGGAGCATGGAACCGCTCCCACCACCACCTTGCCCATAGCCAGGTGTAGCTGTTGGCTCCCATGATGGGAAGCATTATTACAGCCTTTGTACTGAAGGGGAAATGGAGCTAATAAACTTGCTCGAGATTACATATGAGACCTACAGTACAGCATGAAATTTAACCTGAGTCTTCCCATACCCTAAGCCCCTATCTACACTCCTGGGCCATCTGTCTTCCCTCAAGACACAATGGAAACATAAAAAGACACTGGTGCACAGTGGCTGGACTAAATTTACAGTGTGAATGATTAGGAGGAACACAGCATATTGCAGGCTGAAGGCTTAGAAGTGATTGTGGAAAGGCTGTGTCTTACCAGAAAGCTATCAAAGCAATTCACCTTCTGTAATGGTATGTATACAGTAAGAAAATGTACAATGATAAAGAACTTTGGGGACTAATTATGAGAAAATGAATGACATACACAGTGATCGCCATTTGAAAATAATATCGAACAACATTGTTCAAAAATGTTGACTTCGCTGGTGACCATTGTCTAGATCGGGGTGGCCAACCAGTTAGAGACGAAGAGCCAAAATAGCTGCAACGAGCCACGTATTGTATATCTATAGATAGATTAGATAGATTACACAAAATGTAGCAATAAAAACAACATTACAGGACAATAAAAAAGTCTCAATAAACCAATGAAAAAAAAGTCTCTAGTCACTTAAATTAATGGCCATTCCATAGATCTTCAGAGAACTTGACAAGGAACAAACATCAAAATTAAAAGAAAAAAAAAAACACCTTTAAAAATACAGTAATCTCTCACTAAAAAAACCCCATCCCCAGCATGTATTTTAAATTTAAACACTACTGCCCTATTATGTCCTGTGAGTTTTTAAAAATTAAACTGAACTGAAAAGTAAATTAGCACAATTTGAAGTGCCTGTTTCTCTCCAGTTTGTTGATTTCCGATATGGTTTCCTCATTTTTTTTTAATCTTATGAAGCTATGGCTTTTTTACAGTTCCACAAATTCAGATCTGTCCTAGACTGCAAATATGAGAGGTTCAAAAACAATAAGGGAGAGACTTATATCTCAGAATTGCTTCAGCCTGGCAAACAATAGCCTTTGAATTTCCTTTAAAGAAACACAGTGTAAACCAGGTACATGCTGATTCTTTTTTTGTTTGTTTGTTTTTTTTTTTTTGCACCCTGGAATTTAAATATGACATCTGTGTTGGCTGCCTTATTCTGCATCCATGAAGACTTTGAGTTTAAGGTGCTTTAGCCCTTCCCCCCCCCCCCCGCTTTAACCCAATCCCTCTTTTCTCCCGCAAAGCCAGGCACCTCCAGCCCCCCGCTCTAACCCAATCCTCCTCCTCTCCCCCAGAGCCAGGCACCCCCAGCCCACCTCCGCCCCCCACTCTAACCTAATGCCTGGGTCTCACCATAGCCGCCACCACACGCTTCTCTCTGCAGGCACTGGGGCGCATGCGCAGAGCGGCCTGCTGTGAGCAGTCTGTGTGCGCGGCTCAGAACTAGCAAGAGTCATATTTCTTGGAGAAAAGAGCTGCATGCAGCTTCAGAGCCATGCGTTGGCCACCCTGGTCTAGATTCCCCTCTCCTCCATTTGAGTGCTTTACAGAAATTATCTAAATAAACCTTCATAGGTTCTTCTCCCACAGCATAACTAAGGATGGAGATGTAAAAGCAAGCAGAGGAATTAGGTTATGACATTAGAGCAGGTAGGGAGCACACAGACAGCAATGCTATGACTGTGAGAAAAACAAATGATATTACGTATATACCACACACACCTCAAGTCGTCAGCACTTATGCATCTACTCTCTCTCATGGAATTACTTGGCAGACTTGGTTTTTGAAAGGGCATGTTTTCAATTATGAACGTGACCACATAACTCTAACAAACCACTTCTTTACTTGTTGTCTTTATCCACAGGAAACTGTAGCAGTAGTAATACAAAAATGCATCTCTATTAATATAAAATTTTTACTAGAAGATGATAGATAAGGAACACGAAGATGCAGAATTGAACAAAAAGGGCTATCACAGTTAGCTCAAAATTAGTGCAAAACAAATTAGATTAAAATAGTTGTGATGTACCATTTAAAAATACAATTAAAACAGCCATTTTAGAGTCCCAACTTAAATTTATTATCAGTACTTCTATTTTCCTATATCTTCAAATATACTTAAAATTAAAATACAGAATATTATTACAAAATACAGAATATAAAGTGTATGGTGCTCACTTTATATTATTTTTTATTACAAGTATTTGCACTGTAAAAGATAAACAAAATCAATAGCACGAGGCAAGTTGGAAAATACAAGCACTATATTTGTAGCTCCCCTCTAAGCTGCATGCCCATGCAGCTGTGCAGCTTCCCATTAAGCCCCATGCACGAGCTGTTAAGCCAGTGGTCACCAAACAGTAGATCGGGATCTATTGGTGGATCTTGGAGCCTCTGACAGGGGAACCTGACTGGTTTGGCCAAGAGGCTATCAAGTGCTGGCACTTCAGCTGCCCCCTCCCCCCACTGCTGCTCATGTCCTGCCCTTTGCCTTGGAGCTGCCCCTCCCTCTGGGGAGCCTCCTACTTTCTGGGCAGGGCAGCGGAGGGACAGGAGGGGTGCTGATGTCAAGGTGCCCCCTCCCACTCTGTATCCTTTCTCCACAGAGCAGAGAGGGGGCACAACAGGACTTGGGATGGAGGGAGTTTGCTGGCTGCTTTAGGGAGTGGGCCAGGGCCAGGGGCAGAGGTGAGCCTGTCTTAGCCCCACTGCCCCACCACCCAGGAGCCACCTGAGGTAAGCAATGCCCAGCTGGAGCCCACACCCTGAACTCCTACCCCAGTCATGAACCCCCTCCTGCACCCCAAGCCCCTGCCCTAGCTCCGAGCACCCCTGCATCCAAACGTCGTCCCACAGCCTGCACCTAGAACCCCTCCTACATCCCAAATGCCTGCCCCAAGCTCAGCTCAGAGTCCCTCTTGCACTCCAGATCCTTTAATCCAAGCACAGAGCCTGCGCCTCAACCCTCTGCCCCAGGCTGGTGAAACTGAGTGAGGATGGGCAAGGGGGAGAAGGATGGAGTGAGCAGGGGCGGGGCTTCAGAGAAGGGGTGGGAAGGAGGCAGGGCAGGGGTATTTGGGTTTGAGGTAGATCTTGGATTGCACTTAAATTCAAAAAGTGATCTTGTGTTTAAAAAGGTTGGAGACCCCTGTGTTAAGCCCTTCACAGGGGCTCAGGGGAGAGATCTCCAGCAACAGGGAGAGATTGTTCTGCCTAAGCCCCGAAGCTGTTGGCCCAGCAGGGAGCTGCAGGCCAGCAGCCCCAGCATGGAGCCACCTAGGTAAGTCCAAGCCCCAACACCTTGCGCTATATTGAGCCCCCATCCCTGAGCACCCTCCCGCACAACAAAGCCCTCATCCCCAGCCCTACCTCAAAACCCACATGCCCAGCCTGTACCCTCTCCTACACCCCAACTCCCAGCTGAGCCCCTCCCCAATCCTGGAGCCCCCTTCTGCACCTAAACCCCTCATGCCCAGCCCCACCCCAGAGCCTGCACCCACCACCAGAGCCCTTTCACCCCAACCCTCTGTCCCAGGCTGGAGCACCCTCTCACACTCAGAACCCCTTGGCCTCACTTCTGCCACTTCAATTTTGTCATGTGCACCAATATGAAGGTGATGTGTTGCACATCACCTCCACATTGCATATCACCTCCACTTTGGCGTACATAAGAAAATTCATTCTACTAAGGGGTGGAAAAAATTAGAGGGAACACTTCAGTAGTGAAATGTATGTATCATGAGAATGAACCTTACAAATGTAGAATTTGGGGTTGTTTTTTTTAAACATAAAGTGCACTCAAAACCAAAACAACAACTTTAGACCCTACAAGTCTGCATAATCCCACTTCTTGTTCAGCCAATTACTGAGACAAATACGTTTGTTTACATTTTTGGTGTAGCCATGTAGCTAAAATATAGCCTTATGCAATGTAATGTTACCCAGTGTACCTTGCTAGCCACCCTTTCTGACTAGCAGGAAGGAACAGCCTAGTCCCATTAGTAAATCTGCATTAAGCAGGCTGCCTGTGTTTTGTTGCTCATGTTAAGGCAGGAACAGACCAAGAAGGGTCCTCATCATGACTCACTGTGGTTACCCTCTTACCCTTAGGACTGTTCTTTTCTGTAGGAGTGCAAGAATGTTTTTTGTATTATTTGAAGTATTTATAATAGTAATAGTTAATTTACTCTTAGAATGTTTTATACTAAGCCAGTCTTTACAAAAACAACCATGTACTTTTTGTTTGTGTCAGTGACAAACCTGAGTGTTTAAAGAGGGATAAACTTGAAGGCTACATTAGCATCCAAATGGCTAGAGAGGAGCCAGAGACTCAGGAGTGCTGAGCAACTATCAAATGTTCCCATCATATGGGATGGCTGAGGAGGAGCAGATTGATGACCAGAAGTTAGAAGATACCAAATCCCATAGAAACTAGGGTAGGGCAATACTCAGAAAAGCTGTCAGCAGAATGATGTTAAAAAAACAATGAAAACAATCTCCAGATAAGCATATGTTGTGAAGCAACATCCATGGACTTGCAGGGGAAGGAATTCCTATAGATGGGGTGTCATGCCATGAAAGTTTACATTCGTCCTGCCAACAGCCTCAAAGCATCGGAATCATGACCAATGGAAGCCAGCTCCTCTACTTGGGCCCATTCTAACTGGTTATTAGGATTGGTCTGAGCCATAGACTGGTAACTATAACAAGGTCACCAGGACTGGTGTGTGTGTGTGTCTATCTATGCTTCTTGTTTTGTATTCTCAATAAACATGGCTTATTGCCTTTTCCCTTAAAAAGATCCCTTATGCTTCTTATAAGCATAACAATGGGAGATAATGCTGCCCTCTTCTTCTTTGCAATGTCACCTGAAAATGAGAACAGGCCGTCACATGGCAGTATTGTACCTGGCCTTGCAAGGTATTTGTGTGCCAGATATGCTAAACATTTATATTCCCCTTCAGGCTTTGACTTGTAGGTCTTTTTTAAAAACCTTTTTATAGTGCCAATATTTGTTTAAAAAAAGAAAAGTGAGCACCAATTTGTATTGTTTTGTAATAGAAATCAATATATTTGAGAATTTAGAACATGCAAAAATATTTATACATTTAAATGTGTATTCTATTATTGTTTAACCATGAAATTAACCACAACTTTTAAAAATCTCATTAAATTATTTTGTTTGGCAGTCTTAAAATAATTGTGATATCGGGGAAATGACAGATTTTGTATTATTTAATTAATTATCATTTAGTTAATAGCTGAGTAAGTTTGATTTTGGCCCAGCTATTTAAATACTTCAGTCATACACTATATAGCTTCTTCCCCCCTCATCACATTTTTATTCTCTTGTATATGACTTGTTCCCATCTATCTTTGAATGTTTCTGGTAATTTGTCAGGAGAAATATTTTGGATACATGACATTTATCAAAAAAGGCTTGTATAATATATGTCCACATAGGGAAATCTGGGCAAAGTTTCATTCCTCTGAATTATTCCTGGCCTGATTTGAATCGCCATTTTTATAAGCATTTCATGAAGCCATTTGTACAATCCTCATCAGCATCAGTGAGATAACTCAGATCAGAACAGGGCTCTATGATGAGGCCAATAAGCTTATTTAAAGATTAAAAATGAGCTTAAGGTAAATTTGAACTTGAGTTTTCAGAGGTACATTGCTAGTCTGTGAATTATCTGTGCAACATTAGGCCTTATGGAATCCCTCATTAAAATTCCTTATGCCTTCTCTAATTTGAAAGGGGCAGGTTTGCCTTCATCATCTGGAACTAGAAGATTTACCCAGGGTTGCTCAGGTCCTTCAGGACAGGAGACTGGGAGGTGTGGAGACAGGGCGAGGGGGCTCCCTGGGGCCAGCCTGGGGTGATGGGAGTCCGCCAATCGGCTTCTGTGGTCATTTAGGAGTATAACTGACCCTGTTCTCACAGCCCTCCCTTTCTGGTTGATGAGAAACAATTATATTTCACATACATCCCATTATCCTTACCATACTTTAAGTCATGATGAGAGGAAGCTGCATACCAGATTTGGTGGTCCTAGCTCTTACCATTTAGGAGGAGTTATTGAACAAACAGACTCTCAGATGGACAGACACAAACTCTCCCAAATATAGAGTATATAAAAGAATAGTCTTTTCAAGTTGTGGTCTAGAGTACATGCTACAACCTTCTGATATTTGAAAGCTGCAGCCTCCACTTTATTAGCTGTACTGTATATAGATGCCTTTGCTGTAATTTGGACAATGACTAAGAGGCATACTAAGAATAAGCACACATATGTATAATCACTTTCATTTTTGAACAAGGGATATGAATACTGTTCTATGTTATACATGTATGGCAATCCCTGCTTATGCTGTATGTAAGAGGGAGATGGTGCTTGAAAGCCTCCCCTTGTGCAGAGAAGCAAGGGAGATGTTGCTTGAGAGCTACAAAGTTCACATGCAAATTTCCTCAAAGGTTGGGGAATGCAAAAAACCCTGGGTTTTGGGAGCATTTCGGAGCTGACCATAGGGTGAAACCTCTATGGTTGAAAGTCTAAGGTAAGAGACATATTAGCATAGCTATAGAAGATTTTAAGGAGGTTGACAACACTGAAAGTCTGCAGGGACAATTCATTATGGGTAATTTCAATTTCCCCAGTGAACTACTTGAATGGCACCCCAGGGACATGATCCAAAGGAGGACTATGGATAAATAAATGATTACTTTCTGTCCTTATGGAAGGACAGGCCTCCTGACTAACTTCAGAAATATGCAGGAGTTAATAGAGGATGGACTGTAGTAGGTAATGCAGTGAGAAAGAGAACAGAACAGAGCTGTGCACCAGTCAAACTATAGTTTTCATTTTAAGTCAAAGTTTGGATGCAATTGAAGTCTGAGGAGGAAGGCACAGAATGATTCAAGTAACTAATCCCAAGAACAGAGTATTCAGGCAGGGGTCCTGCAGGCACATTCTGTGAAATAGCAGCAATATTAACAAGCATGTCAAAAGCTGAACTTCATGGGCTGGATCCACACCCCCCCTCCCCCTTGATTGTTCTGTCAGTGGGGCAAGGGATTGCTCACAACAGAGTGGGTGGTGTACCTTAATTCCTAACCCAGTACTACTGCAACTGCTCTGAAGCTCCACCTTCATCTACTCCTTTATGGGAGTGTGGAATATCTTGGTTCCCTAAAATGGAGGGTTTTGTTGCTGTGTTACTGATCCTTGATAATCTCTGCAAGTCTGGGGGTGGAAATAGAATGTTTCCTTTACCCTTCCTCATCTAGTGCAGGGCTTCACATTCCAGGACCCTGAATTGTGCAGTCCTTGGCCCCTGTCTAAACATAATTCCAACACTGAAGGGTGCTCTCCATGTTCCATGTTGGGGCGGTACTATCTTGTGGATCTGATTTTCTTGCAGACTCTGGTGTAACTCAGGAGTAACCCCATTGAAGTTACTGGATTAATATCAGTGCAAGTAAGGAGACAGTCAAGGCCATGTGGCACAGATCCTCAAAGATAAATGTAGGTTCCTAACTTGCACTGAAATCAATTGAAGGTAGGTGCCTAAATTACCTAAAGTGACTTCTGAAATCATGAAACCTCCCAATTTTTTTTTTTTACAAGCAAAACTCAGTTTCAAGTGTTTCTCTAAATAAAAAGAAATGCGAATAACAACTCTATAAGAATACACTTGACACGATGTGCTACTCTGTTACACATTGGATTTATTTCACTTGCTTCTAATTTAGGAGACCGCTCTGTTTCTCCACAAATGCCAAGATGGCAAAAAGGGTCACCTCTGTCTCCCATCAACACATATGCATCATGAGGAGCAGCAGCAACAGCTACTATATCATTGATGAAAAATAAATAAAGGGAGGTAGGTTATTATATGAGATCATAACCTGTCTTCTACTCACTTCTGTAATTGGGATAGGTTTGTTCTAGCTGTTTATCTGATCTTGAAATCCATACGAACTCATGCATTTTGTTAGACACAGACAAAATAAACAAGTAAATATAGCAGCACCAAGTTGTTCCATCATTATCAATCAAGAAATTATTATAGGGAATATGCAAAAGCTGTGATTCAGGTCAGGCACTGACTATTGCTTCATCTCTTAATCACTGAATGAGGCTAGCGTATGACTCATCACAAATGGAAGACACTTTTAGGCAAATCATTGATATTTCAGGACTTCTTAAAAAAAAAAAAAGCGCGATTCGTCTGGTTTAAATGTGAATAGCAACACTACCGCGGGTCCCAAGTTTTTCCTATTCATATGCTCTGAAACAGGAAGGCAAAATGTAAGTGTCTTGATTCATGCAATGAGTATGTTTAACTGTTCAGGTACCTGTGCCTCTCAATGCTTTCTAACTAATATTTAGCAAAAGCTGTATTGATTGGCTAATTCTTTCCCTCTCCCCTCCCTCCTAAAAACCCATCTATAAAGCCCCATTTACTGGAGGCTACTATCCTTACATTGCCTGTTCTGAGTAATACATTAAACTACGTCAATTTGAGGGAAGCTCATTCTGTATCTTATATATTATAAAGGGCACACAGTGGCCACAGCAGGCATTTTCATCATCTCCTCCGTCATCCTCCCACCCAAACCCATGCAGCTAGCACCATTTTTTCCTCCCTCTTCTCTCCTTACCAGCTGCAAACACAAGGGTCAATGACCTAATCCCTTCCCACCAGTTGCTCAAAACAAGCTTTGGCCATCTGATCCTCTCTCTTACCCTCTGTGCCCATTTCCAGCTGAGAACAGACATTGATGAAAGGCTATGTAGCCCACCATAGCCAATCTGCATGTTCCTCCTCCTTGAACTGTGCTACAGCTTCAAAAATATATATAGTGTAATAAGTGATCTGACTAACTCCAAACCAGTAATTTATGCAAGTGACTCCACTGATAAAAAAAAAAAAAAAAAAAAAAATCAGTGAGGGTGCACCTCAAAGAGTTTAACAGCAGCAACAAAACCCTTGGAAAGATAATTATTTTACAGCTAAGTATTCACTACACAGGTAACTACTGTTCTTTGTAACTCAGAGGGTTGCTGTCATGATGAAAAGGAAATTCATGTGCATAAATGGAAGTAAGTTCTGTCAATCGCTTATGCGTTTTAAAAGGAACACAGACACATACCAAATTTAAAGTTAGAAATGTTAACTGCTAAATATTTAATGATTGAAAATGCTCAGTGAAAAGACATTACAGCTCTGCTCAATATTCACCAAACCCTGATTTTACAGACAAAAACCACCAAGCAGGTTTCACTATATTCAATATAGACAATATGGACTTGTTTTCATTTATTTCCCAGAGTACCCATAATCTGCAAGACACTTAAAAAAAACAGAGGCAAAATTCTGTCCTGTATCTATATTAATCATTCAGGTTGCTGGATAGCTGACCATAATTCACTGAAGAATGTGAGGAGAAAAAAAAACCCCACTCATCAATAATGGACCAGCTGATTCATAAAATACACAATAAGGAAAAGCCAGTGTCCAACTGACAGATGTATAGTCAATGTTTCTGTTTTGCAAACCTATCAGAATGCAGCAGGTTTAGTGATACTGTTTGGATACACTGATTAAAAACAAACTCATCATGGCCATAAACCAGTGTCATTTTCACTGTCAGTAGTTTCTAAAATAAATGCCTAAGCCTTCACCTTCATGTCCACAAATACCAGAGCATTTACATAGCAGCAGAATGCCACAGTGTGTGACCACAGTGCTCTGACTCTGGCAGTGGGGCCTTCTGTGCACATTGACATTTAGGGAAAATTCTATGGCCTTTATTATGCAGGAAATCAGACTAGATAGTTCTTTCTGGCCTGAAAAGTCCATGACTTCAAAGGAAGTTCTGTGCACATACAGGTTCTAGGTTTGGGTCACTGTTAATTATAAATTTATGCAGCTTAAGGGCAAAAAAAGAGTCATACTAGATTGGCTGTAAGACTGTTCTTAACAAGAAGGTTTGGACCAAACACTTCTAGAGCCTAACTGGTCACTAACCACCCACCAATTCCTCATAAGAACTTGGGGCGGGGCGGGGGGCAGGGGAGGGTGAAGAGTTGCCTTGATCTACTGCCAGTGCTCAATGAGAAACTTAAAAAAATGGCAATGGTAGTATCTAGTGGGGGAAAATAATGGCAGGTATGGAAAGGAAAGGTCATGCTGCTCAGCAGTATAGCAGCCAATCAGATATTTACCAACATTTCTCAGACAAAAAATAAACCCCAAGTATAGCGGGCCAAGTATCCCCAATTCTCCCAATCAGCTCAAAGAAACTCAGACATTAAACGCAACATTATTTTCTTTAGGCATCATGAGAAATGAAATAACTGCTTGCAGCACAAACACCCATGACAGCCTTCATCTTTGGCTTGTCCAGAGAAAATAAAATTTGGTACAAAACCACTCTCAGTAATTTTGCTCTCTGGAGCTGTCAAATGAAAATAAAATGTAAGCTACTGAAGTTAGAGAGAGATATGGGAAAGACAACTGCAATGGAAGAAAGAAACTGCCAACATAACTGCAAAGTGGGGTTCCATTCTGGGAGAAAAGGTAAATGAGTGAAGTTAATGAAATAATTAACTGCTTCTTGAATTCAGACTGGGGAGAGAAACCAAATCAAATAACCACAGAGAGCTCCAATTTGTAATTTCCAACAAAGGGAAACTTAGGACAGCCTGCAAAATAGTAACAACTAAAGATAAACTTTACAGACAGAGGGATCAGCACAGAAATCTGCTAAACACAGTGAACTGCAAAGTCATAGAGCTGGGGCGGGGAGCAGGGTAACCAGTTTAATAGCAAACACAGAGGTAGATTGCCATTTACTGCCTGTCTTCTCCAAGAGGAATGGAAAGGGGCAGGAAAACTAGTGCTTTAACATGCAGAAATCACCACGCAGAAACATAGGCACACACATGCATGTCAAGTTACAAGAGGCTGGACTGCCAGAGGTTCCCTGGGACTGTCAGACCCAAGGCGAGGGAGAGGGAATTAAAAGAAAGGGGGTTTGAAAGACCATAGGGACATGCTTTCCTGTGAAAGAGGGAGTGTGTGGCTATTTCTCCCCTCTGGTCCCATTCCCCTTCCCTTCCCCATGCATTACAAACGGCCAGGGTCCCACCCCAGCCCCAGACACCAATGCCACAATTACAAGACGCTGCTGAGGGGATGGGGGGAGGGGGAGAGCTACTGCCTAGGGGGGTGGGGAGAGGCAGAGAGAGGCGATACTGGACCAGGCTTTGACTCGGATTTTGAGCTCCCCTTCCTGAGGCTCCGGCATGACTTTCTTGGACACCCGGAGCTTGTTGAGCCCCCCGAAGCCAGACAGCAGCACGGCTCGCATCTCCTTGGTGTCCCCTGCCCGCTGGCTGCCGCTGCCCTCGGCAGCTTCCTTGCCTCCCTCCTTCTCTATCATCTGCTCCGTCTCCTCCGCTTTCTCTGCGCCTTCCTTGGCCATGGCGAGGGGCTGGCGGGATGCAAAGGCGGCGGCGGAGGCGCAGGGGGCTGCGCTCAGCCTCTCCCTCCTGTTGAATGTGGAGGATGCTTAGCTGTGCAATGGCTGCAGCTGGTTGAATGGGGCTCTGGTCCTTCCAGCCCTACCGCAATGCACAGAGTAGCTGCGCAACACCAATCACCAGCCCTGCAGGTAGCCTCCGTGTAAACGCCTCTCTTCCAGCTAATCTATGAGGAGTTGATCCAGACCTCCTCCCCCTCCCGATGGTGACAATTACCCGCGGATCTAGACAGCTCCCGGGCTGCGTAGTTTGTCATGGGCAGAAGGGTTGGTGGGGAAGCCCTGGGCGGGGGGAATTATGGCCTGGAGAGTCTCTACCCATTAGCAGGGGACCTCAGCCCAGGATATATGGGTTTACTGCGCATTTCTCAGCCAGCCTGGCATTAGAAAGAAACCGGGCTCTACGCTGGATGTGGGCAGCTGTGAGTCAGCTCTGCTCCTGACCTGCCCAGAGAGCTAGCAGCGACGGGCAGGATGCCCATAGGGTCCCTCCCTTCAGATCGTGTTGGAATGAGAGCTGGGGGTCAGGAGGTTATCCTAGCCCCTGATGCCAGATCCTAGCGGGTATAGCACACTGTGCTCCCTCCCTTGGGAAAGAGATTTGTCTGTCTAAGAATCGGAAAAAAGAGGTAAAATGCAGACCTCGTTACAATTAACCCAGCTACCCCAAAATAGCCCCTTGCGATGAATGGCCCCTGTGCTTTTGTGGCATTTTACTAAGAGCAGCTCTTCATTTGGGGGAGGAATCTGCCAGCTGTGTGCAGGACCACTCGTCTGGGGGCCCAGGCTTATTAGAATTTGTGGGGCCTCCTACACTCCAGGGTGGGGCCAGATTTGAGGGATTCAGAAAGTAGGAAGGGGCTATAGGTTGAGGCAGGATGGGGGTGCGGATGGGGTGAGGGCTTGGAATGGGGATGTGGTCTCTAGGATGGGGCTGGAGATCAGGCATTTGGGGTGCATGACAGGATCTGGGTGGGATTTAGAGTGCAGGAGGGGACTCAGGGCTGATGCTTGGGGTGTGGGGTCAGGGAGGGAGTTAGGGTACAAGGCTCAGGGCTGGGGATTAGAGTGTCAGGCGCTTACTGCAGCAGCTCCCTTTTGGGAGGGTGGATAGGTAGTAGTGCAGGCTGCACTGCCCTATGTTCTCCTGAAGGAACCCCGTCCAATCCCCACACACGTTTCTGCACTGCCATGATTCTCGGCCAATGGGAGTTGTGAGGGCAGAGCCTCCAAGAGAGGGCTGTGCGGGGACAGAGCTTCCCTGACTCCAGCTGGGAGGAAGGGGTATGGCAGTGTGTCAAGCAGCCTCTCCCCACTCTGCCAGGAAGGGCTGGCCAGAAACACAGGTGTTTTAGCTTTTACCTCAGGACCATAGGCTGCAGTCCCTAAAGCTCTTTCTTAACCTAGCCCATTTCACCTTCTTTCTAACACACACCACTGCATAAATATATAAATAAAGAAACTCATCTAAGGGGAAAAACATAGAAAAAGAAACCACTTTTCACTAAAGTGCATGTTTTATAAAAAAGCCCACCAGACACTAATGGAAACAATTCCCAAAATGCAACCTGGGTCTCATTTTCAAAAGCAACTCAGACAGATAGGCCCAGCTCCTCAATAAAGTGAGGAGCCTAAACATTGTTGAGGTTCTGGGGCTCAGGAGTCTCAGTTCCATTGACCTTCAAGAGATTCAGGCTCTTACTGAATGTACCCAACATGTGAACTCCACTGTTCACATACTTAAAGTTATGCACATATTTAAGTGCTCGTGGGGCCTAAAGCAATACCTCAAACAGGCAAGCCTATGGCCCACTGATCACTGTAGATTTCCCTAATGTACTGTAAATAGAAAAAAATCCAGGCTTTAATACCAAAAACTACCAGTTTTGTTCTGTTAGCTTCAAAATGTCTCAATTCATACTAGTAATGGGGGGTTGTACAGTAGCCCAATGTTCCCTCTATTATTTTCCATACATGTGCAGAATAAATTGTATTATGTGCACCAAGGCATGTGCAAATATGGACCACCACTAGAAACAAAAAACCTACCTGTGGGTACTCTGCTAATCAGCTGGATGGCATTTGAATATCTCCTGAGTGGCCCCACAAGTGCCCAGCACACAGGGAACACTGCAGTGGTCACATTGTGCTAGAGAATGTGTCAGGGTTCTGACTTATGTGTTCAAGGCATAATCATATTATTTAACTTCCCAAATACACATTAATGTGTCTATATGACTATATTTAGCACACAATATTTCAAGGAAGCAAAACAGCTTTAAAAATACTAATAATCAAATCATAATTAGTAATGTGTTGGTATAAGATATTGGCACTCACATACTAAAATAATGAGTGACAATATAGACACTAGAGAGTCTTACTCCAGAGTCATTTTTTTCAAGAAATGAAAAGTGGAATGGTAGTTAAGGCTGTGTTTAGAAAATCTCTAAAAGCAGGACCAAACTCCCTTTGTTTCACACTACAATAGCTGGATTTAGTCTTCAAATCCACCTCACTATCTCCATAGAGGATACAAATAAAATATTTACTAATGTTTGCAGAGAACCTATTTAAAAATGTTCCTTTCAGAAATTCTGATATCAAAGTGTGTTAGAAGTGGTAAATTAAGGTACTTGTATTTGCAATTGATTGTGAATTGATTATGAATTGTGATTGATACAAATATACACATTAACAAATGAATGTACATGATAGGAGCACAACAGTGGTCCAGCTCTTCAGAGATATTTAAGTATCTAATTCCCTTTGACTTCAATAGGAACTGGGTGTATAAAGACATTAGGGGATCTGAATCAATATTATTATCTGATCACAATGAGGCTGCATTGGTCTAATTGAGAGCACAGCTTGCTCCTTTTATCCAACATGCATTTCCCTTAATGGGTATTTTGTACAGTCATTTTAAATGTAGCCATATTTTTACAATTTAACAATATTCAGGCAGGTGTATCTTTATCCATGTACTAGAGAGACCAGGAAAGGGAATGTTAATAAGAGATGACAAAGTGACATGCCACAGCCAAGGAAATTTGCTCATCCTATCAGCACTGGGAGGCAGGTAAGCATTTTAGAGGTCAGGAAGTTCCCCTCTCTCCTTTTCTCTCCCTGGAGTATAATGTGAATACTTTCTTTTCTATGCTAGGTATACTTGGCTGGGTAGATGCTGCCAAATAGAATACTAGGTTCTGCTATTTTAGATCTGGCTATTTGAATGAGCAACAAGGCAACTAGCAGCTAAATAAAGAGCAAACCAACATTGTATTCCAACCGATTCACCATTCTAACTCAAATGGTAAAGTGTAAGAAGATTGGGGAAAACAGAGCAGATGGTATATGTCAGCTCAGGAAAATCAAGCATAATGGAGAGATTTTTGGGGGCAGCTCCAGCTTCTTTGCATCACTGGATGTCTAAAGCAGCCACACAGCAAATAGATTTGTCCTCTCTGGGGATTGCCCTTACCTGGAGGAATCCTCTGGTTGGATAAGGCTGCAATGCAGCCCTAACGTATGCTGGAGACCAGCTTGGTGCCTTGTTTGCCCAGATAATAGGAGAAAATAAAGCTTCCCTCTGGTCCTGTATCAAGAGTAGCTTGTCCATACTAATGAGTCAAGCCATATATCTATTGCACCTCAAAATAGAGTAAGGGATACCCTATAATATAGCCATTTTACAACATCATTATATCTGGCTTGGAGTAGAACAAATATTTTCTCCATATAAACTACATAGATCTATGTGTTCTGCTAAGTCTTGATATAATGTAAAACTAAATAGATATTCTTGAATTATATGAAACTAGCTGATTTACCCAGAATTGCTTAGATCCATCAGTTAATTAAGGTTTTTTGGGGGGGAAAGTAAAAGGAAAAGTACATGCTTTATTAAAATGCTTGTATTTTTTTTTTAAAAAGTGTTATTTTTATAAAGTTAATTTTTATTCTGGATTTATTTAAAAAGGGGGATTGTTAAATTTTTTCCATTTAGTTGTTTTTAGTAAATTGTTTTAAATGGGAATTCCATCAAGTGCATTTTTTTTCTTCATTTGCTATGTTTTAACAAAAAAGTGCTTTAGTCAATTTGGTTTCCAGTAACATTTTCTTCTAGTTTTCAAACTTTAAACATTGATTTAGCTGTGCCAAAACGCCAAATTTCCCCATTTTATCTCTTTTCGGTTATTGGGAAACCGTCCTATTGCAGGTTCATCCTGTTTTTCTGGCTTATTTTGGTTCAGTCTCTCAACATTCGCTCAGTGATGTCAATTTGGAGGACTGTCCTTGCTTTGGTGATTCTGACTTGCTTCAGTTTGGTTTTATGAGAAGCAATCCCATTGCAGGCACATTCGATTTTCCTGGCACAACCAAAGCCTTGCATTATTTTCTGTTATGTTAAAAGGAAGCTGGATATGCAATTTGATAGTTCCATCTCTTACCATTTAGGAGGAAGCTTCAGAGGAGCAGCCGAGTTAATCTGTAACAGGAAAAACTTAAAAAACAACAAATAGACTAGTAGCACCTTAAAGACTAACAAAATGTGTAGATGGTATCATGAGCTTTTGTGGGCACAGCCTACTTCTTCAGATGACAGGAGTGTTAGAAGTCCGGATCCAAGAATAAATAAGGTAAGGAGGGAGCGGGGGAGAAGGAGAAAAAAAAAAAAAAAAGGAGAAAAAAAGGAGAGGAGGAAGAAAAAAGAGAGACAGTGAGTTGACAAGCTTCAGAGAGATAGTCAAGTTAGTCTGTGTGACGTAGTGGGGGTATCTGGCTAGTTCCTATGCTGGCTCTGTGGTAATCCCCAATGGCTGCCATCGGTACCACAGCCCAGAAGGATGAGTCATTATGCAAAGAGGGTCTCTCAACCTGTCTGACCAGCTACCCCACAGGGAGAGAGACAAAGGAAGGGGGAATGCTGCCCTGGCTGGGAGCAGGGCTGGAAGAGTGTGGGTTAGTTTCTGTCTGGGATCATGGAGGAACCAGCCTAAGCCAGGGGCTGGGATTTAGGGGCCCAGTCTCCCCCATCTCAAGGGGGGCTGAGGCATCCTAGACCTGCCCTGTAACCAGATTACATCGGTGCTGTGCTGTGCTGTATCCTGGAGAAACAATAAACTCCCTCCATTCTACGGGCTGGTGGAGTCTGTTCGTGCCATTACGGGGGTGCAGGAGTCAGGGGACCCCAACGCGTCGTCACACTGGTGTCAGGGGTGGGATGCACTGCACCCCGTGGATGGAGCATCCAGCGGCGAGCGACAAGGTGCAGTAGAAGCAAGAGCCATGGAACCAGGCGTGCTGGAAACAGAGCGAAGCGGTTCCTGAGAATCGTCGCAGCAGCACTAGACTGGTGAGTCTGCACCGAGGGGACCAGCGGGAGATGGCCTACACCCAATTCCTGAAGGCAGAGCTGGTGAAGCTGTGCAGAGAGAGGCTTGCCTGTGCGGAGCGCAACCAAGGCCCAGCTGATTGCCCGGCTGGAAGAGAATGCCCAGCCACAGGGCTGGGATCCTGTCCCCGTGGGAGCAGCCAGACCCCCACTGGGAGCGTGTCAGGCTTGGAGAGGGGCGGAGTGCTGGAGGCCGCCGAAGAGACCGGACTGCCTCCCAGGAAGCACTGCAAGCCGTAGTCCGGCTAGGGCAGGGGCCAGCCCAGTGGAGCTGCAGCGGCCAGAAATCCAGCTGCAGATGAAGGAATTGGAAGTCCAGGACCGTAGAGAGCAGCGGCAGCATGAGCTGGCCATGGCAGAGCGGAGAAGCGGCGGGGCCCCGGCTGCGCCGAGTGCGGACGGGCCCCAAGGGCCCAGGGCGGCCAGACGCTTGGAGAAGCTCGTGGTGGCCCAATTGAAGGACATGGGAGACATAGACGGGTTCCTCAGCTCCTTTGAGAGGGCCTGTGGACTGCAACGGTCCCCCAGCTGACTGGCTGCAGGAGCTCATCCCCGCACTGAACCAGGAAGCTGCCGGGTGCTCAATCAGCTGGAGGACCTACAGCCAGGGATTACAACCGAGTCAAGGAGGCCCTGCTGCACAAGTTCGGGCTGACCCCGAGATGTACAGGAAGAAGTTCCGGGAGTTGCAGAAGGAGCCACGGAGACCTATGTGGACCTGGCCTCCCGCCTGGCGCAATACTGCCGCAAGTGGGTGTCTGGAGTCGGAGCCCAGACTGCAGAGGGGCTGCTCAAGCTGTTCATGATGGAGCAGTTCTATGAAGCATGCCCACCCAGATTGAGGCTGTGGCTCAAGGACCGAAGACCAGAGACCCCAGGAGGCCGGGAGACTGGCAGATGAGTTCACGGAGAGCCGGTCCGGGTGTGAACGGGAGTCCCGGAGAGAAAGGGAATCGCACAGAGACCGGATGTCGGCTGAGCGACGGAGGGAGTCAACCACGAGGCGAGCCCAAGGAACAGGTCGTCTGTGCCCCAGAGAACCAGCCAGGGCCTGGACAGAGACAGCCCAAAGCCTAACTTGCCATCGCTGTGGGCAAAAAGGCCACAAGAGGGTTCAGTGCACCAGGTCCCATGACCTGGGACTTTCCAGGGTTAACTGGCTGGGGCTGGAGGAAGGGCAGGCTGCCCCAGAGGCAGGGGCTGGCAGGCAAACCTCAGCTCAGAGTGGGGAAGGATGCTCAGTGCACCCCCCCTGGGAGGTCTGACCTCGGGAGGCGGATTTCTCCGTGTACCGGGTGGGGCAGGACGGCCTGCGGAGCGAGTGCTTCATACCCTGGAGGTGGATGGTAGGAAGGTGACGGGTTTCTGGGACACGGGGGCGGAGGTGACGCTGGCCCGATCTGACATAGTGGCCCCAGACCGGATACTACCCCACACGCAGCTGACCCTGAAGGGCATAGACGGGTCCCCGTTTAAGGTGCCCGTAGCCAGGGTGCATCTGAAATGGGGGGCCAAGGAAGGTCTCAAGGAAGTGGGGGTGCACCCGCACTTGCCCACCGAGGTGCTGATGGGGAATGACCTGGAGGAGTGGCCCCATGAATCCCAGCGGGCTCTAGTCTCCGCCCGGAGCCAGAGCCAGCGAGGGGCTGGCAACCTGGATCCAGGGAAGGACTCCTGGCAGGGTCCCCAGGGTCCCATCACCGTGGACACGGGGTCCAGCCAAGCGGGGACCCCGGACCTAGGCAAAGGTGGGGAACAGGTCCCGATCCCTGCCCCAGCGGCTGAATTCCAGGCTGAGGTGCAGGCAGACCCTCCTTGCAGAGGCTGAGGGACGAGGCTGGCCTCCGACAGTTCAGCCCCTGGGGAGAGGAGGCCAGGAGAGATTCCTGTGGAGCGGGATTCCTGTTCCGGGAATGGCTTCCCCAGGAAGGTGAGGGCATGGGGGTCCAGCGGCAGCTGGTCGTCCCCCAAAAGTATCACCTCAAGCTGCTGTTTTGGCCCATAATGTCCCCTTTGCGGGCCACCGGGATCCGGAGCACCCGGCTGAGGCTGCTCCAACACTTCTACTGGCCGGGATATTTGCGGCCGTGCAGCGGTACTGCCGGTCCTGCGACTCCTGCCAGAGGGGCGGGAAGGCCCAAGACGGGAGGAAAGCTGCTCAGGGCCCCTACCCTGTATAGAGGAGCCTCTGGGCTTGCTGAGAGAGTTATGGAGGAAGACCTCCCGGGATGGAGCCGGGGTGGAGGCCGCCCTGGCTGTCCAGAGAAGGCTCGCTGGGCTCATGGCCCCGGCCCGAGAGACCCTGGCCAGAGATCAAGGCCAGCAGAAGGGTGGGTGCGACCACAGAGGACAGGCCTGTGTCAGTCGCCCTGGAGCGATGCAGCGAGTGGACAGAGGGAAGCCAGTTCATGTGGGGCCTCGCCGCGGCCGGCCCGAGTCAAGGGGGAGCACCCATGTCCCCAGGGCGGGTTCCCACGCAGAGGACCCGAACTTCCCTAGGTCACGAGCGGAGTGACCCTGCTCAGTTCGCCTCGGAGGGGGAGAACTGTGACGTAGTGGGGTATCTGGCTAGTTCCTATGCTGGCTCTGTGGTAATCCCCAATGGCTGCCATCGGTACCACAGCCCAGAAGGATGAGTCATTATGCAAAGAGGGTCTCTCAACCTGTCTGACCAGCTACCCCCAAGGGAGAGAGACAAAGGAAGGGGGAATGCTGCCCTGGCTGGGAGCAGGGCTGGAAGAGTGTGGGTTAGTTTCTGTCTGGGATCATGGAGGAACCAGCCTAAGCCAGGGGCTGGGATTTAGGGGCCCAGTCTCCCCCATCTCAAGGGGGCTGAGGCATCCTAGACCTGCTGTAACCAGATTACATCGGTGCTGTGCTGTGCTGTGCTGTATCCTGGAGAAACAATAAACTCCCTCCATTCTACGGGCTGGTGGAGTCTGTTCGTGCCATTACGGGGGTGCAGGAGTCAGGGGACCCCAACGCGTCGTCACAGTCTGTAACGGGAAAAACTTAAAAAAACCAACAAATAGTCTAGTAGCACCTTAAAAACTAAATAGTTACAAGAGGCTGATAAGAACCATTAGCACCTCCATTGGTTGGTTGGTAGATTAAGTCATAGGATGTGGAAGGTAACGTGCAAGCCAGCCAATGTCTTTGTTCATACCATTTGCATAAGAATTAAACTTGTAAATGAAGTTAAGTTTCAATCCTTCTCTGTGTATTTGGCTTGTAGAATTTGCCTGAAACAAAACAGTGACTTAGAGATTAATTAATGAGTGTCCAGGAGTGTTCTCCAACAGGTTTTTGTGTATTGCCTTTTTGGATATCTGATTTGTGTCCATTAATTCTTTCCCGTAGAGACTGTCCAGATTGGCCAATATACATGGCAGTGGGGCATTATTGACATTTCGGAGGAGTTCTTGATCAAACAGACAAATTCTCTAAAATACATAGTAGATGCTCTATTCTCTGTTACACTTTGATTCACAACCACTTTTGTAACCATATTAGATTGTAGCATACATTATTGTTTACACTAGGAAGTGATGTGAGTACTTATTCTGACAATCTATTATAGGTCTTCTGTTAATTGACTTGTACTGCTCCAAGCCATGTTACACTGGTTTCATATCAGGACTGTGGAGTGCCTATGTAAATCATCAAGGAACATAAGAATGGCCATACTGGGTAAGACCAAAGGTCCATCTAACCCAGTATTCTGTCTTCCGACAGTGGCCAATGCCAGATGCCGCAGAGGGAGTGAACAGAAACAGGTAATCGTCACGTGAACTCTCTCCTGACATCCATTTCCAGCCTCTGACAAACAGAGGCTATGAACACCATTCCTACCCATCCTGGCTAATAGCCATTGATGGACCTAATCTCCATGAATTTATCTAGTTCTTTTTTTAACCTTGTTAAAGTCCTGGTCTTCACAACATTCCCTGGAAAAGAGTTCCACAGGTTGACAGTGAGCTACATGAAAAAAAACCCCCATAAAACTTCCATTTGTTTGTTTTAAACCTGCTTCCTTTTAATTTCGTTTGGTGTCCCCTAGTTCTTATGTTATGGGAACAAGTAAATAACTTTTCCTTATTCACTTTTTCCATACCAGTCATGATTTTATAGACTTCTATCATATCCCCACTTAGTTTCCTCTTTTCTAAGATGAAATATCCCAGTCTTTTTTAATCTCTCTTCATATGGGATCTGTTCCAAACCCCTAATCATTTTTTTTGCCCTTTTCTGAACGTTTCCAATGCCAAGATTTTTTTATTTTTTTATTTTTTTTTTTTGAGACGTGGTGACCACATCTGTACGCAGTATTCAAGATGTGGGCGAACAATGGATTTATGTAGAGGCAATAAGATATTATCTTATTCTCTATCCCTTTTTAAATGATTCCTAACATTCTGTTTGCTTTTTTTGACTGCCGCTGCACGAGTGGATGTTTTCAAAGAACTATCCACAATGACTCCAAGATTTCTCTCTTGAGTAGCTATTTTAGTCCCCATCATTTTGTATGTATAGTTGGGATTATTCTCCCAACATTAAACATTTCACAGCCCATTAAAGTAAAAGAATGTCTTTCCATTGACTTCAATGGGCTTCGAATAAAGCCCTAAAGGCATAGATATGTGAAGGTTTGGAAGTGTATAAAAACTAGCACAGAAATCAGAAGGTGCTCAGTATTCTGCCCATAAATTAACAGATGCTACAGCTATTCCCTATAAAAAATCAGATGCCTCCAAATATCTGAGAGGCACAAGCACTTTGATAACATATTGGTGGACATAGGTATAAAAACCTGAATGGAGCAGGCTGATTCTTTGATCATGGCCTTAACATACAAGTCAAGTCAATGATATATTTTCTACTGTCATTCCTTCTAACAGTGGCTCTTAAAAAGGGTACTTTCAGGGAAGTGCTAAAAATGTAGGATATTATCTGTGGATAAATCCTGGCAGTTGGTAGTCAACCATCTCTATGCTGTATTTATTTAGGGCCATTTTCTGCTACTGTTATTCATAAAGTGTATATTCTGCAAGCAGTCCTCTTTAAATCAATTGGATCATTCAAGGGACAAGGATCATTTATGATGAAAACATTCATCATAAATGTTTTCCTGGGCCTTGGGTAAAACCAGGCATTTCATTCAGTATAGCTGTAAGAAGCAGTTAAGCTTCTTTCGGAATAAGATAATTGAAACAATAGAAACCACCACCCCAAACACATGCAAGGCCACATATAAGACCAATCAGAATCTGGGCTGGGTAGGTGGTCGTGTTTCATTGGGGGCTGGGAGAATGAAAATGCAAAGGGCTGAGCACTAGTTTAGCGGAGGAGTGTGTGTGTGTGTGTGTGTGTGAGGCTATGTCTACACAGCAACGTTATTTCAGAATAATGTCAGTTATTCCGAAATAACGTAGTGCACGTCTTCACGGCAAGCCCGTTATTTTGAAATATATTCAAAATAACAGGCTTCTTACTCCGACTCCTGTCACCCTCATTGTATAATATATAGTAGCCCAATGTCTGTGACTCTGTAATGCTGAAACGCTGGCTGTTCCCTCTGGGCGGAGCTGTTGCCTCCCGCCGCGGTGCTCAGCTGACTTCTGTGCTGCTCAGCCAGGCCGCCGCATGGTAGAAAGCAGCTGTTTGGGATCCGCACTCCCAATGCACGGGGGTGCTGCATGGGGAGTGCGGGGCCCAAATGGCCACTTGCGCTGCTTGCTCCCGTGCGGCGGCCTGGCTGAGCGGCGCAGAAGTCAGCTGAGCACCGCGGCGGGAGGCAACAGCGCCGCCCAAAGGGAACAGCCAGGGGGTGGGGCCTGGACGAGCATGCATCTCTGATGTCAGGAAAAGGATTCAAAAGGAGGAAAGCGGAGCAGACACAGAGGACGCGGAGGAGGCGGAGAGGAGGCGGAGGACGGCGAGAGAGAGAGTGAGAGAGACGTAGCAGGAGGAGGAGAAGAGAAACACAGAGTGAGAGGCGGGAGGGGGAGAAGAGAAAGAGAGAGAGATGGCGAGAGAGGCAGGAGGCGGATGAGAGCTGAGAGAGAGAGAGGGCGAGGCAGTAGAAGGAGAAGAGAGAGAATGGCCATTTGCGCCGCTTGCTCCTGCGTGGCGGCCCAGCTGAGCAGCACAGAAGTCAGCCGAGCGCCACGGCGGGAGGCGAAGGGGGGGTTGGGCGGTGACGTACATGCCCAGAGGGCGGGGCCTGGACGAGCATGCATCCCCGACGGAGACAGAGGAGAGCGGAGAGAGCGTGAGAGGCAGGAGGGGCAGAAGAGAAAGAGAGAGACAGAGAGAGAGGCAGAAGGCGGAGGAGAGCTTAGAGAGAGAGGGGGAGGCAGTAGGAGGAGGAGAGAGAGAGAAAGAGACACGGAGCGAGAGACCGGAGGCTCAGGAAAGAAGACCGACATGGAGGAGAGACTTGAAAATCCCGTCTTATGATGGGCTAATTGGCTAGTTGTATGAAGAATAAGGTAAGTTGGGGGAAGAGTGCTCTTTTTCGAAATAACTGCTGTGTAGACAGCGCCAAAAGTCAATTAGCGTAGCTCAAATTCCATAGCTTATTTCAAGTTCAGCCCTGCTGTGTAGACATGCCCTGAGAGAGATTGGACCCAGCCAGCACACACAATTCAAGAAGCCAGAGAAGATAGCAGAAAGGCAAGGGGAGACAGAGAGGCTCATGCAGCATGATGCAGAGAGCTTTTGGGTATAATACTGTCTGGAAGAGGCTTGGATGTGTAAGCAAAGAAACTGTTTCCTAATGTTTGAGTCCCACTGTGTTCAGAGAAACAGACCTGTGTGTACATTTTTTTGGGTAAATAAACAGGTCTGCACCAAATAAATATGAGTATGTCAGGTTTTGATATTGAGATACTGACATTTTATAATGAGTTACATGCTAAGAATTTTTTAATCTTAGCTGGGGAATTTTTCTTATCAGTGTAACTGTGTATGAATTCTTGTATGAATCAGTGGTGCAATTAATCAATTCTCTGTTTGCAGTCATTGCAGAGAGTTATATTTTCCCCTTTAGTGTAGAAAAGCAGTTTAAAGCACCTTGGAGTCATTTGGAATAATGAAAACATGTTGTGTTTTAAATTAGAAAGGAAAAGAAACCAAAGTATTTTTGCTGTGGATTTGGCAAGTCTAAGAGATGTCAGAATGATTCATGTGGTTGACTCTCTGGTTATTGTATTTTCTCAATCGTCTTGTACATAAGTTTTACCCAGACAACACAGTGATGGGTACAATTGAAATCAGACAGATCACTTTTAAAAACAATAATTTTAAATATTTTGTAATATGCTTTTGTTTGAAGAGATAAATTATTCCCTCTGACACATTTGTTTTTTCTGTTGCTTTTTTATTCTTTACAATAGATCTACAGTGGATAAGGCTGTTTTTATTTAGCAAAAGAAGACAGAACCAGAAATGGTGATGGAAACCATATAAATAAATGCATAGCTAGAGCTAACCCTTTTTTGCCTGTCAACCTCCACTATTGAAAAGCGGAATATGCCTGTCTTTTATCCTTTGCACTGAAATATATGCATAAATCCAAACCTCATACAGTTAAAAATATGCCACATTTTCCATTCTATTTGGCTAAACAGAATTACATTGTACATTTAAAAAGAGAGCACCTTATACCAAAACATCTTTGCTTATGTACTTCTCTGAAAACTCTGTTATGCATATGAAACATACATGCACATTTTACAAATGTATGTTCACTGGCTGGAATACCCTTTGAGTGTGTTTATAAGGGTGCATCTATGCTCCTCACTTCTTGTGGCATCATGTAGATACATTACGATATAGCCCCCCAAAATGGGTATAAAGAGCAGCATAGTTTGTAAGGCCAGCCATACGTGAGCAAAATGCCTGAAGGATGTATTATGTACTCAGATACATACTCTACACAGCTATCTACTCACCAGACCTATGCCTTCCTGTCTATATTGCTATTTTTAGCAGTGTAGTGTTCTACTGTTGGAGTCTTTCATGCTGTAGTGAAAGACTCCAGCAAGGAGGTAGGCTGCAGCATTAGGGGAAGTGTCTACCCGCTCACCACTACTAGTGCCCTTCATTGGCGTGGGCACATCCCTGCTGATAGAGCACTAGGGAAAGACTCTGTCAGCAGGGAAAAGTTGAGCCTTTCCCTGCTGTCTCCCCACTTCCCCACCCCACATCCCGTTAGAGCATTTTGCTGACCCCGCAGTGTAGATATGATGTTTTTTTCACTATGCCAGGTAGCTATTCATACACTACAAGCTACTGCTAGTGGTAGAGACATAGCCTAAAGGGCAGGAGCAACAATTATAAGCAGATTCAATAGTGATGATGAAGACAATGGAGAAATTGGCTAAATTAGCAATGGTCTTTTAAGGCCAAGCATGGTGAAATTTTATGAAAACCCTTAAGCATCCTGGTTTTGCAATAGAGTTGTTGCATTATCTGGGCCTAATCTTGTCATCTCTTTGTGCCTCTGTTTCCCCATCTGTACAATAGGGATAAACGATGCTGATAATATGAAAATTAGTATACTATGAACATGTACACAAAGCTAACTTGGTGCTAAGTATTAACTACCTCTTTATATTCCAAAGATTTCTGAAGTTTTCTTCTATCTTGGTCCAAGTATTATGTAGTCAAAGCAAAAAAAAAAAGCAAGCCTCTTGCAGAAAAACACTGTGACCTTGCACGCCTGGAAATATATACCAATTTTTGTGTGTATCCATTTACCATGAAAAAAACCACCCAGAACAAATAATCCCACTTGACATTTTAGATCAGCTCAGCCTCTGAAATTATGAAGCTAGAAAGCATCTTGTTATAGAAAGGCTTGTAGAAAAATAAGCTTTATTAGTAAAGTACAGACATAAGGCATCAGAAGTGTAAGAATTAAATAGATATAGAGAGTAAGTTGGTTCAGGATATCCAGTCATTAAATGAATACACTCAACTCTATAATATCACCAGCACTGGCTTGTTTTAGGTCTACAAGACCACAAACACATCTAGTGCTGTATATTTCTCAGAAGAGTTCTGATCATAACTCATTGGATCATATTACTTATGTCTCTGTGTCACCAAGCCCTTGCTTTATCCTTTTTGTGGCTCAGGAAGCGGTGAAAGTAACTTTAAAATTTCTTACACGTGCTGTCCTATTGCAACCCAGGTCCCTGCCAGCTCTTTAAATAGCTCCCTGCAGGCTTTTGTCACAGCTCAGCCAGCTCTTGCCAGAGCAGCGCACGAGGCCACACCTGCATACTTTCACCTCTGGGCTCCAGCCAATCTCTAGTTTAAAATAATTGTAAATATTACTCCTAACGCTGTTCAAAAGCCAAGTGCAGGCTCGTGGGCTTGGATTTTGTGTGGCACATCTAAAGGAATGGACTAAACAGGTGGCTTTATGATTCTGTGCCACACTGCAGGGGCCAGTATAACCCTGTAGCTTAAATTTGGCCAGGCCAATTTATAGCATCCGAGTGAATGCTGCCCATGGGCTATATAACAGCACAGATCCTCTAGACAAATGGGATATAACCATCTCTTCTGCCCCAGTCCCATTGCCTGTATGCCCCCTATGCTGAGGTTATGGCGGGGGTGGGGCAGGATTTATGGCCGTTCTACTTTGCCTGTACTGCAGAAATTCTCCCATGGATATCTGTGGTACCTTTACAGCCCTTACAGCCCCTTGTGAAAGGAAGCCAACCTAGCAAGGGGACAATCTTTCCTGCAGTCTTTAAATGATCTGATTTCCTGAGCTCTATAGTAGGCTCTTGCTTCACAATGCAGCCACGTACCATTGGTTTTGTTTCAGCAGCTAGGTGTGCGGGTGTACTCTTCATACATCCAGACAGGCAATAAGAAGGATTTTGGGTAGGTGATTGGACTGCTCTGAGAAGTGGTAATCTGCTATGGAGTTTCCTTTTACCTTTCAGCTGCTGGGTTAGCTCTTTCCAGACTGGTAAAACCTAAAGCAGTCACAGCTTAATGACAAACAAGTTGGTGAGTTCAATTTTTGACAGTGTCAGCAGGCAGCAGACAGATTGGCAAGTTAATGGATATGAACTAGAATGATTATGAACTACTCCTATATGCAAAGGTAACCCCTTCAGGCTATGGTTAATGCATACTGGCAAGGAATCACGTGGGAGCTTGAATTATTACTATATGCCCTCTATCTGTTTATGATAATTCTGTGGACTGCCAGAGTACACTGTGGACACTTATGTCTTTTATACACTGCATCTCTAGCTATATTTCACCACATAGAAAGGTGATTGAAAACTGACATTGCCATCAGAAATTGAATTGGTTTGCTGAAGACCGAAAGGAGAAGACTGAATGTGACCTTGGCTGCCTTGTTGTCTTTAGGGCTTAGGTATCTTAGGAGATGATGGGTTTAGTTACCAAGACGTTTTGACGTCTGTAATTGCCAAGTAAATGTCAGACAATCATTAAGGTGGCATTAGAGTCTTATATTCACAGCATATAGAGAGAAGAAAGATAAAAACAAGTGTTCTTGCTAGAAGATTGCAATGTAATAGTACTTTATTTCTTAGAAATCAGAAGAATACTACACATCCAGTCACAGGGAGAGAGACAATACAGACTGCTCCCTAAGGCAGAGATGGACAACTCTACCCACCTCTTTTTAATCTGGTTCTTTCCACGCATGGACAGCAGCTTCCACATCCTTCACTACAGAGACATCTAGTCTATAAATAGACATATTCCCCCAATACACTCTTAAAGTAGTGACTTAACATTCCAACACAAGCTTTAATGCACCACAAAGTCTACACTAGTGCATGCTGCTCAGCAACACTAGTTGCTTGACCAAGCAAGCCACATGGCTGAGGGGCTCATTCCCTGCAGGTGTTCTTCCTTGTTTTCAGGATCTTGCTGGTGCAGGCTGTTACAAGACCTACGAAGGCCTGGAGAGAGAGGGAGAGTAGTATATGCAGACTTACTAGCTAGTCGCATACCCCAGGGAGCCCAAGAAGTTTAAGCTTGTAAGGGTAAGGAGCTGAGGACAACGAGGATGGATATCAAAGTGAATGTTTATCATGAGGGTCTATGTCTGTAATACCAAATTCTACAGGCCACGTCCCTCAGATCCCACTGAGGAATACACTAAGAAACTGCACCATCTGCTCAGGACACTCCCTACACAAGCACAGGAACAAAACAACATACCCTTAGAGCCCCGACCGGGGTTATTCTATCTACTACCCAAGATACACAAACCTGGAAATCCTGGACACCTCATCATCTCGGGCATTGGCACTCTCACTGAAGGACTGTCTGGATATGTGGACTCTCTACTCAGACCCTATGCCACCAGCACTCCCAGCTATCTCCGTGACACCACTGATTTCCTGAGAAAACTACAATGCATTGGTGATCTTGCAGAAAACACCATCCTAGCCACCATGGATATAGAGGCTCTCTACACAAACATCCCACACATAGATGGAATATAAGCTGTCAGGAACAGTATCCCTGATGATGCCACAGCATAACTGGTGGCTGAGCTCTGTGACTTTATCCTCACACACAATTATTTCAGATTTGGTGACAATATATACCTCCAGACCAGTGGCACCACTATGGGCACCAGCATGGCCCCACAATATGCCAACATTTTTATGGCTGACCTAGAACAACTCTTCCTCAGCTCTAGTCTACTCACGCCCCTTCTCTACCTACGCTACATTGATGACATCTTCATCATCTGGACCCAAGGGAAAGAAACTCTGGAAGAATTCCACCACGATTTCAACAGCTTCCACCCCACCATCAACCTCATCCTGGACCAGTCTACATGGGAGATCCACTTCCTGGACACCACGGTGCAACTAACTGACAGTCACATAAACACCACCCTATACCGAAAACCTACCGACCGCTATGCCCACTTCATGCCTCCAGCTTCCATCCCGGACACACCACACGATCCATTGTCTACAGCCAAGCACTGAGGTACAACCTCATTTGCTCCAACCCCTCAGACAGAGACCAACACCTACAAGATCTTCACCAAGCATTCTTGAAACTACGAAACCCACATGAGGAAGTAAGAAAACAGATTAACAGAGCCAGACGTGTACCCAGAAGCCTCCTGCTGTGGGACAAGCCCAAGAAAGAAACCATCAGAACACTACTGGCCATCACCTACAGTCCTCAGCTAAAACCTCTCCAACGTATCATCAGTGATCTACAACCCTGGACAATGATCCCTGGACAATGATCCCTCACTTTCACAGGCCTTGGGAGGCAGGCAAGTCCTCGCCCCTAGACAACCCGCAAACCTGAAGCATATTCTCACCAGCAACTATACACCGCACCATAGTAACTCTAACTCAGGAACCAATCTATGCAACAAACCTTGGTGCCAACTCTGCCCACATATCTACACCAGCAACACCATCACAGGACCTAACCAGATCAGCCACACCATCACTGGTTCATTCACCTGCACATCTACCAATGTAATATATGCTATCATGTGCCAACAATGCCCCTCTGCTATATACATCGGCCAAACTGGACAGTCCCTACGTAAAAGAATAAATGGACACAAATCAGATATTAGGAATGGCAATATACAAAAACCTATAGGAGAACACTTCAGTCTCCCTGGACACACAATAGCAGATCTAAAGGTAGTCATCCTGCAGCAAAAAAACTTCAAGACCAGACTCCAAAGAGAAACTGCTGAGCTACAGTTCATCTGCAAGTTTGACACTATCAGCTCAGGATTAAACAAAGACTGTGAATGGCTAGCTAACTACAAAAGCAGCTTCACCTCTCTTGGTATTCACACCTCCAGATCAGCTGCTAGAAGTGGGCCTCATCTTCCCTGATTGAATTAACCTTGTTATCTCTAGCCTGATTCTGGCCTGCATATTTATATCTGCCTCTGGATATTTCCACTACATGCATCTGACGAAGCGGGTCTTTGCCCACGAAAGCTTATGCTCCAACACATCTGTTAGTCTATAAGGTGCTACAGGACTCCTTGTTGCTTTTTCAGATCCAGACAGACACGGCTACCCCTCTGATACTATGTCTGTAAGGGTGACTCCTGGATTCCCTGTCAGACTAGTAAGATTAATCAGAATGAAAATAAGGTGAATATGTCCCTGCTATGTCAGACAATATAACTATCCTTTCTCCAAAGAGGGATGTACGCTGTCTGGTGTCCTAGACTGATCTTGTAACCTCCATACAACCTGAGCCAAAGAGCTCACTGGTATCATAATGATATTAGTGAGAGATACTGAGGTAAATGATCATCTAATGGCAAAAGAGGAGGGGAAGGGTACCTCTGACTGTGAATCACTGCAAGATCACTTGTGTCCCTGCAAGATCATTCAGTACTTCATTGTTGAGAAAGTCAGTGGCAAAAGCTTCTGTACCATAGGGTCTGCAGCCATTGGCACCGGAGGTATCAGCATTTTGTTTATATCAGTACTGACCTCTCAATTCTAGTGGCAATGTGGACTATGGCTCGAGGCAATACCTTGGGTGCCCAGTGACTTGTCTATGCTGAGGTGTAAGAAGGACTCTGTATGGAGCATGAACTACCTTTTGGCTGAAGATCATGAAGGGAAACAGCAGTCTGATGAGGTCTGATGAGGTGCCTATTTTAATTAGGAACCTGAGAGGGTGATCTAGCCCAGTCAAGATGCCCTTTTTGGCTTGGAATTGAGACACAAGTCATGTGGTGTCAGGTTCTCAAGAGGCTCCCTTTGAGCACTCAGGAGAAATGTTTTAAGATGGGCCCCTCTCACTTTCTGTGTCCTCTTGGAGAAAGAGCAACAAATTGAGCCCTGTCAGGGATGTGTTCCTCTGCAAGGCAAAATGGAGCATAGCCATGTCGCAAAAGGAGCAAGTTGTGAATCCTGGGGACTGTGTTTCAACTATAACATCTGGATCCCAGTACTAAGGGATCGGATAAAATAAGGTGATTTTTGTTTTGTGAAGCCATGTCTTCACTCCAGAAAAGATCAATCCTGCCGTGATCCCCTTTAGTGTAGACCTGGCCTAAATGCCCCTGAATATATATTAACTACCCTAAGAATGTGTAGTGCACAATGAAATGAAACTGTGGAAGCTCCATCTCACTGCAATGGGCAGTAAGGATGAACTGATTGGTTCTTGGACTTGCTCCATCCTTTATATCTTTGGAGTCGAGGACCAAGAAGGCATGCAGGCACAGCTCCAATGGATACTGCTGGCCAAAATAATCCAATCTCACATACATGAGGCACATATGTACCAAAGCGAAATCTAGTTGACAATCACTCAAATGACTAATGACTTTTTAAAAGGTAATTCTTTATATCCAAATGAGAAGCTCCTGTAAGATACGCTATAGACAAGGGGTGGGTAATAATTTTGAAGGGGGGGAACATGTGAAGTCTTTGCTCCCTCTGACAGGCTATTGGGCTAGATGGACCTTTGGTCTGACCCAGTACGGCCATTCTTATATTCTTTCCCATCCTGCTTGGGTGCTCTGCACCTAGAGAGAACTGCCAGCTGTTTTGAACAGCTGGTGGTTCCCTCTAGGCCCTGAGCACCCCTGGTAGTGGGAGGAGACTTTGTGTGCTCCCCCCAGTCCCAGGTCCATCAGGGGCTGGGGACGGGGAAGCGCATGAGTCTTTGTCCCACACTTTTACCCTGCCAGGGGCATGTGGCACCTAGAGAGAACTGCCAGCTGTTTTGAGCAGCTGTCAATTCCTTCTAGTGCCGCACGCCCCTGGCGTGGGGAGGAGACTTTGAGTGCTTCCCTGTCTCCAGGTCTTGATTGGCCTGGGGCAGGGAGCGGCAGAGTGGCTATGGGCCAGATCAAAGGGCTTAACAGGAGTTCTGGGGGCAGAGTGTGGGCGGGGTCAGGCTGGCAGTTTGGGAAGGCAGTGCCTTCCCCCAACTAGGATACTGGCCGTCCATAGTGCTCTAGCTTGAGTTGAGCTAGTACAAGTCTATCTGCTTGTGTTCAGAATTTCACCTCCTAGTCTAGGTATACCCTAAGGATCTTAAAATAATTTAGCAAAGGTTTTGAGGGAAAGTCATATCAATCACAGCCTCTATTGCTGGTGGATGACAGCAGAAATGGAATAACAAAAGTTAATGAGAAAGAGATTATTTCCAATAACAGTAGGTTATAATAACTTTGTGCCTAACTGCTTCCCCGCCAAGAATCTCTTGATGCTTTACACAGAATAATAAAATAAGATTCACAACACAGTATTGACACATTTATCTTATTTATGAGTGAGCTGAGGCACAGGCAGATTAAGGTCCACAATGAGTCCTTGATACTCAACCTTAGTATCTCCGCTGGAGTTCTTTGTCAGAGGAATGGCGATAAGAGGATTTCAAAGAGAGCAATTCTGTGAGGGGTACTCTAGCTGAACAACTGTAGCTTCTCTAACCCTAGCATGCACCCTCCAGGGAGCAGGTGGAGAGGAATTGTAGAATACACCTTATTGCAGTCCCACTGTCCTTGGCACTGGCTCTCAAATACCATCTGCCAGGCAGAAAGCATCTGTGGAGCTGGATGTCATGCTCCCTCATTTTGCACGACAGAACCACATCCGTTCTACTGCTGATGTGACCTCCATACCGTAAAGATAGGACAATATTTCTATCTATATGACATAAAGTCAGTGGTAGAGCTGGAAATGGAACCAGTGAATCCTGACTCCTGGTCTTTAGTCAAAGGAAGTGCTGTATCCCTTCACAGCCTCACCAATTTTTCAGGCTTTCTAGCTATGGACTTGAAATGTAGATATCCAAAAGTGGGAATAAGCTTTACCAAAAGTGCAAATTCCAAAATATAGATGTGTAACATGACAATGATAAAGAAGTTGCATTGTATTCAACGGGAAGCATTATCACTAGAATTCCTACTGCTCTTTAAAAATGAAATAAGATTAATTTAATGTGAACAATTATGAGATTGTATTTTTTGCATCATAAATTTAAAGGCTTCTTTATCATCTAGAGGCTACAGAGTATATATAACAGTGAACAGTCATTCATATTATATACTCAGATGTCTGTATAAGCACATCAATCTTTTAAGATTCATTACTAGCTTACTTTCTTGTTCATAACGTCTCTGCTCAAGCAGATGGACTCCAAGATGAAATGCCAACTCTCCTGGATGAGAGAGAAGAGACATTCTAGCCCGGAGCCTGATGTGAAATATAGTGAGAATTAGAGCATGCCTAAAGAAGAGAAATCAGCTTCTTCAAGAGTCAAAGAGGTAAGCCACTACAATTTTCATCTTGATATTCACTGAACACAGACGGTGATGAAATATTCTATTTAATGGGATAAAGTAAAAGGTTCTGGTCTGTGAAACACTTGTGTTGCAAGCTTTATACTTACTGTATTTTTGCCTTCAGGACTAGCCTATATGCAGGAAGTGTACCACTGACCTTGTAATGTTTCCAGCTGCTCTTAACACTGTAAATAGCCTGTAATTCCTGCTCCCATTTTGCTGTATAAACACAAGCTTTTGAGGCACAGAAAGAAACCATCCCGATGCATAGCAAGAGAGGCAAACATAGTAGGAGACCGGATTGGCTTATGGGGGAAATCCTTGGTGAACTTAAGCACAAAAAGGAAGCTTACAAAAAGTGGAAACTTGGACAAATGACCAGGGAGGGGTTTAAATGTATAGCTCGAGACTGCCGGGGGGTTATCAGGAAGGCGAAAGCACAGATGGAATTGCGACTGGCTAAGGATGTGAAGGATAACAAGAAAGGTATCTACAGGCATGTTAATAAGAAAAAGGTGATCAGAGAGGGTGTGCGGCCCCCACTGGATGAAGGAGGTAACCTAGTGACAGATGATGTGGGGAAAGCTGAAGTACTCAATGCTTTCTTTGCCTCTGTATTCACGGACAAGGTGGGCTCCCGGACTAATGCACTAAGTGACGCAAGATGGGATGAAGATGGACAGCCCTTGGTGGGTAAAAACAGGTTAGGAACTATTTAGAAAAGCTAAAAGTACACAAATCCATGGGTCCAGACTTAATGCATCCGAGGGTACTGAGGGGAGTTGGCAAATGTCATTGAGGAGCCTTTGGCCATTATCTTTGAAAAGTTGTGGAGATCGGGAGAATCCCGGATGATTGGAAAAAGGCAAATGTAGTGCCCATCTTCAAAAAAGGGAAGAAGGACAATCCAGGGAACTATAGGCCGGTCAGTCTTACCTCAATTCCTGGAAAAATCATGGAAGGGATCCTTAAGGAATCCATTTTGAGGCACTTGGAAGAGAGGAAAGTGATTAGGAATAGTCAGCATGGATTCACAAAGGGGAAAGTCGTGCCTGACCAATCTGATTAGCTTCTATGATGAGGTAATTGGCTCTGTGGATGTGGGAAAGTCAGTGGATGTGATATACCTTGACTTTAACAAGGCTTTTGATACGGTCTCCCACAATATTCTTGCCAGCAAGTGAAGGGAATGTGGGTTGGATAAATGGACGGTAAGATGGATAGAAAGCTGGCTAGAAGGCCGGGCCCAGTGGGTAGTGATCAACGGCTCGATGTCAGGATGGCGGTCGGTTTCTAGTGGAGTGCCCCAAGGTTCGGTTCTAGGACCGGTTTTGTTCAATATCTTTATTAATGATCTGGATGAGGGGATTGATTGCGCCTTCAGCAAGTTTGCGGATGATACTAAGCTAGAGGCAGAGGTAGATACGCCTGAGGGCAGAGATAGGGTCCAGAGTGACTTAGACAAATTGGAGGATTGGGTCATAAGAAATCTGATGAGGTTTAACAAGGACAAGTCAGAGTCCTGCACTTGGGACGGAAGAATCCCAAGCATTGTTATAGACTGGGGACCAACCAGCTAAGTAGTAGTTCTGCAGAAAAGGACCTGGGGGTTACAGTGGATGAGAAGCTGGATATGAGTCAACAGTGTGCCCTTGTAGCCAAGAAGGCTAATGGCGTATTAGGCTGCATTAGGAGGAGCATTGCCAGCAGATCCAGAGATGTCATTATTCCCCTTTATTCGGCTCTGGTGAGGCCACATCTGGAGTATTGTGTCCAGTTCTGGGCTCCCCACTACAAAAAGGATGTGGACGCATTGGAGAGGGTCCAGTGGAGGGCAACCAAAGTGATTAGGGGGCTGGAGCATATGACCAATGAGGAGAGGCTGAGGGAGTTGGGTCTGTTTAGTCTGGAGAAGCAAAGAGTGAGGGGGGATTTGATAGCAGCCTTCAACTTCCTGAAGGGAGGTTCCAAAGAGGATGGAGAAAGGATGTTCTCAGTAGTGACAGATGGCAGAACAAGGAGCAATGGTCTCAAGTTGTGGTGGGAGAGGTCCAGGTTGGATATTAGGAAAAACTATTTCACTAGGAGGGTAGTGAAGCACTGGAATGGGTTACCTAGGGAAGTAGTGGAGTCTCCATCCCTAGAGGTGTTTAAGTCTCGGCTTGACAAGGCCCTGGCCGAGTTGATTTAGTTGGGATTGGTCCTGCCTAGAGCAGGGGGCTGGACTTGATGACCTTCTAAGGTCTCTTCCAGCTCTGTGGTTCTATGATTCTATGAAGCTCCATTCATTTCAGTAGGAGCAGGAGCAGGCCCTTGTTCTGATAATATTCTAGGCAAATTCAGTCCAATCCTTCAAACCATTAGTTGCATGAGTAGTCCCTAGGGAATTCTAAATGACTGCTCACTCAAGTTTGTGCAGCATTGGGTTCTCAGTGATGTACCTTTAAAAATATCTTCTCTGTCTCTTATAAATGTGCATGCTAACTCTCAGACTTTGCTGACCTTGCTAGAAAATATTAAGATTTCCTTGTATTTATGAGATGCCAATGGCAACCTATACACTATCGTTTAGTGAAGCAGTTGTCATGACAACTCAATTAACTAAATAAACATAGCTGTGTGCAGCAGCAGCTCCAGTCCTGTGCATTATTTTCACCTGAGAATAGCTGTGAATAGCTGTGCACAGGAATCTGCCCTTTGCTTTGGGCAGCAGGGATATTGATGTACCATACAATATTGCCCATAGTGAGCAAACTGAGATTACTTCCCCTGTCATCATTAATAGGACCATAGCCAGAGTCCAACTCTGGTGGCACTTAAACCCCACTTAGGTTATATTCATCTTCCTGACTGTTTTCCTCCACTGTGTCCTATTGAATTCAATGGGAGTTTTGCCTTAGCAAAGAGAGTTAGACAAACTGTGAGCATCTTCTTCCTGCTGCTAGTGCGGTTTGCAGACAATACTTTGCACTAATGGGTAGTCAGTGGGGAATGCAGGTATGACTTTACCGCTTCACATCAAATAAAGGAATATCAGCATTATTTTCACATCATTTGCACTACTGCTGTTAAAATGGTATCTGCTTTTCCATTATAACTGTTTTTAGTTCAAGAGATTCTAATATGCTTGTAAACATCACCTGAGGCTGAAATTTGACATGCAGTAGTAGGGCTTACCCAGAGAAAATGTTTTTCTCCAACAGTTTTATATGAGTACAAATACAAGCTCTATTCCTCTTTCCAGTGATGTCAATGGCCAAATGGACCAGGATCAGATACACAGAAGGCAAAGTTTTTAAAAAAAGAAATAAACAAGCATTTAGATGATTAAACTCAACTTTGGCAACTTTATAAGTGGCCTGATATTCAAAAATACCGAGCCCTCAACAGTTTTTGTGAATTTTAAACAACTCACTAGGATCAATAAAAGTCTCAGAGGGGTAGCAGAATTAGTCTGTAACTTTAAAAATGAGTAGTCCTGTGGCACCTTAGCCCTGGTCTACACTAGAACCTTATTCCGAAATAACCCCCCAAGTTTGAATTTATAAGCAGTAGGTTCACACTACCACGCCTGTTATTTCGAAATAATGGGTTGAGGAATGCAAACTCTATACTCCTGCTTTTCATAAGTAGTGCTAATTCTGAAATAGTAATTTCAAAATAACAATGTGGATGCTCCAGTGCCACTAATTCAAACGTACTGGCCTCCAGGAGGCCTCCTGCAGCTCCCCAGAGTGCCTTTTGAGACTTTAAGTCTGAGGTAGCGCATCCACATTAACAGAGCCTGTCTCAGACTTTGATGCTTCACCATTGTAAGGACACGCTAGTTTGACTATGTTAAACTGGGAGTTCTTAAGTTGAATTTAGTAATTTTGAAATAGTTTCCTAGTGTAGACATGACCTTAGAGACTAACTAAAAATATATATATCGTATCATGAACTTTCGTGGGCAAAACCCTCTTCTTAAGATGAATAAGGCATTCAAAATGTGACCTTAAATAATGCTAATGTTGTGATACATAACAAAAGCCTGTAAAAGCAAGGTCAAAAGGCTCAATCATGTATCTGGATCCTGCAGATCCTGGAACCCATGCAGAAGGCAGGAAGTCAGAAGAGATCCAATTGCTTAACAGACTCAATACCTTTTTGTTTGCAGGATTTGACTCTTTTTAAATCATTGTCTGAAGGCTTTTTTTTAAAAAACATACAAATTATGGATTTATAGTACCTTCTCATGAGTGGCCTCTAAAGGTATGTCTACACGGCAAAGTTATTTCACAATAACGGCTGTTATTCCGAAATAACTATGTGAGCGTCTACACAGCAATTCTGTTATTTCAAAATAATTTTGAAATAATGGATAACTTATTCCAACTTCTGTAAACCTCATTCTACGAAGAATAACACCTATTCCAAAATAATTATTTCAGAACAGGGGCTGTGCTGTGTAGGTGCTCCACTTCTGCTATTTCGAAATAGCCCCGCACCAGGGCCATTCTAAGTTAGCCCTCCTGGGGCTCTAAATCGTGATAGCACGTCTACATTAGGGAAGCCTGCCTTGGATTAATTTTGAGGCTTCCCTGCAGTGTAGACGTGCTATTTTGAAATAAGCTATTTTGGAATAGCTAATTCTGAAATAACTGTGCATTGTAGATGTAGCCTGAGTTTTCCCCTTTAATTAAGGAAACAAGGACACCGAGGTTAAAACATTGAACCAGGAATCAGAAAATCTGGGTTTAGTTTATGATTCTGCCACAGGCTTCCTGCATCATTCTGGGCAAGCCATACACTCTGTCTCGATTTCCCATCTAAGAAATGAGATTAATATTTCATTTCTCCCACACTTTGTCTGTCTTGTCTATTCAATTGTAAAGCTCTTTTTGGCAAGGACTGTCTCTATTGCTTGGCCAATTTTCTAAACAAAGAGTCCATGCTACCAAGCCTGTTCCACCAACTTAAGGGCCACTCAAGTCGATTTTGATACTTCTGCTTTTCACAAGGAGTATTGGTAAATTTGACTTTGCATGGTTGACTTTAAGGTAGTGCAGACACAGCACTGTGAAAGGTGTTCCTGGCCTCCAGGAGGTGTCCCACAGTGCCCCATCTGGCCAGGACTTTCAACTCTGCTGCTCTCCAGGCATACAAGAAAAGCCCCTGGAAAATTTGAATTTCATTTCCTGTTTGGCCAGAGTGGTGAAGAGACCGGAGCAGGCAGCACATCTCAGCAGCACACCTAACCATAAATGCCCAGGGCTGCAAACGAGCTCCAGCATGGTGTGTGCAGGAGCTCCTAGGCCTGATTACTGTGTAGGAACATGAATCTGTTCAGAACTATGAAGCAGCAAAAGAAACACTGATATCTATGCCAAGATCTCACATGGCATGGTGGAAAAGGGTTAAGCCAGGGATGCCCAGCAGTACCACATGAAAATAAAGGAGCTCAGACAGACATAACAGAAGACAAAGGAGACAAACGGATGGTCTGGGTGAGCACCACAAATGTGCTACTTCTATGAGCAGCTGCAGGGATTCTAGGGGGGGACCCAATCAGTTTCCCAACCCAGTCCATGGATTCCTCCCAAGACATTCCTTTGGCAGCCCTGGGCAACAGTAAGGATGATGAAGAGGAGGAGGAGAAAAATGGTCATCAGGTGAGTGGAGCATCTGATCTCACTGACAACCAAGAGCTTTTTATAAGTTTGGAGACAATCTCCTTCTCCCAGGACATATCAGTGCTGGGACCTAATGGTAGGGAGGGCACTTCAGATGAGTTCACATTTTTAGAGATGCTATAAATGGGTTAAGGCAATTGAGTGGGATCAATGGCGGTCCACTCTGCCTTCACAGCAGGGGCTCCCTGGAACAGTTCATTAACGTGTCTGGAGAAGGAATGGGAATCCTCCCTGCACATCTCGATAAAGCTCTCAGAGAGGTACTTCTTCATCCTTCTCACAAGGTTTCGCCATCCTCCATGGTAGGACACCTTTCCATGCCAAGCCAGCAGTAAGTAATCTGGCATCATTGAAGCACAAAGCATTGCTAAGGTCTGGGTTTCTGGCCACATTCAGTCAGCATCCGCTCCCTATCATTCTGTGTGATTTGGAGAAGACTAATATTGTGCATGGCAACCTGGTTGAAGCAGGGGAAGCTCTGTAACTGATACCACCGCAGTACCCCTGTTTGCTCATCTCCAACAAAGCATGGTTTGAGTGCCTGCCCTTTTGCCATGCCTGGATCCCCTGCCCTCTGCCTGCAGGCTCCTTGGTGTCTGTGTGAGCTCCTGCCCTTCCACCGTGCCTGTACCCTCTTCTGTCCATGGGCTCCTGTGGGAAGGGAAATTTAGTCTTCCATCAAATAGGGGATGCTGAACACATGGTCACTGTGTGAGTCCCTGCCCTATCCTGCCGCCACATCCAGACCCCCTTCCTGCCCTCTGGCTTCTGTGGGAAGGGAAAGTTGCACTCTCCCAGCAAACAGGGGATGCCAAACACACGGTCACCGTGTGAGTCCTTGCCACCACACCTCCCTTTGCAAATGCATATGTTTGCTGAGCTGCAGGAGCTGCTATTTGCAAGCACTGTGTTGCACATGCTTCCAATCTGTCCCTTACTATGCCTGCCACGAAACTGAGTCCAGCAGCTCCCTTAAGATCTCTGTGGTGTACCTGCTGCATAGTGAGTGCCTTCAAAGCATAACTCTGGCCTTGTATATAACTCACACATATAGTCTTGGACAGAAGTTATTTTATTCTATTAGGTTCTATGTTCCACAATGTTTCTCCTGTGAAGTCTGCCATGACTTTTTTCATTACAGCAGGTGCAACAATGAGCCTGTCGTCCACACCAGCTGTTTGGCTAGCACAAAACCATATCTAATCTCAGCATGAGCCTCTGAATGCCAGCATAATAAATAATAGTAAATTACACTAGCAAATTAAGTATCTTCCATTGTTATCTGAAGTGTTGTTATAGTCATGTTGGCCCCACGATACTAGAGATAAGGTGGATGCAAATTAAGGCGCCTACCTATTTGTCCTCACAAATCTAACATCTGTGCACTCACAGGGATATGGGTGTGAAAATGAGACACTTGTACAGCTAACTACCTGGTGCCATATGCAATTAGGTATTTGTGCAGATTTTGTATCAAATGTAGAAGGCAGTTTGAGGCTGGCTGAAAATCTGTCTCAGACTACTCAAAAGAACACATAACACAGCAACAAGTAATACTAAATATGTGGCTGTGTCTATTACTTTGGGGATTTTGTACCTCTGAACAGTAGAGTTGAATTGGTTAGTCTTGCTTCACAAAGTGAATGTAGTATTTCTTCATGAACATCAAAACACCAAAGAGACAAGAGGAACAACACGGGAAAAAAAGAAAAGACAAATGACTAAGCAGAAAGCTCTTATGATAACTCCAGGGTGAGGGTTAAGTGCCACATAAAGAAGTCAAATAACATCCACCTGACTATCACTTGTCCTGAATGGCCTTTTATTCAATTCAGACTATCCATTTTCCTTTTTTCCCAAACTTCAGCTACTGTACATCTGTCAAAGAAAATTATTGTTATGCACTTAATAATAGCAAACAGATCCAAGATGCATCAGGTCCACAAAAGGACAGAAACTAAAGTTCAAACAAACTCATTATATATTGGGACACTACTAGATCATCTATAGATTGTACTGTACAATCAAAACAGGCTTAGAACACATTAGACCCAGGTGTTCTCTTCATGCTAGTTTTGCTATTACTGTCTTGGAAGCAGGATCAGGCTCCTAATCCTCTCTGTGAAATTTATACCAGTGCAGAAGGTCCATGTTCTTCTGAAAGCCTCATTTAACTTTTAACACGGGGTCTAAGTAGTAAGAATATATGCACAGAAGTGCATTTCACTCCTTTTAGATACAGAAGCACATGTACCTTTTGGTTTATGAGATAGGTACCCTGTATCATCTTAAATTATTTCCCTAGCTAGGTCTGATTCAGGAAAGCATTTATGGACATGCTTCATTGCCAGCCTCTTCTATGGGACTTAAGCACTGCTTAATTTTAAGTGTGTGTATGTGTGTGTGTATGTGTGAGAGCAAGAGCGAGCGAGAGAGAGTGTGAATGGGTGAGATTAAAGATGCTTTCTTGAATCAGGAGCCCAGTGCTTCCTGGTGTAAGGCTAACACAGAAAGGATGCTCTGGAAGTAACAATGGCATAATTCCAGTTAGGCGTATGATCTTTTTATAAATTTGTAATGACTAATTTTTGTGCTGTTTTAAAAAGCACACAAATGAGGTTAAATGTGAGAAGAATGCTCAAGAGATTTTTCAAGAGGGAAGATAGGATAACTCAGGGGATTGGACAAGGATTTTACTGATTCAAATCCAGCTCAGGTCACAATTCTCCTAAAGTAGCTGGCATTTATCTGATGGTTTTCCCAGACAGGAATGGAAATACCTTAGGTGTTGGAACAAAGGTCTCATGCTTTGACTAAAAATGGAAGTTGATGTGCTTTTATGATGGGCAAAAGAAAATAGGGAAAGAACCCTCAACATCAATGAAGACAGCTGATTTACTGATCGACAGTCCTTTACCATGACTAAAACATCTCTGTATATCAGCATGATCGCTGAATACAACACAGCATCAGGAATCACTTTGAAGTTAAGTAAGAAAATGTGAACCAGCTATTTATCTTGCTTAACAAAGTGAAGAACTTTAATATTTAATGTGCAAATAAAATATTTTAAATTTACTAATATTTGGCTGCAGGCTGAACAGCTGCCAAATACAAAATAGACACGGTACAAAATAGCCTGGATAAGACTATATTTGTTCCTTTGTATCTATGTGCAGCATTCTCCACAAGGCAGTTGGTTTATTTAGAGTAAGAATTATTAAGTTTATAAGATTTTGGGGCCAGAGAAAGTGTATTTCTGCAGCATGTAGCCCAACAGGTCTCTAATCCCCATTGGAGCCAGAGAATGCTAACTGTTAAATAATAATAGGGAGATAAGGACTGAGTTCCTGAGAAACAACACTGTTCTCTCTCTCTGCTCATTTTTCTCTTTGTCAGTTCCTGGTTTGCTTTTAATCTTCCACATGCTAGGCATGGTAATTTCTGGTAAAATAATATCTATTCTCCCTTAAGGCTTTCATTTTTGAGTACTCATTTGAGATACATAACATGCAATCCAGAAGCTGCTTCGTCGCAGTTTCCTTCTGTACTTCAATATTTAACAGGTGCCCCAACACTGCATGTTTTTCCTAATGTCCAACCTAAACTTCCCTTGCTGCAGTTTAAGCCCATTGCTTGTTATCCTATATTCAGAGGCCAACAAGAACTATTTTTCTCCCTCCCCCTTGTAACATTCTTTTAGATACTTGAAAACCACTATCATGTCCCCTCTGTCTTTTCTTTTCTAAGTCTGCACCCCCACTTTAATCACACCAAACTGATTTATTTTTTATCAAATTCATATTCAACAGTCTCAAGAAATATGATTTATATACTACAGGATTGTAGGAGTATTGAGCAACCTTGATTAACTCCTTGGAAAATGTGGACAGATGGATACAGATAGACCAGACCCTCTATGGGTGTACACAGGTATAGTTTCATTGACTTCAATGAAGCTACACTGGTTTGCAACACCTTAGTATCTGACTTTGATTTAAATCTATTTAATACTATTGAAAACATGCAGAGAGAGAAGCGTAACTGCAAGTGCCCTTTCGTTATTCCCTTGCTACCCTATGAACACCGAGTGGTATGAATGGAAGATTACCTCAGACTGAATGACTTGGAACACAGTGGAAAAGGGAGAGAAATGAAAAGGATAAACTAACTTAAAATACTATACTTGTACTGAAACTGTGGTCCCATGTTTTCTGTTAGCTTTAAGTTCTTGAGGTCAGTGACTTTCTTCCATGTTTTGCAAAATAAAGAGGACACTTAGGCCTGGTCAACATTAGACGAGGCAGATCAGCTTAAGGCATGCCATCCAGCTACGCAAAATGCATAGCTGGATTCAGTTTGCCTTAAGCTGAGTCGCTGTAGCATCTACACTGCAGGAGGCTTACGGGAACATATTACTCCTCACAGAATTAGGAGTACAGGATGCCAACAGGGGCTGCCTTCAGCATTTGATTTGGGGGTCTACACTAGACCTGCTAAATTGAATGTTAGTAGACAGACCTCCAGAGGGTCGATCTTCTCCGTAGTGTAGACAAGCCCTTCTAGTCCTACATACAGGTTTACAAATGCACGTGTGCCTCTCCCACAGTATAGCATTGTGTCTTTGTTCCCCATTTCTCCACTCTACCCACTATTCCCCCTCTACAGCAACTACTTTTGTCTTGTCAAATCTCTGTGGTCTTGCAGGGAAACCTGACAGCTTATAAAAGGAAAAAAGAGTAGGAGAGTGTAGTGACTTGCACTGTTTCCTCCTGTCACTAAGGACAGGTCTACACTTACCGGGATATTGGCACTGCAGCAATTGATCCCCCAAGAGTTGATTTAGACCTGCTAAAGTGACTGCTGATCACTCTCTTATTAACTCTGGTACTCCGTTAGAATGAAAACCATAAGAGAAGCGGGAAGTAAATGGGAGGGTTTTATCTGTTGACCCCTTCACAATGGAGACCCTGTATCATCTCAACCTAAGGTATGTTGACTCTAGCTACACTATTCATGTAGCTGCAGTTGTGTACCTTAGGTTGACATTGCTCTGTAGTGTAAACCTGCCCTATGTCACACACTGGTTAGTGGCAGAATTTGGATTAGAACCCAGGTGATTTATGTGCATCACCTGTAGTTATGCCAGTCACATGATGGTAAAATTAATGTTGACAAAATGTATTTACCAGACCTCAATATCATGTAATGAAGATTTAATCAACACAAATTTAGGATGGCTGGATTACTCATGAAGGGCGAATCCCAAATTAATATTAAAAAGTTCTCTCTAGATAGGTCTATGACAGACAATAGAACAGGAATTACTCTTTTACTCTGCACCTTGAAAAACAACGAGGAGTTCTGTAACACCTTAGAGATTAACAGATTTATTAAAGCTTTTACCAAGCTTTCATTGGTAAAACCCACTTCTTCAGACGAATTGGAGTGGAGTTATAGAAACAGTAGTATATATAAAGGAAGAAGCTGCCTGTGTTAATGAAGCTAATCAAGTCAGGGTGGAAGTGGGTCTTTCATAGTATTTGGTCTGGAGATGTAAATATTCAGAGATGGGAAATTGCCTTTGTAATGCATTAACTGGTTGAGATCTTTATTCAGTCCTAAGCTGATACTGTTGAATTTGCAAATGAATTCCAGTTCAGCTGTCTTCCTTTGTAACTGATTTTTGAATTTTTTTTTTTTGTAGAAGGATGGCTACTTTCAATTCTATTATTGAACGTCCAGGGAGGTTACAGTGTTTCCCTGTAGGTTTATGTGAGTTACCATTTCTGATGTCTGATTTATGTCCATTTGGTGTAAAGACTATCCGTTTTGGTCAATATACATAGAAGAGGGGCATTGCTGGCACCTCATGGCATATATCATGTTAGTGGATGTGCAGGTGTATGAACCCCTGATGGTGTGGCTGAAATGGTTAGGTCCTGTGATGGTGTCACCTGAATAAGTATGTGGGTAGAACTGAAAATACGATTAGGTGCAGGGATAGATTCCTGGACAAGTGTTACTCAGCTATTCAGTTTCATAACTTTCTTTAAATTTCTAAATTCCAGAGTGAGGATAAGGGTACATCTAGACTGCAGGCTTCTTTTGGCCACACTGCCAAAGCCCATCGAAAAAGCGATCTGCTTTTTCGAAAGATAGCATCCATGCTGAATGGATGCTATCTCGCATTTAAGCTGTGATTACTATGTATGGAGTGGTCACCAGGGCACCTGTACTTTTTCCTCTTTCCTCTTCTTTCGAAAAATCTCCTTCTTCCAAGTCCACACATGCCTTTTTCCAAAAGAGCTCTTTCAGAAAAGGCATTCTTCCTCATAGAATGAGGTTTAACAAAGTCAGAAAACCTCCTGCATTCTTTCGATTTTCTTTCGAAAGAATGCAATAGCAGTGTGGATGTATGTGAAGCTTTTTCAGAAAAAAGTTCGTTTTTCCGAAAGAAACCCCCCAAAACCAAAAACCCTTCAGTCCAGAAGCATCCAAACAGAAAAATATAAATTGGTATCATTCCAAGTATTTTTTGGAGAATGCCAAGAACACAAAAATAGCAAATACCAATGTAATGCTGTTACAAAGAGGAAAATATAATTTTATGTTACAGTAACAAAAGCATAACATGCAAATCACCAAAGGTGATAGTAACACCTCTACTCAAAGATGGTTAGACATTAGTATGACTACTACGTCCAATTTTGGTCAACAGGGTACAGAAAGGATGTAGAGAATCTGAAAGCACCGGATCCTGTGGAGCCACCTCCCTCTCCACTGCTGTCTCTGATAGAGAGCAGCAGCGCAGAGAGTGAGGGTACATACACATGGGAAGCCAGCTTTCAAGCTGGCTGACAGCACATATTGGCTTCCACGTAGCTGCTTGCTCTCCCCTCTCCTCCTCCCCGCCACGGGAGTGGAGCCAGGAGTACACTGGCTACTGGCTCCACCCTGGGGACTATTAAATAATCATATAACGGCTAAGATTTTGTACAGTTACACGATTATTGAATTAATCGATATTTAGCTTCCCTAGAAGGCCGTCACTGTGTTATCAGTCTCTGAGAAGAAAGCAAGCGGGCATTCTTGGACAACCTAGCTGGGCTGGGGAACAGAGTGAAGGCAGGGAACAATGCAGGCTGGGAATATTCCAGTCAGAAGGGAGAAACACATGGGTCTCCAATCACAAAAGCAATGACTGGGGAGCTGGATCTGAGAAAGGATACCCTTGCTGAACCACTGAGTGGATAGAGACGCAGTAGCCCTGAACTGTGGCAGCAGAGATCTGGTGTCTTACTCAATTCTTGGTCAGTAGGGGTGCATCTACACAGCACCCGAAACTCGAGATAAGAAATAAAGCACTATTTCGAGCCATTCCTTACTCCTCTTAGAATGAGGTTTACAGGGATGGCGAAATAGCGTGTTCACTAAATTTCAAAATAGCGGGCGCGTTCAAAAGACGCTGGGGTAGCTATTTCGGGATACCTCCAGTATCCCAAAATAGCATTGCATTGCAGACATACCCTAGGGCATGACTAACACTCTAGTACAGGAGAGAAGGCCCACTGTCCACAACACATGCTCATCTAATATCTTAGAAGAACTGAGAGTTCAGCAGAAATCTAGCACCATGCTAGCAAACAAAAGAGCTTGATACTAAAAGATCTCAACTCTCACTGCAGAGTGGAGGAAATTAGCTGGTTTTAAAGACTGGTAAATTCACTTCTAAACTGCAAGTTCAAATCCAGCCTAAATTAATAGTGCCTTTAAAAAGTTTAACCATCTGACAACTATTTACTGGCCTACCTGAAATAAGCTGGTGGTCTTTGTCCTCTTGCTGCTAGTGGACAGGTTATAATGTCAGAAAACCCAATAGCACTATATCTGGCACTACTTGGAACAAGTTATTTCAGTAGAGATACAAATGTGACTAGACCTGAATCCTAAAAGGTGAACCCTTCCAGAAGATAGCTGAATTGTAGAGTTGTAGAATATTTCAGAGTAATTGCTTGTACCATACACTTTGAGGACAATGGAATTTGGTGTCGAGGAACGTCAGTATGAGCACAAGCTCTAATATTAATAAACTAAAACAAAAAACAAGTTGTTTAAAGCACTGCTGCAGCAGTGCCCAAGGACCCCAATATTTTAGCCTCATCATACTAGGTGCCGTACAAAACACAATAATATACATGTTCTGTCCAGAACTGTTGTTATTCTAAATAAAAAAGAGTTATCCACATTTTACAGAGAGGATCTGAACCAGAGAGAGTAAGTAACTTATCCAAGATCACAGAGGAAGTCTGAGACAAAGCTTGAAACTGAATGTACCTCTTCTGAATCCCAATCCAATGACTTAACCACAAAGACTATGAAAAATGTGTAAAATAAATACAGAAATGAGTTTATTTAGGGTTCATTAACCTATCAGCACTTTTATTTTTTGTAATCCAATAAAGGCATTAAAATGGGGAAATTACTGATTCAGAAAAAACAAATAGTGTAGTTTGAAAAATAATTTAAACCAACTGGTTACACTTATGTGCTGTCCCACAGCTCACAGTTTGCTGCTTCTTCCTTTGTACAGTGACATATACTGCTCCATGAAACTCTTCTCAGAGGATGAAAATAAATCGTCAAGATCATAATTAATGTCAAATGTAGGTTTCTTTTCAAAAATTACAAGAGCAAGAAATACAGCAAAGTGCGCAGTAAGTCCCCATATTCTAAGAGATGTTTTACGTTCAGGATCATCATATACAAAACTGTGCAGCCAACTTGCAACACCATCTGCTCTTTTATAAGGCAAGGTCATGTACTTTAATGGCTCGATAAAGTACTCCAGCGGCACCAAAAATACATCACTCACTTCATCTGGATTAGGTTTAGCTTGGAATGTGTCCTCTATAAATCCTACAACTGGTGTTACCAAAGAACCCATCTGAAAGGAAGAAAAAACATCAACTTAAAAGACAGTTCTGTATTTGTCAAATGTTTTAGAAATAATCCATTAGAACAATAGTAAATTTGTAACACTAGTGAAAACCTATGAAGCAATCATACTTGGGAAGCAATTTCAGGCTCTGATTCCTCAACTACATACTTAGGCATGTATATAGTTTTAGCATTGATATCAATGGGACTACTTATGTGTTTCCACTTATACTGCCTGTCCAACAAATTATGTTCTTCTACATGCTTCACAATTTTATTCTTTACTATTGTTTCGACTAATTTGCCCGGTACTGAAGTTAGACTTACCGTCTGTAATTGCCCGGATCGCCTCTAGAGCTCTTTTTAAATATTGGTGTCACGTTGGCTACCTTCCAGTCATTAGGTACGGAAGCCGATTTAAGGGATACGTTACAAACCAGGGATAATAGTTCAGCAACTTCCCATTTGAGTTCTTTTAGAACCCTTGGATGAATGCCATCCGGTCCCGGAGATTTGTTAACATTAAGTTTTTCTATTTGTTACAAAACCTCCTCTGTTTTTAGAAATATGTGTCTGTCTGTCTGAGTTGGCTTGTTCAAGAACTTCTTCTGAACAGTAACAGCTAGGATCACCAAATTTTGGTATGCAGCTTCATAACTTAAATTAAGATAAGTGTTTGGTTGTGCCAAGACAATGGGAGGTGCCTGGAATAAAGATGTTAAGTATTGTGTAACTGACTAATCGAACAGTCAATGCTTTTTTGCATCGACTATTCAATTAGTCAATACGGTAGTGCTGCCTCTCTGAAACGCCACTGCAGCATTTCAAAGTGGCAGCACTGCACGGAGCCCGGGTAGCTGGGGAGTCCGGAGCAGCGCTGGGGTCAGTTGCACGGAGCCCGGGGTCAGTATGGGGAGTCCAGAGCTCTGAGCAGCGCTGCCGCTTTGAAATGCGGCCCACGGCATTCAAAGCAGCAGCGCTGCACGGAGCAGTTGACCCCAGGCTCCATGAGGAGCTGCTGCTTTGAAGTATCCCTCTTTTCTCCCCCCCTTTGCTGCCTCTATGTGATAGAGGCAGCAAGGGGGGGAAGCGACTAGTAGACTATCCTGTCAACTATCCGATAAGCATTTGCTTATCGGATAGTCGATTAGTCCTTAACATCCCTAGCCTGGAATTCGACTGTTTCTCATAAAATGGAAAGGGAGGGGTCTGACAGGAGAGAGTTATACTCCAGAATGACCATGGGGTGGGGTGGGGGTGGAGGGGGTCAGAGATGGGGACTGAGACAGCTATAACCCCACTGGGCCAGAAGCGGGCATAGGTGGAGAAAGGGACAGCTATCTACTATATATGTCAGAGAGTTTGTCAGTTTGTGTGTGTGTCTGTCCATGTGATTATCTGTCCCCCAGCCAGGGGATATGTATCCGTCTCCTGGCTGTGCCAGCTGCAGCAGCCATGGACAGGTGCTTCTCACCTGGACCCAAGCGGCTGCAGTGAGAGAGGGCTGGGATTGTCCCCTCTCCCTGGGACAGCTTGCATACTGAATCCCTCATCTCCAGCCCCACCCCAGAACAATTATTTCAATTAAGAAAAAGAAAACTTATTTGAGTTAAGGAACCAAGCAACACTGGGTAAATCTTCTAGTTATATATATGAAAAACTGACACACTGTTAAAATGAAAGCCAACCATCATCCCCTGCAGTATCAGCAAGGAAGTGTCACTATTCCAAACACAATGACCATGATCTATTCTCATTTAGTCTATATAGATTAACACTAGGATTTAAATCAAATCACTCTGGACTTATGTCAAGGTAACAGAGCAGAGTTCTGTGGACCAAGAACCATTAGGTAGCTAAGTATATTTTTATTCAATTGATTACATTACACCATTTTTATATTACCCTTACAATTTTCAGAATGAAATTGGCTGTGAGACACATCTACAGAAGCAGATAATGCTGTAAGAGACAGTATTAAAAGTTAACACTTCTGGTATATTCAAATGCATATGTATTATTTCAAATTATTATAATGTGTAATGATATACTGAATGATGCATTTGGCAGGAAAATATTTATGAAAACTGATATTAACAGCTAGATTTCTCCTTTTTATGAACATTGGTGCTTTGATACCATTGGTGCTACTTATACCTGAATACTTCTAGTTTCAAAATACTAAATAACACATTCCACTGTAGTATTAGGAGATACTACTTTCATTTTCTTATTGGGCAGGATAAAACTCCCAGTAAAGAGACTAATATATAAAACAAAATAAAAAATTAGGAGCATTAATAAAAGATAATTGTTACCTACACCTAAAAAATAAAAAAAAGCTTTGAAAATGCAGCACTTCTTTTCTCCGACATATGAAAACTCTTCCCATGTGAGATATAGCTAAAGCATAGAAGCTTGAAAACTTATAAACTAACACTGACTTACACCTCAATAGACATCTCCAGAACAAAGGAAGTATACTGGATGCATTCCCATTACAAAATAAAAGCTAATTTACTGCTATAGGTTTGAAATGTGTCAGTGTTGAGCTTATAGAAATAAATGCAATTTTCAGCTCATTCCCTAACAATATTCAGATTTGTTGTTGGGTTTGTTTTTTTTGGTACACCTTACTTTATCAATTCCAGGTACAAGCCTACAGATGACCTCCACCTGCTCTGGATAGAGTCCCACTTCTTCCTGGGCTTCCCGGAGAGCAGTGGCTATTTCATCTCTATCTGTTGGTTCTCTTTTGCCTCCTGGAAAACACACTTCCCCTGGTGATCGTCTTAACTGAAAATTAAAGGAGTATTACTAAGTATAACAAGTTTGTTGATTTCATCTTAGATTCTTGTGTCCATAAAATTACTCCAAATTATTGTAGACTTCTATAATCAACAAGGCTGACAACTGGAACAAGACCACAAGAAGTCAGAAGAGAAATGCACTGTCAGAGCTGTATGAAGCTCTCTCAACAGCTGAACATGGTGTCTATCCATGCAGCCTAGATCCCTCACTCTCACATCACACAAAAGAAGCATTTTATAGTAACATGTTACTTATTATCATGGTGTGCTTTGTACTGTATACTTTCATTTAAAATTTATATCCACATTCAAGTAGGGATATTACATTTAGATTAACTGGGTAATCAAATAGTCAATGCAAATTGCATCAACTATTCAATCAGTCGATAAGGGTGCCTCCAACTTTGCAGTATAGCAGCAGCCCCAGAGCTGTTGCTACATTTCAATGTGAAAGTGCTGCAGGGAACACAGGATCAGAGGGGACTCAAGCTATCCCCTGCTGGCCCTGTGCTCCCCGTGGCATTTCAAAGCAACAGCGCCGAATGGAGCCCGGGTCACTGAGGGAGTCCCCAGCTGATCCCGGGTTCCACGTTGCGCTGCCGCTTTGAAACGCCACGTGCAGCCCCCAGCTGGCCACAGGCTGCACATGGCATTTCAAAGTGGCAGACCCTGGGCTCCACGCAGCGTTGCCACTTTGAAATGCCCCGTGCAGCCCCCAGCTGGCCTTCGGCCGCACGCGGCATTTCAAAGTGGCAGCACCGCATGGAGCCCAGGGCCTGGCCCCGTGCTCCATGCGGCGCTGCTGCTTTGAAGCATCCTCTCCACTTCCCCCACCCTTGCTGCCTCTTTCGGATAGAGGCAGCAAGGGGGTGGGAAGCGACTAGTTGACTAGTGTGTCGACTAGCTGATAAGCATTTGCTTATGAGCTAGTCAATTAGTCGTTCACATCCCTAATTTCAAGGCCTTTTGCCATCTCTCTGTTTCACCTAAGAGACTGAAGAAGCTCTTTGGAACTCTCTCTGTCACTAAAATGATTACTTTTGCATGGTGAAACAAAGAATTAAACGTGGAAGAGAATTCATTAAAAAAATCAACAGTGGAAAAACATCTCTGAATAAGTCATGTCTCTATATTACATTTATGTGTAGTTTTGCTTTAATGATAGAGAGTTCTATGAAATAATAATAGCCTTTGTTAAAAAGCTTTTACCAGTGGTGTGGCTGCTCACTTATTGTAAAAAAGTTTTATTGCAGTGTCTCAAGATTTTTAAGTAGGAACATTATTATTGCACCTTTCAAGAGATGCTGCATCTTTGGAAAGCAGAAAACCATGGATATTTTGCTTGCATACATGTTTGAAGATGAGGCTCTAAAAGCATGCAGTAATAGGTAAGAATTGTACATTCAGACTAACTATTAGGGATATGAACGTGTATCCAAGCACATGGTTAACCAATGAGCCTGGGGTCATCAGTTAACCCTCTCGGTTACACGCCTTTCCCCCCGCTCCCTGCGTCTGTATCAGAGGCAGTGCGGGGGTAGGGGAGGTGAGCTGGTGTGCATGGGGAGCCACCCAACCCCCTGTGGAGCTGCCTTCCCCCCCACCTCCCTCTGAGGTAGCAGCACAAGGGGGGAGCAGGTGGGAGCTGGTGTTTGCGGGAAGCCAGCTTAAAAGCCCCCGTGTGTAAAAATGTAATTGCTAAAAAATTAAGCGGTTACATGTTTGCACAAAAACAAAAAAACCCTGCACTTTAACATCCCTAATAACTATCAACTGAATGTTCTTGCTTTGCTTTTTTTCTTTTCACACAGCTCAATCTTGCAAATACATTAATTTTACTTTTGATATTATGCAGCTGGCTTTGACCTTCTGGTTCACATACCTTCATTGATCTGACGGTAAATAGCACATGCAGCTTTCCATCTTTAACCATTAAAGGCATAAGAATAGATGCTTTGGCTAGTGGCAAATGGGAGAACTTGTTTCCAATGTCATGTTTTCTTAAATTGATCTTGGCTTTATCTTTTATATTTCTGCTCAAACAAACAAACAAAAAAATGTCCCATAACTAAACAGAATGCTTATCCTACCACTTAAGAATACAGGAAAGGTTATAATTTAGGATTTACAAATACCAGAGCTCTCAAATACATGTCCCGTTTTCCAAAATTATACGATAAACATAACTAAATATTGTGCCAATATAAGCCTGCAATTATTTTGAATTCAACCTACTGATCATCATTAGGGATGTTAAATTTAGATTAATTGGCTAATAGAATAGTAGATGCAATTTGCATTGACTGTTCGATTAGTCGATAAGGGCGCCTCCACCTTTGAAGTGTAGCAGCAGTCCCAGAGATGTTGCTACACGTCAAAGGCAAAAGCACTGCAGGGAGCACGGGGCCAGCGGGGGACTCAAGCAGTCCCCTGCTGGCTCCGTGCTCCACGTGGTGTTTCAAAGTGGCAGCACCTGCCTCTTTGAAATGCCATGGGGAGCCCGGCATCAATGGGGGAGTCCTCACGAGGTGCTGCCGCTTTGAAGCATCCCATCCTCTCTCCTCCACCCCTCTTGCTGCCTCTTTTTGATACAGGCAGCAAGGGAAGGGGGGGAAGCGACTAGTCGGCTAGTGTGTCGACTATCCAATAAGCATTTGCTTATCAGAAGTAGACTAGTCGTTCACATTCCTAATCATCATTCTCTCATTCCCAAAGCAAAATGGACTGATTTTTTCTGATTCATATAAAAGCAATCAGTTTTTTAAAATTGGATTAACACATGATATCAGATATCTGAACAAGCTACATATACACAGCAATATTAGCAAAGACAACCCTGGCATGGTGTTTTTACACTACAGCATTTAAAAGAATCCTCTTATATTTTCATTAAAAAGTACATACAGTGAGAATTAATTCTCACTCCCAGTATTTCTAAATTGCATATGATTGAAGTTTTTTGGACTGAATTTAAGATAAGATTCCACCGAGTTCAGTGTGTTTATAGGAACAATATTGCTCCAACATGTTCTACACAGTTAATGGAAGAATAGTTACCAAAGAAAAATTTTAAAGATGCATGACTGAAAGATAAGACTGTGCTGCCACATCTGACACCCCATTTAGAAGGTGGAATGGTTCCGTGAATAGGCTACTGAATCAGGAGTCAGGGGATTTGGGTTCCTTTCCCAGATCTGCTGTAACAATTTTATGACATCTTCATCCAGTCATTTAATCTATCTGCCTCAGGTTCCCATTTGTAAAATACTTCATTTGGAAAGCAGCGTGATTCAGTGGATAGGATACTGGACTTGGAGCCAGAAGAACTGGATTCCATTGTGGGCTATTGACTTGGTATATGACCTTGTACAAGTCACTTCATATCTCTTTTGCAGTTTTGCCATATACAAAATGGGAATAATACCACCTCATGAGGGTCAGGTATATTAATTAGTTAACTGGCCTGATCCTGACTCCATTAAAATAAACACCAAAAGGATTGGGCACACTGTTTGTGCTGTATTTAAGGAATACAATCTTGAGGCAACTTGACCATTATGGAGAATGGCACCTTGAGTTAACAAGAATAATTTTGTTAATTGTCAGCTAGGCAGATGTCTTACAGAGTAGGGGGAGAAAAAAATCCCCAATCCCAAAAACTCTCACAAATAATTTCACACACTTGAGAAGTCAATGGGATTATTTGCATACAGAAAGTTACTGGCAGTCTTGTCTCTCAGAGAAGATGTAATATCAAAGGACTGCAGTGCAGTCTATTCCAAAGAACTTATTCTTATATAAAAGACAATACTTGTATTAGCATAGTATAAAGTACTTAAAATATAGACTGCTAAAACTAGTCAAATATATTTTAAGTAACAAGGTTTTCTTTACAGAAAAGGTTGATGATTTAGCACATTTTTTTAAATTGATGAAAAGAGATAATCTCTACACCAAGGCATATACAAGAGAGCAGCGGTAATCAACAGGAGACTGTGGGTTAAATCCAGACCAGCAGATGCTTTTGAATTGACACCAACATCTATGTATTTACTACTTATATTTTATTATTTTCTTCTTTGAAGGCTGGACCTTGACTATAACTTGACCAAGAAATTTGGACCTTTAACAAAAACAAAATTTGGATTACCCCTGCAACTGAGAACACCTAGTCCAGTGGCTGGAATGCTAGGTATTGGGAAAAGTGGCTTAAAGTCCCTGCTCTACCAGTCACTTTCTGTCTTGTCTAAATCTTGTCTTAAGACCACAAATCTAACTTCTTGGCGGTGGGTTTGACTAGATGACTCCTGCTATCTCTTCTAACCCTATGGTTTTAAGACACATAGGCTATGTCTACACTCGCAGCTTCTTGCGCAAGAACACGTCCACACTGCCACGTGTGAGCTGTGCTTTTGCACAAGAGCGCCCATGGCAGTGTGGACGCTCTCTTGCCCAAGAAAGCTCTGATGGCCATTTTAGCCATAGGGCTTTTTTACGCAAGAAATCCCTGCCAGCGTCCACACTGCCCTCTTGAGTAACAGCTCCTGCACAAGAGAGCTTGCACCTGTTAAAAAAGAGCGTAGCTCTTGCGCAAGAAGCCCTCTCTTACCATGCAGTACTGTAAATTTCCTTGCGCAAGAGCAGGCGGGCAGTGTGGACGCTCTGTGGATTCTTGCGCAAGAACAGCCATAATTGCGCAAGAAGCCCCTAGTGTAGACATAGCCATAAAGTATGTCTATAATGAAATAAGAACTGTGACTTTCAGCTAACATTAGGGAAATCACCAGCTAACCAGTAAGCCTCACTCTACTGGGTCATGCGTACCAGTTACAAGTTAACTGGCAGCCCAGCCAGACTGGAGTAGCTCCCTGCCTGCCCATAGTCCATGGTGGGCTGGGCCTGACCTGGCTGGAGCAGCCTCCCACCAGTGAGATCCCATTTAAACATAACATTTATCTGGTTAACTGATAAAATGGGATTTTACATCCCTAGCTAACATAGAAGTATATGAACCAAGATCAGGGGTGGGAAATAATTTTTGTAGGAAGGCCCACTTCATCAATGTTGGTAGTGGTCACAGGCCAGCCCCGGAAAGAGTGGGGCCTTAGGTGGAAAGGGTGGTTCCCTCTAGGCACCGAGTATGGGGAAAGGAGACTTTGCACACTCTCCTGTGGGGCAGCGGAGCATGGAAGGTCTCCCGCCGCCAGAGGCATGTGGCCTCCAGAGGGAACCACCAGCCATTTTCAGTAGCGCTCCCCAGGCCCCTATTGGCCTGGGGGCAGGGGAGTGTGCAAAGTCTCCTACCCCTGCCCTGCTGAGGCGCACCATGTCTAGAGAGAACCACCAGCTGTTTTGAATAGCTGGCGGTTCCCACTGGTGCCACACAGACTTCGTGTACTCCCCATCCGCTGGTCTTGATTGGGCGGGGGCATGGCAGGGCGGGCTGGATGAAACGACTTGGTCCCTAACCAAGATGCTAAAAAAAGCCACAGCAGCGCAGGTGGTGGCACAGGCTAGCTAGGCACCTAAGTCTTGGACAGGTTTGTACCCATACTATATTTAGTATATATTAGCTTGATCAGAGCTAATGTAAGTTCATCTACCTGAACTGGAAACTGCACTTCTACTTGCAACACAGATGTACTCTTGGGTCAGTGTATTGCAAAGAAACCAGGAGCTGATCCATGCCAACTGACTCAGGCTCTCTGTGATCAGGCTAAGGAGTTAATTAACTGCAGTGTAAACTTCCATGCTCAAGCTGGAGCCTAGGCTCTAGGCCTTGGCAAGGTGGCAGAGTCCAAGAACTCTGGCTGAAGCATGAACTTTGAAATCTACACTGCAAGGAAAGAACCTCACAGCTAGAGTCCTGGGATCCCAAGACAGATAGCATGGGCCAGCTACAGGTTTGTCTTTGCGCACACACTCATAGGCTATATCTACACTATAGCCTCTTGCACAAAAACATATGCAAATGAGGCAAAGCGTGGAATATCGCTGCACCTCCTTTGCATAATTAATGAGGCTCTGTTTTTGCACAAGACACTTTTGCACAAAAAGGAGTTGTCTACACTGCTCCATTTTGCGCAAAAACCCTTCTTGCACAAGAGCAGTTCTTTTGGAAAAAAATTAAAGACTGATAAGGGTCACATGAAGTGCTGCAAGGTGCTTGACATGCCCTAATTCAGCAATGCCAGGTGTTACATGTGCCACAGAGAACGGGCAAGAAAGGATAAACCTCTATGCACCTGAAGACAGAAACTGGGACAAAAAGAACTGAATCAGGTGCATCTCACATCTTGCTCTATGGGGAAAGAGTATGAGTTCAACCACACTGTACACACCCCTATGTCACAGTCTGGGGGCTTCAGTGAAACCAAACTGACCTTGGGAAAAGCTAGGGATGTCTGTTAATTGTTAAAATGACTACATGCACACACACTCTTGCTGCCTGTAAAACAGAGAGAGCAAGGGAAAGGAGGAAGGGAGGCAGGAGCCAATGCATGTTGGGAACCAGCTCCCACGGAGCTGCCTGCTGCCCTCCCCGCTGCTTCCCACAGAGGCAGAAAGTGGGTAAGAGGAGGCGGGAGCACCAGCTCCCATGGAGCCGCCTGCCCCCCACCGATGGAGCAGAGCAGAGGGTGATGAGGGCAGGTGGGAGCTGCTACACGTGGGAAGTCCTCACAAGCACTGGGTCACGAGAGCCGCCTGCTCCCTCTCTTATCAGAGGCAGCACCATAGGCGTGCACAGGGGGTGCGCCCAGGCACACCCTAACGTCTCAAAAGAAAGTGGCTTTGCGTTTTCATTTAATCACATGATACGCTCTTTTAGTTTTAAAGTATGGATTGTTGTATTATGCAATAAGCGCCAAATGTAGAAATGTATAGAAAGCCCCCGTTCGCTCCCAGCACGTCCTTTATGATTGAGTATTGTGTACAGTTCTGGAGTATTGTGTCCAGTTTTGGGCCCCCCATTACAAAAAGGATGTGGACGCGTTGGAGAGGGTCCAGCGGAGGGCAACCAAAATGATTAGGGGGCTGGAGCATATGACTTATGAGGAGAAGCTGAGGGACTTGGCTCTGTTTAGTCTGCAGAAGCGAAGAGTGAGGGGGGATTTGATAGCAGCCTTCAACTTCCTGAAGGAGGTTCCAAAGAGGATGGAGAGAGAGGCTGTTCTCAGTAGTGACAGATGGCAGAACAAGGAGCAATGGTCTCAAGTTGTGGTGGGAGAGGTCCAGGTTGGATATTAGGAAAAACTATTTCACTAGGAGGGTAGTGAAGCACTGGAATGGGTTACCTAGGGAAGTAGTGGAGTCTCCATCCCTAGAGGTGTTTAAGTCTCGGCTTGACAAGGCCCTGGCCGGGTTGATTTAGTTGGAATTGGTCCTGCCTAGAGCAGGGGGCTGGACTTGATGACCTTCTAAGGTCTCTTCCAGCTCTATGGTTCTATGAGTAGTCAATAAATGTTCGCCTCTAAAAAAAATAAACAAATAAAATTCCCTGGGTGCCCACTAATGAACTGTGCTGCACAGGCCTATGGGCAACACTGTGTGTGTGGGTGGCAGGCAGGATGCTGGAGAAGCCTCTGTCCATGGGGAGCTCACCCCCCTCCCCCACCCCACCCCCAGAAGCTGCCGCCTTCCTGCGCTGCTGCCTCCCTAGCTGAGGCAGAGTGCAAGGTGGGAGCCGGGCTGTGGGCGGAGCTAGTTTTTAAACTGGCTCCTCTCACGGGCCACTCCGCGCTGCCTCCGACAGAGACGGGAAACTGGGAGCTCCGGGGGGGGGGGGGCGGATCGTACTAACCGTGTAACCGTTAAACCGCGGCGGCGGCAGGATGACTGACATAAAGACAGAGCCTCACAGCTCTAGTGCCAGCCTGGCTGCGGGCCCCGGGGCTCTGCCAGGAAGGGCCGCGCCCAGCCAGGCAAGCGCGCCAAGAGCCCCCGGAGCTCGGCGCCTCAAGGCACCTGCCTTAACGCGGCCCCACGGCCTGGCCCGCGCTACGCGCCCGCCGGAGCGCGCTGGGGCGGGAAGGGGGGGGGCGGAGCAAGTCTTGCGGCCACCAGGCTCCGCGCCGCAGCGTGGCCAGGGCAGATCCGCCCCCGCGCAGAAGCAGGCAGCCTCGATGGGGGCAGTCCGCCTCGCCCCTCCTCTCTGCCTCGCTACGGGCCGGTAACGGCGGGGCCTGTTACCTTCCCTGTTCATCTTCAGCGTCCCTCAGAGCCGCCATCTTTCCTACGCCCTTCCCCCGGCTGGCCTAGCCTGAGGGAAAGAGCTGGGGGATGGAGAAGGCGGGATAATCCCCCACCTGTGCCACGCAATTCGTCCGCCTTTCAGGATGGACAGTTGTGTTTGCCCAGTCAGCGAGCAGAGCTGCCAAGCGCTACCTTCTCATTGGCTAGAGTCGCAGAGAGGGGCGGGTGGACGAGCCCATGAGCGGGAGGGGGAGATAAGGTAAATCCATTCGCTGGACCCCCCCATGCTACGCCTGTTTGCTGCGGGCAGAGTTTGGAACGCGCCCGGGGCGGGCCGGGGCTTCGCTCCCTCTGGTGCAGTGGATCACTTTTTAAATGACAGAGCAAGGCAAGATCTACCGCCCCGCCCCTTCCTTGAAGCCCCGCCCTCTCTGTTCGCCTCCTCTCCATCACTTGCTATCCCCAACCCTTACATTGCTGCTTCCCCCCCCCCCCCCAATTAGGAAGAAGTTTTTCCAACATTTGGCCTGTCTAGACTTGACCAAATGTCAGAAAAACCCCTTCTTTTGGAAGCCCTCTTATTCCTGGTGGAAAGAGGAATAGAGGGATGACCGAAAGATCATGTTTGCTCTTCCACTAAAAGAAGTGGAAGAACAAATGCATCCCTGGACGCAGAAGAGTTTTTCTGGGGTATCTCCGGAATCCTGAAAAACTCCTGCAGTCTAGACATACCCTCGCTGGGTTGAGACAGGATGTGTAGGCTCCGGGGTGGGAATGAGGGATTTGGGTGCAGGAAGGGGTGAGAGGTGCTAGCTCTGGGAGGAAATCTGGATGCAGGAGGAAGTGGATAAGGGAACGCTGGTTTGGGGAGGGAGTTCCAGGCCGGGCAGTGTTGGGGTCAGATGTAGGGTTAGGGTACTAAGTAAGCCACAGACTTCTGGATGTGAGGGTTCAGCAATTTGGGTTGGGGTATGTGAGGGGCTCAGGGCAGGGGGTTCCAGTGTATGATAGGCTGAGATGTAGGGTCTGAGGGGAAAGGGGAGTACAGGAGTGTCATGATGCTGTGGCCAAATGGGGGCTTGGCCCCAATTGGGGGTTTGTTGGCCAGGCTTCATTTTCAAATAAAATACTATGTCAAACACAAAAAGTTTCTGCATTGTCTTTATTTCTGAGAAGGCCAGGGAACCTGTTTGGACAGGGTGCCAGTGGGGACAGGTTTCTGAGGCTGGGGAGAGGGAACAGGGAGCTGGGGAGAGGGAACAGGGGGCTGGGGAGAGGAAATAGGGGGGAAGTGGGGGCAGAGAGGCCCCTGCTATCGCCTCCTCCAAGGATTCTCCCCCCCACGCCCCCGAGGGAAGCCAGTGTGTGCCTCCCGCAGCGCAGCCAAATCTCCTCAGGTGCCTGCCCCAGGGCCAAACCCCTCTCCCGCGGCGCAGCCAACCCCTTCCCCCCGCGGCGGGGTCAAACTCCCGCGGGAGCCTGCCCCAGGGTCAAACCCCCTCTCCCGCGGCGGGGCCAAACCACTGCGGGCGCCTGCCCCGGGGCCAAACCCCCGCGGGAGCCTGCTCCGGGGTCAAACCGCCTCTCCCGCAGCGGGGCCAAACCCCCGTGGGAGCCTGCCCCGGGGCCAAACACCCCTCCCGCAGCGCGGCCCAAACCTTGGGGCTGACCTCCGCTCCCGCGGCGCAGGGAAACCCCTGCACTCAACTCATGCCTCCGGCACCATCGGCGCAGGGAAGCCACCGCACTCCTCCTCCAGGGCCGATGCCCCTTCCCTCAGCACGTGACAGAGCTGTGGGAGGGGAGCAGCCAGCGCACTTCCGGAACCCCCAGAAGTGATGCGGGCTTCCGACAGGACTTCCGTCCACCCCGCGGGAAGCCGGCACTACACTAGAGGTAGGTAGTGGGGCTCCTCGGTGGTGGGGGGAAAATGGAGGGTGATCGAGGCCTTGTGATCGACCAGTCGATCACGATCGACGGGTTGGTGACCACGGCTCTAGTGCCCTGGGCGAGGCTCAGTAGCTCCCAAGGTGTCAGGGGTTGTACTGCACCGAGCTCAGTGGCGAGCTTCCTGCGAGCTTTTAACGAGCACTAGCCCTTCCAGGGGTCAGTTCCGGAAACTCCCGTGCAGTAGCGCCATGTGTATGTGGAGGAAGGGCGGTTACAAGCTTTTGCACTGTTTTTGTGCTCATGTAGTTCAGTGTTTCTTAACTTTTTTCATAAAGTATCCCTTTTTTATATTCTGACACACTCACACACACACCTCCCCCACCCTCGAGTACTTACAGTTTTCAGACACAATTTTTTTTCTGTTACAACACATTTGTTTAAACAATTATAGTTGGATGGGTGATGAAATTTTTGGGTATAAAAAGTACAAAAATGATAAAACTCTGTTAAACTTAAAACAAAAATGCAGTTTTCTCCAAATTTCAGTTGTGTTCTCCTCCCCCCCGAACTTCTCTTGAGTAGTCCTACCACTGATTGAGAAACACTGATCTAGTCTGCCCTCCTATGCATGGCCATTCCTGCAGTTAGTCCCGCTGGTTCATTTCCTCCTTTTGTTTACCCTTAATTCCATTTACTGAGTTTTGTTTCTTTAATGGAATTTGTTATGCAAATGTGGTAATATTGCCATCATCGTATTTGTGAAGGGGCATAGGCATTGTGTAGGGTAGGGTTGGGCAAGACAGCCTCCATGGGCCAGATCTCCGTGGGCCAGGGGCACCTGGTGAGAACAAGTCAGCTAGGCACTCTTGCTACTGTTCTAATCAGTCTGTGCACGGTGATAGTCTATCACTAGTTTAGATGGGCCTTGCTATGGAGTCGGCTCTGTTCTACCATTACAATATAGCTCTGTTGTTAGTGATTCAAGGCAAAGAAGCAGCGGTAGGTGGGGGAGCCAAAGCAAAAATAGTTCCCTGGGTAAGACAAAGTTGGACTCCCTTTGAAAAAGAGCTTTGGTATGTGGCGAAAATTCATCATATGTACAGTCAGATATATCCCTACACCAGGGTTGGGCAATGATTTTTGAAGGGGAAGGCACTTCATGAATTTCAGAAGTGGTTGCAGCCCACCCCAGAATGGGTGGGGCCTCAGGCTGAAGGAGAAGAGCCAGGAGAGTTTGCATACGCCCCGCCCACAGACCCTGATTGGCTTGAAGGCAGGGGAGCGTGTGAAATCTTTGCCCCCTGCTCTACTGTGCCAGGGGCATGCTGTGCCTAGAGAGAACAGCCAGCTGTTTTGAATAGCTGGTAGTTCCCTTTGGTGCTGCACATTCTTGGCAGGGGGAGGAGACTTCATGCACTTCCCGATCCCCAGGTCTCTGGGGGTGGGGGAGTGGTGGAGCAGCTGCAGGCCAGATCAAAGGGCTTGGTGGGCCAGATTTGGCCCATGGAGGCTGTCTTGCTCACCCCTACCCTACACAATGCCTACGCCCCTTCACAAATACGATAATGGCAATATTACCACATTTGCATAACAAATTCCCATTCAAGAAACAAAACTCAGTAAATGGAATTAAGGGTAAATAAAATGATGTTTGTAAATGAAGTTCTCCAGAGTTGGCTTTCCTCCTTATCTCCGATCCATGCTCTACATCGGTGATGGGCAGGTTGTGGTCCAAGTGCCGTGTGTGGCCGAATGGGATTCTATATGTGGCCCACGAGACATTTTGTTTAGCATTGCCCATACACCAGATGAAATTCTGCTGTTTTTCATCCACATAGTTTTTTTTTCTACATAGCAGCGTTATTTCAGAATAACTGACATTGTTCTGAAATAACATAGTCTGCATCTCCACACAAGCTGTTACTTGTGGATGTGGATGTTACAACCAATAATGATGTTGTCAGACTATATTTCTCTTTGGCTTTCTCAGTCAGGGCATGTCTACACAGAAGGGCTAAACTCGAAATAAGCTACACAGCTTGAGCTACACTAATTGCGTAGCTTACATCAAAATAGCTTATTTCGATTTTTGGTGCTGTCCACACAGCAGTTATTTCGAGATAGAGCACTCTTCCTCCGCCTTCCCTTACTCCTCGTACACTGAGAGTTTGCAAGAGTCAGAGTAAGCAGTCCTCCAGCTCGACATTATTTCGACATTATGTCGAAGTAACAGCTTGTGTGGAGACACAGACTATGTTATTTCGGAATAATGTCAGTTATTCTGAAATAACGCTGCTATGTAGGCATAGCATCAGAGTGCAGATATGCTTTAGAAACAAACAAAATTTATTTCAGACCAATTTCTGACTTTAAAAATAATTTGGTTTGCATTATTTGTTTTTAAACAGATAATCTGTTAATAGTGTTCTTGGAACTGGTGTGAAAATGAAGCAACACACTTTGCTTGCCATATTCCTACAATAAATCAAGAGCTTCTGCAATAACTAAGGCTCGCTCTATTGTATTTTCTTAGGCCAGATCTAAAGTACATCTGGCCTGAGCCCTTTGCTTCCTGGCATGAAAGTAACCTGGGCCCAGATCCTCAAAAGTCTATTTGGGTGCCTAACACCTATTAATTTCAAGGTCAATGAGGTACTAAAATATCTGTTGAGCATCTGGGCCTAACTACCAAGCATAGTACTTACTATCATGAACAGTCTCATGGAAGGAGGAAGCAGTACATTTGGGTAAGACTAACTCTTTCTGCATGAGAGTATAAGGTATTCCCATGCGCCTTCTACTGGTTGTCTGTATCACAAGCAGCAGAGTGGGAGGCTGAGTAGCCATGAGCTCCTAACTCCCCCTCCTGTGGTGATGAGTTGGGTGCAGTTGAGTGCTGGCTCTGCTTCTATCACACTAGCTCATCTGAGGCATGAAGAGGGAAGTTACATGTATTAGGACTTAGGCTTGCAAAGCATACTTTCAACCCAGGAGCAATGGGAAACCAGGGACCAGATGGTGACTCAGCTCCTGAGGCAAGGGAATTGTTCTTTGCCCCTTACTTAGGGCTTTTGGCAAAGCTACAACTGAGTCCAGTGGTAGTAAGTACTTGAAGGATATGATGGATATGATCTGATGAATTTGGCAATTTGTCAAAAGTATGTGAATACTAAAATAGTATCATTAACGTTGTTAACATTACAGCTGGCATCACATTGTTCTTGTCAGAAAATGGATAGAGAAAAGGATAGTGCACAATGAACTCCATACATATTTTATAGAAGCAAAATTATGGGCTGTTTAGTGACTTTATTTACATGTTCATAAAGAGAATGTTTTTAAAAATTGCATTGATAATGCCAGTAGAATAGAACCAAACAATCCAAATTGTGTTGATTTTTGGATTTGACTTTTGCTTCTGGGTTCAATAATTTATATCAAGGATGAGTGTTGTGCAAACCATTACCAAACCCAAAAGGGCATGTTTGTTTGTTTCTCGTGTCCTTCTCAGTTTTGTGGCCATGAAAGAACAATGTCTGGCTCTCATGGAAAAGGTTTATATCATGTTAGAAATAGCTCTAAATAATGTAGGAAAAGAAAGACAGGGATTTTTGTCTCTGATTAATAACCCAACTGTGGGGACTTGGGAAGAGCAGGTATCTTTTCCATCAATTAACATATTTCTGAAGGAAATCTGAGGGTCAATGGAACCATTTGCACTATAGTTTTGATTGGGGAAATTAAAAAAACCGATGAAATGTGTATTTCTATAACATACAACACATTTATACTTTTGTTCCAACACACTACCATTAAAAGGCAAACCCAGAAAACTAATGAGAGACATATTTAGGATCTCCCTTAAACCTACAAGAAATGGAAACGCAGAGTTAAAGTTGAAACTGTGGAATGACACATCTTTCCTAACACACCATACTCTGCCTAGATATTGCAGATAATTCAGCACCATCCAGGATAGTAAAATAATTATGTTGCTTGGTTCTGTCAATGGGAGTTTTAGGCATTACAATAATGCAGGATTGGACTCATAAATGGGTAAAACAGGCATGTACTCATATTTAAATAGTTTTAATTCAAAGCCTCAACTACAGCATTGTTGCTTTTTAAAATGATTAATCAGCTTTTAAGTTTTAGTAATTTGTCAGAAGTTCTTGAATAGGATCTCTCCTTTACATTTTATTTTTTGTTATGTTTAAAAAATAGCAAACAGTATATTTTAGCTAAATCTGTGCTATGACTAAAACATCATGTTTTATAGTGTAAGTAAACATTCAGTTATGCACTTCCATTTATGTCCCTGAAGTATTCATAGTATAGTCGAGCATATACAAAGGTACCTGGGATTTCAAAGCCCATACCTATAACAAGTCTAATTCTTCCTATTTCATATCTCCACTATACTCTTTAATTTGAAATACAAGAGGCTGAATTTACCACATGCTCCTGTGATTTCTGAGAGATTACTTTCAGGGGACTCATAACTGCTTAGCACTTCTCAGATCCAGGCCCTTGAATTGCTGAGGTAGATTCCTGACATTTATTCCACCAATTAATGACTGATAATTATTGGGGACAAAAAGAAATGGGGTAGATTTTATATAAAATAGTCCAATTTTTCAACATGTCTGTCTTAATTTTTTTGATCTCAGCAACATTTTAAATGAATACATTATTTAACTCATCACCACTTGAATTAAGTACATATTGGTATTATATGAGAACATGAATATTTGGGTAAAAATGGAGGCAATCCATCCCAGTGTTACAATCTCATAATTTATGTTTTTAATCCTTGATGCCATAGAGATGTGGCAGTAAGGGAGATTTAGGTCAAGCATTAAGAAAAGCTTCCTAATTGTAAGGATAGTTAAGCATTGGAATAAATTACCTTGAAGGGAGTGGTTATAGAATTTCCATTATTAAAGGTTTTTACAAATGGGCTAGACAAGCACCTATGAGGAATGTTTTAGATAATAGTTAGCACTGGCTCATGCAGGGAATTGCTCTAGATGACCTATTGAGGTCCCTTCAGGTGTGTCTATTTTGCACCGTAACTTGAAATAAGATATGCAATTTCACCTATGCAAATTGCGTATCTTATTTCAATGCTATTTCAAAATAGCATATTTTGTCATTTGGCGCTGTCTACACAGCACCAGATTTCAAAATAACGTGCTATTCTGAAATGTCCCTTAGTCCTCGTAGAATGAGGTTTACAGGGACGTGGGAATAACGAGCCCAAAATAATGGATTTGCTGTGAAGATGCTGGATACCTATTTCAGGATATTCTGATATCCCGAAATAGCGTTGCAGAGTAGACGTATCCTTCCAGTCTTAGATTTATCTCCCCGTGCTCCATTCCTTTGGACCTCCTACCTGAGTACATGCCAGTAGCATCTGTAAGTAGATTTGTCAATATTTTATTTTAGTGCAGGTTTTATTTTTGGATGACATGGGCATTGCAGAAGTGCTATATTTACAGTCTGCTCTGTTTCCTGAACTTTGATGTGTCCTTTTAACTAGCAGGCTGTAAGTTTAAAATACATAAATAGAGCATCCATTGGAATTTGGAGGAAGTGGTTATAAAAGCTGCATCTGAGCAAAGAAAAGGAATTATAGATAAAAGAACCCAAAGACATTTTTCTGGCTCCATTGCTGCCCATTCTCATGCTTTTATTGTGAAATTCACCAGATGTGGGGTGTGCGGTTATTCTTTAAGCCATTGCTCTTAGGGTTATGTGAAAATGTAAGACTCAGGTATTGTTGTTGTCATCATTTTTAAATAGGTGAAAAGATTTCTCTCTCTCTCTCATAGAATCATAGAGCTGGAAGAGACCTCAGGAGGTCATCAAGTCCAGCTCCCTGCCCAAAGCAGGACCAATGCCTACTAAATCATCCCAGCCAGGGCTTTGTCAAGCCAGGACTTAAAAACCTCTAGGGATGGAGATTCCACCACTTCCCTAGGTAACCCATTCCAGTACTTCACCACCCTCCTAGTAAAATAGTTTTTCCTAATATCCAACCTAGACCTCCCCCACTGTAACTTGAGACCATTGCTCCTCGTTCTGCCATCCGTCACTATTGTGAACAGCCTTTCTCCATCCTCTTTGGAACCTCCCTTCAGGAAGTTGAAGGCTGCTATCACATCCCCCCGTCAATCTTCTCTTCTGCAGACTAAACAAACCCAAATCCTTCAGTCTTTCCTCATAGGTCATGTGCTCCAGCCTCCTAAACATTTTGGTGTGCCCTCTCCAATGCATCCACATCCTTTCTGTAGTGGAGGGCCCAGAACTGGACACAATACTCCAGATGTGGCCTCACCAGAGCCGAATAAAGGGGAATACTCACATCTCTAGATCTGCTAACAATGCTCCTCCTAATGCAACCTAATATGCCATTAGTCTTCTTGGCTACAAGGGCACACTGTTGACTCTCATCCACTGTAATCCCCAGACCCTTTTCTGCAGAACTGCTACTTAGCCATTCGGTCCCCAGCCTGTAGCAATGCTTGAGATTCTTCCATCCCAAGTGCAGGACTCTACACTTGTCCTTGTTGACCTCTTCAGATTTCTTTTGGCCCAATCCTCTAATCCAGTGGTCCCCAACACGGTGCCCGCGGGCGCCATGGCGCCTGCCGGGGCATTTATGTGCACCCGCCTAGTGACCAGGGCCGGCCTGAGCCATTCTTGCACCCCGGGCCCCAGGCGCCCAGCGCATGCATTGCTCCCACCCTGGGCGCGCGGCGCATGCGTGGTGCCGCCCCCAGGTGCCCGGCAGCCCCAAAAGGTTGGGGACCACTGCTCTAATCTGTCTAGGTCACTCTGGACCCTATCCCTGACCTCCAGTGTATCTACCTCTCCCCCTAGCTTAGTGTCAACTGCAAACTTGCTGAGGGTGCAATCCATCCCCTCATCCAGGTCATTAATGAAGATGTTGAACAAAACTGGTCCTAGAACTGTCCTTGGGGCACTCTGCTAGAAACTGACCGTGAACCTGACATTGAGCCGTTGATCACTAACCGTTGGACCCGACAGTCTAGCCAGCTTTGTATCCATCTTACAGTCCATTTATCCAATCCATACTCTCTTAACTTGCTGACAAGAATATTGTGGGAGACCGTATCAAAAGCTTTGCTAAAGTCAAGTTATATCACTTCCACTGACTTTCCCATATCCACAGAGCCAGTTACATCATCATAGAAGCTAATCAGATTGGTCAGGCATGATTTGCTCTTCGTGAATCCATGTTGACTATTCCTGATCACCAGGAATCGCTAAGCAGCAGCGAGCCCCGCTCGCCAGCCGCGAGGTTCTGCGAGCTGCGCATGCACAGATTGCGCTGCGCATGTGCAGATTGCACAGGCACCGGCTGTGCCGGCTTGTAATCTACTCGCCACGAGTGAGTAGATTACATGATTTGTCGAGCCCTGCAGATCACTTTCCCCTCTTCCAAGTGCTTCAGAATGGATTCTTTGGGGATCCCCTCCATGATTTTTTCAGGGACTGAGGTAAGGCTGAGTTGTCTGTAGTTTCCTGGGTTGTCCTCCTTCCATTTTTAAAGATGGGCACTACATTTGCCATTTTCCAATCATCCGGTATCTCTCCCGATCTCCACGAGTTTTCAAAGATAATGGCCAAAGGCTCTGCAATGACATTTGCCAACTCCCTCAGTACCTTCGGAAACCAGCACCCGGTGACCAAAGGGTTAAACTTAGGCAGCTAGCAAGGGTGTTGGCAGAGGACCAGAAGAACCAATAAGATACAGTGCTGAAATGTGAATTGCATATAGATACTTTGCCTGCTCTCATTGTGTGAAAAATTCTAAGTTAAGGGCTGGAGAGAGCAGATGCAGTAATCAGAATTACCATGCCTGTAAAAAATATTGGACATGGGAGTGAACTGGGCCTTGAAGTACAGTTCAGCACGGATCATGAGTAGAGGGAAAATGTATATTTAGTCATGATCAGGTTATTTTTCTTTATTTTGTTTTTTTTTAAAAACTTCTCTGTGTAAAATCCATGTGCTCTCCTCCCACATTCATTATTTAAGCTGTGCGCAGAGGTATCATTTTTTTCCTCCGTGTTTTAATCTGCTCTTTTCTTAATTGCTCTGTAACACCTAGCAACCATGTATGCTTTATCAAGTATATCTTTTGGTTTTTGTTAATAAAATCACCTTTTTTAAGGCAATGATTTGATTATTGTGTCCTAGATGGAAAAAGGAGGTCTGTGTTTGTGTATGTATGCCTAAGACTGAGAGGTCAGCCACCAGAGACTGCAGTTTGTTTTCTTTTTTCCAAGCTCTTTTGTGGTAAAAGAACTTGGGGAAGGATACCCTTCTCTAAGAAGTCCAAGTGCTTCCTCCCTGGGTTCAAGAAGAAAGAGGTTTCTTTTGTTTCACTTGGTGGTGGCAGCTACCTCCCAAGGCCAGGGAACCTGTGGCTTTGGGGAGCACTTAAGCAGAAGTCTATAGAGGCAAGGTAGTTTTTGAAGGCTCTTGCGGGCCCTCAACTTGTGCACTCGAAGTGCCAGTGTAGGAAACAGCCCTGACAGCTTAACATGAATCTAGAGTTACAAACATGTCTGCCTCCAAAGCAGCAAGGCTATGGAGATACATTTAGAATCTGCCTAAGAAAGAGGATATTACAAGACACTAATGTATGTGAAAACACGCCGTCTTTTTGCTTTATGGAGAAATACTCTGTGTATTTTCTCATTTTTAAAGCATCCACTGTATTTGAAACTGAACATAGTCAAAAAGGATAGTAGGGAATCCAGAAAGCGGGAGTTAAATTCAGCTTTGACCCAAGGAGAGGTGGTTCATATGGATGTGAATGTGAGTTGTACCTGATTTAGTTGGGGACTAAATTATGTCCATGCTAAGTCCAATTTAGTGGTTGCAATGAATTTCATTCAGATTTTGATTGATGATAATCATAATCTTTTTTCTTATCTTTATAAACAAGTAGTCCAGTGTATCATGAGCTTTCATGGGCAAACCCTACTTCCTCCATTGGACTACTCATTGATTTTAAAAGTTGTTTTTAAAGTTACATTCTAACATGGTTACCCCTCTGAGACATTTATTTTATCTATACATCTCAATAACTTGAGTAAACAGAGTAAAATCACATTGCTTGTTCCTAAAAAACAATATTAAAACCAGCGATGAGCTGGAACAAATTTGTTATGTTAATGTTGGGCCTTTTGTAAAATGAACATCTCCAAGAAAGGCCCTGAAAAGCAGGTCATACCTCACAATTAAGTGGTTTATATGACAAATACCTTTGTTTCTCCAGAGAAGCGACTATAGCAATACATATTAACTTCTCATTTCTGTTAATATCTGAATTTGCCATTGTGACGGGGCGGACAGGCCCCGCACTAACGAACAGGGGATAGCCCAGGTCCAGCTGGCGGAGGAAGCCCCGCCCCTCCGACCCTGCTGGGCATGCTCCCAGCAGCGGCCGGGTATAAAGGCAGAAGGAGCCCTGCAGTCAGGGTGAAGGAGGAGGCCAGGCCGGGCCAGTGTTCCTGCAGCAGCTGGGCCCAGAGTCACCACCCAAGCTGGACCTGGAGAAAAGAGCCGCCGACCCCGGGCAGCAGGAGCGCACCCACAACCCCGTCAGGTACGGCCTCAGAGGCGAAGGGGCCCCAGGGAACCAGGGCGTGGTAGGAAGCAGCCCAGGGCAAAGGATATAAAGTTTGGCTTGGCGTGTATCGGCCGGATTCCCCACCGAGCGGGCAGGAGCCATAGGCCCTGCCTAAAGGGCCCTGGGCTGGGACCCGGAGGAGAGGGAGGGCCCGGGTCCCCCTACCACCCCTTTCCCTTCCCTGGAGAAGCAAACCCCGGGCCAGGAGGCTTCTCGGAGCTAGGCCTCTAGTACCGTATATGCCCTGATAGAGGGGCCTGGACTTTTGCATTGAGACTTTGGGTACCGTATATGCCCTGATAGAGGGGCCGGAACTTTTGCATTGAGACTTTGGGTACCGGATAGGCCCGGTATGAGGGGGCGGAACCCCTGACAGGGGCATACCCCCTGACAGCCATCCATTAGGATAAATATTGATCTCTGATTTCCTCTGGGCAATGCATCTTAATATTCACTTAAACAGAAATAATAATCTTATTGAATTGCTACCTTACTACCATTATCATGTTTGGCTTCTAGCCCTTTAATACTGAAACCAGTGTCTACATTAGTCTACCAATCTTAATAAATATCCTCAAAGAAAGGCAAAAAAAAGAAGGTATTCATCAAGTCTGAAAATAACAGTACAGTTTACAAAGCAATCAGAGGTGCCAACAATACCTTATTATAATAATATGAAAGAGTCACACTTTAGCTGGGAAACACATAAAAGTAAAGTCTATGGATACAATTAAGTGATAAAAACAAATACGATTAATTCTGATATGCAAAACAATACTTCTGCACATAGTCATGTCGGTAAATCACATCCTTCTACTATTAAGACATTCTGCATTGCAGTGTTCATGTAGCAAACAACAACTAGATTATCTGGGAAGTTTCTACAATGTATATCATTATTTTCACACCAAATTCAGTTAATGCTATTGATGTATGAGACACATATTTTCACTGAAATTTCAATTACAGACAACTAAGTGGGGGAAAAGCAGAAAATGTAGGGTTTTGAAATAGATTTCCTTAGAGAGTTCAGCACCCAGTACCTCCCATTGTTCTCAATGCTCCTCTGGGCCAAAAAAGTATGATATTGCTATCAAACAAAAATTGCAAGAGGATTTCTAATTTCAGGTCTTATGTAATGTTGTTTATTACAGCTGGAGCAACGCCACAGTTTTGAAATAGTCACACAAATTTGTTAATGATGGTTCAAAACTGAAGCAAAACACTTAGCATGTGATTTCCAAAAGCACTCAGCATTGGCCTACCTCTTCCCACTGAAGTTGGTGGTAGAACTCCCATTCAGAATGGTGAAATTTTTTTACCCATTTTGCTTAATTGTAAGTTGCTCCACAAAGCGCAAGGCAACTTAGAATCAGATCCCTAATCATTTCATTTCCAATAGCCAACAACTGAAATAGTTTAGCTTAAATTTTGTTGCGAAAAGTTTAAAAACTGTCCTTCTAATGCTGAAGAAGTTGGTTCAGACCTTTCCATTTAGTGCAGACAGTTCTTCCCCAGTATTGACTTTTTCTGTGTAGATGAACTGTTCTAGGAGAAGGTTAAGAAAGTCTAACAGTACATGGTTGAAAGTATTACGTTGGCACCGGTCTGGTCCCAAGGGTGCCAGCCTAGAGAGGTTCAACCTACACATGAAGAAACACTTTACATTTACATACAATTGAATTCTCTGGTCCGGAAACATCCATGGTCCAGAACTATTTCAGTTAGCCAGATGTCCACTTTTCATGAGTGTATCCAAGTTTCCCACAGTCCCATAAAGTTTGTTTACAGCCACCAGTCCTAGCTCTCAGTGTTCTGTGCTGTTATTTAGCTCTAATTTACCCTTACATGTCCTCTAACAGCCCAATAAGCAGTGGAAGTGTTGGTAATGCTGCTAAACAATATTGACCTCCTGTGGTCCAGAAAATTCTCTGATTCGGAACTGGTCAGGTTCAGAGGGTGCCAGACTAGTGAGGTTCAACCTGTACCAACTAAAAAGTTACAATTACTAGCTCTGAATAGTTACTAGCATGTCTGACAGAATGTGTATAAAGAGCTGAATAATGTGGATTCAAACATGTACCAATGGAATTAGAGAAATGGCCAGTGAGGAAAACTCAAACTATTAAGAGGAATGCATTTAGCTGAATACTTAAAATCGAATTCATTGACTGAGGGTAGCACAGATTTCTATTTTATCGTAACTTCCACATCTTCTCATGTGTGACTGATATGACAGGAAAATTAATTGACTTAATTACTTCAGAACCCTGGGTTGAATATTTTTCTTATAAGCCTTTACCTTAATCTTCAGCACTAAAGATTTTCATGGCTACTGCTTCTACCCCAGTTACCCATTTGATCTATTTTCATTATGTGTATGGTGTTACTAATCTGCAAAGGGAGCACCTCTCAAGAATTATGACATGCTGTGGGTGAAGGCAATGGCTTTGTGGCAGTATTATGTTGAGAAAGATCTGATGGTTGTTCCTGACTTCCTCATATTAGCTGAAAAGTCTCAGAGGGGCAGCTGTGTGAGTCTGTAACTTTGAAAACAATGAGTAGTCCGATGGCACCTTAGAGACTAACAAAAATATATAATACTTCATCAGACCCACGAAAGCTCATGATGCTATATATTTGCTAGTCTCTAAGGTGTCACAGGACTACTTGTTTTCATATTAGCTGAGAGAAGTTCAGAGGCAGGAGGTTTGACAGGCAGGTAAATATTCCCTCACTCCCTCTTTCATTTATCTCTCTTTTCTTTATTAATTAGTATCAGGGTAGATCCCCGAACAAGATTAGAGCTCTGTTGTGCTAGGCGCTATAGAAGTGATTTGAAGAGCCACTGCTCTAAAGATAGGAATAGGTGGACTGGGGAAAGCATGGAAGAGAGGACAGATTTTCATTGTACCAGTGCAGAACTGAGGCCCAAAGAGATTGAGTTTAAGATCTAAACTTTATTCGCTGATTATTACATTGACACTTATGCAGCTGACATGTTGTGCTCCAGTAATGCAGCATGGTGCGTCTGCATTATAGTCACATCACTTCTAAAAATGAGCCTGAGTTTCCATGAGATAAACTAATCAAAACAAATAACTCATATCTCTATTTGAGCTGATCGCAGCCAAGAGAGCATTTTGCTCAAAGGCAGCAAAAGCTGTTTCAAAGAGTATAAATTTCTTTGCCTCCATTAAAAAACAAACAAAAAACCAAAAAACCCAAACAGCAATACACTCAATGGAATTAAAGGCAATGTTGATTCAAATCCTACTTTTAGGATCGGTACTAGCTAACCTAGTTCTGCCACTGTATTTAATTAAGGAGATCAACATCTTCACTCTCTATCAAATTCACTCTTCCACAAGCATTCAAATGAAGGTTGACAACACTGAGCCCCTCCCATGAGATGGGCAGTACCCTGTAGGTCTGGACCCTTAGGGTGTGTCTAGACTACAGGGTTTTGTTGACAAAACTATACCTGCATCTACACTACCGCTGCATTCTGTCGACAGTAAGTCGACAAACGCGGCAGTTTTGTCGACGGCGGTAAACCTCGTTCTTTGAGGAATAACACCTTTTTTCGATAGTACTCTGTTGAAAAAAGGCGCTATTGCATGCAAACTGTGCTTTTTCGAAAGAGTGTCTAGACTCTCTGTCGAAAAAGCGGCTTGCTTTGTTGATAGTACTGGTTGTAGTCTAGACGCTTTTTTTCGACAGAGGCTTTGTCGACTGTATCTGTCGACAAAGCCTCTGTTGAAAAAAGCCTGTAGTCTAGACGTACCCTTAGTTTCTAAATGCTGCACATTAGTAAGCAGTTTTGCTGTTATTGTGGCAGAGGTAAATTTTTGATACCTATTTGGCAAATAGTGCAGTATCAAAGGTTAATTTCTTCACAAGTATTAGAAAGCCAACAATACTCTATTACCTTATTTCTTTTTCTGTTTCAATGAAACAATGGATTAATTCTCTTCACTGAAAGCACAGGAGTGGAATTACAAGGTATGGCCCCTGACAAGCCACCTTATCTGCAGATGATTAATTATCTTCCTGTAAGCACAAGAAGAGTTTTAAAATAATCTTTATTTAACCAATATTTAACTGGACATAAAATATGCATAGCAGGCAATTAATCACAGGCATACAATTTTGCATTAACATGCAATTTAGGTTGCCACATTTCAAAAAAGATATATTAATACTGGAAAAGGTACAGAAAAGGGCAACAAAAATGATTAGGGGTATAGAACATCTTCTGCACGAGGAAAGATTAAATAGACTGGGACTGTTCAGTTTGGAAGAGAGAGGACTGAAGGATGGAAATAGTAGAGGTCTATAAAATTATGAATGGTGTGAAGAAAGGAAGTATTTTTAACCCCTTCAAGTAACCCAAGAACCCAGGGCCACCCAATGAAATTAATGGACAGCAGATTAAATCAAACAAAAAGAAGTACTTCTTCACACAACACGTAGTCAACCGCTGGAACTTGTAGGAAGGAGATGTTGTGAAGGCCAAAGATATAACTAGATTAAAAAAAAAATTAGATAAGTTCACATAAGGTAGGAATATTCATGGCTATTAATCAGGATGGTCAGGGATGCAAGCCCACACTCAGAGTCTGGGTGTTCCTAAGCTCTCACTGCCAGAAGCTAGGACTGCACAACAGGAGATGTATCACTCAAAATTGCCTTGTTCTGTTCATTCCCTCTGAAGCATCTGGCATTGATCACTGTGATAAGACAGGATACTGGGCTAGGTGGGCCGTTGGTCTGGCTCACTATGGCCATATTTATAGCCTCCCTTCCTTCAAGCAGAGCAGAAAAACACTAATTAATCAATTGGCTGGTATAATTCTATCATGTTTTATAGCAGTTTTCCAAACCCTTTAAATCTTTGAGCAATTGCCACACACATGCATAAAAATTCCTACTTCACATTAGGCCAAATCCTTGTTGACGTCAATGACAAAACTTCAATTGAATCATATTTTGTCCAGAAGTCTTAGCACTGGCCAAATACATCTTTTCTTAATCATGGGGAGTGTCAGAAGCCATATGACATATATTAGTACATGTATGTCTTCCAGCCTCTTCTTACATTTTGTGCTATCACTTCACACGCACAGGAGAAGCAAACAAGCAAAATTTTATGTGACATGGATATTTAGAGTACAGTTGTAAATTATAAGTTTGGCACATGAATGGAATTTACATGCAAGTTTAAGGGCGCATGTTAAATTTGCAACTAAGAATTCTCTTTACATTTTTCAGTGGGAAGTTCTTCCTTCCTTTCAAAAAGGCCAAATATAAAATGGAAGAGATCTTCAGCTGGTGGAAATGGGTTTAACTCTATTGAAGTCACATTGAACAGAAGTCAATCAAGTATGTCAATACAGATTGAACTGTAGTCCAGCACCCTCAGGACCTGACCAGTGCTGAACTAGAAGTGTTTCTGAATTGGAGACAGTGAATGTAGAGAGCCACTGGGTCTCTGTATATGTGTAGGGGGGCGGTGGGGAGGGGAGGAGGTGCTGCAGCATGTCCAGACTTTGTGCCCTGCATGCCCCCACAGTCTAGCCCACTGCCTCTCTGGGGCATTGCCAGCTGACCTCCACCCAGGATCCCAACTGCAGACCCCTCTATAGCTACTGTAGTAGTTAAGTGTTACCAGTGTGATCAACAACAACAACTTTTTGGGCTACATTTTTATACATCGGTGCCAACAAGTTACAAATTACTCCTAGGCTATGTCTACACTGGCAGCTTCTTGCGCAAGAACAGCCATTCTTGCGCAAAAACTTGCCTGCTGTCTACACTGCACGCGCGTTCTTGCGCAAGTAAATTTACAGTAAAGCATCGGAAAACAGGGCTTCTTCCAGAAGAGTTATTCCTCTCCCCACGAGGAATAATCCCTCTTGTGCAAGAGCTCTTCCACAAGAAGGCAGTGTAAACAGGCAACATGAATTTCTTGCGTTAGAAGCCCCTATGGTTAAAATGGCCATCACAGCTTTCTTGTGCAAGAGAGCGTCCACACTGCCATGGATGCTCCTGTGCAAAAGCAAGAGCTCTTGTGGAAGATTTTTTGCACAAGAACTCTTCTGCAAAAGAGTTCTTGCGCAAGAAGCCGCTAGTGTAGACGTAGCCCCAAGGTATTAGGTTGCCATCGCCTGTAGCTCAGTTACATCCACTAACTTGTCCATGGGGGGTTAATTACTATTTATTATGCTGCTAGTTTAGACCCTGTCCTAAAGTTGGGTTGGTATGCCTGTTATTTGTTTAAAAAAAAAAAAGTTGGTATGTTGGTACCAAAATGTTTATTTGCAAGGTGGTTTTTTGTTTTGTTTTCATTTTACACAACTCTTTATATTGTTTATTGTCTGTGCCTGACACCATTTAGTGTTTTACAGCCTTAACCTTATTTATACCAAATTCTATTAGCAAAGTCTGCTTCTTGCTTACAGCTTACATTTGCTTCATATAAGCACAGTTTTAATCATTGGCCCTAGGCCTCAGGCCTTATTTTAGACCTGTAATACATGGGCTTATGTTTAGGCCCTCATCTTACTACAGCTACAATGGTTCCCAGCCAGCTGCTGGCCTCAGCTCCCTGCCACCTGTAGGTCCTGGTGGCAGGTCACAGCTGCCAGCCCCAGCTGCTGGCTGGCTGTGGGTCCCAGCAGTTGGCAGCGGATCCCTGCCACCTGTAGCAGGTAGCAGCCACGAGCTCCAGTTCCTGGCGCCAGCTGCTTGGTGGCTGGAAGCTGGAGCCAATAGCTGTAAACTGCCACCAGGATCCATGGGCAATGGAGAGCTGAAGCTGGAAGCTGGGACTTGCTGCCTGCTTCTGGGACCCCAGGGAGGTGGGGTCAGGGGCTGGGATCTGCTGCTGCAGGCAGCTGGGACCCACAGACAGGACTGGGACTGGGACTGGGACTGGAGCAGCATGGCAGGCGGGAAGCTGCTCTAGCCCCCACTGGTTAACTGGAACTGGTAAGTATCACCCGTTAAAGGTGATGTGAACCGGCTAACTGGTTAACCTTTCACATCCCTAAACTGTACAAACATTTCAGGCACTAGAAGATACCTGCTCATAAGGCTGAATCAGTGCAGTACAGTTTGAGGGTAAATAAAGTCCTACCTACCGTATTATCTTTGACAAGCAGCTCTGCATTAGGGTGTGCAGAGCAACTGTCGAGAATCAGCACTATTTTGCACTTCAAATCCAGACCTACTAAGGTGCAACAGGTTCTTGCCTCTGATATAAAATATTTCTTAAAACGTCCCATAGTATGGTCATTCCCCCATCCCTTTTTGTTGCCACGTTATATCACTGGGAATATTTTCGAATGCCCTTGGGTTCACACTTTTCCCAAAAACCATGAGTTTGCATTTGTGCATACCTGTTGTGTTGCTACAACCAAGGACAGTTACCCTGTCCTGCAACTCCTTGTATCCATGGTGACTCCTCCGCATCAGTAGCCAATGGTTTTTTGGCATATGACAATAGTAGAAAGCAGCTTCCTCTCCATTATATATCTGTTCTGGGGATAACCTCTCATTTGCAACTAACTCGGCAAATTCATCAACATACTTAGTAGCGGCTTCAGTATCTGCATTTCTTTTTTCCCACCACACTCATGATGTGGACGAATGCCATGTCTGTTTTTAAATTTCTGAAGTCATCCTTGTGAATAGTCACCCTCATGCTGCAGGTTAAGTTTTGTAGAGTACTTTTGCTTGTGCCATCACCATCTCATCACCTTCGTTCCTATGTAGCTTGAGCCAACGTATAAGTGCATTATCTAAATTCTAAATCACTGCTTTCCCTGTCCTTTGAGATCTTACAAACACTCTTACTTTTTTTTACTACCACTTTGGCAAAAAACTTAATGTGCCCTTTTCTAATTTCTGAAACAATTCTGCCTTTTGCTGTATTGATATTGACATGTGTACGCCTAGCAGCATTACCAACACTGCCATCGCTTGCTGGTCTCTTTGAAGATATATGTGGGGTAAATCACAGCTAAATACAGTACAGAACTCTGAGAGCTAGGACTGGCAGGACTTTCCCTGACCGTAGAAAACTTGTAGACATCCAGCTAAGTCTGGAAGGGGGGTATGCTCAACCTACCTTCTGCTTCAAGCCCTGCCCTCACTCTACCTGTTACTCAAGACCAGACCTCTGCCTCACCTATTCCAACTCCTGCCCTGCCTCTGCCTTATCTGAGCTATGGGGAGAGGTAGATACGTTGGAGGGCAGGGATAGGGTCCAGAGTGACATAGACAGATTAGAGGATTGGGCCACAAGAAATCTGATGAGGTTCAACAAGGACAAGTGTAGAGTCCTGCACTTGGGATGGAAGAATCCCAAGCATTGTTATAGGCTGGGGACCAACTGGCTAAGTAGCAGTTCAGCAGAAAAAGACCTGGGGATTACAGTGGATGAGAAGCTGGATATGCGCCAACAGTGTGCCCTTGTAACCAAGAAGGCTAAAGGCATATTAGGTTGCATTAGGAGGAGCATTGTCAGCAGATCTAGAGATGTGAGTATTCCCCTTTATTCGGCTCTGGTGAGGCCACATCTGGAGTACTGGGTCCAGTTCTGGGCTCCCCAGTATAGAAAGGATGTGGATGCACTGGAGAGGGTCCAGAGGAGGGCGACCAAAATGATTAGGGGGCTGGAGCACATGACCTATGAGGAGAGACTGAGGGATTTGGGTTTGTTTAGTCTGCAGAAGAAAGAGTGAGAGGGGATTTGATAGCAGCCTTCATCTTCCTGAAGGAAGGTTCCAGAGAGAAAGGAGAAAGGCTGTTCACAGTAGTGATGGATGGCAGAACAAGGAGCAATGGTTTCAGGTTACAGTTGGGGAGGTCTAGGTTGGATGTTAGGAAAAACTATTTCCTTAGGAGGGTGGTGAAGTACTGGAATGGGTTACCTAGAGAGATGGTGGAATTTCCATCCGTAGAGGTTTTTAAGTCTTGGCTTGACAAAGCCCTGGCTGGGTTGAATTAGTTGGGATTGGTCTTGCCTTGGGCGGGGGGCTGGACTTGATGACCTCCTGAGATCTCTTCCAGCTCTATGATTCAATGATTCACTCCTGCGGTCCCTGTCCTGCCTCTTCCTCTGGGTGAATCTCCTCTTCTCCTCTCTCCCTGAGCTTGAATGCTACAAACCATTGCTACTAATTTGCAGTACTCAGGAAGCTCTCGGAGGGATGGGGAGGATGAGGTGCTGAGCACGGGAAGGAGTTGCTACCGGACCAAAGATGTTGCCAGATGACAGAATTCCAGACTAGAGAGGTACATCCTATATTGCCAACTCTCAAGATTTTGTCAATAGTCTCAGGATCATTACTTCCTTACAGTCCTAGTTCCTGGAGTCAAGTGGATGTGATGATTTCAGCCTTCATTCTTAAACAAATTAAGTTTATAGCCCCTTTGGCTGTGGAAAAAGCTTCAAAATGCAACTCCAGTGCATCCTAAAGGCTCAAAAATGCAGACAGCAAATAAAAAGAACACCAAATCTATTATTTTTACATAATCTCATGATATGGGGGAGCCCGTCTCATTATTTTTTGAACACTTCAGGTTGGCAGTACTGTTGTGTTGGTTTACACCAAGGCTACGTCTATACTGCAGGCTTCTTGCACAAGAACTGTTTTACACAAGAGTTCTTGTGCAAAACGTCTTCCACAAGAGAGAGTCCACACTGCCATGTGCTTTTGTGGAAGAGATGTGCTTTTGCGCAAGAGCATCCATGGCAGTGTGGACGCTTTCTTGCGCAAGAAAGCTCTGATAGCCATTTTAGCCAAAGGGCTTTCTTGCGCAAGAAACCCCTGTTGCCTGTCTACACTGCCTTCTTGTGGAAGAGCTGTTGCGCAAGAGGGCTTATTCCTTGTGGGGAGAGGAATAACTCTTGTGCAAGAAGCCCTGTTTTCCGATGCTTTACTGTAAATTTACTTGCGCAAGAACGCGCGTGCAGTGTAGACGCTCTGCAAGTTTTTGCACAAGAACAGCTATTCTTGTGCAAAAAGCCTGCAGTGTAGACATAGCCCAATTGAAGATGTGGCTTAAAAAAATCTGCTGTGTTACAAAGCTCTTGAAATGTTCTTTTGGAAAAGCCTGCTAAATATTCTGTAGTTTGTTTTTCTCTGGTGGATATCCGTGCTGTTTACAGATGATTATCCAAGGTGGGCAAATACAGAACATCATATTTTCTTAACACTGCATAGCCTGTTTATTCAAAAACAAAGCAGGTGATTACAATAGCGGAAGACAAAGTTTCAATGGTATGTTTGCTCTCAGCATCTTGCTGTGAGTAGAACTCTTCTCCCTCTGATTTGGCATGTGTAACACTCTCCTACAAACTGTGAAACATCCTTTGTTTTCACTAAATATGTGCAAGAATCAAACATGTGGTGGCTGGGTAACTGTCAGAGCTAGAGTGTTCAGCACATTGTGTGTAAACAGATTAACACCTGCAAACTCTTTAGATAGGATTTATTTACTTGGCTTTTTGGCAGTCAGCGAGCTGAGTTTTTAAGAGGAAGGAAAACTAGACCTTAGGGACCTGGAATAGGATATTGCTCACATGAACATGCTGCGTGCATATATATGGAGGCATCAAAAAGCCTTGAGCAGTATGCTATAAACCATGCAAAGACTTGTAGTTTCAATGTCTACAAATGCATAGGTCACATGTTTGACTAAACAACACCACAGTGAAATCCTGGGTCCTTTGAAATCAATGATGAATTTCCCATTACCTTCAGTTAGGCCAAGATTTTACTCCGAAAGTTTAAGATGACAGTTTAAAATGTTGTATGAGCAAGTTCTCTGTGGGTTCTGCAGTTTTCTTAGGATGCCATTGGTCCAAAGAGTGACTTTTTTGCTTACTGCATTTACGATTTAAAATTTACTTTTGCAATTATAATGCTGGATTTAATTGGCTGATGTCAACTGGAAACATCAAATTAAAATATAGCCTTGTTGTAAATGGGTATAATACCACTAACTGTAATGAACTGCAACAGTGTTGATTCTGCTTATTTCAGGATTGAATTTTTTGGCCATATTCATTAAGAAGAATATTATATTGCTGCAATTAGAATAGTATATTTAGGTATAAGTTCTGAACGCCTTACATTAAATGCATGAATACATATAATACAGTTATTACTGTTTATGCAAACCAGCTATCTCTTTATGGTACATTTATTTGAGCAATGTAATAGACTCATTCTAATCAGAATATTGTATGTACATGTAACCCATTTGTTCTCCAGTAAACTACAGGTTTGGTTCACATAGTACATAATCACAGGACTAGAAATGTGAGAGTCAGCAGATAGTTGTATTCAAAGTTACTTTAGCTGCTTTTAATCTGCTTTTTTGCATACGCATCTCTAGGACACAGGATGTATCCAGAATATCTTTGACCTAATTTTTTAAAAAAGATTTGGGGATTTTGCAAGCCTTTAGAGCCAAGCTGTGATGAACAAAATGCAGCTATTCACATAAATAGCACAGTTAAAAAAAACCCTTCTGCTATGTAAACATCCCGTCTACTACCTGATGATAAAACACAAAGCATTGTTAAATGTTACTAGAAGAGCTCTGTGTTAGCTCAAAAGTTCTTTCACCAATAGAAATCGATCTAATAAAAGATATTTCCTTGCCCACCTTGTCTGTCTAATATCCTGGGGCCAACACAGCTATGACTACAGTCTAAGTAAAAGACACACAAACAGAACTCTAAGGGTGCATCTACACGGTACCGTAACTCAAAATAAGATATGCAATTTGAACTATGCAAGTTGCGTTTCTTATTTCAATGCTATTTTGAAATAGCTTATTTCATCATTTGGCGCAGTCTACACAGCGCCAGATTTCGAAGTAAAGTGCTATTCCAAAACGTCCCTTTATTCCTCATGAAATGAAGTTTACAGGGACGTCAGAATAGCAAGCTCGAAAAAATGGCATTGCAATGTAGACTTAGCCTAATGGGGCATGTCAGTTTAAGCACTAGATCTGCTGTTGTGATCTGCTGCATACCTTACAGACTCATAAAAGCTCTTCAGGATGGCTAATACTGAATTACAGTTACCCATTATCGTAAAACAATCTACTAAATCTCGACAAACAGAACAACAACAAAAACAACCAAAACCCCACAAACTTATGACTTTGGGAGTCAGTTGTTTAATCTGGATTCATTTAATCTGCTGCTTATTTATTAAAGCTGGTTTCTTAAAAACTAAAGAGCTGATGCATATTAGCCAGAGTTACAGTAAGGTTTGCAATGTTGTATGTATACAAATCAAGAGGAATCTGAAAAAATGTATTTTAATGTCTTCCAACACAGTATATTATTTATCATAAGTGGCGCAAACCCTTGTTTAAGACAGTTATGCTTTTAAAGCTGACTTCTCTTTAGGTAAGCACATGGGACAAATTATTTGAATAGCAAAGTTTTCTACAGTTTGATCATTTCTGATTTCCACCAGAACAAGATAAAATCTGATGCAGGCAAATAATGGTTTGTTAAGACCTGCAGGCTACCTTCCATCACCCTACTCCAAATTATATTGGCTGAGAAGGACTCTGAACTCAAAATCAATCTGTGGCTTACCTTTAACTGGTTAATTCTGCCATCATCCCTGCAACCAGCGGTGCTTCCCTATACCAGTACACTGACATCATAATCCCATGTTATTAATTAATCAGATTAATCATAAAATAAAATAGGCATAGGCTCTGTAACCAATCAGCATAAAGAACACAGATAAAGAAAACAAGCAGTCATATGGCATCTTAGGCCATGTCTACAGTACAGGTAAGATTGAAGCAGCTGAAGCTGATCTTCTGGGATTCAAATTAGCCGGTCTAGTGAAGACATGCTAATTCAAACTGAGAGGGCACTCCCGTTGATGAAGGTAGTCCTGCTTCTATGAGGAGTAAGGGAAGTCGAAAGGAGTATGTACTCACTTTGACTTTCTGCTATGTGGATGGCGCCAAAATTAGAGTTAAGATACTTTGACATAAGATACGCAATTAATGTAGCTGAAGTTGAGTATCTTAATTTGAATTTATCCCCTAGTGTAGACGAGGAGTTAGAGGCTAACAAATATATAGGATCATGAGCTTTCGTGGGTAAAATCTACTTCATCAGATGAATTGGAGTGGAAATAACAGAATTCCAGATATTTATAACAGCAAAGCAGTAATCTGTCAATTGTAGGACCATTGTTAATGAAGCTAATTAAATGGGCTGGGCGTGCCCCATTCATAGCTTTTGATGTGAAAATGTGAATGTCAAAGGCAGGGGAAATTGGCTTTGTAGTGTGTTAACCAGTTAATATCTTTATTCAAGCCCAGGTTGTCAGTGTCAAATTTGTAAATGAATTCCAGTTAAACAGTCTCTTTCTGTAACTGAGAGAGAAAATTCCTTTGTAGAAGAATGGCAAATTTTAAATCCATTACTGAGTGTCCAGACAGGTTAAAAAAAAAAGCTAAAAGAGGAGATAAAGAAAATAAGTATGTGAATTAAATTAGAAGGAATTGATGGGACAACAAGTTGACTATTGCTTTACCACTTTTAAGAACAAATCAGATATTTGCTTGTGAAGGTGGAGGCAGGACGCTGTTAAATTAAGAACATAAGAACATAAGAATGGCCATAATGGGTCAGACCAAAGGTCCATCTAGCCCAGTATCCTGTCTGCCAACAGTGGCCCATATCAGATGCCCCAGAGGGAGGTAATTAAACTGGTAATCCTCACGTGATACCTCTCCTGTCACCCATTTCCAGACAAACAGAGGCTAGAGACACCATTTGTACCCATCCTGGTTAATAGCCATTGATGGACCTAACCTCCATGAATCTATCTAGCTCTTTTTTGAACAATGTTAAAGTCCTAGTCTTCACCACATCCTCTGGCAAGGAGTTCTACAAGTTGACTGTGTGCTAAGTGAAGAAAAATTGAGAGATTCAGAGGCATTGCATGCATTTACATGATGCCTGTGCATCTTAGCTTTATACACTATTTATACTTGCAGATGTTTGTGTTAAATTCCATTCTTTGACATTCAGGCTCAATATTGCAATTAAGAATCATTACAGGGACTAATTAAACCATAGTTTTTAAACTTTATTAGTAAAAATAAGATTGCAGTTATTAAAACATTTAAATACTGTGTCAAATGATTCCATGACACCTTTTTAAGTAGTGCTGTAAAATTACACTAATATAACTGTATGTTTAATAATCATACACAAAAGGTATTTGCATATCCCATTATCTGATTATTTAAGTATTCCAAATTATTATAATATCTAGGCTTTGTTTTAGACTATTTAAAGAAAAATAAATTCTCCCTAAAATGAATTAAAGTCACTTCACGTGCAACATGTTTCAAAATGTTGCTATTAGAACTGGGCAAGATATTTACCAATAACTATTTGTTTGACTAATGTAGCCTTTTATTGGTGGTAAAGAGTGGAAAGGGAGAAGGATCAAACTTTTTTTCCCTTCAGTCATTCATTCAAATCACAGCTGATGCCAGCTGGGAGATGTGGACAGAACACCTTTATAATTGGCTTAACAGGCCAGGTCAGAACTTTCATTGAAATGGCACCATTTCAACTGCACCTGGAAGCTCAGAGACCCTGAATTATTAAATAGTTATAAAACTTTGTAATAAACCACCCTTGCTAGGAAGCCTCTTGTCTATATCCCACAATGTATCGAGTATAATGTTGTTCCATCTTTATGAGAAGGCCACTTCTGCTATGTAAATTATTTTTGTAGGCCCCTAGTGTGGTTACTTAAGACAGGTTTGACTGTATATTTATTACTTGCACATTTAGGGTGAGTCTACATGGCATCCTTAGTTCAAAATAAACTGCTATTCCAAAACGTCCCTTAATCCTCATGGAACGAGGTTTACAGGGATGTCGGAATAGTGCACCTGTTATTTCGATTACATTTCGAAATAACGGGCATGCTGTCAAGATGCGGAAAATGCTATTTTGGGTTATCAGAAGTATCCCGAAATAGCACCGCATTGTAGACGTACCTTTAGAGATTACACATTGCATGCTGCATGTCTGTGTCCATTTTAGGCATTCCATTGTTTGGAATCTGCTTTGAATTGGACCCAGTCTTAGGATGTATCTACACTACAGCGCTAGCTTGAAATAAGCTACGCAATTTGAACTATGCAAATTGCATACCTTATTTTGATCTTATTTTGAGATAGACTGTTTCAAAATTTGGCACTGTCTACACAGCACTATTCTGCCAAGTCCTTTAATCCTCATGGAACGAGGTTTACTGGGACGTCAGAATAGCATGCCTGTTATTTCGATTACATTTCAAAACAACGGGTGTGCTGTCAAAATGCGGAAAACACTATTTCGGGATACCAGAAGTATCGCAAAATAGCACTGCAGTGTAGACATACCATTAAAGTCCTTGTTACCATTAAAGTCCTTAATTCTGTTTCAGGCAAAACTCCAACTGACCATAATTATTTCTGAGCTTTGATGCATTGGGAATATTCTTTAAACTAAGACTGAATATGAATTTTAGGGTTGGAGTGCATGTTAGGAAAGAGCAGGAGAATGCCAGTCAGAAATATAGATAGATGGATAAATAGATAGATACATATACAAAAGCTTATTAATAAACAATTATTTATTATTATTATTATTATTATTATTGTTATATTGCTGAATCATAGATATTTTACAAGTATCAGTGTGGGCCAGCTGTAGGAGTGAGAAATTTATTTAGTCTTCTGACTTGCCACATATTGGTGTGTCTTCAGTGAGACTGACAGTGAAAGAAACTATTGTGGTGGCATAGGTTCGTGATGTGGACATTCGCCCAGAAGGAAATGAGATTCATCCTGTCAGGCTTGGGTAACTAGCCCTGTCCAGGTGAAATTCCTGAAGAAGAAAAAACATGGGAATAGATAGTATGTGAACCCCAGAATCTCCAAAGGGTGTGCCTAAACTGCAATTAAAAACCCAACGCTAGCCCAGGTCAGCTGACTCAAGTTCACAGGGCTTGGGCTAATGGGCTGTTTCATTGTGGGGTTGACATTTCAACTGAAGCTGGAGCCTGGGCTTTAAGACCCTGTAAGATGGGAGGGTCCCCAGATCTTGGGTTGCAGCTGCAATCATACCGCCCCTTCGCCTGAGCTCTGTGAGTCTACAAGTGTCTAACTGTAGCACAGACATATCCAATGAGGCTTTGGGAGAGTTCAGAAGCAGGGTCAGGTCATCAGACCGCATGAAAAATATTGCAATGGACGACAGATGTTCACAGTCCCACTGCAGACCTCTAACCACCTTCATTTGGATGAATTCTGGATCTTTCACACAGTCCTAGCAGTACAGTGACCAGATGTCCTGTTTTTAAAGGGACAGTCCTATATTAAAGCCCTCCTGCAGGTGTCCGTACTTAAAAAAAAAAAAAAAAAAAAAGGATAATATGTCCTATATTTTCTGTCTCTCCCCTCCCATCAGTACCACTGGGTCCTACTGCTGGTTAGCCACCCATCCACCAGCAGTGAGAGGTGAGGGTGTCCAGTCACTGACAATGGGGTGGGTGTGCAAGGCTCGTGGTCAGCCAAAGCTACAGTGTGAGGTACCAGCCACTCCCCTGGCTGGTCCATCTGTGCAGTCCCTGCTGCAGTGTCTCCTCTTGGCCAGCAGGCCACCTTCGCCCCTCAGTTTGTTTTCAGCCAGCCCTGGCAGTTTGCTATCGTGGCTGGTGAGTGCAGGCAGCTGGTGGCCGGTTACATGTTGTCTCTGCTGCCCACCCACTGGCCCTGAATGCGTTCCCCCTCACAGTATCCTCTCCGTGCTGTGACCCTACACCCCCACCCCTGCTCCTCTATATTCTCCCCTCCCCACTCAGCAGGGTGCTGCTGCTTCCAACTCTGTGTGGAGAACCAGCCCCTGATCAGATCATTGAGCTCACCAACAGCCTGGCTAGCAGGCTCCTTCCTCTCCCCCTCCTTTGCCTCTGGCTGGGCTGGCACTCAGGGGAAGCTCAATGAGCCCGGGGTCCTGGGCAGGAGGAGCCAAGCCCTGCTTGTGCCAAAGCCCCGCACAGCGCTGGCACGGGGAAGCTTCTCTGCCCCTCAGCTAAGCTCTAGAGTGGTGGGGAGCAGGCCTGCACAACTCGGAAAGCGGCGAGGGCCATATTACTCCAAAGAAAACAGCTGCGGGCCACAAGTAGGGTTGCCAGATGCTCTCCCAAAAAATACCAAACACGTGGGCTAAAAGTTTTTGTCGAGCAAAAAAAAAACCCCACGCATGTTGGGCATACAAAAACCCCGCACCGCCCGGCATCAGCACGCACCCGCAGATTTTGTTGAAAGTTCAAGATTTTGTTGGATAAATTCACACACAAGGGAAAGACTCACAGTCACACACAAAGAGAAGAAATATCTCACGGTGCAAAATTTGTTCCCTCTGATACAAGTTATAATATTGACTGGGCGTAGATTTTACCAGCTTGAGAGCTGTGACAGGGCAGGGCTGCCCTGCGGCAGTGAGGGCGACCTGCCCTGCACTCCAACAGCACTGATCCCCGTGCTGGATGGGGAGCGCGGTGTTCTGACAGCGGTCTGTACCGCAGAAGCGGCCGCCCAGCTGAGCAGTGTGCAGGGGGCTGGGACAGGAGCCAGAAGCAGGGGCGGGGCCGCACGTGGGCATAGGGCGGGGCCAGAGCGTGCGTCCGTCCCTGACGTCAAGGGGAGAGGCGCCAGCACAAGAGAGCACCGCATTCAAAAGGGGAGTAGAGGAGAGCGGAAGAGAGGAGGGAGGAAATAATATTTCCAAAAGTCATCGCGGGCCACACATTGAGCCCCTTCGGGCCGCAGGCGGCTCGTGGGCTGTATGTTGTGCAGGCCTGATGGGGAGGAACCTATTTCCAACTTGTTTATGCCCCGACCTGCAGGCTCCTCTGCAGTCCTCTGGGTAGGGGCTTAGCACCCTCTTCACACATTGCCCCTACCCATAGGCCCTACCTCTAGGCAGTGAGGGTCTTCTCTGTCCCCTAGACACCCTCTGCTGCTGGGCCACCTCTCTGGCTGGGTTGGCTGAAACCCCTGGGCCCTGGTGCACAAAGTATCCTTAGGGATTAACCTCTTCCTGCCCATGCCAGAGGACAGGAGGTGGTTGGTTTATGTCAGTGGCCAGCAAGGGCGCCATTTAGGGCACGTAGGTGGGGCAGCAGCTGTGGGCTCCAGGACGCAGCTTGCTTTTCATCCCGTTCCCCAGACGCCAAGGGAGTGAGGGCAAAGTGCTTGCAATCCGTGCATGCCTCTCACGCCTGGCTAGTGAAGGGAGCACTGGGCAGAGAGGATTGGGTCAGGCTGATCGCCCACCCCCATTCTTGTATGTGAGAGATGTCTCCTTTAACAGGGTTTCAGCCAACTTGATGCTAATTTGAATGTGTGTACTGCATAGTTCTGATTGACTACCACTGAACTCACTTGAATACAAGTCATTTTATTGGGTGTCCCATATTCAGCATAGGGAAATATGGTCACCCTACTTAGCAGTGACTTCAAGTTATCCCTTGATGCCTGTTTGGTAGTCGATGTGAAATTTGTTAGTGGTCTCAGTTCCTATTGGATGGGAGTTTGCACCATAAAATCGCAATGATCACTTTTATTGTTGGTCTCTGAAGAGGAATACTAACATTTCACAGGTAAAGAGACAGCTCCCCTAAATAAGGGAGATAGGGAGAAGATGGCCACTTAGCATATCTGTAAGATCGCACTTGGGGGCAGTCATGCTACCACTCAACAGAAATAAAAAAGCAAAGTTAAGTGTGTGAAGGCGCTGTGACAGGGTGTTTCCTACAATGCCTGGGTGCAGGATTTTGTTTAAAGGTAAAGGTTCCGGAGAACCCAGAGCACTAAGTAGGCCAGCTGATGGTGGGAGCCAAGGGGGTAACTGCTCTGGGGCTGAGTGATTCAAAGGGGTCCAGAGCTCTGGTCCCCTTAAATTGTTGCTGGAGCACTGAGGGATGGGAGGACGTGGCATGGTGCAGACAGCACTAAGGGCTGGCTGCCTTGGCCCTGCCCCATCCACTTAAGGCCCCACCCCTTCCACTTAAGGCCACGCCCCTTCAACTTAAGGCCCCGCTCTTTCCGGGAGTGTGGAGCCATCTCTCCGCACTTTACTCTGGAGTTCGGTCAGGCTGTTGGCTCCCCTGGCACCAAGCAAACCAGCTGAAGTGGATCCATTTGATCTCAGTAAAATTGGACCCCAAAGGATCTGGAAAATATATATATAAACAAGATACAGTAAGATTTGCTCAGCCCTAATAACTACCAGCTGGGTCTGGAGAACAGGTAGTCACCTTAGCATCCTGGGCTTCTTTCCCTGCACCACTTCTCTGAGAACAGCCAGTTGCCCACTGGTTCTTTTGAATTCACTGGCTGCTCAAGTACCCATCTTGAAGAGCTTCACTATGTTATCTGGTTTTTGCAATTTCTTCAAGCAGCTAGTCTTGTGTCTGCTGTATAACATAAAAGGTCTTCACGGAGCATTTTAATAAGCCCTGGGTACTAAATCAACTCAGGCATCTCCTCTTAATGGTTTTGTTTTTTAAAATTAAATTACAAACACCCGATGGGTTATAGAAAGCAACTCAAATGGGACTATTGGCTTTGAAAATAATCAGAGCAAATGTCCACTAGAGGGAAGCCTCCTCTGCAGCTGACAACACTCGCTGAAGGGAGGAAAGAAAACAAGCCTTCCTTTTTATTACACAAAAGTTCTAAGCTAAGAATCCCTGTTCGTTTGAAGAGCAGAACTCTGCAATATGGAAATTTAATACGAGCATCTTAAATACTATTGAGCTAGCTCATCTGCTAGTTTAAACCAGCATTGACTAAAATGGTGCTAGGCAGATTTATATCAGCTGAGGGCTTGCCCTTTTGTCTGCATATTCCACATGATTTATAAAGTTTGAGGCTGAATATGAGCTCTGAGAGGAACATTCAGCTGTTCAGAGGATGATCTGTTACCAAAAACCCTGATAAATTGTCTGTAGAATGAGTTTGATTTCAATAATTCCCAGCACATCCTAAATCTGTTCTTTATTTAGCATCAGAAATCACAGCTCAAACAAGCCCATTTGCTTATCCTAGGCATTTTGTTTTAAATTGCCACCCTCTTTTCATCATAAATAATGCACATACTTGCCTTAGAAATTGCTTATTACCATAGTGTCCAACATGTTAGCCCCTAGCCACATGTGGCTATTTGGCTGGTTGCGTGTGGCTAGTTGGCTTGAACAATGTGGCTATTTGGGCAGCTGTGTGGGGCTAGTTCGCTATATTAGTAGTCACTTTAGTGGCTACTGCTTCAGAACTGGTTGGACACCACGGGCTTATTTATTTTAATTAAAATGGAGCGACATGCCGTAAATCAGTTTCAGAGTGTGAGGGCCCTATTATCCTCTACGCAAGCTACTCCTGCACAGGGAATGCAAAACATCATGAGTTTGCACCTCAAGAAGTTTCTTGCTTTTTAAAATTTGGGTGGGGGATGTGGTTTTCCCCCTGAAGAAAAAGCAAGTGATTTGGGCCCAGCTCTTGGGGCCATCTTTACAAAGGCTCTTCCCTTCTGCACTCCCTTCTTCGCCCCCTTCGCTCACCAGTTCTATGCATTCAGCACTACCAACACCAGCAAGAGTCCAAAACTTATGTTTGATTTTATTTCCAACTGCACATTCCATGGTAGCCTGACCATAGATCCCTGAGTTAGAGGCCAATTATTTTTGTAGGAATTAGGTCAAAATGTTCATTTCTCTTGGAAACCTGGAACACAGATACAAGGTTTGTGAATAAAGCTCTTCAGGACAGAACTTAAGTCTTGGAAAAACTTGTTCTACCTTTGCTCTGACAATGACTTTGTAGGTCAAGAGAGGACTTCATATCCTGGACTATCAATCTGGGATTCTCTTGTGAAGATTGTGGGGTCTAGTAGGTTAGAGCAGGGAATCAGGGCTTGTGGAGTCTATTCCCAGGTCTGACACTGATCTGCTGTGATATCTTGGCCAAGATATCTCCCAGATGCCTTTGTTATGCCTCTGAATTCTCCCTTTTCAGTGGTTCCTTGCCATCAGGTGACCCTGGTTGACCTTTTGGCCCTCCCCTCTGCTGCTGGGGAAGCCATTGTTGTTTTGATGGTGTTAGTGCCCTTTCAGAAACCCCCGCTGCTGTCATCAGCTAATTAAAGACACCAGGATATTTTCTTAGCAAAGAATTCACTTTAACTTTAAAATAAAATGGTTCCACAACTTAATGTATCCGTGAGCTGCAGTGTTAATTTCATTACCTAAATATTGTGCTGTACACCACTCCCAGGCAACTTTCCTAACATCGAACTCTCCCAAAACTGAATATACTGTTATACCCACAGAGCAATGGGTGGTCCAGAAAATGGTCTGCTCTGCTTTTTGGAGAGCTGGACTCATCATCACCACCAAGATGTTTAATAAAACTATTTGTTGAACAATGGTTTTATCTCAGTATGTGATCACAGCTGTTTTACTTTAGCAATGTGGCCATGCAAGCAATTAAATCCATATTCCTCTTTGGGTATTTATTTTCATGAAATAGTTCTCAGTGTATTGTCATGAAAGAATTCTTTGTGAATTGCAAAGAAAAAGTTAAAATGGGATTGGATCTATGTCTATATCTATTTGTAATTACTTGTATTACCTTTGCATGACACTGACATTTGGTGGGGAACTGAAAACAGTGTAAAAACAGACCCATTATTTGTACGAGTATATTTCAAATGATTTCATTCTATCTCCCTCAGCAGATTTTTCCAATCATCAAAAGCCATGTTCAATTGTTAGAAAAGTTAAGTGCTATCTTCCCTTTACAACATCTAAAGAAAAATGTAGAAAATGCATTTTGGTAAAATAAAATACAGTGTTTTTAGAGCACCAGCTAAATAAACAGACCTAATCCTTAAAATCTCATTGTTTTATAAAATCAGCCTTTTCAGCCTTCTTGCTGCCTTTCATTGAGCTGTTTAACAAAACTGTCACTTCTGTATGCATATGTTGAATCTGATTTTGCTGCAGCAGTTTGCTGCTTACATATGCCCACCTTGGGTGCTCTGTGGCTTGCAGCTTCACTGATGTGAAAGCCACTGCTGGAGTGTGCAACCCATGTATATTCTGAATCAATGTTGGTCTTTCGATGAGAGTCTGCTGGCAAACAGGACAATAGAGACACCCCCTCTTCATGTTCTTCTCTTGCATTAGCATGGAGATAAGGAAGGACAACACACCACGGATGTTCCAGGATCAGAGAGTCCCAGAGTGCCGTGAGGGGTGGGGGGAGCGGGAGTCCAGCATTATGCGGCGGAGAAGGAGAGGGAGCAGCATGTGGCCCAGCTGGTTGGTTGGTGGGGGGGAGTTGGCGTGAAGCTCAGCTGAGCTGCTGGGCAGGGGAGCATCTCAGATGAGCAGCGGGGGGAGAGAGGAAGCCTGGGAAAGCAGGGTGAGGGTGGGCCGGCAGCAGGGTGGCCAGAAATTACCTCCCCTGGTCCAGAAAAATTTCTCATCTGGGACCAGTCAGGTCTGGAGGGTGCCAGACCAGGGAGGTCCAACCTATAGTTGCATCTGAGACAACAGCTATCTTTTCCTCTCTGTTCCTTCCTTTAGTGTCTCTTTCGGTAGGACATCCTCATCTCATCTCCCACTTTTGAGGAGGAAGGGTACAATTTGAATGTAAAATGTGGAAAATATTTTTCATGTTTTCCTACCAACTCCAATAAGACCCCAGTAAACTCAATGAAAAAACAGCTGTAGTTTTCAATGGGAATTAGATCATGCCCTGAAGGCATAGTTTTCAACTCCTGCAATAAGATTTGATTTAGTTGCTGTAGTGTATCTAATCTCTGATTAGGTTTCAGCAACCAATAAACATGCAACACAACCTGTTGCACTTACATCATTCAGTTCTAACAGTCCTTTGTAAAGACGAACCTCCCATGACTCAGAGTAGTTCCAGATCATCACATCACACAGTGGCGTTATTTTGGAATAACTGACATTATTTCTAAATAACAAAATGTGCGACTACACAGCAAGCCATTATTTCAAAATAATGTCAAGCTGGAGGACTTCTTTCCATATCCTGTAACCCTCATTTCACGAGGAGTAAGGGAAGTTGAAGGAAGAGTGTTGTTCCTTCAACTTCCTGCTGTGTAGACAGCGCCAAAAGCCAAATTAAGCTATTTCGACATCAACTATGCAACTGATGTAGCTGAAGTTGCATATCTTAATTTGACTTTTGCCCTGCAGTGTAGACACTGCTCTGATCTAGATAATTGCTTTTCCTTGGCCCTATATGATCTGTACCCCAAACAGACAGTTGCGACAATTGTTTTTTTTTAAAATATATATCTATCTCTTGCCAGCATAAAGCTAAACTAAACAGGAATTGTTCATTGTACTTGACAACTACTATTGAAACAAGACAGAAAGATGTTATGCTGGAGGCTTCTTGTGTTTAGTTTTGGATTACTTTAAAGTAAATCCTTCAGTATTAATAAAACAATGTAGTTTTTTTTCTTAAAGCCCCTTAAGCATTTTTTTAAAAAAGCAGTCATTGAAATTGTTGACTTTTGTGCACTTTTAAATATTAGCCAAAGGTTGTGTAAATGAGCAAAGAAATCAGCCAGTGTCAATATAACAGAACCAGTGTTCCTAACCCTAGTTAGCCTGTGTATCAAAATTCCCACTAAATGCAATTCTTTTCTATCAGCTATGAAACACTCTTGGTAAAAAACTCTTATCAGGCAGGTTCACAAGCAAATATTAATTTATTTTAAACTGAGATGCAGATTTTCGTACATGCTCAAATCCTGCTCCCCTTACTCCTGTATGCAGCCCCATCAAATGCAATGGGGCTCCAAGCTAGGAGTTTTAAAAGCAGCTTACAGAGAGTTAGGTATCCCATTGACTCCCAACTCCAGGGCTTCCACTGACACCTAACTTCACCAGGTTTCTCTAATAATCCTAGCCTAGGCCTGTAACATTTGATAGGACTCTTTGTAGTAATAAGGTGAGCCAGATTTGGTCCTGTATAAAACAGAGTCATTGCCATTTCAGTTTCATGGCACCTTTGGAATTGACCCTTAAGCCCCACATCCCAGCCTCAGGTAATAAAATGAAATTGCTCAAATGTTGTATGTGGGTCACCAGGACTTGACCGGTAAGTTTCATGGCTGCTTAAATATTTACAGAAGTTTTCTCATGAAATGCATTGAGTAAAAGGCTTCCTTATTCTATGTCAGCCTCTTGAGATCTGTGAAACTTCTCTCTCTATATATTTTAGAGTGCGTCTGTCTGCCTGTGTGTCTGTCTGCGAGTCCATTTGTTCAAGAACTCCTCCTAAATGGTAAGAGCTAGGGCCACCAAATTTGGTATGCCCCAAATTTCCTCTTCTCCGACCTTAAAGCAAGGTCAGGGTTTGGTTGTGCCAGGAGACCCAGGAGACCCAGAAGCCCTAGGAAAGGGATAGTTTCCCATACCATGCAAAGGGAGAGTCTGCTATTCCGAGGGACATGATATGAAAGTAGCCACTGGGGGCCGCAAGCCCACAGGGAAGAGCTATCCTGCAGTGTGTCCACTGGGGTCAGCTGTACCACCAAGGGAGTGGCCAGCAGGGCTGGGACTCTACCATCTTGCCTGCCAGCAGATCGGGTAAGTGAGGCCCTCTTGCCTGGGAGACAGCTCCTGCTGGCCCCCCTGCCCGGGAGTGGTTAGGGGGAGGGAGTGAAGCCCCCTCTGCCCTGGGACAGGGGTGGTGGGGAGAGGCCCCTCACCTTGTGTCGGGCCATGGTGGAAGGAGAGAGGCCCCATTGATCCCTGGGGACAGACTGATGGCCAGGGTGCACAGTCTCCGCTCTCCTGGGCTACTTCTCTGGGGAGAAGTCAGCAGCCACCCCCACCCACTGCCCTGAGTCCCTCTTCACCCCCTGTGCTGACTTCTGCACCCTACCATGCCCCTGGCTTCCTGCCTTGAGCTCCCCACATCTCTAAGGCCATACTCGTGCTCCTGTTCTGTTCTGCACCTGTTCTGTTCATTCCCTCTGGGGGCACGTATCATTGGCCACTGTCAGAAGACAGGATATTGGGCTAGATCAGGGGTGGGCAATAATTTTTGGTGGGGGGGGCACTCCAGGATTTTGGAAAGTGGTGGAGGGCTGCCCTCTTCCATGATATTACTGGTGTGGGGCCTGGGATGGAGGTTGGGCTATCATTGCTTGTGAATTGAACTCATTTAACATCGATATTGCTGCCTTGTCCGAAACTAAAAGAGCTGATGAAGGACAGGCGAGGGAGGAGGAAGGAGGATACATCTACTTCTGGAAGGGAAAATCTTTAGATGAGCCTCGATTTTATGGAGTAAACTTTGCTATTAAAACAAGCTCATAAGGTGCCTCTCTGAGCTGCCAATAGGCATCAATGAGCGGCTTATGACCCTCCGATTGAGGCTCACCAAACACCAACAGGTAACTATTGTGAGCGCCTATTTACCAACAATGGACGCCGATGAGGATGTAAAGAAAGATTTCTAGTCTCAGCTGGAAACCATTTTATCAGAGACCCCTAAAGAAGATAAGATCATTCTTCTGGGGGATTTCAATGCACAGGTTGGACAAGACTCAGACCTGTGGAAAGGAACAACCGGGAAAGAAGGAGCTGGCAAAAGCAACTCAGATAGAATCCTGCTCCTGACCAAGTGCGCTGAACATGAACTTACCACCACAAACACCCTTTTTTGACAAAAGGATAAGTTCAGAACATCTCAGAGACACCCATGTTCCAAGCACTGGCATCTTCTTGACTATGTCATAGTTCGTGCTTGAGATCTCATTGATGTACTTCTCACAAGATCAATGACAAGTGCTGATGACTGCTGGACTGATCGTCTCCTCATTCAATCCACAATGAAAATTAAGTTCGCCCCCAAATGGAGGATGCAAAAGAAACAGGTCAGGCACAAGCTGAAGGTTCCAGATCTGAAGGACCCCATTAAGCATGTCCACTTCCAAGCAGTCTTAGAAGAAAAGCTTCCATCAAAGTTTCTGGAAGAAATTGAGGAACACTGGAACCAGCTGAAAGCAGCAATCATCAACACCTATGAAGAAACCATTGGCTACCGCACTAGACAATATCAGGACTGGTTTAAAGAGAATGATGTTGAAATCAAGCAGCTCATCAATGAGAAGAGAATGGCATTTCATGCCTGGTAGAATGATATAAATTCCAGTACAAACAGAGAAGCCCGTGCTAAGGTGAAGGTGGAGGTCCAACATAAAACCAGAGGACCATAAGAACAAATGGTGGACTGAGAAAGTGCAAGAACATTTTGTGGATGCCCATAACACACATGGTTTCTTTAGTGCTATTAAGGCTGTTTATCGGCTAGCTTCTCATGGCATGAACCCCCTTTGCTCAAAGGATGGAAACACACTTTTGAAGGACAATGAAGCCATTCATTTTCACTGGAAAGAACATTTTGAAGATCTTCTTAATCATAATTCCATGGTTTCAGATAGAGTTCTTGAGCAAATCCCCCAGCGACCTCCTAGGAATGAGTTCGGAGACCCTCCCAATTGGCATGAGATACACAATCCCATCAAGCAGATGAAGAACAACAAGGCAGCAGGTCTAGATGGGATCTCCACTGAAATCTTTAAAGATGGTGGACCAGAGTTAATTCGGCAGCTTAGCCTGCTTATCCTTAAAATCTGGATAAAGGAGGAGATACCGAATGAAATGAGGGATGCCTTGATTGTTACCCTCTTTAAAAAAGGGGATGAAGCAGACTGTGGAAACTATCGTGGTATCTTTCTCCTTGCTGTTGCAGGCAAAGTTTTGGAACAGGTCCTTGCAACCTGTCTTCTGCCCCTTTCAGAAGAAATTTTACCAGTCACAGAGTGGCTTCCAACCATGTTGCAGAATTGCGGATATGATCTTAATTGAACGGCAGCTACAAGAGAAGTATCGGCAGCAAAACCAACCACTGTACATGGCTTTTATTGATCTAACTAAAGCCTTTGACTCAGTGAATCACTGTGCCCTTTGGTCTGTACTTTTGAAGATTGGATATCCTAATAAATGCATCAATGTCCTGAAGTTGCTTCATGACAATATGAAAGCGACTGTTCTGAGCAGCACTGGCTCCCAGAGTGAACATTTCAAAGTAGAAACAGGAGTCAAACAGGGCTGTATCATCGTTCCAACCATGTCTGCAATCTTTATTTCAGTCATCTTTGACCTAATTGCCTGGAAGCTCCCAGCTGGCATTGAAATCATCTGCAGAACGTATGGAAGCTGTTTAGGCTTAGCAGGCTGAAAACTAAGAGTAAGATTTCCACCACATCTATCGTGGAACTTCAGTATGCTGATGACAATGTAGTTTTTGCCTGTTCTGAGAAAGATCTTCAAGCTATCTTGAATGTTTTTGCTTATGTACGTCTTGCTCTCACCCTCAACATCAAGAAAACTGAAGTGCTCCACCAGCCCTCTCGAAATGAGGTACCATGCACCCCATCTATTAAAATCAACGGAGAGGCACTGGAGAATGTCGATCATTTTCTCTACCTTGGAAGTTGTCTTTCTTCCAAGGCAGATATTGATGTAGAAATCCAGCATCGTCTGAGCTGTGCCAGTGCAGCCTTTGCTCGTTTATGGCACAGTTTTTGAAGACCATGACATTCAAACAGACACCAAACTTCTTGTCTATGAAGCTGTCATTCTCTCAACACTATTGTATGGGTGTGAAACCTGGACAACCTACAGTCAACCATCACTTGAAAGTCCTTGAGAGGCATTACCAATGCTGCCTCTGCAAGATCTTGAAGATCAAATGGGAAGATAGGTGTGTTATGCTTAATCAAAGCACACGAGATCTTTTATAGGGGAAAAGGCAGTATGCCGCATTTATTGAGAATACAACAGTAGCATATGCTTTTCAGTCACTCACACACACAAACACCATACACGCAGTCCCACCAGACGATGTTATAGTTACCAGTCCAGAGTCTGGATCACAATCTAGTGGCCAGCCAGATCAATCACAGAGGGGGAGCCAGGCTGTGTCGGTCGCGATCTGATGCTCTCCTGGAGTTGGTGGCAAGACAAACCCAAAGTTTCATAGCAAAGCACCCTGCTTTTATAATCCTTTCCTGTATGGATTTTGCTGTGTCAGTCTGTGACTGGTTACTGTTATCTTTTGATGTTGACATTCCAAACATCTCCTACAGGCCATCCTCTCCTGGATTCAGGGCTTGACAAATCACTGAATCTACTCGCCCGTGGCAAGTAGATTTCAGCCAGTCGCCCCGTTCACTGGCAGCGCGCGCATGCGCAATGCGGGTCTTGCGCATGCGCAGTGAGGGCTGGCGAGTAGGTTTCGCCACCGTTTGTGAAGCCCTGCTGGATTGTTAATCAGTTGTTTTTAAGTATGCCTTCACCTTTAGAGCCATCAATCTTGCCCCTACCTTAATTATGAGTACGCACTGATGGTTCTTCTGACGGCAACATGTCTCTTCGCAGTCTGTCTTCACCCGCTTGCCCCCCTTCTCTCTTGACCATCTGGCTCTAACGATGACCTTCACACCTTATCTTGTTCACGCAAACAGTCTTTCACAGAGATACAAACAGCAGAGTTTTATATTGAACAAAAGCAAACAGCATTGTAAATTGCCTTACTAAATCTTATAATCAAAACAGTTCACATTGAAGGCCTGGGCCTTCAATATTTCTAATCTCATTAACATAGACACAATACCAAAATCCTGTTTCTCGCTTACTAAACCTTAAAACAAAGTAATATATATTTAACTAACAGCTTAATTGGTAAAATGTTAAATGTGTTACATTGCATTACTACATTATTAAACCTAAAATACAAATATAAAAAGATATAAAACTCTTACTCCAACAGGTGCACTAAAGTCAGTGTTCTGGAAGAGGTAAAGACCACCAGTATTGAGACAATGATCATCCATCAGCAACTTTGCTGGACTAGTCACGTAGTTTGGATGCCAGACCATCGCCTCCCAAAACAGGTCCTGTTTTCTCAGCTGAAAGAAGGGTACCGTAACGCAGGAGGAAAATGGAATCGTTGTAAGGACTTGCTAAAGGCTAACTTAAAGAACTGCAACATTGACGTTAACACTTTGGAGACACTCTCCCAGGATCACTCAAAATGGAGACAAGTCTTACCCAATGGGCTCTCTGCATTTTGAATTTTCCCACCGACGTGCTGATGAGGAGAAGAGGCACAGGAGGAAGGGAAAACTGGCTTCTAGTCATGGTCAGCAGCTTCCTGCTGTACCTGGAAACGTCTGTCCTCACTATACTAGAACTTGTGGTTCAAGGATCAGCCTTAACGGCCATCTCAGGGTCCAAAACTCCCATGGATCATACTCGGCAATGAGTGATCACCCATCATCATCATCGGCCACTGTCAGAAGACAGGATATTGGGCTAGATGGACCTTTGCCTGACCCAGTATGGCTATTGTTATATTCTTATGCATGTTCCCACACACATAGCCAGCCCCCTGCCCTGAAGGACCCAGGCAATGGTGGCTAAGTCTTCTAGTAAGTAATAAGTAAAGGTCAGACTCTCAGCTTTTGTAAACTAATGGAGCTCCACTGAAGCCAATTTACCCCAGTGGAAGATCCAGTTTATACAGCAGATCATCAAACACTAGTGTGGCACTGCATATTTTTGTTTCAAACATACTGATGTTTGTTTAATTATTCAATTAATGTTAATATTTTAACAACATTTAATTGAAGATTGAAGTAAAAATATATTTAAATGGTTGTATGTTAATGACAAACTTCTCCTTGAAACCTTTAATAAAACGTCAGATTAGTAGGTTGCAAACATTTGAAGATATGTGACATTTTTTGCATGTGGCTCCAATGTTGCCAGATTTTAGGACTGATTCTGAAATCCTCACACACTCCAAACTCTTATTGACCTTTTTCTATTTGCTCTCAGTGACTTCCATGAGAATTTTGAGTGCATTAGCATGCAAGATAGAGTCCAATAAGAAGAACAGTATAATCTTTATCATTACTCTCCTAGAATCCCCTTGGCTGAAGGGGGTAAAGCTTGCATGTCATCAAAATAATCTTATAAGCCTATTAATAAAGAACAGCCTTGCGTTGCGTAAATTTGTATTGCACCATGGGCACAGCAAGAGTGTTTGTAGCCATGTTAAATAGCTCACAAGATTGTACTGTAATGAAATTAAAAACTATAACTAACTGTTACTAAAGGCCAAGAGCATGCATATTTTGGTCCTTAACTAGTCTTTGCTTTGTTTCCCTTGAGTCAATATCAAAGGTGACATGAAACCAAAATGGCAATAGGAGAGCCATCCTACATATTCTTATGAAATGCACTTATATGATATGACAACTTGCCTTTATTTTCCCTTTGATGCTATTAAACTTGGATTTTGAAAAGTGCATTCCAGTATTTTCTGAAAGAAGAGATGACATTGCACAGCAAAGACACGGCACAGTGGTAATCAAAAGACACCGGAATGTGAGTCTGTGGGCTCAGACACTGGCTGGAGATCACTCAGTCTAGCCACAAATCTGAAAATGTTCTGCTCCATGGAAATGCTGGAAAAATCTCGCCTAATGTCTTGGCTTGTACTAACAGAAAAGAAAAACTTAAATCCATGGAAGACAGCTGTGATCAGTAATTCAGGATTCCGGGCATTTCCCAGAGCTGTAAAATTTTCATTGTAGTGATCTGAATCCTTTTAATTAAGTCTCTCTCTCCACAACAACCTCAATGTTAAAACAAATAAGTACTAACATTTCTCATGCTTCTCTTATCAGAAATGATTCATTTTAATAGCAAGGGCCTGGTTCAGGAAAGCACTTATAACATGAGTTGAAGACTATTATTTTCAGGGCAACACCTGAACATGTTAAACTTTAGGCTTGTGCTGAAGTCTCATTGACTTCAGTCAGGGCCTATTCTAGGTAGAGTGGAGCAGGTCTTGAGCAAAGTTGAAGTAGACCCCCGTGGTCAACCAGTGTTCTCTACTCTGCTCTGCTCTATGAGGAACCTAGGTTCCATGTCTGGTTTCTAGCTTCTCCGACTGACAGAAATCTTAGCCTTTGAGGAAAGCAATGAACATTGTATGGCAGAGAATCTTGTGTTAGATTTGCAAAATAACCCCCATCCATTTCTTCTCAGCTGAGAATGATGTTGTGATGCAGGCCATTAAGGAAGAGAAGGATGTTGAATTTCAGGCCTTAAGGATGGGAATGTCTCCATTGTGCACTGAGGACAAAAAAGAAAGATCTCCATTGAATAACAAAATAATTAAGTAAATAAATACATTATTAAAGCATGATTTTGTGATGAGAAGCATTTGATTTGGCTTTAAATTTAACTAATATTCCTTACTTCCCAAGGAGAAATGAATTTTTCAAAAACTGGACAGATATACTAGGCTAAATCATGAAGACCTTATTCAGTGTTTCTTTGCTAAAAATTCCCAATTAAATCAGAAAAAGTTTTACCTGAGTATAGACCAAATACAAACAGAAGGAATTCAGAGTCAGTCCTGTTGTTTTTTATCTGTAACCACTATACTCTTGTTCCACTCTTTTTTATATTATTTAAAGGAAAATGGGAATTTTGTGTGTGAAAGGAATAAAGATCAGATCTATGTATAATATACTGATTTGGCAGCATTTATTCACCTTGTCATGGGACTTGACAATGATTGTCAAACCCAGCAAGACTGATTCATTTCTATCTAGAAACAACCTTTAGGAAATATAAAAGAGGACTGGAAAAGGGCAAAAATAGTGCCCATCTGTAAAAAGGGAAATAAAGCCAACCCAGGGTATTACAGACCAGTCAGCTTAACTTCAGTTCTTGGAAAGATAATGAAGCAAATAATTAAGCAATCAGATTCCAAACCCCTAGAAGATAATAAAGTGATAACAGTCAGCATGGATTTTTTTAAGAACAAATCATGTCAAACTAACCTAATAGCTTTCTTTGACATGGTAACAAGCCTTGTGGATAGAGGGAAGCACTAGATGTAGTATATCCTGACTTTAGTAAGGCTTTTGATACTGTCTTGCATGACAGTTTCATAAACAAACTAGGGAAATGCAACTTATATGGAGCTACTATGAAGTGGGTGCAAAACTGGCTGGAAAACAAGTTCCAGAGGGTATACGTCTACACTACAGCGTTATTTTGAAATATCTAATTTCAAAATAGCTATTTCGAAATAAAATATTTTGAAATAATGCATCTACACACAAAATGCCTTTTGAAATAGTATTTGGCTATTTCGAAATAGCGCGTCCACACTGAGTGGACGCTGAATCTCATTTAAGGCCAGCCGGAACCAGGTCTGGCAGGACATCAGGTCAGGAGTTACTTTGTGTGGCTGCTGCCTGAGACGATCTGAGGCCTGTGCTTAAAGGGACCCCCCTGGATAGGCAGTTCTCAGCTTTCCCTGCTTGCTTGCCTACCTCGATGAGGGACACCAAAGCATTTTATCTTTGCGTGCTCTGGTTGCCCTCACTCGGGACACCACAGCACTCTGCAACATGGAGTCAGAGCTGCCCCTGGACACACTGGTGCTTCTCGTGGACAAGTTGCTGCGAGCCTGGCTTCACTTTCTGCAGGCTGCCATCCGGGAGGTCCATTGGTGGTCAGTATCCAGGAGGCCCTGTGCGAGAGCTTCCACCCTGAGGAGCACTAAGAGCCTCCCTGGTCTGCTCCACTGTGGGCTTGTGCCTCATTCCTCCCTTACGTCCTTCCACTTACCCTTCCCTAACCCCCCTTCCTGATGTAAAATAAAATACACGTATTTTCATGAACACAAACTCTCTTTATTTAACAAAACTGGGTGGGGAAGGGAATGAAACTCTGGTGAGACTGGGGAAAGGAGGTGGGAGAGGGAAGAAGAGAGGGTGGGAGAGGGGAAGGGGAAACCTGGGAGGAGGAGCTGGAAGGGGGAAGCAAAGGGACGAAGGGGGAGGGGAAGCTCAGGGCTCAGGGTTGGGGATCTCGCCGGACCAACTTGATTTTCATGCAAACCTGCTCCTGGGTTCGCATGTGGCCTTCGGTGGCCAGGCTGGCAGCTATCCTGCCATAGACGGCCGCATTCCTCTGTCTAGTGTGGAGATCATGGGTTTTGGGGGCATCCCCCCAAACCTGAATAAGGTCCATGATCTCCTCCCTGGACCAGGAAGGCACCTGCCTTCTCTGGGCCCTGGCAGGCTCCTGGGAGCTGGCAGACTGCTCCTGGGGAGCAGTGGAGGGCTGGCTGCCAGTGGCTTGCTGGCTAATGTGTTGGGGCCACTGGGTCAGGGGCAGTGACTGCTGGCTCTGGGCTGGCAGGCTTGGAGCTGGCACAGGCACTGTGGCCAGAGTCTACCCCTTTAAGGGCTCCGGGAGGGGGGAGAGAGAGGAGTGTTCTTGGTTGAGGCCAGAGTGGCCACCACGGCACCCTGGGAAGGGCTGGAGGCCCCCTATTTTGAAATAAGTGTCTGCACAGCACTTATTTCGATATAGCAATTTCGAAATTGGCGTTATTTCTCATGGAATGAGGTTTACCAATTTCAAAATAAGCACTCTGCTATTTCGATTTAATTTTCAAATAGCGGTTGGCTTGTGTAGATGCAGGAAAGTTATTTCAAAATAACTTTGATGTGTAGACATACCCAAAGAGTACTTAGTTAAGCTGCTAGGCCATATGGAGTGGGGTCCAGCCGGGATCAGTTCTGGGCCCAGTTCTGTTCACTATCTTCATCCATTATTTAGATTATAGAATAGAGAATACATCTACCGGGTATGCTGATGATACAACCTGGTAGGTGTTGCAAGTGGTTTGAAGGATAGGATTAAAATTCAAAATGAACTGGAAAAACTGGAGAAATGGACTGAAGTAAATAGGATGAAATTCAAAGAGTACAAATGCAAAGTTACCTACTTTGGAAGGAACAATCAGCTGCACACATGCAAAATGGAAAATGACTGCCTGGGAAGAAGTACTGCCGAAAGGAATCTGAGAGTCATACTGGATCACAATCTAAATATCAATAGTGTAATACAGTTGCAAAAAGAGCAAACATCATTCTAGGTTGTTTTAGCAGGAGTGTTGTAGCAAGACAGAAGAGGTAAGTCTTCTGCTCTTCTCAATGCTGACTAAGCCTTAGCTGAAGTATGTGTCCCATTCTAAGTGCCACATTTCATGAAAGATATAGACAAGTTGGAGGAAGTCCAAAGAAGAGTAATAAAACTTATTAAAGGTTTAGAAAACATGACCTATGAGGGAAGATTGAAAAAACTGGATTTGTTTGCTCTGGAGCAGAGAAGACTGAGAAGGGACAAACTAACTGTTTTCAAGTACATACAATGTTATTACAAGTAGAACCAAGAAAAAATGTTCTACTTAACATCTGAGGATATGACAAGAACCAAGGGGCTTAAATAGCATCAAGGGCATTTTAGGTTGGATATTAGGAAAATCTTCCTTTCAGGGTAGGTAAGCACGGGAATAAATTGCCCAGAGAGGTTGTGAAATTTCCATCACTGGAGATTTTTAAAAGCAGGTTAGACAAACACCTGACAGAGATGGACTAGATGTTGTTTGGTCCTGGCATGAGCATAGGGGATTAGATTAGATGACATCTCAAGGTCCCTTCCATTTCTACAATTCTATTATACTATGTATTGGAAAGAGTATTGCAGCCTTTTTGTCAGAGACATGTCCCTCAGAACAATGAAAGGTATGCCATACCCTATGTGCTGTAATGGATTCCATACTGAGACTGGCCCCAGGGCACATATGCTGGCACAAGGGGCGCTCCATACTTCCCTCTTTCACCATGGTGCACTCTGTGCAAAAGCAGGTTATGGTGGCGGTCTTTGTGCTTGGGGGAGCACAGGGTCTTCTACTTTTGTCTGTCCCCAGAAGAGCCACCAATGGTGTGGGAGGGGCATGGGCAGATGCCCCTGGGCCTGTCAATTTAAAAGGGCCATGAATCCCAGCCACTGCCGGTGCTAGTGCATTTACCACTAGAGACCCAAGTGGCACAATCCAGGTGGCCCTGAAAAGCTGGGTGGGGGGAGGCTAGTCCTAGCTGTGTCCCTTCTTTCCGAGGCCCCATCCCTTCTGGGGGCATGGAACCAGGCCCCTCCCATCTGGGGGCCCAACAAGGGGCCCAACAAGTTTCTCCTCAGCCCGGGCTTCCAGGGACACATATGGAACCAAAGAAGGTGGTGGGGGGGGGGGGGCTGTGTAGGCAGAGGCAGGTCGATGGTCTCACACTCTGTGAACACCAAGCCACAGAGCTGCAACCAGAGTACTTGAGTACTAGGGATTGTAACTAACAGATTGTTCCCAAATGTAGTGCTGAATCTTGCTCCTAAATGCAGTATTGAATCTAAAATGTATTGCCCAGCTTTAGAAATGCCTTCCTTATTAGTTGTAAACCTGCAATGGGAAAACAGAGATAATCAGACAGAGGTGGTAGAGATCATCATTATTCTAAAAGAATGCTTGGAATTACAATGCTCTCTAGACATTGTTTTGTCTCATGCACAGAATTTCATATATTCGCTTGAAGATGGGTTTAAACATTTTGGAACAAAACCCCAATTCCACTAAAAGGATATCAGATGTGCAACTAAATACATGTTGAAACATATGAAATAAAAATAAGAAACAGCTACTCCTTCTCTTATCCAACATTTTCAGTGGTGAATGTCCCTTTTGTCTTCTAGAACATTTGGTACTGTGACAGAGAACCATAAATATTAAGTGTAAGGAAATCCAGCTAAAGTGCTCACTTTCATCCATAGGAGGCAGTGATGGAGAAGCCTCTCCAGAATAAATGACACAGGGGACCTAGTGAGTTTGCCCAGAAATAAATTAGGCACTTTAGAAAAACAAAGTTAAATTTGGAACGCTAGCGGGTATAACAGCTGTGTCAATGGGCTCAGAGCACAGCACTTCTGCATTAAGTTAAAATGGTTACATGTTCTTGTGCTTAGGCATATTAAAACACCATGATCTCAAGCTGTGCTTTTCAGCTGGAAGCAGGGAAGAATTGAGGGACAGGCCATGTGTGTCCATGGGAGACCTAAGCTGCAGGAAATTTTTGTTTTCTTAAAAAAAAGATCCTGCTAAGTCCCGCTTAGAATAAACCTGAAGAGAGAGCCACAAATATGACCCACCTGCAGTACTTTGTATTTAATATGTGTCTGTTTGAAATTACTGTTTGGAACACTAGAACAGAAGGAAGTGTTATTTATTCTAGCACAGTAGTTATAGGATCACACACTAACCCATGCGAACCATAGAGGAAATACTCCTTCCAAAGTCTCTCATGCTACAGTAAAGCTTCAGATCTAGCTTGGAATCTTTTGAGTCTCCCTACAGCAGCCTAATTCATTTCCATCTGATCCTGCCACATTCTGTGTCTTGTGAGGAGAAAATAAAGGGGCATGAAATGGAATAGGGCAATAGTTCATCATAACCATATCCATCTAAAGATGCACTGGATTAGCTGTATCTACTGTAGTTATAGTTGTACTGCCTGTCAGGATAGCATCACTGGTTAAGACCCCAACCCTCTGGCTGAAATACTGATGTCCTCAAATCATGGTTTAAAGACTTCAAGTTACTGAGAATTCATCAGTTTACACCTGAAATTGACCCATGCCCCATTCTGCAGAGGAAGGTGAATCCCCCCCTCCCAGAGTCTCTGCCAACCTGACTCAGGGGAAAATTTCTTCTTCTAAATTCCAAATATGGGGATTAGTTAGAGGCTGAGCATGTGGGCTAAGATCCTGAGCATATGGGCTGAGAATGTGCATATCTGAATTGAAAGTGGTTGCCTCCCAGAAGTGTAACTCCTTTTAAGTAGTCTCAGAGGGATAGCCTCTGAATTAGTGAGTCTGTAACTTTAAAAACGAGTGGTCTTGTAGCATCTTAAGCTATGTCTACACTGCACTTCTCTTGTGCAAAAGCCTATGCAAATGAAGCGTGGATTAGCATATTGCCACACTTCATTTGCATAATTAATTAGAGCTGTGTAGATGGCTCCTTTTTGTGCAGCCCCCCCCCTTGTGCAACAGCTGTTCTTCCTGAAAAAATGAGGAAGAACAGCTCTTGCGCAAGAGGGGGTTTTTGCACTAAAAGGAGCTGTCTACACAGCTCCTTTTTGCACAAAAATGGCCCCTAATTAATTATGCAAATGAAGTGCAGCAGCATGCCACACTTCATTTGCATAGGCTTTTCGGCAAGAGAGGTGCAGTGTAGATGTAGCCTTAGAGACTAACAAAAATATATAGAATCATGAGCTTCATAATATGTGTGGGTTTTGCCCAGGAAAGCTCATGATTCTATATGTTTTTGTTAGTTTTTAAGGTGCCACAGGACCACTTGTTCCTTTTCAGTATTTAAATATAATTAATAATAAATCTAATAAACAATGAATAATATTAAATAATAAATATAATAATAAATATAATAATGTAAAAAAGATGGATAGGATCCAAACCACTGGCACTAGAACTTCTAATGTGAACACTGATGAAAAGTCTAAGGCTACATCTACACTGCCCTGCAGTTTGGACTATGGGGGCAAGAATAGCTACGTGCATCAAAGGGTTGCACTAGCAATCCCCATGTGGATATTGTGTGAATTGTCTAAGAGGTTCCTAGTTCACATTAATGAAGGTACCTTTTAATTGTTGCCTGCAGTCTCCACCCGGGAGAGTCACAGTTCAGGGCTTTGGTGCACTCTGCTGGTCATATATCTATAGTCTGAACTCACGGTAGTGTAGACAAAAACCAAATGTAAGTTGTGCTTATGTAAAGCACGGGGTTTAAAGAAGTCAGAGATAGATCCATTTCCCCCATTCAATGATCTGAACAAACTGGAGAAATGGTCTGAGGTAAAGAGGATGAAGTTTAATAAGGACAAATGCAAAGTATTCCACTTAGGAAGGAACAATCCGTTCCACACATACAGAATGGGAAGTGGCTGTCTAGGAAGGAGTACTGCAGAAAAGGAGCTAGGGGTCATAGTGGACCACAAGCTAAATATGAGTCAATAGTGTGACGCTGTTGCAAAAAAAGCAGACATGATTCTGGTATGCATTAACAGGAGTGTTGTGAGCAAGACATGAAAAGTCATTCTTCTACTCTACTCTGTGCTGATTAGGCCTCAATTGGAGTATTTTGTCTGGTTCTGGGCACCATATTTCAAGAAAGATGTGGAGAAATTGGAGAAGATCCAGAGAAGAGCAAGAAGAATGATTAAAGGTCTAGAGAACATGACCTATGAAGGAAGACTGAAAGAATTGGGCTTGTTAGGTTTGGAAAAGAGAAGAGTGAGAGGGGACATGATAGTGGTTTTCAGATATCTAAAAGGGTATCATGAGGAGGAAGAAAAATTGTTCTCCTTGGCCTCTGAGGATAGGACAAGAAGCAATGAGCTTAAACTGCAGCAAGGGAGGTTTAGGTTGGACATTAGGAAAAACTTCCTAACTGTCTGGGTGGTTAAACACTGGAATAAGTTGCCTAGGGAGGTTGTGGAATCTCCATCTTTAGAGATATTTAAGAGCGGGTTAGGTACACATCTATCAGGGATGGTCTAGATGGTACTGGGTCCTGCCTTGAGGGCAGGGGACTGGACTCGATGACCTCTCAAGGTCCCTTCCACTTCTAGTGTTCTATGATTCTATAGTGTAATGGTGTAATTATTAAAACTATTTATTTAATTTTTAAATAAGATAGTTTGCATGTTAAAATAATAACAAAAACAATTCTGGGTGAAATCCTAAACCCACTGAAGTTAACAGCAATGTTCCTATTGGCTTTAATGGGACCAGGACTTCAGCATCTATGTTCAGAGTGGTACTGCTCTGTACCACCACTATCTTTAAAGGCCTATTAACACTATTATGCCTTCCCGTTTTGAAGACCCACATAGTCTCTTTACTGTTATGATTTAACTTTTGTATTACAGTCATGCCTATAGACCACAATCAAGTCAGATCCCCTTGTGCTAGCACTGTGCTATAGGTACATGTAATAAATGACAACCTCAGTTCCAAAGAGCTTACCTTTTAAAAGACAAGATGTAACAGGTGGATGAAACAGGGGAGCTGGGGTGTAGTCAGATCACAATATTTATGATATTTTTTCAAACATAGCTTTTCCACAATAATTGATTACATGTGCAGGGGGGAAAGTGGTGCACATTAATTTAATGGTGGGGACTTGTTTTTGCTGGCGTGAGTTGAAATGGTAGACTTTCAGCCCAAACAATTTGGGAGACATGAGACTACAAAGACTGGGTGGTGAAAAGACTCAAATCTGCTTTGATTGGGAGGAAGAAGGAGAGAGGGATCTCATGGATGACTGAACATAAAGTTTGACCCTCAACTGGAGCAAATCGGGGAAGTGCCAATAAAAATCAGTGGAACTATGCTGGTTTACATCAGCTGATGTTCTGGTCCTCAGACTTTCCATGGTGTGTTTGAATTAAGCCAAGCAGTGAACCCATTAAAATTTTTGTTGTCTCTAATTATTTGGCATGTTGAAAGGGGATGACTTCTATTCTTTGTGCCTGTTAAGGACTATGATGCCAAAAAAAACCACATTGATTTTGTGCCACAATTTTAAGAGGCTGACTTGTGTCAGTGATGATGGGGTTTTTTCCCTTGCCATTTTACATTGCTTCACAGTTGTAGTTTTATTGTGAGTGGTCTATTCTAACATACTGTTAATGCGTCTACTTCTGCTGTTGTTCCTTGGGAAACATATGTAAGTTACTAGTGAAAAGGGTATGTTGGTAAGTTGCTCCTCCCAATCTAACCTTGATGGGTTGTAAATAAATTACCTAATTCCTACATACATAACCTAAGCACAGGGGGGAAAACTAAACCAACTAGTGCCCTGGGGTGAAAAATTATAGACCTGACTAGTCCATAAATCAAATGAAAAGACTCAATGAGAGGAGGAATTCATGAACAGCAAGCATGGCTATTTCCTAGCACTGTAAGAACCATCTTGGAAACATGCCACCTGCTAGAATCTGTAACCAAATCCACCTGAACTAGTGGTTTCTGCTTTAAATGATGTGTAACATTTCCCATCTACTGCATTGGAAGCTGGATAAGAGAAATCAAAGAAAAAGGCTTAGCTACAGGAAAATAAAAGGAAAGTAGCATTTTCAGACATTTCCTTTGCAGTGCATCAACTTTTGGCTTTCTTCTTGCATCCTTTCCTTTATATTATACTCCTGGGGGCCAGAGTTACCCATTAGTTTTTCCTGTCCCTTTTATCTGGAATTCAATCGCAACATTTCTTGAAGACAATCAGATGTTTCTCCCCATAGAAATATTTCTTTAAAAGAGAAATGGATACCCACTGCAGCCCAGGGAAGTACTCCCCTTCTCCTAGACTTGGGAAAATTTGAGATCTAACTGTGGATGCAAATTTTACTACTAGGACTAATTTATTTAATAGCCCTGAAATGAATCTCTGAATCTGAACATGGTGGAACTCCAGAAATGTTCCAGGGGCAAGATCTTGGGGCACCTGTATATCCACCTAAAAACAAGGTAAAAATATCTAAGTTATAGGTATTGATAATATGGACTAACATTTGCCAGTGGTTTGTGCCATTATTCACTAATCATAATGGTTCTCACACATAACTGGCGCCCATTGCTGATTTTAAAATACAGTGTTCTTGGTAATCACAGAGTGTCAGCTTCAGTATTTGTTTAACCTCTTCAACTTGTGTCACAGATTGTATTTAGGGCTCCTCATTCTAGGGATGTGAAGGACTAGTTGATTAGTCAACTATCCGATAAGCTAATGCTTATTGGATGGTTGACAGGATAGTCGACTAGTCTCTTCCTCTCTCTTGCTGCCTCTATCAGATATACTTCAAAGGCAGAGGCGCCCTATTGACTAATCAAATAGTCAGTGCAAAAATGCATCAACTACTCGATTAGTCAATTACCTGATACTTCACATCTTTACTTCACTCCCATGGGTAAGGGCGGGTACCTCTCTTGTCCCTATTTCCCTCTTTTGCTGTAAGTGTTGCTATCACCCAATTTGCAGTGCCAGGATCCGTCTCTCAGCTTTAAGTCCCAGAGAAGCAGCTCCTCTCCTTCAAGGCCTGATCATAGTCTAAGACTTTAAAAAAAATGAGGCAAGCAAAATAATCTGGCAGCCCACAAAACAGTGCAGGCTCATTTCACTGTTCCTTACCAGGTATCTGATAAATACTGTCTGTGAAGGAATCTGAGTTCTTAACCCCATGAAGTATCTGAGAGGCCTACGCTCAGTATTTTGGTCCCCTAATTACATTAGAAGCAAATCAAAGCAAAATAAAGATAGACCCTCTACAGCAGAAACTCTTTAGAAGCTTTCTGAGTAAGCAACCCCTGCTCAGTGGACCTAGGGAAACTTAGCTCTGTTCCCCTCCAAGGGTTGCCCTTTGTTGTGCTTGGAACCTCCCTTTTAAGGAGCCACCTCTCCCCAGGTACAACAGGCCTCGTGGGAATACTGGGTCAGGGCTATCTGAGCCCAGAGGAACTCTTTTAACCCCTTCCTGAGTAGTATGGGAACAGCTACCATCACATTCTTCCCTTTTATTAGTTTACTGTCTGAACTGGGCTAAATGCCAGCATTGCTGGATATCAGTGTTCCAGTGAACTGTATGCAGAAAATATAACATGCTCTGTGTATCAAGATCAGTGGAAATGGAGTCTGAGGACACCAGAAAAACAGGGGAATGTGAGGACTGGTGCTGGAAGCAACCTAGCCACATGGCCAGAGCAGTGCACAAGGTGTCATGTGTTCAACACAGACTGCCTTCAGCATCACACTTTGCTAATGAAACACCTTGAATAGGATAGAGGCAAGGGAGAACGAAGGTAATTAGGGATACTTAGATACTTCTTCTGTGCATTTCAGGAATGATAAAGAAAAAGACTGTCCCCTAGGTACAAAGGGGTAACTTCTTTTGGGGGAAATAGCATGTGTCTCCCAGGGAAATCAGGAAATAAAACCAGTGCCATTTCGACTTAGGCATTGATCAGTTGGCACTTAGTGTCAATTAAAGGCCAATAATACAAATTCTTTTTCAGTGGGGTAATTGTATAGAAGCCAAAATAAGAACAGATGTGAATAAAAGGTTTGCATCATTAGACCTCAAAAGTTAATTACAAGTTGAACCTCTCTGGTCTGGCATCCTCAGGACTTGACTGGTGCTGAACCAGAGAATTTGCCGAACCAAGGGAGATCAATATTGTCTAGCAGCATTACCAACACTTCCATTACTTACTGGGTTCTTAGAAGACATTTAGGGGTAAATTAGAGCTAAATAACAGGGTGGGTGGCTGTAAACAAACTTTATGGGACCATGGGAAACTTGGCCACACCCATGAAAAGTGGACATCTGGCTAATTAAAATCATGCTGGACCATGGATGTTGGTGAACCAGAGAGGTTTAACCTGTACTACTTTGCTTTGGGCAGCAAATTACAAAGACTCTGATCAAGATTCCGAAAGGTAGTTAGGCACCTAGCTCACATTGATTTAAATGGATTCCCAAAGGTAGCTGCAGGCATGTAAAAATACCTTTGAGCATCTGGGCCACCATGCCCACCCTCATTTACCACCGGCCTGCTCTAATCCTAGTTCAGGATACTTCATTTTGTAGATGTTTTTGTGCTGAGGTCAGGCTGTGCATTGAAAAAAATAATTAGATAACAATATGGGGAAAATTGGGAAGAAAATTCATTTGCAAATCTACCAGAAGAGGAAAGGAATCACAGTCAGTAAACTATCTTTTATGTTTATACAGTGGCATTTTGTCAGGCCTCTCTTGGCATTTTAGAGAAAAAAAACCCATCTGCCTGTAAATATTTATGGTCAGTCGAAGGCTGAAGTGGCATTTAGACTGAACCAAAGACCTATAATATATAGCCTGATTTGTTATTTCAGTGCTCAGCTCTTATCAGCTGCCTGTAGACAGTGACATGGTATAAAGCAACATGAATTGATATAAATTAATTTCCAGTAAAAAAATTAAATCAGAGCAAACCTCAAAATACTGAAGATTGGCTTCATCACTGCAAAATGCCAAATGCTGAATCCAAACCTGAACTATTGTTTCTTTAGTATCAATTTGCTGTGCTTTGCAGACATGTTCCCCAACCATAATTTATATAATTAAGTACTGTGTATTGTACAAAAACAACACACAGCATTGTACTATGTAATTGGGGCCGGATATCACTTTCCCCTGTAATTTCACTATAATTTCAGGGTTTTTTTTATTTGTTTCTTAGAAGAATGAAATTGATTGGGACTCAGATGAGGGTACAGGCTCTTCAAAGATCTCAAAGCCATTACCCAAATCATTTCTTTATGGAGGGAGCAGTTTTGGTCTCATTGTGGGGTAGGCTGGAGTGAATTGTAGCCCCAGGCTCAAGCCTATGACCTCTTTGCAAAGCCTGAGTTAACAGATTTTGCTCAGTAGTTCTCTGCAGGAGTTGATGAGGGAACTCCCTTTTGAGCCTTTCATGATTATTACAACAGCCCTGAAACTGCAGTTGCCTCTGTTTGTTTCCCTAGGCAAGAGGCTTAACCAATGGGTTTATGAACCGCACTTGTTCCACCCTTGCTTGTCCAGTATTTTCTGCTCCAGCTCTTTTCTATGTTGTCATCGAGATAAAGCCATTAAGGCTACGCCTCTACTTACCAGAGGATTGATGCTCTGGCAATCGATCTTCTGGGATTTGATTTAGCAGGCCTAGTAAAGACCCACTAAATTGAATGCTGAAGGTGCCCCCGTCAGCACTGGTACTCCTCACTTTTGCTATTTATTTACATAGCTGGAGTTGTGTAGCTTAGTCAGTCTTCCGATTGTAGTGTAGATGTGGCCTCAGAATCACTGCTCTGTAACTCAGAGAGAGTGTAGAGTCCCATTGTGCAGTGTGCCTCATTGTACAGCTGAACCATGCAGCTCTCCTGTGTTTGTGACTATACACCCTGGAGGACAAGTGTAAAAGAGTATGTTCATAAGAACTAGCCCTCACGGGAAAGGTAAACAGTTGGCTAATTCCAATACAGCTGAGGGACACAGAGTATCTGTTAAGATCAGGGCCATGTGGAGCCCAGGGCAAGTCACCTGTATGACCCTTCCCCAAACATTTTTATACAGGTGAAATCAGGTTACATGAACTTCAAAGGCAGCTGCTGGCTGCAGATTAAATATTGATAATGCCCAGCTGTATAATTATAATGTTGTTATATTGTAGCTCTTCTTATCATTATAATGAAGTTCATATAATGAAAAAAAACCTCACTGACCATGATCTGTGTCACTCCGCTTACATTCTGAAATCCATCTTCCTGAATTTCCTTTCATCAAATGCTGCTATCAGATCATGCTAATCCAGGTTTGATGTTACTTCCTTCTCAAGTCCACCCGGCCACTCTTGAGACACAGTTGGCTGTAGGCAGTGTTCCCTGTAAGCTGTGTGTTTGTGCGGCCGCTCATGAGAAATTCAAATGCGGCCGCGCTGATTAGCAGAGTGCCCACAGCTAGGTGTTGTGTTTCTATTCGTGTATATTCACATATGCCGCACATTTGGATCACCAGTGCTACTCTGCATCCCCAAGAGTCAGATTTCCAAGAAATCACAGTAACCATTCAGATTTTTAGAGCACTTAGAAAAGTTGAGTTTAAAGCTCATAAAATGGTCTGCACGAGTGGCAAAGTGTAGGGTATGTGTAGCTACACATGCTGTGTCCACATTGCAGTGTGTCTGTGCAAGGCTTGGGCAGGAGGAGGAAGAGGGTAAAGGCTCTGAGACCTCCCCATAGCTGGAGCCTTTCACTGTGTTGAGGAAAAAAGGCTCTGGCAGGGTGGGTAGGCAGTGGGGAAAAAGAGCCAGCAGTGGGGAGACTTTCCATGCTGCTGGAGCCTTTCCTTGCTACTTCTCCCATGCCACAGCCTTCCCCCACTGATGGAAACTTTGTCAAGGGAAAGGCTCCAGCAGTGGGGAAAGTATCGGGCAACTCTCTGACATTGGAACCTTTGCCCATCTCAAAGGCAGGCAGCAGAATGCTATACTTCTACAAATAGCAGTGTAGACATGGGAGCCACAAGGGTTGGGCACACAGAGGGCCATGTAGAGCAGGGGTCCACTCCAAGAATTTTCAGGGGCTGGCTCTGGGCCTCCAGAAGGGGCAGAGACCCAGGCGGGAGCAGCATAGCTGGTGGCTAGACAGAGATTGTGTATGTGTGTGTGAGAGAGACAGACTCTCTGTGTGTATGTCTGTGATACTGAGACAGTGACACAGATTGTGTGTGTGGCACAGAGGTGGGAAGAGTGTGTGGGGAAACAGTGTGTGTGTGTGTGTGCGTGTGTGTGAGTGTACAGTGGCTGTGTGTGTGAGGCAGAGACACAGTGTGGCACAGAAATTGTGTGTCAAGGGGGCACAGAGACTGGGCAAGTAACACACTGGGTGTGGGTGTGACAGAGTGTGTGTGTGTGTGTGTGTGTGTGAGAGAGAGAGAGAGAGAGAAAGAGTTGTCTGCTGGAGAAATCTTAGGAACAGTGCACTGCCTCTTTGAGAAGCAGTCGTCTTGGTCACCGTTCATATCTCACAGGAGCAGCTCTCCTGTGTCCCTTTCCCTCACCCCTGCTCTGCAGAGATGGGGTACAGAGACGGGGGACACTCTGACATCAGCACTTCCCTCTTGTTGCCCCCCACCACACAGCTAGCCAAAGGGTCCTGGGAGCAGCTCGACTGAAGCATGCAGCAAGGAGGGGGAGGGGCAGCTATAAGTATGCACACTCTGCTAATCATCTGGACGGGCCGGATAGAAATGTTAGGTGGGCCGGATCCAGGCTGTATTTTGCCCACCCCGGTATAGAGGGTACGTACCCAAGTACATAACCATGTGGTTCAGGTATGTCTTTACCTGCCTAAGTAGTACTTCACTGTCTCACTGATATTTATCTGCGTGCTTGGAGAGTGCACCTTTTGTATACTCTACACAAAACCAAAAGGAGTTTGCAGTGTAGATGTACCTTTAGGGACATAGCACAGACTTGTACCCAGAGTTTTAATTCTATTTCCATCCATGTCTCAGCTTATTCCTTTTCTCTCTTTCCTTCAGCAGACAATTATCCCCCAAAGGAAGTGAATAAGTGACTGGGTTTGGTGAGGGTTAAGTCACAAATGCCCCTGGCTGTGTATTTGTTGGGGCAGTTTTCTTCAGTGCTGATTCTGTTCCAGCAGCAGTTATATCCTCACCTAACTCCCACCCACATGCCCTTTCCCACCCTTGCAGTGTTCAATTTTAGTACCAAAATATCCCTGGCAAAGTGTCAGATTGCCCACATTGCTGCTTTTTAATGAATCAGTCTCTGAAACATAAAATCATCAGTGTGGTTTTAGGTCTGGCTCGGAGCATCTTGTAAAATGCTAGGTAAGAGATGCCAATGTAATATGAAGTCGTCCATGTCTGTCACATTTTACTAGGCACACAGGACTATTTTCCTTTTATTTTTTAACAGCAGCTGCTCTGCTTCACTGGTGAATGGGTTACAGATCCCCCTCTCTGCTGAATTGCAGAGGATATGAGTTGTTACAGCACCAGCTACTGAGCTTTAGTTCAAGCTGTAGATACTCATGTGTTTTAGCTGTGGAGGTGCCTGGTTCAGTCCCTGAGAAGTGGCCATCACACTACTTTTGGCTTCTTGTCCCATTATGAGGCTCTCAGATGAAGATGAAAGGAGATAGAGCTTCAGTGCCTGAATACAAGTAGTAAATTTCCCCCAGTGGTGCACCAGGGTTATGGGTGGAAAGGATCAGTCAAGAGGGCCCAGGGAGGCAGTCAGCTTCCACAGGCCCTTTGATTTCAAAGGGCCCTGGGACAACTGCCCCTCCATTAGCAGGCTGAGAAGGCCTTGTCCCATCTACTCAGGCAGCCCATGCAGCCCACTATGAATATGGTCTGTTAACTGACAGACTGGTGTATCCCATTGGCTTCAACTGTACCTGTATTAGGATCCAATCTTGGGAGGCACTGAGCGCTTCCTGTGAGAGTGGGAGCTTCCTTCAGCTTCCACTGTCTATATCATGGTGGAGTGCAAGGGGCACAGAACTTGACAGGAACAGGATCCTAGTTTATATCCTGCATTCAGGGATGCTTACTGGATTTAGGGGCTGCTTTAGGTGAATCTTGCCACTTTGCAGAGAGCCAGAACCTGGCTGATACACTACCTAAAGCCTACTGAAGCCATATTTCAGGTCCTGTGCTTGCCCTCTGCCCCAGCCTGAAGTTCATATTTCCAGAACACCAGAAATATAAGTTTATTTCATCCCTCAAATGCACTCAATGGAATCTTGCCCCAGCTGGTGGAATTCCTAGCATGGGTCTATAATGACTATTAGAAACATTTTCTGAGGCTTCACAACAGGGTAGTACAGTAGATTCCTGTTTATTATAAGCTGATAAAACATCAACTTCCATTTAATTAATACAGGGTAATGACCGCAAAAGTAATTACTTGGGATTTATTGAGGTATTAATTCTACTGTACCCGCCAAATTCTGAGGTCCTCACTCAAACAATTACGGACAAAACTATGAAAATGCTGGGGCTACTTTAAGGGAACCATCCTGTGAACGCTAAATTAGAGGCCCACACCTGCTCACATCAAAATTAATGGCAGAATGCCCACGATCTTCAGTGTGAACAGGATCATATGTACATCATTAAGTGCACTGAAGAAAGAAATTAAGCTCATATATTGTCCATAATGGCTTCAGCCTATTTCACAGGCTGCTGAATGACCCAGATGCAAGAGAGACAACAGGATTTTCTTTAATGCTATGATGCAGATAGGAAATAAGGAACATAAACAGGGTAGAGTAGAACTGGAAGCGTATTCTCTGGAGGAAAGATGAATGTGGGCAGGGGTAGGTGAATAGGAGTGGGCACAGCAGGGGTATGTCTAGACTGCATCCCTCTGTTGGCAGAGGGATGCAGATTAGGCAGGTCGACATTGCAAATGAGTCAGGGATTTAAATATCCCATGCCTAATTTGCATAAAAATGGCTGCTGTGTTTTGCCGACTCAGCACTTTGTCGGCAAGAAGTGGCAGTCTAGAGGGAGATCTGTCAAGAAAGAAAGCCTTTTTTGACAGATCCTGTAAACCTCCTTGCAGGAGGCATAAGGGATCTGTCGAAAAAGGCTTTCTTTCTCAACAGATCCCCCTCAAGACAGCGGCCATTTTTATGCAAATTAGGCATGGGATATTTAAATCCCTGCCTCATTTGCAATGTCGACCTGCCTAATCTGCATCCCTTTGCCGACAGAGAGATGCAGTCTAGACATACCCCAGGAGACTAGATAAGAAGGGGTAAAGAGTCACATTTATTCAGTAAATAATCATATTTTTGTCTGAGCTTCAGAACTTTGAAACTTTCCCTTGTCCCTGTTTTTTATTCATTCTGTAAATGAGTAAGGACCAATCCAGCTCCCATTAACATCTGTGGGAATCTTTCCACTGACTTCAGTGAGAGTGGGATTGGTCCCTAAATCCTTCCTTTGTCAATAGTGTAAGGAATAATAAATGGTATTCTAGTATGTGTGAGCACTACCAATCCGGAAAATCAACTCGCTATCCTGTTTTGTGAGCATGTATTGAATACATATCGTTTTCAGGACTAATGAACCTCACTGAGCTCTCCTTTTCTCATATTCTGCAACTCTGGACATTTCTGATATCTGGCACGAGCTTGCAGACAAGCTCTCATTCCAATGCTGAGTCCATTTCCCCCAGATCATCCAGCTTTCTTCAAGCATCAGCTTAAGTATTTCATTTCATGGAATTTTAAGTCTTTGACAACTTACATGTTCAGAGTCCCATCTGTACAATGACGGTAATCTGGTTTTTGAATGGCCATACATATCATTTTCATTGGCACTGATTTTGCCTCTCTGAGCTCTCCTCATTGTCACCACTTGTCTAGTTTGACAGCTTAGATAAAATAGGTGCAGCTCATGCTGGCTCACTGCTGCATTTTAAGGGGAATTTTAGTAGGATTCTTATTTCCTTGTATTCACTCTTATGTCAAACCTTACTGAAAGCTGTGAGCCAAATAGCTCACAGTTCATCTACACTCCCCACAAAGTTTCTTTACAGAAAAACATACTGTGCTGCATTAATAAACCAAAGAAATACACAATTATTATTGGTATTCCTGAAAAGCCTGAAGGCCTCAATCAGTATTGGGGCTCCATTGCAGAAGACACTAAGGCCAGGTCTATACTAGATCCAGAAGGTTGGCTTAAGATACACAACTCCAGCTACATAAATAGCATAGCTGGAGTTGACATACCTTAAGCTGAGATTGGCGCCATTTTCACAGTAGGAGGTTGATGGGAGCAAATGTTCCTGTAGGCTTTCCTTATTCCTTGTGACTGCAAGGAGTACCGGAGGCACCCTCAGCATTTGATTTTGTGGGTCTTAACTAGACCTGCTAAATTGAACACCAGAAGATCGATCCCTGGCATATAAGTATAGACATGACTTACAGCATTGTCTACACTACAGGGTCCACATAAGGCAGCGTATATCAACCTATGTCAATGTCTGCACTACTGTCTTGCTCCTGCCAAAGTAAGGATATGTCTACACAGCAAAGTTATTTTGAAATAACAGCTGTTATTTCAAAATAACTTTACTAGCGTCTACACAGCCAAACCGCTATTTTGAAATTAATTCGAAATAGCGGAGCACTTATTTCGAATTTGGTAAACCTCATTCCACGAGGAATAACGCCAAATTCGAAATAGCTATTTTGAATTAAGTTCTGTGTAGACACTTACATCAAAATAGGGGGCCTCCAGCCTTCCCAGGGTGCCCTGGTGGCCACTCCAGCCTCAACCAAGAACACTCCTCTACCTCCCCCTCCCCAGAGCCCTTAAAGGGGTTGACTCTGGTCAGAGTGCCTGTGCCAGCTCCAAGCCTGCCAGCCCAGAGCCAGCAGTCACTGCCCCTGACCTACTGGCCCCAAAACATGAGCAAGCAAGCCACTGGCAGCCAGCCTTCCACTGCTCCCCAGGAGCAGTCTGCCAGCTCCCAGGAGCCTGCCAGGGCCCAGAGAAGGCGGGCGCCTTCCTGGTCCAGGGAGGAGATCATGGACCTTATTCAGGTTTTGGGGGGGATGCCCCCAACGTCCATGCTCTCCGCACTAGATGGAGGAACGTGGCCATCTATGGCAGGATAGCTGCCAGCCTGGCCACCGAAGGCCACATGCAAACCCAGGAGCAGGTTTGCATGAAAATCAAGTTGGTCCAGCGAGACCCCCAACCCTGAGCTTTCCCTCCCCCGTCTTCTCCTTGCTTCCCCCTTCCAGCTCCCTCCTGTCAGGTTTCCCCCTCCCCTCTCCCACCCTCTCTTCTCCCCTCTCCCGCCTCCTTTCCCCAGTCTCACCAGAATTTCATTCCCACCCCCAGTTTTGTTAAATAAAGAGAGTTTGTATTCATGAAAATACATTTATTTTATTTGACATCAGGAAGGGGGATTATGGAGGGATCAGTGGACGGACGTGAGGGAGGAATGAGGCACAAGCCCCCAGTGGGGCAGACCAGGGAGGCTCTTAGTGTTCCTCAGGGTGGAAGCTCTCCCGCAGGGCCTCCTGGATACTGACAGCCCCCCGATGGAGTGCAGCCAGGCTCACAGCAACATGTCCACGAGAAGCACCAGTGTGCCCAGGGGCAGCTCTGGCTCCATGTTGCAGAGTGCTGTGGTGTCCCGAGTGAGGGCAACCAGAGTACGCAGAGACAAAATGCTTTTGTGTCCCTCACTGAGGTAGGCAAGCAAGCAGGGAAAGCTGAGAACCGGCTGTCCAGGGGCACTCCTTTTAAGCACAGGCCTCAGATAACCTCAGGCAGCAGCCACACAAAGTAACTCCTGACTTGATGCCCTGCCGGGCCTGGTTCCAGCCAGCCTTAAATGCGATTCAGCGTCCACTCAGTGTGGACACACTATTTTGAAATAGCAAAACGCTATTTCAAAATGCATTTTGTGTGTAGATGCGTTATATCGAAATAACTTATTTCGAATTAACTATTTCAAAATAAGATATTTCGAAATAACGCTGTAGTGTAGACATACCCTAAGTGCCCTACTATTCCAGCACAATAATTCCACCTCCACCAGAGCCAAAGTTAGGGTGATGCAGTATATCTGCTGTTGATTGTCTTGTCAATTTCATGGCTGTGCTGCAGCTCCCAGGCTGCTGCTGGATCTCTGTTCCAAGCCGGGATGCCATCTAGGGTCCTAGCTTGGCTGCCCCCTTGGCTCCTCTACTTTGAGCCCTGTTGCCCTCAGCTTCCCGCTCCCTGTTAGGAGCACGGCAGCTACCCAGACTCCGGATGTGACGGATGTGAAAAGTCCTGGGCAGCTTCCCCCTGTTCCTAGCTGAGATCAGGGAGGCAAAAAGGCCCAAGGGACAGCTCGTTTCTCAACAGAGAGTGGAGGGAAGTTCCTGATGAGGAGACACTGACAGAAGGAAGAACAGTAATTACTATTCTCTATAAATCAACCTAACATATGTCGATTTAAGATCGTAATGTAGATATGCCCTAAACAAATACATAGTAGAAGACAATCCCCTCCCCAGTTACAGTTTACAATTTGAGTGAGGAATGAGATGACTGAAAGAGACAGCATGCTCTGATGCATAGGGCACTAGAATAGCATTGGGAGGACAGGGAACAGCGTCTCGACCTGCTGTTGAATTACTATGTGATCTCAACAAGTTACTTTGTCATTCATTCTTTTCCCAGCCTTTGCCTGTCTTGTCTATTTAAACCGTGAGTTGTCTCCTATATCATCTATAAAGCGTGCCTACCTCAATATGGCCCTAATTTCAGTCAGTGCCTCTAGGTGCTACTGAACATGCATTCTTCATAAAGGGTCACTTTTTTCATTTTATCCAAATGGTTTTGTCTATTATCACTGATGCAATATCACTCATCAAACTGTGAATAGCTTAGCTCAGTGGTCTTTTTCCTGAAGCATTATGGTTTTACTGCTGCTGAGTCTAACTGATTGATCATAAAACTTACATCAATAGTTGTACCAACACTTTACATTCATGTAATTAATCAAGGAATGCAATTTAACACACATTGTTAGATTCTCTTGCATCTCTGTCTTCCCCTTCCACGTACACGTGTCCTGCTTTTATATTTATGTTTAAAAAAATAAATCAAGGTGAATGTCTTTTATTTGAGTATTTTGATGACTCTCCTACCTTTGTGTTAATACAGCAGAGTGAGCTCTATTGTCTACAGTGTGATTTGTCTCTTTGTGGATGATGACTTTCTAAGGCAGAATATTTCAAAGAGTTATTATAATGCTTTGTTTGTGATATGAAAAATTCAGAGATGAGCTAATGAAAATCTGTTTAATCATTACATTAGTTATAGTAGCCTCTAAAGCAGGGCTACTCAACACACAGCCCATGGGTTGCATGCGGCCCACAGCCAGTTTGTTTGTGACCCGTGGTGCGGTGTGGGTTTATGTGGGGCTCAACACGCGGCCTGGGGGATCCTTTGAACATGGTCTCCACTGGGAACACGCTCCTCAATGGCGAGGCATCTCCCAGGCAGGGTAAGCATTGAAAGACGCAAGTGGACAGGCTGGCTGGAACAGATGTGCATAGAGTGTTGGCATTTCTAGCCCCCAAGGAGGAGGTGCTGGGAGCACTGTGGCATTGTGGGAAGTGCTTTGTATTCATGCACATCAGTGTGAAATAAGTTATTTGCATGTATTTGCATATATATTTGCATGTATATGCAACCACACTTAAGTTGCAGCTCTCTGCATGTGCTATATCATTGTGGCCCCCGGGACTTCCAAAGTTGAGTAGCTCTTCTCTAAAGGGCAATTCTGGTTCTCTTAATTCACTGGGGTCAAAGACAGTTTTGTGTGATTGAGGTAAGCAGGATTTGTCTTGAACTAATTCTAACTGGTAATTTTGAGGTAAGAACTCAACTGATGAACAATTCTCCACTTTCATTAGTGTTTCAGCACCATGAGTCCAATCTCACATTACTTAACTTCAATAGAGGGCTTGATGCATAGCCACTGAAGTCAAGGGGAAGACTTCCATTGTAGCCTTTAAGCAATTCTGAACTCCAGACAATTAAAAGAGTTCCATAGGCTTTGGGTGTGAATGTAGATGCAGTTTTATTTACCTTTGCATTTTACCCATTGTAACATAAGCATCTTCAGAAGAAATGGGGAACAAGTTAGTTTTTTGAGCTAAGATTCTTAAGAAAAATGATATTTTTTTCTTTAGAAGCACAGTGTTTGTTGTGTGAGAAGCTCTTGGATAGACACATATTTTGTGGGGTAAGTAGAGTGAATTCAGTGTGAATGATATCTAGTGGTTCTACAGAGAATATTTTCTGTGATTCAGCCTAACAAAACATATGCTTCTTATTATATCAAATACATTTTTACAATATCCATTTCAACATTATGAAAATGTTTAGATGTTTGCTTTATAATTTATATCCTTTTTAAAATGTCACCTCTTAAAACTCAATCATTTTATGAAAAATATTTCAGCTCCTACAACAATGATTTCACTTGGAAAACAAAGGAAATGCCATCATGGACATTGCAGTCCAAATTGCATTTGACCTAGTTCCAAATTAATGGGATAGTTTAAATATTAAAAAATACTAAAACTAAAACTGTTAATCTGTCACTCGATTCCATATTCTCCCCTAATTGTCTACAGACTTGTTTCTCTGTATACTATGTTCTTTATCTGACACTTCCATTTTGTTTTCTTGTAACATACTCATGGCCTGAAGTTAGGTTCAAACATGCATTTAATTATTGTTTGAAAATAGCAGAGAAAAAAAACCCAGCAAAAACTCAGCACATGGTGGGATATCATATACCTTTTTGCTTTATTCTTAGGAAAAACAACTTAAAAATAAACTCTAGTGGAGGAAAATATTAAAAAGCATATGTATTTCTGAGTGTCTGGAATAAGCATCCAAAATTGAAGCTCTAAGGTTCAGTGACACCAGCTAGTTTTTTGAGACACATGCCCCACACTTCTAGAATCCTATAGGGGGCTGATCCATAGCCCACTGAAGTCAGTGGAAAGATACCCACTGACCTTTGTGGATTTTGCATCAAAATCCTTTGGCCATTCCCTGTCCACTTCAGTGTCTTTCCCCATTATAGCTGATTGAAAAATACCAACCATTTTTTGTGGGAAATATTTTGAATTTGTGTTTCCTCACTTTAATTTTCAACCACAATGTTTAATAAGATTTTTTTTTTTTGCAAAAAATGTCCTACAATTTCTTTCTGTTTCATCAGTTTTATTTCCTTAATCCTCTCCTTTCAAGTGGCAAGGTGCTCTCCAAGTGCAAAGCATGCTTCTTGAGCCTTGCCTACTCTAATATAGACACATAGCACTGAGCACATATAATTGAAAACAAAAACAATCTGAACCCATGCCTTATTAAAGCAGTATTGTGTACACACTCATTTCCTCTTGATGCGAGGAAGAGAAAAAGAGTGACCCCTAAAGGACAAATGTTGGTTCTGGGGATTAGTGCACTTTTAGAAGATGTTAACCCACTATGATGCTGACAGCAATGCAAATAATAGAATAAAGTAGAATAGACTTTTCAGCTTTTTATATCCTTGCTCTGATTTAGTAATGCATTTCTTCATAAGTAATCTACAAGTGGCAATGGGACTATTCAGGGAGCAAGGTACTATGTATAATATTAGATTTTGATCCGAAATTTGGATAATATCAAGACCACAGTCCTATTTCTTATTCCTTCCTGTTAAATAAAATCATAAAGTATGGCTAAACATGAAAATGGAGCACAAAGGGCATAAGTTAATAGTCCAAAGATGTGAGAGAGAGAGAATGCAAACCAAAACCTGGACAAGCACAAAATGCAAATGAAAATGCAAGGTGATAATAAAGCTGGCAAACTGATACAGAAAATAACTGATTTTACTAATAGGGAACGATAAAGAGAAATCACGTGATTGTATACTGTACTGTTTGACTGCTGGGGAAAAAAAGACAAAAACTTATTGCCTTAAATTTTCACTCTGTCCTAGGTATATTATATGTATAAGACAGAATTTTTTGGTAAGAAAAACCGAAGACACTGCAAAAAAAAGTTGGTGTTTTTAAAATTACATCCATTACCCTTAATTACATGAGTCCTATTGAAATCAATAGGATTGCATGCAAAATTGGAACTGCTTGTATGAGTAAGGACTGGAGAATTAGGCTCAGAAATTGTCCCTTTCCTAAATAACAGAGGGAGGCTGGGCATCTCTTAAAGGAATTTTAACACAGCCCTTATATCTACTTTGAGTGTGGGTCCGTATAGTAGTACTGTTATGAGAGGGTAGAACTTGATATAACTTGCAGCTATCTTGTGCACTTACCCCTCAAGGGCTGTGTGACTGGGTGTATCAATCTCACACTGAAGCTGACGGAGTGACCTTGGCCCAGCTGTCTGAGAGGACCCCACCCCTACAGCTCTTCTGGGCATGCTGCAACTGGAGACTGACTATAAAACCTGGAGTAGCTCAGTCAGGGCTAACTGCCAAAGGAGCTCCTGGGGAGAAAGCACAGCCGGACCAAACAGCGGCAGCCAGGCCGACAGGTGCTACCTGAGGAGCCACAAAACCAGAGTTAGCATATAGGGAATACATCTGCCAGGCACCGGTAGGAAGTAGCCTAGGGTGCGGAATTGCTCCTTGAGCGCTCAGCTTGATGCGGCAGGATTCCCCACTGAGTGAGCAGTGGGCTGTGCCACTGCCAACAGGGCCCTAGGCTGGGACCCGGTGGAGTGGTAGAGCCCGGGTTCCCCTACTCCTTCTGTACATAACCCTGTGTGTGGGAGTTTTCCCTGCATATGGACTTTAGCTGCAGGACCGTATTACCCTGAGTAGCAGGGACTTGCATATGGACTTGGGTAATTGGGCTGTTGAGCTGCCCTGTAAATTGACTTGGTGATGGTCAAGTTGCCCCATCAATGGAAACTTGGCTCGAGGGATCTCCAATGGTTGGTCACCCCCCTGACAGTTTGGAAGTGAGAACACCAGATTTTTTGTGTGTGCGTACGTGTGATTCATTGTTGCTAGGTAGTTTATTAGCCTATTGGGGACTGTTATGAGTTATGTGCTTAGTCTGGAGAAACCCTATAAAAAGTTTAGTGTATGCACTTTGGAGAAGCTTGGGAGATGTTCAAGAGGATTTCTAACAGTCAGGAGACTGGTATCTAAGGGTATGTCTACACTAGCTCGTTAGTTCGAGCTAGGTAGGCAAATGAGGGCAACCGGGGTTGCAAATGAAGCCTGGGATTTAAATATCCCGGGCTTCATTTGCATCTTCCCGGGCGCCGCCATTTTTAAATCCCCCTTGGTCCAAACTCCGTTCCACGAGGAGTAACGGTAGTTCGAATTAGAGATCCGAATTCGAACTACCTACTCCGTGCCACGTGTAGCCGCGGGCACGGAGTTCGGACTAAGGGGGATTTAAAAATGGCAGCGCCCGGGAAGATGCAAATGAAGCCCGGGATATTTAAATCCCAGGCTTCATTTGCAACCCTGGTTGCCCTCATTTGCCTACCTAGCTCGAACTAACGAGCTAGTGTAGACATACCCTAACTTTCCACAGTCTAAGAGAAAAGCTAGCCACTGGACCCCTGCTGCTAAATCACTCAATATCAGCTAGGACTTTGGATAACTGTATTTATCTGTAATGAGTGTAGGCGATGGCAAGATTTTGATGTGTGCTTTAGACTCAATAAAAAAGGGTTTGGGGTGGAAGCACTCTTGGGTATACCAATCATTTATTAGACAGAGGTGCTTGTGTCCCCACTAATTTATTTCCTGACACTGCCTGGAAAACAGAGACTGGTTACCATAGCTTGGGTTCAGATAACCCTGGGTAACAGGACTACAAAATTAATACAATGCCTTTTTTTCATTTGCAATAGTTAAATGACTTTTTAACCGAAGAGCTGTTTGGATGTAGTATGGTTATCTTAGGAACTGCAGAAATGGAGGCTGAGGGGCAGAATTCATTGATTTGTTTTCTGAAGGCAGAATTTATTGTTGGCCTCTCTCCAGGTCTCTGAGTGAAGATTATAGCTGATTTAATTCTATTTTTCAGCATGACTCACCCCATGCTAACACTCTTGACCCAAGATGCTTGTGTATCTCCAGCCATATGGGCTAAAATTTTGAAAAATGCTTAAGTGACTTAGAACCCTAAATGCCAGCTTGAAAAGTGACTTAGGGTTTTAAGCACCTAAAGATACAGATGGACATTGTGCGCCAATTTTAAAAAATGCCTCGACACCTAACTCCCATTCAGGTCAATGAGAGTTAGAGACCTTACCTGCTTGGGTGCTGTTGAAAATTCCATGAGGCACCTATCTGCATCTTTAGATACTTCCATACCTTTGAACAACTGGCTCTAAATTCCCTTTTCAAAATGAGATTTAGGTTTCTAAATCACTCAGATGCTTTTGAAAATATTACCCATGATGCCTTTCTGGAGGACACTTTGCTGGACCTGGAAGAGACTAACAAGAGCTCCCTCCTTCAGCTTCTTTGGCTTATGATTGGTTGGTCTTTGCACCCTTTTGTGCCCCGTACAATAAGGATAGCAAGGAAGCCCTAATAAGAAGTTAATCTATTTAATGATTTCTAGATTATATACCACGTAGGGCTGCTAAGCTAGATTGATAGCTGCATTTCAGCATTCACTCATTCCACTGCAATTGCATCCAAACGAGCAGGAAACAGACACAATTTCAACTCCCCAAATTGAAAGTTACTCCAATGCACTATGAGACAGGGCAGGGTGGCAAGATGATATTCTGGCACACAGGTCGAGTATTTTTCATTGCTATGCATGGAAATTGTGGTGTGGAATTTTATGCAATTATACACATTTGTAAATATGGATAGACTAACAAAATTCTAATTTTCAGATGTCTCACTGTGCTAATGTTTGGCATATAAACACCTTGACATTTTTCTCCCTTTAGACAAAGAGTAAATCTTGGCTGTCTTCTTCTTTACATGTTACTAGGGAGCTGCCCCCCCTGCTCGCTATGATCACCGATCCCTCTCTCTCCTATGGCTTTCACAGCCAGAAAGCGTGAGCGCTACGTTCACTGAGGGTAGGTGTCTGGTTGGGGAGAGGGGGCAGGATTGGGCTGGGGGCAGGGTGTGTGGCTGGGGTGTGGGGAGGAGACAGGAACAGGCTGGGGTGTGGGGTCTTGGCAGAAGGAGTATGGGGGCAGGGGTTGCAGGGGGATCAGGCTCCAATGGTGGAGGGGACCCTGTGAGGCCCAGGGGCAGGGGGTTGAGCTTGGATGGCAGAGAGGATGCAGGGAGGCCCAGAGCAGGAGTGGGGATTGGGCTCAGATGGCGGAGGGGACCCAGTGCAGCCCAGTGATGGGTCGGGCTCGGATGGTGGAAGGAACCCAGCCCCGGTGGTGCAGCCCCCCCTGGTGTGAAGTGGGAGCTGATGCTGGCCACAGCAAGCAGCTGAGGATGGAGGCGGAAGCAGGTGGTACGGTGGCATGAGGATGCAGATGATGTGCACTGTCATCCTGCAGAATTTTTTTTTATATATAGAGAGAGACATCTAATGCTAAAATGTAGTCCAGAGTGTAAAAGGCTTGTGAGGGCTAAAACACTAAACAACCTAAAACTCTCCTTTCATATAGGGGCTATTAGGCCCAGACCTCAAAGTGTTTAACAAACTTTCATTATTTATATCTCACACCAACCATGTCAGGATGGCAGTACGTCTCTGATCACAGCAATTGTAATATGGGAAAACAGTGACCAAAAAGAGTGAATGACATGTATTTGGGGACACAGTGAATGATCAGATATGCTGGGAACAGGGTCAGGAATAGAGTCAATTCTCACACCTGCTCTGTGCACCAGTGAATACTCAAGAACACTTGGGAAAAACTTCTCTCCTGTAGCGGAGCTCCACTAGGCAGGTGTCAGATGGTTCACTTACAACTGGTGCAGCCTCTTCTTGATCACGCTGTAGATTAATTCTGACCAGACATTGTGCCCTCCCCTTGCATTGTGTCTCCTGTCATCCTCTCATCTTGTGAACCCTCCCACCCCAAGAACTGCACCTCTTCTTCATGACTCAAGCTTCCGACATACATGTTCTTCTCTTCTGGGATATCAAAGTGCTTCTTGACAAACAGGCTCAGGCAGTCTTCTCTCTCAGGCTATGTCTACACTCGCGGCTTCTTGCGTCAGAAGTATGCAAATGAGGCTAAGTGTGGAATATCGCCAAGCCTCATTTGCATACCTAATGAGCCACCATTTTTGCAGAAGAGGTTCTTGCGCCAGAAGGAACTGTCTACACTGCCCCTTCTTGCGCAAGAAAACCCCTCTTGCGCAATGCCGTTATTCCTGAAAATAATTGGTGTAACGGCATTGAGCAAGAGGGTTTTTCTTGCGCAAGAAGGGGCTGTGTAGACAGCTCCTTCTGGCACAAGAGCCTCTTCTGCAAAAATGGCAGCTCATTAGGTATGCAAATGAGGCTCAGCAATATTCCACGCTTAGCTTCATTTGCATACTTCTGATGCAAGAAGCCATGAGTGTAGACATAGCCTCACTGTTTTACTGGTGCCTCTTTGGCAGTGGGTAGTAGGGTGACTGGGCCTGCTCTCTACTCCATGTCTCCTCTGAGGGACCCTCTCCTCAGCAGGGGTGTGATCTAGCTCAAACCTGGCTGGTCTTTTCCTTGATCCTTGCCTACCCTTAACCCTTCAAGGCCCTGTGTGAGGTGGGCACCCCATCACAGCAGGGTGCATTAAACCTTGATTTTTGTGGCTGATCTGGGCCACCTAAGTCCTAATGATGGTCAGAACAACAGAGTGCTGCTCTAGGACCCTGTGAGGTGTTCCTAGAGTAGCCTGTGTCCCTCAAATTGTGATCTGAGCACAAGCCATGAGCTTTTAATTACAGTGTAGACACTCGCTCAGACTGCAGCCCCTTTCTGCTCCCAGCTACCAGACTTTATACAAGTTCCATTCATTCCTGTCCAGGTGAACTTAATCCTTTAATCTGTCTCATTGCTTTCTTGGTTCTTCTCCAGGTGCAGCCTCCATGTTTAATTGGCCCACTTAGCTGAGCTCTTTATCACCTCTTTAGGGGGGTAGTGTGGGAGAAACATACCATCACACTAATTTAGGAATGGCCTCTTTTTTAATTTGTCAAGATACTCTGAACTATATAATATACTCCAAGGGTGATTCAGTGAAGCTGTATAAAGAGGAATTACTACCTGTGGCTCTCACGTGTTCTCCAAACAGACATGCTTTATATTTGTACATCCTCAAATCACAGCAAACTTTTTTGCGTCTCAGAGCCAATTAATATCAACAAGTACTTGGTGATTCTTCTCAGCATCGCTATTTTCCATCCAGTAGCCTCCATTTAATATTTGTGTTTGCTATGTTTTATAAACCATATCAGTGCGCATTATCATCAATTACCATCAAGCTCATCAAATTGATTTGTGACCAGTTCCCAGATCTTTTTGTAGTTATCCCCTATCCTCCACTATTTGCCATCCTTCTGACTTTGCATTTATAGGTTCAATATGCCAGCTCTCTCCTCACATCACAACTAATGAGCTTCCCCTTGTCTCTTCCCCTCACTAATTAGTTCAAAGCCTCCCTGAACTCAGGGACGTTGATTTCACATCTGCTCTATCTGGGTGTAGCTAGTTAAAGATGTTCAGGGATGGTTGCCAAAGCCTGGCCTGAATTATCCAAATTCATAACAGATAAATACTGCATAAGTGAATTTTACAAACCAGCTAGGAAACCGGGTTCCTAACTCTTCATTACAAAGTGTATGATACAATGTGGTAAAAAGTGCATGTACTTTTGGTGAATTTTTATATGATTTTTCTCTACAATCAGATTGAGTTATTATAGGTTGCATAATGCTGTCTGAAAGAATGTTATAATCCTTGCATCCATTAATGGATTAGAATAATGCTGAGTTATATTGTAAAATGTTTGAAGATCTCTTCCTTGGGGGAAAAAAAAAGTTTATTTTTGAGCAAGGCAAGATCCCATGAATTCTTTGAAATACTATTTTAAATGGATAGCTGAAATTTCTTGGTTTTGAAAGTACGTATTTCAAGAGCAGAATGCTTCATACTTTGGTAATGTATTAACTACCAGCTTTGTGAAACACTCAAAGGAGAGTGACCAAGAAGAGCAACAAAAATGATTAAAGGTCTAGAAAACATGACCTATGAGGGAAGATTGATAGAATTGGGCTTGTTTAGTAAGAGGGGACATGATAGCAGTTTTCAGGTATCTACAGGGTGTTACAAGGAAGAGGGAGAAAAATTGTTTTATTTGGCCTCTGAGGATAGGACAAGAAGCAATGGGCTTAAATTGCAGCAAGGGAGGTTTAGGTTAGGAAGTTTTTCCTAATGTCTAACTATCAGGGTGGTTAAACACTAGAATAAATTGCCTAGGAAGGTTGTAGAATCTCCATCTCTGGAGATATTTAAGAGCAGGATGGATGGACATCTATCAGGGATGATTTAGACAGTGCTTGGTCCTGCCAGTAGGGCAGGGGACTGGACTTGATGATCTTTCAAAGTCCCTTTCAGCTCTAGTATTCTATGAGAGTGAACTTTGTGAATGTCAAAATAGCAGCCCAATCCTGTAAACCTTACTGTCAAGAGTAAATAAGATGACTGTGGGGGGCGGAGAGAGAGGGAAGGTGCTGGCTTAAGAAGCAAGAGAACCGGGGTTGATTCTTGGCTTTTCCATGGTCTCTCGGCATACCCTTCTTGCCAAGCAAGAAGTCAGATAAAATCACATATTGGCCAATCCAACTCAAAGTGAGTTTTTCTGGTGTTTGTAATGGAAGGTGGGTTGCATCCATAGAGAAGGTAAATGATTTATATTTTCCAAGAACAGTACCTCGACACAGCGTTTTTAAGATAGGAAAAGGCACGCCACACTTGACAGCAACTCACTGCTTTACCAGAGAGTCATGCCTTTTTTATATGGCTCTCACAGCTTCTTTCTAGTGTCAAGATTCTTCTCCTGAAGGATCAGGAAAGAGAAACTGTAAATTCTTGTCCAGGATTATTAAGTAAGCTGCTACTTTTGCATTCCTGTGTAATCACCTAATGAATGACATGAGCTTCCTCTCTAAGGTTATTATAACTATGTATTGACATGCTCTGTGTAAAGCCAACATCCTCTCTCCTCAATAATGAGGCATGTGTAGAGTTGTAATCTCTTGAACTACGAACACATCTGAACTTTCTTCTGAGCAAACTGGCTCTTTAAACTGTATTTAAGTAGGGATCCAATGGTCTGAATGGTATTTCTACATTGCTTCTTCTCCATTGATCAGTTCACACTGGCATGGGGAAACAGACAGACACACAGTCCTTCAGCTGAGACAAAAAGACTCATTGGTAGAGCTGGGGTGGGAATTCATGCCTGGTTCTATGTTCCAGCCACCAGATCACTTTAGTTATTCTAGTCACTCCCATCAGTTAATCCACAATACTATGTTGTCTGTAATTGTAATGTTTCAGTGATTTTTTTTTTCCAGTATGGTTGAGGTCCCTGTTCTATGAACTATGCAATGATATAGGTCCATGGTGTCCAACCAGTTCTGGACTAGCGAACTAGCCACACTCAACCAGCCAAATAGCCACATGTGGCTAGTGTGTTGGACACCACTTATATAGGGGAAATTTTGATAAGAAAACAAGTTATGTTGGGATTTCACTAGTAAATTATAGTGGTGATCACTGTCATAATCCTCGTTAATGTAAAAATAGCTACAATGCAGCTGAGAGGTATGATCTGAAAGGCGGCATTGACTGCTGTTTCCCAAAATAGTCTTATGCGGAAAATCTGATAGGCATTTTTTTTGGAGCAATAAATATTTGATTCTGGAAGACTTGAGTTCATAGAAGAGGAAAAGGGATTTCCAATTCTTTGTATAAACTACAAAACTGGAAGGCTGGGTAAAGCAGGGGGAAGAATAAACAAAATACCTGTTGGTTCAGTTATTGAAGAGAGGCCTTCAACTGATTTTTAAAAAGCCCAATTGTTTGAGTGCAAGTGTCAGAGGTTTAGATATTATAGGATGTCTGTGCCTCTCTGTAGAACAGAGGTTTCATACTCTACAATGGAGAAGTCATGGTTGAAAGTATGCAAGTGGTGTTCATGTTAGTCCTGATCAGAAAACGATAAATTGGATTTGCTGTTACAGTTAAAAAAAAAAAAGGCCATCACAATGTTCTGTGTGTAGACAGAGGAGGGCTGATTTGATATTCTGCTCTACTGCCGCATACATGCATTAGCAGAAGCAGCATCATATGCCCTTTAATTATTTCCCCCAGTCATCTCCATTAGACAGGGCAGAATTTTGCTCAGCGGTACAGAGACAAGCATAGGGTATGAAAAATCTCACAAAACTAGGTGAATCTGAGTCATTGTCGATAGTTCTCTGAAAGTATCTACTCAATGTGCAGCATCAGTCAAAAAAGCAAGCAGCAAACATTAAAAAAGGATAGAGAATAAGACAGAGAATAACTGATTGCCTCTATATAAATCCATGGTACGCCTACATCTTGAATACTGTGTACAGATATGGTCGCCTCATTTCAAAAGATATCTTAGCATTGGAAAAAGTTCAGAAAAGGGCAACAAAAATGATTAGGGGTTTGGAATGACTGCCATATGAAGAGAGATTAAAACATTAGAACTTTTCGGCTTAGAAAAGAGACAGCTAAGGGGGGATATGAGGGGATTTATATTAGCTGGCAAATATAAAAATAAAGATGAAGGGTCCAGAATATGTGAACTTATGAATTATTCATTATATACCATGGTTAGAATTCCAATAAGTAAACCAAACACATCTTGAGCCAGATTAACCAGTGTGCAACAGCTTTACACTGACTTGACTCCGTTGGAAGTAAATGAGTGAGACTGATTTTAAAATCAGTGTACTGAAGTGATGAATCAGACTTCGTGCATAGGAGTGCTCTTTTTGTGCCTAATATTCTCACCATCTTTCACAATTGGTGTGAAAAGTTTGATTACTAACTAATCAAAAATAATATACAGTTTCATTGAAAAATTGTAACATGCCTTTAACTATTAGTAGTGGATCACAGCACTCTGTGGAATGTACTTAGAACCTTCAGTTAGGACCACTTCAAATTTCAGCAAAATATAGGTACAAAGAAGATGGAATATTTCTCAAGTCACTCAATGAGTCAATGTTAGAATGGAGACTGGAATCCAGGGACCTGGTTCATTCTCCTATGAAGTTATACCAACAGGAATTTGGCTTCTGGTCTTTTGACCTCTTTGCGCAAGAACTTAAAACTTTATAATACACTGAATTGCTGGAAATGTTTTGCATTACTTTCATGTAACTCTTTAGTATAATATGAATACACTGGAAAAAATATGTAAAAAAGATAATTAAGATTAATTTATGTAGGATCAATCGTATAGTCCCAACCAAGGACCATTATTTTATGCCAATGGTAAATTTGCTTGGTAAAAGATGCAAGTTTGGTTCCTAAATATACAGGATATTTATTTATTTATTTTATTAATGTAAAATATTTGTATCCTGCCTCTCTATTTAAAATATTCGAGGTGGCTTACAAAATTTTTTAAAACCACAATACAAATATATATATATATATATATATATATAAAATTTAAATACGAGACCACACACATACAGACTCCAACACCAATAAAAGCACTAGTAAAAAGGGGGTCTTTAGCCTGACACCAAAACAATGCTAATGTTGGCACCATGCAAATATCCCAAGGAAGATAATTCCACAGCCTGGGAGCAAAAGCTGAGAAGCCCTGTTCTGCGTATGTGTTAATCTTATCTCCATAAGTGAGGGAACACTGAGCAGAGCCTCCCTAGCCAACCTCAGTCCCCGGGCAGGTTTATATGGGAGAAGACGATCCTTAAGATACCCCGGATCCAACCCGTTTATGGCTTTATAGGTCATAACCAAGACATTAATTTGTACCCGGAAACATACTGGAAGCCAGTGCAGCTGCTGGAGCACTGGCATAATGTGCTCCGTATAACGAGTATCAGTTAAAACTCAAGCAGCCGCATTCTGGACCAGTTGAAGTTTCCGAAGGCTCTTCAGAGGCAGCCCCACATAAAGCGCATTACAGTAATCCAATTGGGGTGTAATAAGAGCATGGATCACTGTGGCCAAGTCATGCTTGTTCAGGAAGGGTCGCAGCTGGTGGATCAGACGAAGCTGCCCAAAAGCACTCCTGGCCATCGAAGAAATTTGGTTCTCAAATGTTAAAAAAGGGTCCAGGAGGACTCCCAAGCTGCATACCTGTTCTTTCAGGGGAGAGTAACCCCGTCTAGAACAGGTACCACACGACATTCTCGAACAGATGGCCTCCTCATCCACAGGACCTCAGTCTTATCTGGATTCAGCTTCAGCTTGTTTGCCTTCATCCAGTTCATCACTGCCTCCAGACACCAGTTTAGATCAGTCACCGCCACACCTGATTGGGATGTCACAGGGAAATAGAATTGAGTGTCATCTGCATATTGATGGCACTGTCCTTCCAAAACTCCTTATGCCTTCCCTCAGAGGCTTCATGTAGATGTTAAACAGCGTAGTGGACAAGATGGAACGTTGCAGGACCCCAGAGCACAATTGCCACGGGGTCGAATAGCAGCCCCCTAGCTCCACCTTCTGAAAGCATCCCGACAGGTATGACCAGAACCACTAGAGAACAGAGGCTCCAATACTCAACTCCGCCAGGCATTCCAAAAGGATACCATGATCAATGGTATCAAAAGCCACTGAGAGGTCTAAGAGAATCAACAGGGATGCACCCCTCCGCCCCCGTCTATCTCCTGGAGTAGGTTATCTACCAGGGCGACCAAGGCGGTTTCAGTTCCAAAACCCAGCCTAAAGCTAGACTGAAATGGATCTAAGTAGTCTGTTTCTTCCAAGAAAGCTTGGAGTTGCAATGCCACTGCCCGCTCGAGCACCTTGCCCAAGAAGGGAATATTATCAACTGGGTGATAGTTATTCAAATCATGTGGGTCCAGGGAAGGCTTCTTAAGTAGTGGTTTTATCACTGCCTCTTTCAAGGAGGCGGGAACCATACTAGATCTGAAAGACGCATTAACAATCCTCTGGATCCAGCCAGTCATCCCTTCCTGGCTAGATTTAATAAGCCATGAAGCGCAGGGGACAAGTGAGCACATGGTCAGTCGCACTCCTCCAAACACCTTGTCTACATCCTCAGTCTGCTATAGCTGAAACTGTTTAAAAGAAAAACATCTGTGCAGTGCGCCTAACACATTCTATAGCCCTCTTACATAGCAGCCAGAGTCCAAATCAGACCGAATGCAAGCGATCTTATCTGCAAAGTGCTTCACAAACAGATCACAGGGGGGAGCCAAGAGCTCCTCCATTTGATCATGAGTGCCAGACTGTAACAAGCCATGCACCACTTGAAACAGTTCCACTGGATGGCATTGTGCGGATGCGATACGGGTGGAAAAGTAACTCTTCGATGAAGTTCTTCTGTTGGCTTTAGGCTTCTGAAATGTGCAGAAGTGAAGACAGTCCCAATGGGCTTCAACAGACTTCAGTGGAGATTGTCTGGGGCATAGTCTAGAAAATCAGTCCTGATGCAGACATTTTCTTCAACAGTGCATTTTCTGACATGGCTTAATAGTTTTGAAATTCAATGGCAGAAAGACAAAAGCAAGTCCTCTCTAAAGCAGTATTTCCTCTTGTGTTTCCTTTACTAAGGGATCAAGTTGCTGTGAAAGTTTTACCAACAGGGGCTGTGAAGCCAAAACTTTCATTCTTTGTCTGTTGCCTAGCATCTAACACTTGATGAATGAGTTCACAGCAAAATAGGGTTACTGGAGAGTGTTCAATCTTTTCATGTGGTTAGGACAGCTGTAGGCAATCTGTAGATATAGACTCTTCTGCTATTGGAAACCTGTATATGTTTAGGCAATATATGTTCCACTTATGAGCTGTCAGAAAATAGATTAAAACCCAAGATCACTATATGAATATTCCTCTATGAATCTTTATAGCAAAAAAAAAAAAAAAAAAAAAAGGAATGTTACTAGACAGAAAGTAACCACCATCATCTCACTTCAACATTTCATGGAAATGAAGCCTGTCTGTCTTTAATGTGGCTTCCACAGGAGAAGCCTATAATAAGATATGTTGCTTGACTTGTAGGTGTGGTAAGGACTCTCCTGGCATAATGTCACTTGTAGGTGTAGTAAGGACTTTTCTGGCATAATGCAGCAGCAAAAAAAGTGACCACAGGAGGCATGTTTTCTACAGCTTTTAAGAGAACAGGCTTGAAGACTTCATTTTAGCATCTCCATTTCTCCTAAACTAAGATCTGTTCCTCTAACAGGAGGGTTGGGCCATCCACAAATCAGTCTTCCACTTGTTCTATAGGGATCCGTGCAAAAGTTCCTCAGGGCTTCCCCTAACCAGTGCCTAGAGGCAAAACATCTCAAAAGCTCTGGTTTCTAGGACAAGGCAGAAATTGCCTCTCTGTATCACTTACTGGGATATCTACCAGTGAAGAGATAATTTGACCTCTAGTAGAATGAGCAGATGATGGATGGTCTAAATAGCATGTGAGGCACTCTTAATTTAAAGATATTCAAGGATTGCAAGAACCTAATCCAAGAAAAGCAAAAGCTTCTGAGATACAAAGATTCAATGTAATCTAAATAGGCCTGAACCTTTATGGATTTGCTCAGACCAAAGGGAAGTTATTTTACCAAAAATGTCCAGTTCTGGTGAGATTTTGAATGAAGCTAAATTTTATACTTCTCTAGCATCGCTCAAATTGTCTTTCATTTCCAGAGCTGCAAGAAAATATGAAGAGACCTAGCAAGCTCTGGATAGCAAGCAAACTTTATAAAACTTTTCTATCCCCAGGGCTGGTGCTGTAGTTGTAGAGAGAAAATCCACAAGATGGGGCAAAAGAAAGGAATCATGCTAAAAAAAAACAAGAAGCAATTTCTGGGGGATTGTAAAGACTGTAAAACGGATGCCTCAGTCTTAACATGGATCAAGATGCCAAATTTGTGTCATTCCCCTATACTTTATATCCATCAGAACTGCAGTTTCATTGAGCCTCCGATCACTCGACAGGAAATGTTTGTTCAGTCAGGCCTTTGGCTAACCATTCTGTGTCTTTGGTTACTGCTGTTAGTGGTTGGGTGTTTTAGGCCAGCTGAATTGCATTGTTAATGACTGGTTGGACTTTACATTGATCTGAGTCCTTTATGGTTTTAATATTTACTGAGTAGCACCCTGGTGTATTGTTATGAAACAAAGCATTTTTGTTATGAGACAATTAAAAACCCCTGTTATCAAATAGCCTCTGGGTTATCTATGTTTTTTATCACGTGCTATAGCTCTTTGTATTTTAATAGATCTGCTGTGATGAATCTGGACCAAGTGGAGATATTTCGACTGAGCTCACCACCTAGGGCTCTGCTGTAGCTGTAAAAGCCAAACACACAATACAGAGGGTCAGCTGAGTCACTGTAACTGGAGGTGTTCCGTCTGCAAGGCAAGACACAGAACCCAAACCCAACAGAGTAAAGTTGAGACTGTAAAACCCAGACAGTATCATTTAGCTCTATGGCATTATTCGAGTCCTTATAGGGATTTCTTTGATGCTTAATTCAGTTCCTGTCATGATCAAATGTTGCTCAAGTTTTGTTATAAAGTCCACTGACACCACACAACTCAGTTGTAGAAATTAGTGTTTGCTGAAGAAGAACAGAAAAATTTAATTGTGAGCTTTGATAAAAGGGTTCAACAGGGACAGCTTGGAAAGTAGACTCCAAAGTTGTTCCATGGTTTCAAGTTCCATTGCCGATAGCAACCAGTTGTTAAAATACACTCTTAGAAGAAGCTACCTTCTGTATTTCCTATGCAAAGTCAAATTATAATCCAGTCATTGTTATGGCACCGAAAGCAAAAGATTATGATTTTGTTACTTACCAATAGAGCAGTCAAACAATGTGTTCCCATTATGGAAAATTAACAAATAATGTTAATTTCTTATATACTAATGAAGACCACATGTTCAGTACTGCTGTGCCTTGCCCATTTAAAGATGCACTGGCAGATGTGAGAAGAAAAATCCAAACTGTATTAATAAACTTTATTAATTTATATGGCTTGGAACTGGTAAGTCCAAGCTCTGGAAGCTTTCATGAGTTTATTTCAAAATTGCTAGTGGACTAGACTTAGGTTACGTCTAGACTGCGGGTTTCTTTCGGAAGAAGTTTTTCTGGGAGGGATCTTCCGAAAAAACTTCTTCCAAAAGAGAGTATTCACACTGCCAAAATGCATCGAAAAAGCGTCCTACTTTTTTGAAAGATAGCGTCCATTCTGTGCGGACGCTATCTCGCATTTAAGCTGTGATTACTATGGATGGAGTGGCCACGAGGGCACCTATGCTTTTTCCTCTTCTTTCAAAAGAACACCCTTTTCCCCATCCACACACGCCTTTTTCCAAAAGAGCTCATTTGGAAAATGGTAAAGCTCTTTATACGAGGAAGAAGTCTATGTCGGAAAAACCCTTCTGTTCTTTCGAAAGAACACGATTGCAGTGTGGATGTAAGTGAAGTTTTTTCAGAAAAACGTCTGTTTTTCTGAAAAAATTCTGTAGTGTAGACATAGCCTTTCTGTATGACAGAAATAGGCGTGTTTCAAAGAAATAGACAGACCCACTCCAACAGGTGATGATCCTTGTAGTATGGATTGTGAGATTGGTAGATACTATCACAGAAATATTTATTATCCTGCACTGAGTAAGAAAATAGAAATAATGGGACAATGACGGACAGGTGAACTGAAGTAAAGTTTGTGCTTTCTTAACATGACCAGTGGCAGCCTCTATGAGCAGACAGCAAAGGACAGCAATTGGAGATGAGCTTTGCTTGTTAATGGGTGGGGAAGCAGCAAACCTGCAGCCCGGACGGTGGGGGGTGAATCCTGCATGCTTTCCCCATGTTGCCTCCGCTAGCAATGACAGCAGAACAGCAAAACATTCAGCCCTATACAACCTCCCCAAAAGAAGAGATGCTGCATCAGCTGTTACATACTGACATTTCAGAAGTGAACTCCCATCCAGATGGGATGGTCTATGTAGGCAAATCCTAAATGATGTGTTCTTATCAAAGGGCCCTCTCCCAGAATCTTTCTGGCATATACAGCGTATTGAAAGTTTTAGGTATTTTTAGTTCTAAATTTATCTTATATTTGTAGAAAATTGACTAAACAAATCCAACATATTCCCCTCTGCATGTGAAAGGCTAAAGGTTATCACAACCATAATCTCTCTAGAAAAGGTTCCCTTATTTAAAAAGAATGAAATCCAGTCAACATAATCATTTCAGTATTACAATGATGCTAATAAATTACAATGGTGATAAATCCCCATAGTAAAACCCCATATACACAGAGTAGTGGTGAACTCCTCTTTCCATCATTCCTTACCTATCAAAAAATCATAGCAGTAAATTTGGCCTACATAAAATGTTCATATGCAATGCCCATTAATTTCTTGTTGCATGTATTACTTTATTTTCTTTCTCTACCCACTGCCGTATTCACTATCTATAGAAATAAACACTACTGCTGTGCCTGTCTTTATTGAAGTACATATATCAAGCATCCTCTCTGTTCTTAAAATATTTTATTGGGAGCAACCAAGAACATCATGATTTTACTCATGGGTGGCAAAGACACAAGTTAATGCATCTTGGGAAAAACATTGACAGCTTCCTCGTCCTCAGTAACTTGTCTTATTTTTGGTATGTAACAAACACCTATCTTGACAACTGAATTGGAGTTGAGTTCCTAACTCCCTTAGGCTCCTTTGAAAATCTGGGCTTAGTAGCTGTTGCATTATTTTTTATGATGGTTGCAAATAAATATTCTTACAAGTGATTATAGCCACGGTGCCAAAGCCAGCAATCTTGCTGCTGCTTTCCTTGTTCACATCCTTTGGATGCAAGGGGATTGACTCTTCTCTGCATTGCATTGCAAGTGTGCGTGTTACACACAGATATGGGATGTACGGGTGCAGGGAGGTGCTGCAACAGCCTCAAATTGTGGATGTCCCCGCTCTATGCCTGAGGTCCTTGCTGCTGTGCAGGGTCTCCACTGCCAGCCCTGGGTCCTGCTTGGCCACTGGCTAGATGTCCAGGGACTCTACTGCTGGCCCAGGGTTCCACCCTGCCGCCAGCCCTGAATGCAGGCTTCCAGCTGCTGGCCTAGGGTGCTGCCAGCCTCTCCACATGCAGAGTCCTGGCAGCCAGCCCCAGCTCTAGGGAGTGCTGAGGAGCACAGACGGGGTAAGAGGAGGGGTTCAGCTCAGTATCCCCACTGCAAACACTGTTCCAGTGGCATTACATTCAGTGAAATAACTAATAAATCAACATTTCTTTAGCTCTAGGCAGTATGTAGGCTCTGGTGTCTCCGTTAAGTTAGTATGAAATCTTATCACTAGTGATTTGCACCTACCCCAATCATTTGAGGTGATTTTCTCCATCATGCAAAATAGGAAGCCAAGGTTGCACACTCATTTATCATTGGATCAAAGTTGGCCAGGGAGGGTTCCCTTCAATAATGACACAACCCTCAATTCCAACAATGCACCTAAGCATTAAAGTCAATGGAATTACCAAAGCACAAGTTAGATTGAGGCCCAGGTCAATAGACAAAAACATAGGCAGTGGCTGAACCGTACATTGATTTGTCCAGCTTTCTGATCAGAGCATTGCCATAGCTCTTTTTCAGCTGAAATAACATTGAGAACACACACACACACTCACACTTGTGGTATTTTCAGAATAAGCAGCAGAAATACCACAAGAATTCTAATACTTAAGGTGTTTGTTTTCTCATGTTATTTCTAAAGGAACTGGCACGAGGTGCTATATTTCGTCACCCGAGTTGGTCTGAAGTGCAAGGGACGTCTAGCAACATCTCAACTGCATCCATGAGAACAAATGTGTTGATCACTGCTCAGCTAGAGCAATACCAGGAGGTGAAAATAAGATACCTGTGAATCAGAGACATGTGTTCACCATGTGGTAGAGATATATTACTGACCACCTGACCTGGATAGTGATGGAGGCAAAGGGAGGCTATCAAAATAATTAAAAAAAAAAAACCCGCTCAATAAGAGTGGGGGATTTCAACTAGGGATGTAAGTGAGTAGTTGAGTGGAGTACTCCACTACTTGCTTCCCCCCACCCTTGCTGCCTCTGTATGAGAGACAGTGGGGGAGGAGGAGGGCAGGAGCCAGTGCTGGGGAGAGCTGGCTTAAAAGCCGGTTTCCCCCAGCGCTGTCTCTGTAGTGCTGCCTCCCCACCCGCCCCCCTCTCGCTGCCTCTATCAGCCCAAGCCACTGTGGTGGTCTGGGAACACTGCAGCTCTGCATTTTAAATGTAGTAAGAGTCACCAGGCTCATCCTGCAGATTTATGTGTGTTACCATTTCTGATGTCTGATTTCTGTCCATTTATCTTTTGTCATAACGACTGTCTGGTTTGGCCAGTATACATGGCAGAGGGGCATTGTTAGCATTTGATGGCATATATCACATTTGAGGATGTGCATTTGTATGAGCCCCTGATATCGTGGCTTATGTGGTTAGGTCCTGTGATGCTGTCGCTTGTATAGATATGTGGACAGAGTTGGCAACATGGTTTGTTGCAGGCATAGGTTCTGGGGTGTTATGTGTGGCTGCTAGAAAGGATTTGCTTCAGATTTGAGGATTATCTGTAGGCTAGTTTTGGCTTGTCTCCCAAGGCCTGAGAGTGAGGGATCATTTTCCAGAATAGACTGTAGATTGTCAATGATGCAATGGAGGGGTTTAAGCTAGGGGCTGTAGGTGTTGACCAGTGGTGTTCTGTCATTTTCCTTTTTGGGCCTGTCTTGGAGTAGTTGACTTCTGGGTACTTGTCTGGTTCTGTCCGTTTCCTCACCTCCTCTGCTGGGTATTTAAGTTTTAAGAATGCCTGATAAAGATCTTGTAGGTGTTTGTTTGTGGACTTGGAGCAAAGCTGGTTGTCTCTTAGGGCTTGGATGTAGACACTTGATCATGTGATGTACCCTGGATGGAAGCTGGAGGCATGTAAGTAAGAATAGTGGTCACCCACTTAGCTAGCCTCACTAACACGAGTCCTATAATTGACAGGTACTTCTCTGCGGTTAAATATATATCTTGTTTTCTGTTATTTCCATCTCCATTTCATCTGATGAAGTGGGTTTTACCCATGAAGGCTCATGATTCTATATATTTTTGTTAGTCTCTGAGGTGCCACAGGACTATTCATTATTTTTAAAGTTACAGACTAACACGTCTATCCCTCTGAGGGTACATCTACACAGCAAAATTTTTTCGAAATAACTGGCATTATTTCAAAATAACGTAGTCCGCAGCTACACAGCAGGCATTTATTTCAAAATTATGTCAAAATACTGTCAAGCTGGAGGATTTCTTACTCTGACTCCTGTAACCCTCATTGTATGAGGAGTAAGGGAAATTGGAGGAAGAGTGCTCTATTTTGAAATAAGTGCTGTGTAGATGCTCCCAATTTCAATTTCGAAATAAGCTACGCAATTGACATAGCTCAATTTGCATAGCTTGTTTCGAGTTAAGCCCTGGTGTGTACATGCACCCTGACACTTTATACATGGGTGTAGTTCCATTTATTTCTTTCCATTCCTTGAAAGGGTAAAAGATAGCTGCAGTGTAAAGTCATTAAAGGAGATATATCCTCTCTCTGGAAAACATTTCTGCCCTCCAGTCTTGAGATAAAAATGGCTCAACAATGGTGAGACTAGAAAGCATTTTTATTAACATGTTCTATGTAATGTTTGGGAAGCACGGATTAATATACTCATATGTCAGCATTCTCATTAGCTTCCTTTAGCTTCTGCACTTTGCAAACTTGATTAGTCCAGCCATTCACTGAAGGTCCTGGGGTATCGCTCCAAAAGGCAGACACTCCCATGCAGGCTATTAAAAGGAAGAATTTAAATAAATACTGTATCTTCCTGGGGAGACCGCTATTCTAGCCTAAGAATGCCAACATTAGACATATACACTAATAGATGTTGAATTCCTACGAATGAACATCTTTAGTTTGTTACTAAGGATACAATCCCCCTGAGGAGTAAACTAGCTAGGTGTCATCAAAAATGTATGTACACAACTGCTGGCACTGTCACAATGTACCTTGCAAATAATCAAAGAAACATTCATTTAACTATTTATGTAGACCCTCCAGCCACAAGTGATGCATCATAATACAACAGAACAACCAGAGCATTTTAAAACAATCCATCTTTGTTGTGGGTTCTTTCCACTGGTTTTTCTTTGAGAAGTGTGGTTTTCAGCATCTCCATATTTATTTTACATAAAATAGACCCACATGTCACATGAAGATACTTCAGTTCTGCATATTGTCAAAGAATATCCTTTGGTAGGGAATGTTATCCGCTGGAATCCCCTGCCCTGTCAGGCCCGTTTCCATCAATTTGCCATCTAACGTGACACTGTTTATAGCTAAAGACTGAGTCCTGCTTCCACTTCATTGGGTACCTTCCTATCGTCATGGTTCCTCGGTGCAAAGTTGGGGGCAAATTTTTGGGACCTTGTGCAGGGAGCCGGTAACCACTCTGCAATGTGGTCTGTTGTATGTGGGCTCCAAAGCACTCCCCCATATACAGAGGAAACTTGGGAAATGGGCCAGGGAGAGAATGTGTGATGGGCATAAGGATATGAAATCAGTGCGACTTGTACTTATACCAGGACTAAGCAAGAGCTGCAGGATTTGAGTAATGAGGTTTTCTGAACATCAAGGTTAAACACGGGCCTGATATAAACAGATACAGCTCCATCTGTGGAGTCATCACTATTCACTCATTACCAAAAATATTGGCTGAAAACCTGGGCCCCACTGAAGTCAATGGGACTTTTGCTGTTGGCTTCACTGAGGCCAGGATTTCACCTTTCTTTCATGTGTGCGTGGGTCTCCAGTACCGACTATGGAGTTTTGCAGCTACTTAGGATACGAACAGGTCCTCTGCAAACTGGGAAGCACTAGCGGGCTGCACAACTCAGAGCAGCTCTGCCCTGTGAAAATGGGAAAGCCAGTCTTGCTTCAATGAAACAAGCTGAACTTAAGTTGTGTCCTTATTCATTAAAACCCCCACATATTTCAATGTTTCAAATTTGACAAGCATAAATCTCCAGCTGCAGATCAACAGCATTTGGTGTTGACAAGTGTAATAGGGCATGGCTCACCACCACAGCGCCTCCTGCTGGTGACTCTAGGAATCAGCTCTTCAACCCTTGAGTGCCCCCTTTCGGCTGGTGTCTCACCTGCTGTTACCTGTTATTGGTTCCACTGCTCTGTGTTAGGACCCACGTCCCTGCTAGAACACAGCATCCTATCCTCTGGGTACTGCCCTGCACCGTGCTCCCACACTCTGGGGTCCTCCCCTTCAGGAAATCCCTCCCCACCACCTACACCCACCTTGCCTCAGTGACCCTACTGCCAGTTGTCATCTAGCCCCTTACATCAGGGGCACTCTGCAGTCTGACATGGTTATTCATCAATGGCAAGGGTATGGACCTGCTGCCTTCTTCTGCGTTGGCTGCTTTCTTGCAGCCCTGGAACCCTCAGGTCTTGCCTCAGGCCCTGCAGCCTGGGAGTGAAGTCAGATCACAGGTCCTCTGCTCTACTGTGCTCCCAGCTTCCCTGGCAGCTAGGTCCCTTCCTGCTCCACAGCTGCAACAAGAGTGAGTGAGTCTCTCCTCCCCTTTAGGAGCCTTTATTTATACTGCCCTCAGCTGGGCCCTAATTGGCTAATACAGTAATTACTCGTTTAACATGTGCCCGCTTAACACGTTTTCGCAATAGCATAATTTTTTGGGGGAGCGTTTTTCGAATAACACGACTGTCCCTGAGATAACACGAAAATAATCAAGTGGCGGACTACTTCACGCAGCAGTATAAGTTGGTGAAAACAATAGTAATATGCATGAGTGGATGAATACACGTGGCCATAGCACTCCTCTGCTCACTCACGTGTTTATCTTTGTGTTTTAACAAACCGCGGTGACTTGTGTTGCTAGATATCATGTGTTGTTAGATATCTAATGTTGATGTTGACAACTCAGCACCAACAAAAAATTGACTTTGCCACCACCACCTGAAACGCAACCCCCAACTTTTCAATTATTTTTAATGGGAAAATTGACCCCGCATAGCACGTTTCCGCTTAGCACAAACATTTTCAGAAATGCATCTATAGTGTTAAATGAGGAATTACTGTATCTGCCACAGCTGCTGGCTCCACAGCTCCAGCCCTCACTCAGGTTTGGGTTTAAACCCTTAAAGGGCCAGTGTGGGGCAGACATCTAGTCACAGCAAGTTGTTGAATTTTGATTGTGTAGAGCATCTCTTCTCTCTCTGCTGCATTTGCTCCTAGGTCATAAGGGGATAGCCTTTTTAAAAGCACTTTAATGCTTTCCATTGAATTCAGTGGTGAAGCTCTCATTGACCTCAATGGGAACAGAGTTAGGCTAGCACAGGGATTTTCCAAAAGGACTTAGGCTACAGTAGCGAGTGCAGTGACTGTGTGCACTTACTCAGCTGAAAGTTCAGTGCCTGATACACTTTTCTTATGCCACGACAGCCTGTGTGGGTACCTGGTCCTCACTACACCAACTGCTTTTTTCCCCTCCTTTGCTCAGATACTCAAGGGGAAGGTTATATTATGCCCTCCTTAAAATTCCCTTTTGTTCTCATGCTTACAAAGTCCTCTCAATAACAGCTAAGCTTCACATGTGTAGAGACCTCCACCTGTCACGCAGACATGTATCTGTCACCATGTGCTCCCTGTCTCTATCCATCTGTTGTCTCCTGTCTTAAGACTGTAAGCTCCTTAGCGGCAGTGACAGTCTTTTTGTTCCTTTTCTGTACAGCAGGCCTGCACAACATATGGCCCGCAGGCCGCATGCGGCCCGCAGGGGCTCACTGTGCGGCCCGTGACGACTATGGACAGCACGGCCCCATCCGATCCCCCGCCAGGCGGAGGAGCGGAGCGCCACTGGGGAGGGGGAAGTGTGGCGATTCTCACCGCCAGGCTGCCGTGCAGCTCCAGAACGAGGAGGCGGGGCACGAGCCAGAGGGCGGGACGCCGGCAGACGCCAGGACGCTGGTGTGACGTGGCATTGTGATGTCACGGCCGGTGACCGCCGGATTCAAATAGGCTCTGTCAGCCCCGCAAACTGGAAGGCTGAAGCCAGGTAGGGGAGAGGAAGGGGCTTGTGCTGAGGGGAGCGGGGCAGGTCAGGAGAAAGGAGAAGGCACCAAGGGGCAGGGTGCAGGAGAGACAAATGCCAGGGGGCCAAGTGGAGACAATGAGGAAAAGGGCAGGAGGGAGGTGTCAGTGGGAGGGGGGACAGGGTGATGCTGGGAGAGGAGAGGGTAAGGGCATTGGGAGCCGTATGTTGTGCAGGCCTGATTTAATTGAAAAATTCTTAATAAAGTATCACCCCAACCCCCCACCCCAAAACCTACCCTTGTGGCCCGCAGCTGTTTTCTTTGGAGTAATATGGCCCTCGCAGCTTTCCGAGTTGTGCAGGCCTGCTGTACAGTGCTCAACACAACAGGGTCCTCACCCATGATTAGGTCTCTTAGGTGCTACCACAATACAAATAATAATCAGCACAATAAAGAAAGGGCCACTAGAGAAGGAGGTGACAGTTTAAGAAAAGGCAGATGGCCACACCCAGGCACTGAGTGAAATCCATGGTGGGGAGTCTTTTTGTGGTGTTTGTCTCTTCTTATATAAACTAGTTTTTGATATGTGCTAATGAAGCTGTGTTCCAGCTGATGGGTTGCTGATGTTCTGTTTCTGTTGTTGCCCCCATTGACTTAGACTCCCATCTGTTTCTTGATCCCTATCCTACCTCTTCCAGTTCTTTTAGATCTACAGCTGGCATAAAGTTCTGTAGCTCTGAAGATCTGCTAGCTGGGGATCTGGCCTTTCATTTGAGCCTTAGAACATAATCTCACAGCCCAAAAGTCTGAATGGGCACTATCATGGGATGACCTGGCAGAGGCCCTGGCATGACAGGCCCGGCTGGCCTCAGTTTTCCTTTTCAGGAAACACAAAGGTTCTATGCCATGCTCTCTTTCTTGAATATTACCTTTCCTGGGAGCCAGTTTGTTGCAAAACATAGGGCAAACCAGCCCATAACAAAAGCCCCACAAAATATAGTCCCCTCCCCAAACATATAGTCCTTAAAACCCTGCTCTTCCCAAGAGGAACCACCCACAACCTCTCCAGTGGACATCCATCCTCACCACACCAAAGCTCCTGTCTATGCTCTTCTGTCCCTTTCCCAGGACAGTCACGCTAGCTCTCCCAGATGTAGTTCAACATTGCTTTTCCCAGCTGGGACAGCCACAGCCTCTCTGCTGTAAGAGCAACTTTATTACAGGAGCATCCTCTCCCTTTTCACCAGCCTGTTTCCTTGGGTCCAGCTGTCTGCTGTGGAGATGTCAGGAGGTAAGACCCTCTCCTGCTCCCTGGCCTTCATCCCTCTCTGGCCCTGACCCTCTGGCTTTGAGACACCAGCCAGAAAACTTCTCTTGCTGCTCTCCTGCCATTTTCCTAGAACCACAATCAGATTCTGGTAGTGCTTATCTCTTGACTGACTGAGTGACTGACTGATTCCATCGGCTTTGACTCACAGCAGGTGGGATGCAGGTGCCCCTCTAAGTCCAACTGGAGTGAAATGTTCGGACACAAGCTCACCCTGCTCCCTCTTAAAGAGCAATTAACTCCCTATGACAGGTTCCCATCCTGAGAAATTAGATCGTTTTACTCCACAGCCAGGTTATCATCACTTGTACGCATTCTTTGCATTTAAAGCGTTTCTGTAATCCCTTTAGCCATATACATACCTGGGGCACCATTTATTGTAATTAGTGTCTTTCCAATGATGCATATGTGAAGTGTTTACACAGTGTATTTCAAGACTTTCTTGTTTTGCAAGTTCATGCAGGGCCCTAGAAATGGCTCACTTAACATTTGCTTCAAAGCGTAAATGAATGTTTTTAACAAACCAAGTTTGGGCCCAATTCAGGGGAAGGCAGCCTGAAGCTAAGCAGATACAGCTCCCAGGGACGTCTCTGGACAAAGTGGAGGGATAAGGATGTCAAGGCTGGTGTATGCTACAGTGAAAGCTAGATCATGCACGCAGAAGGTGTGGAATGCTGCTCATACAACCACAGGTTGAAATGTCATGGTCAGCAAAGCAGTGGTGTTAATGAGGGGCAGTTGAGTGGGGGTGAAAGCTCTTCCTCTCAATGTTTTTGCACTTGCTCAAAGTTCCATAGGCTCATGAATTTTGTGGGTCAGAGGAGGGATTCCATTCTTGAGGGAGATGCAGGGTCCCTACAAGAGGAGTGTGTGTGCAGGGGGCACATGAACAGGGACCAGAACTGAATCCTGCTTATTGGAACACAGGTTCTACACCTGCACCATAACTGTATCACCGTGTACCCAAAATAGGAATACAAGAGGGTACAACAGTCCCTGTCTCAATGTCCCGAGAAGAGAAGTAGGTGAATGCCTTCAGGCTGGGGAAAAAGGAACAAGCAGAAACAGAACAGAGTTGCAGAGACTCAGGTAGACTTCTTGCTTCTGGTCTTCTTTCTTCCTTCCTTTCTTCTACCCTTGTGTGTGATGTTCAGACCGGAGGACAAGATGGTACATATGCGTGTGTATGACTGGCCCTGCTACAGACTCCTACAAAATAAACCCTGTGCTAGCAGTCATTACAGTTGTGAAGCTGGATTGCTGCACCACATAAGAACATAAGAATGGCCGTACTGGGTCAGACCAAAGGTCCATCTAGCCCAGTAGCCTGTCTGCCGACAGTGGCCAGCACCAGGTGCCCCAGAGAGGGTGGACCGAAGACAATGATCAAGCGATTTGTCTCCTGCCATCCTTCTCCAGCCTCTGACAAACAGAGGCCAGGGACACCATTTCTATCCCCCTGGCTAATAGCCTTTTTATGGACCCTAACCTCCATGAAATTATCTAGGTTCTCTTTAAACTCTGTTATAGTCCTAGCCTTCACAGCCTCTTCTGGCAAGGAGTTCCACAGGTTGACTACACGCTGTGTGAAGAAGAACTTTCTTTTATTAGTTTTAAACCTGCTACCCATTAACTTCATTTGGTGTCCTCTAGTTCTTCTATTATGGGAACTAATAAATAACTTTTCTTTATTCACCTTCTCCACACCACTCATGATTTTATATACCTCTATCATATCCCCCCTCAGTCTTCTCTTTTCTAAACTGAAAAGTCCCAGTTGTTTTAACCTCTCTTCATATGGGACCCATTCCAAACCCACAAAGGGCTATCAGCAACCAGGCTGGCTTCTGCCCCAGATGGCCTAATAAGCCAAACAGCCTGCTCGCTGTCACTCTAGAACCACTGGGTTGTGCCGATGACACACACACACAGAGCCCTGAGGGGTGGGTGAAAATCCTTTATGAACCTTGTGGTTACTGGGCAGATGAGAGTCATGTGACCCACTTTCCCCACCTTTTCTCTTTCCCGCCTTTCCTCTTTTTCCCGCTCTTTTCTGACAGGAGATGGTGACCAGGAGACTGGCCGCCATCTTAAACAGGAAATCAAAATGGAGGACATAAAAAAAAAACTGGCGCCCCTCCCCCACAGAGGGAGCAAGTGTGCAAGGGTAGTAAAATTTACTAACAATTAGTGCAAGAGATTGACTTGTACTGTTACTTGTGTCCATACAAAATCTCTGCTGAGCAGTGTTTCCTGCTGTGTGTTGCATAAGGACTTGGATAATCAAGAGGTAACTTTTTTAAATGTGCCTGAATTATGTAGAAGCCAAGTCTCAATCTTGGCTTCTAAGCCATTTAAGCAGTTTCAAAAATGTTACCCAAGACCTTTTGAAATTCATTGGTGTGCAAAACAAATATAATTTACTTGCCCAGGGGCTAACAGGGTTTGCATACACCACTCTGATGATCACCTATCCATTCTCCATAGAGGTTTTTGGTTTAGTTTTTAATTAAAAAACAAATGTTACAGGCTAGATTTTCAAAATTGCACCCGCTACTTTTCTGCACCCAAGTTTGCTGCGCATGCCATAATTATTTTGTAAGTCCAAATCTGTATGTGCACAAAATCTCAAAGTCGTTTGCAAGTGGCTATTCAGCTGACGTACATGGATCTGAGCATTGGCATATGCAAAAAGTGAGGACATGTCAAAAGAGTGAATTAGCGCAAAGCATGCTAGGGTCAGGCCCATTGACAGGGAAGGCAAAGGGGGCAACTGCCCTGGGACCTGGTGATTCTAAAGCGCACTCTGGGCATCTCTAAGAGCAGCGGAAGGGCCTTGTTCTCTGGGTGGTGCTGAGGGCTGTGGTGGAGCCAGCATGGTCTGCACCCCCGCCCCTTCCACCTAAGGTCCTGCCCCTTCCGGGAACACCGAGCCACACCCCACCACCTTGACCAGGGGTCTGTCATGGCTGTAGGTTCCCCTGGTTAGAGTGTAAATTGACAGTGCTGTCGATTTCCACCCACAACTTGGTGGGCATTAGCTTGCTATATAGATGAGCCCTTAAGGATGTGAAAAATTGTGAGCAACTTGTAAGTTGTGAGCAACTTTTTAGAACTCAGCGTGCGAAACCTTTCAGAGCTTGGCTCCAAGTGTAGTAGAATGGCAAATATATTTCAACTGGACTCTTTGTTGACACTCTTTCTTTTCAGGTGAGACCTTAATTTCACTAGATCAGTGGGTTTCCAGCTTATTTCATTTGCAGACACCTAAAAATTTCACAAAGAAATGCAGACCTCTTTGGAAATCTTAGTCTGCAGACCCCCCAGGTAGTGAAAACCACTGCACTAAATTACAACAACAATTCAGCTTGCGTTGTTAGTGTACTTTCATTTCAGTTCACTGGAGAGGAGAATTATCTCAGTACGATCCTAAGAAAGGATGTTTGTTCGCTTGCAATATCTCAGTCTAAGCTGCTATTAGTTATTTACATTCCCCAGTCAAGCTGTGTAAAATATTTCGCATACAAAGTCAGCCATCACACATGTGCAAGTGCCTTTTGTTGCTTGAAAACTTTCATGTGGTTTGCCAAAATGAACATTCTGGCATCAAAACCCTCCTCCTCTTGTCTTTCCTTTTCTCCCCCTTGTAGCAACTACTGCATAGACCTCGGCCTCCCAGGGAGTTTATATTGGGGAAATTAAAAGAGAAGTAGCTAACAGCTGAGGGCATGGCCGATCCCTTAATAGACACCTGCTGCTTCTCTATGTATGGAGGGATTTGTCACTTAAGTGCCTTTAGCTGAAAATCAGAACGCTAGTAGAAAACGTGTCAAAGCAGTTACAACCAAAAAGCTCATGCTAATATTTTATGAGAAAACAAGTTGTTAAAAGTGTGACCTACACAAGATGAAATGTGTAGGAATGGAAAAGCATTTGCCTGTTTCATATGCTGATCGGGTTTCCCCATCACTAGACTTGGAGGGCATACTAGACCCGCTGATTTGTTTCAGATAGCCAAATGTTCAGCCCCAAACTGACCCTCAAGTGTTCTGTCCCCTTCCCTAGGGGAGTGGAGGACTTTCAAGTAGAAAACTGATACATTAAAACAATTCATCCCCCAATTATGAACATTGAAAGGAGATCAGGACATTCTGAGATATCGACTCCCGAAGTCAAGAGGAAAATTGTGATATAATACAGTGTCTTTAATGCACAATAATGGTACTTCTGAAAAGTTTCATGCCATTTGAACCAAAAGGCAAATAATAATAATACTGTAATACTCTTTCTCTTTTCTAGCTGCTATTTCTGTTGAAGACTTGAATAGACGTTGCACTGGGCTCAACAATCTTGAAGCATATCAACCTATCACAGAAGGGATAGCTGAAAAGGACACAGGCCTATTCAACAGAAGCAAGGTGTGGAGCTGCTCAGAGGTAGAGCTGTCATGTAAATGAGCTTCCCATCGCCCCAAGAACTCTCCATGGATCCTAACTCTTTTGGGACTGTGAGATGGTACCACTTGGATGAGTTTGTTTTCCCTTGCCCTTGCTGATGTATTTGGATAGTGTTTGTTTTCAGCTTGCTAGACCCTCAGCTCTTCTGGGATGACAGGTGACAACCATATACTGCCAAAGTTGGATTTTTTGTTATCTGGCCTACTAGGTTACTTCTAACATCACAGATTTGGGGGGTATAAAAATTGAATATATTTTAGTCCCAGTTGTGGCAGTCAGCCACTGTCCTAAGTATGAAGCAGTGTGAAACTGCACCTGCCTGGGAAACAAGGAGGGTGGGGCAGATTGTACCATATTTAAGGCTATAGGTGCACCTTTTCTCCACCCCCTTTGGGTGCCTAGTGTAGTAGGAAGTGTGAACCAGGCAAATTACTTCTTCTTCCTGAATGACAGAGACTGCAATTGTGAAATGTCATCAATAGCAACGAAGGACAGAATTTGCTGTTGCCCTTCTCTGGAGGAAGCTACTTTATCTTGGTGAATAGACTCATTTATCCAAGTATACATAAAAAGTGATGGGGTCTAAATTAGCTGTTCCTTCTCAAGAAAGGATCTTGGAGTCATTGTCGATATTTCTCTGAAAACATCCTTTCAATGAGCAGTGGCTATCAAAAAAAAGCTAACAGAATGTTAGGAATCATTAAGAAAGAGATAACAAGACAGAAAATATCATATTGCCTCTATATAAATCCATGGTATGTCCACATCTTGGATATTGCATGCAGATGTGGTCATCCCAGCTCAAAAAAAGATACATTGGGATTGGAAAAGGTACAGAAAAGGGCAACAAAAATGATTAGGGGTATGAAACAGCTTCCATGGGAGGAGAGATTAATAAGACTGGGACTGTTCATCTTGGAAAAGCAGTGGCCAAGGGGCACAATCAGATAGAGGACTATAAAATCAAGACTGGTGTGGAGAAAGTAGATAAGGAAGAGTTATTTACTCCTATTCAATACACAAGAACCAGAAGTCACCAAGTGAAATTAATAGGCACCAGGTTTAAAGCACACAAAAGGAAGTACTTCTTCACACAGTGCACAATATGTGGAACTTTTTGCCAGAAGATGTTGTGAAGAGCAAGACTCTGACAGAATTCAAACAGGAACTTATCCAATTCTTTGAGGATAGATCCACCACGGACTATTAGCCATGATGGGTGGAGATACAAAACCATTCTCTGAAATGTCGTAGCCTCTGTTTGCCAGAAACTGGGAATGGCTGACATGGGATGGATCACTTGTTGATTATCTATTCTGTTTATTCCCTCTGAAGCACCTGCCATTGGCCACCATCAGCAGATAGGTTATTAGGCTAGATCGATCATTGATCTGATCCAGTATCACCATTCTTATGTTTTTAAGAAGGAAGTGCCTTCATTATTAAAATGAAGAAGTTAAGATATGGACCACAGAAGCCTAACAGCCTTATAAATATTCATGGAGGTCACAGAACTTCGTAAGGCTATGAGTACACTACCAGCTTATTTCAAAATAAGTTATTTTGAAATAATAACTCCCGAAATAACTATTTTAAAAAAAGCTTATTCCTCTTCACAAGCAGGAGTTATTATTTCAAAATAACAAGCTCATTATTTCGAAATAACAGGCTTAGTAGTGTCGACGCTCACAGGGCAATCCACAACTTGAACTGTTGGGATCTTCTTGACATGATAGTGATGGGACCATTTGTCTCATTGATCATAGGTCTTTGCAGGGGATCATGTGTATACACATGCTCAGAAGCTGGCCATCTTGACCATTTTGTATTATGTCTATCTACTTTGCTGAGTTAGAGTGTTTCTAAGTTTGCTTAATGTATTAATAAACACAATATAAAGACAGAAGGTCTTTGCTAAATGCTACTGTCTCTTTTGTGCACATTGGGTCTTTGTAATAACTCAGATATTTTTGGGTCTGATCACAAATCCTACAAAACCACAGAGTGATAACTGGGATTTTTAATTGATCAATATAATTAATACACCATCATTCCATCAAGCAATATTATTATTATAACTGGAGCACACGCTGTGATTGATACTTTTGAAGAGGGAAGGTGATCTGATAAAGGGATATCATATATATATAGATTCTCCCCTCCCCGCAACAATCTAGAATTACATGCAATTTAAGAGAGCATAGACATGTAGCTAAAATGTAGTTTTATGCAATGCAATGTGCCTCAGTATACCTTTCTAGCCATCTTTTCTTCCTTGTAGAAAGGAACAGCCTAGTGTTGTTGGTAAAGATACATTAGCAAGCTGTTTTGTTTGTAATTAATGTTAAAGAAGGAATAGCCCAAAAGAGTCTATTTGTCAGGATTGTTTTCTTTTTTAATTTAAAGAGTCTAAGAATGTTTTTGTACTAGATCTGTTTTTATAACAGCAACTATGTAATTTCTGTTTGTGCAAGTGCAGAATGAAGAATATGTGTTGGAAGATAAGTGTGAAGGCCATCACTAATCACAGATGTTCTAGGGAGGAGCCGAGAACAGAGGTAAAGATGCCAGGAGATTGCTGTATACCCCTACTGAGATGCAGATGAAGGGCAGATTGATGACTCTAAAGGATAAGGCAATTGGGACAAGATAGCTGTGATATGAGAAGAACAACTTAAGAAAAGCTCTTGTCAAATGGTGATGATTACAGCACAATAGTGTGAACCTTACTGATCCCAATTCAGGACAACTGCTATGAAAAGGAGCTGCTTTGCCAGTTTTTGGGTTCCATCTTGCCAAGATTTTTGAGCATCAGTCTGGACCAATAAAGCCCTGCTATCAAATGGGGCAGTGTGTGTGTGTGTGTGTGTGTGTGTGTGTGTGTGTCTATGTGAGCATATGCTAGCTGCTTTATTACTGTATTCTTAATAAACATAGTGTATTGCCTTTTCCCCTAAAAAGATCCGGAGTCCTTCTTACAAGCATCACAAGAGGAGTTGAAAAGCCTGCTTGCTATTATACTCCTGCCTTTAAAAATATAAAAGTTTCAGAGGGGTAGCCGAGTTAGTCTGTAACAGGAAAAACTTAAAAAACTACGAACAGTCTAGTAGCACCTTGAAGATTAACAAAACATGTAGATGGTATCATGAGCTTTCATGGGCACAACCCACTTCTTCAGATGACTGGAGTATAGTAGCATGGATAGTATGATATATGTATTTCTTGGGAAACCCATAGATAATATAGAATTGTTTGTCCTGCTGGCCAGCAGATGTCCTCATTGTCCCAAACAAATCCAGCTGACAATGCATTTCTTTAGTAGTTAAGTAGGGGGCTCTTAAAGAAGAAAGTACTCAAATTCCAGATCAGACATTTATGCTCACTGCCAAAATTGGCAATTTTAGCAAATCAACTATGCTATAAATAGCAGGTGAATGGAGAAACCTTGGCAATAAAGACAAGAATTAAGGAATAAGGATATAAGGATTTGCACAATCCACTATTATGGTGAATACCTCAAATATAACACAAATGAATATGAAATAAAATCAAGCTAAATGGTAGAAACCTTCCCAATTTACATTTAATAAGGCAGCTGAGGGTTAGGGAGTTTAAAGATCTGAAAAATGTTGCTTCTGAGTTTCTTGTTAGAATAATGAGATAAGTACAAATGTGTTACCCTCTGATAATCACAGATGGGTCCCTACTTACTTGAATTCCTAGTAGTCTAATAGTATTTAAACTTTCTAGGAAACAAAACATGTTAGGCTGGGCATCACCACAGTAACCCAGACTGAAATTTGAAGACCTGCATTCAACTCTTGCTTCCCTCTCACTCCAGGAGGAAGTAACCTTTGCCAGTTCTTTTGCTGATGAAGATTATTCTACCTTCTGTACTAGCTCTGATGTTCTTGCCAATTCTTGCTAGAGCTTTGCCCAAACCCCTGACCACAAGCCATGGGAAGGGGAGTAGCACTTTTGGAATGTCCACTCTGACATAGACACTCTCCACCAATGTGGGTAGACTACAGAAAGAGGTATAAGTCTATTTTTCTCCTTCGTGCCCTGTGCAGGTTCACGGAAGGGTTCACAACTGTGCCTTTCATATCTGATTGACTTTGTACACCACATCCTCAAATAGCTGGGGCTGAGGTTCTTCTGATTTTTCTAGTGCGTCTGACAAATGTCTCATCTAGAAGTAAGACAGAGCTTTTGGCATGCCCATCATGAGTCATTTCATGATGTTCTTTTAAAAATATCATGGTTTTTGAATGGGTGAGAGAGCTAATGAGCACCTGCTAATCTGAACAGTTAAATTCTGTGCTGCGTGGAAGATTAAGACAGCTGAAAGAAAATGTTAACATGGTGACTACTCCAAAAATCAGAAGCTGCCCTAGGAAGTGAGTCAATAGGAGAAGGATTGCAGCAGAGCTCCTTTTGTTCCAGCATAGCCTCATGGAGAGAGATAGCTCCTCAGTGGAAGCATGTGGCCCGTATGAAGTGAGCTTGAGCTAAATTCCAGGTGTCTTGGTTTGCAAACCACTCTCTCTCAAAGCCACTAGACCAAACTCCTATTCTGAAGATTGCAAAGGATGCAAGAAGAGCATTACACACTGTAATGTCCGTATCAATAGAGCAAGGTGACTTGATATCTCTTGAGCATTACAGTCTGTCTGTATAAATCGTTCTTCTGTAGTCTATTTAAAAACTGCTGCTGAAGAAGATCAGACGAACTACAGTGTAATATAACCTAACTTCCGCCTTATCCTATCAGACCAAAATGGATGTAAGCTGAGTCCCTATTAAAAGGACAAGAGAGGGTGTGTTGAAAAATGGAAGTGTTGAGGAAAAGTACAAAAATTCAGCTGTTTTTGGCCCAAATAGCTCAGCGCGTGTGCTCTTGGAAAAGTCTTTTAAAAGCTTTTCAAGATTTTCTTTTCAAATGAAATTTTAACTCTCCTTGGAGCTGAGATGATATCTTCTGGCTTCTTTTACTTATTTCTTGAAGCATGAACGGATACTCATTCGGGCCAATCCTACAAACACTCCATGTATGGAAATTCCCTGGCGTTCAATGGGTTTTGTACCCAAGGAGAGCTTTTGGGGAAAAAAAGGTTGGAAGAGTCTAAGTTTCATATATTTATGCCGACAGAAAACAAATGTGATCTATTTTCATATCTACAGATACCAACTGTCTCATTCCAAAGCACTGCGTTTTAAGCATAATGAGCACACTGCATAATTTGATGGGGCTCTTGCTGCTAGATGATAAAGATTCCTTCTGATTATGTGCTTATTCTTTGTGATCAAGGAATGTTCACTCTCTGTCTATTATATATATAGTAGCCCAATGTCTGTGATTCTGTAACGCTGAAATGCTGGCTGTTCCCTCTGGGCGGCGCTGCTGCCTCCCGCCATGGCGCTCGGCTGACTTCTGCACCGCTCAGCCGGCGCCGCGACGGAGCAGCAACGCAGCAGCCGTTAGTCCGCGCCCCATGCAGGATGCTGCATGGGGAGCGGACCAAACGGCGCTGCACCGCTTGCTCCCGCGCGGTGGCCCGGCTGAGTGGCGCAGAAGTCAGCCGAGCGCCATGGCGGGCGGCAAAGGGGGGCAGGGAGGTGACGTACACGCCCAGGGGGTGGGGCCTGGATGAGCGTGCATCCCCGACAGAGACAGAGGAGAGCGGAGAGAGAGTGAGAGGCAGGAGAAGGAGGAGAAGAGAAAGGGAGAGACGGAGAGAGAAGCAGAAGGCAGAGGAGAGCTGAGAGAGAGCTGGGGAGGCAGTATGAGGAGGAGAGAGAGAGAGAGAGAGACGGAGTGAGAGACCGGAGGCTCAGGAGAGAAGACCGACGTGGAGGAGAGACCTGAAAATCCCGTCTTATGGTGGGCTAATTGGCTAGTTAATAAAGAAGCTTCCACAAATAAGAAGTGTGAAAATAAAATGCCAACAGACAAAATTCTCCTGTTTGCCAGCACTCTTATCCCGAGTTTATGCTAAGGAAATTGTCCATTTGTTTTAACTTACCCTTAAATTGTCTAGCTCATTGCCAGATTCTTGAACATTGTGATTAAATTAAAATCACTGTTGTTTATTTCAGAATCTTGCAAACAAGCATATTATAGCCTTAAACATGGAAGCTACTGGATATTTCACAGAACTAATTTTAGAAAAATAAACATTTCTAGTAAAAAACATCTCTAGTATGAAGCAAAGGATGAACAAACACAACCTTTTACTAATCACTACAGTTTATGTGTTGGTTATGGGCTCTGATCCAACTCCCATTTAAATTAATGTCAGTCTTTCCACTGATTTTACTGGGAGTTGGATAGATCCTGTAATGCTCAGTTCTACCCATCAGCATAGAAGCCACATGAAAAATCTGCAAATAAGATTTTAAAATATTATTTGAAAATACATTTACAAATTGTATTTAGATTTGCTGAGTTATAAAATGAACCAACCATGTCTTGAATATCTTTGTTCCAAGTTAAGCCCAGTGGCCAGATCATTAGTTGTACCAGGATAAGTACACAGTATTTTCAGTGAAGTGGTTTCAGTGAAATGGACTCTGGATGTACGCTGGAGTTAAGAACCTAGCTATGTCATTCAATCTTCAGAGACCGAACTTGTCCTTAATTAAATAAAATAAGAAAACTCTAATCTGAGTTGCTCAAAATAACAGTTATATGCTAAAGAAAGTCATTTGTGTACAATGAAAGCTTCTTAAAAGCCATTCATTCGGAAGTTCAGTTGAGCATAGCTTGAAATGTTTAACCTTTGCATTCCAGATTGGTCCAATAACAAAAATTAATTTTCAGCTTAATGTTCTCTCCATAATGACATGAAGCAATTCACTTGTAAACTCAAAGCTTGTTACACAGGAGGATGAAAAGCACAGAAATACACCAAAAAATCAACATTTTCTGGGAAAAATTCAGATAAAGGTAACTTGCCAAGGATATCTGCAGTGGCCAAATCAGATTCAATTATGTGCAGTAGGCCAAATATTGGTCTAACTGAAGTCAATGAGAGTTTTGCCACCAAATCAATGGGACCAGGTTTGAGCCCAGAATGCTCATGTTCAAAATTGGCAGACATGATGAAATGATAAATCTATTCACAATAACATGGACTAAACTAGCAAGCTTTATATGAGATGAGTTCACATTTATCAATGAACTTAAGATAGCTGGAGTGTAATGTAGTAATAAACTGAGAAATAAAAACATTCAATTAATCTAACAGTAATGTTTAAGAAAAGAAGACGCACATGTCTGCCTAGAAATTATGTCACAAAATGCTTTGTATCTTCTGAATTGGTGGTCTTTGGTATGATCACTAAAATGGAACAAACAACTGCAGCTTCCCCTAGTGAATTACTGAATGTGCTGTAGTGAGATGGTGGCCTCCCTCTGAGTCAGAGGGTGAGGAACCCCATCTCTGCCTAGGTGGGCACAGCCAGGCCAAGCTTGCCCTGCCTCCCCACCATGTGGAGGGGCAGAGCAGGAACTGTAGAAGATGGGACTCCTAGCTGAGTTGCTGGTGAGAAAGGAAAAGCGTCAGACAGAAGCTGCTATTTGCTCCCCGCAGGCTCTGCCAGATGTTGCCCTGAACAAGGAGAGACCCGACATCAAGGGAGCACTGGAGCCTCCGGGATTACTAGCTATTGAGTACCTGGAGGACCTGGAGGAGCAAGGCGTCAGCCTGGATCTGAGACATCCCGATGCCAAGGATGAGTTGGAACTACTGGGATTACCAGTGGCTGAGTACCCAGATGAACCGGAGGAGCCAGGTGGTGGCCTGGACCTGAGGCAACCTGATACTGAGGAGGATTGGGAGCCACCAGGACTACTGGTTGCTGAGTATCTGGAGGAACCTGCTCAAGAGCCAAGGAAGGAGCCCAGAGGTGGAGTTGGACAGCATGGTGACGTAGTGATTGGTCAGCATGTTGTGAGAGGGTTCCTGCTGACCCCCCACCACTGCTCGGGCCCTGGGCTGGAATGCAGTGGATTAGGGTTGGCCTGTGTTCTCCTACCTTTACCCTCCCTGCTCAGGGTGGCAAGCTCCTTGCTGGAGGGCCACGCTACTGATTCTCACCAGCACTTCCCTGCCTGAGGGGCACACTACTGACTCTCACTGGCGCTTTCCTGTTGCTCTGACTGGTTTGTCTCACTCTCTTCCCTGCTGGCATGTTAGAGGGGCAGCCAGGCCAAATTTGTTCTGACCCTGCACCCCGAGTCCTGCTGTTCCCAGTCTCTGCTTCAGCTCTGTTCCTCCATGGAACAGACTCTATTAGTGGAAACCTGAACACTGGGCTCCCCATTGACACAGGCCAGTTCCATTCCACCCACAGGTCTGGCTATTTCCTCCCCGCTCTCTGATACTTTGGAAACTGAGAGCCAATCAATTTTCTGGCCAGCCTCTGCCCCTGCCAATGAGGAAGGGGGTTGCACCTTTGGCCTGAGGGGGTAGGGGAGTAGCACTTGGCCAGAAACTGATTGTTTCCAGTGAGGAGGCACTAGCTGGATCTGACTGGCAAGGAGTAAAGTTGGAGCTTGTGTTGCTGGGGAAGTGGAGCTGGTCTGAGGCAGCAGGAGCTTTGCTGAAAGTTCATGTCCCTCTGTGACCCAGGTCAGTCTTTATTAAAAAAAAACCTCTGTATGGCCTGCCAGTGGGTTGTAGTGCACATTGTAGCCTTCTGGCTTAAAGTCGCCCATCCCTGCTCTACGGCTTCAGGCCTTAGGGAAAATATTGTTTCTGTTTGAAGTCTCTGTACTTGTCTTAGAGTTGTTGCAAGGCGTATTTTTAAGAGACTGTGCTAAGTTTTAAATATTTTGTAAGAACAATCTAACTAGTATGAAATGTGAAAGCTCATATTCTCACAAATGGAGCTCAGAAATTAATTTCTTGGATGAGCAATATGTAACAATTTTGGGTGGAATTAACATGACTGAAGGTTGAGGAAATTGTGTGAAAACCCAGATCTTCCATTTTAGGGACATTTAGGAATCCATGAGGGGAAAAAAGATTAAGTTAAATTGTTTAATACCTTCCATTGATCGAAGTATCATTTTTCTTTTTCTCTTCCTCCAGAGAAAGAAAGAGAAAGGCAGAGAGGGTTTTGTTAAATGTTATAATGAAGTTAAATGTTGGGGGCAGGGTCATAGGAGCAGGAAGAATTATCTCAGTGAGGGAATCTGCTCAATATCATGTCTATACACAAATGCAAGAAGTATGAGGAATAAACAGGCAGAATTGAGAGTACTAGTGCATAAGCTAATTATGACTTAATGGTCATCACAGAAACTTGGTGGAATACAGCTCATGATAGGTATAGGCGGCTGTTGTTTGTCCAGGAAGAAAATACAGAGGGAGAGGGAGGACATGTTGCATTATAAATCAAGAAAACACACACCCATGTTCAGAGGTCCTGAACGAGGTGAGAGGCAGACCAATTGAAAATATCTAGGTAAAGGGGGAAATAGATTTGACATCATGGTGGGAGGGGATGTATTATAGGCCACCAAATCAGGAAGAGAAGGTGGATGAGGAATTTATAGCAGTAGCCCTGAAGGAGAACAGGGCTGGGTGCAATACGGCAGCTGAAAGAGCTGCTGTCGTTCTGCTTCTTTGCACATGGCCCCTCCCAGTGGCGAAAGGTTAGAACCCTCAGTCCTCCGGCAGGGCTGCTGCTGTACAGGTGGAGCCAGAGGAGAGGCAACTTCGTGGAGGGGCAGGGGGAGAAGTGGGGAGCTTCTGCTCCTTTCTCCACTGGCAGGGGCAGAGCGGAGAAAGCAGGAGAACATCTGGAAGCTCCTCCAGATCTCATACTGCCCCATCTCCGCCCCCCTGGTAATGTGGTATGGGGAGGAGAAGAAAAGAGCAGGGGGGCTCCAGGCTGAGGGCAGGGCAGAGTCACACAGGGGTTACATGGGGAGGTTACATGGCCCCCCTTTCACAACCCAGGAAGAGATAACTGGGGGCAGCCATTTTAGAACTGATGCTGACCGACAGGGAGGAATAGGCTGTGCATCTGAAGGTGGAAGGCTATTTGGGTGAAGGTGATCATGAAATGGTACATTGCATGATTCGACAGAAAAAAAAAAGGAGAAAAAAGGCTAATATTTCTAGGGTGTATAATGGGAGAACCATATGTCAGACATGGGAGAAAGCGTCCTGCTTAACACAACACCGGTGAGACCTCAGTTGGAGTACTGTGTCCTGTTCTGGATGCCATGCTTTAGGAAAGATGGGGACAAATTGGAGTGTCTAGAAGAGAGCAACAAAAATGATAAAAAGGGTTTGGAAAACCTGACCCATGAGGAGAGGGTGAAAGAACTGGACATGTTTAGCTCTGAGAAAAGAAGACTGAGGGAGGACCTGATCAGTCTCCCAGTATATTAAGGGCTGTTATAAAGAAGATGCTGGCCAGTTGTTTTCCATGTCCACTGAGCAGGACAAGAAGTAATGGGCTGAATCTGCAGCTAGGGAGATTTCTGTAAGATATTAGGGAAACAAAACTTTCTATAAGAGCATCCAACGGAGATTGTGGAACCCCGTTGTGGGGGGCTAACAACAGTTTGGACAAACACGTGTCAGGGCTGGTCTAGGTTTACTTGGTCCTGCCTCATGCACAGGGCTGGACCTGAACTCTCAAGTCCTTCCTATTCTACATTTCTATAGAACAGGTGTGTTTTATTGTGTGCTAAATGACTAGACTGCCCTGGAATTCCAACATGGTGCCTGTAATACTCTGGGTCTGATACATGTGTAAAGGAAGCACAGGAACTGAGGCCTAGCTTTATAAACAAGAGCACATGACAAATGTCACACTGATTCTTTAGTCAGTTTTTGTTTGTTCTACAGACTGATATAATTTCCTCTCAAGTCTTCCCAGGCAGCAGATCCATCCCTGTTGTCAACAGCCAGTTCCCCCGTGCTACATTAGCTCACACATCTACACTCTTGCATGATCAGGACCTAGTTCTGTCATTTACTCGGTAAAACCTATAAAAAAGGGAAGACAAATTCTATATCTTCATTATTAGAGCTGGGAAAATAATTCACTGTGAATCATTTATTTGTCAATGTTCATCCCTTTGTTGGTGGAAAGTTGGCAAAGAGATTGCAATTTCCAATTTTCTAGAGAGCACATTTTAAAAGGTTTCTCTTTTACTTTATGGATTGATTGTGAGCCATTTTCATGTGAGGCTCCAGTACCTAGGATTCATAAGAACATAAGAAGATAAGAATGGCCATACTGGGTCAGACCAACGGTCCATCCAGCTCAGTATCTTGTCTACCAACTGTGGCCAATACCAGATGCCCCAGAGGGAGGGAACACAACAGGTAATCCTCATATGATCCTTCCCCTGTCACCCACCTCCAGAGAAACAGAGGCTAGGGACACCATTTCTACCCATCCTGGCTAATAGCCTTTGATGGACCTAATCTCCATAAATCTATCTAGCTCTTTTTTGAACCCTGTTAAAGACCTAGCCTTCACTACATCCACACCACATGCAAAATTAGGGCAGTGTTGATTACAGCTCTTTTCAATACTATCAGGACAAACTTGATTGGTAAGGAGTAGGTATGAAAAAGAGATTAATTAAATACAGTTCAGGATTTTTGTGATGAATGGTTGTGCCAACATTCTGTAACATTATGAATTGTCTTATATCTTTCCTCAGTGCATTTCGATTAATATACGACTAAAGCTGTTGGAAAGGAGAGCATGATTCATTCGTTAGTGCAGATATGTTTCATTTCACATTCTCAATTAAAGAAGTGTCTGTAGCAGTTGCAGCAAAAAAGATTTGATGAGTCTCCAGCTATGTTTCTAATTTGTCATCGCTTGACTGCTTTACTGTGCACATCTGCACAGGCTGTGTTCAAATAAGTCTTATGATCTGGCTCATTCAGAATGACGTCAATGGGCCCCAAAAGACAATTTCTATGGCACTAAGCAGTAAAGTGGTGGGAGCAGAGAGAGGTGCAACTCATGTGCTTCTTTTGTCTGTTGCATGCCAGAGGACAAACAAATCTAAAAGGCCCATCTTCAAAATCCCATGGAAAAACATTACATAAAAGGGATATATTACTTCTGCACTCCATGCCATATCTCTCCTTGTGCAACCCCAGATCACACTGGTCTCTTGAATTCTTATCTTTAATTCTATCATAGATTTATAGATTCATTTTATATTGCATTATTGTAGACTGTCGGATGTATGACAAATACATTCAGTGGATCTGATGCCCCACAACACAATTTCATTCTGGTCTATATCTAATTGCTGTTGAACACCATTAAGAAGCGTAATTACACTGTGATACAAGAAGTGGAAAGATTTCTTTTCGTCCGCCTTTGAAAAGGGGTGTATGAATTTTTTTTTTTTTTTTTTTTTTGGAAGGGGAAAGAGAAAGGAGAGAAATAAAAAAGAGCAGGTGTTTACTGGAATCATCCAGTCTTGGGTATCGTATATTTGAGCCTACACACAATCAAATACTGGCACTAAACAGGTACAAGGCCAACAATAAGAGGAAATCAATAAAAATCTAAAAAGTTCAACACAAATGAAAAATCCTTTGCTTATCGGCTAATCTTATCGACTACACGCACTCCCCCCCCCTTTCTGTCTCTGTAACAGAGGCAGGAAGGGTTGGGGGAGCAGGAGCTGGTGCCTGGGAGGAGCTGGCTTTAAGTAGGCTCCCCATAAGCACTGGATCCACCTGCCCCACCCCTGCCCCACCCCTGCGTTGCTGCCTCTGATAGAGAGGTGGCTGCATGGAGGGTGAAGGGGGTAGGCTGGAGTCAATACATGCAGGGAGCTGGCTTTTGGTTCTCCACACGTGCTGGCTCCTGCTCCCCCCTTTCTGACTCCTATAGAGGCAGCGAGGAAGGGGCAGGCAGAAGCCGGGCCTGGAGGAGCTGGCTTAGAAGCCGTTTCCTCCAGTACCAGCTCTGCGGTGCCACCTACTTCCCCCCCCCCACACACACACACGCTGCTGCCTTCATCAGAGGGTCCAAGCTCCCTGCGGACAGAGACTATTCCACATCCCAGAGAGCAGCCTCTGTCTGTGGCGAGCCAGGTCCTGCTGCTCACAGAGGCTGGTCTGGCAGCAGCCCCTGTGGCAGTGCAGGGTGATGCCAGCCCTGTCCCTGGGGACTATCGAATAGTCATGTAACCGATAAGATTTCACTATATCTAACATTCCTAATTTACAGCTCTGCCAGGAAAATCAAATTTAATCTAAAAGTATCCCTTCTTACTAATAACTAAACTGTATGCAGAACCATATAGTTGTATCACACGTTACAAAATGATATAAGGCCCTGTCTAGAGTAAACAAAGAATATAAGGTCTAGCTATTGCAGGCACACATATAGGTATCTAAGCACACCACTCTCCGAAAAGTATTACAACTGCTGTGAGTTAGTGCAGTGCTATTATCTCCTTTTTTCAGAATGGGAACATAGTCTCTCTGTGTCCAAGGCCTGGTCTACACTGAGGCTATGTCTACACTGGCAGCTTCTTGTGCAAAAACTTGCCTGCTGTCTACACTGCACGAGCGTTCTTGCGCAAGTAAATTTACAGTATAGCGTTGTAAAACAGGACTTCGTCCGGAAGAGTTATTCCTCTCCCCATGAGGAATAAGCCCTCTTGTGCAAGAGCTCTTGCACAAGAGGGCAGTGTAGACAGGCAACATGAATTTCTTGCGCAAGAAGCCCCTATGGTTAAAATGGCCATCAGAGCTTTCTTGCGCAAGAGAGCATCCACACTGCCATGGATGCTCTTGCGCAAAAGCACATCTCTTGCGCAAAAGCACATGGCAGTGTGGATGCGCTCTTGTGGAAGATTTTTTGCACAAAAACTCTTCTGCAAAAGAGTTCTTGCGCAAGAAGCCACCAGTGTAGACGTAGCCCGGGAGTATAGATTTAAATTAGCCACATTCAGTTGATTTTCTAAACAATGAGACCACACCACCAAGACCATTTATTTGACTTTAGGGCTACTAAAGCTGATTTCAGTACTCCTGCTTTCATGAAGAGTAACAATAAATTCAATCTTACATGGTCAAATTTATGGTAGTGCAGATGCAGCACTGTGAAAGTTGACAGCCTCCGGTAGGTGTCCCACAGTGCCCCATGGTGACTACTCTGGCCAGGACTTTCAACTCTACTGTTCTCCAGGGGAACAGGAAAAGCCCCATGAAAATTTGAATTTAATGTCTTGTGTGGCTGGCATGGTGAGCAGACCTCAGATCAGGTAGGACACCTGAGCAGCATACCTGAGCAGCACACCCAACCATAAGTTCCTAGGACCACAGACAAACACCAGCAAGGAGCATGTAGGAGATTCTGGGCCTCATTGATATATGAGGAGAAGAATCTGTTCTCACATAACTACGCACCAGCAAAAGAAATGCAGATTTTTGTCCCAGCATGCACTAGGAGCATTACTCAGAATGCAAAAGAGTACATCATGCTCAAAGTCAATAGTAGCCACCCTACTTGGAACTATGTCTCACTCTTGCACAAAGTGGGGCTATGCACCTTCGACTTTACAAAATCGGGAGCTAAAAAATCAACCTTAATAATTCTGCCTTATCTCTTAGTGTAGACATGGCCCCTCACCTTACATCATAGAAAAATATTGTGGGGAAGTAGGAAGTTCTACCTAGGGCTCTCAGTATGTCAGCTTTTAAGCCTAATCATACTAGATCCATACCAATATTAAATAAAATAGGAGATAAGGGATCCCCTTGTTTAACTCCATTATGTATAGAAACAGACCCTGTACGGCCATCACCTACTCATACCTTTGCTATACAACTATTATAAAAGTCTTTAATATCTTCAGGTCAGATAGAAGAAAGGTGCAGAGAAAGGAGGGACCTTGACATTATCTTATTGGTACATTGTTCAAAATCCTGCAGGCAAAGCCCAGGAGTTTTTTGTAGGTTTTAAAGCCTAAGGAAACACCTGCTATAAGAGAGAATCCTGCAAACCCACAACTCTCAGAGGAAATTCTTCTGACTGCGAGAATTCTTTCTCTCAAAATGGGGAGGAGAATGTTGTATGCATAAGGGTCATTTTATATCCAATCTTGGAGCCTGGAAGAGGTGCTGCTTGAGGCATGATTTTAAATCGCTTAGGGTTTTTTTGGTGTTTATTTTCCCAATTCAGTGAACTTGTTTACTACATCTTGAAACATAGGTTTTTAATAGGAATTTGGCTAAATATAATCATGCTTTAAGCTACTGAATAAGGTACAATTCTGCAAAAAGTTTATCAAGTGTAGTACGTATTATTGTGAGTTGCACTATTAACTTCATGGGGGTTGTTGATGCTAGCATGGACTATACTAAAAAATAATTGATTGTAGGTTTGGATTGTGAGATTCAAAGCAATCATAATTTCCTTTTATTTGCCATCCTAGAATTGCATTACCAAAGCTTCTATGTATATTTATGTCAATAAACATAGTTGAAATGTAGCAACTTACTGCCATCAATGGACTTAATTACAGCACAAGCTCTGAATTTGCAATACAGAATACACATAACATTCCAAAATAGTTACTCAAATGTTCCTTGAAACATCTTAGCTCATCTGCCTCTGAAGAGAGATTGGCTCCTCATCATGGAATACGAAACCTGGAAGAGACCTCATAAGGTCATCAACTCCAGTCTCCTGCCCTCATGGCAGGATCAATCAAGCATCATTCTAGATTACCCCGATAGATGTCTAATTAATCTGCTCTTAAATATCTCCAATGATGGAGATTCCACATCCTCCTGAAGCACTTGATTCCAGTGCTTAACCACCCTGATAGTTAGGAATTTTTCCTAATGTCCAACCTAAATCTCCTTTGCCACAATTTAAGCCCATTGCCTCGTGTGCTAGAAAGATGTAGGTATTCACCCCAGAAGGACTGGAAAATACTATCCCTGGCTTAGGAAGCAAATGCCTTGTCCATTGGGCCACTAGACCCACGTTCCAGGGCCCACAACAAAGTCTGTCAGGCTCTGATGATCTGAAAAAGGAGGTACATATGAGAGATAAGTACCTTCTCCAGAAAATGCTCAAATGGGCAAATCTTAAGGATGTTAGCATCAGTATCTCACCCGATCTCAAATGTCCTGGGAGGAAACAGATACTAGCATAATACAGTGCTTTCAGAACAACCTAAAACCTTGAATTCTGCTCCAGTATGCAGGAAATCAATGCCGAAAGCAGAACTAGTGAGCCCAGTATAGCTCAAGTCAGGAGTCTTCTGTGCTCTGCCTCCTGCTGGTCTTCTAGCATTGCCCCAAAATACAGCATACTGCAGTGGTCCAGCCCAGAGGACACAGATATACAGAACTGTGGTGAGGTCTATATTAGACATGTTTCTATGGCACTTCTTAGGAATAAGGACCTGTTCCAAAGCCCATCAAAGTTCATAGAGACTCCCAGTGACTTCTCTGGTCTTTGGAATAGGCACTCATATAACTTCTGGGTATGTAACCCTAAGTGAATATGCAACTTTGATGTTCCCCGCCTTTCACAGACAAAACTGGACCAGCACACTGCTTCTACTAATTTTCTCAAGTATTGTCTATGTACTGGGGAACATTCACATCCAATCTATATCACTGAATTTATAATGGTTGGAATTTAGCTGACATAAAAAAACCCTTTTTTTTTCTGCTGAGATTTTAAAGCTGGAATGAGCAACCACGAATAGTGAGTGGGCTGTATGAGTGTCCCTCCATCTCAGTGGGCTGTAGCAGCCCACGGTCCAGTGGGGTTCCACCTGCAGCACACTTCTCATGCACGGGGACACTGGAGCCTTGCACTTCCTACTCCTTCCCCTCCCCCCAGAACTTTTGGAGCACCACGAATCAGCAGGTTCATGCTCTATGCCTGCTTCTGCTCCTCCTTCCCAGAGCTTGAACTGGTGATTCATGACATTCCAGCTCTGGGAGCGTGAGGGATGAGGACGGAGCGGATTTATGGCATTCAAAAAGTGCTGAGAGGGAGGGAGAGGAGTAAGAAGTGAGGGGCTCCACTTCCATGAGAGGTGTATGGGGATGAAGGGCAGACAAGGGGTCTGTGGGCCACAGGTGGAGCTCCAATGGACTGCACATGACCTGTGGGCAGCAGGTTGCCCCCCACTGTCTTAAAACCATGCCATGACTATTCTCCTCTCTCATTCTGTGATTTATGTTTAACTTCTGATTCATACAAAGCTCTTATTTTAGCACTCAAATATATCCGCCTGTTATGTCATTAATGGCCACAGGGCCTGTAAAATCTGTTTCCATTTCCACCTACTACTGTTTCTGTTATATTTTAGTTTATAATTGCTTTCAAATACACACCATAAACGTACATTCTTGTAAAAAATATTTTAATGGCAACATTGATTTAAAAGCAAGTTTCTGTCCCAAAAATGAGCATGGATTTTGGATGGCTCACAATGCATAGAAGTCTAATGCAGCGAGAACAGCATTACTGCATTAAATTAAAATCAAATCAAAGTCATTTTAAATTTCCTAATGTAATAAATACCAGATATTGTGTGTCAGTGAGCCAAAGTATTTGCAAAGGCCTTAACTGGTGGCTAATATTTTTTAAAATAAGTTGACAAATTGCATACAATAAGAGGAACAAAAAGCAGATGAGTTTGTGGGGGCAGGAGGGAAACCCACTGAATGAGCCAGAAAAGATAAAACACCTTCTTACTAAACTTTTTATATATGGCATATGTTACCCATTGTAGTTATAAAGTGAGCAGACTTTTATGTTATAGCAAAAGGAGCCAATGCATGGTTAGTTTCACTAGAACAATGGTAATATCAGATCATTTCCTTAATGTTAAAGTTCTCGTTGCTAAGTAAAAGGTGTCATCTCAATTCCTCACCCAACAAGAAATCTAACGTGGGCTTTAATCTCAATTCTAGATGTTGCCCTGCCCCCACATTCACTGTTGGTGGGAGGGAAGTGGAGTGTCACAGCTCCACTTTCCTGGCTGCTGGCATCATTGCTTGGGGGAGGGACTGCCCCCCTCCACTCACTGTCAGGAGGTAGAATAACACATCCAGCATCTGGGGGAGTGGAGCGGGCTGTAGCCATGTTGTTCTGCTTCCATGACCCCCACTACTGCCAGTGAGTACAGAGAGGCCGATCCTTGCTGCTGGTGCCAGACACTGCTTGGGTGAGGGTGGGGTTGGGGGGGGATATGGGGAAAAGGCAGGGCAAGGTGGAACAAGGGCACAACAGGGATGGGGACAGAGGTGAAGCAGGGATAGGGGAAGGTGAGGTCTGTGGCGGAGGGGGTTTTGTCCTGGATCCTCCCTGGGTTAGAGATGGCACAGGGAGGAATCAGGTGGGGGTGGCTGGTCACATGGCTATGCCCTGCCCTCATGTCCCTTGTAACCAGTTGCCTCAATTGTGCAGGAAATTCATATCGCTGTTTTTTGTTCCAGTTTTGTCAAAGAATTTACACATGAGACAACTTGACTCCCCAAAGAAGACAAGTTTAGAGTAGAAAGTCGATAAGGATTAGACTTAAGAAGGATGGCAGTGATGCTATCAGAGGTATCTATCTATATACCTATGAAATGCGTATCTGTCTGTTTGTCCATCTGTGAGTCTTTTTGTTCACGAACTCCTCCTAAACGTTAAGACCTAGGACCACCAATTTTGATATGCTGTGTCCTTGGATCCTAACTGAAAGCAAGGTCAGGCTTTCGTTGTGCCAAAAAAATGGGAAGTGCTGGCAATGAGACTGTTTCCATAACATGGAAAGTGAGGGGCCAGAGAGAGTAGGGACATGAAAGAGGGGTTCAGAGAGGAGGGACGCAATATAAGAGTGACCACTGGGGCAGCAAGCCTGGAGGGGAGCGCTCTATGCAGAGTGGCCACTGGGGGCAGCCATACCACTGTGAGAGTGGCCAGCAAGGCTGGGGCTCCACCATCTTGCCTGCCCCAAACACTTCTGCCCCTGGCCCTTGGCTGAAACACCAGAAGGGGGGTGGAAGAAAGCCCTGATGGATGGGAGGGGGAGAGAAAAGGCCCCTGGTGGCTGGGGGCAGAAGATAGAAGGCCCCTGGTGGCTGGGGGAAGGGGGAGATAGAAGGCCCCTGACAGCTGGGGTATCTGTGGGGCGGGGGGGGGGGTGAGAAGAGAAGGCCCCTGATGGCTGAAAGAGCTGGAGGGAGACAGAAGGCCTCTGGTGGTGGGGAGCAGAGGGGTTTTAGGAGAGACAGAAGGTCTCTGGAAGCCAGAGAAGTACTGAGGGGGAGAGAGAAGGCCTCTGCTGGCTGGAAGAGGAGGGGAGGGGAAGAGAAAAGGTTCTGCTGGTTGGGGAGGGAGAGAAAGCCCCGCTGGATGGGACCCCCCTGTCCTGAGCCTCTCCTTACCCTGGGAACCTCACTCTCGCACCCCCCATGCTCACAGACTCCTGCCCTGCTCCTCCCACATCCCCCGGGCATGACTCCTGCACCCCACACACCACCAGCACCCTACCCTGAAGGACCCAGGTAACGCTGGGTAAGTCTTCTAGTAGCCATATATTTTGCCATCCATAAATTATAACAGATGCTTTCTTTACCTTGATTTTTAAATTTACGACCACAAAAGATTAAGCTATAGCGAAGCAATTTGAGTTGTAGTTTAATTATATTTGAAAGAAGCTTATATACCCAGGAAATTAAGAAAATATTTTTTCAAATGTACAATAATATTTTAGAGAGCTCTGACCAGCTTTTACATACTTTTTTTTAGAAAAATGCTTTAGAAGGAAAGCAAAATCTCAAAGTCAAACTCAATGAGTTTCATCTACTTTTTTTGTGAAAAACCATAATCCCTAGTGAATTTAGCCTGATTTTCAATGCAGAAGTGTGAATTGGATCATGTTTGCTTGAAAATGTTATGGATATCAGCAAGCCGTGTTAGTGTGCTCTGTGTCTGTCATGAACCTGATTATTGGGAGTGCTTGATATGATTTGAGGTCAAGGGTGAACATTTTATGTAGCTCGGTTTATACCAAGCCAAGACTCTGGCCCTGCAAGCAGTTATACAAGCTGTCGTGAGGGTGAGATGTGCTTAGGACACTTTTAGTCCCTCTCAAATGAAACACTGAGGTGAAAATCTTGGCTTCCTTCATTTCGCTTAGGGCAGAACCACAAGATCCAACCACCTAGGAACTGGGTATCTGTTCCCCTACTTTGCTAATCTGCTGTTTTCCTCTAGGGACCTGTGAACCAGAGAGTTAATTAAAGCAACTCAAAACCAGCTTCATAACAAGTCATTGTTTATTCCTTCCCCAAAGGTACAAAGCATGTATAGCAAAGTGTAAAAACTGTAAAAGGCCTATATGCATGTGTCTTTAGTTGCCATATTTTGTAAATTTCCCATCTCTGGCTGGGAGAAAGCAGACTGTCCTGTTCCCAGCATGTTCCCTCTGTCTGGGTGTTCCTTGGCCAGCCTGTCAGCTTTCACCCACACTCTCTGGGCAACCTCTGCCTCTTTCTCAATCTCCTTTTCTTCTAGGTCCTGGGAGGCCTCTTATTAAATGGGATAATGTTTCTTTTGACCTCTCTCTTCTGGGTCCTGGCAAAACAGTTACGGCTATGTCTACACTATGGGTTTTTTCCCAGAAAAACTCTGCCGCGTCCAGGAAACGTATCTGCTCTTCCACTTTTTTTTTCCGGAAGAGCAGACACACTCTTTCGGAAGCCCTGTCTTCCTCCTCCCACGAGGAAGAAGGGCTTTTCTGAAAGAGAAGGCTTTTCCAAAATTTGACCCAGTGTAAATGGGCCAAATTTTGGAAAAGCCTCTTACAAAAAAACTATTGGAAAAAGGTACGCAAATTGCAGAACAGTGCAATTTGCGTACCTTTTTCCGATAGATCATGGTAGTGAACACATAGCCTGAGCCACTGGGGTTGGGACCAAGGAAGCACCTGATCAAGGCTATAAACCTGGCTATTATGTCTAAGTGCTTGATAGGACATTCCTTATCTAGCCCACAGTTTGACTTTTTTCTTTTGGTTCTTCTAACAACCTTTTTTGAGCTAACTTCATAGCAAGTAATCCAGCATAAACAAACACATAGAATCACGCACCACTTTCATAAAAATAATATGGACATTGCCCAGTTCATCACATACATGTTTAACTATAATGCGTGGCCAACCCCCTGGTAAGTGTATGTTATAGTTCCCCCTCCATGCTAAACTGTAAAGGGATAAGAAGTGCCACAAAGCCTTGTCTCTTTCACTCAAACTGTAGCTCATGCTGTCAGCTGTAGAGGCCTCTTGTTTAATCTCTGGTATGTCAGCCAAGAGAGTGGCCATCATACGTGTAGATGAACTACTCATGTGCTGAAAGATTGTCACATGGACATTTGCAGGATCAGGCTCCAGAAGGAGCCATTATACTGTCTGACAGAAATGCAGACTTAGGTCATGAATCTGAGAAAAGTACCCACAAATTCCACTCAGTTCACTGGAATAACAGGAGTTCAGTACATCCAATAATCATGCTCTCTATTATATAATCCTTTTTATACAGAGCTATCATACGATCAATACAAGACTGGAATTTAATCCTCTTCCTCTTCTTCCAACGCCAAATGCAGCCCTCTAGAGATTTCTTGTCATAACAGTTTGTGCATCAGCTTCTGTACAGGCTTTTGCAAGTCTTTTAGCAAGTCTCATATATATAGAAAATGCACTTTTTTAAATCAAGTACTATACCTATCGTATAAAAATAGTGAAATATTTAACTTGAACTAAACAAGGATTTTATTTTTTTCTAGGAGTTTGTTAGCTTAATTTGGTTTCAGATATTTTACAGCTCACACTGTACTAATTTAAAACACATTCATAAAACAAACCTCTGTTAAACTTGGGAGTATAACATAACTAGAAAAGAGACATAAATACAAAGTTTGCCAAAGACTGCAAACACAAGAAACAACTGGCATATGAGCACCAGTCCCAGTCTGAGGACTTGTACTTGCTAATTTGCTTTCTAAGATTCTTTTTAGTTTGTAAAGGGGTTTTTTGGGGGAGTGGGAGGGTCATGTTTTGGGGCTCTGATAACATTGCTTGCTTTATTTTATCTTTTGGGAAAATCAAAGGGGTAAAAATGTTTTTAAAAAATGGAGGGTACATTCCACTGATGACTTGTATTATTCTCACAGTAGCCCAGTGTCCTAGTTTTATAGGGGCTGTCCTGATATTTGGGGCTTTTTCTTGTATGTGTGCCTATTACCCAAACTATAGCCTGATTTTTCACATTTGCTGTCTCGTCACCCAAATTAGTCTATATTTAAAATGCTTTCTCTGCAGTTCTCTGGGTCTAAAAGTTTCCCAGTCTTGCTCCTGCCACTTTCTTCTAAATAATTTTGCAAGGTTTGGGAATTTAATGGGAAGGTGTGCTTTGTCTACTCTTCTCTGCACTAGGCCTGATTCACTCTCTTACCTTATGCCTTCCCAACTACAGGCCCACCAATGTGTGTGCATGTGTAGTGTGTGTGTGTGGGTGTAGGGACAAAGCAGGCAACTACCCCAGAGCCCAGCGATTCTAAAGGGCCCAGAGCTCCCTGCTGCTACTGTGACCATAGCAGCATCTGGAACCCCAGGGTCTTTAAATCGCTATTGGAACACTCAACAAAAAGAACAACAAAAGAAAGAAGGTAAATGTATAAATTTTGTTATCATTTGTGGTTCTGTCATTTCCACCATGATTTCATTAACCTCATTTTCTTGTCCTTACATGTATATGTACCCATGCCTCTGTAAACTCCACTCCAATTCATCCAGCTAAGTGCCTTATAGCCAGTGGCAGCCTGTCAATACAGGCGAACTAGGCAGTCGCCTAGGGCACCAAGATAAACGGCCGTTGAGGACTTTGGAGGCGGGAGCGCTGATTGCGCGCCAATTGCACGTTTCGCCTAGGGTGTCAGTTGCCGGAGCTCGTCTAGGGCCGCTCCTGCTTATAGCTTATGCCTTAATAAATCTGATAGGGTATGTCTACACTTGCCCCCTACTTCTAAGTAGGGAGGGAAATGAAGCATACCGAAGTTGCAAATCAAGCCCGGGATTTACATATCCCGAGCTTGATTTGCATCTTCCCGGCCGGGCGCCATTTTTCAAATTGACAAGCCGAATAACTGCTCATGCGTCTACGCCGGCAGTGAAACAGCGTTGAAATAAAGCCTAGTTTGAAATACCTGTTGAACCTCATTGCAGGAGGAATAACAGGTATTTCGAACTAGGGCTTTATTTCGAACGCCCGTTTCACTGCCGCATGTAGACGCGGGCAGTTATTCCGGGCTTGTCAATTTAAAAAAAAAAAAATGGTGCCCAGCCGGAAGATGCAAATCAAGCGCGGGATATTTAAATCCCGGACTTGATTTGCAATTTCGAACGCCTACATTTGCAGCCCTATTTCGAATTAGGCTGCAAGTGTAGACATACCCCTAGTCTCTAAGCCCTAGTATACACTAGGGAGTTATTTTGAAATAACCCTTCACCCTTATTTCAAAATAATAAGTGGCATGTCCACACTATCAAGCCTGTTTTGAAATAATGGGCTGGTTATTTCGAAATCTATACCCCTGCTTTCATTGGGGAATAAGTTTATTTCAAAATAGTTATTTTGGCAGTTATTATTTCAAATTTAGTTATTTTGAAATAAGTTCCTAATGTAGACATGCTCTAAGATGCCACAGGACTCCTCATTGCTTTTGCAGATATAGACTAACATGGCTACACCTCTGAGACTTTCTACCTTCAGTAGTTATGGGTTGTCTGTAAATATTACAATGTGGAGGAAAGGAGTTTGAAGGTCAATGGATACAAATAATAAATAAAATAATAATAATGAATTTTTCCTTTAAAGGAAAAACGCAGCAATGTGACATTGGACAGAAAATAACATAGAATAGAGCCCATAATTTTAAAAGAAATCTTTAGTGTGTAGTATACTTTTTCTTTTAGAATGTATACTACTTTTATTTAGTTAACTGTGTTCTCTATATATTTGATTATTTCTTTAAAGTATAATATTTGTCATCTACCGGTATTTTATCTTGGCGGTTATTAAAACACAGGATTTTTCTGTGTTTTTTTGTTTTTGTTTTTTTAGAAAATGGAGGTTTCCCAAAACGTGATTTATCTGCAAATAAAAAATAGCGTAGAAAGACACATTTTGATTTTCCTTTTGAAAACCGGATCTTATCAAAGTCACATTTTCATACTGTAAATTAGAAAACCGCACATGTCTAGAAAATACCTCATTTGTTTCATTAAAATACGTCTACTAAATGTGTTTTAAATACATTTCTAATGTAGCAGTTCACATTCCTGAACATTCATTTTATATTTTAATAGATCTTGTCAGACAGAAGAAATCTATAAATATAATATATTTTAGAAGCTTTGTTTGACTTCTGAATGGCTTTGAATCAACACAGCAGACAAAGCCACTGGTTGTTGAAAGAAGGTCCCAATTTGGTTGATTGCAATGGTAGAGCATGCCAAAAGAAGCATAAATTCTACTATAGCCACAACATAGTTTTCTGTGTGCATTTATTACAACAGTAATTAACTACCCTGTGCTCTTTCTACATTCTTAACAATCTGGGCCTCATCTTGATGCTTCTGAAGTCAATAATAGAATTTCACGTACACTAGGGTTGGGCCTTATCACTGTATCCCTCCAATGTCACTTTTAGTGTAGTCAAATGTAAATACTATTCAAAACTAACATATCCCCATATCCCAGATATAGTTGTTGAATTCAACAAACTCTAACCCCTCTCTCAGTAAAAAAATTCTTGGTGGTGCTATTAACTTGAATGGGATTAGTGGTTAATCAGCACCTCTGAAAATCAGTCCATTTTTAGTTAGATGCAAAAATATGGTAGTGCTTTCAGCATCTTCAAGGATGAAAAATGTTGTCCTTATTTGTAAAGGTGTTAAATGTGACATTGGGGCAATTTTAATTAGAGACTAAGGGAAGGAGTGGAATTAGATACAGGAGGGGCAATTCTAGGAAGCCTAGTTTTGTCACTCAGGAAAAGGGGATTGTGATGCTTCTCAATGCACCCAGGGCCATGAGTCACCTTGTTGCCACCTGCCTCCAGAGCAAGGGTGCCATATGGGGAGAGCAGCAGGGGCAGCAGTCATACATACTGGGACGAGGCTTGCTTTTCTTCCTGTTCCCCTAACTATCAGGGAGCGAGGGGAAAGTACTTGGATTCTTTGAATTACTCCTCTGCCACCTCCCTTCACCAGCCAAGAGTGAGAGGCTTGCACAGAAGCCATGTACTTTCCCCTCGCTCCCTGATAATCAGGGGAACGGGAAGAAAAGCAAGCAGTGTCCCAGTATGCATGGCTGCTCTCCTGAAATGGTTCTCTTGCTCCAGAGTGAGGGTGTCTGCTGAGTGTCAGCCCCCTAACGCAGCTCACCTGTCAGCCACTCAAGCACACTGCTCTGGGCAGGCCAGCGGACAGGAAGGGGGAACAAAAGGGGCAACTGCTCTGTGGTCTGGTGATTCAAAAAGGTGTGGGGCTCCTGGGCATCACTACTGTAGTAGCGACAGCGGCAGCAGCTAGAGCCCTAGGCCTTTTCAATTGTTGCCAGAGCCCCGGGCCCTTTAAATCACGACAAACACAAGTTAGCCCCAGCCCTGCCCCTTCTGCCTGGGACCTCACCCCTTCATAGAATCATGGGGGTGGAAGAGACCTCAGGTAGTCATGGAGTCTAACCCCCTGCCCAAAGCAGGACCAGCCCCAACTAAATCATCCCAGGCAGGGCTTTGTCAAGCCAGGACTTAAAAATCTCTAGGGATGGAGATTCCACCACCTCCCTAGGTAACCCATTCCAGTACTTCACCACCCTCCTAGGGAAATAGTTTTTCCTAAGATCCAACCTAGACCTCCCCCACTGCAACTTGAAACCCCATTCTGCCATCTGTCACTACTGAGAACAGCCTCTCTCCATCCTCTTTGGAACCTCCCTTGAAGTAGTTAAAGGCTTCTATCAAATCCCCCCTCACTCTTCTCTTCTGCAGACTAAACAAGCCCAAATCCCTCAGCCTCTCCTCGTAAGTCATGTGCTCCAGCCCCCAATTATTTTTGTTGCCCTCTGTTGGACCCTTCCCAAAGCGTCCACATCCTTTCTGTAATGGGGGGCCCAGAACTCAATGCAATACTCCGGATGTGGCCTCACCAGTGCCAAATAAAGGGCAACAATCACTTCTCTAGATTTGCTGGAAATGCGTCTCTTAATGTACCCTAATATGCCATTAGCCTTCTTGGCTACAAGGGCACACTGTTGACTCATATCCAACTTCCCATCCACTGTAATTCCCAAGGTCCTTTTTTGCCGAACTGCTGCTTAGCCAGTCAGTCTCCATCCTGTAGCAGTGCTTGGGATTCTTCGGTCCCAAGTGCAGGACTCTGCACTTATCCTTATTGAACCTCATCAGATTTCTTTTGGCCCAATCCTCCAGTTTGTCTAAGTTACTCTGGACCCTATCCTTACCCTCCAACATATCTACCTCTCCCCCCTAGCTTTGTGTCATCTGTGAACTTTCTGAGAGTTCAACCCATCCCATAATCCAAGTCATTAATAAAGATATTGAACAAAACCAGCCTTAGAACCAACCCTGCTTGATACTGACCACCAACCAGATATTGAACCATTGATCACTATCCACTGAGTCCAACAATCTAGCCATCTTTCTATCCTTCTTACAGTCCATTTATCCAATCTAAGCTTCCATAATTTGCTGGCAAGAATATTGTGAGACACAGTATCAAAAGCTTTGCTAAAGTCAAGGTATATCATGTCTACCACCTTCCCCGTGTCCGCAGAGCCAGTAACCTTGTCATAAAAGACAATGAGGATAGTCAGGCATGACTTGCCATTGGGGAATCCATGTTGACTATTCTTGATCACTTTCCTCTCATCCAAGTGATTCATAATGGATTCCTTGAGTATCAACTCCATGATTTTTCCAGGGACTGAGCTGAGGCTGACCGGTCTGTAGTTTCCTGGTTTGTTCTCCTTTCCTTTTTTAAAGATGGTCACTATATTTGCCTTTTTCCAATCATCTAGAACCTCCCTTCAATCTCCATGAGTTTTCAGAGATAATGGCTCTGCAATGACATCTGCCAACTCCCTCAGCACCCTTGGATGCATTTGCATCCAGCCCGATAGATTTGTATATGTCCAACTTTTCTAAATAGTTCTTAACCTGTTCTTTCTCCACTGAGGGCAGCCCACCTCCTTCCCATACTGTGTTGCCTAGTGCAGCAGTCTGGGAGCTGACCTTGTCTGTGAAGACAGCGGCAAAAAAAGCATTGAGTACTTCAGCTTTTCCCACATCATCTGTCACTAAGTTACCTCCTTCATCCAGTAAGTGTCCCACACCTTCCCTGACCACCGTCTTATAGCTAACATGACTGCAGAAACCTTTCCTGTTACCCTTCACATCCCTTGCTAGCTGCAATTTCACTTGCACTTTGGCCTTCCTGATTACACCTCTACATGCCCAAGTAATTTATTCATACTCCTCCCTGGTCATCTGTCCAAGTTTCTACTTCCTGTAAGTTTCCTTTTTGAGTTTAAGCTCACCAAGGATTTCACTATTAAGCAGAGCTGGTCACCTACCATATTTGCTCTATTGACACCCGCTTGGACAGCTTTAATACAACTGGCGATGTGTTCCAGATATGCAAGCTCAACAAGTTTTTTTTGCTGATGTCACAGAAGCTTCCCCAATGTCTATCTCAAGTATCAGCAAAATTGAGCTCTCCTTACTAACACAAGTAGTACTGTTAGATTCAATGTAGTAGTCCCATTCTATCTGATTCTCATTGGTGTTCTGCAGAATTTACCCCAAAATGTAAAGGAAAACTAATCCTAAATATATTTTGAAGTACAAAGGCAATGAATACTGCATATTCAGTAACAGGGCAAAGACAAATGTTATATTCTTATGAGAATTTCACAATTAATAACATATATGCACATGACGTTCTAGAAGAAGGAATTTATCCAAGTGATCTTGAAGTTTGTAGATTAAGCACTCAAAGAAAGCTGTCTGTGACATTATGTATAATTGTTCCTCACATAAGTTCCCATTTATATTTTCCTTTGTCTTGGAACAATGCTCTGAATAGGACAAAAACCATACCACTTTCAAACTGAACCAGATGGAAAAATCAAGTCCCTATGTGTGCCCAAAGTAGGGCAAACTTGGGGATGTATTCTGGGACTGCATCCCATGGTACACTTCTCTGTCTCCAAACATGACTTCATGTCAGCTCTGTCATACACAGCGACATTTCCAAATTTATGAGTTATCACGTAAAAAGAGTCAAATACTTAAATGATCTAAAAATTGATACCATAATTAAAAATTTAAAGGATCAGGCAGCATGCATTAAGGTGTCTATGTTAAGGACACAGAATCATCCATAAAATTTCAGTGTATGGGAAGGAGTGAAAAGCTGGAAAGGTCAGAAATCCAACATCAGGATTAGAGTTTAGTTGGATAAATCAGAGGTCCCAAGTTCAATCAGGGGCTTTTGGCATTACACAATCACATCTCAGACTGCTGTGTAGACATACCCTTTGAATAATGGCAGAATGTCAACACAAAAAGGAGTGTAAACAAAGACACAGAAAATTTCTTTCAAAATCCTAAAGACTTTCATGAAACTTTCCTTGCAGTCTTCCTCTAGGTCTAGTCAGGACTCAGATATAAGAAAAAATATATAATCAATATCAGAAATGTAGATTTACATTTTAATGTTGCTTGTTGCAAACACAAAACTAAAAGGTATTTCTAACTTTGAATAATACACAGTCACTAGGCTAAGATGTTTCTATCCCATAGAATACATTTCCTCTAGTTTAAAAGCATGGGAATGTGTCTTTTCTCACTTGCCAAAGCCACAGAACAGAACAACCATCAGAAAGTGATTAACACTGTCTGTCTTCTCTGATTCCATTAAACAGTGGTAAGATATATGGCTAGGGTAGAGGCTGAACTTACCCAGTGAACCATGTTTATGAAAATAAGATTGATAACTTTTACCACATGAATTTGCTAGAGAAGATTTTTCTTCTTTGTTCAATTTTATCTGAATGTTAAAACAAACCCAATTGCCCTGCATTCATGGTCATGAGCTCTTATCTGTGCTGCTTTTACAAGTCACAAGGAGAATGAGCATTAAACTGAAGTATGGTGCAGCAAGTTCAATCACACAAGAAAGAAATCAGTGATTGCCTAATTTTAAGAAAACAAAGTTCCCTGCTGGTAAGTCGTTTATCAACACAGACTGATGGGTAAAATCCAGAAAGCATATTGGAACACCATACATAGGATCCTTCACAGTAGATACTACCAGCCCTTTGGAGGGGAAAGGAGAGACAATACCATAAGGGCTTGCACAATGACATGCTGTCCCAGGGCACTGGAGCTGCACCGATGCCCTGGGAGTGGAGCACAATGGCCCCAGGGCAGCATAGCTGCGGTGGCAGGGACTGGCCGGTGGAGCTGGGAGCCTACAGTGGGGGGCAGGAGAGCTCCATTAGGTCTGCTGACAGATCCTGGGAAAGCCTGGAGTCCCGTCAGCAGAGGGATTTACCTCTTCTGGTCTGGCAAACTCCCTCATTCAGGACCAGGCAGGTCCCAAGGGTGCCAGACCAGAAAGGTCCAACCTGTATTAGGTTTCTGTTTTGTGAATGTCTCTGTGACCAGCTTTGGTGGTGCAAAGGGGGTTGAAAGTGGGTTTAAGTGGCTGGTAGGGTGTTCCCTGAGCATAATCGGAGACATGTCATTCCCTTCCCCAGTCTCAACATTACAGAATGGGGGGGCGAGGCAGGTTGTCAGGGATGTGGTGGGGAAGGGAATATGGACAGATCCCTGGCTATACTCCAGCAATCCCTAGCTCTAGCAGTGCTTTGACCACATATCCTCCCCCAACATGCCTCCGGTGCCATTACATTGGAACTGGAAATGGAGTGGCATGTGTTGGAGGCGAAGGAGGAACAAGGAAAGAGTTAAAATGGATGTTGTTCTCTTTCTCACCTGTTAATGATGTTGTTTGGCTCCCTAAACTGTTAAAGTGTTAGCTGTTAATCCCCTATCTCTTCCCTGAGTGAGTGCAGAAGAGTGTTTGAGGTGGACACAAGAGGTGGAAAACTCTGAGGTAAACAGCAGGAGGAAACAACAGTGTACATGCCCCCCTGCAGGGAGTGCACATGCCCCAGAGGCCCAGGAACCCAGAAGCTGCAGGTGGCTGATCCTTAAAGGACAGAGGGGCGCAGACACACAGGGTTGACCCTCAAGTGGGGTTGACCATCAAGTGGAGCCTCCCGGAGACACCCTCTGCTCAGATTGACTAACACGGGAAGATCTGATAACATGAACTGCCTTCAGCTTGCTTATCGTCCTGCCTGGGACTGTAAAGGTATGTCTAGACTACATCCCTCTGTCGGCAGATGGATGCAGATTAGGCAGGTTGACATTGCAAATGAGGCAGGGATTTAAATATCCTGTGCCTAATTTGCATAAAAATGGCCACCACGTTTTGCCGACTCAGCACTTCGTCAGCAAAAAAGTGGCAGTCTAGAGGGGGATCTGTCGAGAAAGAAAGCCTTTTTCGACAGATCCTTTATGCCTCCTGCAAGGAGGTTTATAGGATCTGTCGAAAAAGGCTTTCTTTCTCGACAGATCCCCCCTCTAGACTGCCACTTTTTGCCGACAAAGTGCTCAGTGGGCAAAATGCGGTGGCCATTTTTATGCAAATTAGGCATGGGATATTTAAATCCCTGCCTCATTTGCAATGACGACCTGCCTAATCTGCATCCCTCTGCCGACAGAGGGATGCAGTCTAGACATACCCTAAGTGTAGTTGAGTGTATGAGTGAGATTCCCTCTCCTTTCCCAGTTTTAACTTAATAAACAAACCCTTTACACTCCTATGAGGTGGTCCCCTCTCCTTAGTGTTCCAAGCACTTGCAATCCACATCCCCTTGCAACAGCATACATCTGGCTACACTTGACATCATTACAATGAGCTGGGATCCTGGGGGCGGGGCATTACAACCAAGCATAATTTGGAGCATCCTTAGAGCTTCAGATTACTCCGGGGAGCATTTAGGAGCCCAGCAGCCCCCAGTATTAGGGAAAAGCAATAATGAGTTAAAGCCAGCTTCCCCCTCCCGCTTCCTTCAGCTGCAAGAAGCAGAGTTCTGGTGCATATGGCTCTATATGTTTTTAGAAATTATAACCTTTGGTCAAATTCCATTAGGGCGGCTACATTGATATGAGTATTGGAAGCCCTGCATTCCCAACCCCAGCTAGCCAACATTCTCCATCTGTGAAATGTGCTGGGGAAGGTAAGTTTGTGCTCATATGGATACACTAATAAAGACTGTTTGAAAATGAGTCCTTTTATGCTTACATAATCCTATATAGGTGTGATTAGGTCTGGTCTATACTATAAATTTCAACAGCTTATTTAGTTAGTATTCAAGTGCGGTAAAGTCTTTTCTCTGTCAAAATGGGATGTTCCTATGCCTTAATTCTAGAGGCTTGAGGGTTCCAATTTATCTGGTAAGTGTGCATTTTTCTTCCATCTCATTTAAACATGCTCAGGTCTTCTGTGGTCAAAGATAATCCGTGCTTTTAAATCACTTTCTTTTCCCCTTGAGGGTTGTACATTTGGATTTGAAGAAACACAATTCCATTATCTGCACCTTGGTGAGACATGAAATATAATCCAAATCCTTTTATTCAATTAACACAGCTTACTTTGTCTTTTGTCTTAAGTGGTTTTTTAAAAATAAATGATCCTACTTTAGTTTGGTACTTTGTAAAAACTGCTAAGTGACTCAGCAAATTTCAGTGCAAATTTCAGTAAATGAAGAGGCTCCATACAAAGTATTAAATCTCAGTTTATTTTGGTTTTTGATCATACTCAATAATGCTTTTAAAAGAATAAAAAATGTAACTCTCCTGGATTTCTCCTCTTGCTATCAGTGATTTAAAATGGAATAATGAGTGACAGCCATCTTAAATGCTATGGCATCCTCTGGAGCTTAGTACATGAGCCTCTACCTACCGCATGAGCTAAAAGGCAGAGAGCTAATGTAGAGCAGACTCATTCTCTCTGTCAGCGATCTCAGTGCCAGTAGAAGGGACAGTGCACCACACCCAGAAGGTGTGTGGGTTACACCATATCTAGGTTTAAATTGAAGCATGTGGCCTTGGAGCTAATTGCTGTCAAAAGAAGCTGTTTACAGGTTGGAATAACTTTGATTAGTCCTTTATGTCCTAGAAGTCTTGCTACATTGTTTGATCACCACCTCTGGGCACTTGGTCTATTAACTATTTACAGACAGACAATGAGCACTCCACTAATGTTTGTGGCAGAATTCCCTGGCAGATATGAGCCCGGAACTTGAGTTCCCTTTCATCTGAATAGCCACAGGTTATCCTCCCAACCGTGACTCAATTAACATTTCCTTTTACAGGTGCCAGGGGCAAGATACATCCTCCCCAAACCAGCTAAATCAGAAAGTCTTGAGAAGACAGCTTGAGCCTTCTAATGGCATCCACACTCACAGGGATCGTAGCGGGAGCCCATCAAGAAACATGATATCGGCTATGTCTACACTGCCCCCTCTTGTGCAAAACAACATGCAAATGAGGCGAAGTGTGGAATATCGCATGCCTCATTTGCATAATTAATTAGGCTCCATTTTTGTGCACGAGAACGTCCACAGTGTATGGACACTCTTGCGCAAGAAAGCTCTGATGGCCATTCACAGAATGGCCATCAGAGAACCTGTGCTTTTTTCCGTGGAGCACCCACACTTGCCTTCTTGTGCAATAGCTGTAGCGCAAAAAGGAGTTATGCCTCGTAAAAGGAGGTTTACCTACACCAGCCCTCTTTTCTGCCATTTTACTGTTGATTTACTTGCGCAGAAGTGCATTTGAGGTGTGGATGCTCCACGGGTTTTTGCGCAAAACCAGCTGATTTTGCGCAAAAACCTTGCAGTGTAAACATAACCAGACAGACTCTTTCAACAATATAGTAGATTTGTGTGAGAACTATAGGAGTTCTTATTTTCTGCTCTGTAGGAGTCATATGTCCCAATGAAGATTTTTACTTTCTAAAAAAGTAATTGTAGAAGTCCAAGTACATTGCAGGATGATATTTTAGAGTTCCATGAATGCAAAGGACTACTGTGGATTTTCTTTTTTTGAGAGAGAGAAAGAGAGAGAACACAAACCTGATTATTCTGATGAACACTTCATTTTTAAGTTTTTCTTGGAGTCATCGCCATCAATAGTTGAAAATATTCACCCAGAAATAATCCACTACATGGGAGTCTGGACTCAGTCATAGAAAACAGACAGTCCTAGAAGGTTTCATAAATCCATACAGGCTAAATTATTTATGCCTAGAATTAGCTTTACTGTCAGACTGTCATGTCAGAAAATGGCTATTAGGCACAGAAACATCAGTTTTAAGACCTCCTGTTCATTTCAGTTATATAAACACACACATGGTTTGAAGGAAAGTTTGAAAGCGAGGTGCCAAATCTGCTAATGTAAATCAGTGGTGCTCTACTGAAGTCAATGAGGCTGTACCACCTGACACCCACAGAGAATTTGGACCCAAATGTCTAAGTTATAAAAATAATAGTTAGGGCTTGAGCCAATGCTTATTGAGAAGTTTCCTGTTGACTTCAGTTGACATTAGATCAGATCCGCAATTTGGATGCAAAACAAATAAGGAGGAACAACCCGGGCATGTTCATAAAGGCTTGGATTATTTAGAAAACTGGTCTGGGATAGGATGTTTTCAGCAGCCATTCAGCACTGAAAACATCATGTAACTCTTGTGGACTGGGAGCATGCGCTAAGAGGAAACACACTAATGTGAGAGTCGCTATGGAATAGACATCAAGCCATCAGTTTAATTTACTGCAAATATACAGGTATGGGGTGGAGGGAGGGCAAACAAGACACAGAGATGACTAGTAAAGGATTACAGTGTAAAATTATGAAGTGACAGGGACCTGTTAGATCATATCTGGAAAACTATGTGCAATAGTATCTGTGGGACTGTTTATGGAGAAAGGTAGGCAGCAGGATAGCTTCTAATTTGTATGTACAAATGTAGTAACAATACATGCGAGTTAGAAATGACATGTTAAAAATCAGACCCTTCATATGTTTACAAACCATGTAGTTGAAATCAGGGGAGTCAACAGCTTCTGCGGGTCCCCGGGCAAGGTGTGTGTGTGTGTGGGGGGGGAGGCAGCTCCATGCTTCAGAAGGGGAGGGACTGGGGGAAGCCAGCCCTCAACACAGCCTAGGCCATGTCACAACATCCCCTCCCACAACCCTCAGAGCAATTTAAAGGGCCCAGAGCTCCAGCCACCACAGTAGCAGCAGCAGTGGATGGGCGCCCCGGCCCCTGTAAATGTCAGTTGCTAGGGCAACTGTCCCCTCTGTCCCACTGTTGGTGGGCCTTGTTGAAATATCATAGACTAATAACAGTCACACAACTACCATTTCCTCTGAGTGTTTTGATAAAATAATTTACACATTCACAAACCACTGCTCTCATATATTTAATATTTTTAAAACTATATATAATTTAAAATGCCTGTTTAACAGAAATGAATTTGGAGAAACTGTAATACTTCCCTTGACCTGACCTTTACACGGAAACTTTTTAATTCTGACATAATGGCCAGGCAGAAATACCAAATGCTTTTAACTAACATCAACACACAATTAACAGTCTTTGTAATTAATCAGGGCAGAAAATTGGAGACAAGGGCCTAACACAGCCTTCTCTTAGTCTGAGTGCCCATTCGGCAAAAGTGTAAACTTTTTCTTTACTCTCTGGACAATTTGCAAAGGGACTCTTGTACAATTTGAAGATGACAATTACTTATGTTGTAGTTCATCCAGAAGTCTATCAGTCTTTGAAATCCTGTAATTATTTATGCTCAAAGACATGAAATAATATGAAAGTTTCATTTTATTTTGTCTCCATGAAACTACTTGAATAAAATTCTTCTCTCAAAATAACTTCTGCCTTTGTGCTTATTTCATGTGTTTATTGTTGTAGCAAAACAAACTGAAATGTAAAACATGAGAAACTAGTAGCTATGAGGTGGTATCCCATAAACAGTCTTGAGACTTGTGATAAAGGTACTTAAACTGTAAACTTATCCTTGCCGTGACATGATAGCCTGTCTCATGATTTATATGGCTTAAGACAACTCTGTGTTTAATAGGATGCAAACCCAAAGAATGTAAAACCACAGATCCTGCTTAAGAAATGCTTTGGCGTCCTGGTATGATTGTATTTAGATTTAAGCATTTTATAGCCCTTCTGGGATGTGGCATAAAACAAGAGACATATTTCATATATTTTCCTATCACTGGGTTTATTAGAATGCAGCTACATTCAAACAATAAGAACTATGATGACATATGATTAGTAATGCAATTGGAAATAAAGTATTGTTCATTTTTGTAGTACTCATTCAATTTGGAATGCAATATATTTCATATTCTAGAGCTTCTTAAATGATTATCTAAGGTAATATAATTTTGTTACTATCTTTTAAAAATGTTCATATATTATGAACACATAAAGACCATTCTGTAACTGTTCGTGAATAAAGGGCTCAAAATCTCACCCTTAATGGTATCTGTTGCAATCAAAGAGTGTGCAGTGTTGGAAAAGAACAGTGAACAATATGTTGATTAAAAAAGTAATGTACATTTAGCTTAACTGAAATGTAAATTTAAATTACTCAGGTTGGAAATTAAACATATTTAGATTCTTGCTTGCATAGTAATTGTTATGCATTTTTAATTTTTTTTTAAGAATGGAATTAGGGTGTTTTAAGTTTGATAGCTAAGGGATTTTCCATGTGGCTGGTTCTATTGCACAGATTTGGCGATAAGCTGGGATCAGAAGAAAAAAACATAATCATCTATAAGAATTAAGTACATTTCCAGTGGCTAAGTTAACTTTTAAAGATACAGGCAAATCGTACTCATCAAATAGTGATTTTTTTAAGCTTCTTTTTTGATTGTCTTTGTTGTGGGAAAGTATGAGAGACATTTCAGGAATGACAACCTGATGGTGAAGATAAGTACCAGAAAAGATGTGATCATGTCATTGATATTGATGGGAAAGTGTAACTTGGGGTTTCATGGGGATTGACTTGAGAGGCAAGTTAAAGAGCATGTGTGGGGATTAGACTTGTCAATTGAAACACTGGACTGGTTATTGCAATTTGCACTGTTTGATCATTTTCAGGATAAAAGGTGAAGTGAACAGAAAAATATTTTGCTGTGCTGCTAATAGAACAAAAGGGGTAAATAACATTTCATTTATGACAATAACATAATCGATCCAATAATAAAGTAGTTACTAGCTCCGATTGCAAAATAATGGGATTTGGTTTGCTGTATACCCCTTTCCAAGCATTAAAAACAAGTTGTAAGTCAGTCACCCCAAAAAGCAGTATAAAAATCATGTGCATTGAAAAATAACTAATTGGTGTCTGTTTCATAGTTAGCCAACTGATATTTGAGCCTTTTAGGGTTTCCTTTTTAAAACTTTATGCTGCCTGATGGGCTGTGGGGTTGCCCAGAATCTCCTCGATGCTACATGCTGAGACCCCCCCACCCCTGACACGTTCCTTTCTTCTCTAGCTACCCCACCAGTTATGCAAAGGATTGTTAGGTGGACCTCAGAGGGCAGCTTTCCAATTGACTCCCACAGTGCTTGCACAAGGGGAATCTTCACCTGACTGCAGCTGGCATCTTTATCTTAATGCCACAATAGCTCTCGCATCCAGTGTCAAGAGGCCAAAGTGGGGGAGAGAACCCATTATCTCCTAAAATTGATGTGCATGGAATGCCTCAAGCTAGGGTGTGGATTAATTTAAATAATGCAGCTCTTAACAGGGAACTCTCTGATTAATTAGTTGCAGACTTTTTGTTTCTCAGGCTACATTACCACTGATTTTATTACAATTCTGAAAAATATAATTGTTTAGATGCCATTTATATGCACCCTAGGGGAAAGATCCTGAGCACAACCACGTGTGTGTGTCCACCACAGCAATATTCCACCAGATACTGGCTTCATTTAATATTTTTTATTGTTCAGTAGTGGCTGAAAAATATTGGTCATTTTAAATTCCCACGCAAAAAAGCAATCCCCATAGAAAAAGTGATTGAAACATATACTAAATTCCTTACTTCCATACAAGATCAATGGTTCTAAAAGAGGCTGGAGCTTCTGTTGCATATGCCTACAAAGATATTGAAAGCAGAATTTGAGAAAATGGGGCTCAGATTCTTGCTTGGGCCCATTTCTGCCACTCTCGCTTCAACAAAACTCCCATTACCATCAAATATATTTAAATATCTACCTGTCCAGATACTTAGGGTCAGATCCTGGACTTCAGACAGATCTTCATTGTACCTCCATGTATTACAGTTAATACAATATATGGAACTAGGCCTCTTTGCATCAGCTGAGCATCTGGAGACATGCAAGTATTTAGCCTGAATGCAAGATGAGGAGCCTAATTCAACAGGAGGGCTGTTCATGGACTTAAAGTTAAGCACATGTTTAAGTACCTTGATGAATCGGGACCTATGTGAGGATTCTGCCAAAATACCATCATGTAATAGGTTAATTCTCATAATAGGTTAATTCTCTAATCCTCAAAAAAAAAAGCGGAAGAGCAAACACCTTCCCTGGACACAGTGGAGTGAGGTATCCCGAACCCCCCCCGCAGTCTAGCCGTACCCCATGTGACGGGGTGTACCAACTCCACACTGGACCTGCAAGGGTGAACCTGGGTTACCTGGATGAGAGTGCCCCTCCCCCACCACCCTGCTGGGCATGGTCCAGTTTGGAGGATAGATATAAAAGCCAGTGGAGCAGCTCAGTCAAGGCTGACAGCTGCTGGGGAAAGAACTGCTGCCAGAGCTCTAGAGGAAGAGAAGCGGGTGGACTGAACTGCAGAGGCCAGTCAGCAAGGAATGACCAGAGAAGCCCCAAGTCTGGAGGAAAGTGGCGAAGAAGGCTCCTTCGGTGAGTCTGGTAGGAAGTAGCCCAGGGTGGAGGTTAGAACTCTGAGAGCTCAGTGTTTTGGGTGGATTCCCTGCTGAGCTAGTGGTGGGCCACCCCACTACTGACAGGGCCCTGGGCTGGGATCTGGTGGAGAGGGTGGGTCTAGGTCCCCCTACCTCACCTTCATTAACCCCCAAGGAGGGCTCTACAACTGTGATTAGTGACTCTGCCTGGTAGGCCTCTCTGCTCTGACAGCAGAGTGTTGCTACTGACTCTGGCTGCTAGGCCTCACTGCCCTGGGAGCAGGGAGTGTCACTACTGACTCTGGCTGCTAGGCCTTTCTGCCCTGACAGCAGAGAGTGTCATTACTGACTCTGGCTGCTAGGCCTCACTGTCCTGAGAGCAGGGGGTGTTGCTACTGACTCTAGTATGTCCCCACCAACCAGACAGGGGAATGTTCCCTGTCCTTAGGGTCCTGGGTCAGGACCTGGAGTGAGGGAGGGCCCAGGTCCCCCTTCCCTCTGAGGCTGACAGCACCATTCTGGGGACCCGGGAGTTGCGATCCACAAGTGAGGACTGAAGGACGTTTATCCTGAGCGAAGGACTCAGAACACAAGGGGACACGGGGAAAAGGGTTTATGTGTGAATGGGGTTCGGGGCCAGTAAGGGGAGCACTCCCGATGATGAGGCCCCTGGAGGTCTGAGGGAATACACCCCAGAACAGATGGTGGAGAATGTGGGTCCCACGACCAAAAAGCAGGTCCGTCAATTTTTAGGACTGGTTGACTATTATCAAAGGTTTATACCCGACTTTGCAACTGTAGCCGCTCCATTGACCGATTTAACCAAAGGGACGCAACCTAAGAAGGTGTGCTGGTTGGGGCGGTGTGAATGAGCGTTTCAGCAACCGAGGTCATGCCTGACGCAAGCTCCGGTGTTGGTGCAATGTGACTTCTCAAAAGAGTTTATTTTACAGACCGACGCATCGGCGGCTGGACTGGGAGCGTTTCTGGCACAAGAGATCAGAGGGGAAGAACATCTGGCATTGTACTTGAGCCAAAAGCTATTTCCCAGAGAGCAGGCCTACTTGACCATAGAAAAGGAGGCGTTGGTGGTGAAGTAGGTGATAGAGGCTTTGAGGTACTATTTTCTCAGGAATCCTTTTAAACGGATAACGGACCACGCTCCACTACGGTGGCTCCAGTCGATGAAGGATACTAACCCGTGAATAATGAGGTGGTATCTAGCCTTACAGCCCTACAAATTCGAGGTACTACATTGGGCGGGGACGAAGCATAGCAATGCTGACTTCTTCTCGAGGTCTCAGGAAGGAGAAGTAAGAAACCAAAGGGTGGGGGAGTGTGATGGGGCGTCGGGCTCTCTGCCGCTGGAGCCTGCCGACTCCTGCACTCCCCGAGATGCCGCAGAAGCGCTCTGCAGCCAAAAGACGGCACCACGGCGGTGGTGCAGGTTTGCGCAGGTGCCGCTCTGAGTGCATGCACGGGGGCACCAGCTTGTGAGCACCGTTTCCTGGCGTCTGTGCCGGCACGGGCGTACGAGGGGGAGGAGAGACGGGGCGTTGGCCCTTCAAAAGGTCAGCGCTGGATGCCGGAAGGGGCATGCTGGACCTGAGCAGAGGAGACTGAGCAGGACAGAGAGGAGGAAGTGGCTCCAGGACGGGATGTCCGGAAGCCCGCGGGTTGGTGTGTTACGGGGTATGTCCCCACCAACCAGACAGGAGAGTGCCCCCTGTCCTTAGGGTCCTGGGTCAGGACCTGGAGTGAGGGAGGGCCCAGGTCCCCTTCCCCTCTGAGGCTGACAGCACCATTCCAGGGACCCGGGAGTTGCGAGCCACAAGTGAGGACTGAAGGACGTTTATCCTGAGCGAAGGACTCAGTTAGGACACAAGGGGACACAGGGAAAAGGGTTTATGTGTGAACGCAGTTAGAGGCCGGTAAGGGGAGCATTCCAATGATGAGGCCTGTGGAGGTCTGAGGGAATACACCCAGAACACTGGATAATCCAATAAATCACAGGAGTGTATCTCAAGCAGGTAAGGCAAATACAGCTAAGATTACGGCTCAGAGTGCAAGAGGCTCTCACTGCCCAAGAGACACTGGCTAGTAACTGGGAGCTTCTGAATTATTATTTAAAATCCCTTTGCTCTCTTAAGTATCCAAATAGCTCTATCTAAAAGCATATAGAAATAGTGGCAACTGTGTTGCATTGCACTACAGTAGTATTTTGAAGTGGGTTCCTAAGCAAGTGTTCTGAGATGTTGTCTTTTAAGAATTGAGCGGTGGAGGGTGAGGTTTTGATAAATTCCCCATTTCCTTCCCTCCCTGTTGGATCACAAGTCTCCTCTCTAATGTCTCCTTGCTTCTTCTCTCTCATCCCTGAGGCCAATCTGATAAGAGACCCTTGGAACCTGACTCTTCTCCCTGTAACATGTATCATTCTGACAGAGCCTCATGAACCTTTGAACACCCCACCTCCCCTTGGAGCAGGATTTACCGCCATGGAGGTGAGAGCCAGGGCTCTGCATCTGTCAATGGGATGATGCCAGCTGAGGAGGGAGCACACTCTGCTCCTTTCCAAAGAAGCTACTCTTGTCCACACTACTAGAGACTCTGTCAAATTCAGAGGGGGAACTAGGAAAGGCAGGAAGGAGCCAACTTTATTAAGGCCATGTCTATAGTGAGTGGAAGATCAACCCCCCAGATGTCAATCTTCCAGTGTTCAATTTAGTGGGTCTGGTAAGGACCCACTAAACTGAATGCTGAGGCTACCTCCTTCAATTGTGGAACTCCTTGCAGTCGCGAGGAGTAAGGGAAGTAAACGGGAGAGTTTCTCCCGTTGAACTCCCAATGTGGGGCCACCCCAGAAAATCGATGCAAGATATGTCAACTCCAGATACGCAATTCACGTAGCTGGAGTTGTATATCTTGCATCAATTTTCTCCACCAGTGTAGACCTGGCCTGATGGTATGCCTATACTACACAGCTTTTAGCGACATGGCTGTGTCAACAGAGCCATGTTGCTAAAAGATAGGCAGTGTAATCACTCTCCACACTTTTCCAGAAAAAAAACTTCCACCCTCTACACTGTTCATACTAGTACTTGCTGGAGCAAAGCTTTTGTCGTTGGGTGGGGGCTTGGTTGTTCAATTGCCAGGGTAGACAAAGCCCAGGTAGAGTCTATTTTATTCCAGCCCCATCAATGTGAATGTTAAACCAAATCAGATTCTTAAATGTCTTTAGAGGCCCTGGGAGAATATAATTGCCAGGGCTGACTGCTATTCCTATCAAAGCTAACGGGTGAAGGACTGGCCCTTTAACTCAGGAAGAGTTGGCCCAGGGAAATGCTTTATAAGAAGAAATTCCCAACAGCAGGATAGCAATTTTCCCCTCACAGGGATAAGTTAAGTTAAAAGATTTTGTTCGGGTGTCTCTAATATGCTATTGTGGCTATGTCAGACACATGACATTACTTATTATTACACTGCATGAGGCGTTGTCTTTAATTTAAAGTTTTGGATGACTTGTATTTTCGCTTTCTTTTGTTTTGCTTGACAAATAGCAGATGACATTTGGGCAAATAAATGTCCAAATTGAACTATTAAATACAGTGAGAGGCACAATACCTCACACAATAAAAGATCGGACTGTGCTTACTGGCAACATTTTCCACTGTAGGGAACAAAAGGGGCTGAGCTGTAGTTATTTGCCCTCCACTCCTATTGCTCACCCACCTCTAATGGTTCTGCCCTCTATCCTCATCATTTTTAATGCCTTTGGGAGATCTAGCACAATGCAGCTGATGCTAACTTGAAGCCATGGCTCATCTCTCTGGCCCAATCACTGGAACATGAAGAAAGGCTAATCCCATTAACATCTGCATTTGCAAAGGGCCAACCACAGTCTTTGAATGGAATCTTTCCTGTTGGCATGTGCCAGAAAGCCAAAGTGGTTCACAAACATGAGCCTAATCTTCCGATGGAACTATGGCAATAATACATAGAATAAATTTTTCAAACAGAAATTGTGATGGAGCTGAAGATTGGAATGCTGACTGAGTGCAGCAGGCCAGTCCTCCTGCTAGCCCTGCTGTAATGCATTGAAGTAAATAATGAAGTCCTGTCAGGTAGAGATTCTTGCAGGAGAAGTCCAGGCAGAGATTGCCAGATATTAATGGAGGAATTAGACGCTTCTCTGGAATATGCAGGGTGACTGTTCTAACAGCTTCAGGACAATACGTGGGGGAATGAAGAAGCCCTGTACAGATGATGCTAAAAGAAATGTTAGTGTTTAAAACTCTAAAGAAATCATTTAAAAAGCATTTTGAGCCCAGCTCTTCCCATGCAATGCTGTTGGTCTCAGTGTTGTTGCACGGACATTACTGAGAGAATGAGTGTGTCTAGACTACAGGGTTTTTTTAAAAAAAGTAGACTTTTTCCAAAAAAACTTCACCTGTGTCTAGGCTGCAGCCACATTCTTTCGAAAGTAAATCGAAAGAACGTGGCAGTTTTTCGATCGCGGTAAACCTCATTTTACGAGGAATAATGCCTTTTTTCAAAAGTACTCTTTCGAAAAAAGGCACTATTGAATGCAAACTGTGCTTTTTCGAAAAAGAGCATCTAGACTCTCTTTTGAAAAAGTGGCTCGCTTTTTCGAAAAATCTGCTTGTAGTCTAGATGCTCTCTTTCGAAAGAGGCTTTTTCGAAAGATTCTTTTGAAAAAGCCTCTTTCGAAAGAGGCTTATAGTCTAGCTGTAGCCAATAATTCCTCCCTTCTTCTTTTTGTAATAATTTCTCCTACAACCAGTCCCAAAACAATAAAGGTTTTGTTCGTTAATCTACTCTCTTTGATTGATCAGACCAGTTTCCCCTTTCTTTCTTCTGTCCCTCTTTTCATCCTTGTACACATGCCCTCAGGCGTTTGCATGTTCACTAATCTCTCCAATTTACATGTAGTGCAAAGCCATTTATAAGTAACCCAGGGAGAAGTATAAACTCATTCACAAATATTCCAAGGTGGAGACAGTGTAAACGCATTCACAAATAAGGCCTACAATGTTTGCCTTCTGCTAATAACCATCAACCACAGTATAGATACAGACAACCAATTTCACTCACAGTTAGAACAATCAAGTATGCTCTCAGCCTTTATTTAGTCAGATTTCCAAAGTTTTCTTGAAAGAGAAGAAAGGATAATCTCATAAGGTCTCTAAAATGTTCTTAAAGCTAGGAAAGGGAGAGGAAGGACAAACAAAAGCGGGGTAGGGGAAACACAAAGAGAAAAGTGAGGGCAAGTGACTAATAGATGGAGAAAGAGAACAGGAGGAAAATAATGGTGTAATGCTTAATCAGATTACCTACATTTTCTGTTTTGGAGCTGATGCTTTAACTTTCCAGAATGGTGCAATCCTGTATGCTGCATGCATGTGTTGTAGAATAAACTCTAAAAAACTACAAATAATTCTTTGTTAATGCGAGTTCAGAAGCTACAAACAAGAATACTTTTAACATTGCAACACTCAGAACAACTTTATATCTCTTGTGACTAGAATCTCATGCTTGGTTGGGGTGACTATTTTTTATTTGGAATGTTTACATCTTTGTGGTGTCTGCAACACATACCCATCTTTGTAAGACCAGCAAGAAAGAAATAGCAGTAAATCTTTGAAATGTGTTTTCAGTATGTCTGTACATCTAAAATATTTAAATACAAAACAGCCCCTCTGATTGAAATGGATGGATTGGGTCTCACCGAGGAATACATCATTATATGTTAAATCGAGTTTGTATAAATAAAGATGAATTTATAATTTTTTCCTCTTAGTAGTTAACCTTGAAATTTAAGAGCATTATGAAACAAAAGAGCATTTTATGAAGAGGCTCATTGATGGTGGGTGACCCAGAAATGTACACATTCGCAGGACTACAGGATCCGAGCCAAAAGAATTCACCAGGAGAAAATGTAGTTAACCCATAAAATGATGTAATGTATATAAAACAGCCAGAGTAGAAAAGGATCAGCTATTTAAATGGGAAAGTTAAAAAAGATACAGATTGAACCTCTTACTATGATTCATGAGCCTCAAACCTGACATGGAGCTTCACACTTGACCTGGGCTGAAGGAAACCAAGTTAGCCGTAACTGTATGGTTTTACTTCACTGTTTAAATGTGTAACCCTTATCTCATAAATTCATGGGCCTGATCCAAAAGCCACTAAAATCTGTTAAAACACTCCCACAGACATCAGTGGAACAGGATCAGAAAAGATAGATGTTTTATTCTATTCTTTACTTGAGTTTCAGGTGGATCCAATCTCATGTTTCCATTTTGTTTGAAGGCAAATAGTAATAAAGGCAAACGATTAATTGATCCAGAAGTGAAAGTAAGTGGGTGTGTCTGGGTGCACAGCTCTGGCAAGAGCTGGCTGAGCTGCAGCAAAAAACAGCAGGGAGCTATTTAAAAATCTGGCAGGGACCCAGGTTACAGTAGGACAGTACTTGTAAGAAATTAAGTTACTTTCACTGCTGAATTGATCCTTCCCACTGACTGCTTAGTTGGTGGTATCTATCTGCTAGTGAGTGGGTAGCAGTGTTCCCTGTAAGCTGTGTGCTTGGGCAGGAGAGATTCAGATGCTGCCCAGATGATTAGCAGAGTGCCCACTGCTACCCATAGGTGGCAGCCTATGTTTCTATTGGTGGTTCACATCTCCACATGCCTCGGTGCACATCAAAATTATTCTGCACATGGATGGAAAACATGAGAGGGAACATTGGCGGACAGGTGTCTGTGTTATAAGTAACACTAATTGGCATCCATCTTGGCAGTCTCAGTAGGGGAATGAAGGCCTATTTGGTCACAGACTTTTATCCTGTCAGGTGAAAGGATTTTCCAGAGCACCGGTGATTAGCTTGGAAGATCTCATGTGGTGGCTGCTCACACAATGTCTTATTGGCAGACAGATGACTACAGTCTTTTTTTTCTTTATTACTGATACAACTATTATTTTAGTAGTGCCCTGAGGCCCAACCAGAGTTCAGGGCTCATTGTGCAAGGCACTTCACCAACAAGTAGAACAAAAGCGACAAGGAGTCCTGTGGCACCTTATAGATTAACAGATATATTGGAGCATAAGCTTTCGTGGGCAAAGACCCACTTCGTCAGATGCATGTCAAATAGAACAAAAATAGTCCCTACCCAAGGCACTCAAATTGTAGTTTTATAAGATGTTAACAGACAAACGGGGTACAGAGGTGATGAAAGACGGACCTGTCTGATGCCAGGTAATAGCAATGATAGGTTTGCAGAAATTAGTAGTTTCAGTGGTCAAAGCAACCAGGGTAGTCTACCAGTATATCCCATGCCTGATAGTGGTGGCCTACAGCAATAGCATCTGAAGTGAAGCCTCTTGGATATCAATCTGCTCCTGTTGTAAGCTAATTAATGACTAATGAACAGTTAATTAAACCTTTGTTGTTCAATGCAGATAGCAGCATCCCTGCTATGATTCTCCTGTGAGACCCAAGCCCCAATTCCTTCCTTTCTGTATCAATAGCCACCCACCACCCCATGCCTTGAAATCAACCCTAGTGTGTATTTCTGGCAGACGCTTACCTCCTACCCCATATGACCCTTACTTCTCTGCTCTAGATTCACCTCCCAACATGGAATACCCACACTGTTGGCTTAGTGAGATACGTGACACAACTCCATGAGACACCTGTTGTCCACCCATGTAGTTCCTGATGTAAGGTCCACTCCATCTCCTGTTGAATAAGAACTGAAATAGGGAAGTGCTATGACCTTATCCAAAACCCATTGAAGCCAAAGGAAAGACTCATGTATTTATTATTTGGGCTTTGGATCAGGACCTAATGGGTATCCATGGCCTATTTTGGAATTCCCACATTCTAGAAGGATCCAAGGCCCACCTTTGTCTCCCTCAGACTGAGACATGCATCACCCCAATACACTTCCCTAGCTATCCCTTTGGTTCTTTCCATTGCAAGATAGCTTTGTATCCCCATCAGGAGACTGAGCCACAGTTTAATTTGACTAATGATGCATCGAACTGTGGTAAAAATACCTAGTAGTTAATGTAGATATCCAACACTGGACGTTGCTTCCCGCTGAGCCATGTAGAATGTAAGAAAATATTGTTTAATTCCATTTTTTTAAAATTGGGTGTTTGCTGCAGTTTTTTGCTGTGTCACCAAGTACATAAACAACTCAGAGGGAGACAAGAACATTATGCTACAGAAAGCAGAGCCATTACAGAAAGCAGATGAGCCTGGCAAAGCATCTGAAACCAATTGCGCAGTCTGATCAGAAGGGCATAAATATGATTATGACAGTGACAAGTACATGGCCTGGTTTTCCATATGACATAAGGTACAAAGGCTGCAGCTCATGTTGTCCCTGCACAAGAACAACTCTTGAATGGATGGGAGCAGGGATAAATGATGGCACAGCGATTGTAGACCGGAGCCATGAGCTCCAGACCCTGGAGTCAGAATCTCCCCTTTCATTTGAAAAAGAAAAGTAAGTTTCTCATCTTTGTGAAGAAGGGCTTTCAAATGTGAGTGAACCCAAAGCAGACTGACTCTTTCTTCTCAATAGGCTATTAATTTCCTGAGAGCCACTGAGATTCCCTCGTGCTATCTCTGGGGCTGGGAGAAAAGTCTTAGAATCATAGAAGATTAGGGTTGGAAGAGACATGCAGCCAGGAGTTTGTCAAGCCTGGCCTTAAACGCCTCTAAGGATGGAGATTCACCATCTTCCTAGGGAGCCCATTCCAGTGCTTCACCACCCTCCTAGTGAAGGAGTTTTTTCCTAATATCCAATCTAGACCTCCCCCACTGCAACTTGAGACCACTGCTGCTTGCTCTGTCATCTGCCACCTCGGAGAACAGCTTAGTTCCATCCGCTTTGGAACCCTCTTCAGGTAGTTGAAGGCTGCTATCAAATCCGCCCCCCTCCCCTCCCTCTTCTCTTCTGCAGAGTAAATAAGCCCCATTGCTTTAGCTCTTCTGACAGGGAAAGGCCCCTGCTGCCACTCTTGATGAGAGAAGAACATAGGCTCCCGTACCATCTCACTTTTCTGTGTGCTAGGTCCAGTGTAGAGTTCTGGAGGTGGAGCTACTGAGGTCCTTGTGTCATGGTACAGTTGCCTTAGTCTACCCAGGGATGAGGAAAGGAAAGGAAAGGTGGAAGCTGGTGAAATGGTGTAGTGAGTACTGTTCATCAGTGAGATGGCACTTAAATTCAGACAGCCTAATGAGAGAAATGAATCAAACAAACAATTGCAATGAGTCAAAGTCTGGCAGAGCACATTAGCAGATTGCATGCTAGCATAAACTTTTAAGTAAATCACTATGCGTTATTACAACACCACCACATTTGAACTAAGGTTGTTAGAAATCCCCTTCAGAAATTAGCTCAGCCATTCTTAATGGTATTTGTGGCCCTTTGCAACCACATTCACTTTAGTCCTCTTAGAAATACAAACAGTTCTAAATAGCAAGATGGTAATATAAATGAAATGGTTTGAGACTAGATTAGTGGCTGGAAATGTATTGTTCTCCCTGCCCTGAGAAACGCAATGCTGTATCAGCATTCAGCATGTTTGTACGTAGCAGCTTCTTGGGGGGTGGAGGGTGGCTTCATGTAGTACAGTACCTGTGCTTCTGGAGTTTAGAAAAGAAGAAATGACAGGAATAAATTATAAAAACGTATCCGCTCTGTTGGGAGGTTTTTTATTACACATACATTTAGTCCAGATAATTTTAAACTTACATTTCCACCAAGGCTCATCTTTGCTTTAACAAGTGTTTTATATTAACTGAAGTGATGGGTTTTTCATTGTGAACTGAAATCTCCTTTTCTTGTTTTGAAAAGAGCATTTATCTAACAGATTATTTTAAACAGCTGAAACTCAATATGTTGAAAAGGCAGTTGTGAATTCTTTTGTCCATAATTGAAAAAATATATTAGTTTTGCTTTAAAGTGTGAATAATGATATGGCAACTATCTGTGCTGACTCAGATTGTCTTACTTCCATGCTGGCATCACCTCCAAAGGGAGTTAAGAAAAAGTTACTTGTGGAGAGCAGAATTTCTGACTAGAACTGTGAAGCAAAAGTTAGCTATTCAAAGCTGCATGCAAAATACATAGTGTACTTCAGTGTTTCTTAAACTATGTTCCGTGGAACACTGGTGTTCCGTGAACAACTCACAGGTGTGCCACAACCTCTTCTTTGTTTTTGTTACTTCTTTGTTTTTGTTTTTGTCTGACAACAATTTTTTTTAAAGAAAATTGTTATAGGTGTTCTGCATAAAAAAATATTGTTTGGTGTTCCGTGGTATCAAAAAGTTTAAGAAACACTGGCATCTCATCAAAGTCAATTCCTTTTTTTGCTTAGTGTAAGTTGTGCCAAGATTAATATTTCTAAAAACTGGGGTATCTTAAAAACAATTTGGAAGTTGCATGGTATACCTTTGAAAAGGCAAGTAAAATATGCCGCATAAAATAATGAAGTGAAAACCATCCTTATAACTACATATACTAATACTGTGCACTTTCAACCACCTCCAGCTATATGTTAATGTCCAGTTATGAGTGTCTCAAACCATTTAATGGCTACTCAGGAATCATAATGGCTAGTTTGTTCAAAATACGACAAAGAACTCTTTATTAATAACCTTAGCACTCAGTTTAATCGGGTCAGCTCAGGCTTCTGACTTCATATAGTCCACACTGGGCATACTCAGAAGACTAACTTTGCTTTATATTCCAGAATTTGGTTTGAAGGTTACAATTTAAGCAACCATCTCTTGCCAGTCCAAAGTGGTTTTAAATGGGTTGCGTGCATTAAACATTAAGAATGGATGTAGTAAAACAGATGCCTACCTTTTGAATAACACTTTAGTCAATAGATCAGGGTTATATTTGTTACAGTGTAAAAATTTCCTGCATTGGGTAGTGCTTCCTTCACAAAAATTTTAGTAAGAATATTCTAATATCACATAATAACAAAACAATTATTAATAATATGCTACCTAGTTAGATTTCAGGTTGAATATGAATCTCAAAAAGGAAGGGTTCTGAATCATAGAATACTAAAACTGGAAAGGATCTCGAGAAGTCATCAAGTCCAGTCCCCTTCCCTCACGGCTGGACCCTGTACCATCTAGACCATCCCTGATAGATGTCTATCTAACCTGCTCTTAAATATCTCCAGAGATGGAGATTCCACAACCTCCCAAGGTGATTTATTCCAGTGTTTAACCATCCTGACAGTTAGGAAGTTTTTCCTAATGTCCAACCTAAACCTCCCTTGCTGCAGTTTAAGCCCATTGCTTCTTATCCCATCCTCAGAGGCCAAGGAGAACAATTTTTCTCCCTCCTCCTCGTGACACCCTTTTAGATACCTGAAAACCACTATCATGTCCCCTCTCAGTCTTCTCCTTTCCAAATTAAACAAGTCTAATACTTTCAGTCTTCTTTCATAGGTCTTGTTCTCTAGACCTTTAATCATTCTTGTTGCTCTTCTCAGGACCTTCTCCAATTTCTCCACATCTTTCTTGAAATGTGGTGCCCAGAACTAGGCACAATACTCCAGTTGAGGCCTAATCAGTGCAGGGTAGAGTGGAAGAATGACTTCTCGTGTCTCGCTCACAACACCCACGTTAATGCATCCCAGAATCATGTTTGCTTTTTTTGCAACAGTGTCACACTGTTGACTTATATTTAGCTTGTGTCCACTATGACCCACAGATCCCTTTGTGCAGTATTCCTTCCTAGTCAGTCACTTCCCATTCTGTTTGTGTGAAACCGATTCGTCCTTCCTAAGTGGAGTACTTTGCATTTGTCCTTATTAAACTTCATCCTCTTTATCTCAGACCATTTCTCCAGTTTGTCCAGATCATTTTGAATTATGACCCTATTCTCCAAAGCAGTTGCAACATCTCTGATCTTCGTATCACCTGCAAACTTGTTCTGCCCTTCCAGCATGATTGTGAACCATTAATAACTACTCTGAGAATGGTTATCCAGCCAGTTATGCACCCACCTTATTGTAGCCCCATCTAAGTGGTATTTGCCTAGTTTATTGGTAAGAAGATCATGAGAGACCATATCAAATGCCTTACTAAAGTTTAGGTATACCACATCCACTGCTTCTCCCTTATCCACAAGACTTGTTATCCTATCAAAGAGCAATCAAATTGGTTTGACATGATTTGTTCTTTACAAATCCATGCTGGCTGTTACCTATCATCTTATTATCTTCCAGGTGTTTGGAGATGAATTCCTTAATTATTTGCTCCATTATCTTTCCTGGAACAGAAGTTAAACTGACTGGCCTATTGTTTCCTGGGTTTTTCTTATTTCCCTTTTTATAGATGGACACTATATTTGCCCTTTTCCAGTCTTCTGGAATCTCTCCTGTCTTCCGTATTTTAGGCTATGTCTAGACAGTGGGGTATTTCAGGATACCGGAAGTATCCCAAAATAGCAATTCCGCGTCTTTAAATGCACCCGTTATTTCAAAATATATTTTGAAATAACGGGCAGACTATTCTGGCATCCTGTAACCGTTGTTCCACGAGGGTTAAGGGACTTGTTGGAATAGTGCTTTATTTAGAAATTTGGTGCTGTGTAGACAGTGCCAAATTTTGAAATAAACTACTTTGAAATAAACTCGAAATAAGGTACACAATTTGCATAGCGCAAATTGTGTAGCTTATTTCGAGGTAAGAGTGCTGTGTAGACTCACCCTGATTGATATTAGTCACTATATTATGGCAGCTGCAAGGGTAAGGAAAGACAGCATTGGAGCAGGATCCACTGGTCCTCACATATATGTTTTGCAGTAACTTATATTGCCAACTTAAGCCTTAAGCTGGCCACCCAGCCTTCCCTTTTCTCTCTTTTCACACTGTGCTAGCTTTCCAGTTGTGTCATTCTCTTTCACATGCTCTCGGTTTTTATGGGTCTTTGCCAATCTTTCCCAGATGTTTTGGTACAGCCCTTATCTTCCTATGCTGTGACGCCTAGGTAGCAAAATTCCTTCTCTTGCACAGCTTCTTCATTACCAGTTTCTATTGTTGTTGGACTCTACTGCTTCCCTAGGAGGAGAAGAAGAAAAAGTTCACATTCGTATGTCGTCCAGAAACAACACTCACTTCAGCCACCCTTGTGACTAGGACCTTAACTGATTCCTCAGACTTTGTAATTAGGAAGGATATCATCATCATCGTCGTCATGATGCCATTCCCTAGACTGCAGCATCTGTTTCCTCAAATTCATATTCCACAATCTAACTATCAGGAGCAATGTACATTACCATCTCATGATACAGACTGCACAGCCAAAGAGAGGGACACAATACAGCCTTGCCAAACTCCTTTCCTGATGTTAAACCCTTCTGTTTCATGGTACCTTATTTTATTCTGATGAAGGCATTTTGCTTATAAATGGGAGAACATAAGAATGGCCACAATGGGTCTGACCAAAGGTCCATCTAGGCCAGTATTCTGTCTTTCGACAGTGGCCAATACTAGATACCCCAGAGGTAGTGAACAGAACAGATATTCATAATGCGATCCCTCTCCTGTCACTATTTGAACCTAAGAGGGTGGGCGGGCGGGCATCAGGCCATCCACTTCTAAAAGCCGTCCCCGGGTAAAACATATTTATACTCTTCACATCCCTATCAGGTAGGAGAGTAATATTTTCTCTAGTTTACAAGTAGGAAACAGAGGCACACAGAAAACAAGGTCAGTCAGGAGTTTGGGACAAAGCAGAAACTTGAATCTCAGTCTCCCAAACCCTGGGCTGGCAATCAAACTACTGGACCAGCCTCCATTTCTCCATTTCCAGCCCCTGACCAAAAGAGGCTAGGGACACCATTCCTACCCAACCTGGCAAAAAGTCATTGGTGGATCGAACCTCCATGAATGAGGAGACAAAGCCATTTCACTAAAAAATGCTAAGAAAGTTCATTTCCAAGGAACTGACAAGCTGCACTAAAGCTACACAAAGTGCTGTTTGGTAAAGGAATTAAAGATGAGCCTCAGAGTATATCTACGCAGCACCTGGACACCAGTGGCTAGCCTGTGCCAGCCAGCCCGGACTAGCAGGGCTGTTTCATTGCTTTGTAGACTTCTGGGCTAGCACCCAGAGTCTAGGACCCTGGAAGAGTCATGGGCTTTTTCACTGATTGCTGGGGAAGCGAACATTGGAAATGTGTTTCACAACCAGAGCTCTGCAAATATTAAAATGTCTCTCCTGTGAAAGTTGGCACAACCGTCTTGATCATTTCAGTCAGTGGTACTGCTAGTGAGTCAGGGTCTCTAAGCAGGAATACTTAAATAAGAAGTGAATGGGGGGGGAGGGTTGAATTGTGTGGGTCCCCAGGCAACTGTTCAGTCTTCTTATGCTTAAAGCTGGTTCTGATTTCAGTTCTCTGCCAACCCCAAATTGTGCTTTACATGAAATTTTCACAAAATGCCCATAGAACAAATACACACCCCAAATGTAGATTTTTGCCAGCCCATGCGTAACATGGCTAAAACATGGCTCTTTCCCTCAACCTCTTTCATCCACCTTCTTTTTCAGTCACTGTGGTGCCCCGTGCCAGGGTCGCAGCTGCATCTAGGAGTCCTGGCCACTGACCCCTTGGGCTTCGCTGTTGGCCTTGGAGCTCTGGCAGTTGGGGGATCCACTTGCTACCCAGGGTTTCAGCGACCCCAGGTCTAGGGCTTTGCAGCCACCCCCAGCTAGCTGTGGTTCCAGACAGGGGCCATGAGAGGGTGAGGCGGTGGCAGGAGATGCAGCTCAGCACCCCAACCTAAAAAAAATATGGATTAAGGTCCATAACTTGATCATAATCTTTGACTTGGCGGTCTCCTTAGGTCCTCACATCCAGGCGGTTTCTAAATTGTGCTGATTCTTTTCCATATTCTCTCCAATAGGGATTTTCCTATCCAGGCCCATGGTAACACTCTCATGCAGGCTCTCATCCTGATTATCACAACAGCCTTTCCTTTGGTCTTAACAGAGGCAACCTTGACCCGCTCATGCCCATTCAGATTTCTGCTGAAAATCTTTTCCTAGCCCATTGCCTTGACTATGCAGCCCTCACTTTGCATCCCTCCCCTGGCTGCTGCTTCTCTATTGCCTAACATAAGCTGCTTGTTTTCATTGTCAAAGCCCTTCATTACCTATGCCCCACCTGCTTAGCATCTCTCCTTCACTAGCAAAAGCTCAAGCTCCACCCTCAACTGGGCCATGATATTAGTCTCCATTGCTCACTTGTAAAATTTTCCAGCAGGTATCCTCGTGCTTTTTCCCATACGGCCCCTCATGCAAGGGAGGAGCTTCCTGCAAATGTCTACAGAGTTACCTCTTTATCTTCCTTCAGATTCCTTGTTAAAGCTTACCTTCTCTAGAAAAACACTTGACAAAGGTTGGGCTGCTGGCATGCTAGGATCACAGCCTAGGCCCACTGACAGGGAGGGTAAAGGAGGCAAGTACCTGAGACCCAGTGATTCAAAAGAGCCCAGGGCTCCTGGCCAGCAGCAGCAGCGGCTGCCAGAGCCCTGAGCCCTTTAAATTGCTGTTGGAACCCCAGGCGGCTCTGAGGGCTGGCTAAGGAGGTGGGGGTACTGTGTGGTGAGCAGTGCTGAGGGTTGGCTGCCTCCAGCCCCCGCCCCTTCTGCCTGAGGCCTCAACCCTTCCAGGAGTGCAGAGCCAGGCCCCGTCCCACCTTGCCCAGGGCCCAGCAAGTCTGTCAGCCCTCCTGCCAGAGCCTGTCATGCTAGCCAGGATTGTCTCATTGTTCCCTTGTGCTCCCTCCATCTGTATGTCTGGATAAAACGGTTGGCACTTATATTTAGTCCCTGCCCCCAAAGAATGTACAGTCAGTCCTATTGTTTTCTCTACACCATTCTCTGTACAGCACCAAATGGAGTGATCCGTAACTGAAGTTCCTTAGTACCATGGTGGTCATAATAATTAACTGCAGAGCAATTAAAACAATTTAGACTGGTAACTATTCACTCTCAGCTGTGGGTGTTTAGGCTCAGAAATTTAAATATAAACTTGGGTAATCCATGCATTAAAGCAATGTCCCATTAAGGGGATTACTCCAGGTTGGACCTCCCTGGTCCAGTACCCTAGGGACCTGACCAGTCCCAAAGGAAGGAATTTGCTGGACTAGGGGAGGTCCCCTGCCATGGCCCCTCAGCCCTGTGCCCCTTCCTGCCACCAGCTCATTCTATCCCAGCTGGGCTGTCTGCTGGCAGTCCTGAGCCCTGGCCCCACCTGGGCTGCCCCTCTCCAATCCTGCTGCTGGCTGGGCTGTTGTAGCCCTGGTTCCGCCTCTGGGCAGCACGCAGCTATGGCCAGGCTGTCCTTGCCGGGTTGCCGCGGCCCCGGCTCCATGCCGCCCAAGTGACCCGCGGCCCCAGCTCTGCTGCTGGGCACCACGCAGCCCCTGGTGGGCTGTAGTGGCCCTGGCTGGGCTGCTTCTGCTGGGGTGCACTGGTCCCACTGCTGATCAGGCTGCCATGGCCTCGGTCTCACTGCTGATCAGACTGCTATGGCCCCAGCCCCACTACCATCAGCCATCAGGGCTCCCAGACCTGCCAGCTCCTAGCTGCTGGCCCTCCTGCCCTGAGGCGCTCTCATCCAGGAACACCTGTGATCCTTCTGGACCACAAATGTTGCTGGACCAGTGTCCTGGTTTAGGGAGGAGCAACCTGTACTTTTAATGGAGGAATCTCCTGACAGGGTGTCTGTAGATGCCATTAGAAATTTAGCTTACTGCCTTTCAATAGACAGGGAATCTCTCTTATCCAAACTATCAGAAGATATCATTCTTACTATGCTGCAACAGAGAAGGGGGACAACATACGTCTCCTTTGCAATCTTTGGAACAGGACACATACCTGCCACTCCAGCCAGGATATTTGGGCCTTGCTAGTTAGCTACAACTACTAGAAATGTGGACTTTGAAACAAAAATAAGGGAAAGATGCAAACTCTCATTTCAAATAGCTGTGTATTAACATTTGCACACTTGTGTGCAGGGATGATGTTGCCACACACCTGCATTAGCTATATGGTGCCTTAATTGACGGAGACCCTGCTCAGAAGCAAAAATATAAAAGTAGATAAGTGAGGTCTAGTATGTGAAGCCCTGATTTACATCAATAGGCCCATTTGCCTCCCTATACATAGGGGATTGAATTGCTATAAAGTATCCCAAGGAAACTGCTTGGGAGAATAAAGAGTCTTCTTTGGAAATGCTAAGTGAGAAAGTGGAGCTGTCTAACAAGAAAGATATTAGGCCATTACCGGACATACCCTTGATAAGATGGAATATAATTCTTATGCCTTGCCCCTTCTATTCAAGTATTCTTGTTCCCAGCTGAGATCGGGAAGCACTAGCTGGCAGTAAACTCTTTCAATTTCCTTTCTCATCTCAGGCTAAAGAAGCAGGAACTGCTCATAATCCATTGCACAGAAAATTCCCTATAAACTCTCATGTTGAAAGCCACATGCATAGAAGTCCTACTGTTGCTCACACAAACAAAGAGAAATAGCTCTAAGCTTCGAGTTGATATCAAATCAGAATGCCGTGTATCAATTTCTGGATGGTCAGATCAAAACCAGGATTTGCTCTGATGGCTGAGAGAAGGACAGGTCTCCTGGAATGAATTCATTATAACAGAGAGAGAGAGAAAAAAAAAAACCAAGCAGTCACACATTCACAAATCATCTGTCTTTTTTATAATATCTGTATGTTTTGGCACCTCGAGAGCTCTTGCTCAGGCCCCATTTCCCTGGAGAGGCGCTTTCCTATGTTCAATGATGCATCTGTTATTATGAGAAGGATGTTAAGAGTTGTGAACGCAGCAGCTCGGTTCAAGCAGCTGTTGCGTCGGAGTCTGCTAAGGCCGTAAAAAAGACACTTAACATTTTTAAATATATGCTCCCATGCAGTCTATTTCTCAGCTGAGAGAAGGGTCTTTGCACTGCAGCTGCCACCTGTCTGCCATAGGGGAGGCTTTATAAAGGGCTTTCTTGGAGTTGTACTTGGCTGCTCAGTTGAGGCCACAGCCAACACCAACTGATCCACAATACTGTAGAAACCGAATTCAGCTCTGCTTAGAATTCTCATGACCCTAATATTCTGGAGAGGTCAACAGTTACAGTGAGTGACATAACTCTCAGCCAATGGAAAGTCTTAGCACTGAGCTTCCCTAACTTTTTTTTTTTTTTTTTTTTTTTGCTGCGTTCCCCCTTTGGTGATTCATTTCCCATACATACTCCCCCTTTTCTGAGAAATAATATTTTCAGGGATGTCTGGGGTCCCACTGCTCTGGGTTGGTGAGCCAAGCTGTGCCCCTGTCTTCATGGCTTCCATCCTGTGGCAAAAATGCCACAGAGGCTCTGAGCCTAGTGCAACCCCAGTGTGCATGCGCAAGAGACATGGGAGTGACCTCCCAAGGGAGGGCATGCCCATCAGCCCTTGGAGAGGGGGCTGGAATGGGGCCCCCACTACATCCTGTGCTGTAATAAGCCACATCCCTTGCTCCTCATCCCTCCCACCTCCTTGTTCTTCCAGCTATAACAGGAGCCGGAGCAAGAGATTCAGTTAACAAGGGGAGTTCTCATTTTTCAACAAAACTTTGAAGAAAAAGGAAAAAAAACTCATAACCAGTGCAGGTCTTTGCAGTCCCCAATCACTTCATAATGTCCCTTCCCCGCCAGTTTGAAAATCAGCGCCTGAGCGTTCCATAACAAAATTCAGCATCTGGCCTGTCACTGTTAATCAATATCAAGTTCAAAGGCAAGATCTCCCTTCAGGCTACAAGGAACAACAATTAATGTCTTCATTTCAAAACATAGTGGACTAGCAGGTGAGACCCATTGTTGATCGGACAAAGTCATTTTGTGTAGATTACGCTTATAGGAAAGTTCAAGAAATTAAATATATGTAATAGAATTTATTAATGTGCTTGCAAAAGGGAAGTAAAAGGACAATTTTAAATGTGTAGGATTTCAACTTCAAACATTGTTTATTTTATTGAATAATTATCATACATAGTACATTTGAATCAGAGCTTCCATTACTCTCTGTAACTAAGTAGAATTATTTTGTGATTTGTAACAGCAAAAATTCTCTTTGCCCTAAAATGATAGTTGAAGAGGCCACTCAATTTTAATTTTGTTAGCAATGTTTTTTAATGAGCTCTAATCAGAATAGCCATGCCTTTTTTTCTGATGAAAACCAAAAATAATTATTTTAACCTTTCACCCAGCATATTCTGGTGTAAAAAGTAGTGCATTCAGCTAATTTAAGTGGCCGGATTGTTTATGCAAAATTTGGTATCTGTAGGTATGACTGTATTTGGCACAAACAAACAAACTCTTCAAAATATATAATAGAGAGAAAAAAACAAAGAGGTGCCATAGCAGAAGCTTCATGCTGAGGTCCTGACCTGGCAATGGGAGCTGCACAAGTAGACCATCTCTGTACACATGTGGACCATCATCCTGTGGACATCCATGGGACTCTGTGTGGATCCAGTAGCAGGACCAGCCTTTCTGAGTATGGAGTGTGTGTGTGTGGGAGGGGGAGGGGGAGGGGGGATGCCAGTTATTCAAAAGCTAATGGAAAGGTGTCAAAAAAGATGACACCCATAGCAACATCTGGATTAAAGGGTACATGGTATTTCCTTTCAGTCTCTCCTGGGCTGTGTGCCCTTCAAGTGCACTTCCTTTTCTTGTCAAAGGGTCCCCACACCAATGTAACACAAGACCTGTGTTAAATGCATATCTCCACATTTGTGTATGACCAATGCTTGCACTGAGGCCAGATTCTACCACCCTTATTCATGTTAGGCAACATCTCACACCTCAAGTAGTCCCATTAATTTACGTGGGACTTTTTATGGTGGGTGAAATTCACTCCTATTGATAGGCCTATGTACCACTTACAGGCTATTCTGTGCCAAGGCAAGCTTCATTCTAATTCAATGCAAGAACGTGTAGAAGAATTGAGCCCAAAATCAGTGTTCCCTCTAACATTTTCTATCCTTGGGCGGGTTGAACTTTCCTATGTTCAACACCAATTTTGAGGTAGTGTGTGGATGTGCACCATCAATACAAACAAAAAACACATATATATTACAACAAGGGATAATTAAGAAGGAACAATGCTTACGATATTTAATATGAAATCAAATAAAAAAGAAAATTAATACTACCTTTGGAGTACATGTGTCATCATCCTAACAACTCAAGCTAGTAAACACACCAAAATACATTTTATCCAAACATAACTCAGCTTTAAGATGCTAAACAACTCTGAGTCAACTAGAAATACTATTTGCAAGGAGAGCATGACTAATACAATATTTACTGATTCAGGTTGGACCTCCCTGGTCCGGCATCCTCTGGACATGACTGGTCCCAGATGAGGGATTTTGCTAGGCCGGGGAGGTCATATCTGGCTCCCCTGCTACCAGTTCCCCCCAGCCCTGGACCAGCCCCCAGCCCCCTGGTGGCTTCCCCTTTCTGTCAGCATCACTGCCCTGCCAGTCCCTCTCCTCCCCCCCCCCACACCTCCTTCCCTGCTATGCCACACAGCCTAGCTCCCTGTGCACCATGCTCCTGGCCCCACGCGGCAGCCCTGCTGGGTTGTGCCTGGCTGCCTAGGTGCAGCGCACCAGGCAGCCCAGCAGTGGGGAGCCCAGCTGCCAGCTCTCCACTGGGACACTCTGGTCCTGTAACATCCTTGGTTTTGCCAGACAACGGATGTTGCCAGACCAGGGAGTCCCAGATTACAGAGGTTCAACCAGTACTGGAAAGGTGAGTAAAAGGCATTCACTAAGGCTGATACAGTTTCTCCGGGGAATGTTTAGGATCCAGGATCTCCTGGTTTGAAACTTTCGCCTTGCGTGTGTCACCAACTCAAAGAGTAGAAGCCTCAGAACAAATTAACATCCGGCGTCAGGGTTTATAGACAGATGCATGATTCAAAGAGCTTGGAAATAAGGTTTCATCCCACAAAACAACTAGCATCACCCTAGTACTTGCTACTTCTGACTCATAAGAGCCGGAACTCTACCAGATAGTAAAGATCTGGCCTTAATGCAATACAATATACCTATGTATTAATTAGTAACACAGCAGTTTTTAAAAAATCATTAAGATCAGAGTTTTAAATATATGCAACACTCCAAAACATTCTGTTTAAAAGAATCTTTTTCTTTCTTACCTTAAGCCATTAACAGCTGTGAACTTTGTTTCAAATGTAATCATGCAAATGTCCTCCCTTGAAACCTGCTTTTCCTCCTCCCTCCAATCCAGACAGACAGAGAGGACTGTAGCAAGTGAGTCAGGACATTCAAAACAAACTGCTTCCTGCCTCCACCTCACTGCACAGATGCCAGCACCCACGCACCTCTTTCCCCCCCACCTACCCCTGTGCAATCTGCTCCCCCGAGACAAGCTGGGGACTGGGACAAAATACTGCTCTCAAACTATCAGGTACCAGCAGCCTAGCTGGGAGTCAGGACACAGCACAAACAAATTATCCACACTTCCCCCCAACTCACCCCAGGACATAGCACAAATAAACTCCTCCACCTCACCCTAATGCCAGCACACCCCAACCCCCTCTTTCCTCCACCTACCCCATGCAGTCAGCCCCTTACCTCACCTTTCCCAGCCCAGGAGGGTTGAAGAGACTGGCTGCATTTCTGCCTCTCTCTCTCTCTCTCTCTTCCGGCAGATGGGACTCTCAAAACACCCATCCCCTTTGATTTCTCCCCAAGCCAATTAATTACTCACTCTCTCTATCTCCCCAGCCACTTATTCCCTCCTTATCTCGCCTGCTTATCTGCTCTGGGAACTCTTCAGTTCAAGCATGCAGCTAGCTCCATTTAGCTGCTACTCAGAGAGACACCCTGCCCCCTATCTGTGTGGGAGCTTTGAACCTCTGTGTGGGGCTCAGAAAACAGCTTGCAGGGAAGCATAATTGATAAAACTGTTTCTGTTTTTTTGTTTTAAGGGCATAACATCAAACATCAGATTCATCTGAAGAAAAAAATATGTGAGGTGCCATTAACATGGTGAATGTTGGAATTCTAGTATAGAGATCGATGGGAACCACATAGACTAACTACAACTTTACTTGTCTCAGGAATACGAGGACTAGTGTTGTTGCATATTACAGTATTTTTCTTTCCTGGTCTGCTCTAATTAGCACCAGTAGAGCCAACAGTATCACTGGTCCTCTAGGCAAGGCAGGGATGGGGGTGCTACACTGTGCTCCCAGAAGGGGCAGGGCCTCAGGCAGAAGGGGCGGGGTTGGGGCTATTTCTCTTCCTCCACCCCCACCCCCGTGCTCAAGCAGCAATTTACAGGACCTGGGGCTCTGGCCACCATTGCTGCTGTAGTAGCTGTGGCAATGGCTGGGAGCTCCAGGCCCTTTTGTATTACTAGGCCGCAGAGCAGTTGCCCGTTTCTCCCCCACCACCACCCCTGTCGGCTTGCCTGATTAGTACATAAACCATGTTTATATAGCTTGTACATACTTGTACTGCCACTTACTGAAGAAGAAAAAGAGAAGAAGAGTGGGAGAGAGAAAGGAAATTTCCCAGTTCAACTTGACATTGTGCAACAAATGCTAAAAAAAATGCGCCCAATCCAGATTTTTAAATGATAATAATGCCGACTGCATGCTCAGGTCCTTAAGCCATAAATTTTGGGTGCTCAGGTTTGGTACATTCCAAAACTCTGTGGAAAAAATTGTTTAAAAATTCAGATAAACATTTGTGGATGTTTCCCTCCCAGTTGTCCAGTGTTGCCAGCTCATGTGGTATTTGGTGGTTTTCTTAATATCCCAACTTCTAGAGTCATGTGATCACATTCGACTTTCAGGATATATTTGCAATGCAGATGGAAACGTGCTTTCTTACACTATCTTAAGAAGAGCTAGTGCAGTAAAACAGCAGAATAGTTAGCAAGGCCAGCAGCTATACTCAGGACATTAGGCACTGATGTGGGAGCTGGCATTATAAGGCAGTTAAAAATATGGGGCTAGATTCTCCAATCACTTTTCACGGTTTTACCGCGCGCGGTATAACACTATTGACTTCAGTGGAGTTACTCCAGATTATAGTGAGAGGAGGAAATTTGTGTGAGAGGAGAACACCCATAGTATGTTCCTTAACTGGATTTTCTGGGTTTTTTTTGTGGTGGGGGGGGGGGGGGGGGCATATTAAATGCCACTTTAGTGCAGTTTCTGAATGTAATAGTTTCTTCAGAATCTTTAAAACTGTAGCTAATTAGAAAGACCTTTGTACACCTCCCCCCAATCCCAGGTCTGCCATTGGGCTTAGGAGCACCAGTTTAACAGTACTGCACAGGTCCACTCAGTGGCTTATGAGATCAGCATTTACTTGATGAGACAACCTTGGAGCCATTCTTCTCTAGGAATTGAACTGTGGTTGTGTATCTGCCAATTCTCTGCCTTTTATGTCACTGGGTGGATGTATCCATACTAAGTAGACTGGTCACAAATAGCCATGAGGACAGAGGAAGCTGGAAATATTAAGCAGATAATCCATACTGACATATCAGAATATGTAGTTTGATAGTAGAAATTGTATGGGGAAGGACAATACCTCCTTCTGGCATGTTAATATCCAAACATGTTCTCACTGAAATAAAAAGTCCAATACAGTCAAACAATCATTGCAGATTGTATTGATGATACTATGAAGAAATAAACGTTGACTATCAGATGGAATCCAAATCCATATATTGGAGAAACAGCTTCTTTTGGAGAGCTGGAATGGTGACTGAAATGATGACATCACAACATTTTGTGAGGAATTTCTGAAGTGAAAGAACATTTCATGCGGGTGTGAGGGGAGAAGAGAAATGATATTGCATAATTACATGTGCAGTGGCATAGATTTCAAATATGTATTCTTTATTATTTTTCTCATCTCTTTAATGCTACTCCACTTTTTTCCTCCTGTCCCTTTTGAGAGTCAGTTTTGTTAATTTAATCTATTATGTATATACAGTCTTTTGAAAGATATCGATGTCTGGGAGTCCTGTAGCTCTCCGTATTTTTTCCATTTTGTTTTTTGCTAGTTCCTATTGTTTTGGTTGCTTTGTGCATTTGTGCATGTATACCTATTATACAGTTATAAGAAATGTATGTGTGTACAAATAGTGTTTGCGCTGTGTATATGTATCAGTGCACCTGTATACAATAAATCTATATTTAAAATGCAATAAATAAAATATTACAATGCAGTTTTGAAATGTTATGTGAACAAATATCTGAGGGGAAAAAATCAGCACACTTTCTGGAAAACATTTAGGTCATACTTGAATATGTTTACTCAGAAAATTAGAGCCCTGATCCCCCACAGAAAATCCCAGTGTATTGGCTTAATTTTGTTAACCTTGAGTAATCCCATTACAGCCAATGGGACTAACTTCTTGAATAGGTGAATAAGCCTTTCTAGAATAAGGACTCTGGAGTGTATCTTAATTAACTGATACAGAGTAAAATGCTTAATTGTGCAGATACACACTGTATTGAAAACATTCAAACTCAGTAGGCTAAACTTTAGCCCAGAGTTCTCTTTTATGACATTAGACTCCACTGGAAAATGGCCTTAAAATGGAAACACTGACATAATTCTAATATATTCTATATTGTTCTTCCTCTAAGCATTGTCTAGGGCTTAATCAGACTCGTTGATGTATTTCTATATCAAAGTTAAGTATTAAATATGTGATTAACAGATGGCTGCATGGAAAAAAAACTATTTGCATGCCAGTGTTTACTTAGTAATAAGAACACCCCTGTACTCCAATTATGATTAGCATTGTTCTCTGCCAGGAACCCACTAATGCCCTGGTTATAAATGTTCTTCGTGTTTTCTCTTGGGGATAATTGTGAAACAATCAGAGCACATCTAAATGGGACTCAATGTTGAAAACTTATAAATCATACTTGTCAGCATTTTCCATCACTGTGGTTGATTTATGACATGACCCAGTGCTTATAACCACACACACAACTCCTCATTTGTAATCAGCCATGTAGTCAAACTCAGACTGAACAGTGTAGGAAAGGAAAATCACAGGGTGAAAAAGTACTTTTAGATGAGTGAAAGCATGCGAATGCACTGAAGGAAAATACATCTCAAACAATTATTCACATTACAGAATGGAGTTTTGTTTCTCAGCATGAAAAGGAATTGATTATGTTCCATTCAAAACTGAAGTTTGAGTTAAACAAGTCAGATAGGAGTCATTAATGTTTAGGTTTTTCAGTTCAGGGTGGAGATTCTGGTAAGAAGTAAAATACTCAGCGCATAATTTACTTCTAAGAGCACCCCAGCACTAATGCATTTTTGCTTACATTTGTTTGACCAATGAAGTGATTATGGATGGTGTCACCATGCCTCAGTGGGTCACAGCTAAGAATGCCGCTTTCAGGGCAGGCTGCAAGAAACAGGGCAGGCAATTCCCAAACACTCATAGTTTACGCTGTCATTAGGTTATGCCAAGCTAGTAACAAAAGTTTATTTCTGTATCACCACACTGAGTTAGCAAGAAGACAAAAATGAGGCGTCCTTAGGTATCCCAGCCTTTGGCTCCCCATTCAGCCATTGGAGTTTATGACAAGTTATTACTGAAAACCAATTTAATTAGATATAGTGTCATTGCAGTTCCAAGGAATCAGCCATTTCAGCCTTTTCAGATCTTACCCAATATTCACATTGATGCCAGTCCTTTAGTAACTAAAAGCTAATGCTTTAATAATATGTAAAAGAGAATTATTGAATGGTTAAGGAACCATATACAGTAAAACTCCAATAGTCCGGCATCCAATAGTCCGGCACTCCTGATAGTCCGGCATCAAAATGGCAAGAGCCTAGTGAGTGAGCTTGCAAAAATGAGTCACAAGGTAACAGCGGCAGCAGCTGAACTGAGCAAAAAGGGTAAAAAGGCTTAAAAAGCTAAAACATTACAGTATACTGTATACAGTATGTACAATAAAAAGGGTTAAGAACACTTTATATACAGTATATAATGTATACAGTATATATATAACCAGCTGATAGTACCTCCTGATAGTCCGGCATATCTGATAATCCGGCACCACCTAGGTCCCATAGGTATGGAAGTCTACTGTACATACAAATGATTGCAAAGTTCTTATATCAGGTTTGCTTCAGTGGTGAAATAAATTGCTGACTTGCAAAAGTTTTTCTGGAATCACCCAAACAGATGAGGGTGTGTGTGTGTGGGGGGGGGGGAGAGGGGGTCATCAGTCCTCGTTTAGAGCTTCCTTGTAATAATCCAATCCAGATAAATGAAGCAGGGAATGAAGACAAAATGGAAATATCTCCGATGCCTTTTAAAACCTCTCTCCAGAGCATGGAAGTTTACTGTCCCAGGCAAAGCCCACACAGCTCCTATTTGTAGAAAGTTATTGGTCCAAGATGGAATCCAGGCCGGGTCATGTGATCATATCACATGTTCTTGTGTGGTTTGCCAACTCAGAGAGGATGACCATTGGCTCCTTGCTGTCTGAGGCATGCTCAGGAAGAGCTGTCTGGATAGGATGAGTCTCTTAAGTGATCTGTTGTGAGACAGTCTCACAACAGATCATCAACACACAGCCGTCTATTCTTGATGTAAATTTTATCTGGGAGTATCACCCAGGAATACAATACATGTGTATAATACAACTACATAGCTAATATTCATAATTTCAGATACAAACATGATTCATGCACAAACAGGATAATCAGACTTGACAGATTGTAACTTTTCCATTGACATCATATATGATGCATTTTGCACAAGATTTATGGTAATAGTACAACAATGGTCATATCAGTGATATAAATGGTCATCTTTAATTCACCATACAGCATCACAAATGGCAATCTAAGGTATGCTTTTAGCTCAGTTCATTATTACAAACCTTTCTCCCGTCTCAGGAGGATTTATGGGATAATGTAACACATATACCAAATCAAGCAATATTATGTGGTCAACTCAGTTAGAGATGGAAAAGACTTACAGAGTCATTAATTATGTATCCATATCAATACAGGTTGGTTTGCTATAATTATATTTGCAGTGCTTTCATTAATCTAATTTTAAATGATTCAAGTAAAGTGGCTTCTATCAATACCTTTGAACCATAATTCATTGTCTAAAAGATTTTGCAGTTAGAACTTCACCCCTGATATTTGGCATAAATTGCTTGACCACAGCCCATTAGCTCTTATTTTACTTAGTTTAAACTCCTCTGAATAAGTTTTACCAATTTATAATGCAGGAAGCTAGTAGTTGCTCATCTACTTAAGTGGAGACCATATTGGCCAATCCTCTCAAAGAAGGCATTTTGAGATCCATATTTCAAGGAGGTCCCTGAAAAAGTGTCTGCATGGATGCTCACTTCAGTTCAATTGTCAGGTCTCTAAAGTTAACCTGGACTAAATTAAGATGCTCTAGTCCTTATAACTGGGGAAGGAAGCAAGGAAGATGTCCCTTGGGAGCACACTGAGAGAGAGGAATGTGAACAATTCTCTTCTACTGAACAATTCCACACACGTGTAACAAAGACAGCTCAGTGACTGGTCCATAGGCATGGTATATTAGAGGCAGAACTAGGCAGCAGTGGATCTCTTCCTGCGCTGAGATTCATTTAGACATATACCACTCCCGCTCTGCTGATTGGCTTTTTGGGAGGAGTCTTCTAACCCTGGACATAGGGATTTGGCATCAATCTATGGAAAAAGGAGTCTGGATTTGGCAGAGACGCCTGAACTTCTTTAGAAGACTTGGTGATATTTCCGCGGGGATAGCATAGTTTGGCTAAATCTACACTACCACAGAAAGTCAAATTAAGATACACAACTCCAGCTACGTGAATAACGTTATCTGGAGTCAATGTACCTGAAGTCGTGTTACCGCAGGTTCTGTACTGCAGTGGGTTGACGGGAGAAACTCCCCCCATCAACTTCCCTTTCTCTTCACATCCAAGATAGAGTAATAGGATCAATGGGAGAGTGATATGTGGTCGATTTGGTGGATCTTAACTAGACCTGCTAAATTGACTACCAGAGGCAGCAAGGGAAGATCCAGTGGGCCTTGGCTAAAATGTGTTAAACTCAGAGGATTTCAAGAGGTTTAGGATTTGAGTTTTCAGGAGAAAAGACTGCCTGTCTGCTTGTTGCCTCAAGGGCAAGTCACTTTTAGGAGTTATCCTGTGTACGTTTGCTTATTAAATAAAGTTGTGGCCACTTTGTCAAAAATCTAGGTGTGTGTATCTAAACTATTGGCCCCTCTGCAATTCACAAATATCCTTTTTCTTGGGCTTACATCACACAGCACACAGTTTGGGATCCAGGAGCTTATAATCATATAATTTTTTTTGTCAAATTTAGTCTATAAGTGCAAAATTTCCAACTGTTCTTCAGGAACTCTTTTATCCTACTTCCAACATATGCTGACCTCCCATAATGGAAGTAGTATACTCAATGGACTTCTGTTGTCATCTATATTACGCTGCACACATTTTGCAGATACAGATTAGGTGCCAATTCTGGAAATTAAATAACAAAATCACACAAAGACAGATTTTGCAGCCTTTATTCGCTTGAGTTATACTTTCTCATTCAACAGTCAACATTAGTACAGGTTGCAGTCAAGATCACAATTACCAAATAAGCTTTTCTTACCATTAGATCTATACCCATAATTTCTTATTTAAATGGTTTTCTTTACTGAATCAGTGTACTGGAAGGATATTTGGTTGACTCTATACATTTAATGCATATAGAAAATGTTGGGCAATGCTGTTCTTTTTAAGCAGGAACAATTTTGAGCCATGGCTCTAGCCAAGCAAAGTACTGTAATGTAGGAGGCAGCTTCATAAGCTATCTCTGCTAAATTAATCTTTTTAAACTCATGCATCTCAATAGTTGTAGATTGACCATGAAAGATACATTTTGAAAGCATGTCACATAATCAAATGGGAGGTTAATAGAATTCTTGACATATTTTCATGCCTTTGGGACAGCAACATCTGCAGAAGAGAAGTTTTTGAAGTGTAATCTTGTCATAGTTTGTGAAGACTCTTCAGGCAGCCATAATGGCCCTTATTGGAGAAAAGCTCTAAAATATTGAATGCTTCCCCCTTCCCCCCCGCCATCCTCTTGCAAACTGGCTAAATATTTTGGAATGAAAGTTGTAAATTACTTTAGCTAAACACCTGTTTGAGGGTAGGCCCAATCCACTTTTGTTCTGCATATTTATTGGGGCAACAAAAATGAACATAGAGGAAACATGATTTAAAATGTATGAAGTCTGTGAAAAGAATCTTATTTGGGGTTACATTTTGAACTTAAGTTGCTGAGCTACATTTTCATAAACAGAGCATTTAATGTAGAGCCTTCTTTTATTCTGCCACGCCACCCTAAAGAATGCATCCACATGGAATCCTTCCTTTTGAATTCTTAACCGTGAAACTAACTCAGCTGTACATCCTATTCAAGAGGTTCTCTCTAGGGCATGTGGTTTAGGTGGAAAAATTAGTCTATATAAAGACCCAACTGCATGAATCTAGAGCCTGGAGAAATATGGCTGTTTAATAAAATATCTGAATGGATAAGAATGCATAGGAAAGAGATGATGGGTCTATAAAAAAAAGTTGATCCACACTGTTGTCGTGCGCAGCCTCGGCAGGCAGGACAGTTCAAAACAGAATCCATGTGCTCCAATTCTTGAGGGTAAGCAGGCCCACCAATGGGGAGAGGGCAGAAAAGAGGGCAGTTGCCCCAGGGCTTGGCAATTCAAAAGAGCCTCGAGCCCTTGAAATCACCACTGAAGCACTTCATGGCACATGCTGGGCAGCTGTGAGGGCTGTGGTGGGCTATTATAGCATGCTCTTGGCAGTTCTGAGGGCTGGTTGACCCCAGCTCCATCTCTTCCACGAGCGGGTCTGCCCCACCCCCTTACCCAGGGGCCTGGCAAGTCTGTCTGTTCACCCGAGAGCAAGTTTATTGATCAGTAGGTGTTAAAAAGCATCTAAATAGGACAAAACGTTTAACAGCAGATACTTTCTGCCAGCTATGGAAGGGAGAGGGTACATCCTTAGCTCAACAGGGCGCTTTTCTTAATATGAACAGCTCCTCCCAGGTGCGACTCTGTTTGGTCCCTCACCATTAAGTGTAGGTGCTCTCCCTTTATAGCAGTCACATGACCTCCCTGTCACATACTCCCAGAATTCAGTCCCCTCAGTCTTAAAGGGCCAAGTCTACTGTTGCTAAGACTTGTGATTTGATGTTTTTTCTTAAAGTCCCAGCTGCTAGAGTTGAGTCAATCTAGGAGAATGTGAGCTTTCATTGAAAAAACAAACAAACCCCAAACCAAAAAAGCAGCATGCTTCTAGTCTCCAGAGTTGTGAGGAAAAGCAGGAAAACAGGACCCAATCACACCCTAAAAATTCAAACACCAGCAGGCAAATAATAAGTCCCCCCCTCCTCTGGAGTGCTCATGTGTTTTTAACACTCAAGGTAGGCAGTACTTAGGCAGTACTGTGACCCTTTGAACAGTGCAGGGACATGCACATATGCCCCAGAACGAGCACCCTGTCTCCCCCACCTCCTACTTTTAATAGGGCATATAGGGGACTGTCATTGCATAAGTATTATTTTAAAATACTGGAACTACATGTAAGGCCAGAGTGTGTCTGGGCACTGTGCACTCCAAAAGTGACACAAATATCCCCTCTCATTATAGCCCCTGCCTAGGGCCAATCCCAACTCAAGTGCTAGGGTTCACTTCCCTACACTTAGTACTACTACCCGGGGGCAATGAGAAGCATGGAGGAGGTTTGGATCATGTGTCCCTCCCACCCCCAGACTAGCCAGTGGATAATGCACACTGCACTCTCTTGACCGACTCCCCACTTGCTCTACTGCAAAGCAGTGTCTTAAAGCTATAATAGAGCATGTAATGTTTAATAGCACTACCATAGCAAAGCTACAGACTAGGTAGCTAGGTCATGCAGTATAGAAGACAAGCAAAGGATGGTAAAGGGAGAAGGCAAAATACATAAGTAGAGACCTGCCAATCTGTAAATATCTGCTTTAAATTTGTGGATCATTTTTGTAGATAGCAGATTGGATGGGGATACGAATGTTGGATCTGCGCAGAGCTCTATACATATGCCTCATTCACAATTCATAGACTGTGTGGGCTTTGGGCAAGGATCTACAGTAATAAACGTAACAATTATAGTTATGAATAACTAAAAGTGCAAAGCGCACGGAAGAGAAAATCACAGATAAGAAGTAGGCGGCCTTTCCGCCTCCAGTCCTTCACTCTGGCACACTGAAAGAGAGTCAATAGATGACCACCCACCCCACCACTACGGACCCACACAGCCACACATGTGCTGCAGCTGAGGAATGCAGATCATATGTGTTTTGCCTCCTCTAGCTGCCCCCGCCTTTGTACAATAAGCATCAAAGCCGTACTGTGGTGTATTGAAAACTGGTTGTTATGCATTAGGGTTCTGGAGGCTAAGATGGAAATGAGTAGTCCATTGCAACCTCTATGATAGAGAATTTATGTTTTTTTCTTTTCTGTGTGTGTGCCATGAACATAATGCTAACAAAGCATTTTGGATGCTTCATCTCAGCTGCTATCTCCTTATTGGCATTAACATTCTAGTCAGAAAGGCAGCTCATTCACCGTATCTGCCTACAGCCATGCCAGCAGGGAAAGCTCATAGAAGATTATGGTCACCATACCAGTTCTCCCTCTGACTAGTCTCATACCACAGACAGACACGCATGCCTGGAGAGCACATGCATCATATTTTTATTGAAAGAAGGAATTAAAAATTGACAGGGCTGTTATTTTGCTTTCCAGCCCTTGCTGCAAAGACTTGGCCCTCTCTTGGGAAGGCAAATGCTCTCCTCCATTATTTTACATGCTGCACACACACACATTGTGTTAAGTAAGCTTCAGTTGACAGTATGAAAGCCTGTGGATTTACATATCACTAAAATGCCGCTCTAGCTCATGGGCCTCTTCTCTGGTAGCTTCTGCAGAACAGTGCCCTGTTAGGGCATGTCTGCACTTGGAAATTATGCCAAAATAACTAAATTCAAAATAACTATTTTTGAAATAAGCTTATTCCCCAAGGAAAGCAGGAATTAGTATTTCGAAATAACCAGCCCCTTATTTCAAAATAATGGGCTTGGTAGTGTGGACGCTCTGCTTTTGTTGAAATAAGTATAGACCAGGGCTTAGAACACAATATGACCTCCCATGGGATAAACCTGCCAGCTAAAGACCTGCCATGTCAAGCTCCAGACTGTTCTTTTCAGCAGTGGTACGTGGCCTAGCTTTACAACAGGCTGCAAAACAGCTTAGGGTATGTCTACACTTGCACCCTCCTTCGATAGAGGGATGCAAATGAAGACATTTGAAATTGCAAATGAAGCCGAGATTTAAATATCCCGTGCTTCATTTGCATAATCACGTTATGGCGCTATTTTGAAATAGCGCTATTTCAAAATAACAGATGCTGTTAAGACGCAGTTATTTTGAGAGAAAACTCTCTCGAAATAACTGGTAAACCTCATTGTATGAGGAATAAGGGTTATTTCGAGAGAAGGGTTTTCTCTCAAAATAACCGCATCTTAACAGCGTCAGTTATTTTGAAATAGCGCTATTTCGAAATAGCGCCATAACGTGATTATGCAAATGAAGCGCAGGATATTTAAATCCCGGCTTCATTTGCAATTTTGAATGTCTTCATTTGCATCCCTCTCTCGAAAAAGAGTGCAAGTGTAGACATACTCTGAGGGAATGGTACCAAGCTGGCTGACATGGCCAGCCCTGAGGGAGCTAAGAGGCATTGAAAATGAGAAGAGTGAGAGTATCTCCCCTGTGTCCTCATAAATAGCAGGCATAGGAGTCTGGGGTGGAGACTGTGTGTGTGGGGAGGGGGCAGAGGTAGAGACATAGAGATGGTGTGAGGCTGGGTCATAAGAAGGAGCAGGCAAAGGGAGGGACATTTTTTCCACCCATTTTTCTGCTTTAATCAGGGCAGAGGATGGATTGTGTACTGTGCAAGAATCAGGGCATAGTAGTAAATGAGGCTGTTGGACGATGTGAAGGTGTCAAAGGACTGCAAGAAGAGAAAGGACAGTTCTACGGCTAAGGCAATTGAGAACTGGATTCTATCCCTGCCTCTGATACACAGTGGGTATGTCTAGACTACATGCCTCTGTCGCCAGAGGCACGTAAATTAGACTACCCGACATAGTCAATGAAGCTGGGATTTAAATATCCCCAGCGTCATTAAAATAAAAATGGCCACCATGCTGTGCCGGCTAAGCTGATCGTCGGCACAGTGTGGCAGTCAAGACACAGATTGGTCGACAGGGAACGCCTTTGTCAACCGCTCCTGTAAACCTCTTTTCACAAGGCATAAGGGAGCGGTCGACAAGGGCGTTCCCTGTCGACCGATCCACGTCTTGACTGCCACGCTGTGCCGATGATCAGCTGAGCCGGCACAGCATGGTGGCCATTTTTATTTTAATGAAGCCGGGGACATTCCCGTGGGAATGACCAGCTCATTCCCATGGGCTCCCCACACACTGTGTAGGCCTATTTTAATTGTGTGGGGGTCATTTTCTGGGTACCCATTTGGAGACACTTGACATTTCATTTGCAGAAATACTGAGCAATCACAACTGCAGCTGAAGTCAGAGGGAGCTCTGCTTTGTCCATGCAAAAGTACTAACTACTCTGAAAAATTTTCATTCAGGCCCCCAGTTTCCCAAATTGGGCAGCCCAAACCAGACACTTTTACCAAGTAAGATGATTTTAGAAAAGCTCATGTCAGCGTAGACATGGCCTTTTCCCATAGCGTCTCAAATTCTAAGATTTTTTGAGATGGAGTGACTAGAGCTGCATGGGTGTGGGACTTCATAAAATGAAATTATGTTATTTTCTGACTGAGTATAAGACTAAGGAGGACAGGTGAATAGCAACAATTAGCTGTGGGAAGCATAACTCAACATCACTTTTCTTTTGGAACAGAATAGGTTAAACAGAAAGCTCCTTTTCTCTCATTCTCACAGTTGTGAAGAACAGAACCCAGCTCCCAAACTATTTTCTTTAATAAAATCTGTATTTGTCTCCTATTAGAAAAACAAATCACCTTGTACCAGTCCACTGAAGCAGCCAGCCACGTACCATAGGGTGTCCACTACAGGAGGGCTCTGAGGCTGGAGCCTCCCAAAACGTTGAGAGAACTGCCCCACTAACAACTTTGAAACCAAAGATTCTTGAGACCTTCTTAAATTTCCCTATGAAATTCTGTCATGCTTTTGCTAACCAAGCAAAACAACAAAGTACAAGTCCACACAAGTCAAAGAGCTGCAGGAAAACCTGGGGCAAGTTAAAAAAGAATTCCAGTGTTGATGGGCCCCAGAATTTTGAATGGTGTAATAATATGACCAAGCAACCCATCTAAAGTTCATAAAGGACATGTAAATAGTGAGCCATCTCTTCTGAAAATGGAGTGGGTTCCTTCTGTAGGGCTGTTGCTTTAGCCAGACCACATACTTGATAAAGTAAAACATCATCTCTCTCTTTTCTTGGCCTTGCTTCTTTCAGCAGTTAGCTTGGTCTCAACCTTGACACCAGGGGATGACAGGCATTACCAGTGAACTGCAGGCTGCCTTCTCACACATGCTGCAATTCGCTTAGACCTGGGTTTTGAGTGTTTTTTTCCCTCCTAGTTTTGCTTCAAAGCTGCAAGGGGCCTCTGTGCTTAACAATGATTTTAAATGTACCACAAAAGAAACAGGAAAGCAAAATCACACATATCCAGGGTGTTTAAAAAAATACACATCCCTAAACAATACATTCCCTCCTGTGGCAAGGGTTACTGCCTGGCTGGGATCAAGTTACACTGCACTGTTCTGTGAGCTGACTGTGTGAAAACAGCTGATGTTAGAGGGGCCTTTTGAGTAGCAGTTAAGGAACATAGGACACTTCTGTGGGAAAACTCATGAGAAGAAGCCTGAGGTACAGCCTTGCCTGGCCTCTGGGGCTATGTCTAGACTACAGAGATTTTCTGAGATACTGGAGGTATCCCGGAAAAACTCCACCGCGTCCAGGGAACGTGTTTGCTCTTTTGACATTTTTTGTGAAAGAGCAGACATGCTCTTTCAGAAGCCCTGTCTTCCTCCTGCTATGAGGAAGAAGGGCTCTTCCAAAAGAGGAGGTTTTTCCAAAATTTGGCCCAGTGTAGACAGGCCAAATTTCGGAAAAGCCTCTTCTGACAAAACTATCGGAAAAAGGCACGCAAATTGTGGAGTGCAATTTGCATACCTTTTTCTGATAGAAAGCGGCAGTGTAGACATAGCCTGGGAAGGTGTAGGGGAGGGGTCAGCCTGGGATAGTTTCTCCCTTTGCCCTCCCCTGTTGGCAGGCCTAATAGCAGACATACTTGCCAGGCTACAGCTCTGCATAGAGCTCCACTTTTACAGGCCTCCCTAACATGAAGGAAGACTGTAGAATTGTTTCTACAGACCCAGCTGTAATGACTTCCTCTAGGGGTTACTGGTGTATGTGTCCCTGATCTCACATCAACATATGGCTCCCAGGCCCACTGCAGGCTCTGTGTGCAGCATGGATCACATTAATCACTTACTATAAATATTAAACAATAATTAGAGAAAGCTGAATGGAACCTACTGGCCTTCACTGCCCAATGGAGGGACTGTGTGACTTGCAGAATGGGATGTTCATTGCTAAGTTTTTCTTGGCCGTACCAAACACCTAGGCCATAGCAGTAGTGAGTGATACATTTAATGCTAAGCAGTTCACCTCTGGAGCCTACCCCTCAGAAAAGTGATGTGTTAAATTTCATGTTGATCACCCTTCTTCCTCCCAAGAGATATTCCATTATTCTCTTAAAACCCTGTGATTGACCGGCAAGAAAGAGCAACTGGAAAGATGTGTACAGGAAAGTGATCGATAAAGTAAGTTTCACGGAAGCCTCTTCAAATACTGAAGAAGTGATCAGCTAAGCATTGTACTACAGGTTGAACCTCTCTAGTTCAGCACTCTCTGGTCCAGGAACATCCATGCTCCAGCATAATTTTAGTTTGTTGGATGTCCATTTATCATGGATGCAGCCAAGTTTCCTGCAGTTCCAGTTTGTTTACAGCCACCAGTCCTGGCTTTCAGTGTTCTGTGCTGTTATTTAACTCCAATTTGCCCTTAAATGTCCTCCAACTGCCCCATAAGCAGTAGAAGTGTTGGTAATGCTGCTAGAAAATATTGACCTGTGGTTCAACAAATTCTCTGGTTCAGCACTGGTCAGGTCCCAAAGGTGCTGGACTAGAGAGGTTCAACTTGTATATGTCTATTTGACATAGGTACAACAATACTGAAGACAAATCCATAGCATTATTGTGTTTACATGTGAGTTACACTGGAATGAACCAAGTTGTGGGCTCTGTGAGTGAGACTCATTAGGTTTCCTGATACTATTTTAATGCTAAAATGAGAATATTACAGTGTATGCATTCTTTTTCTAGCTATACATTTTATGTAGCTTTAAAAAACCCTTTAAATGTATCTCCAGTCATTTTGAAGGGGGGTTTTCATTTTAGATTTCCTTTTGTGGTTCTGTTACCTAGGGCACAAGGTCATTTGCCAAAAAGCAGAGAACTATGCCCCAGGGAGGCAGGAACAGACAATTCTGACTAAAGATAGTATTTTAAATAAAAGGCTTTTATTGTGCTGCATTTTCTCACTGTTTGAGGCTTCTGCTATGTGAGAATAGGCTGCGTATTGTGTGAATTTGGTTTTCTGCTATTACTTTCCCAGCCGTGAGTATTTTGTTTAGTGTCCTATAGGAATATGTGGATCACGCTCGGTGCCTAAAGCAAGGAAGAGTTGAATGTGGCTTGGAGAGTGACAGGATATACATGGAGTGCATTGTCTATTTGTCTTTTGGTATGCTTTAAGGGACCAAGTAGAGCTGGAAAAGACTCTTCACTGCTATTATGTTATATTAGATTGATTGGTGAAAGACTGTTCAATTTCCTTTCTCTTTTTCTGCTGCCCACTCAAAAACCTAAACATGTAAAATCTCAGTTTGAATAGCAGCATGTGTGTTGCATTCTTCTTCTTTCTGGTGGGTAAAAAGTGTGTGCCATGTGGGATTCCTGTGGTAATTATTTATTGACCTTGAGTAATTCCGGGAGCTTATTGTAGGAAATTCCAATGTAGAATATTGTGTCAAAACTTTAGTTACTTTAATATTTAATTAGCAGTTTCTACACCTTTATCAGTATTGAAGGAAGTTAAGGAAACACTTGATAACAGCATATGTATGTCATGGGCCAGTCTTTTCTCTGTTTTTTAATTAGAATTTTAAATCATGATTTTTGTTTCAGAGAGAACAGTTTCCCTTACAACAAAAGCAAGTCTCAGAAATTATGACTCATTATAATAATACAAAATTAAATTACATAACAGTATATTGTCAAGCATAGATGCTGCATTGTGATCCTTTATGTAAATGCATAAACTATTTTTTAATTTTTTCTCTAAAACTACCTCCAGAACTCATAATGGAACACCCAGTTAGTTCTGTAGGAAACATTTCTGGCTGGGGTTTGTCCAAATTTCAATTTTCCAACAACATTTTTCATCACACTTTTGAATATTGGTGAAAAAAAGGAAAAACAGATTTGACATAATTGTCTCAAAATGTTTTCCTGTTTTTTGTCACCAATGATAGAATCATAGAAATGTAGGGCTGTAATGAAAGGACTACGTATCTCTAAACTAGCCCAGCCAGCTGTTTGTCTAATCTATTCTCAAAAACCTCCAGTGATCGAGGTTTTACAACCTCCCATGGAAGGTAATCCAATAGTTAGCTAACCTTATAGTTACAAGAGCTTTCCCAATATCTAACCTACATCCCCCTTGTTGCAGATTAAGCTGGTTACTTCTTGTCCTGCCTTCAGTGGAGATGGAGAACAATTGACCATTATCCTCTTTTCACAGCCCTCATGCTTGTGACTGATGTTTTTCAAATTTCAAAAACTTGATTAAAATATCAGCAGTAGTTCAAAGTTTGACGAAAAAATGAAGACAAGAGAAAATATTCCATCATGTCAAGACTTTCTCACGAATCTTTTGACCAGCTCTACATCTGACGGACACAGTGGAACCCTTAGGCAATTCTACAGTAAGCATCGTGTTCTGTTTTGAAGTGGACACACATGGCATCCATTGAAATAAGTGAGAATTCTCTCATTCCTATTGCCGTTCTGTCACAGAGTTTCTGCCAACCTGCCTCTGCCTCAGTCTGCACACTCTCATGTAAGGTGGTGTGACAGACCCAGACCAGTTGGCTATAGTAGCTTGGTGGAAGGTAAATATACAGGCCACTAGACGAATAGTTTTCTGTTCCCTGAATGATCAGGGCTGGGACTGCTGTAGAGCAATTAAGTCACCCAATAAAGAACATGCCTGAAGAAAGAGAGAGACAGACTAATCAAAACACCTGCAACCCATTAAGGACCTGCTGGGACTAGTTAAAAAGGCTTCCCTTCAGAGAGGGCAGGAGAGCTAAGGACTAGGAGTAAGGACATTGGCTGGAAGGAGCCAGAAGGACATGGTCACTTACCAGGAAGAAGGTCCTGGGAGGGGTTGTTTGGGGAAGTGACCCATGGAAGGGATGTAGTGCTGGTAGTGACGGAAGCCTTGGGCTGCCTGGGCTGGAACCTGGCATAGTGGGCAGGCCCAGGTTCTCCCAACCCTCCCCATACTACTGCAAAGTCTACAGGGGAGACTGAGACTAAGGAGGGGTTTCACCCCAAATCCATTGAGCCACCTGTGATGAAGGTGACTTGGTAGGCTGTGACCTTGCCTCTAATAAAGGGTGAGAGGCTATGTGGAGGGCCACAGCGAGCTTCTGAAGCAAACACTAGCTTCTTAGAAGTGCAGGACTCTCTCCTCCGCCTCTGTGGCAAGCCTGGAGCTCTGCCACAGTAATGAGTTTTCTTCCCCAAGGGATGCAGTTACTGTTCAAACACAACTCAGCATCAGTCAAGACAGGTGCTCCTACTTTGATCACTCTCTCCAAAGCTTCTGCCCCTGAATTAGGTGAAGGTAACCCCAGCCAGGACTTTTACTTACCTCATGAGACAAGCCCTCTTTAAGATCTTGCCCTTTCCTACTCCCTGAAGCTCTCCCTTAAGTGAGCTGCTTGTTGACCTTCTTTCTCATCAGCTGATTAGGTGGAGACTAAGCCCATCTCCCTTAAAAGACTATTCCTTACTGTGGCAGCTTCCAACAAGTTATTTGCAATTATAAACTTCATTCTCTGCAGAGCAAATCTACATCATATCCACACTTGGCAGAAGGTGGCCAGAGAAGAGAGTTAGGAGTCACCAATCTAATAATCTATTCCAATACTGAAAGGTTGGGAATTATTAAGAATGATCGAGTGGAGGAATTTGCTTTGATCAAATTATTGATGGTTTTGCAAATGCAAGTACAGGTTGAACCTCTCTGGTCTGGCAACATCTATGGTCTGTCATGATTTTAGTTAGCTGGATGTCCACTTATCATGGGTGTGGCAAATTTCCTGTGGTCCCATCAAATTTGTTTACAGCCACCAGTCTTGGCTCTCAGTGTTGTGTGCTATGATTTAGCTCTAATTTACTCCTAAATGTTTTCTAAGAGCCCAGTAAGCAGTGGAAGTGTTGGTAATGCTGCTAGACAATACTGACGTCCTTCAGTTTGGCAAAGTCTCTGGTTTGGCACCAGTCAGGTTCCAAGGGTGCTGGACTAGAGAGATTCAACCTGTAGTCAAATGTAAAATAAAACTGATACAACTCTGCATTAAGACATGATTTTAGTTCACTACTAGTACAGCAAAAAGGAATTTAATGATTCATATGCATTCAAAGCATTACACAAATGATGTAGAAATTACATCCACATATCTTGAAGATGTACAACTTCTGTAGTACTTGTGGTCAGATTTGGTACATAATTTAATTCATATGTTTTGTAGTCATTCTTAAACAAAGACCACAAACAGGGAGAGGGGCCTAAATATACCCTAATGATTTATAAGGAAAAATTTGAGCCTATATAAGCGATACTATAAATTTTACCTAATAGGCATACGTAAAAACAGACATTTTTGTCTTACAATTACAGTTTAATGTAATTGTATCCTATAGCAACAATCTGAAAACTCAAGCAGCTGTTCTTTAAATAAATTATTTCATAAAATATGCTTCTCAATTCTTTTGGTCTTTGGAGAGGAAACTTCCATATTGGCTAGCGTTAGAAGAATTCCTGCTAAGGAATACACATATGATCCCCAGAGAGTCAAGAGAACTGAATAAGGTGCTACCAATCCCATGTAAGAGGATCAGAATCTTTATCTGTAGAGAAAAAGGAGAAATCAACTTGTGAACTGAAAATCTGAACGTCTGTTTTGTAGGTTACCCTGTTCCATGCTGATGTCTCCTCTGGGAAGAAAACAAGTACCAATTACTAGCAGGAATCCCCGCTTCCCCCCCCCCCCCCAAAAAAAAAACCCTATGTGGATGAAAACCAGGAGAATCTGGCAACCTTGTGCATGGGCAACGATAAACAAAAGGTCTTGTGGGCCACACATAGAACCCCAATGGGGTATCTGTGGCTCTCGGGCAACAGGTTGCCCACCACTGATAAAGAGGCTAAGCCACTGCTGCTGTTAGACACATTATCCTAGGGGTAGATATGAGCTACCTTTGCAGGAGAGCATGCCCAGATGTCCCATTGGACCTATCCCCTTAAGTACTTTGAGTCCCATCTTGAAGAGCTCCAGCAGATGGATTTGTTAGGGTTATCAGGCAAATGGTTACACTGTGGCACAGCCAACACTCCTTCATCCCTCTCCTCCTGGCCACAATGGATTTAGATCCATCTCCACTTGCAGACAAAGAGGGGACAATCACACTTGGATTTCATTACTAGCTGAATATTAGATATTCAGGTGCGTAGCACACAGTTTTGCTTGAAGATTGGTGTCAGTGGGCCAAATTCTGCTCTTAGTTACAATTGACTTTAATAAAGTTGCAGAAGAGGGAGGGCAGAAAGCAGAGCCAGTGTGAGCCAGGGAGCCATTTTCTGCACAAAAATAAGAAAGAACGAATCAGATCTGAAAAGTCTAAGTTAATTTCACTGTTTCTCATTAGCAAAGCCCCCCCAACCCTCCTTTATTCCATAGCTGTAACAGTGACAAGCAGTAAAGCATTGGCTCCAGTTCACAGTTTGCAGCCAAGGGGAGCCGTGGCTGGAGCCATGCTGCTTCCCGCGGCTCCCCTAGGCTGCAAACGGTGAACCGCGGCCAATGGGAGCTGCGAAGCTCTGTGGCTGTGGTGTTGTTAGGTAAACAAACTGGAGCAGCCTGTTAGCAGCTTTCTCAAAGTGCACCGTGGCCCACTTTGAGAAACATTGTTTTAGGAAAATATACTGCAGCACAGAAGGGAAACATGAAGCAGCCTAATCCAACACCCTCTGAAGTTAAAAGAAAAGACTCTCACTGATGTCAGTGAGCTTTGCACTGGTCCTCAGAGATCAGTGGTCCTAACAAGTGAATAAAAATAGCAAAGCACTTTAGATTGTTTTATGTATCAAGGGAAAGGAGGTGGTAAATAACCCCTTAAAGCAAAACTTTTTTTTTTCTGAAAGAAAATCTCCCTTGTTAAAAAAACTCATAGGACAAGATGGAGTTAATACGTTCTGTAAAGTTCTGTGTTGCAAACTATAGATCCACTCAACACCTTTCCATGCTTCCAACATATTTTTGAAAAGCCTCTGTGGGCAGGTGGATTTCAAGCTGAATCAGCCAGCTGGGTATGAAGCCAATTTTTCAAGACTTTGCACACCCCTGAAATTGAAAAATACTTTTGTCTGTATTAAACTCTTGGAGTAGAGTGAGAATTTTGTTTTTATGGGTTTTTTTCCTCACCTCAAATATTAATAAAATGTTTACTGACTCATAAAATTATTGGCATGTTGAGACATGTATGTAAGCAGTTATTTAAGCAATCAGACTGTAGAAAATGTTTAGTTTAATCTAGTTAATTACAGCCCCTTCAAATATCAAGCAGCAAACACTTTTCTTCTGGGAAAGCGTGTGCTGTTAAATGTTTTTTTCATTATACGCACATACTGGGCTTCATATCATATGACCCTCATCCTTGATCAAGTTCTCTAGGTGCTACAAAAATGCTAATAATAATGTATGCAGTGTTAGTGGAACCATGTTAGTCCCGGGATATTAGAGCAGTATTTCTCAAAGTGGTCCACGAAACCACTTTGAAAAAGCTGCTAACTGGACATGCTGGTGTGTTTATTTACCAGTGCGGTGGCCACGGAGTCTCACGGCTCCCATTGGCTCCTGTTTGCTCTTTGCAGCCAAGGGGAGCTGCGGGAAATGGCGTGCTCCAGGCTGCCACTTCCTTGGCATGGGCCAGGCTGTGAATGGCAAACTGGAGCCAATGGAAGCCATGAGGCTCCGTGGCCACAGAGCCGGTAAATAAACACACCAGTGCAGCCAGTTAGCAGCTTTTCTAAAGTGGTTTCGTGGACCACTTTGAGAAACACTGTATTAGAGGGGTAAGGTGGGTGACGATTCCTTTTAGTGTTGATGAGAGAGGCAAGCTTGAAAAAGGCCAAAAGCACCCTGTATAAACAATCTCAAAATCTTGTCTCTCTCACCAACAGAGGTTGGTACAATAAAAGATATTACCTTACCCACTTGACTCAATAATAAATAATGTAGTATTATTAATTACTAAATAATACTAAACGAGAGTGCGTCAGCCAGTGGAAATATGGGAAATATCCAGCTTACTCTCAAAGAGTGAAGCTTATCTCTCATATGAGGACTTAAATGGGACATAAATTGGAGACTGCCCTTGGTCTGCGTCTCTGTGAAGGAATGAATTTCATCTGGATTGTGTTAACAGCTAAGCAACCCTCTTGAGTTACTGTTTCTAGGAGAGTCTGACAGATTCTGTTTAAGAGCTGTGTGATCTCAAAGGCCATGTCTACACTTCGCAGAAGATCGATGATGCTACAGTCGATTTTCTAGGGTTTGATTTAACAGGTCTAGTGAAGACCCGCTAATTCAAATTGAAAGGGCTCCACCGTTGGCGCCAGTAGTCCTGCTCCTCGCGAGGAGTAAGGGAAGCCAATGGGAGTGTTTGCTCCAGTCAACCTCCCACTGTGTGGATGCTGCAAAAATACGATTTAAAATACGTTGACTCTTGCTACATAATTAATATAGCTGGAACTCCGTATCTTAAGCCAAGTTTATCTTTTAGTGTAGACCTGGCCAAAGGTATTTACAACAATTGTATTGGTCCTCCAAACTATTCACATGACTGGGCCCAAGCGGGGGAAAAAATAACACAGCAAAACTGATTTGTTGATAGCCCCACAGATGCAAGCAGAGAGAGATTCAGAGATCCCTGGCCTGATTCTTGACAAGTAACGATATGATTGTTAACTGGTAAATTTATATTTAGTCTTTCCAAAACATGAACTTGTGGGAAAAAAATTCAGAAAGCTCTAATGGTGGAAAAAAACCAAACCAAACCAAACCCCATTTTTTTCCTTGAGAAATGATTGTGTGTTTGGTGGAAATATTTATTCAATCACCAACATCAGACATCCTTTTCCTGTATTTGGCAAATGAGTACCATTTTTGATTCATTTTGATTTGATTAATTAGACCACAATGAAGACACTTGAATAAAATGGACTGTTTGCTTCTTTTTCTTTTATTTGAAAAATAAACATTTGGGTTGAGACCACATTCTTCCACTAGAGCACATAAGACTGTATTTTCATATGCTTTGATTTTTGAAGATTTATTTGTGAAATGTCAGACATGTTTCTGGTTAGCTTGCTTTGTTTGCAGTTATGATTTCTTTTTTTATTAATGTGTATTATCAAACCCATGGCTAGTTTTCTTTACAAGTAATGACTGAAATACCCTCTATACAAACTCTCAGCTCCTGAATGCTCTGTTGATGGGAATGCACTCAACAATGTTAGAAGAAAAAAAATAAAGAACTCAAAGACTCAAAAAGCAATAGCAATTTTTTTAAGTACATCAGAAAAAGGAAGCCTACTAAGCAACCAGTGAAGCCCCTGGACAATCAAGATGGTAAAAGAGCACTCAAAGGTGATAAAGTAATTGCAGTAAAATAAATGAATTATTTGCATCAGTCTTCACGGCTAAGGACGTGAGGAAGATTCCCAAACTGAACCATTATTTTTAGGTGACAAACAGAAAGTTAGGAATCATTTAAAAAAGGGATAGAATAAGACATATGTTCTTATGTTTGTATGTTCACCAAAATGTTCTTCAGAGACTTAAAACCTTTACATCTTAGAAGTTATAACTAGAATCTCTAACAAATGGTATGGATTTTGTTTTGTCTGATGACTGATTTCATGGTCTGGATGAGAAAAATCACTTTTTGCTCATCTAAAGGTGTCGGTTAGTTCCAATGATGGTCCTTTTATTCAAATTTTAGATGCTCATTCATACCACTGTGTAGGTGCCTAGATAGTCAGACAATGAAGGGGAAATCCTGACTCCACTGAAGCCAAATGATTACACGAGGATCTCATATTTTATTTAAAAATGAATTTTAGAAAAAGGTTTCTAGCCCTTCTAGTTGGGGAGAAAAGTTTGAAAATGTGAACCCCAAAGGTTGTAAAAACAGAAAAATCTCTCTCTATATAAAAAGCATTTCCAGTGGGACGTCGGAATGATGTCATCATGTCACTCTGCGTCCTCAGGGGCCCTGACCACATGACCGAACCCTGCGTGTCCCCTGGACCAGCATCTGCCTGCCTCTGGGCCATGCCCCCAGCCTGCCTGGTTCACAAGCCTGCCCCACAGCTTTTCTCTGTGTGGCTTGGCCTAGCCATAGTGATTGGGGGCTACGCTGCAGGTCTCCCCCTGAGCGAGTGGCTCCAGTGTGTGCCAGTGACCTGGGCCTGGCCCCTGGCTCAGGTGCACTCTCCCGAGAGCTCCGTCTCTGTGCGCCCCCTCGAGCACTGTGTGCCTGCCTCTGAGCCCTGCCCCTAGCCTGCCTGGCCCCCATGCCTTCTGCGTGACTTTGCTCTGGGTGGCCCGGCCACAGTGCTAGGGTCTGTGCTTTCCTGGTCCAGCCATGGGCTGGTTGGGTCTTACACCCTGGCCACTTCCCCAGCTCTCTGCAGTGGCTGCTCTGCTTTTTGGACTGCCTGGGTTCACCACGGAGCAAAGCTGCCCCAACAGGCCTGTTTGGAAAGGCTGGACTAGAGGCGGTCTATGGCTCCTTCGGCAGTCGCTGGGGTGTGTTGCCTGGTGGTGCTCCCAGGGGGGAGGGGAATTCTTTGGAGGGGTCAGGGTATGTGTAGAAAGGGAGGAAGGGGAATAGGATGTATGTGGGAATGGGTGGTGCAGTAAGGGGTGGTGGTGGAAGTAAAGGGGATATAGGAATGGAGGCGGGGGATGGTCAGTGTGGAGGCGGAGTAGTTAGGGAAGGACGGGTGTAGTAATGGAGGAAGGAGGTGGGGTTGTTGTAGGGATAGGTAGTGGGGAGGGGTTAAGGAGGATGGTGTGTGCAGGAATGGAGGCGGGGGATCAAATTGAAGTACAGGTTGGGGGGGAGAGCTGGGGTTGGCCCGGCCTTGGCCCGGTGGCCGGGGTGGGGAAGGGGCAGGCTGGGACTTCCATGCTTCGGCTTAGCCCTTCCTGGTGGCCATGGTGGGGGAGAGCCAGGGCTGCCTACCCCCAGAGAGAGGGGGTTGGTAAGCGTAGCGATCAGGGGGCACAGCTCCCTAATATATTTTTTAAAAATCTTATGACTTTTATGAAATACTGATTTTTTAATGTTTGTCATGAATGGATAATACTATAAATTGTGGAAGACAAATGTGGCATACACCTTATTCTAACTCTCTGCACAGCAGTGCATTTCACTCATAGGAGTATAGCTCTGTAGTTTGGAATAATGTAAGAAATTCCTAGCACCAAAATGTACCCTCATGGAAATGTGTCATTTCCTCCAATCAGTAAAGCTTGCATCTGAGCCCAAGATGGTAGCACCTAGGAGCTCTGTTAACAAGCAGCAGATAAAGTTTCCTAAGGTATCTCAGAAACATTTGTTCCTAAGTAAAGGATCTAGAGAGTGCTGCCTATTTCAGCACATGAACTGCAACTGAATACAAATGTGACTTAGCCATGGCCCCTAAAAATTCTGCTGATACAATATACAGAATTTGCTCCCCCAAGGGGATTTGTAAGGGTATGTCTACACAGCAAAGTTATTTCGAAATAACAGCCTTTATTTCGAAATAACTTTCCTAGCGTCTACACAGCCAAACCGCTATTTCAAAATAAATTCGAAATAGCAGAGCGCTTATTTTGAATTTGGTAAACCTCATTCTACGAGGAATAATGCCAAATTCGAAATAGCTATTTCGAAATAAGCGCTGTGTAGACACTTATTTCGAAATAGGGGGCCTCCAGCCTTTACAGGGTGCCCTGGTGGCCACTCTAGCCTCAACCAAGAACACTTCTCTCCCTCCCCACGCCCCGGAGCCCTTAAAGGGATAGATTCTGGCCAGCTCCAAGCCTGCCAGCCCAGAGCCAGCAGTCACTGCCCCTGACCCAGTGGCCCCAAAACATGAGCCAGCAAGCTACTGGCAGCCAGCCCTCCACTGCTCCCCAGGAGCAGTCTGCCAGCTCCCAGGAGCCTGCCAGGGCCCGGAGAAGGTGGGCACCTTCCTGGTCCAGGGTGGAGATCATGAACCTTATTCAGGTTTGGGAGGGATGTCCCCAACGTCCATGATCTCTGCACTAGACGGAGGAACGTGGCCATCTATGGCAGGATAGCTGCCAGCCTGGCCACCAAAGGCCACATGCAAACCCAGGAGCAGGTTTGCATAAAAATGAAGTTGGTCTGGCGAGATCCCCAACCCTGAGCCCTGAGCTTCTCCTCCCGCTTCTTCCCCTTGCTTCCTCCTTCCAGCTCCCTCCTCCCAGGTTTCCCTCTCCCACCCTCTCTTCTTCCCTCTCCCACCTCCTTTCCCCAGTCTCACCAGAGTTTCATTCCCTCCCCCCCAGTTTTGGTAAATAAAGAGAGTTTGTGTTCATGAAAATACGTGTATTTTATTTGACATCAGGAAGGGGGGTTAGGGAGGGGTAAGTAGAAGGATGTGAGGGAGGAATGAGGCACAAGCCCCAAGTGGGGCAGACCAGGGAGGCTCTTAGTGCTCCTCAGGGTATAAGCTCTCCCGCAGGGCTTCCTGGATACTGACAGCCCCCCGATGGACCTCCCAGATGGCAGCCTGCAGAAAGTGCAGCCAGGCTCGCAGCAACACATCCAAGAGAAGCACCAGAGTGTTCAGGGGCAGCTCTGGCTCCATGTTGCAGAGTGCTGTGGTGTCCCGAGTGAGGGCAACCAGAGCACGCAGAGACAAAATGCTTTGCTGTTCCTCATCGAGGTAGATAAGCAAGCAGGGAAACCTGAGAACTGGCTGTCCGGGGCGTCCCTTTAAGCACAGACCTCAGATAGCCTCAGGCAGCAGCCCCACACAGTAAGTCCTGACCTGGTGCCCTACCGGAACTGGTTCTGGCCAGCCTTAAATGTGATTCAGAGTCCACTCAGTGTGGACGCTCTATTTCAAAATAGCAAAATGCTATTCTGAAATGCATTTTGTGTGTAGAGGCGTTATTTCGAAATAAGATATTTCAAAATAACAGTGTAGTGTAGACATACCCTAAGAGAACAATAGCTTTGTTCTTAAGAGCTCATCTAGCTCCTGATGTTTAGTCCCCAATAGCACATCATCAAGCTGACTGTGACATTGCAATTGGTTTGGGGACAACAGGCTGGGTCTCCACCATACTCCTGAGCCCTCCACCCACGGAAGAGAATTGCCTTAGGCCATGTCTTCACTTTCTGGAAGATCAAGGCTGCAGCGGATGATCTTCCAGAGTTCAATTCAGCGGATCTAGCAAAGACCTGCTAAATCAAATGCTGAGGGTGCCCCCGTTGACGCCAGAACTCCTACTCCTTGCAAGGCGTGAGGGAAGTCAATGGGAGAATTTCTCCCATTGATCTTCTGCTGTTGAGACAGTGCCGAAGCTCGACTTAACGTACTTCAACTCCAGCTATATTTTTTAAGTAGCTGGAATTATGTACCTTAAGCCGACTTTGGCTGTAGTGTGGACCTAGACTTAGTGTCTTCCAAATTAGGCAAGGTGCTGCAGATATTCCTAATGTTTGTCTTCAGCTGTCTTGACCTTCCATTCCTTTGGCTGGTGCTGGAGCTGGTTCAAAGTTTCAAGTTTAGTCCCTAAATTATAATATTCAGGAAACAGTGCAAATCACAATCAGTCTTTCTACTCTGTATCAAGAGAATTAGATGGGGCCCTCAGAGAGAAAATATGCCCATCAGTTATCTCCGTTTACTTTTGATTATTCATTTCTACTTTTCATTAATATTTCATTAGACTGACGAAAACCTCAAATCATCACAGCAGCTAATTACATCTCTTAACAGTGTGCAAAATATTTATTAAAATCATTAAGCCCAAGGGTCCCAGTAGCTAATTACAACAAGTGGATGTTTATGGAAATAAAGCCAGCCAGGAAAATATAATTTAAAAGAGTGCTAAAACTTCCTTGCCTTTGGAGATTTTTGTTTTTCTTTTTTTTAAATTTGTCATGCTGGGTTGTAAAGCTTCCTCATTATTTGGGTAATATTGGCACTGTTGATAATAACATACACTGTTTGTCTTGGGCAGTATTCTAAGTACATATCTAATTTGTCCAGAGAGTTTTATGTTCTATAAATTTAACATAAATACTTGTAAATCTAATTACAGATTACAATGACAAAAGGAGAAAACTCCAAAGAAATAAATGTTGACATTGAGGGCACTGTACAAATACAGTAAGAAGTATAAATGTATACCAGTAATAAAGAAATTCAAAGATAGGTTTCAAAGGATTTGGAGATGATCACTGACAATTATTTACTTAGAGGGAAAGGATTCCATTTTCTTACTTAAGGAGTTCACCCAATATAAGACCATTAATTTTGCCTACACAACACATCAAAGAACTTGACAAGTAATGCTACTGGCTTCTAGGAATCTCAGAATGGAAAGAATCTGCATGTAAAATCTCATTGATTCATGACTGCAGATTGCTAGGCTTTGAAAATTAAAGAAAGATTCTCTCTCCTGCACTGAACAAAACTCAGATTGGCTGGGGTGGTGGTGGTGGCTCATGTAGCCAGCACAAAATCCTTGATCTTTGGGGCCAATTCTGATTTTGATACCATTTAAGGCTGTTGATAGGCAGCCTTAAGTTGTCTTTTAGTCCGTTAATGGACCCTTAACTAGTGAAGGGTTGTTATGATAGAGCAGAGCTTTGCAACATCCTGTATTTGACTAGCTAGCTTTTCTCCCCCCTAACATGTCCACTACTCTGGGAGGAAATGGGAAGGGGGTTAGAAGTTGCTGGGCTTGGTTCCCAGTTCATCTACTCCAGCCTGAAGTTTCATTCTAATAACATAAATTCTGTCTTTGCAAATTGCAGCATGTCTTGATTTTGTGCTTTCTGCGTGGTGCAAAGGTGTCAGAAACTAATGAGAGAATCTGGCCCTTTAGGTGGCATTTTCCGAAGGGTTTTTTTCTTGAGATGCTTTTATAAATACACTCCTAAACTCTTCACCACTAAAATCAATGGTAGAACTTTTTTTTGAATGAGGGTACTTAAGTAAACAAATCATTAAATCCCCCCCAAAGGTCCTGCATCCATTTGCTCAGTTATGATTACAAGTGTAGAGTTTTTGTTATTTATTACAATGTTTCTCAGCAAGAAATGGATGCATTAATAATTAGTACCACAAAGTATGAGCTCTTGCCCTTCTCCAGCCCCCCCTGGGAGCCTGTTACCCCACAAAATCCAAAAGCATGTATATTTATGGTGACCTTTCATGTGTTGCTAGCAGAAGTGCAGATAGGCAGCTTTTGCAAATGAAACTCTCAATGGCAGCACTTTTCTCCTTTTGCCATTAGAGGGAGACAAGAGCTTTTTGCTCTTAAAAGATAGTACAGTTTTTTTTGTGGGTTCAGCCAATACAAGATGTTCAGGATGGATCTGAATCCCCCTTAAAGCTCTTTGTAACCCCTTGCTAAAATTATCTGCTGATTTACATTGCTCCAGCTCCATTGTTTCATCATATGCTTGATCAAGTCTGAAATTCCATCTAGTGATATAGAGAGCAGTGAAATGTGACTTCAGTGGAGCTGCACCAAGTCACACCAGCAGAGAATTTTGCCCCATGTTCTCAGCAAAAAGGCTGCAAGGAATGAGGGCTATGGTTACAGCTCCTATCGGAAGGGCTTCCTACCATAGGATTTCAGTAAATGTGATGCTCAGCCCTGCTATGAATATCAAGCATGTGGATCAACAAAACATAAATCAGAAAAATTCTCCAGAACAAGGAAACTATGCAACAAATGCTCACATTTTCTTCATTCATGTACACAATCCCGATCCATATTAGCAAAAATTATGTGACTGCAGCAAGGAGAGATTAGCATTCCTTGGGGCTACTCTTAAAATTCTCTTACATGCATCATTGCCAACTTACGTTTGTAAATCTCATACCTGGTGTTTTTCTTAAAGCTCCAACTCCTGCAGTCATGTTATTTCACGAGACTCAGATTTCATTTATTTAAAAAATAGCAAGTTCCTGACCCTTACGTTTGGGAAGAAAATATGACTTGTAAATATGACTGACATGAATTCCAAAAGCTCAAAAGACACAAGACAAATAAAAAGAACCCCAAGTATATGGTGGGGTGTTTGGGGGGGGAACTGTTTGTTTTTAAAGCTCAAGATTTTTAAGCTAATCTATTGGCTTTGGGGACCTGATTATTAACTTTGAATGCTTAAGATTGGAAAATGTCATGATGACTTCCTTAGGAGTTTCAGAGTTGGAACATCTTCGGGATTGAACCCTTAATTGCTTTGTGATGGGTAAGACCCCAATGCCACACTTGAACGTAGTGAAGTCAGACATGGCACTACAGAACTTCCATGATTCAGGGCACTCTTACAACCATGTGAAAACCTACAAAGCTGAACTGGTACTGAAACTATCAGCAGAGCTAAGAAAACAAGAGATACAAAGTAAATGCTACAAGCTGAGACAGTGGTTTCAAATAGCATCTTGAGGCTCAAGCGTTTAAAGTTGGAAGACATCCAATTAAAAGAACAAAAGGTCTTCTATATAATCACCCTTGCAGCTGAATATTTATTAATCTTTCAATAGAGCCATTTTACTTTTGATTTTTTTATTATATGTCCATCACATTTTTTGTCTCCTGCCTCTTTTATAAACTACATTAGGTTGAGTGCCTTAAAAGAAAGTAAGAACAACCAACAACATGTAACAATAAGATTAGTGTGTAAGGGTCACCAGATGGAAATTTAGACCTCTTCAAGTGTGTGAGTTTGTCGCCCTCTAATGGCTGAATCCTAGCAAGGTTAGAAATCCTAGTACTCAAAACTAGGCATAAATTTCCCACTTTAATACTCTTTCACCTTTTGTAGGAAATTTGCTTTGGTATATGTTACTTGAAAGCTTTAAATGGGCTGTATTTAAATGAATCTACCACTTAAGCACAGTTTCAGGTAACCATGTGTGAGAAAATGGATCCAAAGGGAATTTTCTTTTGTTGTATGTTGTAATAAGTATTGATCAGTTCGGTTCTTTTCTAGTCTATTTTAATTATATAGTGTTCACAGTCACAATGAGGCTAGAGGACTCAAGCAAAGTATTACAAATGTGCTGCATGTGAGCATCTATGTGTTCCTTTTAAAGTTTAACACTGCTGTTTTTATTTTCTTTATTATAATAATGTGTTAATGTAATTTAAGGATATTCAATGTTGCAATATAAAATCAAGGCATCTGGTAGGCATTATTACTGGTAAAACAATGACCTTTTTATGCTAGTTAGACAAAACCATCACGATACAAACTCCTCCAATAGATCTGCTGGGAGGAAAGGGTAATGAATGCAATCCCAATTAAACTGCCTTTGTAGCACTAAAAAATTCAGTAATGTTTTCCACTTAAATACTTTTACTTGAAAAGCAATTTGGCTCTTGGGGAAAGTTCTCAAATTTACAAGTATCACACATAGCTAAATCTCTCTTAAAAATGTAAGCAATAAATTGTGATAAAACTGTTCACATTTGGATCTTAGGTTGGTTCCCCCACCGCCATTGGAAGCTTTGGTGTATGTATAAGTATGTCTGACATGGTAGTCTGAAAAAGCCAGCAGTCTTGAAGTCCTGTAGTAGTTTAATTCCTGGGCAGCCCGTAAGCAATAGATTAGAATAATCTGACTACAACAGGAGAGCCTGAATCTTAATAAGCTTTATGATAATTCAAGAGCTAGCACATACAAGCCACATTTTTACTTAATAAACAAACAAGTTTTAGCCATTACTACTAGACTGTTCCCTTTACATCTATAAAGATAGTTGCCTTAAAAGATTAGTGTTACAGACACTTTATGAAATCTTTGAATCGACAGAAAATGTATCCCGACGCGTTTTATCAGCAACAAATAAGGTATCACAAAAAAAATCTCCAAAGAACAACAAAACTCACATACTAATAAAGAGTTAAGCACTATGCAGTGAATTGTTCTAGCAGGTTTTCCTCAACCCAACAGGGCAAGTGTCTGCAGCTCCAAAATAAAGTGGGAAACTGAAGAAAGCTTTGGATTTCAAACATCTTTCAGTAAGGAATTAGTTTAAAAAGACATGCAACAATAAGCCATGAAATGAGTCCAGACACCATAATTCAGGGATGGAATATGCTATGTATCTGGCAGGTTTCCAGCCCTTAGCCAGGTGCCTATTTTGGATTAGATTCAAGTGGCCTTAGGCCACCTAGAGAGCTTTCAGGTAGAATCTGGAAGCTGCTCACCTCAGTATGCCCTACTTTAGTTCTCTTTCAGGCACTTGTGAAGGATTCCCAGATGGCTGGCCCCCATCCAAAATAATATGCTTTCAAAGCGCATCATCTATATAATGTGATGAGGCAGGGTTGAGAAAGAATGTATCTGGAAAAGAAATATTGAATATGATGCTTTCTTTCTGCAGCTTGTAGTGTAGCGGGGAATGATATTGTTTACACATGATTACAGTATTTGTAACTCATTATGCATGAAACACTTCACACTGAAGGATTGCAAAAGAAATGCAGTTCCAGGGGGAAAAGAATATAACTAAAGTGACACTGATGTTTAAAAGGTAATAGATCTTTTAGAAACAAGTGTCTGTAATGTTGTCACAATGCCATAGACTATTAAAAGGAAAAACATTTTTTACAATCTAATTCACATTTTACATTTGTGCTCTTCATTTACTTGTTGTTACATTTCAGTCCTTTTTTGACAATTAAATTAGGCTAGTCAGTTTCCTGTTTGTGTCTGGGTAGGATGTGTCTATACTGCACCATTATTTCGAGATAACTAGGGTTATTTTGAAATAACAATGTGATCATCTACATAGCCATTCGGTTGTTTTGAAATAATTTTGAAATAATGGATAGCTTATTCCGAAATCTGTAAACCTCATTCTACAAGGAATAATGCCTATTCTGAAATAGCTGTTTTGAAATAAGGCATGTGTAGATGCTCCACTTAAGCTTTTTCAAAATAGCCCCTCACCAGGGCCATTCTACATTATTCTTGCACAGTGCCTCCTGGGGCTCTAAATTGAGATAGCACATCTACATTAGGGAAGCCTGCCACAGACTCATTTTGAGGCATCCCTGCAGTGTAGATGTGCTATTTCAAAATAAACTATTTTGGAATAACTATTCTGGAGTAGCTTATTTCGAAATAAGCGTGCAGTGTAGATGTACCCCTAGCTTCACTGGTTTTCAGGGCTTTCCACAATGTAGTAATGCTTGAATTGTTAATGCTGCAAAGAAAGGTGTTTAGCTTAGTTTTCATCCTGTCTTTGTTAAAAATAAAATGATTGAAAAGATAATGAAATCACTTCTATTAATATTAGGTTTGTACACAATTCGTCAACCGTAGTGGTTTTGCTGCTTTTTGGGCTGTGTATGTTTTGCAGAGGAGAGTGATGAGCAGGATTAGGCTATTTGGTCCCAACCCAGTAAACATTTATGCACATGTCTAAATTTAACCACGGGTATAAGTATTTGCACAGTTAGGGTTTCAATCTGTGAGCCTGAGGTTTTCAAAGAAGCCTCAAGAACCCATTTGTGCCTAACTCCCTTAAGCACTCCTAAAATATACGTGCTGAATGGAACAATTATCTTAGCAGATAGGGTCCTGAGCTATCACTATAAGACCCAGTTGTGCTCCCATTGAACTCATGTGGAGAGCTGATGCTAATTTCAAGTGTTGTAAGACTGGGATCTTAACAGCAGAAACTGATTTAATTTCTTATTCTTCTATCCTCTCCTTCTTATGACTATGAAGATCTCAGGCTTGCTGAAATAAACATTCACCATCAAATGCCCATGCATTAAAAAATTATTAAACATTGCCATTGCAACACCGAATTGATCAAATACCTGCTCCAGTTGTTAACCTGCTGAAACATTTCACTTTGCAAATCAGCACTGCTCAGTCAGGTGATGGCTATGTTTGCAAATTAGGAATTTAAAGAAATGTTGTAGTAAATGAAAAGCTCTTTGGGGGCTGGGGCCATCTTTTGTTCAGTGTTTCCTCAGTACTTAGTTCAAGCAGGTTCTGGTCTTTGACTTGGACTCCTAGATGCTATAGTAATGAACATAATAAATAATAATAATTAATAGCATCCAATGCAAAACAAACTTTGGCAAGAAACTCTCCTCTCTCATAGAAACTAAAAATGAGCCTGAGTTAATGTAAGGTCACATAGCATTATTATTTTGGTGGAAAAGAACCAAAATAAACTTTCAGAGGCTGGCTCTCATTTACATTTGGGCCCTAAAGTGAGTTTACAGTGGCCCAAAGGGGACTTAGTGAAAATGACAATCAGTCTTCAATTAAAAACAATTCTGCTTTTCCAATGTCCAATGTAACTTCCTCTCCATCATAGTAGTGAAAAGGTTTGACTGTTTTGGCACATGACCAATGGAACAGCTATGCAGTTGCACCAGAAAAAAAATATAGTGGAAGCCTACAAGTCCTGTAAGCTGTTATAACTCCTGAGATATAGTAGCAGATGGGGAACAACTCTGAGCCATGATTTGTTCCCTTATCCCTTGAGGAACTTCCCTGCACAATTACTAGGAGATCAGGATTTGACTCACAATCCCTAAATTAAGAAGAACTCTTCTAAAATGTCTGGGAGCTTTTCCTGAGAAAGAAAGGAGAATGGAGAGTTCAGTCAAAACCATCTACCAAAAAGGACACACTGACAACATATCAAGGCAAGGGCAGAGGAATCACATTCCTATAGGAAACAGACTGCTACTTAACTGAAAAGGGATATCACAGATTATTTGCGGTTACAGCCACTAACAACTATCTGGGCTGGACTGAATAGATTCATGAACTTCTTTGCAATCTATTTTCCCAGTGAGAAGTCTGGAGGTAACAAAGATTCATTGATGTGAAAGAGGGAAATTTTTAATAGAAGAATTTCAGGAGCCAGCCAAAGAAGCATTATCTTGTATTGAAAAAATCTGCAAATAATGAAATTCAGAGGAGAGAGAAACGTGAAGCTTCTTCTTTGCCTGGCTGGTGAAATACAAGAAAAAATGCATGTAAAAACATTTGGACCCTAAACATTCAAATGGAGCTGCAGATTCTCAGTGCTCCTAAAAAACAAGCCCTCGGAGTGCATTGAACTTTTCATCCCAGAATTCAAACACCCACACCACTGCTCAAGACACAAGCAGTACCCTTTCAAGAGAGCACATCAGGCATTCCAATATGATTCCAGAACTCCAGTAGCTAGAAACATGAGGCCACATGGCTATTACAAATGGAGCAGAATTGTGGACAGGTCAGGTTAGCAAAAACAGACTTTCTAATCTGGAAATAAAATCAAGTTGCAAGATAAAAGCTCAACCAGGAGCAAGAAGCAACCCTGCAGAAAGACTGGCAAGCGCAGGTGGGATAAGAATTACGTCGGGCTTCTGCTTGTAGGAAGCAAGTATATGGGCAGGGCTTCCAGACATGCCTATTCAAGGAGGATAGCCACATTCCCTTCCTGCCTTGTACCACCTTCTTAGCTACCTTACTCTGAAGCATTTTTGGAAATGATACCAGCATCTTATAAGTAAACTGCAGTGTTTGAGCTGCATCTTTGTGACTCTTGAGGCAGAAGAACCTTCAGTGCAAATCAGTGTTTAGGAAAGATGTTTTCAAAGTGGATCTTTGAACCTGATGGACCGCATGGTTTCACCTGTGCCATTCATATCCAATGTATCAATACCGATTTTGGTGTGCACCCGACACTATAAACCATATAATTGTTTTTATTAGAGTTCTGTGAGTTTGGAGGTACCTGTTCTCTAATTACAGTTGGCCAGCTTCCAGGAAATCTCTGCTAAAATGTACTACTCATAAAGCCTGAACGTGGACCACCCACAATGACAGGTTTTATTTTTCTCCTATTAGTGATGGACATTTTTATTTAATTTTTGTCTGTGTGTGTGACAGAGTCCGTGTGTACTGAAGCGCAGCATCTCCCCTGTGTCTTTTCTGTCTGTGGGATGTGTCAGTATGCTACAGCAGCAACTTGCGATACTTGGCGCCAGTCCAAATGAATGGTATTTGCCCACTTTCCAGGTTGTCTTTTTTGCTTCCTTGGTTTGGAATTCCCCTTTAAAAAAAGAGGCGGTGACACTGGAAATGCAAGTCAGTTAATCTCTTCTAAAATCTAAGCATTAACCCTCAGCAATCACTGAAAGAAAACTGCAGAGGGTTGCTTTGTGAAGATACTGCTTATCAATCACAAGTACTTAGCATGGAGGTAAAGTCTTAGTTTGGTTCCTGAGCTCAGATCTCCTGTGTACCAGGGCACAGAAAGTACAATGGCAACCTAACAGCAGGAGGACTGGAACTTCTCTCTCAATGCCAGAAAGTAGGATGTCCAACATGCACAAATAAATGTGTAGAACTAATCAAATTAGGATGGACATGCTGTGCAATACAGAGACATTCATGGAAGCAGAAAATTGCTTTTAATATTTGTAATCAAAAGCTTTTATTCTGGACAGTAAGAGCTGAGTGCTACGTGCTAGTCAGATGAAGGAAAAATGTAAACACAATCTCTTTGATTCCACTGGGAGCTTGGGGTGCAGTGGGAATGCAGAATCAAATCCCTCTTCCAGTCGCCTCTTCTGGATTAAACTATGCAAAATTAATTTAGGAGTTTATTTACAGAAACTACTACTGTAAATGGTGTTGAAAACCTATTCCACAGAGCTCGCTCTTTGTTGCATGGAATTTGCCAGGATTCATAGGATGCAATCCCAGAATTGTGGGTTACGAGCTCATTCGAGGAAATAGCTTTAATTCTAACACAATGTTTTTGAGGCTTCTGCAGAATGTAGAATTTAATACAGAGACTGGGGAAAGAGTGGAATTTTATTCTAGGACCTTCTGGCCTATCAGGCTCATGAATTAATAGAAGAATCATACTAATTCAACCAGAAGATGTTTTTGTTACTTATCCGGTTTCCATGTCAGCTGAAACACAGTTACCTGTAAACAGATAGCCACTGGCATAGTGTAAGCCCCAGCCGTATGTCATTAAAGAATGCAATTAGCCATAATGCAAAAACAATATTAATATAGTGGCAGATGTTTTGAAGTGTATAATGGCAAGGACTCTTGAAAAATGCTTTCTTGATGCTTTTGTCAATACTGCAGGTTAGCTTTTCCCTGCCTCAAGACTTTCATAGATGGATTCAGACTCTGTGGAAGTAAACAAAGAAGTAAACTGAAAAAAAGCATCTCTCCCTGTAATGAGCACCTCTGTTTTGAAATTCAGAGTGGGAATACAGAGTAGGAATATAGATGTGCTCCTAACAAAGAGAACCAAGGGTAGAGGAAGGGGTCTACTGCAACGCCTATACTTGGGATCATTTGGGAAGCATTTGATCCTGACTAGTGGAAGTTAGAGCAAGTTTAGTGTTAATCTGACCTTGGCTGGGGGTGTCCAAAGTAGCCAAAGATTTGGCTACACTGCAGTTAAAAACCAGTGGCTGGCCCATGCCAGCTGACTCAGGCTCACAGGGCTTCAGATATGGGGATCTTTAATTGCAGTGTAGACGTGTGGAGCCTGGGCTTTAGGACCTTGCGAGGTGGCTGGATCCCAGCGTTTGGGCTGCAACCTGAGCCAGAATGTCTGCACCGCAATTAAACAGCCCCACAGCCCAAGCCCCGTGAGCCCAAGTCAGCTGACACAGGCCAGCTGTGGGTGTCTAATTGCAGTATAGACATACACACTAGAGGCATGGCAGCCAAGAATAGCCAAAATGTGGTCTGTTCCAGCCACACACCCCTTCCTAACCGGCGTGTGCTCTCTTTGTCTGGTTCTAAGAGGTAGGGCAATATCTCTGTCTCTCCGCTGGTGGGGAAACCCCCTTATTCTGGGGACGTTCACCAAGAAACCATGCCCCGGGCCATATCCTTAGCAGGTATAAATCAGCACCACAATGGAGCAACACTGATTTATATCCTCTGAGGATCTGGTCTCCTACCTTTAAAGTGTGGTATGAAATGGCCTTAGGTATTTCACTGACTACATGGCTGGCACTAGCGCTGTATCACTGTGTAGCTTTCCTTTCACCTCCACATGCCTCAGTTTACCCCCAGTTGCTGGAGTCGAATAGTATTTACGTGCCTTACCGCAGTTTTGTACGTACAGTTTACAAATTGCCTTCAGATTCTTGGCTGAAGAAGGGTGCTACAGAAGGGCAAAGAATTTTAATTAGCTTTAGTGTGTATGACTGTGACCGTGTCTCTCCCAAGCTTGTGACACACAACTATATGGACTCCAGAGGCAGCCCAGAACAGGTTCATAGAATCATAGAATACTAGGACTGGAAGGGACCTCGAGAGGTCATCGAGTCCAGTCCCCTGCCCCCCATGCAGGACCAAATACTGTCTAGACCATCCCTGATACACATTTATCTAACCTACTCTTAAATATCTCCAGAGATGGGGATTCCACAACCTCCCTGGGCAATTTATTCCAGTCTTTGACTATCCTGACAGTTAGGAACTTTTTCCTAATGTCCAACCTAAACCTCCCTTGCTGCAGTTTAAGCCCATTGCTTCTTGTTCTATCCTCAGAGGCCAAGATGAACAAGTTTTCTCCCTCCTCCTTATGACACCCTTTTAGATATCTGAAAACGGCTATCATGTCCCACCTCAGTCTTCTCTTTTCTAAACTAAACAAACCCAATTCTTTCAGCCTTCCTTCATAGGTCATGTTCTCTAGACCTTTAATCATTCTTGTTGCTCTTCTCTGGACCCTCTCCAACTGGACACAATACTCCAACTGAGGCCTAAACAGTGCAGAGTAGAGCGGAAGAATGATTTCTTGTGTCTTGCTCACAACACACCTGTTAATGCAACCCAGAATCATGTTTGCTTTTTTTTGCAACAGCATCACACTGCTGACTCATATTCAGCTTGTGGTCCACTATAACCCCTAGATCCCTTTCTGCCGTACTCCTTCCTAGACAGTCGCTTCCCATTCTGTATGTGTGAAACTGATTGTTCCTTCCTAAGTGGAGCACTTTGCATTTGTCTTTATTAAACTTCATCCTGTTTACCTCAGACCATTTCTTCAATTTGTCCAGATCATTTTGAATTATGACCCTATCCTCCGGAGCAGTCGCAATCCCTCCCAGCTTGGTATCATCTGCAAACTTAATAAGCGTACTTTCTATGCCAATATCTAAATCGTTGATGAAGATATTGAATAGAGCCGGTCCCAAAACAGACCCCTGCAGAACCCCACTTGTTATGCCTTTCCAGCAGGATTGTGAACCATTAATAACTACTCTCTGAGTACGGTTATCCAGCCAGTTATGCACCTACCTTATAGTAGCCCCATCTAAGTTGTATTTGCCTAGTTTATTGATAAGAATATCATGCGAGACTGTATCAAACGCCTTACTAAAGTCTAGGTATACCACATCCATCGCTTCTCCCTTATCCACAAGACTCGTTATCCTATCAAAGAAAGCTATCAGATTGGTTTGACATGATTTATTCTTTACAAATCCATGCTGGCTGTTCCCTATCACCTTGCTACCTTCCAAGTGTTTACAGATTATTTCCTTAATTACTTGCTCCATTATCTTCCCTGGCACAGAAGTTAAACTAACTGGTCTGTAGTTTCCTGCCTTGTTCTTATTTCCCTTTTTTATAAATGGGCACTATATTTGCTCTTTTCCAGTCTTCTGGAATCTCTCCTGTCTCCCATGATTTTCCAGAGATGATAGCTAGAGGCAGATACCTCCTCTATCAGCTCCTTGAGTATTCTAGGATGCATTTCATCAGGCCCTGGTGACTTGCAGGCATCTAACTTTTCTAGGTGATTTTTAACTGGTTCTTTTTTTTATTTTATCTTCTAAACCTCCCCCCCTTCCCACTAGCATTTACTATGTTAGGCATTCCTTCAGACTTCTCGGTGGAGACCGAAACAAAGAAGTCATTAAGCATCTCTGCCATTTCCAAGTTTCCTGTTACTGTTTCTCCCTCCTCACTGACCAGTGGGCCTACCCTGTCCTTGGTCTTCCTCTTGCTTCTAATGTATTTATAAAAAGTCTTCTAGTTTTCCTTTATTCCCATAGCTAGTTTGAGCTCATTATGTGCCTTTGCCTTTCTAATCTTGCCCCTGCATTCCTGTGTTGTTTGCCTATATTCATTCTTTGTAATTTGTCCTACTTTCCATTTTTTATATGACTCCTTTTTTATTTTTAGATCATGCAAGATCTCTTGGTTAAGCCAAGGCGGTCTTTTGCCATATTTTCTATCTTTCCGATGCAGCGGAATAGCTTGCTTTTGGGCCCTTAACAATGTCCCTTTGAAAAACTGCCAGCTCTCCTCACTTGTTTTTCCCCTCAGTTTTGATTCCCATGGGACCTTACCTATCAGCTCTCTGAGCTTACCAAAATCCGCCTTCCCGAAATCCATTGTCTATTTTGCTGTTCTCCCTTCTACCCTTCCTTAGAATTATGAACTCTATGATTTCATGATCACTTTCACCCAAGCTGCCTTCCACTTTCAAATTCTCAACCAGTTCCTCTCTATTTGTTAGGATCAAATCTAGAACAGCTTCCCCCTGGTAGCTTTTTCATTGAGGGTGGTCAGTAGGGGGAAGGGCACAGGCTGCACTAATCTCATTCAGAGCAGCAGCAGGTCAGGCAGTAAAAATACCCCAAGTTAAACAAGGAACAGAATAAGCCCGGAATAGTGCGTGTTATTTCAAAATATATTTCAAAATAATGGGTGCGTTTGAAGACATGGAATAGCTATTTCAGGATACCTCCGGAATCCCAAAATAGCGCCTCTGTGTAGACATAGCCTATGTGACTTACACATACAATCATAGGTAGCCATTACTGCTCCATTTTCAAATTTCATCACATCAAACTTATCATAAACAAGAAGAACAAAAATTAATGGTACAAGAAATCCAGACAGATTTTGAATCACAGATACACACAAAATGAAAAAAATCAAACTACTAGATAAACTGCTGAAAGAGGAAGAGGCTACGACAGTAATATAATGGAATGCTATGAATTATCACTCAGCTCCACTCAGTGGCAACAAAGGGGTTGTATGAAAAAGAATTTGCTCTGACAAAGAAGCCAAAGCAAACACAATGGCATTTATAGTCAGGACATATTTGTTCTGCATTGCTTGTCAGCCCTGTTGCTGTTCATATGAGTTCTGAATGTGCTCACAGCCCGTTAACATTACCTGACTGCTACCATCCATGGATTATAAGGGGTAGCATTAAATAAGCAAAATGTTAAGAAACAGTAATATTCAAAAATGAGAAAAAAAAAGAACCAATTGTTTAAAACCAACCAATCCACTATTCCAATGGGCTAGACAGTGACTTGGATGACCTTTATACACAAGGAAATATTCAGGAGTAAGAATCCCCTTATATCTCTGCATTGATACCCAAGGTATTGAGTATGGGTGTGCATGAGTAGACAGAAGAACTAGTTGGAAAATTTTCATTGAAAGTTTTCTATGGGAAAATTCCATTTTGACAAATGTTTTCATGCCATTGCATTGATTCTCATGAAATTGCATTTAGAAACAAATATATTTTCAAATGTCAAAATAACTGTTCTGACATTTTGGGGAATCAAAAATTTCTGTTTTTTAAAATGACTTTTCATGATGAAGTTTACTTTATTTTTGAATGTGTAGATATCTAATTAAAATGAAAATGGGTCAAAATCAAAATGTCTCAACTTTATTGAAATGAAATGTTTTGATTTACACAAAGTGATTTAACTTTTTGGCACTTTTTAAATTAAAAAATCAGCTTTTAATTGGGACAGTTGTTTTCTCCAACATCTGTGGGGTTTTTTTGTTTTTTGTTTTTGTTTTTGTGAGATGGAAAATCTCTTTTCTGACTACATATAGCTATGCACCTGCCCAAAGCAAATAGAGGAAGAGACCATGGTGGGGTTGTGGAAGGCCAGCTATACCTCCACTAGTTGTTGGCCAGAGCAGCTGAGGTGAAGTCATTGATGACTGGAATAGGCCAGCAATAAACTCCTGATCTCTAGAATCAGAGAGTATTGTGACTCCCTGAGCCGTGGCATGTTCTAAGAACTCTCCTTATTATGGGCTGCATCCTTGTGACAAAAAGTTACCTCAAGGACAGTGCTTAATTTATAATGAAAGCAATTTTTTACAATCATCATAAAAGATGCAGCATATAGAGAGGTTTTGGAGCTCAGCCCTGGCAAACCCTGGCACAAATTAAGCATGGTCAAAGGAGGATATTTTTATTTGTATTGTTGCAGTGCCAGGACATCCCAGTCATGGATCGAGGTCCCACTGTGCCGGACACTGTAGACACAGGCAACAAAAGATAGTTCCAGTCCCAAAGCACTTACTATGGGTATTTCTCATTGCAGGAGGAATAACAGGTAGTTCGAACTAGGGCTTTATTTGGAACGCCCGTTTCACTGCTGCGTGTAGACGCGGGCAGTTACTTCGGGCTTGTGAATTTCAAAAATGGCGCCTGGCCGGGAAGATGCAAATCAAGCGCAGGATATTTAAATCCCGGGCTTGATTTGCAATTCCGAATGCCTACATTTGCAGCCCTAGTTCGAATTAGGCTGCAAGTGTAGACATACCCAAAGAGCGTGTCTACACTGCAAGCCATTATTTCGAAATAATGGCGAGCTGGAGGACTTCTTACTCCCACCCCGTAGCCCTCATTTTATGAGGAGTAAGGGAAGTCAAAGGAAAAGTGTTTTTCCTTTGACTTCCTAATTTTTAGACAGCGCCAAAAGCCTAAATACGCTATTTTGACTTAAGCTATGCAATTGATGTAGCTCAAGTTGTGTAGCTTAATTCGACTTTTGCTCTGTTGTGCAGACATGCCCCGTGTGAAGTTTTTTTATCTACCTTATTATATGATAACCCTGTTTATCCTATTCCCTACTAATATGTGGGGAAATTTTACATACAGTCACACAATGATTGAATCGATTCCCTTAATTTATCACCACGACAAATTGAATGTACTAAATCCCCAAGGTGTAATCCTGTCATCATTTAAATAAATGGCAAACATCACTGGGGCACAGATCTTATATTAAGTGGTTATACATTTTTATCAATTCTCCTGCCTGCTGCAAAAATTGTATTTTTTCAACTCGTTCAATAAAATGAATGAAATACTCAGCAACACAACCTACTGAAAACATCCAAACACACCTGTGCAGCCAGTAGACACAGTAGGTAAACTGATGGCTATATATAGCTGGTCAAATATATATGTGATTTTTCTGAATGGGGGCCATAGAAATCTTGCATCCAATGATTTCTTTTGAATATTCCCAGCAGGAGTCTTAGAAAGATTTTGAAACTTCAGACAGAAGAAAAGATTGTGTCCTAATATATTTAGCAAGGTGAATATGCAAACCACTGGGAAATATAGAGAGGTGAAGGGGAAATTTCATTCCCTGGCTAGAGAGTTATATAATGTTTATCGACAGGAAACAGTTTTTTTGGGGAGGAAGATATCCCTTGTTTCTGTGTACAACCTCCTGCTCCCAACCAACTACAAAGAAAGCTCTGGTGAAGTGGTAGCTAAATGGCATGTCTTCTCAGATGTGACTTTTCTCTTTACTCTGTATTGGTGGTATTGCCAACACTGATCTCAAACTCCATCATGTTCCCTTGCTGGTGCCAACCTAAGCAGCTCTTCCTCTAGGATTGACAGAAATTACCAAATGTTCTTTGTCACAATGTGATTTTTGAAGAAGGTTTGGGTGAGATTTTGGATGTCCCACTGAGACACGCACTGGAAACCTGTCCAGCACCAAAGGAATATCATGAGATGAGAGATACTTCTCTAAGTGCAGCCAAATACATCATAGATAAGTTGTGTGTCAACTACGGGTATGTCTACACTACAGAGATTTTTCAGAAAAACAGCCGTTTTTCTGAAAAAACTTCATTTACGTCCACACTGCAATTGCCTTCTTTTGAAAAAAAATATCAAAAGAACAGAGGGTTTTTCCGACATTGGTAAACCTCTTTCTACGAGGAAGAAGCCTTTTTCTGAAAGAGCCCTTTCGGAAAAAGACGTGTATGGACGGGGAAGAAGGAGTTCTTTCGAAAGAGGAGGAAAGAGGAAAAAGCACAGGTGTCCTAGTGGCCACTCCGTCCAAAGTAATCACAACTTAAATGCGACATAGCGTCAATTCAGTGTGGACACTATCTTTTGAAAAAGCAAATTGCTTTTTCCATGCGCTTTGGCAGTGCGGACACACTTTTGAAAGAAGCCTGTAGTCTAGACGTAGCCATAGTTTCTTTATGGAAATCAACAGTCCTCATTACAATCCTCTCTTTCAATATTACTGTTATGTCTACTACAGCTATATTCCTCCCTCACAATCAATTAACATTTTATACTGCCTTACAAATGAATGAAAAATAAGGATATTCGCTCTCCAAATGAATGAAACTCAGAATGCTGGATTGTTATTACTGGATTCAATCCCTTCTCACAAATCTGTTTTATAGCAAGAGTGGACTTTACAGAAGCTGCGCTCTTTCTTCTAACCTAGTCAGATTAATCGCATGCTTCTGCACAATCCCAGCTCAATGATCTCCCTACCCCTTTTTAAAAATGTGGAAATAATTACAAATCTTTGTTTTAAAGCTGACAACAAATAATTCAGTTACAACTGTCTCTGCCTTATTGTTAGCAGAGATGTTAAACGGTTCACCAGTAAGCATGACATTTACCAGTATGCTTACCAATTAACTGATCCTTGGCAGCAAACTCTGAAGGTGTCCGGCCTTGCCGTGCCAGAGCAGGCTTGGTTGTGGAGGGGTTGGAGAGTCAGACAGCTGGATCTCACGACCACAGTGGGACCCTATGGTCACAACCACAGTGGGGCCAGGTGGCCAGCTGGGTGGCAGGACCTGAGTTAATAAGTTAACTGGTTACGTGTTCTCATGTTAACTGTTAACCATACCTAATTGTTAGTTATTATTTGTATGACCAGAACCCCTTAGAGCCAGAATCATGGACCCACACTGCGCTAGGTGCTGTACAAGCACAGGACAGAATGTCTCAGAGGAGTAGGCATATTAATCTGTAACTACAAGGACAATGAGAAGTCCTGTGGTACCTTAGGGTACATCTACACAGCAGGGCTAAAGCTGAATTAAGATACTCAACTTCAGCTACGTCAATTGCATAGCTAAGTCAAAACAGCTTAATTCAGCTTGTGGCGCTGTCTACACAGCAGAAAGTCGAAGGAAGAACACTCTTCCTTCGACTTCCCTTACACCTCGTGAAATGAGGGTTTCCACGAGTTGGAGTAAGAAGTCCTGCAGCTCGCCATTATTTCAAAATAAATGCTTGTAGTGTAGACATGCTTTTTGTTATTTTGGAATAATTTAGCTATTCTGAAATAAGGCTGCCGTTTAGATGTACCCTTAGGGATTAACTCAAAATAAGCTATGTAAATTGAGCTACATCAGTTGCATAGCTTATTTCAAAATAGCTTATTTTGAAATTGGAAGCGTCTACACAGCACTTATTTTGAAATGGAGTACTCTTCCTCCGACTTCCCTTACTCCTCATACAATGAGGGTTACAGAAGTCGGAGTTAGAAGTCCTCGACAGTATTTCGACATAGTCCGTGTCTACACAGCAGGCAGTTGTTTTGAAATTAAGTTATTTTGAAATAATGTTGCTGTGTACATGTACCCTAAGGCTGTGTCTAGACTGCAGGGTTTTTTGGAAAAAAGTAGCCTTTTTTCGAAACAACTTCACCTGCGTCTAGACTACAGCCGCGTTCTTCCGAAATTAAATCGAAAGAACGCGGCTTTTCTTTCGACGGCGGTACTCCTCATTTCACGAGGAATAACGGCTTTTTTTTGAAAGTGCTCTTTCGAAAAAAGGCGCTATGTAATGCAAACTGTGCTTTTGCGAAAGAGAGCATCCAGACTGCCTGGGTGCTCTCTTTATCACTTTTCGTACTGATTGTAGTCTAGATGCTCTTTTTCGAAAGAAGCTTTTTTGAAAGCATCTTTCGAAAGAGGCTTGCAGTCTAGACGTAGCCCTAGAGACTAACCCTGCTAATCTCTCAGGTGCCACAGGACTCCTCTTTGTTTTTACAAGGCAGAGAGGCAGCCTGGCACTTGCACAGGGGTGTCAGGATACTTAAACCTGGCGCTTGCCTTGTCTTCTCTGCCTGAGAAGCAGAGTGGTTTTTTTTTTTTTTTTTTTTTTTTTTTGGGGCAGGCTCTGGAGGGTAAGGAGCACGGTTACTCCCACCCCCCTGAAAGTCAAGGTGGGCGGGGTTGGGGGAGGGAAGATTCCTGCTGATGCCGGAGCAGAATTTCCTCGCCCCCTCAGAGACTTGCCGAACTGGTTACCCAGCAGGTCAGCGCGAGCGGAACCCAGGTGTCCTGGCCACCCCCTCCCCGCCACGCCGCCACATCCCCAGCAGCTCGGAGCGCACAGCTCGGAGGGAGGCGCTGCTGCCTTCGGATTGGTCCGCGCCCGCGCTCCCCCTCCCCCGTCCACCAGGCTGGGGGGCTGCGCACAGAGGGGAGCGGGGGCGCCGGAGCCGGGGCTGTCATTTCTCTGCAGCAATTTAAACCCTGCGCGCCGGCTGCCGCGGCTACCTGCCCCGGGGCGCGCGGGGGCTTCGCCGTCACCCATGCGGGGCAGCAGCCCACGGGACCCTGCGGGGGACCCGTCCTCTCCTGCTGGCCCTTGGCGGGGGCAGGTAACCGGCTAGGTGCCCGCGGGATCATGGACGGCCTCCTGCTCGGCGCGCGGGCGTTACCTGTGGCGATTCTCCGCAGCAGCTCCATGCAAGTCCTGAGCCTCCTGTGGCTGGGGGGCATTGCAAAGGCAGGTCGAGAGCACTTCCTTGGGCAGCCCTCTGGAGTGCTCGCATGCCAGGTCACTGAGCCGTTTCTGGTGCTTTTTCTCTCTGCTTCCCCGCTCCAGGGACTCTCGCCCAATACCCCCTTTCTCTTTCTCTCTCTCTTTTTTTCTCTCTTGCAGACCCTTCAGTTGTGCTGCCTCTGTTGCCTGTCCTTTGCAGCAGCTTTAACCAGTGACAGCAGCAGCAGCCACGGATTGAATCATGGTTTGTACATTTCTTTCTTTTTTTTTTTTTTTAAGTGCATGCACGTTTCTTTTTGGATCCTTCAACACAACTCCCCAAATGTTGGAGCCTCTTTTCAATGACTAGACCCGGAAGGCAGGCATGCTGCTGGAAGCCTACAGGGAGAGAGAATATCTCAGGGGCACAATAAACAGGGCACAAGCTGAAAACTGGACAAGAGCAAAAAGGGCTATTTTTAAAACGCAAAGGAAATAAAAATAAAATGGGAAATAAACAAAAACTAGGGGAAATAATCCGCGCAACCCAATCTAAGGGACTGTAGCACTGGGGAAGGGGAACTTGTATAGACAGGTTTGTGTGCTGTTCCCAGGTTGCAAAGTCTAGTGTTTTGGTTTTGATGCCTTTTGGAAGCCTGCAATATCTCTCTATGTATTTGCACTTGCTGAGAGGGATAAGTACAGAGAAGTATGCACAGGAAGGGGAAATACTGCCTCAATGGTGTCTGTTTGCTAGGGGATTCCCTTTTTCCAGCAGCTGCTTGCATTTTTGGCCACCAGCCTGCTTAGTGTCCTAAGTTTCTGCCATTGATTAACACCACTTAAGGAAAGTGAAAGCCCTTGATGCATTGCTTCCACAGCAAAAAGAAACCTATTACTGGCTAAATTTTCAGTGTAATATGCACCTAATATAATCTGTTCAAGGAAAGGAGATTAATAGTATGCAACATCTGCTACTCTATACAAACACTTTTTTTCCTTTATAAGGATTCATTTCAATTTAAGAAATAAATTGTTTTATTATCAAAGAAATGGATATCTTTAGGCATTCTGACCAGAATACACATGAAAATTTAAGCAGTGTTAGGAAGTAAGCTACTTAATATTTAGGTTTTAATGTACATGGTTCTACCTGTTTGAGTATGTATCTAACTTCAAGGATGTAAGTAGTCATCAGTTCACCCTGTGAGTAGCTCAGTGGGATTACTCCAGTGTTTAAAGTTAGGCACATGCTTAAACACTTGAATCAAGCCCTATATTCATCTCTTCTCCAGATATTATGAGTGGATCATAGTTTTCTTCTCCCAAATATGCACAGAATATTTTCACCTAGTTTAGCCAAAACAACAAATCACTCTGACATTCAGCTAGCAATGGCTGAATAGAGGTTATGAAGTAGGATTTGAAACCTGCCTAATCAAGCCACTACAAAGAGAGGAGGTCTGACTCTGTTAAAGAATTAATAAATTAATCTTTTAATCCAGTTGAACAAATGGAATAATCCTGTTCTCAGCACTTCTGTTAAACCAATACCAAGGTGACAATATTTGCTTCACTCTTGGAAAAATAATAACTACAGACAAAACATCCACTCTTCTGGCATGTGTGGCAGCAGTTATTACAGGGGAAGGGGAAAAATCTATGGACTTGCTTGTGATGACAAATGTCTTCACAAGAGTGACTGTGGGAAAGTTCACAGCTTTGATAGTCTGTTCTTCTCAGTGGGCCAGAAAAGAAATAAACACTGCATTAGAGTCTATGTGGCTTATATGGAACAGCCTGAAGTTGCATCAGATGAATTTAAGCATGTATTAGTTACCTGTAGTGCATGGATCATTGGTGCCATGCCCTAAATGAGGAAGCTTCATGCCAGATTCAGAGTCTGCTTCATAAATGAGCACTATGTTTAAAAATGACATATGCTTTATTCATTGAGTACAAAGGCTGATAGTTATCATTTTACCATTACAGATTATGTATTTGTAACTCCTGTCGAAGTGGATTCCAATGGATCATACATTTCACATGGTGTTTTGCACAGTATTAGGAAAAAGAGATCAACTCAAAGTTTAAAGAGTTCCTTGCACTACAGATTTTCAGCATTTGGACAGGAACTGCACTTAGAACTTAAACCTTCTACCATATTTAGCAACAACTTTATTGTCCAGGTACTTGGGAAAGATGGAATCACAGATTCTCAGGACCGTGAAGTTGAGCAATGTTTCTATCAGGGATTTATAAGGAATGATACCACCTCTTCAGTAGCAATATCTACATGTCTAGGCTTGGTAAGTGTTTCTTTAAAGCAAATTTAGTGTTAGATTTCCATATTCAGAAAATATATATTTTTATAAATTATCTGATTCCTGAAACATACAGGGTATATTTCATGTTATGAACTATTTTGCAGTTTTTTCTAACGTCATTAGCTGAACTAGCATCTTCATGTTTAACAAGAGAGTTTTAATTGTAGATTATAAGCTCTGTCGTTATCATATCACTGGTGTTTTTTGGGGGAAGGGTCACAATTTTAAAGAAAAAAAAATAGCTGATGACAGATATATGGAATAAATCCATGAGAATTTTCATTCATTCTCAGAGCAGTGTCAAATTGCTCTGAAAAGATAAATGCCTTTCCCTCATTTGTAAGTAGTCCTTATTCTTACTTCTGTATTTGGATTACTTGTGCAGTAAATTTTTGCAAGATCAGGCCATAAAATCAGAAAAAATTAAACATGTCTAGGATTATCAGGTACCTGAAGGAAGAATGTGGCATCCAACTCTCATTGAAATCCAATAGGAGTTAGGTTTTTAGCTCCCTTAATACTTCTTTTGAAAGTTCCAGCCTTCATTGATTAATGAAGTGAATTGATGAATTCTGTTCTGACTATAAGTGTTTTGTCTGCAGTATTTGCTATTTACCACTATGTTTTCCAAAATCATGAAAAAAACTTACTAACAGAAGCTTTTTTAGACTACATTCTACTGTGTTTTATCACCAAAGAAGTCTTCATTGATTCATTGGTACAATGCAAAAGAACATTCACAGAATTAAAACGCTCTTGTTATTTCTTAGGATAAAGGTCTTGCTTTCCCTGCAGTCCCCTTAAAAAACATGTCTGGTTTGGATCATAGTAAATATTTGGATTGAAGCAATAATATTCATGGCATTAGAGCATATGAGGGGATACAAAGCTTATGAGGTCAGTTGAGATCTGAAGTCCAGATGAGATGTTGAATGAATCTCCAATTCTTTCATTGAGAGGATACTTGAATACATGACATCACTACTGTGTGACACTACAGAAGAAAAGTGAATTGAAAACATTCATTTACTTTGAAAATAAATAGAGTTTCATTGAAATAAACACTTTTTGCATTGCGTCATATTCAGCTCCCTGGAAATGCATTATAGGATGTTGTTGAGTGCTAGTTGAAATGAATATGATTATACTTTGAATGCTCTGTTTCTTTTTCTTTGTTAGTAATGGCTACTAAGAGGAGTCAGCATCATCTGTATCATCCAACTAGCTGGGACAGAGGTTTTGGCAGCAAGTGCTGAGAAATGGAATGAAGTTTTCTTTTCCTTTTTTCCTTTTTGTCTTGTTTGTAGTTCTGATGATATTAACAATGACTAGTTAGTTTGGTTCTATTAGAATGGCTTCATTTCTTTGATGACTTTCTTCATTCTTTCATTTCCTATCATGATGTGGTTCCTCTAAGATAGATCATTTTGGATGATCATAGTTGTTAGTTTGGGTAGGCTTTATATTTAACAAACACATTATTAGAATTATGTGGAATAGTATTTCAATGTGTTGATTCTTGTCTGGAGTACCAGAGTTGGAGTCTGCCTGGGATCACAGGGAAGCTGAGTTCATCAATCTTGACTTAGTTTGGAATAGATCGTTGGTCTTATATCACTGTCTCGCTGAACAAAGTGTCATGACTGGCAGCCTTTGCTTAGGAGAGACCCAGAATTTGAATAGCAGGGAGTGAGTATTGTGGTTGAATTGGTTTATTTTGGCAGAGCATGAGCTGTCTTCCAGTACTGCCCATTACTTCTCTAAATTATTTACAAGGTTCACTGGATTTGCCCTAATAATTAATAGATATTTTAAACTGACAATTTTAATTCATCTTCACTCATAACCCACTCCTAACATGCTATAAAAATAACAAGAATCATCAAAAAAATTCTAAGTTTTCTGGGCTGCTTTGCTTAGTAATGTGCCATCATCTGTCTGTAATGAAAACACCAACATCTTTGATTGTGATCCAAATTCAGTAATCATACGTTAAGTCTGGATGCTGTGCTGTGATCAAGGGTACCTCGTGAATAGCCTCTATATCCTCTTTGCACCAACTACTTTTGTCACTTGTTTGCCCTTCTTTCCTATTTGCTTTGTTCACCGCAATTAAACCGAAAGTGGTGTTTCTTCTATATGGTTGGTAGCACTAATCTTTCCATTGTTCCTTTCATTAGCAGTAGCTTCCCTACAATAAAACTGCAGTGACCCATTCTTTCAAGCCTGGAACACCACAATGTGATTTGGAAGCAACTGCGTTTCAATAGACTAGAGGGACTCTTTGATCTAATTTTTTTGGATGACCTACAGTATTCAGTCATTCAATTGTCTGTTATCTGTGATTGCCTGTGGAGTGGCAATGGACTGTTAGGTTGAGTGACCCTGGTGTAACAGTAAAAAAAAAAGGAGCAAGGATCTTTTGCTTTGCTGTAGACCTACTAAGAGAAGTTTTCATTGAAGTACGTGTACCTCAATGAAACCTTGTCATATAGGTTAGTATGATGCAAGTAATAAATTATTGGACCCAAATACTTTTTTCACGCTATTTGTAGACTATGACCAAATTTTGCCTGCAGTTTTAAAGTGAGAACTGGTATAGAGATATAACAAAGGGCAGAATGTGGCTAACAATCTTTATTAAAAAGATGGAGGCTCCTGTGTTTCTAGCTTCTTCTTCTTTGACTTCCCTGATATCCACCTTACACACACATATACCTCAGTTTTGCCCTACGATGACATCATCCTATCGCTAATTCTCCCCCTATACTCCCCACTATGTATATACAGGTTGTATGTACTCATTTGTAAACTGTTTGGGCGGGGACTTTGAGGGATTCATCTGAGATTACACAGTCAATGAGTGCAGACTAGAGAGAGTCCAAGTGTTTTAACTCTGTCATGTGGTCTAGTGTCATTCTTAGTAATTCTCTATATTTGTCACATGTGGGTTTACAGAGTAGGATACATGCTCAAGCTACACAGGATCCTTTCTCTCCTATAAAGTCAAACCACCATAGAAAGTTTATGCTGTTGTCCAGTACAGGAGGCACACAAAGTAGGGAAGGGTAGTGAATGTTTTACTCATTTGTAATCACTTGTGTGGATGTTACTTTCTGTATTGGGAGACAGTACTTAACAAAGGCAGTGGAAATGGAAGAGAAACCTGGAGGGCAAAATGATTTTATATTGGTGTCTGATGCATAGGAATTCTCCCATGATTGGTCAGTTAGGCTGTGTCCAGAGCCAATTTAAGTCCGTGTAAAGATTGCTTTTGACTTCAGTGAGTTTTGGATCAGGGTCCTATCCTTGAACCAAATTCAGCCCTAAGTAAATATGACATCACTGAGGCCAAAGGAGTTGCACCTGCTTACACCAGAGCTGAATGTATGCCTTTTTCTCCCTTTTATTTATGTACCTCAATTAGGGCACTGAAGAGCCAGCTTCATGCATTAGCCAGTGCCCTTCTTTGTTTTTGGTAAGATGTGATTGAATCTTTCATTATGAGGGGCCTCCTTCTCTTGTCTCAAGTTCTGTTGTGTTTGCTGGTGTCTAGTCAAGGGAAGAGAACAAGGAGGAAAGGATGAATCATGTTACAGTCAGTGAGCTGTCAGAGGAGTCTGTGAATAAAAGGTTTGGTTGTAGCACTGTGAGATAAACAGGAGATGTATTAATTCAGTGGGAGCTGTGCGTGCATGTCTGAGGGCAGGACTTAGTTCACAGTATCAAAGAAGACACAAAATTAAAGGTTCTCAGTGTAGTCTGGCCACCAAAGAGACTGACAGGGAGAGCCATGCACTCGTTCTTCCCGGTCATTCAGTTGTACCCCATATTAGCATTATTGAAGTGCCTGTAAGAACACCTATTACTAGAAAAGCTTGTGTTTTACATCCAATTCAATATACTGAGACAAATTCCATAACACTTACTTGGGCAAACTGGCAGTGAAATGGATGGGCCAAATTCTGCTCTCATGCTAGTGAACACTGATACTGCATGAGGTTGCTTTAGGCTTATACAGGTGCAAAAAAGATCCAGTAGGAGTTTTGGACAATTCAAAACTGATCAAGGAACTGAGGATTTGACTTATGCTCAATAGTATTATTAGTCTATCCACAAGTCAGCAGCAGATACTATAATTAGTGCTCCATTATACCAGAGCAATATGAACAATTTGGACTGCCAGAAATGTATACCGGCCCCCTGAATTCACCCCATACTACAACAGTATAAAAGAGGAGGAAAGAAATTCTCATCTTTCAGGGAAAATTTCCTGACACTGAATACAGGCCACATCTTTGGAGACACTGAAAATTGCACCAGACAGATCACTAGACCATGCACTGCAGGGCAGAGGAGGCTGAGTTGGATATCGGTCCAATGACTGGCCTTTTCTATGTCTGTGTGCTCACTCCTGTGCCCATTCATTTCAGCAGACCATGATAACACATTCTGATTCTTCTGCTTTCATGGTACTTATAACAAAAGTCATTGAGACTTAGGTTTGGGTTGTGATCTGCCCTCAGTGGGCAGGAGGGGAGAAATACCTTCAAGGTTAGGGCACAATTGCCAGGTTCCTGGTGTCATTGTACATGGATACGGCACAGTGCTCCGTGAAGTCCCCATGGAGTGGATACAGACTTTACACAGGGCTCGACATGGACAGAGTGTTCCTTGGAGGTGACTCAAGTCAGAGGACTGGTGCCTATAGAAACAATTTAGCCCTGTGGGCCAATCCATTTTCTACTACCTATGCATTGCTAAGGCTCATAGAATGGAAATCTGTTGCAGCTTCTCACTACAAGGGCGTGGAACAGGCCTAGCTAACTTTTGAGCCAATTCCTATTCCCTTCCCCAAATGTAGGGGCAGGGAGAGGCCACAGATGGAGTGCACTGAGCTTTCAGCTATCCCTTGCTGGAAGATGATCCATTGAGGGTAACCAGTGTAATTTAGAGTAACCCATAAGTTGCTCTGAGTTACACCGAGACACATAACCAGCCCCAGGATCAGGGAGCAGCACTGTTGTTGTTCAACCTTTCTCCCTTCAAGAATCTGGACTTCAGTCTTGATTTATCATTACTGTAGAATACATAAAGGGGGTTTATATGGGTCAGTTTCTCTGTTTAGACACAAAACAGCAATGTTTCGTTAGCTGTATCAAAGAATTCCCATGCAACTTTGTTCCCACAGTTTTCCTAGCTAATTTTAAAGGAGATTACACTCAACTACTGTACTGCAAGTCAGGAAAGGATGATCTGTTTTGACAAAGACATGACCTCTGAGTGACTGGATGTCTTTGATGTAAATAAGGATTTTTATTTTAAGCTGCATTTTTCTACTTGAACTATAGTATTTCTTGTCAACTGATCCTGAGACTTGAGATGTTTTTACCTGCTCTGATTGTATCAGATTTTCAGAAAAAATAAATACTGTTCCTTTTAATTGACAATTTCTGCAGCTCACACTAACAATTGACTTGTACAGTAATTACTCGTTTAACATGTGCCTGCTTAACACGTTTTTGCAATAGCACGATTTTTTTTTTTAGGGAACGTTTTTCAAATAACACGACCGTCCCCAAAATAACACAAAAATAATCAAGGGGTGGACTACTTTGCGCGGCGGTATAAGTTGGTGAAACTCTGCTCACTCACGTGTTTATCTTTGTATTTTAACAAACCACGGCAACTTGTGTTGCTAGATATCTTGTGTCGCTAGATATCTAATGCTGACGTTGACAACCCAGCACCAACAAAAAATTGACCTTGCTACCACCACCTAAAACGCAACCCCCACCTTTTCCATTATTTTTAATGGGGAAAATTGACCCCGCATAGCACGTTTTTGTTTAGCATGAACATTTTCGGAAACACATCTATAGTGTTAAATGAGGAATTACTGTACAGGAGTTTATTTTCTCCACTTTTTCAAATAGTGAATTTAGTGCTCATAGAAGGTGCCAAATTAATAGAACCAAAGACTAAAGCTGTCTATCTCCCCCAAAACACAATGACAGCCTGGGAAGCAGTAGCATTTTCTGCAACAGCGTATTGGAATCATAACAGAGCATTGGTTCTGATGCTTGCTCTATGACATAGCACACTTAATTAAACAGATTTAGTGGTGTCTCAAGCCTGGCCTTGGAGGTAGCCCATCCCAAAGCATAAGAGGACAATTCTTTTCCCAAATGGATTAATTCCTTCACCTTTCTGTGAAGCCAATTCATCAATTATGATGCTAGGTTTTTGTGGTTTGGACACTTGAATTGAACAGAGAACATGACTTAGTTTCATGTTAGTCACTCAAGAAAGGGTGTGGCCAGTCCATTTTGTGATTGACAGTTCATTACCAACTCCCTGAGTCATCTAGTCCTTCCGGGTATGTCTAAACTGCCACCCTAGTTCGAAGTAGGGTAGCTAATGTAGGCATTTGAACTTGCAAATGAAGCCCGGGATTTAAATATCCCGGGCATCATTTGCATGTTCCTGGGCGTCGCCATTTTTAAATGCCCCGTAGTTCGAACTACCTGCCCGCCGCAGCTGCAGCACGGACTAGGTAGTTCGAATTAGCTCTAATTCGAACTACCCATTAAACCTCCTTGCAGGAGGAATAAGCGGTAGTTCGAATTAGGAGCTTTAATTCAACTACCTAGTCCGCGCTGTGTGTAGCCCCGGCAGGTAGTTCGAACTACGGGGCATTTAAAAATGGCACCAGGAACATGAAGCCCGGGATATTTAAATCCCGGCTTCGCTTGTAAGTTCATCTACATTAGCCACCCTAGTTCGAATTAGGGTGGCAGTGTGGACATACTCTCGAGACTTCTTTCTTGTAGTCTTAGTTATAGTTTATGTTTGAGGAACGTTTACTGTTGCCGTCCAGTCTTTGGATACATCACTCAAATCTATACATTGTTGTTAAGCTCTTCAGACAAGAACTGACTTTTATTTGTGAACAGCATTAAACACAGTGGGGTTCTGATCCATGTTTGCAGCATGTAGAGACTATCTAAATACAGATTGAACCTCTCTAGTCTGGCATTCTTTGGTCCAGCAACATCAGTGATCTGGCATGATTTTAGTTAGCTGGATGTCCACTCATCATGGGTGTGTCCAAGTTTCCTGCAGTCCCATAAAGTTTTTTTACAGCCACCAGTCCTGGCTCAATGTTCTATGCTGTTATTAATCTCTAATTTACCCTGAAATGTCTTCTAAAAGCCCAGTAAGCAGTGGAAGAGTTGGTAATGCTGCTAGACAATATTGACCTCCCATGATTCGGCAAATTCTCTGGTTTGGCATTGGTCAATTCCTGAGGGTGCTGTACTAGAGAGGTTCAACCTGTAGTGTTAAATGATCATTATTATCAGGGCTTGACAAATGGCGGCAAAAGCCGCTCGCCAGCCCTGCATTGCACATGCTCGAGCCGCATTGTGCTTGCGCGCGCCGCCGCTAAACGGGGAGCGCTGCTGAAATCTACTCGCCACAGGCGAGTACATTCTATAGTTTCTCGAGCCCTGATTATTATTATTCATAAGATCTCTTTCAAGTCTGCAATGTCCAGACATTGTTAGCTGCGTTCCCTCTAAGCTCTGCGGTAGCACAGCTTCCCAGGTGATTTATCAGCCCCACCCAGTCAGTCAGCTCTGTGCATGGAGCCCTGAGCCTCTGACTGGGTGGGGCTGATTAATCACCTGTGAAGCTGTGCACATCTTATGCCCAGCAGGTGTAAATCAGCAAAATCCCATTGACTTCAAAGGTGCTGTAGATTTCCTTGTCTGTGCTGCTGATCTCACATCTGATTAGTCAAGGTGACAGAATTTGAAACACCTGATTAATTTGCCAAGGTTTAGGCTCATTGTTTACTGCTTCCACTGCAGTCAATAGGAAGAGTAAACCATCTACTAAGTCATTTCAACTCTGTTTATATTTCAATTCACTTTCTGCCTCTCGTGAGTAAACTCAATGTTGCTGGTGTTTCCATTTACCACTTCTCAGGGGATTGTTTATATAAAAGGGAAATCTATTTTCAATTAATTTGTTTTGCCTGATGGCAGGAAAATATTTCATTTATTGTTGGGCCACATCCTCAGTGGGTTCAAATTGATATAGCTCCATGAAGTCAATGGCCTTGTCTTCACTACAGAATTAACTGGAGAGTTGCTGCAACTTGAGACCCATTCACATAAAGACTGTTAACTTGAGCATAGTGGTACTTTTCACTTGCATTGGTTGGCCCATTAGAGGTCATAAGCTCAAGCTGGCATGACTCGTTAGGTGCTAACTAGAGATGTAAAATTCCAGTTTAATAGTTGACCAGATAAATGTTGTGTTTAACTGGTTAACCGGGCCTGACGGGCTGCTTTGGTCAGGCTGGGTTACACTGTGGCGGGGCTGCTCTGGCTAGGCCAGGCTGAGCCTACTGCACCGTGCCTCAGGTCAGGGGACTTCTCTGGTCAGGCTGGGCACCAGTTAACTGGTTACTCTGATAAGCATACCAGTAACCGGCTAACCAGTTAACCCTTTACAATCCTAGTGCTAATCCAACCTCTCTGTGGAGCTCCACTGAGGCCATTCTTATTTAAGCTAGACTAACCAAAGAGAAATGAACTCAAACGTAGATAACGTAAGTTGACTTTCCAGTACAGACAAGTCTAATGGAGCTCTGCCAATTGCCACCATCTGAAGATCTGACCCATTGTATTTTGATTGGGAGAGCTCTGACTAACTGACAATACCCCTTAAATAAAACCCTGAATCTGAGTTGAACATTTTTGGATAAATACATTACAAGCAAGGTTTTCCTCTGTCTTTCTGATTATGTCACTGGAAGCAGGAGCTTTGGTTCTTTCTTGCCTTTTCTTATCCCATTTCAATCCAAATTCTGTTGCGGCAGGTCTAGCATAAATTACAGTGTGCTAAAGGCATTTCCCATTGATTTGCACTGACAGTGATTTGACCAGCTATGTGATGGGTTGATGAAAGCAATTTTTTCTCCAAACAGTAGAGCCTTATTAAAAATGTAGATGTAGGAATTTAAGGAATCTTGGAATCATAATACTTTGCATTAATAGAGTGTTTGTTAAATATGAACCTTAAAGCAAATTTACAAAAGTAAATTAATTAAGCCTGAATACATGCGTATGAATTAGATATGTTTTCTAAGAAGGTAATCCTGGTATATTGTTGTTTGGAAAAAGTCATGTAACATGATGTACACAGTATTGTATCTGTGTCAGTTCCAGGGCATTAGGGAGACAAGGTGGGTGAAGTAATATCTTTTATTGGACCATCTCCAGCTGGTGAGAGAGACAAGCGTTTGAGCTTGCACAGAGCCATTCTTCAGGTCTGGGAAACGCACACAAAGTGTAACAGCTAAATAAATGACAGAACAGATGGTTTAGCATAAGTAGATGTAAGATGTATGTAACAAGATAGTAACTTTTAATTCACCTCCTCAGAAGTCATTAAGTTGGAGAAATGCAAGCCAATCAGACCATCTGTTCAAATGTAAGTTAATGTATCTTTTGAAATGGTTATTTTTAGGGTGGCGAAATAAAGGGAAATATTGACCAAGGAGAATATCTGAGGCCAAGAAATATTACTATTCACTTCTACAGAAGCCAGTGTGTTCTTTCTATACAACATATGGAATGCTGCATATCAAATGTAGTATCTGAAATAGTCTACATCACACCAATGTAAATAAAAAACTAGTTTGGCAGCAGAGCTGGCACCATGCCATTGGCTGCCCTTGCTGGGCTCTTGGCTATCTGAGTTTGCCCTTACCAGAGTAATGAGGAGCTAGTACATGAGACTCTTATTCCTATATACCCACTTAGCAGACAGACACACTGAGGCAGCAAAGTGATGTGGTGGGATGTTGTTTTTTCACCCTTTTGTGGCATAAACATTTCTTGATTCTTCATCATCATCATCATCATCTCTCGCTCTGTCACATGTACACAATTTTAGCACATATGGCTTTATCCTTGGAGGTGCTGGGTTTCTTTGTTCACAATGGGACCACTTTAGTACATTTGGTTGCCCTTACTGAATCCCTTCTGCATTGCTGCTGATCATGGCTGGCGGGTATAGGAGGCAGAGGAAGACAATGCCTTTCCAAACTGCCAAGCATGACCCTGCCTACACTCTTCCATATGGAGCTCCCCTGCTTCAGCATGGCTCCTGGGCTTCAGCCTCATTGGCCCTAAAGCATGAAGAGGGCGGGCAGCACACGGCTCCCAGGCTTCAGCTGTGTTGGGGCACTGAGCCTTCCCCATGCTCCAGGCCTGGTAAGGCTGGGGCTGCGTGCCACCCCTTTCTGCCCTCCCCATGGTCCAAGGCCAGGGAGGCTGGGGCCATGCACTGCCCACCCTCTTCACGCTCCAGGGCCAAGGAGACTGGGGCTATGTGCTGCCTGTTCTCCTCATGGGCCGGGGCTGGGGAGGCTCCCATCAGGCGCTGGAGGCTTGTCCTGTGATGGGGTGCTTGGTTCTTGTGGAGAGCGGAGCCTCGAGCAGAAGGGGTGGGGCTGGGGTCTCGCCTCCCCCAGCCCTACATTCACCCACCGCCCCTGCTGCTAATTATTACTATTTCTAGAAATGTTTTTATAAGACTTTTCTATGGATTTACACATAATGTACCACATAACACTTGTACATAACCACTCTTTCCTACCATTTGGCTTCTGATTGTTAGGAGGGCAACATAGACATGTTCTGCTGAGCCTGTGTCATCAGGGGTATTGCCCAGTGTAGATAATTGCTGCCCTTATAGCCCCTGTATGCCACAGAGCTTATTGCAGAAGACCCCAGAATCAGGGAGTGAAATGTATCAGTAATCATAAATTAATACCTGCTTGAAAGCTGTGCCTATGCATCTTGGTCCAGCAGATAGGTCATGATATAAGACATCAGAAGTTGTGGATTGTATTCCTGGCTCAGGCACAATCTTAATGAGTAACTTTGGGCAATGTGCTTATATCTTTATAAGCCTAAAGTTCAGAGATGCTGAACACCCACAACTCCAGTTGCAATCAGTGGGATCTGCAGGCATGCTCCAAACTCAAACACTTGTCTGACTCAGATTCTCATCTTGTAAGGCGGAGAAAGACGCATAATACATTGGCTGCTTTTCATGTGTAGCTTTCAAAGCAATTTATAAGGGGCGTCGATCATCAGTTGTAATTTGTTGAAGTTTGCCATAATATCTTGGATTCAGGGGCGGCCCGTGCGTATAGGCCGACTCAGCCGTTGCCTAGGGCGCCGCCTTTAACGGGGCGCCCAACGATGACGTCACGCCATTGAGGGCCATGCAGGCGGGGGCGCCGATCGTGCGTTCCGCCTGGGGCGCCAGCTGCCGGCAGCCCGCCTTGGGCCGCCCCTGCTTGGATTCAACCTGTACTGTCAGTCTTACCAAAAATTGTGCATTTTTACTGGGACAGCACCTTATATGGAAACGTCCACCAGTATGAATTTGAGTAAAAATACAGTAGGACATGATCAGTGCTGTGCTGTTGTGCAGTTTAGAGACAACTTCACAGGTGATAAATCAGCCCTGCACAGTCAGTCAGCTCCATGCAAGGAGCCCTGGGCCTCTGACTAGGAGGGGCTGATTATCACCTGGGAAGTGGTGCTGGGGGGCAGCATAGAGGGAACACTGGACATGATAAACAATTAAGCAATCAGGTATATTTTCTAGAACAAGGAAGCATGTATTACATTTCCAGAGATAGTTACACATTTTAACCATTCTTTTAGCAGTCATAAATATACTTCAACTACAATAATTAGGAGGTGAATTTTTTTTAGCATACTCCTGCTTGTACTCGAAGGAACAATACCATACGGACAGTTTTTCTTGAATTTTTAGAATTCTATTTTTCTTGAGCAGGCTAATTCAGGCACCAGTCAGTTGTAAAAATATCAATACTAAATATGTTTTTCCAAGTTAGATTATGTGGTATGAAATCAACACTAGCAAGGAAAGTGCACTGGGGATATTCAGTAAAAGATAACCACAGCCCAGCTAAATTCCACACATTGGCCAGATCCTCAGCTGCCATAAATCAATGTAGCTCTATTGACATCAGACCATTTGTCCATTATATGTGATATCCTGCCTTCAGCAGTAATAGGCAGTACTGATCACAATAGAGGAAAGAAACAAAGAACACCAAACAAAAAGTATATCAAATACTAGGTTTCATACCTAAATAAGTGGTCTCATTTCTAGAGCTGCTGGACACCTACATCTCTGTTTGATGTCAAGGCATCTATTTATTGCTGTGGAGAATTGATCCATAGCCCATTCAAGTCAGTCGAAGGACTCTTGTTGATGCCATTGGTCTTTGGATCAGATCCTTCTGACCCTGGTGTGATCCTGTTATACCTTATTATTTGGTTTAGCAGAGAGACACTGTGCGCAGCTGAAAGGATTGTTAACACATCAGGAAAGTATGGCATGCTGGTAGAAGGACCTGACACAGAAAGCTTGTAAATCTAAGGTAGCACCTTACTCTCAAATTTCATTGAATCAGAAATGAAACACAGGAGAATAGCCTACTGAAGGATGGAGAAACCCATCTGTAGACTCACCCCATCCTTACTGACTAACAACAGGAAGAAGTCAGCCAGCTACCCTGGGAACCAGCTGCTGCTGCTACTGTTGGTAGAGTACACTGAAATGCATGTGCTGCCTGGCCATGCCAGATACACTTCAGTGTGTTACTGTCAAGTGTACTGATTCTGTAGCCAGAGTACAGCAAGAGGGGGAGTGAAAGGAAAACCACTGAGAACCACCAGCAAACTAGGAAGGGAAGCCAAAGAGTAAATATAATAGTTCACAAGGCCACATTGTGCCCAGCTCCTGTTCAGATCCCACTGAGGTCAGCACTCCTATTGACTTCCATGGCTTTTGGATCAAGCCACAAGCATGCCAGGGCAAGGAAGGTTTTTAGGAGCTTTGCCTCTGGACAGTTGCGCCCACGTGAGTACAAGGACTGTACGTGGCTATTATGCCTAACATGCCTATTGGGCATATGGAGGAGTCAGGACACAGCCACCCACCCTTCTCACTGGTGAGAGCCAAGCCGAAGGATGTTGCCCCATCTAAAGGAGTGCTGCAGTTCTGACATTCCATGCCAGGGAACTAGGGGTGGCTATTTTACTCCCTGAGGCATAATCACTCCTACAGCTCTCTGTGCTCTGGCCTATTTCCTTCAGTAAGAGGCCGAGTAGTACATGGTCAGTGCTAAGTGCCACTGAACATCATTGTTGCACCAATGATACAGTGACAAAGGGCTGCTTTCTCCATAAGCCCGTGTGACAGAATAAATACCACTATAAGGACAGTCTGGCCTGAGTCAGCGGGAGAGGCTGACAGACTACAATGGTTAGCTGAATCTGGGGATCAGTCAAATTTGGGATGTGATGAGCTTTACATTGCAACCCTTATATCAACATGTTTGTGGCCTTTGGGATGAGTCACCCTGACTGTTGGATTCTTTGTAATTTTCCAGCCTTCTCTTCAAACCCTGTTCGATGGCATCCAAAATGCCTTGCCAATAAATAGGATGGCAATGGCTTTGGAGGAGTTGAATTTGGCTGTTATGGCTGTTGAGCTGTTTTATTGATTAATTATAAAGATTACCATGTGAAAAAGTAAACATGACACTTTAATAAGTGGACAGAAAAAAATAGAAGGAAAGAGAATATTACTACTGCCTTAAATACTACCCTATAAATTAGTGTGCCAAGGGGAACGACTTTGCTCATATAGACCTGCATATATTCATGGTATAAATCAATATACTGTTTCCTTTGTCCTGTTTCCAAACTGGGTTACATTGGGGCACATTTGTGTGCAGAGAAGCACAGGACCCTTGGCTGTGGTATTAGATTTCATAATCATGTCCTTACACAAAAGAAGTCCTGCAAGATGCTACATCACCTTAATCCCCCATGTGACTGATTTAACAGCTTTGGATACTAGAGATGTTAGATATTGGGTAATAGAATAGTCAAATAACTGTAACCACCAACAGGCAGATTTGAACCTGGGACCTCTGAAGTGGAGTATAGGAGCCTCTACCCTCTGAGCTAAAAGCCAGTGGACTCCCAGCCTATGCTGTAGAGGTCTCTTGGTCTTAACTGTTGCTGTGATCTAGGTGCTACTGCATGGTAACCACACTAGGTGGGTTACATAGTGGGTTACATAACCACATGAATTGGTTACTTGACTATTCTGTAGTCCCTGGGGACAGGACAGGCACCCAGTGGCTCTGGCCCCACTCCCAGGGAGCCCACTGCCACCCTGTGCTGCTGCCTCTGTATCAGAGGCAGCAGTGCGGAGTGCCAGGTGAGAGCTGCTCTGTGAGGGGAGCCAGTTTAAAAACTAGCTCCCCACGCAGATTGGCTGCCTGCTATGCAGCGCTGCTGCCGCTGTATCAGAGGCAGCAGCGTGGAGTGGCAGCAGCACCTATCTGCGGGGAAGGTGGGGTCCGAGCTCCTGTCCCCTGTGGACAGGGGCTGCTTCACAGCAGCTTCCCCTGCAGTCCCTCCCAGAGTGCTGCCTCTTATAAAGGCAGCAGCAGCGTGGGCGGGGGAGAACAGACGGCGCCGTGTAGCCAGTGCTCGGGCACTCCCCCCAGCACTGGTTCCTGCTTCCCCCCACTTGCTGCCTCTGATATAGAGTAGGGATATAAGTGACTAGTTGACCACCCAATAAGTGTATGTTTATCAGATAGTCGAGTAGTGACTTGACTAGTCGCTCCCCCTCACACTTGCTGCCTCTATTAGAGAGAGGCAGCAAAAGGAGGGGAGCAGGAGCCAGTGCTGGGGGGAGCTAGTTTAAAAGCCGGTTTCCCCCAAGGGTGTCTCTACAGGGGGCAGGAGGGCAGGGGAAGTAGAGGTGCAGTGGGGAAATGGCATAAGTGAGGACTGAAGCAGCCCTCGCTTGTGCCAGTCCAGCTGCTGTGCCTCTCCCATTGAAATGTAGCGTTTCAAAGGGAGAGGCAGTGCAGGGATCTTGTTACATTTTAAAGAGAAAGGAAGAACCCCAGGCAAGCGGGGACTGCTTGAGTCCCTGCTGCTCTTCTGCCTCTTGAATATAATAAGAGCTGCAGGAGGCTCTTACTACCTTTAAAAGGCAGAGGCACAGTGGGAATAGCAAGTGCCCTGCCCACTCCATTATTGATTAATCGAGCAGTTGATGGCAATTCCATAAATTATTCAATTAGTTGATTAATCAAAATTTAACATTCCTAATACAGAAGCAGTGGGGATTCTCGGTTAATCATTTAGTCGACTACTCATTGACATCCCTATTACATACCCTACATATATTCAATGAAGGTTTAAATGCTGGCCTCTCTACAGGGCCAGCCCACAACATTTTGGCACCTGAGGCAGGGAGCTCAAATGATGCCCCCATACACCCTCGTTTGGGCCAAAACTTTGAAAGGTCTCAATTCTGCCTTCTTCCTGTTCTACTTCTCTCATGGTACTGCTCTGCTACCTACATATGCACCAGCAGCAGGCACAATTTCTACACTCTTGGTCCTAGTGGTGCCCCCCTCCCCACACACAGTCTGGCACCTGTCGCGGCCGCCTCAGTTCGCTTCATGGTAAGGCAGCCCTGCCTCTCTATATAGATTTTCTGCATGTGGCTTACTAATTAATGTGAATAGAGATATATATTTAAATGGCACCTAATATAGCAGATCAATGCTAATGTTTTACTCTTGCTTTTGCAATCCACAGCATAGTGTTAGGATCCAACTGCTTTAAGACTGTAATATGGTCTGTAGATAACCTTAGGCGATGCTTCTCAGCACTGTTTCATTTTGCTGTTCAATATAATTGGTATATCACCAGAATAAAATGAACAACATTTTTTAAAATATTTGTTCTCTACACAGATAATTGTATCTGAGTTAAAACAGTGATCTGATAGGCATAAAATGTTCTTTTAAGTAATTGAATAGCTGGTGCTTATGCATTTATATAGCCTGTGTGCATATCTGTAAATATATTACAAATGCTATTACTACAAGGAAAAAATATATATTAAAGGAATAATTAAATATCCATTAACTAGTCTTAGAATACAGTTAATAGAATTTCTGAAGAATTTCTCATGTATTTAGGAATGGCAAATTCATATGAATTCATAATGTTAGGAAACATTTTTAAAAAGAATGTAATTCTGCCACCCATCCTAATCCATTTGGTATAATTCAATGTATAAATACAAATAGGAGCACTGGAGACAATCAAATATGATATCTCAGGGTGAAACTTTCAACAGGATGGGGAGTGTACTTTAAACCCTGTCTTATCTCACTCTACTCCTACAGCATGATGGTTCTCAGCGGGGAGATTTTTGATTGATTCATAGCAACTGAAGTGCAGTTTAAAGTTACACTGCTTTTAATTTCCTTGTTCCTGACAGATAAAGAGGGTGGGCATTTCCTGATTATATGGTATAAATTCAAAGCATTTCAGTTCCCCTGAGTGCTATTTGTGGCTAATTTACTTCCAGAGAACTTTTGCATTGCTGGTTTTATACTGTGGGAGGAGTGTACACTGTGAAGAGAGGAAATGTTTCACAACAAGTGGTCCTTCTGGATTTTCCTTTGTTTATATTACCACCTGGAAAGAAGAAAAGGTGGAATAAATGACTGATGCTCCAGATGGACTACATGAACAGTCACCTCTTTAGTCATGACACGTTAAGTTGAGCAAATTCATGCTGTGAGGTGGCACGATGGAACAGAATTGCACTTTAACGTCTAGCAGCACGACTAAAGATCACAGGACAAAACACCCAGGGGCAAATGTTGCTTTGCCTCTCTGATGCAAGCAGTTCCATTGAAGTAAATGAGTATGAAATTCACTGTAGCTGGGCAAAAATTGAATAATCTGCCTTTGTGTGGGTGGTATGACAGGTATTAGATTAAGGAGGTGAAATCCATCTAATCCCCAATGTGGGACCTGGGCTGCAGGGCAGCCATCTTGTTGCTACTCCAGCCTGTAGCCTGGGCTAGCTGTGGTAGTTTCCTTGTATCAGTCTTACAGCATGTTAGGAGGACCCATGTTCTAGTGACCTCTTTTCCGCCTTTCTCCCAATTCACCTCAATTGATACCTGTTAGGCTGGTGCAGAGACCACTTCTGTCCACATCCATTCTGCTGTAATATAGACCAGCAGCCCCTTCCATCCGAGGTACCACCCTTCCAGGGACACGGAGCCGCTCCCCCTCCTCCACAGCTTGTCTTCAGAGCTGCAGTAGCTGTTGAGCCTGCTGGTGAGGCATATGCGGATGTGCACCACCAGTAGAAACACATGCTGCCAGCCTTGAGCACTTTGCTAATCAGCTGGGAGGCATTTGAATCTCTCCAGGGTGGTTGCTCAAGCACTCAGCTTACAGGGAATGCTGGTTATAGTGCACTTAAAGTACATGTGAAAGTCTAGACCTTAGGGTTTCTTGAACCCCAGTTTGAAGCCAGAGTGAGCCATACCATTGCAAGTCATTTTTAACACTAGTGCAATTCTATCCTGGATGTGGCTGGTTATGAGAATATCAGTGCACAAAACCTGTGTACGGACAGAGCTTCCTCTGTTGGAAACTGCAAAGGGTGAGCACAAATATGTTGCTTAAGTGATCTCTGCAGGTGAAAAGCTGAGCAGAGCCTCTGCTTTTTTAAACTTGGATGCACAACATTGCACATGCACATTTTGACATTCTCTCTGTCATTTGTGAGGCACACTGACCTTTTTTCTATGCTAGCACACAAAATACACCATGATTCATAGCCAGGTGTTCAAGATACTTCAGCAGATAGGCCTGCAGCACTTCTCCAACTGCCTCCAGCCCTCACACTGCTCCAAAGCCTTCCAGACATTCTGCCTCCCTGGCCCACATTCCCCAGCTGCACAGAACCTTACCTCTTCTCCCAAAACTATGACTGTTTAGCAGACGGAAGGTTAGACACTTTGGAAATTTGGTCTCCAAGGTGTTTCTCTTGAAGATTTTTAATTCTCCAGTGTTCTTAAAAGAAACATTTTTAAAAACATTTTCAGGGATAAGGAAGATATTGTGTAAAGCAATAGGTGGAATCTGTTTATAGACTGGCAGGACAGAGGTGAAGTTACATAATCATTCACATTTTTTTTCTATTCCCCTCCGTATTAAAGAGTGCAATCAAGATGCAGTGTTAGGATTTGTGATATTAAACAGCAAATGAGGATTTCAGAATTGGGCCCCAAATAATGATGTAAGAGAGGGTCCTAATCCCCCATCCTGGATCTGAACACATAGTGAATTTTAAGGATGTTCAGTATCTGAACCTGTGTCACAATTGTATAGTTGTTCAGTACTATAGCGAGTTTGAAATCTGTGGCTCAGTAGATCTCTAGCTTTCTTTTTCATTAGACCAAACTGTTTTGGGGGCTGGCCAAACAATGAATGTCTTCTGACAATTCTGAAAAAATCATCATAATTAATAATACTTTTGAATTGAATCAAAACCAAACATTTTTGATGAACCAAAAAGACAAAGTAAAAATACTTTTGAGTGGAACAAAATTTTTCTCTACCCCTAAATGAAACATTTTGTTTTGATCTTGTGCATTTATCATTTCAAATGTTTTAAAAAAATAAAATTAAAGAAATTTTGCAATAAAATGTTGTTTTGAATAAAAACCCAAAATATTTCATTTCCAACGTGTCAAAATCAAACTATTTTTTTCTGAATTTTTAGTGAAATTGACATGGATTTTTGAGTTTTCAGTTTCACTGAATCTGTATTAGTTTTGGTAGAAAAATGGTGCCTATCTCTACCTATTGGAGAGAGAAATATTCCATGGGGGAAAAAATACTGCATCCCAACTTTTTCCATATCTTTCTCTCTATATGCACTGGGAGTCTCCGGCAGCACTGCAGGTTCCATAGGGCACTCACTGGTGGTCCATGTTTTGGGAACCTGATATACCAGACAATACATTTAGAAACAATTTACTGTGTAAATGCTTTCATCAAGAAATGTGGTTTACATGCTTGAACCAAACAATCTAACAAATGTTTGCCAGATGTAATGGGAAACAAAGACTTCCCATCTTGAACTGGCTTATGGACTATTATAGAAAAGGGGACTTTTATCTTCTCTCAGCTTCTTTTCCATCCTCAGTCACCCCTTCCCCCCATCTTCAAATCTCTATAGGATTCAATGTGGCTGATCCCTTCAACTCAGTGAAAGGAAATACATAAATGCTCCCACACAGTTTATCACACTTTTCATAACAACAGTCCCAGCTAAACAGCATGTTGTAAAAGTCACAGATTTATACTCAGTACAATATGTTGCACTGAACATACCCTATCATTACCATCTTAGTCTTAGGGGGCACGTAAAAAACGAGGCTGTCATATGGATCTCAATCACAACCACATGCCTGAAACCTGTAAACATTGAGTGTTAGGAATCTAGAGATGGTTTTAGATCTGAATGATGTGGTTTCAGCCCATCTATAGACACACTGGGTGAGATTCTCAGCAGGGCTTGACTGTGTAAGTCAACTGATTTCAATGAGACTACCTACCATTTTCACTGGCTGTGAACCTGGGCTAATATTAAATCTAATAGTATTGTTCCAATAACAAAGAGAGTTGCAGTACAATATTAAGCAGTTATCAACTGTTGAACAGTCACCATGTGATCAAACTTCTACCTATCAGAGAAGTTGCTGCATTGGCACTGAATAGAAAATTATGTCTTAGCTTTCCGGAACACTAACAAATAAATACATCCTCAGAATAGGCTGAATTTATCCATGGAGTAGTGCAACTCATTTCAGTAAAGTTATACAAGGGATATATTTGGCCCATGACATCCTGCATTTCAATTATGATGGGCCAGTTTTTGCACAGAGTGATTTGAAGTAGCATTAACAATTTTAAGTAGCATGTACATGACTAATTGTGTACTCGCTGGGCCCAGACTGCTGCAGCTCTGTCTTTTAAATGTAGTAAGAGCTGGGCTGCTCTTACTACATTTAAAAGGCAGTGCTACTGCACCTCTGTCTCCCTTGCTTCCCCCGCACTGCACTGCGAAGACCATGCTGGGGGGAACCAGCTTTTAAGCCATCTCTCCCCAGCACCAGGTTCTGCTCCCCACCATTGCTACCTGCTAATATAGAGGCAGCAAGGGAAGGGGGAATGCGAGTAAGTTGACTTGACTACCCGATCAGCCTAGGCTTAATGGGCAATCGACTAATAGACTACTTTTTTACGTCCCTAAGTAACATCTGTAATTTTGCACCTGTGTTTGAATTATGGCAGGGCATCTATGAACTTGTAGGTGGTAGCTACTCAATTCCAGGTAAAAATAAGTTAGCGGTGCAAGAACTCTTCTTTGTGCCCACAATTCATTTTGCTCACTAAAATTATGAAGGCATATATTAGAGGTACAAATTATTTTCTTAAAATGAGTCTTTTTTGTGACAGGGAATGAAGAGAAAACTTATCAAATTTAATTTAACAAACAACATCCTTATTCCAGAGCATGTTTTGTGTTAAAATCTGGACATTATAAGATATTTAGGTGGCTTACCATACATCAAAAAATTATAGCTGTCATTTTCCAGCTATAATTTCTCATTTCTGATTCACACATTTCTCACTATGAAAAGCCAAGAGAAAGATTTGTTTCACAGCATGCAGTAATTGCAGAGCAGACACCGGCCCAGATTCTCTGCCCCCAGCCGGTAGAGTACCACTCTGGTACTACATTGCCCACATTGTGCAGCCTTCAGTAACGAGTATGTAGCTGAGGTAAAGGACATGAGCCAAAGCACCCTTGTGCTCCGGCAGCCTCAGTGGCAGGAACAGCTTCGTCTTGCGTCTGGGGCAATTTAAAGCAGCCTTTAGACTGAGCCTCATTGTCTTCACAGACTGCACTGCCAGAAGCCACCTTTACATTATATTGAGAGAAGTCTTGTATGAGCCCTCTCGTGTTTGCAACACGGAGAGAGGCTGACGAGTCACTTCCAATTTTTCCAAATCTCACAATTTGATCCTGAGTCTCCTGTTATTGTCTGTCTTTCTTAAAAATCCTAGTGGCTGGAATTATGTGATTACCTGAGAATTTAAGCAGTCATTAAAAAAGAAACCAAACACTAATAATGATAAACAAGCAAATTTTTAGTCCTCTTAGTTGTAGAGAAATATTTGACAACGCCCCTTGAAGGCTCAGGAACCAGACGGCAAATATGAAAGAACCACCATTTATTTATTTTTAAAACATTTCATGATTTATAAGCCACTCTCATGATTCTGCACAGCTTGGCTCCTGAGGGGTGCATTTCTGATGCAGAAGCCCATTCCTTTTTGGAAACATTAAAGCAAGCATCCAATGAATGCTAAATAGGCATTATGAAAAAGAATTTGCAACTAACGTCTTTAACATCTGCTGACAATTATCTAGCCTAACCTGTTCATTTTTTATCCTATTATTTCCTAATACTTTTTGTTAATTTTCTATCTATAACAATTATAACTATGTAAAATTCACAAAGAAAGTAGAAGGTTCATAACACACCTCAGAAAGACCAATAGACAGATCTATTCCATCCATTTAAGAACTGTCAGCCATGCACACCAAAGTAATGTAATCCCAATAACACATTTTTGTTGCACCTATTCTCTGAGGTGGACTGAATAATTCACAGCAAATATTTTGTTGTGGGTGAATGAAATTCAGCCTCATTCAGAGTTCCAGCATAAGACTTACGCCTCATTTAAATCCTATTTGGAGGTTTTTGTGGGAATTAGGTGGTGTGCCGGCCCAGTGCTGGAACAGGAGTGAATTTTATCTTCTATGAAAGTTAGTCTCTTGGAATGTGGAGCTTTTATCACCGTATCACTGATAGGCCATGATCCAGGCACTCAGGCATATCCCTATTCAGAAATGGGCTACTAGATCAGGGCCTTAGCTGCACTATGTCTTTATGTCAAATTTTCTTGATACACCAAAATAATTAGTCAGCTGTAAGACAATCCATGACAATGGGCTTACATTTCAGCAAGGGAGGTTTATGTTAGATATGAGGAAAAACTTCCTAACTGTCAGGGTGGTTAAACACCAGACTAAATTGCCAAGGGATGTTGTGGAATCTCTATCATTGCAGATATTTAAGAGCAAGTTAGATAGGCATCTGTCAGAGTGATTCTAGATAGTGTTTGGTCCTGCCGTGAGGGCAGAGGACTGGGCTTGATGACCTCTCGAGGTCTCTTCCAGTTCTAGTATTCTGTGATTCCATGGAATACTTCACCATCTCCTTTTGGAAAAAGTGAAGCATTAGTACATTCATATAATAATCCCATTGCTTCCGTTTGCTTTGTGATGCATTTCAGAATTGTCTTAATACAATATCTAGATTTTATCTTGTCACAGCAGCCTTGCTTAAGTCATTCATCCCCAACCGCCTGTATAACTGTCAAACCTAACTTGGATATGTTGCTCATAGCTAATTTACTTCTGGATCTATTAGATTAGAATGAGCAAGAGAAACATAGGTTTCAGCAGGCAAGTGTGCTTGTATTCAGACTGCTGTGTTGGGCCCATAGTGACAGAATCACTATAAACAAGGATGCAACCTGTCAAACTTTGTGAAATTTACAGTACAATTTTTATAATATAGATAATGTCATTTCTAACATTAAGTTGTTGCTTGTAAGGCATAAGAGGAGCAGATAAATATGAACAGGAATTTAATTTGCATTTGCTGCAAAGTAATAGTCTTAGTGTTATTTCTAGAATATGTCATCATTACCCTGCAATAAATGTCAGCTGAGAATATTTAAACACTGTTGAGGCAGTTCAATTACCTTAACTAGAGAAGCAAATTAGACTATTTCAGTATTTGCTACATGTTGATGGAAATAGGATGGCACAAAGATGTTTTAAACAAGTTCAGTCAACTGCAAAAATACAAAGGCGCTATTCAGAGATAACTTTGCCTTTGTTCATATAGGAATAATTAAAGGCAAGCAATTTTGTTACCTTGGTTCAACAATTGCTGAACGTTCAGAATAATACTCGTTTTGTGCAGTTTAACTGAACAGAGTAGTCTTTCATGATGAACTCAGAATGGCTGTTTTAAGGTCCTGCTCTCTGAGGACCATTGATTAGGGATACTCGAATGCTATGTTGTTAGAAAATCTTAACATTTCAAAGTTTAAAAATATAGGCAGTGATGTGCTTGAAGAGAGAGTACTGTATTTTTATGATTAAACTGGATTTGAAAGAAAACTTGATGGCAGTCAACTCACAGTCCAGAATCCCTGGCTGGTAACTCATTTTTTTCTTTCATGTTAAAATATTTTAATAACGCACACTGGACTTTAAATTAAGCTAAATATTCAGAATTTTTTTTGGGGGGGGGGGGACGGGGACGGATCCTCCAGACTACTAGAAATTAGCATAGCTCCACTAAGGTTATTTTTACCAGCTGAAGATCTAGCATAAGAAAGTATCTTCTGGCCTTTTTAATTTACTAATTCAAATTCTACCCACAGTGCAAAAATCTCAATTTTGTCTGAAGGCTGGGTGAATTTGTATAACATAAAAACTCAGGCAAAGTTTAGGTTTCTTTCTTCCTTTTGGTACATCTACACTGAAAGCTTCTTTCGAAAGAAGCTTTTTCAAAAGAGATTTTTCGAAAAAGCTTCTTTTGAAAGAGAGCGTCCAGACTACAAAAGTGGATCAAAAAAGCGATCCGCTTTTTTGAAAGAGAGCATCCAGGCAGTCGAAAAAAGGGCACTCTGTCGAAAAAAGGGCACTCAGAACCACTTCTGGCAGGGCATGGGGGTAGCATTTACTTCTTGGTACTGCGGCATGCCCCTTGCTGCAGAGACATGTGCTGAAAGGGACCCTCCTGGACAGCCGTTTCTCTGCTTCTGCAGTTGGCCTGATTGCATGCCTCTTTGAGGGCAGCAAAGCTCTTGCAGTGCCTGCTTTGGTTGCCCAGCTTTCTTGGATGCCACAGCATTTTTTACTTTTTTTTTTGGCCATGGAGCCGGAGCTGCCCCATGGCATCTGATGGCCCCACACTGCCATGTTGCAGCTTCTGCAGCAGTTTCATCGGACCGTCTGCATGGTCCCGGTCCAGCACCGCTCAGAGGTTGGCCTTGAGCCCTTACCATGGATCCGGGAGTCCTGGCCTTGCCCCCAAACCTCATGTTGGAGTGGTGATTTTGGAGGCTGGACACCAGTTCCGACTGGTGGGACCGCCTCGTGATGGAGCGGTGGGATGACCAGCAGTGACTTAGCACCTTTTGCATGCGGAAGGCCACCTTCCTCGAGCTGTGTACCTGGCTCACCCCTACCCGCCATCTCCCTGGAGAAGACGGTCGCTATTGCTGTGTGGAAGCTCACCAACCCCGACAGTTACCGCTCAGTGGGACACCAGTTCGGCGTGGGGAGGTCTACCATTGGGGCCATCTTGATGGAGGTAAGGCACTCTCTGGGGACAGTCCCTGTGGTGGGGGGGAGGGAGCAGGATGGAAAAGATGGGGGAGGAGGGAAAGTTGGGTCAAGGCCCAGACCTGGGGGGTGGCGTCCTGGCCTCACACATCCCTGCTGCTGGGGGGTCGGCCTCCTGGGGAGTCGCTCCTGGGTTCTTGGGGTGGAAAGAGAGACTAGTGGGATGGACACCTGGGCACTTTTCAAGGGCTCAGGGCCCCTCTCATTCTGTGTTTTCTGTGTGTGTGTGTGTCTAATGTCTCCTTCTGCAGGTGGTGAGGGTCATCAACTCTGTGCTGCTGTGCAGGATCATCTGCCTCGGAGACGTGGACCCCATCGTGGCCGAATTTGCTGCCCTTGGATTCCCAAACTGTGGAGGAGCGGTCGATAGGACACACATCCCGATCCAGGCACTGCCCTATTGGGCCGCCCAGTTTATTAACAGGAAGGGCTACTTCTTGATGGTGCTGCAGGCCCTGGTTGACCACTGGGGACAATTTACAGACATTTGTGTTGCGTTGTCGGGCTGCGCACATGATGCCCATATATTTAAGAACTCTTGCCTGTACCAAAGGCTGCAGGCAGGAACACTCTTCCCACAGCAGGACTTTGCTCTTGGGGACCTGCGGATACCGACTTGCATTGTGGGCACGCGGCCTACCCACTGATGTCGTGGCTCATGAACCCGGCCACCTGGCCACCTGGACCCGAGCAAGGAACAATTTAACGCACACCTAAACCAGGCTCGGAAGCAGGTGGAATGCCCCTTGGGGCATCTGAAGGGGAGGTTCAGGTGCCTACTGACCCGCCTCGACATGGGGGAGTGCAACATCCCCGGGGTGGTGGCCTCGTGTTGCATGCTTCACAACCTGGTGGACAGCAAAGGGGAGGCTTTCCTCCCAGGGTGGGGGACAGAGGCTGGTGTCGAGGGGAGGCTGTTTGATCAGCCCCAGACAGCTGCTATCTGCCAGGCCCATCAGTTGGTGGTGCACATCCGGGAGGCCCTGAGGGAGAGGTTCTCTGAAGGAGCCCAGTAACTCTCCCCAGGGTCTCCCCAATGGGGGCTTGTGTCTTGCCCCCCCAATACAGTTCCCAGCATAACCCTAACCCTTTCACCATTCCCTGGAAAATCAAAACAGACACTGTTTTGGAGTTGAAAATAAACTTTGTTGTAACTTTGTTCTAAACGTGTTTTAACTTTTTACAAAACTTATTACAAAACTGGGGTGCAAGGAGGGTCAAAACCTGGAAGAGGGAAGTGGGAGGAGAGAGGGGGAGTCAGAACCTGGAGGGAGGCAGGGAACTAGAAGGAGAGCTCAGGACTGGGAGTGCCTACACCTGCAACCTCAGGTACGGGGTCCTCTACTTATTCAACGTTGGGTGGGGCCTGGGAGAACAGAGGGCTGTGCAGGGGCAGCGGGGCTGCAGCTGACTTAGCGATGGCAGGGAGGGCAGGGGAGGAAGGGGGAGCAGGGAGAGCCGTGGGGGCAGGAGCAGGGGGAGCAGCAATGGGGACAGGACCCGGGTAGGCCATGACCTCCCGAATCATAGCACAGATGTTATCTCCCTGCCACACCATCTCTCCCAGAATGTGCTCGCTCCACTCGGCCTCCTCACAGAACTTCTGGGCAAGGGTTTGCTGCATATCCTGCATAACCGAGATGTGCTGGTGCATGAGTTCCTGGTGGGTCCACCAGTGCCCGCGGCTCCCTCGGCTTCGGCTGGCCAGCTGCGCTGGTGTGGCTCGCCCCTCATCAATGGCTGTTGCGGCTGTGGAGGACAAGAGGGAGAGGTGGTCAGTCATCCCTGAACACACTGCCTTGGTAGAGGGAACACTGATGTCCCAAGACCCAGGCCCCGTGTGGCCTGCCTAGCAGCCCTGGCCTCACAGGGGCCCTGAGGTGCCCAGGGGTCCATCCTGCATGCCTCGCCCTCCTCCATGGACGAGCAGGCCAGGGAAGTGTCCATCCAGAGTGGGTTCCTAGGTGCAGGAGAGGGACCTGGAGTGGCCTGGCTATCCTTGCTCCTCCCCTTCCCCAGACAGCTGCACCTGCCCATGCATGCTCCGGGACTGGGTCCTGAGACCACATGTCGCATACTGCCGCTGCACATGCTTGAACGTGCATGGCCAGCTGCATGCTGTCCAGGCCAAGCATTACAAGTGATGGTTGTGCCCCATCCCCTGAGAACCAGCCTCCCCCACCCTGTCTGTGTGCCAAACTCACAGCACTCACGTGATGTTCCCTCCCCGGTGTCAGATGATGCCTGGGAGGTGTCCTGGCCCTGGGGAACTGGATCTAGGCTGAGGATGATGGTGTCCTCCTCCTCCTGGGCCTGCTGGTCATCCTCATCCCCCGGGAGCTCCGGCTGGGTGACCACAGGCGTCTCCATTCCCAACTCCACTAGGTACCTCAGAGACTGGGCATCCCCACCACCCATGATCTGGTGGAGCTCTCTGAAGTACGGGCAGGATGCTGGTGCTGCCCCGGAGCGAGAGCTGGCATCACGGGCCCGAGCATACCCTTGCCGCAGCTCTTTGACCTTTGCCCGTATTTGGTCGAGGGTGCGAGGGTGGTGACCTCTCTGTGCCAGAGCAGTGGACATCCTGCCATATATGTTGGCATTCCTTCACTGCGATTGAAGGGCCTGGAGTGACTCCTCCTCAGTCCAGAGCTCCAGCACGGACTGGATCTCAGCCCCTGACTATGCACGTGCCCGGCATTTGTTCCCCCTGGGTGGATCCTGGGACCCCTGGGGCAGCTCCCTGGAAGGGCCAGGCGGGCCTTGGAAGCCTTGTGGCTGTGCCATTTTTGCTACCTGTTGTGGCAGGGTGAGCTGTGCAGTCAGTGTGCTGTCCTGAAGCCGGCTTTCTGCTACAGTGGCTTTCCTGGGTCCCTGTGCCTTTAAGTCCTGGCTGGAGACAGGAATTATAGAGTTGTGATTAGTGTAGAAAGATTGTCCACCAGGGTTTTTCCTGGAGGCCTCTTTTTTTGACTAAACTGGCTCCCCCATGTCCACACACTCCTTTTTTTTGAAAGATCTCTTTCGAAAAAGGCATTATTCCTTGTAAAAAGAGGTTTACCACTATCAAAAAACCACCGTGTTCTCTCGATTTAATTTCAAAAGAATGTAACAGCAGTCTAGACGTGGGTAAAGTTTTTTCGAAAAAACTATGTAGTCTAGATAAGCTCTTTCTTTCTTTCTATGCCCACATACTTTTGCACTATCTGATTTGGCATATGATCTAAATGAAAATTCTGTGGGTTTCACTCTTAGGATCTCTGCCTTGAGTAAAACAAGCATATTCTTGGAAATCTCATGAATGCTCACTCCTACTAAACTCTGAGCCATATTTCTTGAATAAATTGGTTAGTATGCATTCTGTAAAATGACGTATGTGGACAAGTCTGACTTCAGTGTGAGTTCCTTGGTGCCTGGTACTTTTAAAAGTAGCTCACTCATTTAGGAGACTAAATATGGATTTGGGAATCTTGCTTTAGTCTGCTATTTTTTAAAATAATGAATTGTGCCCTTTAAAATTTAAACTTTTAACCATATTTCAGACCTAACTGAAGTTTACCCTTCACTGCCTTTTCATGTCCCTTAATTGCAAAGTTCTGTAGCAATGACCTCTTGTTATCAACCCTGTTGAGCTTCCACTGCTACTTTGTACAAGCTTCTTCGCACTGGCTAAAACATGCTTCACCTCACCTACACTTTTGGCAGCTTAGGTTCCTACTTTCTGCTTTGTCAGATATACTACTTCCCATTTTCTTTTAGCTAACGTCACACCCAAATTTTCTGATTTGATTATGCAATCCAAAATGTTCATCTATGGGCCCACACCTAATGGGTGTTTAGTGCCTCATAAGGCCCTTAAGTGGTAATTATATATACAAGATTCCAGATCACAAGATTCCAGATCAGCTCATAATATATTTTTGTACTGTAATTGCTTGCATGATTCCTCTTATGTCTGTAGTGTAGTCTCGGTCATGCATATTTTTTAGACTACTAATTCAGTCCAAGACAAAGCAGAGAGGAGGGGTGACACTGGCTTTCTAATGAGTGTTTGTTATTCGATTGTACACATGGACTTGGGCTGCTTTAAACAGCCTTGTGTTACAATGGAGTGGCCATGTGCCTCTGGGGGTCAAACCCAGAAGAGGAATGCTGCGTGACCTAGCACCTCCCTCTGGCTTTGTGGGACAGTACATGCTGCAGCCATATCTTCATCCTTTAAGAGCTTGGTCCCAAATCTGCTGAAGTCAATGGAAGTCTTTCTACTGATGTCAATGAGTCATTAGGCCCAAATGTATGCATAATGCAGTATGGATGTAAAAAGTCGTTTAAAAATGTAACCATGTAACCACTAAAAATCCTAGCAGTAATTTGGTTAAATGCACTTATATATGAGCTTTATACTGCAGAGCCCACAGCAAAGCTAGGTCCCCGGGAGCAGAGATGGCAACCCGATAGCCTTGTTCCTGGGGAGCCAGTATGTAACCTGTGGCGAGGGGACTGGACAGGGCCCACCATGGACAGGGGCTGCTTCGGCTGGCTGGAGCAGCCCATGCCTGAGGTGGGCTCCGTGTGGCTCCTGCCCCTCCTGGTTACCCCATTAAGGGTGAGGCTTACCAGTTAACCAGTTAACCATTCACATCTCTATAATGCAGTGTCATCTCTGTGTAGCCTTCTCTGCTGGCCAGTTTCCTTCTCAGTTTCTTGTGAGGGGGACATCACCATGTGTGGCTGTAGCTTGAAGCAGTGGACCTCCTTCCTTCCACATGGTGGCCGACCCCTGTGCAGAGGTAAAAGTGTTATTTTGCATAACCGAGCATCACTGCACACAATTTAGCATGTGGGTTTGACCTTGAGGCTAGTTAAAGTTGCTGACAGGTAGCTTTAGTGTGTGCAACTGGCTTTGGGTTCTGTGGAGCTCCATCATATCCTCGTCTTGCTTCCCTCTTCCAGAAGGGCAAATACACGACCCCAACGTGTCACCTCTAAGCCAGCAAGGAGTTCACTTCTGACCAAGGAATTCTCGGATAGGCAGTTGAGGCTTTTTGTGCTTCCTGAGTCTGGAAAAGGCCAGAAACTCAGTAGAGCTTCAGGCCCTAAAACTACAACTTGAGTGACACCAGGATGAATTGCAGCCAACAGCATTCCCTGAGTTTTCGCTCCAGTCTGAGTGAGAAAGGATGTTAGCACTCTGTGATGTGTCCATGCTAGATATTGTTATGATGGGAATTTGAGGAACACATGCATCTTCCTAGTTAGATTTCTGCTCATTTTGGGTAAGAAAAAAATACATTTCTTAGATTGCCATTCCTCTCTGGTGATTTCTATCACAGGAAAGTTCTTCATTTATATTTTCATTTTGCTGTAAAGCACAACAGAAGTTTGTACTTCTAAGTTCAGTCTTTCTGTTATGCACTGTACTTCTTGTTGTTAAACTGTGTTCAGCTCAATATTGTTTTGTATGAACTGTATCTTATGGGAAATAGCACAGCAGAAGGCACTGGACTTCTCCCCACTGAAGTCAATCAGAGTCTTTAGACTGACTTCAGTTGGTTATTGGTAAATCCTCAAGTCAACTGCTTTTTGAAATATTGAGTGCAACGCTGGAGAACATTTAATGGGTTCAAAGGAACTCACAATTCATCCTCCCCTAAGAAAGATTTTTCACACTGAATGCATCCATCCTTATGCAAAGTTAAATTATTTATTCATTAAGCACAGAGATCACTAAAAATGTATCAGGATTTGCTAACAGTTAAAATAGAGTGGTTACTTGCTTTTTTATAGCCTAAAGATGTGGGCGCAGTAACATAGCATCAAATGAGGTATTATAAGAAAATTTTAATGTTGCTTGGAAGGTATTTGTTATACATATATTTTAGTACCCTGGTCCAGTCAAGGTGCTCCTGTTAGCATGCAAAGAATAATTTTATTTGGTATAAGTCTGCGCTAGTGTGTTTAATTTGTTATGCAAATATTGCAGATGAAATGGTTGATTGTCCTGGTTCCTTAGTTTTGATTTTCACATCGTTTTGGTTTTTTACCACATTATCTGTGTCTGGAGGGGGAATTTCATGCAACTCCTAATGCATATGGATGAGCTGTTGCCTGTAATTTGATTAACACATTATGCAACTTTGAAATCTGTAGCCACAATGCTTTCTTCACGTGGAGAGGGGAGTTTTCCCCATCACAAAAATCTCAATTTTTAACTATCAACAAGACAGTAATTCTGAGATGTCCACTCTAGGACAATGATTCTTTCAACTGCCACAGAAGTGCATGTCAGTGCCTGGCTTACACCCGAAAACACCTATCTATAACGCTCACAGCTGTGAAAAAATTCACTTCCTATGTTACATAGATAGGATGACTTAACCTCCACTGTAGACTTGGTTTGATCAGCTGAAGAATTCTTCTGTCAACCTCACTACCATCTCCATGTATTCATAGCATAGTCATACCATGGTCCTAAAACATCTGTGAGATGGTGACAGGTGAGCTGTCAGACTCACTGGGACCCTGGGGAAGATGTGTGCGTGGAGGGTAACTCCATGCTGCTGGAAGGGGCGGGGCCTCTATTGGAAGGGGGGAAGGTGGCAGCTGGCCCTTAGTGCTGCCTGGACTGTGCCTTGGCCCCCCGCCAGCCTCATCTGAAGTGTGCTGCCTGAGTATCTGTAGCATGCCCCCCAGGTCTCTGGAAGCAATTTAAAGGGCCTGGTGCGCTGTCCGCTGCCACAGCAGCAGCGGCCAGGAGCCCCAAACCCCTTTGAATCACCAGACCTGGGGCAGTTGCCCCATTTACCTACCCCTTGTTGCCAGGCCTGGACAATGACCACTCTTCACTCGTAGTGGAAGTGGAGGATGTTTCTAAACCTGCAGGAAGTGTTCCATGCCTTACAAGTTAGACATAAAGGGGGCAGTCCAGCTCCCACTGACTTCAGTTTCTAAGCACAGAGAAGAACACAAGATGTCTTGCATGCTATTTTAATGAGATGCAAATCACCCATTCTAGGAGAGAAAACATTTCTGAATGTGATTTTCAAACATATTCAACTTTGGTCTAGAGCTTCTCCACCTGAAAACAGTGAAAGTTGTACCAATGACTTTAATAGGAGTAGAGACCAATGCTGAATATTTCTCAAAATCCCACTCTTAATCTTTACATAGTATTATAATATCAGTAAAGAAATCATAAAGCAGATTTGTTTTCTAATCATCATCTCCAACTTTCTTTATGAGGTTCCCTTTTCTTCTGAGATTTACCAAGAAAATCTTGGACAAATGCCTCACTGCTAATATCCCAACAATATAAAATTTTATTAAGAAATGTCTCAGACTAAAAATTTATTTAACAGATCACAGAACTAAGTGAACGATAACAAATAATTTATTTAATAAATATTGTCTCATAATCTGCACATATTGTTTCTGTAAGTTTTGGATTGGCTGATTAAGAATTACTTGCTGAATAATTTCTATGAATGATTCTTCGTTTTAAACTTGGTCACAAGCTAATATTTGCTGCTTGAAATTTGAGCTGTTTTAATTAAACAGACCAAACTTCCTGCCTTACAAATTGCACCCTAAATCCTATAATTTACTTTTCCAAAGCTACGGGATAGAAAATAGCCCTTACAGTGTTTCCTGAAAAATAGCAAATTTGGGTTTTGGTGGACCAAGATGGTAGCAAATTTCATTCAAAGACTTCTCCTAGGCCTTTCCGATCTTAGCATTTTTCTTCAGTCTTTTCAAATGATGCCTTTTTCCTTGTGATAGCAACTGTGGGATTGTAGAGCCTGGGGTCCTTGGATTTTTCACCACTGTGTTGTTTGGACTTGGTAAAAATGTCAGCATTTGTAACATTGCTTCCACTAGCAGAGCTATGACAGTGGGAAATTTGAAGAAAAACTGTAGTATAGACATAGCCATGAAGAATACCCTGCCAATAGCCTCTTCTTGCCTTGGGTCAATCTTGCCAGGGTTGGATCTAAAGTCTATTTCAGTGAATGAAAAGACTTCCCATTGACTTTGGTGAAGTATGGTTAAGCTAATATACTTCTAGTAATGCTGATCCTCACAATACCAAGACCTAACATCGATTTATCCATAGTAACATTTTACATACCCAAATCTGCTGAAGTACCTAATGAGGAGAAATACACTATATTTAATTTGTGACTTCACTGAAACGTCACAGTTCTTTTGCAAAAAATCCAAGTTAGAAGAGAGATTGAGCTATTTTCTCTCTCCCCATTCTGTTCCCTTTGCACAGCTCTGGCAGTGCAGGGAGGCTAGCACCTGGTCTCAATTATTCCTGTGGGGAATTATTCTGACATGAAAATATCTCAGATGGTATAAAGCTAGCTTAGCCAATTTCCCACCCTAACCCTGGCATAAGGGATCATATCAATTGTGTAAACATCTTGGGAAGGCATCTATGCTCTTTTCTCAATTGGAAAATATCCTTTGACAATCATAACCTACTAACACAAGGTTGAACAGCCTGTATACTTCTCTAATTTTCATCAGGGCTGAAGCTAAAGTAGCTGCTGCTTGAGTTTCAAGGAGCTGTAACTACAATGACAGTCCAAACAACTGTCCAGTCCAGTTTGTGGCTCTCCATGCAAGAGAGATCTGAATCAATATTTTGTGAATTATTAGAGATCAGTTACTGAATACTGGAATCTTACTCATAAATTGCAGAAATGAAAAATTACGTGTTTTTTGAACCAGTGACCTATCTTATAAAGACTGATCTGAGCTGCAAAACTGCATGAAATTAGATGTGTCAGAAAAAGATAAAGTAGTTGTTATTCATTCCTCATAACACTTTCCAATTGGAATAATCCTTTCTGATTTACTTTAAAGCCCAAAGGGAGTACATCTCATTTGAGGATTCAGTACTGGTCTCTGCTGGAGAAAAATGTGCAAGAGTTGACTGAATGAGGTTTTTAGGTCATTCAGCAGCTAATTACAGCACATGAAAATCATACAGAAAAATGAATTCAGCACATGGGCCAGAATTCAATTCATCACACATTTCTGGAATTCTCAGTGTACCCTTGTGATGTTAAATATAGAAATTCTATTTGGGATTAAAACTTGGTGTACATCAGGGGCAGTTTCTTACAAAGAAAATGTAGAAAATCCTTTATTCCATATGGTTTGAATCATTTATTAAATCCTGTAGGGGTAATTTCAGATGTGGAAACCTTTAAAATGGGGAAATAAAAAACAGATTTACTATGTTTCTGTTTTCCAATAGAAGGTTGTAAAATCAGTTAGCAGATGCCTAGTTATCATTGCAGAATAACAGATGATTGTGTGGAAGGTCTCTTTGTGTGCAGAATGGCATGTGAATTGTGTCAGTTCTAAATATCTGATGACACAAAGCATAAGGATTAAAATAATAGTTCTCTCCCCTTCAGGGAAGTGTTTTGCCTTGTTCTGTTGTGGTCTGAAGATTGCCAGTCCATTGAACTGGGCAAGCAAGCTAGATAAATTCTATATGATACATTTCTCAGTCCTGTTCTTTCATTGACAGACATGTTATTGACTCTACCTCATAGTATGTTGAATACAATAGGATGAATGTTTGTTGAATTTATGCTGAATTAAGAAAAATCAATCACAATATGATCTCTGCTTATGTTCACAGCAACTTTTGGAAAGCAGAAGATCCTCACAGTTAGTGGTATAGAGAAGAATTATTGTTAAAATCCCAGTTCACTTGTCCATCTATAATAATTGTCGTGATGGGGTGTGGTCACAGAAGAACACTTAGGTTATGTCTAGACTACAGGCTTTTGTCGACAAAGAGCGTCTAGACTACAGCCAGTTTTGTTGACAAAGCAAGCCGCTTTGTCAACAGAGAGTCTAGAGAATTTGCCAGAGAATTTGCTCTCTTTTGAGCCAGAGAATTTGCTCTCTTTTGAAAAAGCAGTGTGGATGCAATAGCGCCTCGTAGAATGAGGTTTATTCCTCGTAGAGGCATTATTCCTCGTAGAATGAGGTTTAGCGCCATCGACAAAACTGCCCGCATTCTGTCAACTTACTGTTGACAGAACTCGGCGGTAGTGTAGACGCAGGCATAGTTTTGTCAACAAAAGTCCACTTTTGTCAACAAAACCCTGTAGTCTAGACACACCCTTAGGGGGGTGCCTCCCAGAGAGCTGGCAAAGCCACTGCCACTTGCCTTCCTGATCTCAGGGGCTTCTTACTGCCTGGTCCTGCTGGGCCACCTCTCTGGTCACCCCCAGCCTCCCAGAGAAACAGTGCAGACACTGAATCTTTTCAGATCCAAGGAAAGTGCAGCTTAGGGCCCACCTTCCTGGGATACCAGTCCACAAATGGGATCAGAACCCCAAAGGAATTAATTAGGTAAGCCCCCTTTAGCAATGAAAGGGGGAATATACACACTGATTCTCCTCCTCCCCCAAGTAACAATTATTTACACTGGGCTTGATAGAAAATAAAAGTGATTTTATTAAGTACAAGCAGTAGGATTTAAGAGGTAATAAGTGCGAACAGGTAGAGCAAAGTAGATAAATTCAAATAACAAAAAAAATGCGTATCTAATTCTAACACTAGATCCTCACTACAACCTTATTGCAATCTCCTTAAAAACTCACCCTAAAATTGTTTCTTTTCCTGCTAAGCCTTCCAAACCAGGGCTGTTCCTCACCCTGGGGTCCTTGGTTCTTTCCCTTGGGTGTGCCAGCCAAAGAAAAAGTGCGCCTACTTTCATATTATTTTTAAAGATTCCTTTTTGGCATGGGAAGTCACCTGGCCAGTCCCTACCAACCACTGCTTAGACTTAAGGACAAAAGGCTATTTGTGTATGATTGCCCAGACATTGAGGCATCCCAGCCTTCGAATCACCCTGGATGGCTTTCATTTGCACATTTAAAAACCATAAACCATTCCATATGCCATATGTCTAATTTTACACACAAGAATGATACATACACCAAAATAAGGTAAACAGATCCAGTGGATTATGACATGAAGATTGATAGGTTACACGAGAAAATTTGCTCAAAGCATCTTTGAGTTATGTATATTTGTGTCCAAAAGTCCATTTCATAAAGCATGGGGTGGGGGTCAGGAAGTTCGTTCACAATTGGTAATTGACCACAAAGGGAGAAACATTAATTTGGGGGGCACTAACAAAATGCCTAATTCCCCGTATTTGGAAAAGACATCAGTGAATGCCAATCAGAGGTCTGATATCTACTGAGCAGTAGATAAATTCCTGATAATATGTAGCTTGATTCATAGTTAATATATGAAAAAAATACAACTTATTTCTCCACACACTTAACTCTGCTTTCTACAGGTTAAACCTCTCTATTCTGGCACCCTCAGGATGTGACCAGTGATGAGCCAGAGAATTTGCCGAACCACGAGAGGTCAATATTATCTAGCAGCATTACTAACACTTCCACTGCTTACTCTGCCGGGCTCTTAGAAAATATTAAAGGGTAAATTAGAGTTAAATAACAGCACAGAACACTGAGAGTGTGGACTGGTGGCTGTAAACAAACTTTATGGGAAACTTGGCCACACCCATGATAAGTGGACATCTGGCTAACTAAAATCATGCTGGACCACAGATGTTGCCAGACCAGAGAGTACCTGACTAGAGAGGTTTAACCTGTAGTGACAATGAAAGGGAGAAAACTTACTAAATACAAAATGTGTTGGTAAAACTCATTTTCATCTTCTCTGGACACATACACTGAAATGCCCTAATCATAATGACACTTCTATTGAGCAGCAGTACTTTAGGGAAGTGTTTATATTATTTGGCTGCCTTGCCATTCCACATCTATGACTACGTCTAGACTGCAGGCTTCTTTCAGAAGAAGCTTTTAAGGAAGAGATCTTCCAAAAATCTTCATCCAAAAGAGAGTATCTACACAGCAAAAGCACATCGAAAAAGCAATCTGCTTTTTCAAAAGGTAGCGTCCACACTGAATGGACGCTATCTCGCATTTAAGCTGTGATTACTATGGACGGAGTGGCCACCAGGCACCTGTGCTTTTTCCTCTTTCCTCTTCTTTCAAAAGAACTCCGTCTTCCCCTTCCACGCATGCCTTTTTCCGAAAGATCTCTTTTGGAAGAAGGCTTCTTCCTTGTAGAAGGAGGTTTACCAATGATGGAAAACCCCCTCTGTTCTTTTGATTGTTTTTCAAAAGAATGCAATTGTAGTGTGGACGTATGTGAAGTTTTTTGGAAAAACGGCTGTTTTTCTGAAAAAAACTCTGCAGTGTGGACATACCCTAGACTTGAATATGCTCAGATTTCTTTGAAGGTGTCGTGTCCAACCAGTTCTGAAGCAGTAGCCACTATGTTCTAAGCCATGCTAATTTTTTTTTTAAAAAGGAATTTCATAGAACCATCTTTGTTCCCCTCTTCACTATGCAAACAATCCCATTCTTCCTGATCCTCTTCTGCGCTAACCATGCGTACAGCCTGGCACTATGTGAAAAGTCTTCTATTTCTATGAGTGACACTAAAATTAAGAGAATAGAATCAACTACTAAGAAAAAAAAATCTAGTGCTGACAAGTGACCATAAATATATTTGTTGTCAAGCTGCAAGACATGATGTTCTTTTTTTAATTTGCTTTTTTTTTTTAGTCAGGTTTGATAAGGATGCAGGAGAATGAATTCCTTATAACTCCATTACCTCAGCACCTAGCACAGGAACACAACTACACATCACCCGTTGGACATCATCCTCATGTATTATACAAACGGACAGCTGAGGAGAAAGTGCACCGGTATAAAGTAGATTCCAATTTCAATCACTTTTCCCTTGATCATCACAGAAATCACACACACCACAAGTATCATGATCAGGCGAATGATTACCACCATGGAAGGTTTCAAAAGCAGCATTTTTGTGGACGTCGAAAGAAATGTATGTAAGGAAACTTTCTCCCTTTGTTTGAGATTGTAGTTCTTAGAGACTTGTAAGTGTTTTTTATAGTGGGGTTTATAACCACTGCTCTAACTGGGGCTGAGCATTTTAAATAGTACAGCTAATAGAGGAAATGGCCAAAGCGGGGTGGTGGGGAGGCAGATACAAGGAGCTGGATTATGCATTTTAGTTTCTAGCACTGTCCATCACTACTATTATTCCACCGTAAGTCAGTGAGAGAATTTCTTGGGAATGTGCTGCTCAACTTACAAGATTCATAGGGTTGGAAAAAACCTCAGGAGGTCATCAAGTCCAACTCCCTGCCCAAAGCAGGACCAACCCTAACTAAATCATTCCAGCCAGGGCTTGGTCAAGCCTGGACCTCTAGGGATGGAGATTCCTCCACCTCCCTAAGTAACCCATTCCAGGGCTTCACCACTCTCCTAGTAAAATAGTTTTTCCTAATATCCAACCTAGACTTCCCCCACTGCAACTTGAGACCATTGCTCCTAATTCTTTCATCTGTCACCACTGAGAACAGCCTCTCTCCATCCACTTTGGAACCCCCCTTCAGGTAGTTGAAGGCTGCTATCAAATCCCCCCTCACTCTTCTCTTCTGCAGACTAGATAAGCCCAAATCCCTCAACCCCTCCTTGTAAGTCAAGTGCTTGAACCCCCTAATCATTCTTGTTGCCCTTCACTGGACTCTCTCCAGTGCATCCACATCCTTTCTGTAATGTGTGGCGGGGGGAGGGGGGCCAGAATTAGACAAATACTCCAGATGTGGCTTTACCAGTGCCAAATAAAGGGAAATAATCACTTCTCTAGATCTGCTGGCAGTTCTCCTCCTAATGCAACATAATATGATGTTTTTAACTTCTTGGCTATAAGGGCACACTGTTGACTCATATCCAGTTTCTCATCCACTGTAATTCCCCACAACTTTTTCTGCCAAATTCCTGCTTAGCTAGTTGGTCCCCAGCCTGTAGCAGTGCTTGGGATTCTTCCATCCCAAGTGCAGAAGACTGCAGTTGTCCTTGTTGAACCTCATCAGATTTCTTTCTTTCTCTCATCAGATCCAATCCTCCAATTTGTTTAGGTCACTCAGGAACCTATCCCTACCTTCCAACATATCTACCTCTCCCCCTAGCTTAGTGTCATCTGCAAACTTGCTGAAGGTGCAATCCAGCCCTTCATCCAAGTCATTAATAAAGATGTTGAACAAAACCGGCTCTAGCACTGACCCTTGGGGCACTCTGCTTGATACCGACTGCCAGCCAGACATTGAGCGGTTGATCACTACCCATTGAGCCTGACAATCTAGCCAGCGTTCTGTCCACCTAACAGTCCATTTATCCAAGCCATACTTCCTTAACTTGCTGGCAAGAATACTGTGGGAGACCGTAGCAGAAGCCTTGCTAAAGTCAAGGTATATCACATTCACCTCCTTCCCCATGTCCACAAAGCCAGTTACCTGGTCATAGAAGGCAATCAGGTTGGTCAGGCATGACTTGCCCTTGGTGAATCCATGTTGATTATTCCTAATCACTTTCCTGTCTTCCAAGTGCTTCAAAATGGATTCCTTGAGGATCCCCTCCATGATTTTTCTGGGGACTGAGGTGAGGCTGACTGGTCTGTTGTTCCCTGGGTTGTCCTTCTTCCCTTTTTAAAGATAGGTACTACATTTGCCTTTTTCCAATCATTCGGAACCTCCCCTGATCTCCACAAGTTTTCAAAGATAATGGCCAATGGCTCTGCAATCATATCAGCCAACTCCCTCAGCCCCTTTGGATGCATTAGATCCGGCCCCATGGATTTGTGTATGTCCAACTTTTCTAAATAGTTCTTTTCTAACCTGTTCTTTCTCCACTGAGGGCTGCCCACCTCCTTCCCATACTGTGTTGCCTAGTGCAGTAGTCTGGAAGCTCACCTTGTCTGTGAAGACAGAGGCAAAAAAAAAAAAAAAAAAAAAAAAAAAGAAAGAAAGAAAGAAAGAGCATCGAGTACTTCAGCTTTTCCTACATCATCTCTCACTAGATTACCTCCCTCATCCAGTCAGTTTCCCATACCTTCCCTGATCACCTTTTCATTGCTAACATGCCTGTAGAAACCTTTCCTGTTACCCTTCACATCCCTTGCTCTGGTTTTCTTGAGTGTGATTTATCTTTTAATAGGCCATTCCTTTTTTCCTTGCTGGTGCTTTAACATTGCCTCTTCTGTACAATTATCAGTGCTAGGTCTCTGCTCTATTTTCTCTTAAGGCTGTGTCTAAATTACATCCCTTTTTTGATAAAGGGATGTAGATTAGGCACGGCGATATTGCAATTGAAGCCGGGATTTAAATATCCTGTATTTCATTTGCATAATGGCGGCTGCCGCTTTTTTTTAAATGGGGCTTTTTCAAAAAAACCCGGCAGTTTAGACGGGGCATTTTCAACAGAAATGCCCCGTTTTGAAAGATCCTGTACTCCTCAAAAAATAAGGAGTAGAGGATCTTTCGAAACGGGGCATTTGTCAAAAATGCCCCATCTAAACTGCTGGGGTTTTTTTTTTCGAAAATGCCCCATTTCGAAAAAAAGCGGCAGCCGCCATTATGCAAATGAAGTGCGGGATATTTAAATCCCAGCTTCATTTGCAATATCGACGTGCCTAATCTATATTCCTTTATCGAAAAAAAAGGGATGTAGTTTAGACACAGCCTTAGTCTGAGATATGCAGTGAGTCTGGAAGATGGAGGAAAGGCATTAAGAATCATTGATTTGGCAAAGGAAGGAGAATAGGTCTGTTACATTCCTCCATTTGTCAATGAAGTTCTCAGCAATTGAAATGATTCGATGAAAACCTCTCAAGTCAATTGTTTAAATAAAATTTTGGAGCCACCTTTTAAAAACGTATTGAATCTGCATTGTCCTATCCTTCTGTAGGCTATCAACCTGTAGACTCCTCAAGGACCTCTTAGCTATACTTCTTAAGTTCTCTTAATTCTGTTTGAAAGCTGATCTGCCTCTTGTTTGAGCTTCCTGACAACTGAATACAGTAACTGAAAAACTTGCATCAGTTGGAATATGTCCTCTCCAATTCCTATTTGAGTTCAGAGTTCAAGAGTGTTCCTTTTTGAAAGGAAAAATGAAGAGGGGTTCGAGGAATGGAAGGAGAGAAAAGAAGGGAAGAAAAGAAGAGAAAATTGGAAGTTGAAAAGTAAAGGAAGAGGGGTGAAAGTCTCTAAACATTCTGCAGGAAAAAATTGATCTGGTTGACAATTACCCTTTTAAAGATTGAGAAGACTTTATATTTTCAGTCACTTCATGTTTTTCTTCAATATCGCAGGTCTCTCTGCTAATTTCTTCCTCCTCCCTGCTAAATCTCCCCTAGTCTAAGAAGCCCCAATACATACTTCTTATACAAACCCAGGGTCATTCTGTGTCAATCCATTTTTTAAATACAATACAGAGACTATTGTGAATGGCAGCCAGCAGGGACTACTTTAGAAACTGAGGCATGGACTATTTCATTAGTCTTCTCTTTTCCAAGATAATCAGGACTTTTCTCTAAAGGTTATTCATTGATTACAAAACAGAATTAGTAATTTTCTCATGGGTTTTCTATGGTGCTTATTGCTAAAGTATCAGAGCACTTCACAAATCCATAAAAGGGAGGAGTGTGGAACCAAGGTTTTTTTACCTAATTCTGGCTTCCTCAAAACCCAAAGTGAGGTTCAATTCTGCAGCCCCTCCCTACACAAGCAGAAGGCATGGCAATCTTTTATTTCTCAGGAAGTATGGCCACATGTTTACGTACATGGCTTCTGACCCAGAAATGGTCATTATTTTACACGCTCTGATTTTTGTGCTACAAGCAGGAAGAACCTGTGCAGAGCCTCTCCACAGAGGGCTGTTGCTAGTCAAAATACAGGCGCACAGGAATGCTGCTTTTGCAGCATATCTAGTTTCTGTACCTATTTGGAAGCACTTATTAAGGGAGGCAGAATCTGGGCCAAATGTTATGTGTGCAGCAATGTGTAGGAAGGTGACAAAATGGTCAAAAAGGATATAGCTGTTCATGCAGAAATACTAAGTATTTTCCCCTACAGCACATGAAACTCATTTTGCTAGATTAATTATTTCCTCTGAATTGCTTATTGTATTCAGGTTTTTTTCCTAAAGAAAAATGAATCCGATCTTAATTAATAATGTATTAGAAAGAACTCACCATCTTACAGGCCCTATTAATCAATATTTGGCTCTTGCACAATATTGCAAATTCATTTAGGGTTCTATTCCCCTGGTGCTTTACTATCTAACCAACTAGTCATAAAAATGGCCTGTTTTGAATCCTTTCCAACACTGTGTTCTGTTTCTCTTTAGACACACCTAAGCCACCCACAGAGGATACATACATTCTATCGGATGAATATGGAAGTTCAGCACGATTTAAAAGATCGGCTGTTAAAGCTCAGAAAAGTGGAAGTCTGAATGTTGAAACGCTTGTTGTGGCAGATAAAAAAATGTTGGAAAAGCATGGCAAGGACAATGTAACCACCTATATCTTAACAGTTATGAACATGGTAAGAGCTGGTGTAACTGAAGTGCCGTTGGCTTTTACTCATCTACAGCTGAGGAAAACCTACAAGACAACCAGGAGCTGGGGCTTTAAGAAAAACACCCACCTCGGTGAGACTCGTGATAAGTTCACGAAAGTTGGCACTACTAAAATCTTGATTTCTGCAAGTCCACGTGTGCCAGCCTAGACATCCAATCCTTGTTTTGTGGTGTGGGTGAAATTAGGATTTATAATTATTTTGCAAATGTAATTTCTTTTAAAATTAGTGGTGTTATGTATTGCACATCATGTCTGTAAGGGCCACCTTGCAGCTTTACAATCCATTCTGTATAAAGGGTGGTACATAGCTGATGGGGGGAAGACAGGAGATTTCTAATTCAAATCATTATAACTTCTCCCTGACTCCCCACCTCCGCTGAGAGGAGAAGTGGGAATTTGTAGCTTCGTCCCTACTCTTGATGATGAAAAGGTGAGATGAAGCCACAGCTCCCAATACTTCTTATTCCCCATCCACTTGTAAATAAGGAGTAAGTAGGGTGGGTTGCATGCCTAGAATCACAAGCTAAGCAGGGCTACGCAGGGCACTAAAGGGTACTCTATTCCCCCTTACTTCCCTGCACGTCTGCTTTGCCCCATGACAAAAACGTTTGCTTTATGTCCCATGTTTCTCTCTGCTGGAAAGATGAGTTATTTGGTCTGGGCAGGCACAAGAGGATTTTGAGAATAATTTAAAAGGTAAGAAGATACCAAATCCCACTTTAGCCTCTTTTAACTGGCTTTTGTTCAGGGATACTTGACCATAGAGTGTTAAACATCATGCTCTATTTACCTCTCCATGTTACATAACTTAGAATATTAAATAAATGTAAAGAATTTGCCTTGATCCTGCAGAACTGGGGCTTGATTCAAAGACCATTGAAGTCAATGGGAATTTTTCAATAAATTTTGATGGGCTTTGTGTCAGCCCTGACATGCGCACTTCTGCTAGAAAAAAGGTGAAAGGTGCTGAGTTTTTCTTGACTGTCATTGAAAGTTGGAGCATGAAAACTCATAAATAATCTATTTTTATTACGGAATTATTTATTTATTACCTTATCTTACATTTTCATGCAGGTTTCTAGTCTTTTTAAAGATGGAACAATAGGAAGTGACATAAACATCATTGTTGTGAGCCTTCTTCTTCTGGAACAAGAGCCCGTAAGTGGTGTCATTATTCTTTTGTAGCAGAATGTATCTGAAATGTTCAGAGGGAATATATGGACAAGCCTATGCTATGTGAAGGAAATTCCCCTGAGGGTATTATAAAGCACAAGAGTCAAAAGTGTGAGATTTTATGGCATCACCAGAACCCTTTATGATACCTTTTCTGTATCTTACTGCTCCTAGTTATATTAATAATAAAACCAGGAGTTTAATTAACTCCCCCTTTACACTTCAATGTTTTTATTACTGTAGAATCCCCAAATATTTTATAAAGGCTGTTGCTTTTAGTAGTCCTTCATCTAGTGTATATTTTCTAAGAAACCAAATCAAGGGAACTAAAGATACCTGAACCGCATGCATATTTCCCAGTGAAAATCAAAAGGGCACAGGTTCACAAGGGAAATTATTTCCAAAGGGAGAGGACAAGCCCTTAAATCATTCACATTGCAATTAAAGTTTAAGAGTTATGAATCACCTCCTGCTATTGAAATATTGTTGAGAATTTTTTCAAAGGCAAAATTAGGTATCCAACTCCTTTCGAAAGTCAAAGGGAATTGGGCACCTAACCTCCATCCATGCCTTAGAAAAAAGTCTGTGGGCCTGAGTTTCTTCAGCTTCGTTTTGTAATTATGATTGATTGACTTGAAATAGTCATTTCAGGTATATGTGTCAAATACAGTGTCATAGGAAATGCGTCACACCCGGTCATACAACTAAAGTAATTCCTCTCCCCCCCCCCCCCCCCCCCCCCCCCCACCCCACCTCTTCCTTCAATCACCTTCCTTGGCTGCTGGCAGAAGCATCTTATTTCTGTGTCTATGAAATATCTGTAGGGTGGATTAATGATCAACCATCACGCGGACCAGTCATTAAATAGCTTTTGTCAGTGGCAATCTGCTTTGGTTGGAAAGAATGGAAAGCGTCACGACCATGCCATCTTGCTTACAGGATTTGATATCTGCTCTTGGAAAAATGAACCCTGTGACACTTTAGGTATGGTAAGAAAATATGCTCTGCAAAACTGATGAATGTCAGCTGACAGCATCTTGATTAATACAAAAAAGAAATCCCAGTACTATGGCTGGGAGAATGTCTGAAGATGAGGTAAAGGAATAGTCAAGGTGGAAAGTAACATGTTAATGAGAGGAAGGATGGTCCAACCATATGGGAACTATTCTAGGACTTCGAAGAACTATGTTCAGTTCCTTGTCCTGCCACAGACTTCTCGGGTGACCTTGCATGTGACTTTTAGCCGCACTGTGCCCAAATTCCTCCCTCTAAAATGGGGAGAATTGCTATTTTAAAGGTAGAGAACTTAGGCAGAGAAGCTAAAGCATTTCCCTACTTCATAGAGGTGCTAGGAGAGTAAACCCATTAAAAACTGTGAAGTGCTTTAAATCTACCGAAAAAGACTCTTTACGGGTGTTGTTTTTTTCTTTTAAAAACTTTTAAAAGCACAGCAAAAGATGGCCATAGAGACCTTCAAGGGACATCTTTTAGAACCTCAATTGCATTCAGGGAATCTTCTCCACCACTGATCTCATTTTACATGCCAAAAATGTATCTGGGCCATAAGGGCATTTGATCTTTAGAAAGGATCTGTCCCCTTTTAAATGGCTCTCTCAGCTGACTTGACTGATGTAGAAGATCCTGCAATAAAAATGAGCCTGTGTTGAATCTTGTGTAGTCCAGCACCTGCAGTGTGAATTCTTGCTGTATTGAGATCATGTATGCATATATAGATGTGCGTGTAGAGGCACATGCATGCACTTCCCTACACATCGCTCACTTTTTGGTGAAAGGTAGTTCAGTTTACAGTTTCTGGTGCTCCATAATGACCATGAACTGAACTTTCCCCACGCACCAAAATAAGCATGTATTCATGCAAGCATGCAGGAATCAGCACAATGAGATGCATGCATCTTCCAGTTTTTGAAATAACATCTCTTCTACCTTTCCCTCCCCAGGCTTTGCTCCTATTAGTGGCATGTGCAGTAAATACCGTAGCTGTACCATCAATGAAGATACAGGACTTGGCTTGGCTTTTACTATTGCCCATGAATCTGGACACAAGTAAGATATTTTTCTCATGACTCTTTCCCCCTACATATATTATAGATATATCTTCCCCTCCTATATCTATCTTATAGATAAACATATCCACAAATAGAAATTGAATGTTGTAATTATGAAAAAGCTGATGCCTCACAGAAAAATTCTGTAGATCATTTACAGGTTGTATGGCTAGAAATGGGGACTGTTAGAATTCTATCCCCATTTTATGTGTGTACCCTTTTAGAATACAATAGATGTGCCATATTTTGTAATCAGCCTTAGTCATGGTCCTCCACTCAGCTGCTGTGAGTTGAGGAGACCCCACGATTGCATAGCGGAATACAAAAAGAGGGATCAGTGCCACTGCCATGTCACTGTTCTTGCCTCTGTGGGGTTATATGGAAGCTTGTGGTGAGGCAACTTGGCCTCCTGCTGACCCCAAAGGGGAAGAACTCCCCAATGTACCCTGGTGTGCAGGGCCAGAGCAATCCTGCCTCACCCCCAGGAAGCAGAGCGGCAGGGATGGAAGTACAAAGGCTGGAGCTAAGAGTTCACTTGAGCCCCAGCCGCTGAAGAAGCCAGATGCCTTTCCTGAGCTCCTGAGGTGGGAGACTAGCACACACCTCCTGGAAGAAGAAGAATACTCAGGACCACTACGACCAAGGACAGTCCCAGACCCAGAGCCACTGGAAGCCCTGCCAGAGAATTTGTTCCCTGAAGACCCAGAGGAGCTGGTACCAAGCGAGCTGTGCCCACAGGGGGAACTGGGAGGTAACCCAGGGATAGCGGACCCTGATCTGGCTGAAGAAATAGAAATGAACTGAGTCAGCATGTTGCAGTCAGGGTCCCCACTGACTTACTGGCAGCCATGTCTGCCACTGTTAGGGCCCTGGGCCAGGATGCAGTGGAGCAGTTGGCCCTGTGTCCCCTTCTGCCGCTCCAATTCATGGGTGGCAGTCTCCCCCTGTTTTGGGGCAAAACACCTGGGCTTGTCGGATCTCCAACAGAGCTAGGAGACCCGGCAGCTGCTCAGCCTAAGCACAGGCCTGAGCACCTCCACTGGTGGTTGCCCTGCCCTGAGCTAAGGCTGGGGCATATTGACTATTTGCTCGACCTAAAGCATAGGCCTGAGTACCTGGACTGGTTGTTGCCCTACCGTTAAACAGGGTCTGGGACAGACTGCTTACCAGTTTGGCCTGCTTATGGTAAGGCAGGGAGGCCTCACTCAGATCCGGGATAGGTTCGGGACTCCAGCCCAAGTTGAGGAGTAATGATAGTTCGAATTAGGATCTCTAATTCGAACTACCTACTCTGTGCCACGTGTGGCCGCGGGCACGGAGTTCGGACTAAGGGGGATTTTAAAATGGCGGCGCCCGGGAATGTGCAAATGAAGCCCGGGATATTTAAATCCCGGGCTTCATTTGCAACTCCGGTTGCCCTCATTTGCCTACGTAGCTCGGACTAACGAGCTAGTGTAGACATACCCAAATATATTCTTAGGAGACTTCCCCCACAGGAACTGTGCCAGTGGAATCAGATGCTCCTGCTCCTGCTGCTGACTTTCTGTGAGGTACCCCAATCTTCAATCCACTTCTCCCCTTTTGAATTGGTATATGGTCGCCAGCCACGGGGGGTTGCTCGACCTAGTGATGGATGAGTGGCCAGCGCCTTCCAGGGTTTACTGCAATATGTGCTCTATCTGCATGTTTGCCTTACCATGGTGGGGACTCTTGCCCAGAAGAACCTCTGGGCAGTTAAGGGCACAAGCGAATTAGTATAACAAAGGGGCTTGTACTCTTACATTCCAGCCAGGTAATAAGGTGTGCTCCTTCTACAAGTTGGCCCCATAACATACAAAATCCATCAGCTAGACCAACAATAGAAGAAGCAAAACTATCATGTCAACCTTCATGTGGCAAGTACATAAAGGCCTAATGATCACCTCTCACCCTCCTGAACCATCCTTAGCCTGCACCCCCACCCCCACCAGGTTGCTGACCTGGTTACATCTGATGCTGCAGAAAAACTAGTGCTAGGAGACACCCTCTCCCTCCAGCAGTGCAAGGAAGCTTGCCACTTGCTGGAGACCTTCTGTAAACCATTCACTGCCTGCCCTCCCTGGGCATCACAGCATCCAGATAATCCCTGGAATGGTGGTTAGAGAAGCTGCTCACCCTCTTCCTTGTCAGACTCGGGAGGCCATGGAGAAAGAAATCCAGATGATGCTGGAGTTGGGAGTGAGAGAGCCCTCCCAAAGCGAGTGGTGTAGACCCATTGTTCTCTTCCTAAAGCCTGATGGGACTCTCTGCTTTTTTATAGACTTCCCACAAAGTGAACATGATCTCAAAATTTGATGCCTATCCAATGCCCCAAATTGACAAACTTTTAGACCACCTTGGGACTGCCAAATACATTACCTCCCTCAACCTAACCAAGGGGTATTGGCAGATCCCCCTCGATCCACGTTCAGGAGAGAAGACTCACTGTCACCCCTACCGTGTTCTACCACTTTGTTTGGATGCCTTTTGGCTTACATGGGGCACCATCAACCTTTTAGTACCTGATGGCCTGCCTCCTAGGTGCCCACACGGAATATGCCACTGTCTATTTAGATGATATTATTGTGTACAGAAAAGAATGGGACATTCATCTACTCCAAATAGCGGCCATCCTCCATACTCTACTTTGGGCTGAGCTCTACAGCCAACCCAAAGAAATGCTGGATTAGGTGGCAAGAGACAAACCTACTTAGGATAGACGCTTCATCAAAGACAGGTCTATCCCCTCATTGGGAAGGTCTAAGCATTGCAAGAGTGGCCTGCTCAACAATCAAGCATCAGGTATGACAATTCCTTGGTCTGGCGGGATACTATCGTCATTTTGTGTCCGCATTTGTGACTAGTGTGGCCCCCCTCTTGGAGTTCCTTAAGAAGGATAGCCCCCAACAGGACTGCTGATCTGCCGATTATGAAGAAGTTTTTTGAACCCTTAAGACAATTCTGCCTCAGGAACTGGTACTTTTTATCCCCAACTTTGACCAGGGCTTCCTGCTACAGATAGATGCCTCAAAAGTCAAGTTTGGAGCAGTACTCTTGCAAGAGGTTGACAGGGAGTAACATCTTGTCCTCCGTCTTAGTCGGAAGCTATTCCCCTGGGAGTGTAATTATTCAACAAGAAAAGAAAGGCCTCTCTTCTAAGAAAGCCATTGAAGCCCTTCACTACTATTTGTTAGGAGCCCCCTTTTCTGCATTGTGGATCATGTCCTCCTGCAGTGGCTGCACAGGATGAAGGATACGAACACTCATTTTACAAATTGATATTTAACCCTCCAACAATATGCCTTTTTGGTCCATCATCGGGCTGGAAAAGAGCACGTGAATGAGGAATTTTTCTCCTACCTGGGGGAGAGTCCAGAATCAAGCCCTGGTGATCAGGAGCTGGGCTTGTGGGGGTGGAGTGAGTTAGGGCCCTGGGATAGGATTGAGTGGAGTGGGTGGGCCTGTGTCCCCCCGTAACTGAATCTGTTTGGGGGCAAAATATCTGCACTTGTCAACTCTTCGCCACAGCTAGGAAACCCGACTACTTGCTCGGCCTGAGCATAGACCTGAGTATTTGAACTTCATGTTTCCCTGCCCTGAACTAGGGCCAGAGCATACTGACTGCTTGCTTTCCCTGGGGTTAGGCCTGAGTACCTAGACTGGTTGTTGTCCCCCTCCCTCCAAAGCAGAGCCTAAGCCAGACTGCTTACCTGTTTGGCCTGCTTGTGGTGAGGCAGGGTGGCCTCTCTCTGACCCAGGATAGGCTTGGGACTCCGGTCCGATCCAGTACAAAGCTCCTCTGATAAATAAGAATTATGGCTCCCCAGGACATGAGTGAAGTGTCATAGGGTGGAAGTGGAGTGCCCATGCTGCTGTTCTTCCTTGTTGTGGATATTCTAGTTGATAGCTGTGAATCTTATCTGAAATACCTGTACAACATGAGTATACTCCCCAAGGGAGAGAGGTCTTGTCCCAGTGGAGGATTGACTGCCTAGCTCTTGTTACAGAAGGAAGGGACACAAAAGATAGCAGTTTGGAGTAAATGCCTCTTCGTATGTGAGATTAGATGGCCTCTGTCCCAGTTGATTCTGGGATCCATAGAGTTTAGAAACCATTTCTCTACCATCCTCCTTTGCCATTTAGGGGATGATTTGTTGAAAGGTAGCCTTTATAGAGGTTCCTAGGCTACTTGTCCTCTTATTTCCACTGGACTTTGATTTCTGTAGGATTATTTCACCCCATTATTTAAGATCTGCTGATCTTCTGCCACTAACATTAGATGCCTGTTGTTGATCTTCTGTTCTCTTAGATGTTGACATAAAGCATCTATTCAGAACTTTTCCTTTGTCAGTGACAGAGCTACTGGATTCTGTTGTTCAGTTGTTACACGAATCCCTCTGATTCTGCATGACTAAACTGGGGCTATTCAGTTTTCATTGTATAAGTATACTCTACAGCATACTCTATGCCTAATGTCTACATGAGTGACCCTTTCACAGGTTTCTGTACATCTGAAGGGAAACAAGGAATTAGGGAATAATCCATCTCTTAATGAAATCAGTGGGAGTTGTGCTAGTGATTTCAGTGGAACTGAATAAGTAATATAGAGAGAGCTTCATTCTCCTTATTTACATAAGCACAGCTCTATTGACTTCAGCAGTAACTCCTGATATTCACAAATGTGAGAGGAGAATTAGGCTTGGGGCATGTTGTTCTAGAATTATTCTTCTCGTGTCTTAATTCTCTTTCTTTCTTGCTTGTTTCCTTCATTCTCTTTTTAAATAATATATTTGTAGCTCTGTTAAGTTTTGCTTGTCATCTCTACTGCTTCTCTAATCCTTGTATTCTTTGGCTTCTCTTTGATTTACTTCTGTATTTCTGCATCCTGACAGGAAAGATGTCTTTCCAAGCTAAATAAATACAACATCTTGGAAAGAGTGCCATTTTTACTTTGCAATAACAGGTAGAACATTTTCCTGCTGTCATTTATCCAAGCTTGTGTTCCTGAGGCTAGGTCTACTCTATAGGGTTTTTTTGGAAAAAGCAACACAAATTGCGATTTGCAATTTGCGTAGCTTTTTCTGATCGCTTTTCTGAAAGAGGCTTTTTTGCCATTTGGCCCCATTTAGACAGGGCCAAATGGCAGAAAAACCTCCTCTTTCGGTGGAGCCCTTATCCCTCGAAGAACAAGATACACAGGGCTCCCCAAAAGAGCGCATTTCCTCTTCCGCAAAAAAAGTGGAAGAGCAAACGCGTTCCCGCAGTGTAGATGTACCCTGAAAGAGCTTTGTTTGGGAAAAGCAGAATCTGGCAGCAATAGTGCCTAGAAGCCAAAAATCCTTAGAATTGCCTGATTATCTTATTAACAGGTAGTAATACTAGGTGGGATTGTGCATTTGAAACAAACACAAGATTTTATTATATAAATGCAATGGACTTTAACAGTAAGCAATATTAAATAAAATATTATTACTTCCTTTTGAAAATCAAAGTTACTGCTAATTTAATCTCATCTTAATTAACAGCTGCAGGTACACTCTATAGATTTGCCTTTGTGAAATGGTGATTCACAGGTCTGACAAGCATCTATACATGAAAAAGTGTACCTAGTTTAGTTTTACTTATGAGGCTCATAGCATGAATTGTGCATAACTTGCAAAGCTGTGCATTCTAGGAACAAGTGGCCTTTTGTGGAAATGGGGCTGAATGAGATTATGTAAGAACAGAATGTGGTCCTTTACATGTGGTTGACCAATGCAACAGAATTTCCCTGCTCCATACAGGGTAGGGAAATTCCCTACTCTTCATCAACTTTAGGACAGTTCTGTACTGCTAGCGAAGTGCAAAGCAAAAATATAGCTGAGGATATGGCCTTGTAATCCCAGCAATAATGGTTTTGAGCACGTATCTTCATTCATTTCAACATAGGTTTTATATGCAGATTTCCATTATTCAAGAATACTGAGAGCAAAAAAGAAAACAATACCCTATGGAAACATATGTAAGTTCAGGTCATTTCAAAGTATTGCTCACATGACAGACCAGTACATAGTCAGAACAGTTCCTTGTGCATTCAGTGGCTTTTCAAGTCATGCATTATCTGACTCAACCTCCTTCTCCTCCTCTCAGTCCCATAGAAATTAGGGGAAAGTACTCATCCAGATTTGGATCAGATTTTTGGTTTTGATCCTTGTTTTTGCACCTTTTTCTGCAGTGAACCTCCAGACTTGGGGAAAGTTCAAACCTCTGTCCAAAACCTGCTGATTTTCTAATCCCTAATGATCCTGAATATAAATACTGGATTCATTAAAGCACACAGTGTGTGTCTGATAAACTGGTGTGATTGTACTGGAGTTGTTGAGGTTTATTATGAAAATACTAAATTTTTTACTATGCATATTTTATCCTCGGTAGATCACACTGGCTGCTTGAGAGTGGCTATTATTGCTATACATTTTTATGGTCTTCTTTGAATAGTTTATGTTTTTATCTGAGCGTTTAACAGCTATTTGGGGACTCTATGGTCTATTGTGCCATTGAGCATTAAATCTGTGGATTCTTTGGCTGCAAAGCAAGTGAACTAAATTTTTATTCCACAAGCTATTAATAAAATATTTGCTCAATTTGGATTGTTTTTCTCCATGTGCTGAGTGAACAGTGTTTCTCAACAGGGCCAGCTTCTCAGCTGGTGGAAGCGGTATGGTGACTTTGATGGGCCTACATGAATTTACAGCATCTGAGCATCTAATCCTGTTCCCTTCCCCCACTCATACATTACATGCTCAATGCCACCAGTGTACCAACCAAAGTAGGAGACCATGAAATTTCTGTTCAAAACACACTGAAAATGTCCAGTGTACCGTATAAAATAAGTATAAGGTGGAGAAAGGGAAAGATCTGAAACTATTAATTTTTGTGTAGCTATAAATTACACGTAGCATTTTAGTGGATGTTTTATTATTGCTTGTTATTATTTTTATTATGGTAGTTCCTACCATATTCAAATCAGGGCACTATTGCCCAGACATTCGACAAAACATCTTAGTAAAAGACACTCCCCTCATCAAAGAGGTGCAACCTAAACAGACAAGATGGACAATGGGTTGAATGGGAAAGCAGGACAATGGAAAGAGAAAGATCCAACCAACCAGACTGGGTCAGTGGCAGAGGCTCTTTAAACCTGTGCTCTGAGTCAGGTTTCAGCCTAAGCCTTGCTGCTATCCACACTCTCACTCAGGTTAGCAAGCCCTCAGGACCTGGGTCCTAGGACCCTGTGGGTGGGGGAATAAGTCAGAACCCAAGTCCTGTCATTTTGCAGTGTGGATGCATTAGCACAGCTGTGAGAACCAAGTCCAGGAATTGTAAGCCCAAGTTTACAATGCAAGTGCATGTGGAAGCACATGCTTGAAAACACCAAGTTCCCAGACCCAAGTGTTAAATGTAATACAGACGTACCTAAATAGAACAGGTCACATGACCACCAGTTCAGTGCTCTATCCACCAGACTCACTACCTCTCCTGCATGCTGGTTCACATTTGACTATAATGAAATATAGTTGGCTCCCTCCTCAAATGAGTGAGACAGGATGAAGGTTCTCTGTAGATAGACTGTGAAGAGTCACAATCTTGCAAGTGGAAAAGAGATATGGGGTGAAATTCTGGCCCCAGTTAGTGGGAGTTTTGCTATTGAATTCAGTGGGGCCAGTACCATAGCAATGAATTTGTTTTGCAAATTTAACATGTCCACTTGTAATTGCAAACGAGAGTTCGATTCACCACTAGCATAACAGTCCACATCAGTCGTGTTGCGTTTGCTTAGCGATTGAAGTGGTTTCTGCAATGTGAGAAAAAAAACAAACCTCCCCTGCATAGTGGAATGAGCCCACCACCTTATTTCACATGGGCCATGAAATAGCTGGTGGATGAAAATTATTTTATTAGCAAACTGAATTGCAGGAGTGAGATCTTCATTGAGCAGGCTGAGAACTGAGAAGCTGATGTTATATGTTGATGTCTTGGTGTTTGTGTACTGGCAGTGGGGAAGTTGGGTTGGCTTATGTTCTTGACCCCTTGATGCTTCACCAAACTAGATTCCCTCTGAAAGCTGACCTTCTTTGTTCTGTTCCAAGCACTGTACTGCAAAACTAAATTCAGTCTCTACCAAGTTGGGCTTGACTAGTGACCATTGTGATGTTCATTTATTTCTGGCATGTACATTTTTCATCCCTTTGTGTAGTCTGCAGATAGAATTACTGCTATAAAATAACAGCATTTCTTTACCCCCAAAAGCTGTCTCTTGTTTCTGGCATTTTGTTGCCAGTGCTCTTCTCATATGTGGTTCTCTTTCTAGCTTTGGCATGATTCATGATGGAGAAGGAAATCCCTGTAGAAAAGCCGAAGGTAACATTATGTCTCCCACGCTTACAGGAAACAATGGTGTGTTTTCCTGGTCTGTATGCAGCAGGCAGTATCTCAATAAATTCCTCAGGTAGGTCAGATATAAGTCAGGAAGATGGTGGCAACTCTTAGAATTGGTTTTCTGGTGCAAATACTCATGATTAGAAATTCAAACTTTACTTTGGGATGGATTTCATCAGTGTGAAAAAGGCCAATACAAAACAAATGTACGAGATGAGCCCACAATCTTTGTCTTATGTGGGACATAAGTGGTAACATAGACCTTTGTGTTGGCCTTCTTCATGGGAATGAATTTTATCCTCTGTGAGTATGCTGCAATATTTACTTGCATTTTATTCTTTTCCCAAATGTTCTTGTCAAACACGTTTATTAGACTATTAGGTTACGTCTAGACTGGCATGATTTTGCGCAAATGCTTTTAACAGAAAAGTTTTTCCGTTAAAAACATTTGCGCAAAAGAGCGTCTAGATTGGCACGGATGCTTTTGTGCAAAAAGTGCTTTTGCGCAAAAGCATCCGTGGCCAATCTAGACGCGATTTTGCGCAAGAAAGCCCCGATCGCCATTTTCGCCACCGGGGCTTTTTTGCACAAAACAGTTCTTCCCTGTCTACACTGGACCTCTTGCGCAAAAATGTTTGCGCAAGAGGGCTTATCCCCTGAGCGGGAGCATCATAGTATTTGCGCAAGAACACTGACAATCTTACATTAGATCGTCAATGTTCTTGCACAAATTCAAGCGGCCTGTATAGACAGCTGGCAAGTTTTTGTGCAAAAGCGGCCGCTTTTGCGCAAAATCTTGCCAGTCTAGACACACCCTTGGTGAAAAGTGAATATAAAAAGTATGCTGACAGGGGAAATGAATGAATTTTTCCTGACATAGCCATAGCTGACTGTCATGCCATTCCCCTATAAAGCTACTGAAAAAAAAGTGATAAGAACAGAGACTACACTTGATCTTAGTCTTCAAGAGGCCGAGAAAAAATGGTATCCTATTATTTCCTTAGCACATTGGTACAAATCATGGATGCTGATAAAACAGCAGCTTAGTTCTAGAATTTAGGGTCAATCTCTTCAACATAAGTTTTCGCTTTTATTACACGAACTCCACAATGGCATAATATGCATATATTGCCATTGAGTATAGGAATGGACACTTAGGATGTATCTACACAGCAAGGCTTAACTCGAAATAAGCTACACAAATTGAGTCATGTCAATTGCGTAGCTTATTTTGAAATTGGGAGCATCTACACAGCACTTATTTCGAAATAGAGCACTCTTCTTCTGACTTCCCTTACTCCTAGTACAGTGAGGGTTGCAGGAGTCGAGTAAGAAGTCCTCTAGCTTGACAGTATTTCGATATTATTTTGAAATAATTGCCTGCTGTGTAAAGGCAGACTAAGTTATTTTGAAATAATGTTGCTGTGTAGACGTACCCCAAGATACCAAATTGGGATGCCAGATCATGGGAAAGGAAAGATGACAGTTTATGGTGATTTTCTCTGCCACAGTAAGTAATATGACTGTAAATACATAGGAATATTATTAATTCACATTAGCACATTCAAGCATTCAGTAAGGTCCAATAGACACATAAGTTGGAAGGCAAATTGTAGGTAGATAGGACTTCCGTTCTCATGGAACCACAAATACTAAAAAGGAAGAATGATGGATAATAATATGCAATTTTGGCTTTAACATGTGCTCAACTAGCCAAAAACACACAATAAGATTGTGCTCTTAACTAGAACTCTTATATGTCTTTTCACATGAAGAAAATGAAAAAATGACACACTGCACGCATTAGTTCTGCATAAGATTCTGTGTTCTGCTTCTGGGAAGTGTAATCTGGGGTGGGGGGAAATAAAATAGATCTCCTTGCTCTTGGTTACACTCCCATTAGAAATGGAGAATAGGAAACTGACGCCATTTATATATAATATTGCCATAATTCTAGAGCCTGGAAATTCCTGCTTCCTAAAACTTTGCAGGTCAGGCTAGCAATAAGAAGTCAACATCTCTTGGCTCCTGCACCAAATATGCTCATTCAGTATATGCCTACAAAGCTAGTGAAAGGTACTCAATGCAATAACATGTCTTTTGTAGCAAATAAAAGTCTTTTTGATTAAAAAATATATATTCTCATTATAGCACAGCTCAAGCTGCTTGCCTGATTGACGAACCGAAACAAACAGGACAATATAAATACCCTGATAAACTTCCAGGGCAGATCTATGATGCAGATACCCAGTGCAAATGGCAATTTGGAATGAAAGCCAAACTATGCAGCCTCAGTTTTGTGAAGGTACCTGTTAATATCTTTTTGACAAAGGTAAAACTGACATTAGATAACAGTATTGTTCTGTCAATGATGAGTGCAAAGTAGCACAACGAAGCCGGGATTATTTCTAAACCTGACATTGCTTGGCATGTTTGGCATATGCTCTGGAGGCCCTGGTGGGAGTTGTCCAACCCCAAGAAGAGTTTCAGAAGGCTCTGTGCCTCTGAGATGCAGAATCTTTCCAGGATACAAGAAGCACTAACTGAAAGCACAAGCTGCATGCACCATTCATTAGGATATGACAGCATGCTCTTTTCTCCAGTTACTATTTACCAGGGTGGTGTGACTACCACCCAGGGGAAACCAAGTGTTGCAGTTGTGTCACTAGTACAGAGCGTGCAAGGAAGGGAGGTTTTTATATGCTCCTTCCATTTGCAGAAAAGCCTGCTACAATCTAGCTCCTCATGAGAAGATTATTTCAGAGTGAGGACAAATTCAGCTTTCAATCCTTAGTTTTTTGATGTAGGATGTAGTCATATTTACCCATTATTTATTTAGGTGGGTGTTCCAGCCCCTTTGATTTCTTTAAGGAAGGTGTTCTGTTCAAATCACAATAGGGTCATTCTGAAGAGGACAATAATAATAATAATAATAATAATAATAATAATAATAAGCTAAGCTGCAGCATTTGGGATTATTTTGTGTTAACCAGCATTTTGCTAAGTGACAATTTTTTTCTACAGCCTTTCCAAACATTTCATGTGTGTTATAAGAAAATTGATTCCCTCCACGTTTTTAGGAGGCTTGTAGACTTATTCATGTTCTGCCCTTGGAGTTTTAATAGCTTTTTGGTTCTTTTATTGTCTCACCTTGAAAAGACAAGAAAATAATGCTGAGAACCAAACTTGAAAATGTTACTAAAATATGAACTCAGTAGACCAGCATGTATTATTATGTTATAAAACATAGAACTAGATCTTCTCTGTTCAGAAATGGGTCTAATTCATAGAACTTTTATGATAGCAAAGGAATGCTTTGAAGAAGTGTCACTCAAGAAAACTTCTACACACCAGCATACAATGGGGGAATTCTCTGATTTTTTTCTAGGATATATGCAAATCACTCTGGTGTCATAAAGTAGGTCATAGATGTGAAACAAAGTTCATGCCAGCAGCAGAAGGAACAGCTTGTGGCGTAAGTATGGTAAGTTACTTAATTAGTGCAGCTACAGTATTTTAACTTAGAATGCAGTGTACTGAGGGCCTGATCCAATTCTCATGAAGTCGCTAAAAAATCCAATGCTTTTAATGGGAGTTAGATCAAGCCTGCACATTTAGGCATGGCAGAAGCAGCATCTATTTTAGTGTAGCTGCTTTTGCTAGGAATTAATTTGACTCACAGTCTAAATGTATTATCCTTATTGATCAGCTTATTAGAAGGAATCTGAAAATATGTCCATTTGCCTTACAATTACAATGTAATTGCAAGTATGGAGAGATAATAATAATCATAATTGCTATTGGTACGTGTGATTCATTAATTACTGATATTTTATTTCACTGTAACATGTAAGTTGTATTGCATATTTCTGTAATTTTCAAGAGCCTGATTTTGTTTCCTTGCTCTATTGGAGTATTTTTCTTCATTACACCCCTTTCTCCTATTGCAATAACAGTTAATTAATAGCTAGCGGGGAAAATGGCCTCTCATTTTTATGTGCCCAACCCTGAATGTCTGGGGCTAATTTAGAGGTGCTAGGCACCAACAGCAGCTGTTAACATTAGCTGGACTTTTTGGCACTCATTGCTTTCATAGGACATCCAAAACTGAAGCACCCACAGTTGGATGCCACTTTTGAAAATTTGGTCCTCACATCATTTCAGCATAGGCAGAGATTCAAAGCTAACAAATAGTAAAGATTTACTTTGTAAATGTCGTCTTATTTGTCTTTATAAGAGCCAGCACCTCAATCCTGCTAACACTTCTGTGAGCCATCCCATTGCATTCAGTGGGACTGCTAATTTATATTGAGTTAAATGAATGCTTACATGTTGGCAGAATTGGTACCTGAGTGTTTTCTTCTCAGCAACCTACTAGGGAGCACTAGTTGTGATTGGACATTTGTTGACGTTCTTTTGACAGTGGTGTCGAAGAGGTCAGTGTGTCCGATATGGAGATCATGGACCCAAGCCTGTTAATGGCCAGTGGGCTGCATGGTCGGAGTGGTCCAAGTGTTCTCGGACCTGTGGAGGTGGAGTTACCTATCAAGAGAGACACTGCAATAACCCAAAGTAAGACACTGCTGTGGAAAGTTATAATTTTAATAATAATTATTTCTGATATTCTAACTAAAAAGGGGAAAGAGTAGATTTTGTTGCAAATTCACAAAGGGTTAACAGTTTCTGAAACTCTGAAAGAACTCCACAGTACACTGTGAACAGCAGTTACAAAACAGTAGCATGCTGCGCTCTGAAAGGTAGAGCATATTCCAATATCGGGAACCAAGGGCCTGTCCAAAGCCTGCTGATCTAAATGAAAGTACCCCTATTGACATCAATGGGTTTTTAATCAGGCATGACTGAATTTTAAATAGAACTGGTTAAAACATATGTTTGGAATAAAAATGGGACAACATTTTGGCCAAAAAACCTTATTAGCAGTCTATGGCAGGACACTACCTTAACTTTTACTGTTGTGCATCAATATTATTGCGTTGAGACAGGATTCGTGGTATACATGAATTCACAGCAGTCTCTAGACATGCACAGATAGATTCTCCATGGAAAGTCACCAATACATTTGATTTTTTTTTATGTTAGTCCTTTTCTGTCACAATTTTAATGCAGGTAGATAGATTTAAATTTTTATGCTCAAGTTTCCATGGATATTCAATCTATCTATTCATCTGTCTACCTACTCAGTGCTCTTTGCTCAAGTTCTTGTATGGCTATCTTGGCACAGTACAGAATACAGAAGAGGGACCTCTACTAATTGAAATGTTTCAACTAGCTCTAGTACTATGACTTATATTTCAGCCAGTGTAATAAGTAAACCATTCCAATGGGAACTGTGTATGACTGCCATATTATGTATTTAAACCATCACTCAGAAATGTGTGTTATGAACTCTGGTATGAACACATGGTATGTTCAAGGCCAGGACTTAATCTGGTCTCTGCCTACTCTAATTACGTTGTGCTAATGGTAATTCTCTTAGGGCCAAGAGGAATAACTGTAAATCTCTATCAGAATTAGATTTATGAAACCTCAGCACTATAAAAACACTGTCTACAAAATGCCCAGGATGACTAAATATACATATTGATGTATTTCACATCCCTGACCAATAGTGCTTTTAAAATAAATGTGAATGCACTGGAAAATAGTCTTTAGCTAGTTACAATGTGGAAACACAATAAAAAAAAGCGTGAGACATTCTCTGTATTCTGTGCAGTGAGACACAAAATCCTAATGATTAAGTCTTCCTAATTCCTGACAGTCATTTCTGCTTTCCAAATTCAAAATGTGTGGGGAAAACAAAATTTGTTTCTTCCACACTTTGATTTTCCAAATACTTTGAATGCTACCAAGGCATTCAGCTAACTGAGCCCTAACTCTGTGAGTGAAGTTCAGTCTTTACAGAGAATCAGCATGATGACTATGCCGCACTGAGGATTCATTTCACACCTCAACATAGGGCTCCTAAATAAACACCCTGAATTTCAAAAGCATTGAGTCTCTAATGACTTTAGGAGGAACTACTAGATGTTCAGTGAGTTTGGAGATCAGATCACTTATTTGAGCTTAACTATGTAAGTAAATTTAGATTCCTGCTTTTGAAAGTCTTGTCCTCTGAGTGTGTGTGCATGCACATGTGTGTGAGTATGAGTCTCTTCTGTAAATAATACCCAACCGATTCTATTTCCCTTTTGTTGACGTTTGTAAGACAGCCACTGTGGTCCTGCCCTAGAGTCTTTTGAAACAGTCTGAATGACTGTCTGAATTACGCATGAATTTACTGTACCAAACACCTACTGAGGTCATCTGTAGTACACTGAGAGCCATGCAGATTTGTTAAACTCATTATGCTTGTATAAATTGCCACAGTATAATTTCATGGATCTGGTTTTCATACATCACAACATTTTACAATTGAGATAGTTTCCCTAGAAATAGATTACACAATTTAATAGTTGAGCTGGTAAGGACCCTGAATAGTGCCCAAGAGATGTAAGTTAATACCTAAGTCATATCTGTGGGATTGTGTCCTACCCACTTCATAATACTGCACTGTTCGCTAAAATATTAGAACACAGTTTTAGACATGTGCATAATAAAAAGACTAAAACAATATTTTCTAACTAAAACAATTTCTTACTCTTTTGTATTCAATTTAAGAATGATTACGGGCACTAAAAATTTAAACAAATGCAGTTTAAAACAGTAACTAATCAAGTTTTATAAGGTCCACAAAAGAACTCTGTAGACCATTGATTTCATATAGGAAAAAAACCCAGTAACTTAGCTTTGCAATACTATTTTTAGCATTTGAGCCTAAGATGTGTGCACATCTAGATGTAAACTATTCCAAAATTTGAAGGAGCTTCAAGGCAGCACTTCATGATCTAGTTACCATTATTAATTGTAATGCATTAAACACCATCTCTGTAAAGAGCAGTATACAGATCATTGCAGTGTATTGTTTTGTATTCCACCTAGCAGCTTCAAATGAATAGTCATCCCAGCTCTTTTAACTGTTGTCACATCTGCTCCACTAAGGTATAAAATACATATCTGTTGTTTTTGTTTTTTGCGGAAAGTGTGACTTCATATTCAATCAGTTAGCTACTACTATAATGATGAAATGTGCCTATGGTTATACATATGTATTAGTTAAAATAGTTTTGGAGTGGCACTTCTTTATTATGGGCATTACAGACTGGCAAATTCATTTAAGACACAGTAGTAATACTTTAATACCTTAGGTCAATTATTAATTGCATTATTTATTAGTACATTTATTGGAGTCTGTACCTGGACTCTTTGAGATACTGTATAAATTAGTCTTTGGAGTTTATTCTTTGCAGCTACTACTTCAAAACTCCTTGGATGTTTTAGTATCCCTTTCATTATTCTATTGTCTGAATCCTGAAAACACCTAGACAGGTGAGTAACTTTAGTCCTATAGGTAAAATTATGTGTGTGCGCGCGTGCGTGTGCATGTGTGTGTATATATGAGGGCCATCAACTTTAAGCTCTTTGGCTACGTCTAGACTACATCCCTCTGTTGGCAGAGGGGTGTAAATGAAGCACTTCGAAAGTGCAAATGAAGCCTAGATTTAAATATCCCGCACTTCATTTGCATAATTACATAATGGCGCTCTTTCGAAAAAGCGCTATTTCGCAACTGAGGTTTTGCAATTGAGGGTTACAGGATCTTTTGAAAAAGTGCCTCATTTTCGAAAGAACCACGTCTAGACTGCAGCTTCAATTTCGAAATAGCACTTTTTCGAAAGAGCGCCATTATGTGATTATGCAAATGAAGCACAGGATATTTAAATCCCAGCTTCATTTGCACTTTCGAAGTGCCTCATTTACATCCCTCTGCTGACAGAGGGAAGTAGTCTAGACGTAGCCTTTGGGACAGAGACTGTGCACTCCTATTTCTATTTGTAGCACAATATTTTTCTGCTAAACAAAAACAATAATATTATTTGATTAGTATATATATGGCTAACTCTGTGCTTAGCCTCTCCCCATCCCAAACATCCATAGGACAATAGAGCCAGTCTGCTGTTTTATAGAGATTGCCCCTTCTACATAGTAACAGCTAAGGGTTAGATTGTGGCTGGCCCCAATTTAGCACTCCAGTTTTGTTGGACAGCTCATATAAGGGCTTCCCAGAGTGAGGGGTCTTCTAATTAGTTTCTCCCCTCTGGGAGTAAATCATTGATAAGGAGCAGAGTTGGTTAAGGAGAGCCCTATCCATACCCTGCTTCCCACTAAGTCACTGACCAACAGTTTGGGAGAGAGTGGAGTATGGTTCACCATTTACAGGTCTGCAGCACCAATGGGAAACTAGAATCCTTCTCCCAGTGCTTCTTTAGGTCAGTGAGGCTTTACACTATCCCCAGTTGCAAGGCTGAGGCTAAAAGCCACAGTCTGACTCTAAATGATTCTGTTATTTTGCTTGTTACGTGGCTTATACTTAGACAGGGAGTTACTTCTTTCACCCCACCTATATATAAAGAGTCTTGCTCTGTAGGCCAAAGGAAGTCAAAGAAATCAAACAAGCTGTGAAGGAAAAGGTGTCTGAACAGAAATGAGTATGGGGCCCAAAAACTTTTCCTACTTTACTCAGGGAAACTCCCATCTGTTACACTCAGTCAACATATATACTCTCTGAGCTGAAGAATAGTTCTGGCTGAACTGAACGGCTGCTAATCAGGATGGGAAGCATGCCTTAGTTCACAATATGCCCAGTGTAAAAATGGCGAGTAACAATCTAGTCCTTCCCTGGATAAGGTCAGTGCCATATTGTTCCCTAAAGCATGTTTCCCTAGTGTAGTGCTCTGCCCAGTTTGAAATGGACTAACAAATGAATTTCCATCACTTCCTTTGAGATTGTAGTCCAGCATTCACTGAAGACTTCCGAGAAAGCCAGCTATTGTATTGCCTTTAAAGCCGCAATGCTAATTCAAGACATGGAAACAGACTCCAGCTTGTTTTACAAATGTATGAGGATTAGAATGCAGGAATAAGCAGATAGTATAAAAATGTAATTACAAAATGCACCTGGAATCTCTTACCCATATTTTACCTTGTCCCCTCAACATCTCTCCATGATGGATTCAACAGGAAAGCACGTTAACATAAATTATAAGATATACTGGACATAAGTACATTTATAATACAGTGTGTAGGGATTTAAACAAACTACTCCCATTATCCTAGTTAGGAACTGTGCAAATACTGCACTATGTGAGTTATTCTGGAAGTGTTTCCCTTGACATAAGTGTAGCACAGCCAAACCATTCACTGAAAGACCATAACATGCATTCCAAATGCATATTTTCCCTAACATTTTTAACCGTCATTAGACAAAGATATGCAGGTGCAGAATTGTAACAAAAGTTCTACTCACATCTTTTTTCACTAGATGCAAGGCTCAGTGGAATAATGCAAAGTATTTGATGATGATTAGGCTGCTGGTTTGCTGAGAACACAGCTTACCATGCTGGCCAATATGATCACATTCTTTTCTTGTGTTCCCCTGCCCATCTGTCTATATCCATCTATGTTTTCTTGTGTTATTCGTTGAATGTAAGCTTTTTAGGCCAGGGACTGTTCTTTTGTTCTGTGTTTGTACAGCACCTAACACAATAGGGTTCTAGCATGACTGAAGCTCCTAGGCACTATGAAAATACAAATTACAAAAAGTCCTGGTTGGAATGATTTAGGTAGGGTCGGTCCTGCTTTGGGCAGGGGGCTGGACTCAATGACCTCCTGAGGTCTCTGCCAGCCCTAGGATTCTATCATTCTAAATGAATAATACTAACAACAACAATGAAATCATTGAATGTTGGGCACAGTGGTATATTGGAACACTGCAAAACTGCACATTGAAACCATAGCACCAGTGGATTTCTATGTAGATCCACATGGAATAGTAATCAGCTTCTCATCAGTTCTGGTAGGCATTCTGAAAAAAGCAAGGCTTGCATTTTTAATTTGTTTACATTTATAGGCATCCAACTAATAGTTAAAAATCTGATTATACAATTAATATATGAATACTGGCAAACTAATAAAATAGTTTGTCTTCTTACTAAGCCAAATTTAGAAAAGCATTGCTGTTCAGAAGGGTATTCAAGTGCATAATTAAAGTCCATTGAAGTCTGTGTACTTTAGACATGTTTAAGGTTAAATGTGTGGTTAAGTACTTTACTATATCAGAACAACTGTGCACTATCCTTTGTTATTCTGTAAGGGTATGGCTAGACTTCATCTTTTTCTCGGAAAAAGCTACGCAAAATGCGCTTTGCATTTTGCATAGCTTTTTCCGACTCTTTTGTGGAAGAGGCTTTTCCGACATTTGGCCAGTCTAGACTGGGCCAAATGTCAGAAAAAACCCTCTTTCGGAAGCCCCCTTCTTCTTCGTAGAACGAGGAATACAGGGGATTCCAAAAGAATGTGTTTGCACTTCTTCAAAAAAAAGCGGAGCGGAAGTGCAAAAGCATTCTCTGGACATGGTGGCATTTTTTCGGGATACCTCTGGTATCCCGAACCCCCCCTCCCCCCCCAGTCTAGCCATACCCTAAGAGTTGAGCTGGTGGGTTTAAAAGGAACCTGTTTAAAAGGAAATGTTTACATATTGTAGTTTTAACATACCAGAATGCAATTGTTTATTCAATGTACACGGAGTCCTCAGACTCGTAATATAGGTTCTTCCTCAGAATTGTGTTGTAAATCAGAAATGCTTTTCCCAAGCATCAATTCCATAAAGAAGGGATTGGTTCCTGAACCAAAGCTTGATACGCTATTTTCACCACAATAACCCAGATGGTTGTACTAAATGAATTATGGATAACTATATGTAGCAACATCAGGGCATTTATTTGGTAAACTGCATTCACAGAAACATATACAATCACATATGCTTTAACTTTCCAGAAAGGAGCTGCAAGAGGGTCCTTGCAGTTGCTTGTTTGATTGGCTTACACGGCCAAGGTAGCTTGTTGCCAAGTTATTCTTGCCACTTGTTTTTCATTGGCTTCCAGCCCCTGGCTTAGCCAATCAGAAAGCTTGAATAATGAAATCAGTAATTGACTGAAGCTCAGCACGTGATGTGTACTGTTCTCCCTGCTGGCTTTTTTTGTAAGGGTGAAACAAGCATTGTAGAGATGAAATGGGCAGTCAATTGAAAAGTCTTATGAGTGGCATTCAGCATAAGTCAGGTGTCACAAGTCTGAGGACTCCCTCTGTGTTTGATTGGTTTTATGTTATCTATTCTTTTTTCTTTTATTAATTCCTATTTTGGTAAATAATTATTGTTGCATATATGTGAATTCCTGGATTACGGTAGACTGAAAACTAGGAAATATCAAGTCAGTACATTAGTATTGTCTACTTTCTCAGGTCAATAATTCTGAGATCTATAATAGTGTTTGCCAATCATATCATGCATGCAAATAAAAACATCCTGATTGGCAAAGAGTTTAATTCAGCAAAACTATTATTCACTGCTAGATAGTCACATGATTAAATTGATATCTTAATAATCCAAGCATGTCGTGTAGGTTAAGTACTTGACTTGGTTTTGGTGAGAATTAAAATTAATTGTCTCTTGAGAGAAATAGTGATCTTTTCCAGCAAAAAATCATGTGAGTTAGCTTGAGAGAAATCAATAGAATGCTGATTCTTAATGAACTGTCATTGAATGATTCTAACTGGTGTCAATCATATCCACTTTTGGTTTTGCAAAAGATTCTTTTTTTTTCCTTTGTAGGCCACAGTATGGTGGCAAGTTCTGTCAGGGCTCCAGTCGTATTTATCAGCTTTGCAATATTCAGTCATGTCCACCCAATAGTCTGGATTTCCGGGCCCAGCAGTGTGCAGAATTTAACAGCAAGCCTTTCCGTGGGTGGTACTACAGTTGGAAGCCTTATACTAAAGTTGAAGGTAATTTGGCCATGGTTCTGATTGACAAAATAATTTGCATGAGGCAGGTTACTTTGTTATAATTCATTGATATTACCTGGGCCAAATACAGCCCTTCTGTAAGCTTATGGAAATTCAGGGAGACCTTTCTGGAGCTCTACTTGCTTTACAGCAGGGTTGAATTTGGTCCTCAGTGTTACGTGATGTGTAAGAGTCTGCAGAGAAGTTAGCTTGGATTATGGATTTAGATCTCTATCCTCTGTTCCCTGATTATGCTGTCCCTAACTTTTGTTTTATACTGCTTTTTTGTTGTAAAACCAAAAAACAAACTAAACCTAAACAACAAACAACCTGTTCCCAAAAAGATTTCTATATGGGAATAATCAACATCCACAATAACATGCCAGAATCTTCATTCATTTGGAATGTTCTCAGATTTCTGAATATACCAGTAAACCGATCCTTTTGAGTTTCCTACTGGTATATTCTCATGAGAATTGTTGTTGGGACTTTATGAGATTCATGATTCACTAAATATTCCTTCTATGTTGCTTAAGTGTATATTTATTTTTCCTGCATATGACTCAATTTTGTAAACAGCCAGTATCTTTATTAGGATTTTGTTGGATGTTAATAGCTACAAATACTTCCCTCTAGTTTCAAAGTATGGTGAACTGTTTAAATGAAGGTGGTGGGAATATGGCATATTGTGAATGCTTTGTTTAGAATTGCCAGAAGTTGTCTTCAAGTATCTTGAGATGGCTTATTTTTATACACATATATATTTTTTAAAATGTTTTTATTTGTGGTCTGTTTAAATATTCTTTAGAGGATAGTCCGCGTTAGTAGAAATACAGTGATTAAAGCAATCCTTATTTATACAGCCATATTGTAAGTACTTTGATTACTGTTTAGAAGCCTACACTCTGATATAACCATTGTGGATGGGAGGAATTTGTAAAACTAAAGAGGAGTGATCTAGTTGGAGTGGATTCATAATTAACTGGCAATGTCTATTGCATTACATCTTTCATATGATGTATCTTGTTTAACACGTACTGCCAGGGTGACACATTTATTTTAAATTGGCCAAGATTTTCATAAATAGGAGACTAATTTTAGTCACTAAGGAAAAAAAATCAAAAGCAGCAGAGGAGATTTAGGAGCACAAGTGCTACTGAAAGTAAATAGGATTTACACACCCAAAGTCCCATACATACTTTTCAAAATCTCCCCCTAAGTCTATCTGTAGACTTATAAAATATGTGGGCTGTTTTTCAAAACTATTGAGTAGCTTTCACCTTCAATGGAAACTTCTGGGTATTGAAAATTAGAATATTTGGAGTATGTTTACACGGCAAAAACCACCTGCCTCAGCAAGTCTCAGAGTCTGGCTCTATAGAATTGGGTTCATATTTCAGTACTAAAAAAGAACCATGGAGATATTCTTGCTCAGGCTCGAGCTCCAGCTCTGAGACCCCACCATCCCCCCTCCTGGGTGTCAAAGCCGGAGCTCCAGCCTGCATATCTAATACTAATATTTATTTTAATTTAATTTAAAATATCTAATATTTTAATACCATAGCATGAGTCCTTTGAGCCTGAGTCTAGAGACAGAGGATATGTCTACAATACGGGGTTTTATCAGAAAAAGGAACGCAAATTGCGTGCCGCAATTTGCGTACCTTTTTCCAATAGTTTTTTCCGAAAAGGCTTTTCCAAAATCTGGCCCATCTACACTGGGCCAAATTTCAGAAAAAAACCCCTCTTTCGGAAGAGCCCTTCTTCCTCATGGGAGGAGAAAGACAGGGCTTCTGAAAGAGCGTGTCTGCTCTTCCGCAAAAAAAAAGTGGAAGAGCAGACGCGTTCCCTGAATGTGGCGGAGTTTTTCCAGAATATCTCCATACGGGAAAAACCCCGTAGTCTAGATAGACTTTTGTTTGTTTGTTTGTTTTTTGCAATATAGCCATACCTTTAGTTAGGAGCTGAAATATTTATTTAGCAGTCTATCTTTAGCTTCCTGTTTTTTGAAATCCTGGTGCTTCAAGGGGAGGGATAGCTCAGTGGCTTGAGCAGTAGCCTGCTAAACCGAGGGTTGTGAGTTCAATTCTTAAGGGGGCCATTTAAGCATCTGGGGCAAATCTGTCAGGGATGGTGCTTGGTCCTACCATGAGGGCATAGGACTGGACTTGATGACCTCACAAGGTCCCTTCCAATTCTATGAGATAGGTATATCTCCATATATTGATAGTAAGTGACTCAATGATGTATCCCATCTATGAACAGCTATCATTACAATATAATAGCTGCAGGCATAATGTTAGATCTGTGTATTAGAAGGACTTTGACTGGCAGCTAGCTGTGTGCAGGGATGGGCCTAGATCAAATGATGTCCCAAGCAAATACTTTTGGCACCCTCCATTTGTTAAGCTTTTGAATGCCTTATTTTTATTGCATTGGTAGCCCATTTCACAATGTTGCATGCAGAATTTCTCTCTTTGGAAGGAGGGGGGGAATGAAATGTTTTTCAGTAGAAATCTTGGGCCCCCAGTCTTAGCTTCCAAATAGACTGATCATTTGTGCTATCTTATGTGCTTATGTGCTCTTAGTTTTTAAATGAAAATATTATAAATCCCCAGTCTATCTTTGTTAATAAAAAATGAAACTTGAAACTGTGAACAAATGGTGCTGAAATTTGAGGCCGTATCAGCCACAGAGGTTGGAGAGACTAAAGCAGAGCTAATGGAATTTACATGGTTTCATAATGATGTTGGATTTTAATTATATATGTCTTTGGGGATTGCCAAATCCATGTGTTATTTTAAAATAATATATAAACTACTGTATGTCTGTTCTACTCATTCTGGGGTTCTAAAGATGTGATAAACTACTCAAGCGTGATCCTTGTCATTTCAGTTGGTCACCAAGATGGTAGGATGGAGTAATAATAGTTGTCAGTTACTGTATTACTGCACTTTTGGCCCCTTCTAGTCTCCTTGAGTGCATCCCCTCAGACCTTGGGCTATGGGCCATCACCTGGCTCCTGGTGGAATCTCACACTCTGAATGGACCCTGGCTGCAGTCCCCTGTGTATCAACTGTGATTACCTAAGTAGGCCTGACCTATGCCCCTTCCTTGCAATTCTGTTCCTTCCAGAATCAATTATTTTAGTACCCAGTGACCACACAGGCATGTGCCCTTTTCTCACAAATCCTTTCCCTCTCCTAGCCTCAGAATGAAAGTCCTTTAAAAACTGTTTAGTCCTCTTGACCCTCTTTCCCAGCAGCCTGCAGGAGGTAGAACAGAAGTTCCTTTAAGATGATGGCTTTATCCATTGTTTTTTAAGGTTGTGCTGGGGTATTCTCAGCATCCATTTGTCTTGGTAGGGATGTTAAAATGCATTTAATCAAGTAAATGTGTAACTGCTGAAAATTACAGCAGAAAATTTCAGCAGTTAGACAGTAACAGGTGGGGGGCAGGAGACTCCCCAGGAGCTGGTGTATGTGAAGAGCTGGCTTTTAAGTTGGCTTCCTGCACATAATGAGAGCCTGTGTGTAGCTGTGAAGGTTAAATGATAATCCCAAGCTCATCAAGTTAACTGTATACACGGGTCACACTTTCACATCCCTATTTCTTGTTGGGGATTGTTCTCCTGGAATTCAAGAATTATGGGTGTATAATAAACATTCCACTAACCCTAATATGAGTTAGATCAGTATAGTTACATAGGAAATTCTAAGAACATGCCATAGTTCTAAAGTAATTTTTTCTCACTGACCATGTCACGTGTAGAGTTCATAAAATTTGTCCATAGCTCTATTCATAGAGCAGTTACACACTTATCACAATAATACTTTGTACTTCATTGAACATAAGAGCAACCATACTGAGGCAGACCAATGGTCCCTCTATCCCAGTATCTTGTTTTCTGACAGCAGCCAATGCCAGGTGCTTCAGAGGGAGACAGTCATCAAGTGACCTACCTCTGGTTGTCCACTCACAACATCTTGCACTCAGGGGCTAGATGGTCTTGCTCTTGTTGTTGTATCCCTGACTGTCTTGGCTAATAGCCATCCATGGCTCTATCCTCAGTGCACTTACCTAATTCTTTTTTGGAACCCAAATTATAAGTTTGCCCTTCGTATCCCCTGGCAATGACTTCCACAGCTGACCATGCACTGTGTGAAGAAGTACTGCCTTTTGTTTGTTTGAAACCTACTGCCTATCAATTTTATTCAGTGACCCCTGGTTTATGTGTTATGAGAAGGAGTAAATAACACTTCCTTATTCTCTTTCTCCATACCATTCATTGATCTTGCTGTATCCTGCCCCCCAATCACCTCTTTTCCAGCCCAAAAAGTCACATACCTCATTGTATGGAAACTGTTCCATCCCCCTAAACATTTGTGTTCCTCTTCTCTGTATCTTTTCCAATTTGAAAAGATTTTTTTTGATATGTAGTGACCATCAGCACACAGTATCCAAGGTGGGGTATACCATAGATTTATTTAGAGGCATTGTGATATTTACTGTCTTATTCTCTATCCCTTTCCTAATGCTTTTCTATCCCTTTCCTAATCTATTTATCTCCTCATATTTTCAGAAGACGATAGATGTAAATTGTACTGCACCGCTGAAGATTTTGACTTTTTCTTTGCCATGTCCAGCAAAGTGAAAGATGGAACCTTATGCTCCCAGAACAAATATGATGTTTGCATTGATGGAATTTGTGAAGTAAGATAAACCGAAGTTTCTTTTTAGTAACTGTCATTTTTAAGCGCACAATTGACTCCTTAATAGACAATTCAGCTGTTACATGAAATTCCCTTGTATCTGAGTCCTTCTCTTCTGCCTTTTGCTTTCAGCAAGTAGGGTGTGATCGTGGACTAGGTTCAAAAGCAGCTTTGGATGCCTGTGGTGTTTGTGAAGGAGATAACTCAACGTGCAAGTTCTTTAGAGGCCAGTACTTGATCCAGCACAAAGCTAATGGTAAGGAAAGTTGTTCCACATGATCATCAGCTCATTGCTCTGCTGGATCCCCATATAGTACAAATGTATTTTTGCTCATTAGGGCAGTGGCTCAAAATCCAGATGTGAACTGAAAGGGAGAGTGAGAGGAGAGTTCATATCTCTGCTGTTCCTGGCTTACAAGAAAACTATAATCACAAGTCTTCCTTAGTTAATTTGCAAGCATTTTATTGTTACTTAAGGCTCTTACCACACTCACCCTGCTGTGGGGATTTTTGTTACAAAAAAAGTTTAAAGGCTAGAGTGTTTAAGGGCGGAGGTGAGTGAAAAATCTCTCCCTAAACCAGCAATTCTCAAACTGTGGGTCAGGAACCTCAAAGTGGGTCACAACTCCCTTTGAATGGGGTCGTCAGAGCTGGCTTAGACTTTCTGGGACTCAGACCTCAAGCCCAAGCCCCTGTGCCCCAAAACCTCAAGGCTTCAACCATGAGTAGTAGGGATCAAGTTACAGGATCCATGCCTGGGGCTGAAGCCCTTGGAGCTTCAACTTTGCCCCCTCCCCCACCACCACCGTTCAGTGTGGTGGGGCTCAGGCTTTGGCCCCGGACTCAGGGCAGTGGGGTTCTGGTGGGCTCAGGCTTCAGACCCCTGTCCCAGGGGTTGTGAAGTAATTTCTGTTCTCAGAAAGGGGTCATGGTGCAATGAAGTTTGAAAACCACTGCTCTGCTCTGAACTGTTTTGTCTTGAATGAGATTGTGGGTGATATAAAAAGTTGTTAATGACAACAACTCACCAATACGGGGCTGGCAAAGGGGGGAACTACCCCGGGGCCTGGCGATTTCAAAAGGGCCTGGGTCTCCCAGCTATCACAACTACTACTGTAGCAGTGGCCAGTGCCCTGGGCCATTTAAATCACTGCTAGAGTACCAGGCAATGCTGAAGGGCCAGTGGGGGGAGGTAAGCCCTAGCCCCACCCTTTCCACCTAAGGCCCCACCCCTTCTGGGATTGCAGAGCCGGCCTCCCTGCAAACATGCAGGTGCTTCTTCTTCTATTAAGAACCAGAAAGAATTTATGTATATTATTTGATGTACGTTGATTGGACCCTTTCCAGCTGAATCCTGTGGATGGGCCAGTGTTTAGCATGCAGTTCAGAAGAGTACTCTTCAGTTGAGAGAGGAAGAATGAACCAGTGATTAAGATCCAAGCAGAAGGGTTGGGAAACCCAGGTTCAGTTATTTGCTCCCCACCCTTCCCAGACTTCCTATGTGATTTTGGGCATGTCATTTAGTCTCCTTTAGTTTTGCCATGTGTGAAATGGGGATATAGCATTTCCTAGCTCATAAGCAGGCGGTGAGGTTAAATACATTAATAATTGCTAAGTGGTCAGATTCCATGATTAAGGGACCATGTCAGTATCTAAGATGTAGATAGATAGCATTAAAATGTTATATTGGGAAATCAAATGGCCTGTGCATTATAGAACAAATAAAGAACTGGGAGTTTATAGTCCAGGTGATTTGTAGTGTGTGACCAGGTTGCAGAATGGGGGAAATTTTGGCTGAGGGCCAGCATAAATCAGTCAAGCACATTAAGTGAAATTCATTCCCATGGAAATGGTCTGCATTTAAGGCAGATCCTCAGTAACTGGAAGATCTAGTTCTGTACAAAGCCTTGCTTAATCTCTCTGGATTTTGTTGCATCTTGCCCCAAAAGTATATTGGTCCTGTTTCAGGTGTTGCAGTGAATATGTGGTAAAACATCTGAAAAAAGATTGATTGTTCCGGATATGCGTTAAAATAGAACTTGATTTTTCTTGTCTTCAGTCAAGAAGGAAAAAAAAAAAAGAATTCCAGGGACTGATTCACCCACTGAGTTGCTCTAGTAATAAACTGGTGCAGAAACTGTAAAATCAGTGTTGTTACACCATCAGACATCTAAAGCAATCATTTGATGGATCTAGTCTACTATCAATATAGTCATTGGTTTACTCAAAATAGGGAACTTTATTTTATTTTATTACAATTGGGAAAAATATTGCTTCATTCTTTCATTTTAGACTATTATCCAGTGGTCACCATTCCAGCAGGAGCACGTAGTATTGAAATCCAGGAAATGAACCTCTCCACGAGCTATCTTGCAGTGCGCAACCTGAATAAGAAGTATTATCTAACAGGGGACTGGACAATTGACTGGCCAGGAAAGTTCTCCTTTGCTGGGACAATTTTTGATTATCGGCGCTCTTTTAATCATCCAGAGAGACTATACGCAGCAGGGCCAACTAATGAGACCTTAGTCTTTGAAGTAAGCTTTCTTCTGCTTATTCTATCATTGATGTCTATTACAGAATTAGCAACGACAGCTTTAGCTCAGTGCTGTAGCTCTCAGACAGATTAAAGAATAGCATTGAGTCATGGTACTATTCAGACATAATTGTATAGTCATGCTAGACTAAAAGGCCTTTCACCGGTTTGTTGAGGTCTGGGATTTAGTAAACTGTCGCAAGGCTAGTGAAAAGCAAAATGTGTAAAACACACTACACAGCGTGATTTCTCAGTTGCCACACAATTGTAATGGAGATTATAGCTTCATTCAATAAATGTTACACAATAAAATTCAGTGATATGCAAATTAAATACCAAACAGCTTGGTAAAGCTTAAGAGCCACATTTTCAAATATTACCTCTGAAACTATATGCACATACAGGCTGCTGTCCATGCAGATTAGGACATTGATTGTCTAAACACTACTCATGGGTGCCTAGGCAATCTCTATTCATGCAGTTTTGTGGCTAAAACCATGTGGAACCAAGGGAAAAAAAGATTTTTCACAATCAAGTCACAGTGACCTGGTCAGTGTGCCATGTGTTCTGAGTCAGAGATCTGTGCAGCAGAAAATAAACTGAGTGCTCATATTGTTTGGCTTGATTTCCTTTAAGAGTTGCAGCACTTTTGTTCTCGGTAAGGAAAATCCTTTCCCTACTGAGTTGCTTTACCAGACTTTCCTTTAATGTGTCCCAGAACACTTGATGGCCAACTGCTAGTTGATGATGAGTACAGAGGTCCTAGCAAACATGATTTTACCTCTTTCACTGGAAATCACTGGCCAGTCTCTAGAACCTCTAGTTTGTCGTCCATTTGGCATGTTTTGACTCATTTTTTCACTGTCAGAGTGGGGAAGCAACTCTTCCCCTGAGGGAATTCAGCTCTTTCCCACCCCATGTACCAGTGCTCAGATTAGATAACTGCCAAATGCATAATTTTGCCCTCAGTGCACATGAGGAGGATGATGTTCAGTGTTAAGAACATAAGAACGGCCATACTGGGTCAGACCAAAGGTCCATCCAGTCCAGTATCCTGTCTTCTGACAGTGGCCAATGTCGGATGCCCCAGAGGGAGGGAACACAACAGGTAATCCTCATGTGAACTCTCCCCTGTCACCTACCTCCAGAGAAACAGAGGCTACGGACACCATTCCTACCCATCCTGGCTAATGGCCATTGATGGACCTAATCTCTATGAATCTATCTATAAGTGTTGTACATCTTTTTCTGAGGCAGCCGCATCTGGTCCTATACCCCATTACAGTAAAACTCCAATTGTTCAGCATCCAGTGGTCCGGCACTCCTGATAGTCTGGCACCAACTGGAACCCGGAAGTGCTCCAGCCAGCTGGACAATTGGAGCTCCTGTGAGTCCCATGCGTGCTCATGGGCTGGGAAAAGGAAGGGGAGGAGAGGGGAAGGGGATTATACCCCTGTGATGCATCTGCCGGACCACACTCATCTGGCTGGGGTGGGGAGGGAGGTCGGCGGGGAAGGGCGCAGCAAGGGGTGGACCCTCCACCGTTTTGCAGGGAAGCCCCGCGCAGCTGCCTGCTAAAGGCCAGCTGGGGCTGCAAGCGGCAGCGGCAGACTTGGGGAAGCGGCAGGGCAGAGCAGCTGGGGTGCTGCCGGGATGGTCCCGCAGCGCCTCCCCTCACCTGAGCGGCGCTGTGGGACCAACCCGGCAGCACCCCAGCTGCTCTGCTCAGCCACTTCCCCAAATCTGCCGCTCATCAGTTTCAGCAGCGGTGGACTTGGGGAAGCAGCTGAGCAGAGCAGCCGGGGTGCTGCCGGGTTGTTCCCGCAGCACCGCTCAGGTGAGGGGCGGCGCTGCAGGACTAACCCGGCAGCACCCCAGCTGTTCTGCCCTGCCGCTTCCCCAAGTCCGCCACTGCCGCTTGCAGCCCCAGTTGGCCTGTCTCCGGCGGCTGCGCGGGGCTTCCCCCGCCTCCCTGCAAAATGGCGGAGGGTTTGCCCCTCGCCGTGCCGTTCCCCGCCGACCCGGCCCCCCCGCAGACCCGTCACAGCCTCCCCGCCGGAGTACCTCCTGATACTCTGACATATCCGATAATCCGGCACCCCCTGGGTCCCAAAGGTGCCGGATTATGGGAAGTCTACTGTATATACCAAATACTTGCAATTTTGAAAAGAAAAGTGGTATCCTGCTGAAACTTAGCAGTGATGCTTAACAAATCTAGAGATTCACAGCTCACTTCTCCTTCATTCCTTTGTGCACTAAAACAAAGCCATGATAAGGTCACTTTACAGCACAATGTGAAATGTTTGCCTTCTTGGCTTCTTCCAGTATTAGTCATACCTTTATAGTTATTTAGTAGTTTTTTACTTGGAATATTTAATAGTTAATTTAAGTCTTACTTAGTCTTTAAGGCTCTAATTCAGGGAAGTATTTAAGTCTGTGCTTAATTTTGTCCTTAAATCCCATCAAAGCCAATGGAAATTAAGCTTGTGCGTAAGAGCTTTACTTTTGGGAGAGACTGTTGAAGGAGTCAAAAGAATTTTCTTATGTCAAAGCACATCTTGGTATTTTGTGCCGTTTTACAAGCTACTGATTTCTTTCATTCCCTGTATGTTTGTGTATTGACATGAATGTTTTAGCCTTACAAGTGATACATTTCAGGCACAAAGCCCAGTCTGTGCTCTCATTTCCAAAATAGCCCTGTACAAAAGCTACAAGTATATATACAAATACTAAGAAATATTACACTAAAATACTGGGAATCTAATTTATCATAATGCACTGTAATTTGAGCTATATTATTAGAACCTTGAAAACTGAAGGATGAATAGTAAATTGATATAGAAGGTGGCCTGTTTTGTTACAGATCATGCAAATACTCTGCAAAAATATATTTTAAAAATCTGGTTTAAATGTCAAATCTGGTTTTAATGACAAATAACTCGTCTATTTTCATCCGATCAAATTATGCTGAAGAGATTCACTTAGGTTTAATGTTTAACTTCAGGCTATTGCTCCTATGAGAGCTTATTTAAACTTCCCATGTATTTTTATTGAAATACCTATACTACTAACATTGGCAACCAGGGATTTTAATGACTAAAAAAGTTACAGTGCATGTAGGACTATGTAATATAAAATTATATAATCTATGGACTATTGTTAATTTCTTTTTACCCTTTACAATTTAAAGGACATTTAGTGTACTTTATTCTGAAGCAATGAGAAGTGTGTTGATTACTCTATTTTCGTCCCATCAATTGTGCTGAGCTATGAAAAAGCCAATTTAAAATATAAACAAACATAAATCCAAATCCATTATTAGAAACCAAGCATGCTCCTAAAATGTAACATGACAATTTACCATTTTCAGTGCAAATGTTGAAGCACTTCCTGCTTCAACTATAAATATATAAGATAGGCAGATAACATATCACATGGAGTATCTGAATATTAAACTCTAATGCACCGTTTCAGAGAAGCATGTACAGCAAGCTTGGGAGCCCAATACTGCCAATATTTTTTTCTCACAAAGGTAGCTTTTTCCCATGAAATAAGTATTTGTAGGATCAGGCCCTTATATGCTAACTACTTTTTGTCTAAAAACTCAGCTCTTCTTTTTAAAATGCACGATACAGTGTTGTTGTAACCATGTCAGTACCAGGATATTAGTGAAACAAGGTCAGTAAAGTAATGGCTTTTATTAGACCAACCTATTAGTGAGAGAGAGAAGCTTTCAAGCTATACAAAGCTCTTCCTCAGACCTGGGAAAGGTACTCAGACCTTTCCCAGACCTGAAGAGCTGGAAAAAGGCAAATGTAGTGCCCATCTTCAAAAAAGGGAAGAAGGACGATCCAGGGAACTATAGGCCCGGTCAGTCTTACCTCGGTTCCTGGAAAAATCATGGAAGGGGATCCTTAAGGAATCCATTTTGAGGCACTTGGAAGAGAGGAAAGTGATTAGGAATAGTCAGCATGGATTCACAAAGGGCAAGTCGTGCCTGACCAATCTGATTAGCTTCTATGATGAGGTAACTGACTCTGTGGACGTGGGAAAGTCAGTGGATGTGATATATCTTGACTTTAGCAAGGCTTTTGATACAGTCTCCCACAATATTCTTGCCAGCAAGTTAAGGGAATGCGGATTGGATAAATGGACAGTAAGATGGATAGAAAAATGGCTAGAAGGCCGGGCCCAGCGGGTAGTGATCAACGGCTCAATTTCAGGTTGGCGGTTGGTTTCTAGCGGAATGCCCCAAGGTTCGGTTCTAGGACCGGTTTTGTTCAATATCTTTATTAATGACCTGGATGAGGGGATGGATTGCACCCTCAGCAAGTTTGCGGATGACACTAAGCTAGGGGGAGAGGTAGATACGCTTGAGGGCAGAGATAGGGTCCAGAGTGACTTAGACGAATTGGAGGATTGGGCCAAAAGAAATCTGATGAAGTTCAACAAGGACAAGTGCAGAGTCCTGCACTTGGGACGGAAGAATCCCAAGCACAGTTACAAGCTGGGGACCAACCAGTTAAGTAGTAGTTCTGCAGAAAAGGACCTGGGGTTACAGTGGATGAGAAGCTGGATATGAGTCAACAGTGCGCCTTGTAGCCAAGAAGGCTAATGGCATATTAGGTTGCATTAAGAGGAGCATTGCCAGCAGATCCAGAGATGTCATTATTCCCTTTATTCGGCTCTGGTGAGGCCACATCTGGAGTATTGTGTCCAGTTCTGGGCCCCCACTACAAAAGGATGTGGACGCATTGGAGAGGGTCCAGCGGAGGGCAACCAAAATGATTAGGGGCTGGAGCATATGACTTATGAGGAGAGGCTGAGGAGTTGGGTCTGTTTAGTCTGCAGAAGTGAAGAGTGAGGGGATTTGATAGCAGCCTTCAACTTCCTGAAGGGAGGTTCCAAAGAGGATGGAGAGAGGCTGTTCTCAGTAGTGACAGATGGCAGAACAAGGAGCAATGGTCTCAAGTTGTGGTGGGAGAGGTCCAAGTTGGATATTAGGAAAAACTATTTCACTAGGAGGGTAGTGAAGTACTGGAATGGGTTACCTAGGGAAGTAGTGGAATCTCCATCCCTGGAGGTGTTTAAGTCTCGGCTTGACCAAGCCCTGGCTGGGTTGATTTAGTTGGGATTGGTCCTGCCTAGAGCAGGGGGTTGGACTTGATGACCTTCTGAGGTCTCTTCCAGCTCTATGGTTCTATGATTCTATGAGCTCTGTATAGCACAAAAGCTGGTCTTGCTCAACAACGAAAGATGATCCAATAAAAGATATTACCACACCCACCTTGTCTCTATGAGGCTTTCTTCCAAGACCCAAGAGCAATTCAATTACTAGTTTCTGGAAAAGATTCTAGGAGGGCAAAATGGATGCAGTTGTGAAAACCCATAGTGCATGTATAATTAGCATTTGCATGTGTACATGGTATAAATGTATGCAAGATTTGGTGAGTGCATTGTTTGCATCTTCTAGTATGATCCTTTTCATGGTAGATTCACATTGCTTGAGCCTACTCATCTATGCCTTTCTGTACTCACCAAAATGTCTCTATGAGAGCCTATTTGCACAGCCTGAAGCAAGTTTTAAGAGAAAGGAAGGTGATTTAGGTATGATAAATTCATATAACTTTTCTAATTTGTGGACAATTTTTAGTAACCCTGTATTTTTTTCTCCCACCTACATGCATTGTTTCCCCTTTACTTTCAGAAGATAAAGTATTAAAAAATCACTGAAGACCATGTTAAGGAATTACCACCAGGCCATCAGTAATGGGCATCACATATTTGTACAATTTGGTCCGCAGTTCCCCCTTTTCCTCTACAGGGGATGTATCTGGGATCAGCCCTTCATCTCATGGCCTTAATCTGTGCCTGCTCAGCTGTGTTGGCTGCAACACTGTAGGTTCCATCCACTGGTTTCCCCTGCCTCCTCATTCGAAGCCAGCCTGTTCAGAAAAGGAGTAGCAGAAATGTGGATGCTGCTCTCCCCAGGCCTTGGGATGTGATGAGAAGCAAGTGGGACCTTATGCCTCCTTTCTTCCCTGTCTGGATACATTAAACAGTGACAATCTTGCCCTATGATTCCATTAAATCATGAAAAATGCAGTATCGCTCTAGGGGGGAGGGTTGGTTTTCCACCCAAGCAGAGTTCAGCTGAGCATCCCATTTAATTTAAAACTTTACAGCTTCCATTAAAATAATATTCAAAAATTGGTGAAAGGCAAGAAAAGCATGATGCAGCAGTTTTCATATTTACACTAGAATATTAAACATATATATATAATTATGGGAACCAGTCATACCAAGGAAGACAAATGGGAGTGAATCTATAATTTAGCTGAGTTGCGGGATGAAAAATACGAACTTCCATGGCCAACTATTTTTGGTGGAAGAGAATAAAATTGTGATGAGAAGGAGGAATGAAATGTGTGAGGGCCGTGATGTTTCATTGCTCACTCTGTTAAAAGTTCAAAAACTCAATGAGATTTCAAAATCCACCAGAGGTTTTCTGGATAGGGCAGTGAATGGAATGTCAGGTGATAAAGTGCAGCAGTTAGTCTGTGTGTCAGTACGTCTTAAAATCAGTGCAAAGTTGTGAAGTTAAAGTTAGTAATATTTATAGTTTGCTGATTGTGGATTTACAGAAGCCAATGAAAACTGAAACAACAAAAGCCCAAATTCTCTCTGGATTCAGAACCTAGCTCCCAAATGGCCAGATTATGGCTGGATGAAAAAACAGGCAAAACTTTATGGTGGTAGAAATGTGATAGTTAAATGATAATCTGGGATCAAGAATTAATACTAGGCTTTTAACATATGGTTTTGGTAATGTAATTGTGTCATCTTAAGTGGAGACATACTAGAATTTTTTTTTAAATGGAGTTCAGTGCTCAACACTACTACATTTGTCTGAGATTCAGACATAGGTAATTTAAGGTCACCTGGTTTCAATTTAAAGAAGTTGTCAGCGTTTTTCAAAGAATCTAGCAAGAGATTTAGCTCAAGAGAGAATTTATTGTGGGTTCAACATGCCATTTTCCTAGCTTTAGAAATCAGACCTGACAACGGTGGGAATTAAGCATTTAATTTGTTTTCTATATTACATTAGCATCGGCAAGAACAAGGAGAACTTGGTTGTCAAAAACCATGCAGATTTCCAAAGGATCTTGCAATGGTCACTGTGACTTCTAGGGGCTCAAAATTGTCACTCCCCACCACTGACTAGTATTGTGGCTAAGGGTTTAAAAGAAATGCCACTATTACCAGGAAGTTTATCATAGACATGAGAGAGAATAAAGTAGTTTGACAATGGATTGATAGACTGATTGGAATTCAATACATTGGAATTCAATATAACACATTCACCTATTTTATTAGTACCATATGTGAAAGCACAGTGACTTTCTCAGGATGACATAAAATCATTGGGAACATTAAAGTCTTCAGCAAACATAGTTGAGCTACTGAATCAGGGAAAAATGAAAACTCAGTGAAAGAAGATAGATTTATCTCAACAGTGTTAAGTAACAGATGGATGCAATGTTTTACAAAGAGGTGAGCAGACACAGGAAGAGAAGGTGACTATAGCTTCAAAGCAGGAAAAGATGTCTAATTAAAACCAGTAAATCACTTCCTCTTTGTCAAATGGGAAAAAAAGGAGAGGAAGCCAAGTGGAACAACTTTACTGGTTATCTAACTGCCCCTGGGAGATGGCCAGGGAGCAGTTATAAAGCATTACTTTTGTTATTAGTTACTAGATGGTAAATTGTTATTGATTTCCCCTGAAGAGAAAGTGAGTTGAGGAGAGCAGAGATGTGCTTATAAGATACAAATGCAGGTTCTACATAAGGATTAAAATGGTCCATTTTAGTGAAAAGAGATTAGCTGAATAGTATCCCTTGAAATCGTGCATTTGCATGTGATCAGTAAAAAGGAGATGAAATAACAAAAGAGGATAAATCTGAAGCAGCTGAAAGAAGGAATGAAATAATACAGGACTTTTCAAGGGTACCTCTTGTTTATTCTTAAGTGACCTTAGAGGAATTGGCTGAAGAGTTCTTATTTTTCATAACCTAATTGAAAGATATTACAATGTCTTCTAGAAATTTTTAAAGGATACAAACCCGTGTATTTGACAGTGTAAGCCAGACAACAAATGACAAGACTCTTCCTCCTCTATTGTTGACTGCTCCAGGGTTCTTATGCTTTCCTTTGAAGCATCTAGTAGTAACCATTCTCAGAGACAGGAAACTAGATGGACTACTCCAATATGTCATTCCTGTATTCCTAATAGGCTTTTTTTGGCAGCGTCTTACAGTGTACAGTATGTGATATTCTGGTCTTATTTACATCAGGGAAAACAGAGTAAATTCTGTAGAAACCAGAGGAATAACTCAAGCTTTACAGTGGTATAAATGAAATCAGAATTTAGCTCAGTATGTTGAAAATTAACAGGAAGTAAAGTGGGTTTCTTAGTATAATTAACCTGCCAAAGAAAAGTATTAGATTTGTAACTTACCCAGTGTGGCAATACATTAAATGTTAGATTGGTTTATGGTAGGTGAAAAGTGAAGACCCCATATGCAATGAGACAACACCAGTTTAACAAGATATTAATCTTCTCCACACAGAAGCCTGCAGACACATTGGTCTGCCATCACTGGTGGTGCTTCACCTATAGAAATGACCCATCCATTCCACACGTGGGAGTGATTACAAAATTTGAATCCACATCTCAAAATTCTCAAAACTTGGGTGAGGTAGGATTCAGCATTTTGATTCAAGCCCATCTTTGAACAAATACAGTATGACCATATCTACACTACAGATAAGATCGAAGCAGCCACAGTCAATCTTCTGGGGTTCGTATTAGCGGATCTAGTGAAGACACGCTAATTTGAACTGAGAGGGTGCTCCCCGTTGGTGCCTGTAATGTGGATGGCACCAAAATTTGAGTTAAGATACTTCGACTTAAGCTACGCAATTAACATAGCTGAAGTTGCATATCTTAATTCGAACTTATCCCCTAGTGTAGACCAGGGGTATGAAAAAATATCAGAAATATTTAGTGATGCTCGGTTGTTTTAAACAGTTGAGAAAATGAATGATTATTTCCATTTAGGGGAAGGTAGACAATAACTATCACGATAGCTTCATGTGGTCTTGTTTTAAAATATATTTATTTCTAATGACAACATTTGTCTACCTCCCCATCATGGAAATAATCGTTCATTTTCTCCACTAGCTTACAAGCACCATTTGTAAGTTGCCTTGTATATCATGCACTGTCAAGTTTTTCTCTTTAGTCAATGAAATTAATACAGTAAACATATTACCAGTGGCTTAATTTATGCTTATTACATGAAAACCCAGTGTAAAATTTAAAAAGCCAGTCATAAAAAGGATGTGTTGATAGGCACTTAAAAGGTTTGACTCACAAATGTAGGTATTACATGGAAAACCTGGGACAGCAATGAAAAAATAGCCTTAAACAGAGAAGCAGATGCACAGCTGGCTTAGAAAATTTATCGTTTTAGCTTTGAAATAAAAATTAGCTGCAAAAGAAAAGGTTTATTTACTCCAGAGAATTTAATTTGTCCATTGTTTTAACATTTTATGTCCTAAGCAAAAGCTGCAGTTCTCTTTCTTCAGAACTAATTTGGTGGATTTCAGCCATAGAGCCTGTGGTTTTCAGACTCAAGAAGCTGTAAATTTTATAACTCTGCGCCCTGTGGTCTGAGCTGCTGAGTGTTGTGTCTGAAGTCAGGTGGTTAGTGTGTTAAAGGTAGACATTAAACAGTTCTACAGAGGACCTGGAAATATTTAAGACGGTTGTTTGCCAGCTGTAAATTTGGGAGCAAATGCCAGCTGGCTGAAAAGTCTCTGGAATGGGTCCAGTTAAGTAGACTTAAGCGGGGAGGTCTTTCCAAATTTGTAGGTCTAACAACTTGGCTATCTGTGGAGACGTTAAATATTGGGTTATTAAGGAAGGGGTCTATCATGAATGTTTGAATACATATATTTGTTTCTTTGGCAAATTGCAACTTTCCTTGATGACAAGTTAGATGAACATTACACAATATGTTTCACATGAATGCCATGAAATATAAATTATGTAATTTTCAGTCGTACAATACCTGGCCTGCAATATTTAATACAGCTAGATTATACTTCCCTGTTGTTAGGCTGACCAGGAGTATAAGGAGGTATTAGCTATTCCTCTTAGACCCAGATTTGATGCTAAATGCATTCTCTGGTCTCCCAGTATCTCCTTCAGTGATCAAGTGTTGAAGGCAGGGTTTTAACCTAGTCTGCTTACCGGCCAGAGTAGCTGAGCAGGTAAAAGTAGTGAATTAATATGTACTTTTGCAATAGCTGCAGTATTTTACTCTCCTTTACTTACATTCCCCAACAGCTTCCATCACTATCCACATTCCAATGTTGCATCTTCAAAAACAAACAGGTGTAGAAATAAGTAACGTGTAATTAATATTGGTAATGCCCCGTAGCATCTGGATCCTATTGTGTTGGGTACTCTATAATGGACATGGCCACATACTATATATACTTCAGAGCACCATTGTGTCACTGGCACTTTTCTTCTAATGGGAAGGTCAGACAAGATATGATAGCATTACAAAAAAGGGCCTAAAACCTTTGTGAATCGGTTTACTTGTCAAATGGAAGCATTTGGTCACCAGGGCAGGAACATTGTATGGGCTAAGCAGAGCTATCTCTGGAGACGTCTGTGTGTGTAAGCTCTTCAAGGCAGGGACTGTTTTCATTGTTTTTAAGACATGTAGCACAGCACAGTCCTGGTTCCTGACTGGAACACCTACATGCTAATTTATAACTATTATTACTGAACGGCTTTTCTATGTCAACCAATCTTTCATAGCAGCCTTTCAGTTTCTTTAATAGACCAACTTGGAAGCACTGCAGTGGCCTGACATGGCCTGTTGTAAGATTCTTATTCTGTTGGGGTACGTCTACACTAGTCCCCTAGTTTGAACTAGGGAGGCTAATGAGGGCGACCAAAATTGCTAATGAAACGCAGGATTTAAATATCCCGCGCTTGATTAGCATATTCCCGGTCGGTCACCATTTTGGAAACTGACTAGCCCGAAGTAACTGCCTGCGTCTATACGCGGCAGAGAAGCGGTATTCAAGATAAACCCCTTACTTTGAACTAACTGTTACTCCTTGTGGAATGAGGTTTAACAGTTAATTCGAACTAAGGGGTTTATCTCGGAATCCCGCTTCTCTGCCGCGTATAGACACGGGCAGTTACTTCGGCTAATCAGTTTCCAAAATAGCGACCGGCTGGGAATATGCTAATCAAGCACGGGATATTTAAATCCCGTGCTTCATTAGCAATTTCGGTCGCCCTCATTAGCCTCCCTTGTTCGAACTAGAGGGCTAGTGTAGACGTACCCTTGCTTATATCTTTGGCAAACTTTAATCATTTGGCTGAGGTCTTACATGTTGAGTGTCTGCCTCGGATTTGGGTGGGGGTTGTTTGTTTGTTTTCTTGTTTGAAAATTTTCATTCCAAAAGAGAGTTCAGAATAGAAGGCGGGGAATTTTTTTTTTTTTTACCACATTACAAAAACTTTGGTGACCTTTACTTGAAAGCTTTAGCACTCGTAGGCTTTGGAGCAGGGATTTGAAATTTGGCAGGGAAGTGGCCTTTATGTCAGGGATTTTCCTTGTGAAAATCTGCCCACATTTGGCCAAGTTCTAAACCTTTGAAAAAAAGCACAGTTGGCACATGCTCCAAAGAGACTTGTCAGGGTACCATAGTTAAATTCTCCAAAGATTCTGTCTGCACTGAGCATGCTTCAGCCCAGTCTGGGTAGGCTTTCCCTGAAATGGTAACTCCAGGGTGTTGTGGGCTGGGGATGAGCAGCAGAACTCAGATCGGGTTCTCAATCCCCACTGAAGATACTCAGGCCAGTTGCACATTTCCAGAACATCAGACATTGGGTGCTAACGGATATCACACTGGCCTGCTCCTGCCGGAATGACTCTACCTCCACTGGCATGACTTCACACTCACAGTACACGTGAGGTCACACAGCACAAGGGATGTCATTTGGAAGACCAGGCATACCACTGGCATGGCTGTGCATGCCTGGTGTGCACAAGAGGTCATTGTACATTCTGGGGTCCCCTATCTTAGATCAGACAAAACTATGACCGTTTGTTTTCTCAGTACCAGATGTAGGACAGACATTACAAAAGCAGGACTGCCTGATTTAAAACCAGAGGAGTGGCTTGCTCACCAGGCAGTGAAAAGGCAGAACCTGCCTGATCCAAATGCAGAGGGGACAATGCGCCACTCCTCTCCCTCCTGCCACGAGCCCATCTGCACCCCTGGCTGGCCCCCTTGCCGCTGGATTCCTGGCCAGGCCTCTCTCCCAGCTGCCAGGGCTCTATGGGTATGTCTAGACTACATCCCTCTGTCACCAGAGGGATGTAAATTAGACATACCGAAATTGCTAATGAAGCGGGGATTTAAATATCCCACGCTTCATTAGAATAAAAATGGCCACCGCTTTTTGCCGGCGCGGCAATTCACCGGCAAAAAGCAGCAGTCTAGACGGGGATCGGTCGACAAGGAAAGACTTTTCCGAACGATCCTGTAAACCTCGTTGCACCAAAAATAATGGACATTTTTTTACTTAAATCTCTCATTGCAGGAGCTCCCCATCAGTAAAATGGGGATAATACCATCCTCTCATTCCACAGGGGTGATGAAAATATTAATTAGCATTTTTGAAGCACCCACATGCTATCTCTGTGGAAAAGTCGAAGGCAAAATTAATAATTCTGCCTTCTCAGCATGGTTTGATCATTGTGCAGTAAATAAAGCATAGAACGACACATTAAACAATGAGGATAAAAGTACATTTTAAACTAACTTAATCCATCGTGGTGCAGCAAAAGAGGTGGGGTTCTGTGGACTAATAGTATGTAATCATGTAATTAAAGACTCTATCATTATATATACACTCAGCAAGGCCAAATGACTTTGCAGCCAGAATAGCATGGATTTTTGGTGTAGTATTAATAGAAGGGGACTCTTGATTCTATTTTCATGTGTGTTCTATAAACATTAATATTGACTGTTATTTAAAAAGCATAAGTGACAATGCAATTACTTTAATACTATTACACATGTACATGGAAAACATATCTTAGTGTTGTCATGAGTCAAACTCTGCTCATAGCCATATGTTGCTTCATCTGAGTATTAGGTATTTTGTACCTGAATCTTACAATAAACCAGAGTATGCTATTATTTTGCTGGATTAATATATTTTGCCTGTTGCAGACCTGAACTCCTATATTCCCAGTTTGGATCAATATCAAGATTCACAGACTGAAATAAAATATCTGGCTGGTAGCAATGGAAAATATATCATCCATTTTTAATAGCACTCTTTCCAGATCCTTCATATGTTCAAAGTTATGACGCTGGAGTTCATGTTCATTTCTTCTAAAATTTTCACTGTCATGGGTCATTTCTTTTTTCCAATATGTACATTTTCAGAATAGTTTAAATCCCTGGACTGCATTTAAAAATTCATTATGTTGCTCTTGATCATAAAAAGGTACAATGAAAGTTTGCTGCTGGTTTTTTAAGCTTCTCTGTTTAGCAATGACTCCTACATAGATCTGCTTGTTCAGACGTTTGGAAGTATGGCTCCCTACTATATTTTATTAATCTCCGGGAAGGCAGTCATTAACATGGACTGGAATCCTATTTTAAACTCTAATACTTATCAAAAATTGTAGTTAGGAAGTGAAGTTAACTGCACCTGCTCTATATCTTTGTAGTGGCCAGATCATATTGTTCAAGGAATACAATTTAATAGAACACTATAATTTTAGAAGTATTACATATGAAGCACAGTTTCTATTGAACATGGATATTGGTGTATTTTAGTTGCCAAAACTCCCCCATCTAAAACAAATGTTATAAAATGGAAATTTCTGCTTCAGTTCAAATTAGAGTTTAAATATGTATCAGGTTTTTATGAAGCTTGTATTTTTTTATGGGAATGAATGCAGCAAACTTTAGGAAGTTGTTCCCATGAAAGATGCAATGTAATTCACCAGTAATGTATTAAATTCAGTGAAAACACACATCGAGGAGTACCACCAGCAGCTAGACCACCTGAATGAAGTGGCCTCTGCTTTAGATATGTTTTCTATAAGATTTTTTACTGAGAGCCAGGTCTTCCCAGACCAAAAATAGGATGGGCGATATGCCAGCGCATGAGGGAGAAATACAGACTTCCCCATCGTAGACATACTCATGCGGATCCTTGGCTGGTATACTTGTCATAGCCGCCCTTATCCCTGCAGTCTTCTCACCAGCAACTGCAGTTGCTGTGGGTTTGCTGTGTTAGGATAAGCATTCAGGAGTACTTATTCAGAGGCAAAATGGCCATTTTGTATCCCCAAGATTTAAACACAAGAGAGATATCTTCAACCACTTCTACACCAGGCCCTTATCCATGCTTCTCCTTCACTCACTCAGACTCCAATTCAGCAAGACATTTAAATCCCATTGCTTCAGTGCTAAATACCCTGCTGAAATAGCTGTCAGGGTTGGAAAAGATGAGCTAGCTTAGCATCCTTCACAACACAGGACATTGAATTTCACTCAACCTCAGAACCTTTGACTTCAAGCCACAAGCTGAGTCATTGCAAAAAATGTCCAGTACCCATCCAGAGCTTCATTTAATTCAGGGATCCACATTTTAAAGCGGCATTTATTCTGAATAACCAGGAAACATGTGGGGTAAGACCACATGGAGAAAATGTGTGTCATGGTATTCTTGGTGCCACCTCATATTAGCCGAAGGTGTTTCCACTTCCTGAACTTGATCTAACTCTCACTGAACTCAGTGGGCTCTTTCCACTAGCTTTCAAGAGTTTTGAATCCTGAACATATGGTGTGCACTGTTCCACCGTATTCTCTTTTGCATGAAGTGCCATTCCCAATAAGGTTTGCCCAAATCACACCATTATTAGAACCATGACATTTCGATGCTTCAGAGGCGCATTATATCCACAGGAGTTATTTCTGAATACAGGGCATCCCTGCTATAAGTTACCCCAGTATACATCTGTTCTGCACTAAAGTTGTTGACGCTTGTAGGAATTGACGCATTATAAGTCCTCCCATTCCCCGCTCTTAAGTTGTGCAAAATAAAACCCAGTTTGCGCAAATGGAAGTCAGCTGTGGAAAGAAACTCCCCGCTTTAAGTTGTTTCGCTATAAGTCCAAGTTTTTTGGAACGTATCTTGGATTTATAGCGAGAACTGCCTATATTCTTTCAAAAAAGGAACATGTAAATAAATACTCTATTTAGAGGTCTTTTAAAAATTCTTGGCTTCCTTAAGAATTCCAAAATTGCATTTTTTAATTCCCCTGTTTTTTCCCCCTCTAAACTCTCTAGATCCTGTTACAAGGCAAAAATCCAGGTATTGTTTGGGAATACACATTCCCCAAGATCATCAATGAGAACAAGACATCTGCCAAAAGACCTAGCTACTCCTGGATGACAGTGCAGTCAGACTGCTCAGCTTCCTGTGGTGGGGGTAGGTAGCTCTCCTACATCCCATCCTTCCTTTCATTCCTTTTTCATCCTCCACACTCCACTCCAGATCACTACAACTGGAAATATTAAAGATCTAAAACATCACATTCTGAACATGTATACATTTAATCCCAAGTACTTGATTTCTTCAGCGTCTATTGCTGGAAATCCATGTAGCTGAATTATAAACTTTTTCTCTTTTGCCAGGAAGTATTTTATTATGCTTACATCATTTATTTATTTTTTCTAAATCCTGGAAAATCTGCCATTAAACCTAGTTCTGGGTCAAAGAGTGGAGTCAAGCAGCAGGCATGTGAGAACATGTAGAAAGAAAATCTGAGACTTGTGTGAATATTTTGTGTGATTGACATATTTTCCAACAAATCTGTAGAACTACTCATGTAATAAGATGCTATTCAACATGAGTAAGGATATGAGGATCTGGCCTTCTGAGAGTAGAATACAGGTAAAATCTCTATATTAAAAAAAATATATTATGAATAAGGCAGTGGCAGTAGCCAGAAATGACTCCATTTTCCAGGTTTCTCTTTGTTGTGCCTGTAGACTCCATGTGAAGTGACAAATTAGAAAAAACAATCCATAGAATGCCCTTAAATCATTTACAGCCCTGCATGAAATCGATGGACTGTCTGTACATGGACTAAGCCTACTACATGTCCCACAGAAAGTTTCAAAGGGATTATTTGTGTGAAGTAGGGTGAGAAGAGTTTGGCTCAGAATGCATGCTCTTGCAATCAAGAACAAACAGCTGTTTTGCACATTTCACATAGTGCTAGAATTTCTTCATCAATTTAGAAGGCCCTGAAGTGCCAATAGTTTGGGTTCAGATAAATGCAATTTTGCTATGATTAAATCTTAATATGTTGAAATCATTGGCAAAGTTCACAGTGGACTTTTCCTACCAAATGTGGTTCAAAGTAGATATTCACCATGAATAGCAGTCTCAGAGAATGTAAAGATAGCTATGAGGACAGAATAAAAAGTTCACTAAAAGGTTTGATGGGAAGTCTCCAAACAATAGACATTTTCTCTCCTCGTTTTGCAGGTAGAAAGAATTCAAAGAGTGGCTTGGTGTTTGAGTCTTAAATTTTGCAGAGATCTACCTGTGGTTTTAAATTCTGCAATCATTCTCTTTGTCATAAAAAATGTTACACCTGACTTCAGTGACAGCCATCACACCAGTATTGCAGAAAAGAAAATTAACATTAATACAAGTGGCAAAATTGCCCCCTCCCATGTCATTCCAATGACATCTGTGGAATTCTACTCGGGATGAGTTTGGTCTATGTTATTTAACCTTCTACACTATTACTCTAGCTATAAGTATCAGAGAAAATATAATAATGTATCTTATTGTATTTCTTTTTTATATCTCCATAGGGTACGTTACAGCAAAAGCTATTTGTTTACAAGATCATCGTATACGAGTTAATTCCTCCTTCTGTGGCCCGAGGACAAAGCCTTTACCCGAAATAAAACTATGCAATGCTAATCCCTGCCCAGCATAGTAAGTGTTAGTTATTTTTGTAGCATTATCTTGGGTTTCTGTTTGCCATACTTGCTCCTAGGTACATAGAACTATATATCCCTCCAAGTAACTCAGAGCACACATAACTCAGACCCATTTCTAACCCACAAAGTTTTCTCTAAAAACAAAAGTAAGCAAATAAAAATGTCAGGTTGCATAGGCTCTCTGCACAACAAGAATAAAGTGAAATGGGGTTGGCTTGTTGTAAGAGTAGTGTGTGGGAGACAGTACCTCCTGTGTTCTAGTACCAGTCCAGTTCTGGTCCTAGTCTAGTCTGGATTGCTTGTGTGACTCTGGGCATGTCTGGATCACTTAGAGCTGGAGTGGGCAATAATTTTTGATGGGGAGGAGACTCCAAGATACAGGAAAGTGTTCAAGGGCCACACTTTTCTATGGAGGGGTTTGGATGGAGGTTGGGTGCAGAAGGGGGCTTGGGTAGGGGATTGGGGTACAGGAGAGAGTATGGGGTCTGAGAGGGAGTTTGGGTGACGTAGGGGGTTGTGACCTGGGGCAGGAGATTGGGGTGCAGGATCTGGGAGGGAATTGTGACCTGGGGCAGGATGTGTGTGCAGAGGCTTTGGTTGGTGACCTAAAGGGAAGGAGAGGGTGGTGACCTGGGGCAGGGAGTTGGAAAGTGGGAGGGGCTGGGTGCCAGAGGCAGGCTCTGGCTGGGAGTCACTTACCTTAGGTGGCTCCCAGCCAGCAGTCCAACAAGGTCCCCGAGGCAGGCTCTTTCCTGCTGCAGCCCCTGCCTGCTCAAGGAGGTAAACAGCTGAGGTGAGATACAATCAATGACTCAGAGGAGATGCTGACATATACATAAGGAGCCAGATCACCCGCTGGTGTACCATGAGCCTAACAATTGTATCATAATGCATCCACAGAATAGGTCTGAATTAAGGTTGCACAAGCAGCTTTATTTCTGGCCTTTTCTATCCTTTGAATGCATTATTTTGCAACCTTAGTGTACTTTTTGTGTAATATAATTTGATGCTGGAGAAGGCATTTGATTTAAGGAATAAGTGATCATCTGGAAACAAACCACAAGGTTGTTCCAGGCACAGGAAGCACTATAAAAGAAGGTATGAATATGAGAGTGAGGAAAGAAAACAGACAATGCTGATGATGGCATTATTAATGACATGAAATGAAAGAAAGTCACAGTATTGCGATCATCCGTTATTTGACAGAATCTGTATGATAGTTGAAATGTCACTCAGGAATAATGGCAAATGGTACCTCTGGTATCCTGGAAAAACTGTTCTGCGTCCAGGGAACGCGTTTGTTCTTCCGCTTTTTTTGCGGAAGAGCAAGTGCACTCTTTCGGAAGCCCCTGTATTCCTCATTTCACGAGGAATAAGGGGGCTTCCAAAAGAGGATTTTTTTCTGACATTAGGCCCAGTCTAGACAGGCCAAATGTTGGAAAAGCCTCTTCCGACAAAAGAATTGGAAAAGGCTATGCAAAATGCAGAGCACATTTTGCGTAGCTTTTTCTGAAAAAAAGCGGCAGTGTAGACCTAGCCTTAGTGAACTTTAATGGGATTTGTTCCTCTATCCAGGAGTACATTGGTGGGATAAGTCAAAAAGATTTGCACTGTGCAATGGCCTTGTTTTAATTAAAGTCTATAGTTAATAATAAATGTAACACTTTTAAAAGTAGGCCAAGTAATAGTTTCCTGTAAAAATTTTAAATTATAACATAGGACATTAAATCCAAATGGCAAATTATACAGTAGAGGCACAAAAAATAGAGATAAGGTTTAAATAGCAGTATGTATTACATGAAAGCCCCATATGCCTGCCTCAGCAGTTTCTTTGGGTTGCCTTTAGCCACACTATTGTCTGAATACTAATTTTAAGTAATTTTCCTGACCAAACAAAATCTGTTTGTATGTGATTTATCTGCTGCCAAATGTATTTTTATCCAATGGACTCAATTTCTTATAGACAGAAAATCTCTGTTTTTTCCAGATGCCCTTTTTAGCTATTTATATATGTCTTCATTTTGACTTGGCATTGACTTCATATAATGTTTCTAAAATATAACATTTATTTTAATCATGCAACAGACCACGTATGCAACTGCTTTACTATTAATGGGCGCTCTCCATACCCTTTGAAACTAGTTTGCCATACATACTGCTAATAAGAATTAATGGGGAATGAAACCATTTTTGATATTATTGGTCCATGCTGCATTACATTGATATTCTTAGATTCAGTAGTTTAAGATAGACATTTTATGCATTTTAACAGAAAAACAGCTTGTTTTGCAGTATTACACGGAACACAAAGTTCAGACTATTTGGCATCCACTAAGTGCATATTAGAGCTAAGCATAGGGCCATATCTCCGACGGGTGAAAACAGTTCCATTGAACTCAATGAAGATTATATCATTTGAGGATGTAGTCCAGCAATGGACAACCTAGCCTAGTAAGTGGGCTGCATGAGTGACCCTCCTTCATCTCAGTGGGCTGAAAGATTGTTGTAACAAAGATGGTCTCCTGGGATAGGGTGGTTTTGCTAACTGTGCTTGCATACCTAGAATTTGCTGGCTGCGTCCATTGAACTGTAGCAATGCTTTGATGCAGAGGGAGCGCAGGGACCTCATAGTCAATGTTGTGTACAGTCACCATGCTCCTCGCTTCATGTGCCCTTGCTTTATATGTGTGTCACTTTAGTAATACCAGTCGGAAAAAACCTGATATGGATGGAACCTGCAGAATCTGTCAACCCTGCACGTAGGCCACACATAGAACCCTGATGGACCACAGGTTGCCCACCACTGATGTGGTCTATAATCTTACAGTGTGCAACAGCTTCCATTCAACTCATGCTGTAGGTGCCCAGATAATTACAGTAATATATGACACTGAGAAAGCGAAGAATAACAAGTAGTAACCAGCATATGAAACATGGTAGGCATAACAGGCAAGAGAGAAAGACAAATGTGTCTTACTTATCATTTCAGTCAATATGACATTGACAGGACATGATAAAAAAAGTCAAAACTTTGAGGTTCAATCTGAGAAATCCTTATTGCACAGTGAGAACAAAGACTCATTAACATGAGAAGGAATAAAATTATTACTCGGTTCATATAGTAAGAATATACAAAAGCATCAGAACTGCATAATATTATGATTGGAGTACAGGGCTGCCAATGCTAGTCACAATTATTGAGCTTATTTGAACTAATGGATGATAGTCTTGAAACAGCCAAACTACTCTTGGAAAATGGCAGCTGACAAGAGGGCGTAAAGTGGGTTTATTGCACTCTTCCATATGAAAAGGGTGACTTTCTAGGCAATTACAGGATGTAGGCTCTTAAAATAAACCATTTCTTCTTGGCTGTTTTACCTATCCAACTGTATAATTAATTAAAACCTATGGGATTGATTAGCACCAAGACTATTCCAGAATCATGTGTTCCAAGGTAGACTGCAAAGGAGAAGACCGTTCTTGATTAGTATTGACCAGATTTACTTGAAGTGTTATTTATTTTCCCAATTTGAAAACAAATATTTATTTCCTGGCAATACTATCATCAAAAAGCAAAAATCCTGGCTGAATGAAAGTAGATTGTTAATCAGGATGCAGGATAAGGATGCAGGTTTTTCAGATTTCCACTGGAGAATGTTAAAAGGCAACTTCCATGCTTCTTTATTGCTTCCTTAGAAAAGCCTTCCAAGTGTTCCATATCCGTTTCCATATTTAGTCCAACAGCAGCAGACCACCACAATCCTGAAATTTTATGGAATGCCTTAGGTGCATGATGTGTGTGTTCAAATTCCTTTGTCCTTAGTTTTGGTTGTTTTAAACTGCCCAGAGCTTTTGATACCTGGAGAATAACTATGATTGAGGAATTCTTCTTTTCTCAGAGGAAATCTTCTAAGGGAGGCATCGACACATTTTTAAACATTCAAATTAGCTTTTATTTCATGCAGATCTGAAACAGATTGCTATTTTTTTATCTGAGCCACTGCTCTGGTTGTCACAGGACTTATGCTGTAAGAGTTGGTGGCCCATGTGGTTGTGAATGAAAAGGGACAATTTCAATGGTCCATACATTTAAAAAGTGTGAGAATTCCCATTTTGAAAGATTCTGTTAAAATGCAGAGCTCAATTCTAGGAGAAGGTTTTGAAGCCTCGTTATTTTTATTGGATCCATTCCTGGTTCTCCAACAGGCACAATATTTGTTTATAAGTTTCCTTGGCACACTACCTCTGTTTTTTGCAACCATCTACAGTCTATAGTCTTTCATGTAGACTGTGAGCTCTCTGAGGCATGGATTGTCTCTTTGGCCATGTCTACACTGGAAAATTATTTCAAAATAACTAAATTCAACTTAATAACTCCCGATTTTACAAAATCAAAATAGCATGTCCCCGCTATGGGGAAGCCTCAAAATTAGTCTGAGGCAGACTTCATTAATACGGATGCGCTATCTTGATGTAGAGTCCCAGGAAGCACTGGGGAGCAATTAATTCAAATTACTCTGGGGAGTAATTATTTTGAAATAGCAGCACTGGAGCATCCACACTGATGCTATTTTGAAATTAGCATTATACCTTGAGGAAAGCAGGCGTACAGATTTTGAAATAACACCGTCGTGTAGACCAGGGCTGTGTTACATGTTGTACCCTTAGCACAGTGCAGCCCATGTCTCTAGGTGCTACTGTACTACAAATAATATTTCACTTATTTTCAAAAGTGATCCTTGTATGTGCTGTTCAGGCAATACATCTGAGGATCCTATGTAATTTTTAGTGACAATATGCATCAGTCAACCTTGTTGGGTGATTGGAGGATATACTTTCTCAGTAGCAGTCAGCTGGCTAATTTGAAATTGTTTTATTTAGATTTCATATCATCTGGTTGGTGAAGCTGCCAAAAAAGTATTTGTCTCAGGCCATTATCTAAAGTCTCTGAACTCAGATGGCAGGGTTCCTGAATTTTTCAAGCCATTTCTTTCTTGCTTAATTTTAAAGATCAATAGAACTTTGTAAACAGGTTTATTTTGCAAAGCAATGTCAAGATAACAATTGAGAGAAAGACTAGAATTGTGCAGCACAAGTAATATACATGTGTATCAGCTTCCATGTGCTTATACTTTGGGGCTTGCATATATGGAGGGTGAGCATCTGTGAAATGGCGCTTTTGAAAATTTGGTCCTTAGTGTTCTTCTGCAATAATGGCTTTTTCTTCAGAGTCTGTGTTGGTAGTTCCTTTCCTGCACTCTTTCCAGTCTCTCATTTGCTCACAAGCCTTCAACTAATCTCTCTACCTGGCTACATCTGACCTGCTTTTCTCTACCATAATCTGTCCATCTCTCTGACTGCCCCAGCTGAAAGTCTCACCATCAGCTAAAACTGAACATGACCAAAACTAAACTTTCTATATTTTCTCTGACACCAAGCCATTTTTAGCCAAACAGGTTTGAATTAAAAAAGAAAGACTTGAGATAAAAAAGAGAGGTGACTACAGGAGGGAGGATTTTTTAACTAGGTTTGTTGATTTTCTAGATTTTATATCTTTATCTGTCCTAAGAGATAATTTGGTAGATTCTCTGTAGAATTCAAAAGCCTTTCTTTATGTGCAGGTTGATAGGTGTGTCATGTGTGTGCCCTAGCAGAATAAGTGCCAGTAGAGTTTAAATATTCGGCCACATCCTGTAGTCTTAATTTCAGTTCAGGCAACCCTCCCATATTCTCTATGGGTGCATTTACACTGCACTCGTAGGTGGAAATAAGATACACAATTTGAGCTACACAAATTGCATATCTTATTTTGATCTAATTTCAAAATAGCCTATTTCAAAATTTGGCATGGTCTACACTGTGTCAAATTTCAAAATAAAGCGCTATTCCAACAAGCTCCTTAAACATCATGGAACGAAAGTTACAAGGACACTGGAATAGCATGCCCATTATTTTGAAATGTATTTAAAGGCGCGGAATAGCTATTTCGGGTTACTTCCAGTATCCCAAAATAGCACCACTATCTAGACGTAGCCTACGAGGCCTGCACAAAAGACCAGTTGCTGTGGTGGTCAGGGAGAGTTTGTTTTGTTTATTTAAAAAACACATCATTCTGATGAGTTGAATCCATCAATTTGCTCAATATCTATCTATGTACCTGCATGAGAGTTTATCCTCCCCTTTCTCCTACTATTTATTGTACTCATATATTGTGTCTTGTTTCATATCAGATCATATCCTTGTTGGGCTAGGAAATGTGTCTTTCCATATGATTGTATGGCATTTAGCACAATTAGATCCCTAATTCTGATTGAACATTAAGCACTGCCATACTGCAAATAAAAATAATAATTACTGGGAGTTGTTCCTGAGCAAAGGCTGCAAGATTTCTTCTTCTTGTGTTTCAAAATATTCTTTGCAGACGGATTGAATGCATCTTGCATAGGAATCTTGTCAATTTATCTAAATCCAATGCCAGTCAAATAGATTGAATAGACTGGATTGTGCATTATACTGATTGTATAAGGTACATTAAAATGTTGGGTTTGTGAGAAATAAATTCATTCTCTTTTTTAAGCTGGTCGACAGGTGAATGGAGTGTATGCAGCAAGTCTTGTGGTGGAGGGCAACAAAGTCGCCCAATTCAGTGTGTCCAGAAAAAGACTTTTCAAAAGGAAGATGTGGTAGCACATTCTCTTTGTCCAGTCAGCACGCCAGCCCAAGTACAGATATGTAATCCTCAACACTGCCCACCTGAATGGAGCCCTGGACCATGGTCTCAGGTAATTTAGAGAAAAAGAATGGTTTCTTTTACCAATGTAATAGAAATACAGTTACAAGATTCTCTGGTTTTCTGAAGGACAAGACTCTATGGTTCCCTGAAAGTCATGCTCTCCCCCTCCCCATTTCTGATATGAGTTCATACAGTAATATTAACATTTTTCTGCAGAGGTACTGCTAATGGAAAAAAAGATTGGATTTAGAATGGCACATTAGTGCATACACACATTTATGAAATGCAGGAAGATGAAGTTATGTTCTCCTCAACATTACATATGTTGTAGTCACATTTTTACAACATGTTAGTGTAGCCATTCCAAGTAAGTGATTTAGTTGTGCAGTAAAGTGGCATAAGTAGTAGCAATGGTCTCTGGGCATATTTCTATGTGTACACACTCTTTTTCAGAAATGTGTGAAAAGCCTGAACACTCTACATGCTTAAGTTAAAAACTCATTTCTGCTATATTTGCAATGCTGCTGGTGGTGGCACATAGTGAATGTTAATTTAAGAGTTAATGAACTGCTGTGAGAACTGACATGGTGAACCTATGTCTAAAGAAGCAAAGTCCATTTTAAGTTGTTTGGTCATTTAACAAGCTACAAGATTGATACAAATCTGTTATTGTTTAATAATGTTAGTACTCTTGTGAGAGTCAGAGGACTAGATCTAGTAGTCGGTCACAGAGGGCATGATGCCTTTTGAGGGGAATGGAACTTCTCATTATTCTTTCACGTTATACAAGAAGAACAAAGAGCTACTCAGTGGCCTACAGTATTAGAACAGTCAAAAGGAATCACTTTGTTTTTCAGTATATAGGCAAATCTCTGGAATTCACTGTTGCAGGAGGTTGTGAAATCCAATATTATGGCTAATTTTTTCAATGATATGAACCATGATTTCAATAAAAAGCTTGCAGTTACCTCAGCAAAAATGAAGGAAATGCATTCACATCCTACAGGACTTAAATTGAATCCCTGTGATGGGTTGAGAAGAAACTGGTCCACATACGCATGATTTCCCCAATTGGAAAGATTCTTGACAGTGGTTTCTTTGGGTTTCTGAGACTTTAAAGTATATGGCGGTCACCTTTTCATGATTTTATCTGAAACCATGAGGCTAGACATTTACTTTATTTCAAAAAATGAAAGCTGAGATCCTCATATATTCAAGCAGCTTCAGCAACTGATGCTTTAAGAAAAATCACCAATTATCATACAAGCTGATGACAATGGATTAGAAACAGCCAGAAACTGCAATTATATAAGGCTAGATGAGTCAATGGTTAAATGTGGTGGTTCTTGTGAGTGTTACTGAAATGTTCGATCCATCTGACTGTACAGATAGATATAAAGATATTGGGTCTGATTCACTCCATAGTAATTTGGTTTTATGCAAATGTAACTCTTTTGCACTCAGTCCCATTGCTCTTTTTTCTCTCTCCCCCCCCCCCTTTTCAATCTCGTAAACATTTAAATGTCCCAACTGTTTTAGAAGACAGGACAAATATACTGGAAACTTGTAATTTATCTTAATTTTTAAAATAATAATGCTTTCCCCCCCTTTGAAAAATCTAAAGACACTTATGTTTTAAACTTTATTTAGCTTTGGTTCAGAGACAGAAGGAAAATACTGTAACCAGAAAAGTATCAAACATTGAAAGACAGGTTAAAAGGTTTTGTATTTGTAGAACTATTTTGCACATGGTTTCTTTCTGCTTCTGTTTCTTAAGGGTACGTCTACACTGTTTGCTTATTTTGAAATAAGCTATTCCAGAAGAAATACTCTAAAATAGCTTATTTTGAAATATCACATCAACACTTCAGGGAACCCTCAAAATTAGTCCAAGGGAGGCTTCCCTAATGTGGACATGCTACCTCGATTTAGAACCCCAGGAGGCGCTGGGGAGTAATTTCTTTGAATGGCCTTGGAGAGGAGCTATTTCAAAATAGCTGCAGTGGAGTGTCTACACTACTGCTATTCTGAAATAGCTATTTCGGAATAGGCATTATTCCTCGTGGAATGATGTTTACAGAAGTTGAAATAAGATGTCCATTATTTCAAATGTATTTCAAAATTCCAGAATTGCTGTGTCAACACTCGCACTGTTATTTTGGAATAACGCCCGTTATTCCAAAATAACACTGTTGTGTAGACGCACCTTCCAGAAATAAAAGTGTCAGTTCAAGTTTCCCACTAACATCACCTGCTGGGGGTCTTCTAGGATATATCCTTGATATCTTAATGAAGATGCAAGGTCTTCCGTCTTTAACGAAGATTTCATTATTCCCCGGTGTTCATTAATTATTGAAGTTAAACAGGTATCAACAAAGATTTTAAAAAAGGAAATATTTTTAACAGGGGGACTAAAGATACTTTTCCCCTTTCAATTATTCATCTTTTTACTCTTTGACTTTGTGGTTGTCTTTTCACTCGTCATTCAGTCATCAAAGTTTTCTAGGACCTGAATTTCTAATGTTAAAAACACATTAAAAAAACCTTTTCTTTAGGGTGAAGGGAGAGGAGGCAGGGCTTGAGAACCTTTCAGATTTTCTATTACATCATACAGAAGCTGAAAGAAAACCCATTTTCTCCCCCTTTGCTATGCATCTGTGAATTTGCTGGGATTTGCAAAGGGACTTAAGAAAATTAGGCATTCAGCTCCAATTGAAATATAATGGCAGTTGGGCATATAACTTCTTAAGGTCTCTCTGAAAACCTCAGCCTCTGTCTGTCAGGTTGCTTTTGATTGTTCTAATACTGTAGGCCACTGAGTAGCTCTTTGTACGTCTTACATAATGTGATAGGATAATGAGAAGTTCCATTTTCTTCAAAAGGCACCATGCCCTGTGTGACTGTGACCACTAGATCCTGTCCTTGTTAACTCTCACAAACAGTACTATCATTTAAAAACTATGACAGATTGATATCAGTTTTGTAGCTCATTAAATGATGACAGAACTTAAAGATTAGATAGATAGATAGATAGATAGATAGATAGATAGATAGATAGATAGATAGATAGATTGTATTCCTCACAATGTCAAAACTTTTTTCACAGAAAGATAGGGAGAATGCAGTTCAGTTTATGGGAAGAACAGAAATCCACCGTTTTTCAGTGAGCACAGGTTTCTCTTGCCCTGTCCAAGCAGCATCGAGTTTGGATAGAATGTTTTAAAAATATCCACAGTCTAATACGCACTTTAGTAGCCACAGGACACTGGCTTTTACATGCAAAACATTAACCTGATGAACTCTGGTAAAAAAGCAACAGACTGAAAGTAAGGACAGGATGATAGGAAATCTGTAGAATTATCCCTGGCCTTATAAAAATCTGCAATTTTCATTTTAGAATATATTCAGTTGGTGCATTTTGTTCTAGCCATAAAACACATATTTTAGATGTTAAATCATCATAGTAACAAACAAAATAACATTTATAATGTTTTCTAACCACAGCCACAATGCCCCAAATTCTAGTCATGGCTTTGCCAAATAATTGCTTTGTGGCCTTGACCAAGGCAAGTTATATACCATTCACTGTCCCAAGTTTTCTTTTGAACTGAGATCCAGTCTCTGAAATAAGCTGCACGGGATATCAGTGAGTTGATTATGTCTCTGTGGTTTGCAAGCTCCACCTGTTCTAGCCCTGGCCTTAGCATAAATTGGAGAAACCTTGGGGCTTCTGTAACTTATAGAAGAAGGGTATGTCTCTAAAGTCAAGCACTAAATTGGGAATTGCTAGAGTATAGCTGCCATCTGCCTCCTCCCATCCTCTATGCCAGTGTAGGTTTGGGCAACATAGCTACCAACTAGGGTAGCTTTACACTAGCTGAGAGCTCCTTGCACTGGGGGAAATCACAGATGGGCAGTTAAGGCCAGATATCAACCTCTTTATATTGCTAAGGGCTGAGAGAATCTCTCTCTGCTTCAGTTTTCCATATGTAGAACAGAGAATGCTTATCTTCCTTAGTGGAGGGCTATGAGGGTTAGTTAAGGCTACACAATAAAATGTTTAACTCCAGGTTTGAAAAATAAAAAGTGCCACAAAAGTATGTTTATTATATTTCATAGTTCCATAACAGAATTATAGGTTTGAGTTAACGGCAGCGGCTACAGATAAGATTCATTATGGCTTCTGTGTTCTGCTGTAAATACAAAAATATCAATTTGAAGTGCCCCAAACTCAAATGAGTATTTCTTTCTGCCAAAGTGTTCCAAGACTTGTGGGAGAGGCATTAAGAAACGGGATGTCCATTGCAAAGGCACCAGCCTTTCCAAGCTAAAAGTTTTACCAGAAAGTATGTGCAGCAGAGAGCCCAAGCCAGAATCCCAGCAGCCCTGTGTACTCGGACGATGCCCCAGAAATGATCGGCTCCTGTGGGTGGTTTCTTCTTGGACTGAGGTACAGTATTGCAATCTGCATAAGTGTCTTGTTCTTTGCAGAGCTCATGTAATAGTACAGACATACTAGCATGCACAGAACATATGAAAGGGGAAAAATTACTAAGGGGTTATGCTAAAAACACCTGATTGTCAGAATGTGTTGAGCACCTTTTCATCTTTTCAGATGTTTCAATTTGGGCATTGATAGATTGAGGCACTCAACGTCAATTTTGAAAATTTAGGTTTTTGTCTCAATACATTTGACTGTATCCTACTTTCATTTTTTATGCTAGATGCCCCTTGGCTTCACAGTGGTTTCCAAGATGAAGCCACAGTGGTTTCCAATTCATACTACAGGTTGGACCTCCCTGGTCTGGCACCCTCAGAACCTGAGCTATCCCAGACCAGGGAGTTTGCCAGACCAGGGGAAGTCAGTGACCCCTGCTGGCTGCCCTGCTCCCGGGCGCTTCTCCCTGTGACTCCCTGCCCTGCTGCTGGCACCGCTAAAGCTGGCCTGGCATGGCTCCCCACCTCCCTGCCCTGCCTGCTGCCCCAGTGTCTCCCAGGGTTCCGGGTGGAGACTGTTGTCCGCTGCTAGTCCTGCTGCCACAGGGTGTTCTCCAGGGTTCCCGGCTGGGGCCACCCAGCCACTGCTGGCCCTTTTGCCAGTGGGGGTTCCCTAGCTGGGGCTGCCCAGCCATCCCACTCTGCTGTTGCTGGGATTTCAGCCCCCTGCCTCCGCCAGCCCCTCTTCAGCTGGGGGTTCCCCAGCAGAGGCTGCCCAGTCATCTCAGCTCTGATACCACCAGGAGTTTCTCAGGGCTCCTGGCCAGGGCCGCCCAGCTGCAGGCAGCCCAGCTTCAGCTGGGGGTTCCCTGGCTGGGGCCAGGACTCCCCAGCCACATGGCCCCGCTAATGCTTGGGGTTCCCCCACCGGGTGGGAGCTCTTGGGTCGCCGCCTGGCCTCCTTGATGTTGGGGGTGTTCCAGGCCAGGGTGGGATCTCCCCAGATGCTGCCTGACCCAGCCAGGGCTCCCCAGCCCCTGCATTGCTTAGGGGCTCTTTGGTCCTGCAGCATCCCTGGCCCTGCCAGAACACGGAGGTTGCTGGACCAGAAAGTCCTGGATTTGCGGGGTTCAATCTGTAGCATGGAAACACACATGCTCCCCTGATCTTTATATTTTTACTTTTCATGAAACTTTCATATTTCCACAAAAATTTGTCCCGTCTTTAGTGGAACAGATGTTAATTTACAGCAATGTATAAATATATATTAAATATATATATATTTTTAGTGCTCAGCCTCCTGTGGTCCAGGTATTAAAAAGCGGGAAATGAAGTGCAGTGAGAAAAGCATCAATGGAAAATGGATCCCCTTCCCTCAGCGTAGATGTCGGAACATAAAGAAACCAAACATAGAACTAGAAGAAGCATGTAACAAAGGCCCTTGTCCATTGCAGAGGTTATACCGCATGGTGTCTGAATGGGACTCATCACCCTGGCAACAGGTATGAGGGAAAAAGTCACCCAGGAGGATTTGGAGTAGGTTACTCCTTTCTCTTCCACCTCAGTACTCTCAGTGCCACTTCCTTTTTTGGAATTTATGGAGTCAGTAGGGAGTGTACAGTCTCTTCTGTGTGCTACTGTTCCTCACTGTGGAATAGCGGACCTCGGCTATGTCTACACTGCAGGCTTCTTGCGCAAGAACTTTTTGCGCAAGAGTTCATGTGCAAAAAGTTATTTCACAAGAGCATGTTCACGTTGCCATGTGTTTGGTGCAAGAGCTTCTGTGGCACTGTGGAAGCTCTCTTGTGCAAGAAAGCTTCTGTTGCCCGACCACACATGCCTTTTTGCACAAGAGCTCTCGCGCAAAAAGGCTTATTCCTTTTTCTTGCACAAGAACGGGCTTGTAGTGTGGATGCTCAGCAAGTTTTTGCTCAAAAACTCTGCAGTATAGACATAGCCCTTACGTTTACCACTTGGGTGACTGTACCCTTAATGACCAGACCAATAACCTTCCCCTTTCAGTCATCTGTGAACAAAACCACACCTTATAGTCAGCCAATGCCCGAGTTGGAAATATCAGTCCAAATTCTGTTCTCCATTACGTCCATGCAGCCCTATTGGCCTAACATGTGGTACTAGATATGACAGAACCAGTGGATGGGAATAGCTGGCATGTAGGGCAGCCAGTTCAAAAGTTCACAGGAGTATGATGAAGCCAGATTGAAGGCAGAATGGGTGTTTGGTGAAGCACTTTGTGAATCATGACATTTGTAGCTTCTCTGGGAATTTTACCTGTGGTGGGACAGCATGAGTAGGCCCAGAGAATCAAGTCTCAAAACAGATCAGCACACAAATGGAGTGAGATTTCCTAAAAGTCTCATCTTCCCATTAGCTACCTAAATAGGTAACTAGATTTTCAGAGGGGATTTTCAGAGGTGTTCAGTTCAAGTTGGATACTGGACTCTTTTGAAAATCTGGCACTTGCTTCAGTGGCTCAATGGGAGCTGCGCTCACTTGAAAATCAGGTTTTGATTGCTGGTGCTGAGCAATGGGACATCTGGCTTTTGAGCTCTTTTAAAAATTTGGTCCTTATGTCTCTTTTCAATTTGCAGGTCTCATGCAAAGCCCTTGATAGTCTTTCCATTGATTTTGGGGACCATGGAAAACTGTCTGTGTTATAAACTATGACTTCTATCTTTCATTTTCTGCAGTGTACAGTAACGTGTGGTGGGGGGGTGCAAATCCGTAGCGTGCAGTGCCTCCGGCAGGGACAGCCAGCAACTGGGTGCCTACCACATCAGAAACCAGCGATGTCAAGAGCTTGCAACACTAACTTTTGCCCAGCTCCAGAGAGAAAAGGTAAAACCCCAAACTAAGCTGTGAATTACATTCAGTGATAGGTTGGATTGCTCAGAACTTTATATTCTGTGCGTAAATCCCACATTTTTCAATTTCACCATTGTGCTCTGCAAAATATAAAATTCGAAAGTGCATCGTTTTCCTTTTCATATGGAGTGCTGTTAAAGCAGTCAGAAGGGGCTAACTGCTAGGTCTGAAATGTTTGAGGTGCGGGGGAATTTTTGTTTTGCTTTGTTTTGCAATTCAGGTTTGAGTGTTTCTGTCACCAGTTAAGATCGGGCTGCACTGTGCATAACCTTCACCTCCGCCCTGTTACAGTCCATTTTATTGATGAAACATCCCATACTGACATTGGCATAAAGTTAAAATAATGACTTTTCAATAGAGAAGCAGCAAATTGTTCTTGCTGCTACTGAATAGAGGCCGTTCATAGCTTCAATTCACTCTCATTTGCCTCTCTTTGCTAATCTTGATTAACAGTGACAAAAGTAACTCTTATATGTACATCCCTATTGTCTTTCCTGCAGCTGTCACTTATGGCTTAGTTATGCCTGATAGACCTAGTTTTCAGCGAACAGGCAGTGTGGAGACACACCTCTCCAGAGAGAATGTTCTATCCCAGGGAGAATGCCATCTGGAGCTCTCAGGCATTCACATGCTGCTTTCTGTTGGGCACAGCTAGCTCTCCCCTACACTGTCAGCTAGCTCTGCTGGTTGGCACATGGTGTGTGTGTATGTGTGTGTGTGTGGGGTGGACATGGATTTGTGCTCTTGTTCTTCCATGTCAGGGGTGGGGAGCCTCAGGCCCGGGGGCTGGATGCAGCCCCTGGCTTGCCTGGATCCAGACCCCAAGGCTCAGCGTTGGGGAGCCCGTGCTGGTATTCCAGCCCCCCTGCCACCCACCCACAGGCCTGGACACAGAAAACCTACTAGCCTGGGCCCCCATAGGCCCTGGTGTGTAAGGGGAATGTGAGGAGTGTCTTTCTCCTTCTCAGTCAGGGATTTCTCACTTTGCTTCTCATTTGTGTCCAGCCCCAAACTGATTTTTCTGTGGGTCCATGTTATCTTTGGGGTGTTTTGGAATTCTAATGGAGTGGGGTGCAAGTAGTCTTTGTGCTCTTTTGGGTGCAGGGGTTGGAATTCTGTCTGGCCCATACATGTGGCATGTAAAGAAGCTGAGGTTCCTCTTTTCTCCCCTCCAACCAGCTCCTCATTCCCCCCCCCCCCAAAAAAACAAAAAAAACAACCCAACAACTGTGCATCACTGTAAGGACCAGACAAAATTCTCACTGCAGTAAGGATTTGGCCCATATCATGCTCTTCATCCCAGCAGCCCAAAGTACTTTACAAACATTAATTCTCAAAAGACCCCAGTGAGGGATTTTAGCATGATTATACCCATTTTATATATAGGAGCTGAAAATAAAGGTGGTGCCCTGGTTAAATACAACAAAAGTCACAGCCAGGTCATAGTTGACTTTCTTCCAATCCTAGAGCATCATCCTTACTCCCTGTCTCCTGTTCTAACCATCAGACAGTATTCCCTCACATCTATATTGATTTCTGAATCTTTACTATGCAAGGAAAACCTGTAATACATATTGATATGTCAACCACTAGGCCTTTCGGAAACATAATATTGCACGAGCCTGAGAGGTAAGACAGGTGCAGAAATAATACCCAGGGTGCAGAAATAATACCAAGGGTGCTTTATTTGTGGGATGTGCAAAGTCCATCCTTGGGATTCATCAGTCAGCTCCAACCAGACCTGGATTGGGAGAATGGATGATTCAGGCCTGAAATTGACAAGTAAATAACTGAACAAGTTTAGACATGGCTGAACAGTTCTAAAGACTCAGACGTTAATTCTAAATCTTCCCGGAAGTTCTGCTGTGCTTCAGAATTTGTTTTGTGAATTTATGAAATCACTTCCTGTCATAAGATAACAAAACCCTTCACCTCCAACATGCTTCCTCTGTCCAGATTTCATGTCTGAGATGATGGCTGTTACTCATTTTGGTCTTGGCCAGTTTCTCCCTCTCCCCACAGCTGTGGAAGCTCTTTTCCCTGTGTTGTAACTGATTCTTCAGTCTCTGGAGGTGATTTACCTTGTCTCCACTCTCTAACTCTCCCATGCACTGCTTTAGATAGATATGGGGCCAGCTGTGCTGGAATCACATGGAAGCAAATAACTCTCAATTAATAGCTGCACAGCTCCAGCTCTGTGACCCATTAGGGAGAGATCATGGAGAAGAAATAAACATTTCTAGGAGAGTTATCATGTACTCCTAGACAAGTTGGGTCTCCCCACAAGCAATTTTTTCTCATTTCCATCATTCTGCTAAACACAGCAACAGGTATTGTAATTTATAGCCTGTAAATCCGAGCTACTTGGAGCACCTTAAAAGGAAACTGCACTTTTTAAAAAATGGACATTTATGAATATGAGGTACCAAACCAACAAGGGGTGAGGAAGGGGGGAGTCATTCAGAGGCCACTGAACTCAATGGAATTAGGTCCTAAAATTAATTCTTTTCAGATGCCTAAGTGACTTATGTGCTTCAATCCCATGCTCAAGGCATAAGGGAGGCATAAGGGATCTGTCGAAAAGACTTTCTTTCTCGACGGATCCCACTCTACTGCCACTTTTTGCCGACAAAGTGCTGAGTCAGCAAAACGTGGTGGCCATTTTTATGCAAATTAGGCATGGGATATTTGAATCCCTGCCTCATTTGCAATGTTGACCTGCCTAATCTGCATCCTTCTGCCGACAGAGGGATGCAGTCTAGACATACCCACACATATCTGGCTTAATTCTACTTTCACTAAAGTTAATGAGAATGTAATCACTGACGTGGGATCACAGCAAGGCCAATGTTAAGCATTTTTGAAAAATCCCACTCTAAATTACTGTGCTATATAATCTCATAAAGATCTTGCTTATTACCCTGGGGATCTGTTCAGATTTTAATGAATGCACTATGAATATAAACGATAGAATTTAGATGTCTCCCAGTTTAAGGATGCAAACTGTAGCTCTCAAAAAGAGGTACCTTACAATAGATTTTGCTTTGTGGGTACAAGTTTTAACCTTTCTGTGCACTTAAATTTAGATAATTAAAAATGAACTCTTCTCCCTGTACCTGTGAAGCATGGATACACAAGCAATTTTGTTCACACATACAGAGCTTGTGGTTGGAACATTTAGATTTATTTCTGTAGTGTGTGAACACACATGCACTCACAGAGGCTGAACTATTTTCTCTGCAGATCAAATGAAGGGTAGAGGAATATTCATTAGCATAGGGCTCAGTAGCTTCATTAAAGCCAATAGTAAAATGCTGATTAACTACAGTGGGCCAAGGATTTCACCTTAGATAATTTTTGAAGAGTTGTGCTATAAAGTATTTTGTTGGCCTCCCATCATGCCACAGTATATTACATCAAATGCAGAGCTACCCAATTAAAAAGACAGTGATATTAGGGGGAAAAGATTGTACAAGGCCTTCTTCTTTAGCTGGAGTTATCCCTTGTGTTTACGTCATTTGCAAATGTGTAGAAATCAATAAGTTGAAGTACTGCCTAATTTACAGAATTGCTGAAATATACCTTAAACATATTGATTGGATTTGCCTCTTTCAGATGATCCCTCTTGTCTGGATTTCTTCCCGTGGTGTCATCTGGTCCCCCAGCATGGTGTCTGCAACCACAAATTTTATGGCAAGCAGTGCTGTAAATCATGCACAAGGAAGAACTGATCACAATATTTTACTGCAATCCTACAATGACAGGATTCTCCCTTTTGGTTTACAATGAAATTCAATTGACTTCAAGGCAGGATCTGGTGCCACATAAACCACTGATGGAAGAGAAACGTACGATGGAATAGCTTTCTAGGGGACTACCCGAGGTACAGTAATTGTTAGATAAAAAGTGATCGAGGACTGGCTATTTTTTGTTTTGTTTTGTTTTGCTGACCTCCCTAAAGTTTGAGGTACTAGGGATCACTTGAACACTACCAAGCAAGGGGCAGTTCTTCCCATTGCTCTTTAAATATGTCATTTTGCACTGTCATATGTGATAAGAAAGAAAATAAGGTCAGCAACGCTCATCTGAATAATTTATCAGAATATGGGCAAAAGAGATGGTAAATTCTGTGCCAGCAGTATGGCAGTATCATATCTTAGTCTATCATCATTGGTCTTTTTCAGTATTTGTTATATTGTCCATTCAAAGTAAGGAGGAGGTTTGCTACAGTTCTCCCATATGGCTGTTGCTTGGAGCATGCAGTGACAAGCCTATCACAGATGTTATGACCACAATAAGTAAATAGTGCACTACAAAGATAAATGGTGCTTCTGCATTACACTTGCTGCTGGAAAAGCAAGTATGGCATCATGCTAATGTTTTTATTGTTTTGAAAAATTTCACTTTCTGCTTAGTGTAGAAACTCAGAGGTGGTTAACTAGCAACTTGAAATGTATTCCTAGAAATATTCAGCCGGTAGAAATATGTGGGACTTTTAGTATTGCCGTGTAATATAAATAAAATGGAATTTCACATTTTGACTAACTCAAGGAACTCAAAGATTTATTGAGCTCAATGGTTATATCATTTTCATTCTAAGCATGTTAGGTAAGTTATTTAAAAATTTAAACTTGATTTTTTTTCAATAATAAAACTTCAAAATATGTTTCTCAGAAGTTAAATTGCTTGAATGCTACTATGGTGAAGAATAATTTATTTTTATGTAAACTTTCTCTGCAAATTTTGGTTCACAGGTAGCAAAAAAGAAATAGCAAGAATATGTTTATCTGTTAAGTCACACACATGCCTCAGAATGGTTAAATATCGATACATGAAATATCAAGTAGAAAAAATAGTACTGTCATCAGAAAAATCAAATTAAATTATATTTTAGACTATCATAATCCTCAAAATATACTTTTTTAGATTAGGCTCCTTAAACATTTTAGAGCACTCTCAATGATATTTGTAGTCATTTCAGTATCCAGAAGTCAGTAGATGTCATATATTAAATGCTATCTTTAAAATGTTTCTGCATTGGAAAAAGAAAACCAATCTGTTTGCCAAAACCATTGTAACTGAAATAGGGTTGTGTCCTACTGTAATTTTCTGGGGAGTGGCTATAAGGGACCTATTTATCTAATTCCACCCAATCCCACAACTTCTTTTGATGAATGTAGCTCAATTTTACTGCTTTTTAAAGTATCATTTCAAACTAGGATTAGCCATCTCAGCACTAATGCCAGACAGTGGTCAGCTAAAATTAGCAGTTCCTTTTGCAACAATTTAAATGAAAAACATGTATTCTCTGATACTTTAAGAAATGTTGATTGGAAACATATCTCAATCAACTAGGCTCTGTCTTGATATTGGACTTTGTATAATTATAACTTTTTTTCTTGGAAAACTGCAAGTTTTTTTTATTTTGTTTTATAATTGTGTCCTTTTATTATTTGATGTAAAATAATTAATTTATTAATGCATAGCTTTTCCTTTATATTTCATCACTTACTTCCTTAAGTAAGTGACAACAGTTCAAAAGAGAAAATGATGGTGCCACAAAATATGGATTATGGTGTAAAAAACAAGAATATAAGTGTAATATTTAATTATTTTATAAGTTTTATAATAAAGTACTCTAACTGTTTCACTATATTTGGATTTGTAAAATTCTTGAATAAAATATGGAGGTTATAAATAGATGCCGAGTAATGTAAATGATGTATGTGTTTATCTGTGCTCATGCAAAAAAATGCCAAACTGCTCTGGATTAAGACAATACAGTATCCTAGTATGTACATAAATTTACATATAGGAACAGTTTCATAAAGAGAGAAGGGGGTTTCATATTACATTACAGACATATAAATCGAGTGGGTATATCTAAGTACCATACAAAAGTATCATGGACAAACAGCTGGATTTTTTTATATCCTTTACTTATATCCAGAACAAGAAAAAAACACCTTACAATCAGCAGCCAGTGACTATGGATTACATTGAGATTCTGAAATAAAACGAACATTAATTTCAAGTAGGACATCATGGGCATTCAGTGCAGCAGGACTGATTCATAACTTTCATGAATTAGGCCAGATATAAGATTCCTCTTGAAATTGAAATATATGTTGGATATATGCTGTTCACCTTTCTGGGTCACCTTTTTTGAAGAGTCATCGGAAATGTACCATAGTTTACTCAACAGAGGGAGCACACTGTTTCTGCCAATTTGACTACATGTGGTAAAAGATGCATCTTGTTTGAATTAATAGTGTGCAATAAATGGAGTTTAGATTTCAGACATAAAAGGGCCTTCTATAGCTTCGTGATTTTATTAGTACGATAGCAGAACAATCACAAAAAAAACTTTTATGTTCAGGAGGTCATGTCTGGTTCATGAGTTCTCCTTGAACTATTTGCTTGAATAACAACTGTCAACTGCTCCACAGAGCACAGTTTGGCTACGTCTACACTGCAGCGCTATTTCGGGATAATTGCTATTCCACATCTTCTGAGCACGCCCGTTATTTCAAAATATATAATAGGCTCGCTATTCCAACGTCCCTGTAAACCTCATTCCAAGTGGAGTAAGGGATGTTTCAGCATAGCAATTTATTCAGAATAAGTGCTGTGTAGACAGCGCCAAATTACAAAATAAGCTATTTCGAAACTGACTCGAAATAAGCTATGCAATTTGCATAGCTCAAATTGTATAGTTTATTTCGAGCTACAGATGCAGTGTAGATGCAACTTTTGGCACACTGATTTCAGTTACTAATACACTGACATAAAAATTAGAACCTTGAATTATAATCTACTTGGGACAGACATTGGAATTAAAATAGACTGCCAGCTGCAAATGAATCACAGTACCGGAGACAAACATTTTGAAAAAAGGGCAATATTGCATACATGTGTATAGTTACACTGCTGGATAAACCCCAAATTAATATCTGTCTGGAATTGCTGAGCCCTGAAGATTAACAAAGTTTGCAACGCTTGGTCGTTTTCAATGAGCTAGTTACTCCAAGTCTCACTTTACAAAGCAGAATGGTGACTTTTGAAAAAGAAACACCTGCATTTCCCAGTCAGATTTCATCATACCGCTGAAACTGAACAGATAGGTTATCAATGGCTTGACTTGTTAAATGAAAATCAACTACCGTAGGTGTCTGGAAGTCTTGAAGTGTTGCTGGAAGCAGATTGGCATTTTGCTATATGTGGTTTTACAGCAACAGGATCCAAATTGCTAGTTCCCTTTTAAGTGACTCCTGTGCAAAAGCATTCACACAAAAAATTATCGGTTTTATTATTGATATTATATCTATTGTAGTAGCCCATTGGTGCCACACAATCAGTGACTGCACACACTGTGCACTGCATACACATTCAGTGATGGCCACTGACCCAAAGAGCTTACAGTCAGTCACATGATGAGAAATAAGGAGTGGATGCAGTAATCAGACAAGAGGAACACAAATTAAGTGAGATCATTATGATTGTGTAATAAGGCATTGGTCATAGAACACCAGCTACCCCGGTCATTGTTGAGCATTTTGTAGGGATTTGAAAGAGCACTGATCATGAACCATAGAGCACCATATGGGTACATCTACACAGCAGGTCTAAACTCAAAATAAGCTATGCAACTTGAGCTATGCTAATTGCGTAGCTTAAATTGAAATAGCTTATTTCAAATTTGGGAACATCTACACAGCACTTATTTTGAAATAGAGCACTCTTCCTCCAACTTTCCTTATTCCTTGTACAATGAGGGTTAGAGGAGGTGGAGTAAGCAGTCCTCCAGTCATTTCAACATTATGTCAAAATAACTGCTTGTGTGTAGACGCGGACTATGTTATTTTGGAATAGTGTCCGTTATTCCAAAATAATGTAGCTGTGTAGACGTACCCCATCTCTCCCTTTAACTTTAGCAATAATGTCCAATAAGGTCTGAGAGGATAGTTGAGAAGAGAGGGAGCAAAATAGTGGAGTGAGCAAAAGAGCAAGTCAAAACAAGAAGTGTGTCGGAGATTAATGCTAATTAGGTGGTTAGTCATAAACAGAGGTACTGAATGACTATTAGTAGTGGAAATTAATAAACTTAGAACATTCAGAGACTGCAGGGGATTGCAAAGAGCTTATGACATGACAGAATATTCAGTTCCATCAAAAGACATCTGAAAATAAGATGATACAACATCTAGAAAGAATACCCTGCCTGCTTCACCAGCCAGTCTCATGTGAACAAGAGCCTAATCAGTCTCAAGTTCCTGTCCACTTCCTCCACAGCGTATATCACTTCCACAGAGGTGTCAATCTGTTAGTCTACAAAACTGCTGAGGAATGGTAGTCAATGCTGAGATGTCATTCCTGAACCTTCACTTCTTTCAGAAGTTTTACTACAGTAAAACTCCAGTGGTCCGGCATCCAATGGTCCGGCACTCCTGATGGTCCAGCACCATCTGGAACAAACTCTGCCCTGGGCTTCCCGGGAGTCAGCTGCTGGTCAGTTTCAGCAGCGGCTGACTTGGGGAAGTCTGGGGCAGAGCAGCTGGGGTGCTGCTGGGTTGGTCCCGCAGCGCTAAGGAGCGCATCCCCCCACTCCACCCCAGACCCCTCATAGCCCCCCCTTCCGATAGTCCGGCATATTTGATAATCCAGAACCCCCCTGGGTCCTAAAGGTGCCAGATTATCAGAAGTTTACTGTTGCTAAAATTTGAGTTCAATGATGCAACTGAAAGACTAACTTGATATAAATAAGAGTGGCAACATGAGATGCTAGGAAAGAAACAGTTCAGACAATTTCACTCATTAGTAATGTCCACCCAGAACTCCCTTGTGGTTGCTTTCTTCCACCACATAAAGTAGCAAAAATACATTTTTTTATCTCTCCCAAACCCTAATTTACACTCATCTAAAAATCTCTCTTTTTAAAAAACCCTAAAATCCAAGCCAACATGAACACTAAGTTAAAGTCTGAATTAAAACCACAGTGTCAAGAACATTCCAAATTCAGCTAGCAATTCAACTCAATATGCTTTCCTTTTGTGTATAGGTATTGTAATCTCCAAGGTGTGATACACAGATGGTATATATTGAGAACAGGAACAGGGAACTAAAATGTTTTGTGGCCATTCTATGCAAAAATGGTAGAGAAGAGGGGAAAGCTTTGGATTTTCTGGAGAAGGTTAAGGAATATATACCAGACTTCATCTCTGGGTCTCAAATTCAAACACAAGGGAAAAATACTTCAATAGTTTCTAATGGTTCCTGCCAAATAATGTAAGGAAAAATGGTGAGACATAATTTAGAAAACCACCTCCCATGAAAGAACTAGACAACCTCACAGAAGTGATTTGAACAACCACAAATGAGCCTAGTGGTTTGGGCAAATGATGCATATGGGAAAAAGAGCACATCTGTAAAAGTGTCACTCAGTACCTCTCTCTGCTCCCTATCAGAACGAGATGAAAAAAGGCTGTTTGGGTTGCAATGGACATAGAAAGAAATAATTTTACAGGAAACAGTCTCCTGGACCTTCTAGGAAGAATATTTCAGACTGTGAATGACAGAAATCAGTTGGCATTGATACGTTGTCATTATTCATCTGTCTTGCAGTGGCTCCTGGAATCCCCAGCCAAGCCTGATACCCCACTGTGCTAGACACAGTCTCCGCTTCAAATAGCTTGCATTCTAAATGGGCAAGACATGCAAATAATCAAATTTCCATTTTAGAGACAGGGAATTGAAGCACAGAGAGCATGAATGACTTGCCCAAAGTCACACAGGAAATACATGGCAGGGTTTGGAGCCCAGATTGCCGGAGTCCCACGATCAGTATTTACCTCAAGATCAGTGTTTACCTCAAGACCATCCTTCCCTTGACACACTGTGAAAAATAAGACCCGTCTTTCCTCTAGTAGCTATGTTGTATTTCATTCAGTGAAATGATCCATTACTTATTATTATAGCTGAACACAGATAAAGTATTCAACCACAGAGACTTGGTTTCAATGCCTGAATTATGCCCATAGAAGCAAAGACATTTGGATAAGCCTCAACATTTGGACTGATCCTCCGGAATTAAGTCAAGCCACTGTCACCCAATATTTCAGCCTTAACATGGAATTTCTGTGCTTGTCAGGATTTAAAACAGTCTCTTAGCATCATCCAGGAGGCTGAGGATGAGTTTATTTTGGTTTTCTGTGGCATTAATCCTTTCATCGTAACATATGAGAGCTGACACAATAGCTTCTTTGGGAAAGATTTATGGGGATTTTTGTGATAGAAATACTAGCTCAGATCATTGCTTCCCGTGGAAAAGCAAGCAGGAGGGAGGATGATGGGAGGAAACTTCCCTCCCTGAGATCTCCCCATGTCATCCTGTCAGCGGGATGAGGTCTAACAGGAAAAGGCTTTGGGGCCCACCCCAAACCAGGGATGACTGTACTGAGATGCTTCCACACTGGCTCACGGAAGCTCTATTGCAATCATGCTGTCAGGGGCTTGTCCAAGTCACATATGAGCCCAGGATTGCAGAAGGGCCCCAGGATTTTCTGACTAATTTTCATAGAGCCCATGATTTGGTCAGTCTCCAGAAGTGGTCTGCTCACTCCTTGTTCTCCCGCATTATAGGAGACCATGTCACAAGTTCTCTGCAAGGGCCGCAGACATGGGGAACAATGATATGGAAGGTGCAGAGTTCTCTTTTGTGGGAGGGAGGAGATAAATCTGCTCAAATATTGTCCCTCTGGATGCAGATCTAGGAACATGACCCTATACATAACACTACAAATAGACACTGAGGGTATCTTTTTATGATGATAAAGTGGGACACTGATCCTGATTCTCACTCAGATTAAAGCCCTATGATCCAGCAGCTTAGGAGAACTTCCCTAACTTAAAACAGGACATGTAGGGACATGATCCAGCTCATTAACAAAAACGACAGCAGCATCGCCCATTAAGTTGCTGATCCATGTTGGACATCTATTAGGGCTGGTTAGAATCTTTTCTTTTCCTCTTTTTTCTTTTTCTTTAATTAATTTTCAAAAACCAGAATAGGTTGGGTTGTTTGGGGCTTTGCATGAGTAAAACATTCACTTTATTTCTGTCAGAAAAGCCAGAAAAAGTATCCAAAGAAATGAATTTTGATTACAAATAGTCCAATTTTCATTAAAAATAACTCCAATAAATTTCATCCTGCTCTATGCAAAGGAACAAGCCAGCCTGGCTTAGTCACAGTGACCTATTGTTCTCTTTCTAAAACAATGCAATCACTACAAGACACCAAAGATTATTCCCACTTCCTCAAATAACTGAACTCATTAAAGAGATTTAACTTTCCAAGGAACAATGTTAATAATATAATTCTCTGTGGACCGAGTGCATCGGAGTCATAGAGCTTAAAGCCAGATGAGAACTCCAAATCATCCAGTCTAGTGATGCTCACACTGAGACTTGGGAGCTGAAAGTAGCTCTATAATGTGTCCCTGCAACTCTTTGCAACACATGATTTGATTATTAGTCAGTCTAAGACATTAACCAATAAGGATGCTTTCATTCTGTTATTAGCCAATTAAATGATCACAACTAGCCAATTAAATGATCACAACTTGCATTAAGTTATTAACTTATTTGCTGTGAGAAGAATCTATATTATTCTTTTATATGTGTGTATATTTTCCCTGTCATACTGCTTCATTATGAATATAGAGTACTATAGCCTACTACTGTGGCTCTTTTGGGTTATGTTGATCACTAATTTGGCTCCTGAATTACTGAAGTCTGAATATCACTGATCTAGTCTGAGCTCCTATACATCACAGGCCACCAACACCATCCAGTCACCTCCACACCGAAGCCAACAACCAGAATTAGACCAAAGTATTACAACGCTTAGGAGAATGAACTATTGTATGCCACACACGCAGAACTGATGGACCTGATGAACAGGGCTGTTTCAGCATCAGGAGTCGCAACTTTTCCAGCAGCTGACATCATCTATAAGCGGAAAGGTGTTTGCCTTGTTTTTTTTTTTTTTTAAGTCATGCTCAACTGTCCAAATACTGTCTAATTTATTACTGATAGGGATACTGACAGGTCCTCCGCTGGTATAAATGCTATCCCGACATCAGCTGAAGATCTGCCCGGTATTATTAAATATGCAGAAGGATATTAAATGAAGTAGCATCGCCAGCTTTCTAAAGGACAATGTGACACTTTGCTAGGGTTAAAATCAGAGCAGTGAGGGAAGATTGTTATTCTTGGGGCCGAGGCTTGCACATCCCCTTTCCTAATTTTCTCATTAATTTTCTGCACCCATTGCCTCTTGGAGCCCAGCCAGCTCCTGTCAACCACCAAAAGACTTCTCTGAAAGGAGAGTCTGCACTTCCGTTTTCAGGCTGTCTTTGTTCTTCGTGTCATTGTAACGCTCTAAATAGATGGAAGAGGCACAAATTGGAGGCAGTTTCTTTTTGCATCTCGTGGTTTCAAACGTATTTGGCTGCAAAGAGATTTGTTAATAATCCATGTGTCGTCCAGTCCTTAAATCTTCGTGACTGGTTTGGCACATAACTCTGTATCTCTTTCTTTTAGTTCCATCTCGTTCTCAGTGCATTCCCTCCCTCCCTGCGCCCCTTGAAGCGGTGGCAGGGGGTGGGTTCCGTAGTGCAGCACTTTGCAATAATCCACTCTGACAGAGGCACGATGCTGATTTAAAGTTCTGGCTTTGGCACAGGAAGGCCCCACTGCCATTGATGTTGGAATCCGTGTACAAGAAGCTGCTCCCTGTTTAAATCATAACAGTCACATTGCGTCAAGAGAAAAGAGGAATATTTTTAAGAATTCCTGGAGGAAAAAAATTCCCCTCAGGTGTAGCTTGTAAGGCTTGATTAGCTCCCGTATCATGTTTTAACTTTTCATAGTGATCCTGCAGGTTTTTGTGCCAAGAAGGCTGGTTTTTCATATACGTAAGATAGAGAGACAAAAAACACAAAACACAAAACACAACCCTGTAAATTGCCACTGATCTACTTTCCCATAGCAATAGGCAAATTAGTACTCATGACAACCAAAGGCCAAGATCATGTATTTTTGTGTAGGTGTAAGGGAGGGTGCAGGTAGCTGTTTTACACCAGGAAATAAACTAGAACTGGCTGAAAATCAGAATTTCCTAAACTACTGCTGGCATGTTTCATGCAGTGCCACAGCCAGAGCAGAGACCCTGGTGCTTCATGGGAGACTGTCCAGGAAGGGAGCCCAGTCCACAGCGGAAAGTAAAGGTATGAAACCCACCCATACTACTACTGAGGCACCATCGTAGTTCACATAAATGGAGATGACAGTTAAACTGGCACAAAATGAAACCTTTTGATTCAGCCTGGCAAACTGAAAGGCTTTGATCCTGGTTGACTCCCCTCCAAAATGGAGTATTTTGTTAACTCGTTTGTAATTTCCATTGGAAAATTTCATTTCTGCAGAAGATGCATTTTCCTTAATAAAATAATAATAATAATAAAAACCCCCAAACAATGACAGAAAATTCCTGACCAGCTCTGGAAAGAACCCTTCCTTCCTTCCTTCCAGCTCTGCACCAGTAGTCAATAGCCACCTCCTATCAACTCCCAACCCCATGTCAGTTCATCTGTGCCAACCAGCAATTCAGGGGGAAGAGACAAAACAGTGCACATGCCCTGTCCCTGCTTGCCCAAGTGCATGTGGAGATGGCACAGGACGTATAGTCCTTGTAACTATCTTGTGCCTGCAACAAAGAAGGAGGGAGGCCACACAGGGCCTTTCTGCTCCTGTGTCACTGGAGTGAAGTTGACAGGATATCTCATTGTCTTGCAGTTAGACACATACCAAAATTCCTTGATAAGCTAGGGCCTCCATTCAGAAAAGCATACAAAAAATGTGGTTGCTTATCCACAGTTTATCTGAACTCTCTTGAGCCTCTGGGGTCTGATTCTCATCTCAGTTATGTCTCTGTAAATCAGGAATGATGCCACTGATTCAGTGAAGTTATACTGCTGTCAAACCAATGTGTTTAGGTCTCTGGATATAGCTACATTAGATTTTCCCTCCGGTATTTGGGACTTCTTTGCTTCTGGAAGGGCTGGAAAGAACCTCCAGAATAGCTTTCTTGTGGTACTTTGGCTCTTCTATTTACACAGCTGGAGCCTATAGTGACTGGGCCCTTCAGCTGTAAGGAATGGTGAGAGGAAGATGGTTCAAGAGATGGGAGATGATTCTCCCAATCCACATTTCCTGATCTGTGCAAGAGCCAGGGCACTTTCGGTCTCTGATACAAGGGGATCATAAGGATTTCTCCCTCCATACATTCCCAGTGGTGGGAGGAGGTAGGACAACAGTCCAGATTGTGCACCAGAGAGAGGTTGTGCCTCCTGCTCTCTCTCCTGTCTTGGGACATTCAGCCTCAATAGTTGGCTGTGCCTTAAAAGACTAGTTTAGCTGAGGACTGACACTCTAATATGTAGTGGGGGAAGCAAAAATGAAAAATTATGACCAATGTTTAGTACTCAAAAAAGGTCCAGCTCCACCCCCCTCCCCCGCAAAAAAATTCATGCTCATTAATGACCAAACCCCTTTGTTCTCACAGTAGGTCTGGTGGCACATTGGCATCCAGAAAATGGCTGGGTACGTTCTGATTTTTTCAGAGCCCATCCCTACATGCAAGCCCACAAGTTACAATCTTTTAAAAACTGCTCATTAACTTACTCTCACTGGATAGTATAAGAGTCCATGTGTGCTCAATATATATATATAATACTTTCTGCCTTGCCTATAGTTTTCACATTAATATGTCATGGACTCCTGGAAACTAGGGGTATGTCTAGACTACATGCCTCTGCCAACAGAGGCATGTAAAATAGGCTACCCAACACAGTCAATGAAGCCGGGATTTAAATATCCCCGGCTTCATTAAAATAAACATGGCCGCCATGAGGTTTACAGGAGCGGTCGACAAAGGCTTCCCTTGTCGACCAATCCGTGACTTGACTCATGCGCTGTGCCGACGATCAGCTGAGCCGGCACAGCGCGGCGGCCATTTTTATTTTAATGAAGCCGAGGATATTTAAGTCCCCACTTCACTGACTATGTCGGGTAGCCTATTTTACATGCCTCTGTCGGCAGAGGCATGTAGTCTAGACATACCCTAGGTAGCCAGGGAAATCACAGCCTGGTCACCAAACGCCAGACTTTGCAACATGGGAAGTGGTTCTTATCCTGTTTAATCAACGTGTCCATTTGTTTCAATTCTGTCTTTTACATTTTTTTCCTGCCTTAGTAATGAGTAAGAGGTTCATTTAAAAAAATCATTGATTTGGATCCATTACCAGTGTAATGCCAGTGTATCTGGCACTATCTGTACCTGTATGTGATACTTTCAATGGGAGACTGCACTCTAGTGTAGAATCAGAATATGACACAAAGTTATAAACCTTGATAAATGGTGCCTGCAGAAACGTATGTGTGTACCTAGACAGCCACCTAGTGGACAAGCTTAAAAATGAACTTGAAAGAACTTTTGTGTTAGTCTCAGTGGGGTAGCTGTGTTAGTCTATATCTGCAATTCATTTGATGATGTGGGTTTTACCCATGAAAGTTTATGTCCTAATAAATCTGTTAGGGTACAGCTACACAACAATGTTATTTTGAAATAACTTAGTCCACCTCTACACAGCAGGCAGTTATTTCAAAAGAATGTCAAAATACTGTCATGCTGGAGGACTTCTGACTCCGACTCCTGTAATCCTCATTGTATGAGGAGTAAGGGAAGTCAGAGGAAGAGTACTCCATTTCAAAATAAGTGCTGTGTAAACACTCCCAATTTCAAAATAAGCTATTTTGAAATAAGCTACACAATTGACATCGCTCAATTTGCGTAGCTTATTTCAAGGTAAGTCTTGCTGTGTAGATGCACCTTAAGATGCCACATGACTCATTTTTTGCTAGAAATCTGGACCTGCCCTATTAGCAAAACAATATAATTAGGGATGCTTTTCAGTGATTTTCTGCACAAACACAGCAGAAATTATTTTGAATTCTTTAACATTTAGAGACAGGAATTCTTATTTCTTTATGACTAGCTCAGACTGTTTTTTAACAATTCATTACTAATAGGTAAAACATTTCTAGAATTTTAACATAACTGTGGGCTTATTAGATATAAAATTACTCTCAGGAACTAGTATAGATGTATCTATTGATCTTTATTTCTTTTAAAAAGCCTATTCCAGCTCTGAGGTCAATTATCTCCCACAACAGATTATAGAGCCAACATTTCAAAGGAGTCCTGCTCTGACCTTCATGCATACTATGTTTACATTTGCATATTTTATACCAACATTTTTGCAACCATAAAACTCAAAGATGTGTGTGAAAATTGTAATAGTCCCTGTAAATCATGTAGTGGAACTTCTAGCCAACTATCCCTCAGTGTCAATCTGCCATTCCTGAGCGAGCTCATAGAGAAGCTAGCAAAAAGCCAATTACAAGCTAATCTAACCAAAGAGATCATTTTAGCCCTGGAATAATCTGGGTTTACCCCAAGACTTGGAACTGAAAATATTATCATGCCACTGTTGATTGGCTTTCTGCTGCCAACAGATAAAGGCCAGACATCAATTCTCATCCTCCTGAAACTCTTTGCATCATTCAACACTGTCAACCATAAGATACTGCTATCTCACCTGACAGAGCTGGTCTGGGGGTCCAGAGTGATGCATTACAGTAATCTGCATCCTTTCTACTATTTCCATTTGGCTAGGAGACTCCATTCCATCCTGGAGTACAGTAGCATGGCCTAAGTTATTCATTCATCGTCTCTTGGCTTGACTACTGTAGTGAGATACTGCAGCATGAAGCCTCCACTGTCTAGGTTCTGACTAGTCCCAAACTAGTCCAGCTAGTCCTAAACTCCACAGCACCACGCCCCAGGACTCATAGGCAAATCAAACTTGTCCTCCACTCCCTACACTGGCTTCTACTAAGACACCAAATCGAATTCAAGGTTGCGAGTCTTACCTTGAGGGAATTCCATAACCTAGACTCAGGCTATCTAGAGGAATGCATTCAGCTCCAGGATGGAGACTGTGGTTAACAACTATGCCCTGACACAATGGACCATTCTACAATTAAACTCATCTGTGGGAGGCAGAACTTCTGCAGGAGCAGTAAGACTATGAAATGAATTTCCCAAGAAATTGAGGACCATCACTAATCTCACTGCCTGCTGCTCCAGATGCAAGGTCCATTTCTTTGACTGACTTTCTGTAACAAACACAGAGCAACAGGTTTATTCGATAAAGAAACCAAAGCTACCAAAACAAGACCTCCGTTGTACAGGCTCCCCACACAAGGAAAGTATAAGACACAAAACAACATATGATAGATGTGTAGTCACATTGTTTAATGCACTACTGAAAGGTACTCAGACTTTGTGTGAAGAAGCCCAGTATAAGGGCCTCTATAGAAAAAAATACAACAACCCATTCACACAAATAGTTTTTATGCACCTGAGTTGTTGAGTTTAAATCTTAAGTAAACCTGTGGAAAAGATATGTGTGTGTGTGTGTGTTTACATTTACATAAAACCTTGTACATGAAAGCATATGTAACCCACATACCTACTGGGTGTGGTTCACTGTCCATGTAGTGACAGAGAGAAAGAATGAGTTTCCTCTACAGCCTTTGCTAGAGTCATCTGGCTTTTCTAGTTCAGGCTGTAGAAGCTCATGCATAAGCTCCAGAAGTCCTAGGTTTGGTTCCACCTGTTCGCATTACATGTGAAGCTGCAGTTCTAGAGAATTTAGCCCTTTATGTATATCCAATAAAGTTGTACGTTTAAGGCTTGATAGCATTGTGTAGGTATTTGATAGCTGTGTATACTAGATGTAAAATTTGGCTGCCCGAGAAGATTTGTCAACCTCATACGCCTATTCCGTGATGACATGACTGGCTTTGTTTTTTCTAATGGCGAGTTTTCAGATTCATTTGAGATATCCAATAGCATGAAACAAGGGTGCGTGCTGGCCCCAATGCTATTCAACCTCTTTTTTATGAGCATCCTCAGCCACGCAGTCAGGGACCTGGACCATGGAGTCTATATAAAGTACAGGCTTGATGGGTCACTTTTCGACCTTCATCATTTGAATGGTAGAACCAAGACGCTTGAGAGGCTCATTCTTGAAGCCCTTTTTGCTGACGACTATGCACTCATGGCACATGAGGAATCTGATCTCCAGCTTATCGTCAACAAGTTTGCTGAAGCCACTCGCCTCTTTGGTTTGACCATCAGCCTAGAAAAGACCGAGGTACTGTTTCAGCCTGCTCCAGGATCTGCTGCTCTCTCCCTTCAACCTCTATTGAAGGAACAGAGTTAAAAACAGTGGACAAGTTTAAGTACCTCGGCAGTGTGATAGCCAATAATGGCTCCCTTGACAAAGAAATCAATGCCAGGATCTGCAAAACCAATCAGGCATTAGGACATCTGAGAGTACGAGTGTTGAATCAGCACAATATTCAACAGTCCACTAAACTGAAAGTGTACAGGCCTGTAGTCTTGACCAGCCTCCTGTATGGATGTGAAGCCTGGACCCTGTACAAAAAACATGTGAAACTACTGGAATGCTTCCACACACTCAGCCTGAGGTCATTACTGCACATTCAATGGCAGGACAGAGTCACGAATTTGGAAGTCCTTGACAGAGCAGGAACTACAAGCATGATTCTGAAAGCCCAACTTCATTGGACAGGGCATATCATTTGAATGGAGGAGTCAAGAATTCCTAAGCAACTCCTCTATGGTAAACTCTCCCAGGGCAAAAGGAATCAAGGTAGGCCTCGCAAGAGGTATAAAGACTGCATAAAGGCCAACATTGCTCATGCTGGATTAAAGCCAAAACAGCTAGAGCAGCATGCAGAAGACCGAACAGGCTGGCGTGCTCTCGTATGACACATGTATGACAACTTCGAAGAGCAGCGACGCATATGCCTGATTGATGCTCGTGAGAGGAGAAAAGCAACAGTAGCAGCCACACCGACAGAGCCAGGACAATTCATTTGCCTCCACTGTGAATGCCCATGCCGTTCAAGGCTTGGACTCCTCAGCCACGTGCGAGTCCACAACCGATGAGTCTGTGCAAGCTCAAGACGTCATCGTCGGACATGACGGACTACCAACATACTAGATGTAGGTTCCAATAAATATACAACTTTATCCTCATATTGTATGCACTCAGAGGACGCAGTATGAAAATGAAGCAACCCCAGAGATTTCAGTTTGTTGCTCAAGTGGTTACAACAAGGAGTCTTGTGGCACCTTAAAGACTAACAGATTTATTTGGGCATAAGCTTTTGTGGGCAAAACCCACTTTGTTAGAGGTAGGTGCCACAGGATGCCTTCTTGTTTTTGTGGATACAGACTAACACAGCTACCTCTCTGATACAAGTTTCTGAGTCTCTTTGTGAAAGCATTTTTGCTCAGAAGCCTACTGTAGTGAGGTGGAGTGGCCGCCCACTGACCCAGAGGAAAAAGAGTCCCTCCACGAGCCCTCTTGGGTAGAGCCTGGCTCCACGCACTCACCTGACCAGAAGTCAGGAGGCATGGCTAGGACTATAAAAACCCAGCCCAGGAGCTTAGTCAACTGGGAGACGGAGAACTTCCCCGGGCCACCATGCTTGTGGGAGGCTGAGGACTGGCTTGGGCCACCGGGACCCCAATGGACGGTGACTAGGAGGAAGGTCAACTGTTGACAGAACTGACAAGCCCCAACAACTTGGAGGACCTGCCGGAGGCCCAGGTATATGTGGAGGGGGAGAATAGAAGAAGCCCAGGGATAGCTGACATTAGTCAAGCCGTTTGAGAGCACCAGCCAGCATGTTGCAGTGCAGATCCCCGCTGACCCAGCAGCAGGCTGTTCTGCTGCTGTTAGAGCCCTGGGTGGGGACGCAGTCCAGTGTGTGGACCTGCATCCCCCCGCCACCCAATCCCTGCGTGGCAGTCTCCCTGCTCTGCCACTTCAGGCCTACTGCCTGGGCTGACCAGATCTCCACTGGAACAAGAAGACATGACTGTTTCTTTACTGTGACTGTTGTTATTACTGCCCCACCCTGCACCAGGGCCTGGGCCACTGAGACTGTTGGTATTTCTGCCCTGCCCTGCACCAGGGCCTGGGCCACTGTGACTATTAGTTTGCTGCCCCACTCAGACCCAGGCCAGGAACCTACAGTCTGGACTGTTGGCTTGGCCCAAGTGCAGTCCCGAGTCCTAGAGCTAGAGACTGCCAGCCCTGAAGAGGGCAACTGTTGTATTAACTACTCTGGTCTGATCACAGGCCCAAGACCCAGGACTACAGGGACTCAATGGACTTATGCAGAGTGGCTGCCCATTGACCCAGAGGGGGAAGAGCCCCGCCACAAGCTTGGATGGGCTACGCCTACTTGTTAGTTGAAAATGAAACACTGAAAGTCAGATAAGCTCTCAGGCATGCCCTCTGTACCGAAATGCTCAGTGAGCCCAACATGCAGTTGAAACAAAATATTAAAGGAATGGAAAACAGCATGTGCCTCCCATTCCTCAGAGTCTAAAAGAAAAACATCCCCAGTGTTTCATCCTCTATTAATAGCCCTAACAAAATACTGTTGATGGAAGTTTATGTTCACAACAACTAAAACATTAAACCCAGCTAATAATGTTATCGGTATAGATAATCATTGAGCTAAGGTAGAAATTAGAATTTCAATGCTTTGTGATTTCAAAAATAAAAAAAGCAGGTGTAGAGAAATGGTGCTCAAACTCCAAAGCTACTTTCAAAGCACTGGAAAGTACAGCTTCTTTGTCTCTTTAGCCCTGAGGTTTTGAATGGCTAAGTCCCTGGATAGCACTACAGTACTAAAAATAGCTGGCAAATGTACTTTTAATTTTAATCCCACTGAGAACGATCAGCACTCTGCACCTAATTAAATGCACTCAGCACAAAGAAGTGCAAGGAGAAAGTCATCTCTCATGTGGATCAGATGATTTTAATTAGGGCTTACTCTTCAGACCTTCTGACCCTCCCATGGTGCAGTGGGCTACAAAGAATTCAGTCACAATGAGACTGAACAGTCATGGTGTTCTTCTCACCCCCCATCTTCCTGTCTTCACTTCTGTGTCTCTTTCCCATTGGTCTCTGATCTCCTATCCTATTTGCCATGTCTTCCTTATTTAACAATGTGTATTATTACCAAATGTCCAGAACTGGGATTCTCAGCAGAACTTTTCCACAAATGCTGTGGTTATTTGGCAATTTCTTTGCCATTAATACTTTGGACTAAAATGTTCCCTGAATACTGTCCATTTCTATGTTGGGAAAACTGTGAATTTATCTCCATAAATCTGGGGCAAGCAGGATTTTCCCACCCAGCCTAAAGGGGGTTTGACCCCCTATAACCAATAGAACTCACAGAATCTCAGAGGCCTTGTGCTTCCAGCTCTGACCTTGGATTGCACTACACCAACCAATATGGTAATACAAATTGTTTCTCACTGATTACTATGCCTAAATTATCTCTCCCACACTCAGTGGTGAGGAGAGCATACAAGTCAGTACTGAGTGACAATGTTAAATAAATCTTGGGGCAGGGTGCTGGTGCAAGAGCACCTAATTAGTCCCTTTCTTGTCAGCTCCAATCAAGGGGAACAGATTGGGGCTGATGAAAAGGCCTGATGCTGGCCCGAGGATGGGCAGCCTGATGAGCCAAAGTCTTTAAAGGCTGGGAAGAAGCCAGAAAGAGGAGGCAGGCAGTGAGAGAAAGGCCAGTCAGGGAGGGAGCTAGAGGCCTCCTAGCTGAAGACTGACTCTGCTTGTAACAGAAGAAACCCCTGTAATGACTGTATATAATGTAAAAGTCTCAGAGGGGTAGCCATGTTAGTCTGTAACCTTAAAAATAATGAGTAGTCCTGTGGCACCTTGCGTTAGAGACTAACATATAATGAACTTTCATGGACAAAACCCACTTCCTCAGATACTATATCAGGAAATGATTCGCACTCCATTCCCACTCCTCCCCCCTCCCTCCCAGCACTGCAACGCTGCAAACCAGACGTTCACGGCTGTTCCAATTCTGGGAGGGAGGGGGAGAGGCAGGGACAAAGTGCAAATCAGGCAATTTTTACACTTTGAAAATGCTGGGAGGGGAGAAGTAAGAAGCGTGGGGCTCCAGTGTCCCACTGCACAAGAGGTATGTGGGGGGAGGAGGCCAGCCAGCAAGGCTGTGAGGCTGTAGGTGGAGTTCCAATGGGCCTTGGACAGCTGATGCCCACTGAGATGAAGGAGGGCCACGCATGTAGCTCACTGACAATTTGTGGTTGTCCATTGCTGTCTTGAATTCTTACATGGAGATGTTGCTGTGCCAGACTGAAAAGCACCACTCCCTCCAATACTTGACTTTCTATGCCGAGGTCAAAATGTATAAAATGGAGTAAAATCAACAACAAAAAATTCCAAGCCCTTACGTCTTACTGTGTTCTTGATTTACTTGCAAGAAAATAAAGGTGGCTCACCTCTAGCTCTAGTCCCAGAAGGAAATACGAGTAACCCCCCCATCAAGCACTGCTAATGATTGTTTATGTCCAAAAATTGGCTAAAAGGGGTTTAATCTAACTCTCCTTTGTGGGAGGTGGGTTGAGCCTGACTCAAGGACCTTGGGAGCATGGGCTAACAGAGACCCCCTCATGCTTCAGGGCAGCCCTTAACTTGGGGGTGGGGAACCTCAAGCCTGGGGGCCAGATGCGACCCCTGACTTCCCTGGATCTCACCACCAAGGCTCAGCATTGGGAAGCCCATGCTGGTGCTCCAGCTCTCCTGCCACCACTCGCAGAGCTGAAGCTCATAGACTCTACTAGACTGGGCCCTCCTAGACTCTAATGTGTGAGGGGAATGTGGCGAGTGTCTTTCTCCTTCTCATTCAGGGGCTTCTCGCTTTGCTTCTCACTTGTGTGTGGCCCACGACTGATTTTTCTGTGGGTCAGTGGCCCTCGACTCAAAAAAGGTTCCCCACCCCTGCTTTAACTGATGGGAATTAGAAATAAATATTCCCCATAGACTGGTTATTGCATAAGTGTCTGCAGCAGGTATTTTATTTCATCTTCTTCAAAAAGCTTCTGGTATTGGCTGCTGCTGAAGACTGGACATGGGACATAATGGATCAGTGTCCTGAATTTCTTGTAGTATAGTGATCCTGGCAGATTATTTTCCATTCTCAAAGTATATTTGCAGCAAAGCATTTCTAATAAAGTCTCTGAATCTTTTGTAAAATTGGAAACTGGATCATTTATGGATTGGTTTGATTCCAGCCCTAATATATTAATTGGAGTTAGTTCCCCAATGTTTTTAAACGGGGCAGTAGCCTGGTACTACTGCATTAGTTGGTGAGGTCAGGTGTGGAACAACCAATGTTTCACCTCCTGATGTTAGAACAGTCTCCGTATGGCAGTAATGCTGTAGTTCAAAGCATAAATCTCACTGATTTAGGCATGTGGAATTAAACATGTGTGGGAAGTTCAAAGCTGACGTGCTGGCAAACTGGAATATTACAAAAACTGTGTGGTTGTACATCTAGTGGATTTGATGTCAAATTCTTTTGTTATTCTGAGAAAATGAGAGATGAAAGATGATAGCACATAGTTTTCTCATGAATATTCACTTGAAATTCATGACAAATTCACTTCAGCCACACTCAGTCTTTTGTGTGTTTGGTTTTCACCAACTGCTGTGCATCTGAGATATTCCACCATATGGAACTTTGCAGAAAGTTAAAAGTCAATGTCGTGTTGAAACAAGCACCTACATTCACTGGATAAATTACTTGCAATGAATGACTCACTCCATTCTAATGAAAACAATGTAGGGAAGTTGAGGATGTCTGGCACTTTTTGGAGTGCTAGGCTGTTGGCCTGTCAGAAACAGAGATATACCTACTAATTTAACAATGTCATATACACCAGCAGCATGTATGAGTATATAGATAATGCCAGATACCGCAACATAAAAAAAATCTGACAGAAATTCACTACTTAGCAAGGAGATATCTTTTTCTGTGTTCTAGACATAGCTAGTACATAGTTTTTAGCTTATCTTGATGCAGAAAAAATTCAGTAGTCTGGATTTAAAAGAAAAAAATTATTTTTAAAATAAATGTGGAGGATTTCAATCATACTCATAGAAATGAAAACATCCCACAGCTAACCCAGAACATAAAAGGGGCTCGCTCATTATCTTTGATATTTTACACTCTTCAGGTGAGAAAACTTTCTCCATTCATCTTCCCCAGTGGTCTTAATTTTGGAATGAAAGAGTTATATCACAGAGGCAGACTGCTTGGTGAGATGGAAGAGTAAAAACAGGAGATATACTTAGGGCATTTAGAAAAACTTTAAAGCACAGTAATAGATATTACATTGCACAAGAAATGGTTAATAAAAAATGGTTTTTCCCTTGGGAAATGTGTTAAAGAAAACCAATCTCAAACTAATAGCCTGTAAAGCACTTGGTGATTGTCAGCAAAAAGATGACAGGTCACATAGTGCTGAATCTCCAGGTTTCCTCAGCTGCTTGTGCAGATGTCCTTGGCACTACATTGCTAAAGGAAAGTCTTTCACGGTATCTGGAAGTGAGAAGGAGGATGAGCTACTACAGACTATTCCTACCTAAGAAAATGGGAGGAAACCAGAACTATTCTCAGAGGCGGGTGCCATCTTAGGAAGGGAACATCAAGGAGAACAGAGAAGGTAGCAAGGCAGTACGCCCAGAGAAGGAAACAAGAAAATCATGCTCGAGAAGATCACTCCTCTGGAATAGTGAACAAATGTGGCCTTGCCTTGACCCTAGCTCTTCCATGATCTGCTCCAACCTCTTCTGTCTCAACTTCCAAGAGCATCATACAGCATGTTAATCTTGATATTCCTTTTACTGAAAGTTGGGTCCTTGATTCCCCATCAGTGGTGCCCTATCCATTCCTGAATCCAATTAAAAATTGCCTGCCAGTGCTAAAAACTCACCAGGAAATCACTTCACCATACCATCTTCATCTCATATTCTTCCACTTCTGAACTCCTTCAGCAGTGGTTCCCCTCTCTGGTCACTCTCCTTGAGTTTTCAGACTTCAAGAGGTTGTTATTTTATTTATGCTTACATTGCCTCTCTGAAATGCAATCTTTCCTCCTTCAAAAGGGAACTCCTCTCACAGTCTTTTCCTGTTACATAACAACCAGCTTCAAGGAACCAAGATTCATGATGCACTACAACCTTCTCAGTCTAGTCAGCTCTCATAGACCATCATGAGAGCTTTATGTGGGAAAGGAGATCATAGCTACATTACTGTAGTTGGAAATGTGTATCATTACAGTGGATTTAATCAGCTGGACAAGTCATTTAGGACAAAAGCTTCAGCAAGTGTAGATAAGGGCCCACGTGCCAAAAAGTATATGCATGCAGTACATGTGCACCCATATTTTCATGTGAAAATGAACAATTGCACCCATAAAAATCTTCCATGCATGTACGTAGAATTCAGTTATATGGCCTTTTAAAAATTTATATAAGTAGGATTCATTTCAAAACAGGAATTTGGCCGTAAATTGTCCTCATGAAAATATTTCCAGATATTTGTATGTGCTCTTGCCACTTAGTGTATTCTCCAAGTTTAGATCGGAGTTTAAGCCAAAGAATAATCAACACTCAGCTAGAATTAAGAAATCAGGTTGTCATAACAGAAGTTTAGTGCGGGTGGATGGCTCCATTTATAATAAATATTCCACACTCTTATCATGAAAAAAAATGTAGATTTTCATCTCCAGCCTCCCTTTTCACATACCATCCATCAGCTCATCCTGCTAAATTCCATAGGAGTTTCTGTTCTATTAGTATCATGCCTCCTGGCTCAAAAGGGACACTGATCTAGTGTATCAGAGGCATTTCCTTGTAAAGTCAGTAAGTTGTACACAGCCAGCTGGTCCAGTGCTCTCCTCTGAGAATCATGCCCTCAAAACCCTGTGCATGAGGCACACACCGTCTATCCGTTCAGGTGGTATAGCGCCAAATTTTACTAGTGTGTACCATTGAAGGAAGACTCTGGAGCAGCTCTTTGCTGCAGCTCTGTGATGAAAATTGGGAAGTGGCTCTTGTTATAGCTCTCTGAGTATCTACCTGACCCTACCCCTCAACAATTACCAAGAGTGTACCAAGAGTTACAAGGCATGGTGTGTGTGTGTGTGTGTGTGTGAGAGAGAGAGAGAGAAAAGGAACCACTTTATTAGCCACTGGGGACTCCCCACAACAGGGACTCCTTAGAAGAGAAGACAGGGCTAAATTTCATCTGATTTGCATTGTCAGAGTGACTCAAAAGGGACGGTGTAAGCAAGAGATTCTGAGTCCTTTCCATTTGCTCTTGCTGGCATTGCTAGCCTGCATTACCCATGTTCTGACACACTGAACTAAGCAAAGCAATTATTGTTAAAAAATCAAAAAGCTAAAAGTGAAATGTAGAAAAATGTAGAAAGATGACATGGTGAAGACAATGAACATGGTGTCATTGAGGTGCCAGCCTCCTTGCCACTGATGTCAAATCAGGGTGAGGACTGACAATAGTTGAGCCAAGGTTTCAGCTGCATGGTATTTCACAGAGTTTAGTGAATTGGAAATGCCTGAAAATCAAAAAGTGACATTGATTTCTATAGCTCTGGGACTGCAAGCCATTGACATTTATCATGGATCCGCCTGCTGCACAGAAGAATTAGAAAGATTTAAATGGCTGCATTTATGCTCATATTTAATGCATATTATTCATACACCAAAAGAAAACAGGGCACAAGGAAGCTACTCCTTTCTCTCCAGAACCTGCAATTACCACAGCGATAGACTTCCCCTTCCCCCCCCCGCTACAAGGCTCAAAATTCAGCCATGCAACTCTGGTGAACTGTCAATGTCTCTGACAAAAAAAAAAAAATCATGTTTTGGGGAAAAATATCAAGCTGCTCCTAAGAAAAAGCACTTAATCCTGTAATCCTTACTCATGCAAGTGGTTCTTACTCCTGTGGCTTCCATTAAAGTTTAATGGCACGAGGAAAGGTTACTCATCTGAGTAAAAGGTAACTGGATTACATTGACAGTTGGGATTTAAAATTGGTAATAAAATAACAGTTTCCTCAAGCTTGGGAGATAAGACAATTCCATATAAAAGCTTTTCATATTAGAACATGAACCATAGCAAGAGCTGCTGAGTACTCCAGGGCTGAAATGATTACAAGGGATTAGAGGAAGTCAAAAGAAACAAATAAGAATGTGAGGCTGTTGTGCAAAGTAGACTGACTATCCAGGAGGAGATGGGGGCCTATTTGCAGGAAGGGATAGTGATTCTGTAAGTATGGGAGATGAGGAAAGGAAAAGAAAGGGTTCCTTTTCCAAAGCAATAACAAACCTTAGAAATAGTTTGGACTTGATTCAGGAGCTGGCAAAAGTGTGTTGTGATTCCTGTGATATCTATGAATCAATTCAGTTTTTGCTCAATAACCCTTGTGAGAACACAAGTAAAACACTGATTAGAGAGAAAGACAAGGAATTTGCCAAGCCAATGACTATCATACCTCTGGGCCATAGGAGAACCAAGAGTTTTATCTTTAGGAAGTAATAAATTGAACTGATGGCCTCAGAGACCAATAAAAGGCCAATAAGGAATTATTGAGGACCGTTAACAGAATGGTCCAACAGAATGGTCTGTTTTGGTCACTTATTCTGACCTCCTGTATAAAACCAATCATAAGAGTTCCATGAGTTAACTTCCTTCAGATCTTAGCCTCCTAAAAACTCCCATCCCCTCAGCAACAGAGCTGACCCCCTTCCCAGCTCCCTAGTTCTTTCATAACTCCTTTAAAAGCTCATCACCTTGCCATCAGCTCTGTCACCTTGCCATCAGCCATGTGAGACATTCCAAAGTGATTGTGCGGTGCATTCTGCTAAAAGGAAGTTTTGTTTGTGCCCTGAGCAGTGAAATGGTGACATTTTGGATGACTTCACTCTTGTAAAATGTAGCTCTTTCACATAGTGCACTTTTTACACAGAGACATGAAGATACTCCCATTTTCACATGTTGATGTGAAAGCTGATGTTCATCTGAATAACATTTCAAGTTTTTGTAATAGATTGCTACTCAGGGTATGTCTTGACTGCATACCTCTGTCTGCAGAGGGATGCAGATTAGGCAGGTCACATTGCAAATGAGGCAGGGATTTAAATATCCCGTGCCTAATTTGCATAAAAATGGCCACCGCGTTTTGCCAAATCAGCAGTTTGTCGGCAAAAAGTGGCAGTCTAGAGGGGGATCTGTTGAGAAAGAAAGCCTTTTTCAACAGATCCTGTAAACCTCCTTGAAGTGTACTTCTTCAAAGTCCTTTATGACCATTATACATTTAATTGATCCTTCTTCACACCCTTTGCAGTAGGGAAAGATGTGTCATCTCTACTTTCCAGATAGGGAACCAGAGGGCGAAAGTAACTGATGCATGTTGGGTGGGAGTACTGCAATCAAAACACTGGAATCAAAGAGAGGTATTTTAACAAATAACCAGGTGCCCAAGCCGCTGCCATCTATTGGGATGGATTATCAATTATTTTGCTTACTGCTAGGAATAGTTATTTAATAGATCTCGAAGTAACTTAGCATAGTTAAAGGAGGAGGGGGGGAAACCTGATCCTTCTATGCCCTGAACATGATTTTCTGTGCAATGCAGGGGGAAGGCCTGGGAAATATGTACACCTGCCAAACTAATGATCTGAAAAGCACAAAATCACAGCCTATGTTTGATATACCCTGGAACCTTTGCTTTTGCTCCATTTGATTAGCTATTCAACACTTCTGATGGACATGTTTTTATAAATTATGAGGTCTAAAAGGGGAATTGGGAGTCTGCGTCAAGCAGATCACATCATGAACACATTGAGAAGATCCCCAGCCATGGATGAAAAGCAGGCCACTGTAAATCTGTGGGTGACATCACCCAAAGATTGCTCTGAACTCCTGAGGGCTAATCCAAGGGGGCATTTTGCAGTTTGGGGTGCTCTATAAACTATTGTTTGCCTCAGTCATATAGCAGATGGCAATGCTTCTTTGAGGTCGCTTGGGGTACATCTACACAGCAACATTATTTTGGAATAAATGACGTTATTCCAAAATAACAAAGAGCACATCTACACAGCAAGCCATTATTTCAAAATAATGATGATCTGGAGGACTTCTTACTCTGACTCCTGTAACTTTATTTAATGAGGAGTAAGGGCAGAGCTGGCCCAAGCAACGGGTTGACCAGGCTACCGCCCGGGGTGCCCCATTGTAGGGGGCGCCGCATGGGGCTGCCGGACCGGGGGCTGGGCCACGCACGTGCCGGTGCCCCGGGGGCAGGGCCGTGCATGCACCGGGCGCCCGGGGTGGGGCCGCGCAAGTGCCAGGCACCTGGGGGTGGGGCCGTGCATGCACTGCACTCCCAGGGGCAGCGTGGCGCTCCCGGGGCCCGGGGCGCACGAATGGCTCGGGCCGGCCCTGAGTAAGGGAGTGTTCTTCCTTCGACTTTCTGCTTTGCTAACAGCGCCAAAAGCCAGCTTAAGCTATTTCGACTTCAGTGATGCAATTAACATAGCTGAAGTTGCATAGCTTAATTCAACTTTTGTTCTGCTGTGTAGACATGCCCCTTGGTTTGTCCGGATACTGACTAACAAAGAGTAAAGTTACTGTAAGCTTGTGGTTTGATAGAACTTTGGGTAACAAGGCAAAGTTAGGACTCAGGAATGGCTTGCTCTTTAATCCTGAGTTTATTCTCTTGAGGTGTATTTTAGCTTCTAGTGCTGGTAGCACATTTCACTGAACATTTCTTTTAAGACAATTTTAAAGGGGGGTAATGAGAACCAAGCAAACTGCAGATTGAACAAAAAGATTTAAAACCTATGAGAAAAATTAAGATACAAAGCATGGAAGACAAGAAAAATTCTCAAGCATACATGCTACTCAGTAGGTAAAACATCTCTATATTTATGTACTACCTGTCATCAGAAGCACTTTACAAATACATGAATAAATAAATTAAAACAATTCAGTATAATCAAATCACATTTTGCTCATGTTGGAAAAGACTAAGACAGCACAATGTGACACTACATTGAATCTCTGACATTTAACAACGGCACTTAAAGAATCACATGATGTAATCACTAAAGGCAGGAAAAGACATATGGAGAGAAGAGATACATGGATAGATGGCTAGACAGACAGAAAATCTCACCTAACGTTTTATCTCCCATCTGCTTCTCCCTGTAACTGCCGTTTAGCACAATCAATCCAAGTCCACATCCTCCCATCCTATGGTTGGAGGAGACAGGATAAATAATGTTTGCTAGTGTTCATGGTGTTTAAAAACAGAAAATGAAAGTACTTGATTGTAGTCTCTCCTTGATGGGAAGTATTGTTTTTCTTTTCCCTTTTTTTTTTAAGTTCTTGATTTTTCCCCTATATGTTTCCTCCTATTTGTTCTCTAATCTTGCACCTGTAAACAACAAGAAGAGACAAATCAAGATGAGAGAGGTGAAAGAATGGAGGTGGTGGTCTTAAAAAAAAAGAGTTCCCTCTCTTTGTGTAGCTCTCCAGTAGCATCTGCAACAATAAACACAATATAAAGCCTGTGCTGTGTTAAAAGTTTTGCCATGAGCATATGCCGAAGACTGCACTATATTTGCAATCTGTGGTGGATGAGGTGTTCCTTTCTCTCGCCCATCAGGTCTAACAATGACACTTGGCCTTTACAGAGTTCCTTCTATGAGTGATCTCAAGGCATCATTCAAATATGAATGTATTTAAATGTACATCTTGTGAGGTAGATTTGGGAAAACCAGGAGTTTGAGGGTTAGCGTGTTATTGGGCAAGTTACTGGGCTCAATACGAGGGAACGGAATGAAATTCTACGGTTTGTGTTCTAGTGGAAATCAAACTAGATTGTCTAATGGTCTCTTCTGGCCTCAATACCAATGACTCATATCCTGCTCCTATCCAACTCCATGGCAGAATGAGAGTCCCCTACCATCCCATGTGTCTGTTTAGGACATTCCTGTGTCTTGGGTGAGAGCAGAGCAACACTCTCTCTAAGGGGCAGGTGAATATCAAGTTGATGTCTCTCCAATGCACTGATGAATGATTTGGGAAACAAGTCATGCCCTATAGTAAGTTACTTTCCAGGAGCAAAAGGGAGCAGAATTCACCCCAGGGCAACAGAGCTAGACACTGCCAATTACCTCCCAGCTGAAGATAAACTCATGAAGTTATGTATCCCAAACCAATTTTCCTTAAGAACATTTACAGAGCTGGGAATAGAACCCAGACATTCTGGCTCTGCCCAAGCCACTGGATCACATACTGCCTCCCTGAGCTAGTTATCCTGTCACATTGAATCCCTCTTTAACAGACCCAGCGAAAAGCAAAGCAAACTCATTTCCCACCGGATTAGCAAAACATGAATAAATTCTATTTTATTGTGGTAAAGGGAAGAACATTTGCTTCCTGTTTTAGCAAAGGAAAACAGAAAAACCTGCATTTCTGATAACTGAACTAACTTCTATGTCACACTTAATACAATTAACATTTACTTACATTTCTCAGGGTGTGTTTACACTGCAGGGCTTCTCTCGAAATAAGCTACACAAATTGAGCTATGTCAATGGCGTATCTTATTTCGAAATAGCTTATTTCAAAATAGGGAGCGTCTACACAGCACTTCTTTTGAAATAGCACTCTTCCTCTGACTTCCCTTATTCCTCGGACAATGAGGATTACAGCAGTCGGAGTAAGAAGTCCTCCAGCTTGACATTATTTTGACACTATTTCAAAATAACTGCCTGCTGTGTAAACGCTGACTAAGTTATTTCAGAATAGCATTAGTTATTTCAAAATAGTGTTGCAGTGTAGATGTATCCTCAGAGATCATGTGCATTTCCACAGAGGACAACAGGATGGCATGGATATGTGAACCAGTGCAGAATTTGGCACTTTTCTCTAACCATAGTAGTGCAGTCTTTATGGCAAAAATATTACATGGTTATTTCAGATCGCTACTATACGCAGACCACGTCTTCACTTACTAGAGGATCAATGCTCTGGCGATGGATCTTCTGGCATTAGATTTAATGAGTCTAATAAAGACCCATTAAATCAAATGCTGAGGGCATCCCCATCACTATGGTGTGAGGCAAAGCCTTAGTGAAAGCTTCCACTCTGAATTGCCTTGGTTTTGTCAGTGTAAATGAAGAGGAGTGAAGCTTGATAATTGTCAGAGAGACAGTCTTATTTTATTGTTTTGTAACCGTGTCCGATTATATTGCCTACCACTAGAAATACGCCAAGTGAGCTGTAAGTAACAAAGTGAATATTGCAGGAACTAGGATTTCGAGTTGCTAATGACTTTAAAATATACAGCCTCATGTTGGGTTGATGGCACAGCCCACGTGGCCTCATTTGGAGCATTGCAGGCATTTGAGTCCCTTCTCCTCCAGTTAAGTATTATTACCCTCATTTTCCATTCTGATGAATGGTGGACTGTGAGATGAAGTGATTTGCCCAGGGCACACAATGCCAGTGCAGAGCCAGAAATACACCACAGTCCTAACGGCCAGTCCTGAATTTTAACCAAGGACTGTTTGTTGAACCTCAGTAAAATAAGGTAATCTCATGAATTCATATCAAGATGAGTTAATACAGCGAGAAGTGTAAAAAATATTTTTTTTTCAAAGCAGAAGGAAACCTTGTGCAATGGATAGCAGAGCTTGGACTGCTTTGTATATAGTGCTTTGGAGATGCATTAACTTGTAGGGCACATCACCACAAGGCTGCACACCTTTGCTAGTGGATGGGATACTTTGTAGAGCTGATTATGTGTTCAGGATCAAAGTTCCCTCTAAGTGAGTCTGCTAATGGAGAATTTGCTTTAGCTGACAAAGTGGGGAACTTCTCGGTGAGCTAGAGTGACAAATGTGGAAACCCAGTGCCGAACTTGGGCCTGATCCAACATCCACAGAAAACAGGGTGCATTAGATCAAACACGTTGTGTACCTGTCTGTAACGGCCGTGTCTGCATGCACAAAGTTCTTAGATCTTTACACTACTGGTAAGATGGGTTATTTCATCTTGCTGTTCTCTGCACTGCTCCGAGGGTGGCATCAGTCCATGAGTTTTCAGAGCTTCAGCTAAACAGGCATGTTATACCATCCCTTGAGAAAGGGCACCCGTCTCTCCTACAGTGCGCAGCCGCCCTGTAGACCAGAGCAGGATGGGGAGATGAAGACCAGGGTGTTCTCCATCCCTAGGGACAAGAGAGATAATGGCTGCCACTCACCCCCTTCCTAAGCTCCATACCTGCTCTAGAGATAATCTAGCCATAAACACCTAACTCTAATATTTGTAGCATTGTAGTGCCTTTGAGCCCTAGTCATGGACCTCACTGTGTTAGAGGCTGTACAAATACAGAACAAACAGACAGTCATTAGCTCCGGAAGAATGCTGCAGTAAGCAAATAACCAAACTGTGATGAGATGTCTGCCCCACATTGGTCCTTTAAGGGTAAAACCCAGCCCTGGGAGAGGGCTGAGAGAACAAAGCCCCACAGCTGAGGTAGGTACTAGCTAATTAGGCCCAGTTGAGGCAAATATAAATAAAGGTTCTTGGAGGGAAGGGTAGGCAAACTCACTCTTGCTCTAGCTAGTGAGCGGGAGGGACCTAGCTGTCAGGGTAGCTAGAGGCTTCCTGACTTAGCACAAGGCTGGGGAAAAATGGGCAGAGCTGGGGAAGCTCTGGCCAGGCAAACTCCCAGGCTACAGGGCCTGAAGCAAGGCCTGAGGCTACTAAGGCTGCAGAGAGGCAGCCAGGGAAGAGAAAGGCAGCAGGTCAACACCCTCTTGAGAATGATGAGTGGACAGTTCAGATGGCAGTTTGCTCCTGAGGAGAGGGTCTAGATGATGACTGGCAGTGAGTCACTGAGACAAGGGGGGCAGAGGGGGTTGGAGGTTCCCAAAGGGGGAGGACCCCAGAATGTGGCAGCATCATGATAGGGCAGTGTCCAGAGGCAGAGAAAAAAATAGGTAGTGGTAGGTGAGAGACCAGCCGAAAGAGGGCTGACTGAGCTAATTCCTGAGTGACCAGTAGGAGGGACCCGTGGCAGTGAGGCATGCCTTTCCTCTTAACACTTCTTGCTAAGTAGTGACCAAAGTGCATTATCTGGCTGCTCTATGGCCCACATGAAATGATATTTGGTTGGAGTCCAGTATAAATAACCATCACCACTAACACTGCCAGCCAGCTCAGCAGATAGAGCGAAAGGTTCATTGGAGCTAGCAATGAAACACTCTCCAACCTCAAATGAGATCTCTGTCACATCAGGAATAGGGGTTCAATTCAGGCATAACTGGATGGGGTTTAATAGTCTGTGATGTGCAGGAGGGCAGACTAGTTTATCTGGTGATCCCTTCTGGTTTTAAAATTCTGTGCCTCTATGTACTTTACTCACATCAGGAGGAGGATGTGAGGCTTTCTCCCATGGCTGTTTGTGATCTATGGATCAGCAGAGGATTTTCTCTTCCAGGGCTCTGAGCTCAGTGCTTCTCGTGAACACTATCCTCATTACAGGTTTCAGAGAGGTAGCCGTGTTAGTCTGTTTCAGCAAAAACAACGAGTTTGGTGGCACTTTAAAGACTAACAGATTTATTAGGGTATTAGAGCATGAAGCTTTCAAGAGCTATAACTCACTTCCTCAGATGGTGAAGAGAAAAGGAAAAAAACAGCATCCCCATTACAAAAATTCTTTAAAACATCTTCCCCACCCTGATTTATCTCCTATTTGGGGTGCAATCCATCACAGATTCCAAACTGGTTTAACACTCCGAAATTCTAAGCAAGCTTCTTTTTATATTTGTCTTACTCTTTACTGAGTCTCCGGTACCATTACAATGACAAAGATTAAACACATTAGCACTTAATAGAATTACACACTGGCAAATGAGCAAAAATAATCAGAAACAATTGAACTACTTAACAGAATGGATAGTGCAACCCTAGAAGTGTGGTTTCCTCCCTTTTTTGTCATTTGCTCCCCTGCTAAATGTCTCAAGCATTATCACTTATGTAGCTACTGCAATGTAAAACCACCCAAGAGGTCCTTAATATTTCTTGTCTACTGTGGCCATAGCACTTAATTTCCTTTCTTATTCCCTGCTAGTGACCATCCATCCTCCCTTATTATTCAGAAGAACAACAGCCATGATGACATGAATCAGAATCCCAGAAGTGTAGGACTGAAAGACACCTTGAGAGGTCTTCTAGTCCAGTGTTTCTCAACCTTTTTTTTTATAAAGTACCCTTTAAAAAAAATTGTAAGTACCCCCAGTACCAACAGTTTTCAGACACACAATTTTTTTTCTACCATTGCAACACATTTGTTTAAACAACTTGATTGTAGCTGGGAGGACGATGAAATTTTTAGGTGTAAAAAAAAAATAAAATAAAGCACTGTAAAACTTAAAACAAAAATTCAGTTTTCTCCAAATTTCAGTTGTGTTGATGTACCCCTCAGATTTCTCTCGAGTACTCCTAAGGATACTCGGACCACTGGTTGAGAAACACTGATCTAGTCCAGTCCCCTGCACTCAAGGCAGGACTAAGTTTTATCTAGACCATCCCTTAGAGGTGTTAGTCTAACCTGCTCTTTAAAATCGCCAGTGATGCAGACTCTACAGCCTCCCCAGGCAATTTTATTCTATTGTTTAACTATCCTGAGTGTTGGGAAGTTTTTCCTAATGTTCAACATAAACTATCAATTTAACTCCATTGCTTCTTGTTCTATTCTCTGAGGTTTAAGAGAAAAAGTTCTCTCTCCTTTTACATACCTGAAAACAGTTATCATGTCTCCCCTCAATCTTCTTTTCTCCAGATTAAACAAACCCATTTTTTTTCAATCTTCCCTAATAACCCACATTTTCTACAACTTTAATTTTGTTTCTTGGTCTTCTCTAGGCTTTCTCCAATTTGTCCACATCTTTCCTGAAATGTGGTGCCCCACTCAGAACTGCACATAATACTCCAGGTGGCCTAATAAGTTCTGAGCAGAGCAGAAGAATTATTTCCCATGTCTTGCTTATAACACTCCTACTAATACATTCCAGAATGATGTTTGCATTTTTTTACACTGTTGACTCACATTTAGCTTGTAATCAGCTATCACCCCCAGATCCTTATCTGCAGTACTCCTTTATAGGCAGTCATTTCCCATTTGGTATGTGTACAACTGATTGTTGCATTTATCCTTATTGAATTTTATCCTATCTGAAATACAGATCATTTCCCCAGTTTTTCCAAATGATTATGAATTTTAATCCTATCCTCCAAAACACTTGAATGCCCTCCCAGGTTGGTATCATCCATAATTTTTTAAGTGCACTCCCAATGCCATTATATAAATCACCAATGAAGAAATTGAACAGAACAAGACCCAGAACTGATCACTGTGTACCCCACTTGATATGCCCATAGTGTCTGACTGATAAGTACTCTCTGAGAATGTCTTCCAGCCAATTATGTGTCCACTTTATCGAAGTTCTATCTAAGTTGTATTTTCCTACTTTGTTTATGAGAAGGCCACGCAAGATAATCTCAAAAGCCTTACTAACTTCAAGCTATATCACATCGACCATTTCCCCTTTATCCACAAGGTATGTTATCCTATTGAATAAAGCTGTTAGGCTGTTTGACATGATTTGTTCTTGACAAATCCATGAATGAATGAATGAAACATACAATGTTAAACTCCATTTAAGTTAGAGTCCTTGTTCAGAACAGAGATTGAAATGTATAAAGCTCTTCAAAATGTTATTTCTTTGGCTTAATAACATAAAATAGGATAATCGTTACAACTGAAAGATGGTTTCAAATGAAAGAATTAGAAGAGATCCAGAAAAAATATATTTTAGCCCTTCTTATAGCCCCGATCATAATAGAGAAACTTTCAGTGTGGCAGAGCAGATACATATGCATTGCAACAGACCTGCATTGCACATGCACCTGCCTTAAATGCTGAAAGTGTGCATATACTTCAGATTTATTTGCTGTTGTGAAAAAATGTTCAGTACATCAGACAGTTTTGAGTCCAGGGGTCTCCTTCTTACCCCAACTAGCTTGTAATTACAGCTGTCATTTTCAGAACATTTACATGACCTTGTGGGGCATAGTATGACAGTCATCCAAATGTACAATCTATACAATTGCAGTGTGCACAACAAGATACTGGAGCTGATTGTGTGACAGCTCTGGCTGATAGCAGGACACAAAGAAGCAAGTTGAAGGACATTTGGTGTGTGCCATGTAACATAGAGTTAGAGGTATGTAACAAAAACCCATTTAATGTGATTGAAGCCTTAGCAATAACAGACCTTGATTACTATACTTTTTCACCGTGTCTAGATCTAGTGATGACTACACTTCAATATATTTTATTGGTTACTGTGCTCCACTGTACGTCAAGCATTTGAAGCATGGGAAAGCACGTTAGATTATTGCTGTGCCAGAAGAGATAGTGATAGATACACACACACACACACACATATTACTAAGAAAACATCCCTCTTCCCTCCAGATTATTAGCAAGTATTTGTCTGATCCTTACTGTGACCCTCCTCCCCCCGCTTTCTGAAATGGACTTGTGGACACAAATATACATAACTCAAAGATGCTTGGGACAAATTGCTTCATGTAACCTATCAATCTTAGGGTTCGTCTACACAGCAACATTATATCAAAATAACTTTGTCATGGTGGTGAGGAGCCCCAGAGAGCAGGAAGGCAAGTGTCAGTGGCTTTCTCAGTACCATGGGAATCACTCCCAAGGGGTCTTCTGTGACCGCACCCTGTCACTGTGGCACAGTGAGCAGGGTCAATGTGCACAGCTGGTTGCCCTGGTTGCTAGTAGTGATTTTAAGTGTGTTCTGCGTGTGGTTTGTGGAAGATAGACAAAGGGGATACTGGTTTATTATTTTCTGTTTGCTTATTTCAGGTAAGGGAAATAGAGTCAGGAAAATGTGTGAGGCTACGTCTAGACTACAAGCCTCTTTTGAAAGAGGCTTTTTCAAAATAATCTTTCGAAAGAGAGCATCTAGTCTGCAACCACTTCTTTCAAAAAAGCGAGGCACTTTTTCGAAAAAGAGAGCACCCAGGCAGTCTGGATGCTCTCTTTCGAAAAAGCCCTGTTTGCATTCAAGAATGCTTGTTTTTGAAAGAGCACTTTGGAAAAGAGGCTTTCTCCCTTGTAAAATGAGATTTACCACGGTCGAAAAAACCGCCGCGTTCTTTCGATTTAATTTCAAGCTGCCCATGAAGAAACTCTAAAACTAAAGCAACTTGAAGAAGACAGAGAAGAAAAAGCTTATCAAAGGGCTTTGGAATTGATACAGCTTAAACTAAAGGCCCTAAAAGCTGCTTGAGAGAAAAGGGGAAAAGAGGCTGCATGAACTGGCTGCACCTGAGAATTTTGTATCATTTATTCTGGGAAAAGACCTTTGTAATGTGGCTGAGTCCATCCCAGGGATTGTTAGCAGTAGTAAGGAAACTTGTGCTGAAATCCCAAAGCGGGAGGGAAATGCCATAGAGGCTGTGGAGAGGGCAAGAGCGAGTCTCTCTGATTCTCCTCCAGCTGAGCTGGACAATTTGCAGACAGGGGGAGTGGCCGAGGAAGCCAGCTCTGACCCTGAGTTTTTGCCCAGTGTCAGTGAGTCTGTCCAGGCTGTGGTATGTCTGGGAGAGCCATGGGAACAGCAGGGGGCAGGTCCAATCCCAGGAGACACAGAGCTGCGTGACATGGAGCAAGCCTTCAGACAGAGGCTGGAGACCAAGAAGCTGTTGTGGGAGCAGAGGAATCCAGGGGCCTGGTGACTGAGGGTTAACCCAATGGGAAAAGAAGAAAGACTGCCAGGCTTTCCAAGAAAGGGTCTGGCATGGCTGGGAGCTGTGTGCCTGCAGCTAGACAGGTAGCAAATGGCCCGGAGAAGGGGGAACAAGATGGGTCCTCCAACTTTGACAGGGGGGAGGGTTGGGAGATGGATGCTGGGGGTGTATCTGTAAACCCAAGTTGCCTATTAGCCATGCTTCAGGAGGGAGTGGTGAGTCTGAACTCCCAGTGAGGGGTGACTCTGCCATTAGCTTCTTGGAAACAGAACCTAGGGGATCAGTGGAAACCCTATTGATCCAAACCACGCTAGTGTCAGACACTGAATTGGCACTTGATTTGAGGCAGGGAGGTAGAAATCTCTGGCTGGCTGTAAAGGCATGGGAACATGCTAATGACCCCCCTGAGGGAAGAGGTGAAGAATGTCTCAACAGGGAGATGGGAATATTTTCCCATTGGGAGCCAGTTCCTTCCCAAAGCCTCAAACCTTACTGATGAGAAAAAGAAACCTGTAGCTGAAAACATCCCCAAGGTACATAGAGAGTTTAAAGTGGGGAAGAAATACTATACCACACAAATGGCCTAAACAGAGATTGTGGTATAAAATCCATAAATGGAAACACTGCTCTAGCATTGGTTTGCTGGTAGACTTATATCTTTCCCTGCAACTCTTAAGGATTAGCACAAAGAGACTGATAAGGACGATAAACCTCTTGAAACTGTGTAATATGCTTAAGATTTTGGAAAAACTTTTTGGGTCTTCTGGGGACAGGAGCAAAAGGATCCCACAAGTATGCAGCTTGTAAGTTAATGACTGTGCACAGGCTTCAAGATGGGCATAGTAGCAGAGGCACAACTAACCTGCAACGCTTCATGGGAGGGGAAACTGAGGCACCCCACCTCAGGGCAATGGTGACTAAATGCCGTGACATTTACACATGGAACAACATTGCTGTCTTCATTCTGGGGGGACTGCTACACCCCAACATGTTTTTGGACCATCAAGGGACAGACAGGAGCCCAGAACTTTGGAAAAACTACCAGGAGTATCAGTACAGGATTTGGTGGTGCTGGATGGTGGTCTAACCAAAGGCCAGGTGAACTCCTGGTACACTGCCTTCACACTGGACACTGTCCAACCCTCTGACTGTAATTTCAGGATGTGACAGACCCCTTCCCGCCATGCTTTATGAAATGGACTTGTGGACACAAATATACATAACTCACAGATGCCTCGGACATCCTTCCTTTCAAGTAGGAATAAGAGATCTTGCGGAAAAGGGTTTATTTTCTGCAAGATCCCCGTCTAGACTGGCGCTTTTTTCCGGCAAAGCCCCGAGCCGGAAAAAAGCGGCAGCTATGTAAATGCAAATACCGCGGGGGATATTTAAATCCCCCGCGGATTTTCAATTGCGCTGTGTCTCATTAGCATCCCTTTTCCGAAAAAGGGTGCCAGTGTAGACACAGCCATGGAGTATGGAATGCTTTATGGTTTTAAAAGTGCAAAGGCAAGCCATCAAGGGTGTTTCCCTCAAGTTGTCGTCAACTGTAAACAACTCTTTTGTTCTTTAAGTCTTAGCAGTGGTTGGTCCTAGGAAGTCATGTGACCTCTCTAACTGGCAGGAACTGGCAACTTCCCATCTAAGGGCATGTCTACACAGCATACGAAACTCAAATTGAGTAGCTTATTTTGAGTCTATTTTGAAATAGCTTATTTTGTCTACATAGCACCACATTTCAAAATAAAGCACTATTTCGAGTCATCCTTTACTCCTCGTATAATGAGATTTACAGGGATGGCAAAATAGCGGATCTGCTATATTTCGAAATAGCAGATGCATTCAAAAGATGCAGGGTAGCTATTTCTGGATATCTCTGGTAGCCCAAAATAACTTTGCTGTTTAGACATACCCAGCATGTCTGGAATGTAGAAACAGAATTCCTGCCCAAAATGGAGTTTATAAAACAATGAGATGCTTAGGAGCTTTTCGTCTTTGGCTGGCTGGACAGACCTGAGGAAAGGAACCAAACACCATAGGGCAGTGGTCCCCAACGCGGTGCCCGCGGGCACCATGGTGCCCGCTGGGGCATTTATGTGCGCCTGCCGAATGATCTGGGCCAGCCCGGCCCCCCGGCGCATGTGCGGTGCAGGCCCTGGGCATGGGGCGCATGGGCAGCCCTGCCCCTGGGCGCGTGGCACATGCGCGGCCCTGCCCCTGGACGCGCGGCGCGTGAGCGGCCCTGCCCCTGGGTGCCCGGCAGCCCCAAAAGGTTGGGGACCACTGCCCTAGGGTAAAGAACAGCCCTAGTTTGGAAGGCTTAGCTGGAAAAGAAAGAGTTTTAGGGTGAGTGAGTTTGTAATGAGTTTTTACTGAGGTTTTAGTGTTAGAATTAACTAAGCATTTTCTATTATTTTGAGTTTGTAATCTACTTTGCTCTGTGGTTCTCACTTATTACCACTTAAATTCTACTGCTTGTACTTAATAAAATCACTTTTATTTTCTATCAAGCCCAGTGTAAATAATTGTTACCTGGTGGGGGAGCAGGGCAAACAGTGTGTGCATTCCCCCTTTCGTTGTTAAAGGGGGCTTACCAAAATAATTCATTGGGGTGCTGATCCCATTTTGGCAGTGGAATCCTGGGAAGTTGGGCCCTAAACTTCATTTTCCTTGGACCTGAAGAAATTCAGTGTATTGCTTCCTTGGGGGTATTGATCTCAGCTTTGTGCCTTGGCTGGGGGAGACCAGGGAACTGGTCCCACAGGACAGGGTGGTGGGGAGTCCCAGAGAGTAGGAAGGTGAGTGTCAGTGAGTTTGTCAGCGCCCTGGGAACCACCCCCCAAGGGGTTGTCTGTGACCGCACCCCGCCACACCTACGTTATCTGCAGTCCATTCTGGATTGACTGCGTGGCTTTTGCACACTGCAACACTCTGTGGTTTTATTAGGATTGTGAAAACTGTGATACATTATACTGTGCTTGGCCTTTAGAAGATAAATAAGGACTGGTGAAGTTAAGGGCCTAGGATAAAACTAAATAAAACTAAAACAGTAATGGGCTGCTTGCCTGGACTTCATTGTAATTATGCACTTGAATATTTTTATGTAAATCAGTTTCAAGCTTGGAATTTTGTTTCCCTTCTGTTTCTCCACATCACTTCCTATTGCTGAGGTTGACAATTATAGACACAGGCAGTGCTGCTATTAAAGGAATCAATAGTCACATTGCTGAGCTCCAGTTTTGTGTACATCCTGTGCCCTTCTTCTGTTAGGCACAGTAATCAACAAATATGATGACACATCAGCTTTATTACTACAGAAGATCAGTTATTTTGTTAAGAGGGTAGAGTAGAAGCAGCAAGCTGGGACACACAAAAGCAGGTAAGCTGTGGTATTCAATCGCTGCAAAAATCTGGTAAAGATAATAACCTTTCCCAGAGTCAGACTTTTTAAAGAGAGTTTTCTAAAGAAAGTTCTCTTTAGTCTGCCTTCTAAAGCAACTTAACAAAAAGGATGGCTATGTTCAGCCAAACTGTGAAAGAGCCTCACTAAAGAAGTTTTGTAGCTACTCTTCTCTAAAGAAATGCCTGGCTACTCCACCAGCTAACCAGAACAGCCCCCTGTCTTCCCTCTTATAGTGGGCTGAGGGAATGCCTTAATTGTCCACAGCTGGCCCAGCTGTACTCCTGTACTTAAGACTTACATGCAGCTGGAAGCTTCCCTCTCCTTTCTGAGCCAGGATTAATTCTCTCTGCTAGGACCTGGCTAGATCCTGTGCACCTGGGAGAGGGGCACAGGGAAGTGGAAAATGTTTTGATTTTGGCATTAATCAACAACATGTTAGTTTAGACCCTTTTAAATCTATAAGAATTTATTAATAGACTCCAGCATTATTACTGTGCCTGGATGGGCTTCCATAGGTCAGCATCTTGTAACACATATATAGCTGCTAGCTGGTTAAAGCCTCCAACTTCATACCTTTGTATGCTCATCTTGGCTGGGGAAGGTGGTACAAGGTCAAAGAATAATTCCCAGGGTGGGAATTCTGATAATAAGGGATGAATCTGAGCAGGGCTGGCCTTACCATGAGGTGAACTGAAACGGCCGCCTCAGGTGCCAGACTGGGGGAGGAAGGCACTAGGACCCAGAGAACTGAGACCTTTCAAAGTTTTGGCCCAAGTGAGGGGGCATGGGGGCATCATTTGAGCTCCCCGCCTTAGGTGCCAAAATGCTGTGGGCTGGCCCTGCATCTGAGCCCAGGGATCTTACACTCTTCCTTTACTAACCAGGTGAAACTGAAAGTGAATGTACTGCAGTGCTTGGGAAAGATGCCAGGACTCTGAGTTCTCTGCTTATCTGCAGGTGAGCTACATACGTTCAAGATAACATCCCAACCCCACCCCCCCCCCCACACACACACACCCACACACCACCATGCACCTCTTCCCAGTTTGGAAGAGACTATGCTAGGGTTAGTTCATCCTTCCTGTACAGGTAATCTTTGTCCACTCTGCCTTGTCTTAAAGGATTTAGTTAGTATGATGGTGGCTTTGGTGTTAGATGCTTATCTGCTAGAAGGAGCAGTTTTCAATGGGATTTATGTTCCTCAGTCTCTGAGATGCTTTTGAAAATCCCATTCTGGAGTAAGGTCAAGAGTTTTTGAATAGCTAGTTCTTTTTTCCCCTGAAGAAATTCTGTTTATGGAAGTCTTCTATTAATTTGTAGTTATAAGATACAAATGTTTTGCATGATATCAAAGGGTGAAATGCACTATAAACATCCTTGGTGATACACTTTTAAACTGAGCCCACTGTGTATCAATTATGGCAAGCCAGTTGGGGGGGAATATGCGATCAGTAATTATGTAGACCAAATGGCCCCATTCGTTTCACATTGTTGATATACTGTACTTACCACAATGCCTCCATGTGCTTCCATGCCACATGCCTGCTGTTTCCACTGATATTGGTAACACCAGTTTAAAAATGGAACAACACCATAGACTACAATGAAGTAACTCCAGATTTACAATGATACTGCAACTGATCACAGATTGCAGTTCTGTTTCTTCCCTTCTAAAAGTGCAGATATCTAACCCACAGTCTTCTTTATAAATCTGTCCCATTTGAAAATAATTTGTAGATACCGGGACCAGAATTTATACCTGATCAGTAAGTGCCCAATGACATTTATGTCTCTGTGACTGTCTGAGTCTGCTAGATTTATGTCACTAGGTGCAAAGGAACACTTTAAAAGAAAAGCAATGTAATTCCAAGCATGTTGTCCCTCTCTCTGTTGGTAATTCCAGTCATGGATACCCCAGCTGCTTGTCGATTTCAAAGCAAAATATCTCTGAACTTGCTAAGTCAGTAAGGAGATGCTCCTCTGTGTCTTGCTGCATAAAATTAGACCTGTGCAGGCAACTGTGAAGTGATTAAAGAAGTCTCTTGAGCTGAATAAAAGAGGACAGGTCTTGTTATAAACTCAATAGCTGATTCTTCAAAGAGGTAAAAATTGAGGGCACATCAAGATGCTTATGAGCTTCTGGTGCGCTCATACGAGAATGTTAAGGCACCGGTGTATTCTGAAAAGTGACTGTATAAGCAGCAAAATAGGATTCCAAGTTTACTGCTTCTGAGTGACTTACGGATTCAATTTGCTTGCTTTACAGGTTAAAAAAAAAGTTTCTAGCTGGCAACCATGTGTTTTTCCTCGCTCATGCTTCTCATTTCTACTGCTCTGCAGTTTCACAAATACTAGCAGGCACACTCGTACTGCTCAGTAGAACAGAGAACCTGCATAGCCCAAGCATGTGTCTTCAGCCTTTGCATCTCAGAGATCTATGGGGTCTCATTCCATGTTAACATGGCTGGGTCTTGGGGACACACAGGGATCTTCCCTGTAAATCCAGGACTGTGCCTTCTCACTGACCAACTCTTCTCAGGGCAGGGGCTTGCAACTGTAGTTGCTGCAGGCTGTGGCCTATGCAGCAATTTTACAGACTGCTCTTTCACTCTTCCCTGACTTGGAGGAAAGTTCTCTTTCCCCTACTCCTGTGGCATCCCTCTGTACAAAACCTGTTTGCTCAGACTTTGCACAGGAGAGCAAATTTAGCCTCAGGAAATACTGCAGAGTTATGCAATATGCACTACAGTCACCATCTGTAATTAAAGGATATAAATCCTGTGACACTCCCAGGCTGTGTAGCCCAAGGTGCACACAATCTGAGATTCCTATAAAGCAATACCTATAGTCAGGGGGGACATAAATCACTTTATTATTTGATTTCCCTGTATCATAAAGAGTCACAGTAAAATCCAGTTACGACTGTAATTAAGAATGGTCTTCGGTACATGAAATGTTAGAAACATTTGAAATCCTATGGAAAAAATGTCTCGCTGAAGATCACATTTTAAATCATCCATCAGTGTCCAGGGGGAGACGCATCAGCCTTCAGCAAGCAGGTCAAGGAGATGTGTAAAGATGTTGGCAAAGCATGTTCTGAGAGTGTTGTATAATGCATTTGGTGTTTGGATGTCATTGCCTGTTCTTCTCGTTACACAGTGCAACTATGAAGGACTTTGTGCTTTGTAGTGACTGTTTCACAGAAGAATAATCAGACTAGATCAAATCCTACCTGAGTGTAACTGCATTTAAAGCAATGGATGAACTGATCAAAAAATAGTTATGGACTATTTAAGATGACCTGATTCTGATCTCACACTAGCATGAGGTAGGAGCAATGTCTTTGAAGTTAACAGGATTACACTGGTGTAAAATCACTGAGAGTTCAAAAACATGCCTGGCATTTCTTGCTTTCAAAACACCTAGGATTGTCTATCATGATTTTGCTTCTGTTGAGGAACTGGGCACTTTCCATCTCAAAATGAGGACCGAGAACCTAACTTGATCCTTTCAGAGTGTCCTCAATAAACTGTTTACTTAGTAAGTGCATAGACTGATAGAGACTGCCACATCTTAAATATCTTCCAGAAACATTAGGTCCTGAAAAAAAGAATGGCATCAAGCTCTGTGAGGAATCTGTCAGTTTTGCTATGCATAAGCATTTTCTTGTGATTGATGTCTGCACCGTCTGAGGTTTGCTTTCAGTTTTGGCTTCCAACGAGCCCCCATATGGAGGCAAAAAATATTACTGAGTTTCATACACAGGTGTAAATCTGCCCAGATTGGCGCAACATTTTCATGCATGTTAGCAAACATTTTCACATGCTTAGATTGAGTTTTTAAGAGATTAACAAAATCTACTAGCCTCTCCAGTCTAGGTGTATATACATGGGGAAATTGACCAGCACAACTCTATAAGTAATTATATTTCACAGCAGACTGGGGGTTGTACAGTATAGTCAGTATTGGCAGTACACTGTATAGCTATAGCAGAATAATTATACCACTATCATTTATGTATTTGTTTTACTGAATCACCAAAAAGCACTAGTCATGGTCCAGGACTCCACTGTGCTAAGCACTGAGCAAAGAGAGAAATAAAAGGAGATTCCCCAGTCAGTTTACCTGTGCAGACCAACCCTTAGGCTGAGTTACAAAGTTCATGTTCAAGGCTGATCCAGGGCTAGAATTTGGGTTAAGACTCAATGGCAATAAAAGCTAATAAGTCATTTCAATAATAAATAAGAAGTTGTTTCAAGACAATGAAAATCTCATGATAATGTCGTACAGCTTATTGCCATGCTGAATGGAGGAAAAACTATGGAGGCAGTCAGTCTTGTTGCCTGTGATTTGGAAACAGAAATAGTTCTTGTGATTTAGACTAAACTTCAGGAACATCTTAGGATTCAAAGATTCTGGGCCAAAATCACAAACCCAGATTCAAAGGGGTTTGGGTAAGACATCCTGATTTAGGCCCATGTCTACTTGTTATCAAAGCATCAGTCACCTGTCTGCATTCTGTGATGTCAGATTCACAAGTTTGTTTTTGGAGTTCAGAGTTGGGCTGTTCATATCTAAGGCCTACTCTACACTGCAGCCCCTACTCCATCCCTCCTGTTGATCTAATCTACACAACTTCAGCTATGCGAATAACGTAGCTTCTGTCAATGTACTTACGACAATGTCTTCCAAGCAGTGAGGTCGGCAGGGGCTGCTTTCCTGTCAATTCTGACTACTCTCCTCATCCTGGTAGAGTACCGGTGTCAATGGAAGAGCACTCGGAGGTCGATTTATCGCATCTAAGTAGACACGATGGATCAGTTGTTGGTGCATTGATTGCTGCAGTGTCAATCCACCATCTAGTGAAGACAAGCCCCAAGACTCTGGCATTTAAACACCATTTGATAAATTGAAGACAAAATATCACACACAAATTTTTATCTCCTCTGTGCTGTAAATACTCTTTGCAACCATGTCTGCTCAGCCCTTTCTCCCGGACTCCTAATTTGCAGTGTGGGAAAAGGGTCGGTCTATTATTTAATAATAATATTTAGTTCTCAGTAGTACCTCTGAGACAGCTGAGACTTGAACGCAAATCTCCTGAGTCCACATCTTTATCCACTAGTCAACACTGCCTCCCTTCAGCAACGTATTTCATAGCTGAGGAGACAGATTGACAAGAAGGATGTATGAATGAAGTTTTTTCAGTATCTCTGTGGTAACAGCACTGGACATAATGGGTGAATTTTTAGTGGCCAGATTTTCCGAAAAAATCAGTACTTACTACTCCTATTAGTGTAGTGTTATATAGTTGCCTAAATACAGATTTAGGTGCCTAATTTTAAGCACCTACATCTAAGAAATGAGACTAGTTTATTCACTAAAATCCTAGCCCTCTTGTGCTATATGCTCTCTATTTTCAGGGAAAGGGCTGATCTGAACCCGGATGTAAGTTCCAAGTTGTATCCATAGTGTGCGTCTAAAGTCGGAGCTTATTCTTGCTGTCTTGCAGCAATCCTGATTTTTTTTAAACTTAGTTTTTTCTCTCTTAGAAAGTAAGATTTTTATTATTTTTCACATTAGTCATGAGTCATTAGACTTTAATTTCTCAGAATCTGAAAGTATTTTCATATATAACAGTAAGAAACGAGTGGTCTTCCACTGAAAGATTAATGAAAATATTACATGCCTAAACACAATGCAGTGATAACCAGACACTAGCCGAGGGCAGTCTTCAGGCAACTGACCCAGTGCAGGTTCGATTAGGATCAGCGGACTGTTCAATGTTCCTGCCTGGTTCACAGCTGCAGTGACAGCTCCTCAGCTGAGGAGATGAGGATCTGGCCCTTCACGTGCAAAACGTGCACTTTTCCAAAGTCTTTTCCGTGCATTTTAAAACAACACTAGAGGGCAATAATGTATGAGCAATACTCAGCTTGTGAGACAGGGAGGGCTCCAGATAGGTGATCTCTACTTGTTAATATGTGAGCAAAATTCAGCAAAGCAGCGTAGATTGATTAATTGGTGCCTGTGTTTCAGTTTACAAAGGAGTTGAGTGAGTGGTGGCAAAGGTTGCTTTGCGGGAGCCTCCCACACAAAAAAGTTTTGCATTCTTTCACATTTCCACTCCGTTTCTGGATGTCTGCGTATGGCAAAGACGTGTTCTTCCCCAAACAAACAAAATTTCAAGGACATTTGAGAGACCCCAGAGTCTTTTGTTGTGTGGGTGTAACACTGGCAAAGAAAGAACTGTCTGATGGAAAGAAAGAAAAATAGTATGAGGCTCGTAGCAGGAGCTGAAAAGCATGCAGGCATCTCAGTCTTTGTGAAAGGCACCATCCTAAGATTTTACTTATGTTTTGTTGCCCAAACTCCACATCAAAATGTAAGCTTTAAACCTGGCTAATCACTAAGTTGGGAAGATTGTTGTTTTGATTCTTCTTCTTTTTTCAATTAGCCCGATTTATTGCCCTCTCATAGTGTTTTTGGCTATATGTTATTGCTAACAACTCTGCTTGCTCGGATTGATAGTCATAAAGGAAACTGTCTAATGCCCGAATGTTGTTCAGTGCTAGAAAATAAAACAAAAAAATCCACATCCTGCTGTTTCTAGCTCTTCTATAAATTGAGGGGGGCTAGAATGGCTATTTTTCTTTGATTTATGGCAGCACTGATTAACATCTTCAGGAGGCATCAAACCTCAAGAAAAGGGGTTTCCATATAAAAGTTTCTCTTTGGAAATGTCAAAGGCCAAGTTAAGATTCAGAATTCAGTTTGGGGGGTGCAAGGAATGTGTGAGGCAAACCACAGATGGTCTGGGCCAATAAGACTACGTCTACACTACAAGGTTTTTGTGCAAACAGCCGTTTTTGCGCAAAAATCTGCGGAGCATCTACACCTCAAGTGCATAAATTTATAGTGAATCAACAGAACAGAGGGCTTTTTGCGGTATAGGTATTCCTCTTTCCATGAGGAATAACTCCTTTTTGCACAAGAGTTCTTGCACAAAAAGGTGTGTGTGGACGGGCAACAGGGGGTTTTTGCGCAAAAAGCGCCAATGGAAAAAAGCACAGGTGCTTTGGTGGCTATTCTTTGAATAGCAATCAGAGCTGTCTTGCGAGAGAGCATCCATGCAGTCTGGATGCTCTCTTGTGCAAAAGCGCATTGCTTTTTTGATGTGCTTTTGCAGTGTGGATGTGCTCTTGCGCAAGAAGTTTTTGCAGAAGATCTATTCTGCAAAAAAGATTCTTGCGCAAGAAGCCTGTTGTGTAGACATAGCCTAACAGACTACTTAGGAGAATTTTGATAGCAATACATTCCATGCTGTTTCAGACAAGTCTTAAGTCTTTTTGTTTTAATTTTTTATCCCATAAAGAAAAGATTAAGAAAAAATGACTGATGGAAGGGATATGATAACGTTGTGTACACTCTATACATTGTTAGTGATGCAATGGGCCAAATTTTGTCTCCTCTAGTGGGGTGCAGAGAAGGCAACAGAGGCCAGCCAGATCTGGCTTCTAGCCTCTGGGTTCTGGGAAGGTCAGATTTGCGTAGGACAAGAATGGTGCCATGATCACTCATATGTGCATAAGGGGCTGAAAGAATAACTACGTTTTGTTAGTCTATAAAGTGCTACCAGACCATTTGTTGTTGTTTTTTCTGTAACAGACTAACTCGGCTACCCCCTGAATCTCCAGATAATGTGTCTGCCATGTTTAAATACATGTTCCTTCTTACGTGTTCATGTTTAAATACATGTTCCTTCTAACGTGTTCATTTGTGATGCTGTGGCAAAAAAAGCAAACATGATTCTGGGATGCATTAACAGGTGTGTTGTGAGCAAGACACAAGAAGTCATTTTTCCGCTCTACTCTGTGCTGGTTAGGCCTCAGTTGGAGTATTGTGTCCAGTTCTGGGCACCGCATTTCAAAAAAAAATGTGGAGAAATTGGAGAGGGTCCAGAGAAGAGCAACAAGAATGATTAAAGGTCTAGAGAACATGACCTATGAAGGAAGACTGAAAGAATTGGGTTTGTTTAGTTTGGAAAAGAGAAGATTGAGGGGGGACATGATAGCAGTTTTCAGGTATCTAAAAGGGTGTCATAAGGAGGAGGAAGAAAACTTGTTCATCTTGGCCTCTGAGGATAGAACAAGAAGCAATGGGCTTAAACTGCAGCAAGGGAGGTTTAGGTTGGACATTAGGAAAAAGTTCCTAACTGTCAGGGTAGTCAAACACTGGAATAAATTGCCCAGGAGGTTGTGGAATCTCCATCTCTGGAGATATTTAAAGTAGGTTAGATAAATGTCTATCAGGGATGGTCTAGATAGTATTTGGTCCGGCCATGAGGGCAGGGGACTGGACTCGATGACCTCTCGAGGTCCCTTCCAGTCCTAGTATTCTATGATTCTATGATTCACAATGTCTGCTTTCAAACATATTACACAGAACCTAACTGATAGCTATAATGGTATGGTTTATTGTAAATCTATAGTTCATACATATACACTACTGTACAGTACTATACGATACTATATTATATAGTGATACCACTTAGATACTCACAACAGGATATATACTATCACAACATCATCTTCTTTGTAAGGAAAGGAATAATTAGATGCATTCTAACGTGTTTATCAGCCTGAGTTTAAGCCACTTACTTTGGGTTCATTTGTTTTATTCTGAGAGTGATGGAGAATTATCATGCTGTATTAAATGAATTCAGTGCAGCTGTAAATCTAAAGGACAGCTCCTGGAAGTTGCTTGGAATGTGTCTCAGTTTTCATGTTGTGTTTAATGAGCCCTTTGCCTGAAATGTTTAGTCTGATGTCATTTTTTTCCAGCGGAATATGGCTCGTGTGTATTTTAACCCTTTCCAAAAGAATTACAGGTTGGACCTCTCTAGTCTGGCACTTGTGGGACCTGAGCTGTTTTGGACCAGGGAGTTTGCCGGGTCAGGGGAGGTCAGTGCTCCTCAGATGGCTGCACTGCTCCATGGGCCCTCCCCTGCTGCTGGCCCCACTAACACTGGTCTGGCATGGCTCCCCACTCTGCTGCCTGCTTGCTGCCCCATGGTCTCCTGGGGTTCCCAGCGGGACAGCTTGGCCACTGCTGGCCCCACTGCTGTCAGGGGGTTCCCCAGCTGAGGCTGTCCACTTAGTCACCCCGTCCCACTGCTAGGGTTGCCCCACTGCTGCTGGGGATTCTGTGGGCTCCCTGGCCAGGGCTGCCCGCCTCCACCAGCCCTGCTTCATCCAGGAGGTTCCCCTGTGGAGGCTGCCTGGTTACCTCGCCTGTGCTGCCACTGGTGGTTTCCCAGGGTTCCTAGCTAGGGCCACCCGGTTGCCAGCATCCCCACTGGCTGCAGCTGTGGGTTCTCCGGCTGGGACGGGAACTCCCTGGCCACCGCCTGGCTCCACTGATAGTGGGGGTTCCCTGGCCGATGAGGGTATGCTCCCCAGATGCTGCCTGGAGCAGCCAGTGCTCCCCAGCCTCTGCATTGTCTCAGCAGTCTCTGGGGCTCTTTGATCCAGCAACATCCGTGGCCCTGTTAGATAATGGATGTTGCCGGATCAGACAGTCCTGGATTTGGGAAGTTCAACCTGTATTGGGATCCAATTGTTTCCACTTTATTTACCTGTGTTCCATAGATTACATTCACTTTGTCATTGGGGGTACATCCACACAGCAACCTTATTTCAAAATAACTTCTGTTATTTTGAAATAACTTAGTCTGAGTCTACATAGCAGGCAGTTATTTTGAAATAATGTCAAAATAATGTCAAGCTGGAGGACTTCTTACTCCAACTGCTGTAACCCTTATTGTACGAGGAATAAGGGAAGTCGGAGGAAGAGTGCTCTATTTCGAAATAAGTCCTGTCTAGATGCTTCTAATTTTGAAATAAGCTATGCAATTGACATATCTCAATTTGCGTAGTTTATTTCAAGTTAAACCCTGTGGTGTAGATGCACCCTGGCAGAGTAAGAAGATGACTAATAACTGGATTTGTATGGGCCAGCTTGTCCTGAAGGGATCTTGTCTTATGTGTTCTCTCTGCTAATCCAAGCCTAAAGATGAATGGCAACAATTCATCCAGGCTATATATTATTCATTTTTAAGCAATCTATTTTTTCTTTCAGTCGCTTAAATTTCCCCAGGTGTAATGACCCTTGTCCACATAAATCAACCGTGAAGATATCATTAGCTCTCATATGAACACAGTATTGTCATTGACACCTTGTCTTAGCAAGGCTCCGAACCTAACTGAACAGTGCTGCATGTTTGGATTTTCTTTTCCAGTCTTCTAAAAGATGCTTTGCCTGCCTAAATCATTGCTAAGGAGTTGGAAAATTCACTTGAGCTCCTAAATGCTGGAAAACAGATGCATGAGTTTTAAATACCAAGGTCTCTAGTTTTTAAATAGAGAAGAGAACACACAGTATTACAACCAATTTTTGCAGTATACATTATAGCTAAATGAGATGACAATACACTTATGCAATCTTTAATATGTGAAAGTGTTGTTCAAAGCTAACCAGTAAAGGTCATAGAACAAATACATTGATATCTTGCTAAGAAAGGAGATTATTGAAAGCCTTGACTTAGTGTTAGTTCAGATTCCAAAGTGCAAGACAGTTTTTATTCCCTCTCAATTCCTTTGTTGCTTTGGGATTCCTGTGTATTGCTTAGCTTTAATTTCTGTCAAAGACATCTCATCAAGACTGTTGACTACTTGGTAAAATTCCTTCTATGCTTGGGTCAGTGTGTACTCAAGAAGAAGGTTATCTGTGCTATTAAACCTTTCACTTCTTGTCTTTTGAAAAGAACGTTTTGCATTTTGTTATGTCAAGATTGTAATTAAATCTGTTAATTAAAGAAAGAATGAACTTTTTAAAAACTCTAAACCCTTTTGCATTTTTGATAAGTTTGCTTAGGTTGCCGCTGACCTTTGTATGGGGTTTGCTACTGCTCATTAATTGGTAAATTTTAATTAGGCAAGTTGATGAATGTGCTAGCTTTGAAATAAATAAAAGGTAGCTCCGGTTATAATAGGTTGGGTTCCAAACTATATGAAGATACCTGCATTCCCAGGTGACCATGCATTTTAGCTACTCAAGACAGAGGGGTGGTGAGTGCTGTACAAAACGATAAAGCTGGCAGTCAGGCAGACAGGTAAATATAGAATGAGCACCTGCATAGGTTGCCAGTGCAAATTGAATCAGGACAACTGACTTCTGAAGAGGGCATGTAGCCCTTGCACTAAAAGACTATAAGGCTTTGTTTACGCTACGGCTGTTGCTGGAAGAGGCAATGCAAATGAAGCACTGATTAGCATTTTGTCATGATTCATTTGCATAATCTATTTTGATCCGTTTTTGTGCAAGGGGTTTTTGCACAAAAACAAGCAGTGTGGCCGTGGCTGTTTTGTGCAAAAACCCTTGGGGGAGGCCTAAGGATCTTGCACAAAAATGTTTTTTTGAGCAGAAAGGAAACTTCCACACTGCATGTTTTTGCGCAAAAGCCCCTTGCACAAGGGGAATAGACTATGCAAATGAAGTGCGACAAAATGCTAATCCGCGCTTCATTTGCATTGCCTCTTCTGGCAAAAGCCGTAGTGTAGACATAGCCTAACAGAGTTGCTGTGCTGATGGACATGCGTATATGAGGCACACCCACAGAGAGCTCCTAAAGGCTGTGGCTCTGGCTGCTGGGCTCAGTCACAGGACTCCTCGCCGCTTTTGGGCTCAGTCAGTAACCTGGAGAGGAAGGTCCGGGTGGAATGTGCATTGCTTGCCCAGAGAAAGCGAAAATGTTGTGGGAGTCAGCAGGACCAGCGGTGTATGGGAAGCTGCCTCTGACCCCTGTGTATTAAAATACAATTACAGAGCTTGTGCCTGCACCATTGTGCCAGGGAATCTACCTGCTTGTTCTAACCACTAAGCAGATGTCCGTGAGACCACACAACGGGATGAAGGATCGGATCCACCAGAGGATTGTAGGATCCTAATGTTATTGATTTAATTGGAAATTAGAATCCTAAATACCTTTAGAGAGCTGGATCTAATTTTCTTATCTGGGACAAATAGCAAACATTTGTCTTGTGTGGCTCAGCCACCAAGGGGAACCCACACCTGTGGTTCATGAAGACAGATCTTACTGTCCTGCTCACTCTGATCCAGGTGAAGGGCCAGCCAAGAATGCTGTTGTGATGAAGGTGCTGTTATTTAGCAGCTTTCCAGGCCAGTGTTTCGAGGACAGAGTGCAGAGCTTGTTAATCTCCAGTGCATGACAGCATGTGAGCAGGCACACTATTTATAATTTCCACTCAACTGTTCTGATTTGAACTGTGCAATGAGAAAGTAGCCAAAATACTGCGTGAAATCCTGGCTCCATTTTGAAGGCAAATGGCAAAACCCCCATTGACGTCAATGGGGTCCGGATTTTCATCCCTGCCCCAGCATTTTTTGTGAGAGAGATTTAGGGCCGAATGTTTGGCCCTTTTGTAATCTACCTTGTTCTGTGCCTCGGTGGGTGTGTCTAGACTACAGGGATTTTTGGAAAAAAGTAAATCAAAAGAACGTGGCTGTTTTTTCGACCATGGAAAACCTCGTTTTATGAGGAATAATGCCTTTTTTCGAAAGTGCTCTTTCGAAAAAAGACGCTATGTAATGCAAACTGTGCTTTTTCAAAAGAGAACATCCAGACTGTCTGGGTGCTCTCTTTTGAATAAGTGGCTTGCTTTTTCGAAAATACTGGTTGTAGTCTAGACGCTCTTTTTTGAAAGAGGCTTGCAGTCTAGATGTAGCCTGTACCAGGTATGGAGTGATCACAGACTTTGCTTACAAATACACACCAGACATGTTCATCACAAGATTCTTTACTATCTGTCAGATATGGCTGAGATAAACTTAAATCAAATATTGTACACACAGGGGATGAACAGTAAAATACAGCTGAACATTTTATTACAATCTTCCCCTTTACCTTCTACATTTCTACTATTTACAATAATTATGCTATCATGCTGTCTTTGAAGTTCAGTATGTATCAGTCTCTTAAGTGTGCCTGAATCATACTGATTTTCTAATTACACAGCTCGAATGCATAACTGCTGGGTCATCTGTCTATTAGGTACACTGACCAGCTGTGGTTGGTTTGGAATCCTTGAGTCATCTTCTTGTTTGGCATCTGCCACCTGTAGAGTTTTCTCTGTCGATTGTTCTTTCTGGGGAACAAACTGTGGATGTCAAGGGTTTCTGCTGAACTCTCTTCTGTTGGTCTCAATCACTCAAGATTTTAATTACTGAATTATTTTATAACCACCAGTCATCTGAAGAAGTGGGCTGTGCCACAAAAGCCCATGATACCATCTACATGTTTGTTAGTCTGTACAGGATAAACTTAAAAAACAACAAATGGCCTGGTAGCACTTTATAAACTAACTCGGCTACCCCCTGAAGCTTATTTTTCTTTACTACAGTTGGAGTTGTCCATCTTTTTCTCCTTCCAGTTTGACATGACCAGGGTCAGCAGGGACTAGGCATGTCAGTTCCCTGACTAACATCTGTGATAAAAGCGTTCATATGTTCTTTTAGCCTTTTTTTGCCTGATTTAGCTCCTTTCTGCATGTCTGGCCACTTTTGGAAATAGGTTCTTTCCCAGAGTTAGAACAGTAGTTCTGAGGAATTTTTTTCCATCAGAAGTTGTCCTGGACTACATGCAATAGCTGCTCTGGGTGTTGATCTGCAACTGAGAAGAGCAAAGAATGGACCTTCTTTCTGTAGGATTTTTGTGGCTATCTGTGCAACAATCTCAGTCTCACCATTCATTTGTGGGTAATGTGGGCTGCTAGTAATATGAACAGAATCTTATTTTGTTTAGAATAACAAATTCTGCTTCACTAAATTTCAGTCCATTGTCCATCACTAGTTGGTTTGGAATACCAAAATGCACAAAAGTGCTCTTCACTTGCTCAGTAGCACTACAACACATTTTGTCTTTCAAATATATTATGTGGAAAAACAGTCTTGATGATTGGGGAAGGATGTCAGAGGACCTACTTGGACTGTACATACATCTGCAGCCAGTCTCTTCCAATGTATGTCTGGTAGAGGTCTTTTGTATTATATTGATCTGTTAGTTCTGCAGTACTCACGTGCAGATAATTTATTGTTTATGTCCTTACTGATGGCTGGCCACCACACTGACTGAAGTCTTTCATGGATGAGTTCAGGATTTCTTCCCTCATTTTATTTGGAATTAGAGTGCAATTGCCTTTAGATATGAGTCTTGTGGAATTTGACTTGAGAAATTGTCCATGAACTGAAATGTTGTCTCTTGTTACTTCCTTAGCATCTGTTAGACTATGTCTAGACTGCAGGTTTCTTTCAGAAGAAGCTTTTCCAGAAGGGATCTTCCAAAAAAAGTCTTCCAAAAGAGCGCATCCACACTGCGAAAACGCATTGAAAAAGCAATCTGCTTTTTTGAAAGATAGTGTCCACACTGAAGGGACGCTATTTCACATGTAAGCTGTGATTACTATGGGCGGAATGGCCACCTGTGCTTTTTCCTCTTTCTTCTTCTTGCGAAAGAACTCCTTCTTCCCTGTCCAAACATGCCTTTTTCCGAAAGAGCTCTTTCGGAAAAAGGCTTCTTTCTCGTAGAAAGAAGTTTACCAATGTCGGGAAAACTCCTCAATTCTTTCGATTTTTTTTTTTGAAAGAATGCGATTGCTATGTGGATGTAATTGAAGTTTGTCCACAACTCTGTAGTGTAGACATAACCTCAGATACTAGGGTCAGCTGTCCCTAATGTAATTTTGAACTGTTGAGGTTGCTTTTTGAAGCTGGAGTAGTCCCTTTTCTGACAATGGACTGAATGTGTCCACAGTATCCATGTATACCTTTACATCATCTTAGAGCTCATGAATAGTTGAGTGTGAAACTGGGCTATGAGACTGATTTTTCCCATGAGTATATTTGGCAAGATGGTTAACCCACATTAACCTTATCAATAGATGTTGGAATCTCTGTGGTGCTTGATACAGATCTTTTCCCATTGATGAGGGTTACAAATAATTCTGTTGTCAGTGTAAATCCAGTCCAGGCAAATTGGTAAAAGTTGTCATGTTCCCATATGTTTTCCCTCCACTCCTTTTCACTCTGTGCTTCTGTGAGTACACAAAAACAAAATGCAGCACGCTTCCAATCAGAGCCATATTGTTGCAACAGCACACCATGTATGCCATAAGTGCTTGCACCCACACAGATGATTGTGGATTTGTTTATATCCTAGTACATGAGAATGGGCAATGCTGAGAGAATTGTTTTACTTTCTTGATGGCAGTTTCTTGATTTGGCCCCCACGGGCAAGATGCATTGGGGTCTAACAGTTCATTTAGAGGTTTTGTCACTATAGAAAGGACTTATGTATACCTCTCTGTTCTGGTATATTAGTTGGTGCATTCACATTTCAATTTGCTTTTTCTTTCTCAGTGTGTGTCTACACAGCAGGGCTTAACTCAAAATAAGCTACACAAATTGAGCTACGTCAATTGTGTAGCTTATTTCGAAATAGAGCACTCTTTGTCTGACTTCCCTTACTCCTTGTCCAATGAGGCTTACAGGAGTCTGAGTAAGAAGTCCTCCAGCTCAACAGTATTTTGACATTATTTCAAAATAGCTGCCTGCTGTGTAGACGTGGACTAAGTTATTTTGAAATAATGTTGCTGTGTAGACGTACCCTAAGGGTTAGGTCTGATTCTATCTTTGTTTATTTATCTGCCTAACAACTCAGTTAGGGTTAGGCAGAAAATGCTTTCTTGCTTAGCTTTTGTGCAGATTGACTGATTAGATTTAGGATTGTGATATATTCTTCCATCAAAAATCTATAGATATGAACATTGTCCATGAAAATTACAACTCCATTTGTGTTCATTAACGACTCTGCTATCTTTCCTTGGAAAATTTCATGTGTACTAATAATCCCAAAAGCTAATCTTTGAAAGACACAATCTCCAAAGGAGGTGATAAAAATAGTTAGTTTAATACTTTTGGCTAAAGGAATTTGAGAGAAGCTACTTGAGGATTTTGTGCAGGATATTGTAGCTCCGTTCACTTTGGGAAGGAAGTCATCCAGTATTGGGACTGGGAGCATATATTTTTCTCTCACTACTGCTTCATTAAGCCCATGTCTAAACTAGGGAATTAGGTTGGTAAAACTATGTTGCTCAGGGTTGTGAACAATACACACTCAAACAATTCAGTGAAATGCTCACTGTAGACAGTACAACGTTGATGGGAGAATACTCCTGTTGATCTAGATGGGGAGGTTAGCTACCTATGCTGACAAGAGAAGCCCTCTGGTCAGCATAGACCGTGTATTCACTGAAGCACTACAGTGGTGCCACTGCTGAGTTTTAAGTTTAGAAAAGCCCTTAGTCTTTTAAGAGCCACTCAGATTCATGTTTTTCCATGTTATTTATTTTACAGGGACACACCATAATGTTGGTTTAGGATTTTCTTGATTATGCCAATCCACTCTATTCCCTTCAACTCAGTTTTCACTTTAAGAAGTAACGAGATAGGAATCCTACCAAACATATGTACTCTGTATGGTTCAGCATTGTCTCTTAAGATTATTTATATGAGGCCTCCTTTCAAAAGTCTACTGTCACCAAATATTCCATTGAGTTCTTCCACCTTTCCCACTAGGCCTATCATGACTGTCGTGGTATGGCCGAGAAGGCTGTTGGTTGATCTGAAGTTCTTAGATCACATAAACTCTGAATACACAGCTTTTGTCTGTTAGTTGTTTTTGTGGTAAACTGGCCCATGCAGTTCAGAATATCTCCAGAGAGAGTCAGAGCCATGGCAGGTGATGCAGGTCTGGGAGGAGTTGAAGGTGATTGTGACATTAGCTCCTGAGTCAATTTTTAAGTCAATAATCTTGCCATGAATATTCAATTTCAGTTTCCAGGGAGGTTCAGTGTAGTCAACAACGATAGACCCTATAGACAATGGATCTTGATATTCTGTAATATGGGTCAATTCCATGACTGCTTTGGTGTGGCAAATGGCTACACAATGCTGATAGCTCATGCATTTATTATTCTTTGTGCCTCAGGCAGGACACGCATCATCTCTTGGGATATAACTTCTGCCACACGTCATGCATGTTCCCTGGAATTTGTCCCTCTTAGCCTGGGAGTTCTCTCTTTTTGCTTCAGGGTTTTTATGATAATGACTTTTAACAAGTGTCTGTTTATGGTTTCCAAGCTAGTTTCAGGCTTTTCAAAAATTTGTCTGGCTGCTCTAGGTTTTCTTCTCTCACCAACTCAGACTCCCTTGCTTTCTGTATGACTGTAATTAAGGTTAAATCTCTCTTCATTTGTACATGCTGTAAAAGACTGTTATTGGGTTAACATATAAAAACGTATTTTAGGTTTTTTTTTTTGTTTTTTTTTTTACATTCCCAAAAATCACAATATTTAGAGCTGTGGTAAAATATTCTGCATCGTCTGGCTAAATCTCTGAGGGGTAGCCATGTTAGTCTGTAACTTTAAAAATGAGTAGTCCTGTGGTACCTTAGAGAATAACAAATATGTATAGTATCTTGAGCTTTCGTGGTAAAATCCACTTCATCAGATAAGTTGGCTTTGTGACTGTCTTCAGTGAAGTCAAAGGATTTAAAGATATGCTTCCCCATAGCATAGATTAAATAAGATACCGTTATAACTCCAGTTTCTTTGTGAAGTTTATTTGGAAGCTTGCCCAATATCTATTCTAGTCTGTCCTTTATGAAGGTTTGTCTAAAAGAAATTCTCTGGGTCATTGAAGAGGAGCATTAAATACTGCAACCTTTGTTGCTTTATTCCTTCTATGGCTTTTCTTAGTTTACTCCTCACATTGTGTCATGTTCCTCTGTACCATCTATGGACAGCTTACTTATACATATCAGATGTGTTCATCATAAGATTCTTGAACACTTTGCCTGGTATGACTAAGGTTAACTTTCCATAAGGCAGGGGTTCTCAAAACATGGATCAGGATCACAAAGTGGATTGCAACTCCACTTTAATGGGGTCACCAAGGCTGGTGTTAGCCCTGGGACCCAACTCCTGCCAAGCCCCACTGCACAGTGATAAGGTTACATGTCCTCCCATCCCCCACCACCCAACACAGAAGCCTTTGGGCTTCAGCTTTGGCCTGCCTACCTGGGGTGGTGGGGCTCAGGTGATCCAGCTCAGTCTTCCGATCCCCTCTTAGAGCCATCTGGTAATTTTTGTTTTCAGAAGTGGGTCAAAGTGCAATGAAGTTTGAGAACCCTTGAAATAAGGTATTTGGACAGAGCCACCTAGTGGCTAAACATTATAATGGTGTTTAACATTCCATTACACACCTGTGGTCATTGTTCCCAAGCAAAACAGGAAATAGTGTCTGTCTTCTTGAGAAGCGAGCAGACACCATGCTCCTTTGACATTCAAAGGCCAACATTTTTTTTAAATGGTGCCAAATTCAAAGCACAATTACAGGCTCCCAGAATTCAATATCTCAGCACTGTTTGATTCTGATTTCTAGCCAGGAGTGCCTTCTATGTAGTAGTCTGTCAAAAGGGATTTTCTAGACAGAGTCGCTGTATTACAGGGATATTTTCCATAGATGATAACTGGGCTTATACTGAAGAGAAGTTTGAGGATTTGGAGACAGGAGGCAAATTCACTTCATAGTTGTTAATAAGTCATCTTCCCACCAAGCAAATTTCCACAAACTCTTGTGATGGAAATGTTTAGACTATCTCCTGAAACTGAAAAAGACACCTCAGCCAACCTTCACGAAGCACTCAAGTAACCTTTCTGCTATTTATTCTCTTATCCACAGATGCTCTTTCTCTGAGAACTGATTATTTTTCTTTTTTTAATTGGACTGTGTTTATATGACTGGCTCTCTCTTCCTTGCAATGAAAAAAGAAAGAGAGAAACTGAGAGTATGTCCCTCCCTGACAGAAAAATGATAATGCATCTTCAGAGAAACAAGGTGGATGAGGTAATATCTTTCACTAGACCAGCTTCAGTAGGTGAGAGAGAGAAACTTTTGAGGCCTGGAAGAAGAGGTCCGTATAAGCTGGAAATCTTATCTCTCTCACCAGCTGAAATCAGTCCGATATAATATATCACCTTATCCACCTTCTCTCTGTAATATCCTGGTACTAATACAGCTAGCATAACACTGCATAATACAGCTTCAGGATGGGGTAGGGCATGCTCATGCTAATACATTAAATCCAGTGCTGCTGATTTAAATAAAGACCAACACCCTAGAAATGCAGTCTTGGCTGCAACAGAAAATGAAGCATGAAATAGAGACCACATATCAATCTTTTTATATAATGACCTCCTCAGAGTTGCATTAATGAGTTGGAAGCAAGGAATTATGGTTGAACAGACTCCCTCCGCCTTGAACTTAGAATAGCAGCAGGATTTGAAGCAGCTGTAATAGAATGTTATTTTACAAGAAGTAAATAATGTAATAGACTCTATAAGGATGTCAGCAGGAGAGTTAGAACTGTCATAGCATAATCCTGACTTGAGCAGCAATGTGTGAAAAAGTAGCCTGCAGCGTTTTTTCCCCCAGTACTTCAATAATTTCTACTTTTTCACTGATCTTTGTTTACTCTACTTACCTTGTCAAAGAAATGTTTTACCGTATGTTAAAAATGCAATTTAAAAGAGGAAAATGTTTTCCCAGAAATCCCAACTTTTCAAGAGTACATATTTTATTTTCTTTGAGCTATGTATGCAGAAATAGGGAAGAATTATATCCCTGTCTCTTAAAAATATGGAGAGTAGTAAAACAATAAATTCATAAAAAAATCCAGAGACTGACTTACTGCTTTTATTATTGTTATTCCTTTCTCTCTAATGAATAATTCAAAAATTGGCAGCCTTACACTTTACATCCTTTGTGAAGGGGTGGCAGCTTTTTCTATGAGTCCTCAAATGTAAAATCAGTAGGGTCATGAAACTATTCAGCTATTGTTATTGGAATACAAATGCACCATCTTCCAAGACCTTTTATTATTATTGAACAAAGGCAGAGAGTTCAGGTTTGCAACAAACTGAAATGTTGTTTATTAAACTGAAGTTCATAAAGTTTTTTTTCCCAATACTTCCTAAATGCAGCATGCATTTTAGTCAATTCAGGACACATTAATATAGCCCTATTGATCACTGGAATATAAACTTCATTATGGCCTTGATCCTGACTCAGGATCATAAACAAGGGGTGCAAAGCAGCAAGATACAACCCCTTAGCAATACCCTTAGCTCTTACCCAACCAGAATAGATCCACTATGAATTTCAGTGGGATCTAGGCAGGCTTAAGATCCTAGTCTCCATCTCTAATTTATGCCCTTGGTTTGAATTATAGTGCATATGGAACACAAGATCATACATTCTTCTCCAGCCCACGATATTCAGGCACAATGGGACAGGATAACATGCTTTTAGTTCTAATTGTATTGGCTTTCTGAGTCAGACCTTTAATGTTAGTTGGGCATAGTCTATTTGTACTGAATATTTTGACAATATTTAAAAAATACATTAAAACCTTTCATGGGGAATATGAGATATTGCATTGTCCTTGAAATTGTATTAGGTCCTTCATAGCCATTTAATCTCAGTTAAAGTACAACATATGAAATAAGGTGCTCTGAAGATGCATTAAAGTATGTCATAGCGCCAACCCACCATGCACTTTTGACACATCCTAAAAGCATGGTAGCATTCGTTTAAAGGAACAGTTAAAAAAAATCTCCTTGTGACCTATTATCTTTGATTCATTAGCATAATTCAGACCTTGTACAGTGTATTGTGCCAATATGTGCTGACTAGAACCATTAATGGATGAATTCTTGACATGGTATATTGTGATGCCTCTGGCTCTGTCATGTCAGTGGAAGTTTATGCATTAAACAAAACACACCAGGGGCCTAGACAGCGAAGAGATTTTATATTCCATTACCAGCCTTTTAATTCTAAGTCAGCGTTTGAAATCCATCCTGGCTTGGTAACAAATACCAAAAGTTTTGCTATAAAATAGCTGTTCAGTGGCCTATCTGATATATGCCTGGTAGTCACAGTCCAGTTCTCAACGGACAAATGACCATAAAATAACACCAGGGGAACTAATCTCGGTAGAATGTCCAAGGACAATGTTAAAAAGTCTCAGAGAAGTAGTTGTGTTTGTCTGTAACTTTAAAAACAATGAGTAGTCCTGTGACTAACAAGGAAATATATAGTGCCAACATGTGCTGACTAGAACCATTAATGTATGAATTCTGGACATGGTATATTGTGATTCCTTTAGCTCTGTCATGTCAGTGGAAATTTATGCAATAAAAATATATATGCTAAACATATATATAAAACACTATATATAAGTTTATGCATTATATAGGCACTATATTAAGTTTATATGTTTATGAACTATATATAAGTTTATGCATTATATATATATGTTAAACAGATAGATAGATAGATAGATAGATATGTTAAACACTATATATATTTTTGTTTGTTTCTAAGCCCTGGTCTACATTAGAACATTAATTAGAAAAACCTCCCCAAATTTGAATGAGTAAGAGATGAGTCCACACTACCAAGACCATTATTTCGGAATAATGGGCTGCAGAATTTGAATTCTGTACTCCTGCTTTTCATCAGAAATAATGTTAATTCCGAACTTGTAATTTCAAAATAACATTAGTGTGGATTCTCCTGTGCTGCTAATTCAAACTAATTGCCTCCAGGAAGCCTTCCACAGCTCCCCAGAGTGTGTCCTGGGGCTGTGAATCTTAGGTAGCGTGTGCACATGAACAGAGCTGGCCTTGGACTAATTTTGATGCTTCCTTGGGACACGCAAGTTCGAATTTTTTAAATCAGGAGTTCTTAAGTCAAATTTAGTAATTTTGAAATAATTTGCTAGAGTAGACATGGTTTCAGGCTCCAAGGTGCCACAGGACTACTCACTGTTTTTCAAAGACCTCTTGGGCCATGGAGACTGACCTGCTCTCACACTTGCATATTTCTAAGACACATTTCAGTGAGAGGAAAGCTTCCATTGCCATTAGTCATGTGGTAGTATTTCAGTGGGTAAATGGAGGACTTAATTCTCCAAGACTATCAATCTGGCACCTTTCATGGGCCCTAAATTGAAAAGAGTTTTTTTTTTTTCCAATTACGCTACTACGTGCAGCCTTGCTAATAGATATCCCTTGAACATAATGTGCAACGATTTCAAATATAAGTAATTGTGGGAATAAAATTAAATTTGGAAAAACATTTGTTTACTTTGTGGCTTAGAATAATTATAAAGTAAATTCACTCTCTCGATTCCCTAATTTTGACACTTTATTTATAGATTTTTTGTTAAAATCCTTACTGAATCCTCCTGAAGCAACATGGGGTGCAGGAAGGGAGATAGAGATGGTCTTCAAGGGACTCTGAAGGATAACCCTCAATAAGAGGAATGATGGTACAGTGGTTAGGGGATTATCTGGGAGTTGGAAGACCTGGGATTAATCCCTGCCTTCCCCATAGGCTATGTTTGTGCCTCAGCTCTCGTCCACTAGCACCCCTTCTCTACTTATGATATGTTGATGACATCTTCATCCTCTGGACCCATGGGAAGGAGGCTCTGGAAGAATTCCTCCATGATTTCAATAATTTCCACCCCACCGTCAAACTCAGCCTGGACCAGTCTACACAAGATATCCACTTCCTGGACACTACAGTGCAAATAAGTGATAGTCACATAAACACCACTCGATACCAAAAACCTACTGACTGCTATGCCTACCTTCATGCCTCCAGCTTCCACACCACATGATCCATTGTCCACAGCCAAGCACTAAGGTACAACTGCATTTGCTTCAACCCCTCAGACAGAGAAAAACACCTACAAGATCTTCACCAAGCATTCTTGAAACTACAATACCCGCCCGAGTAAGTGAGGAAACAGATTAACAGAACCAGACGTGTACCCAGAAGCCTCCTACTACAAGACAAGCCCAACAAGGAAACCAACAGAACACCACTGGCTATCACCTACAGTCCTCAGCTAAAACCTCTCCAACGCATCATCAGTGATCTACAACCCATCCTGGATAATGATCCTTCACTTTCACAGGCCTTGGGAGGCAGGCCAGTCCTCACCCACAGACAACCCGCCAACCTGAAGCAAATTCTCACCAGCAACTATACACCACACCACAGTAATTCTAACTCAGGATCCAATCCATGCAACAAACCTCAGTGCCAAATCTGCCCACATATCTACACCAGCGACACCATCACAGGATCTAACCAGATCAGCCACACCATCACTGGTTCATTCACCTGCACATCTACCAATGTAACATATGCTATCATGTGCCAGCAATGCCTCTCTGCTATATACATCAGCCAAACTGGACAGTCCCTATGTAAAAGAATAAACGGACACAAGTCAGATATCAGGAATGGTAATATACAAAAAACCTGTAGGAGAACACTTCAATCTCCCTGGACACACACAGTAGTGGATTTAAAGGTAGCCATCCTGCAACAAAAAAACTTCAAGAACAGACTTCAGAGAGAAACTGCTGAGCTACAGTTCATCTGCAAATTTGACACCTTAGGATTAAACAGAGACTGTGAATGGCTAGCCGACTACAAAAGCAGTTTCTCCTCTCTTGGTGTTCACACCTCCACAACAGCGGCTAGAAGTGGGCCTCATCCTCCCTAACTCAATTGACCTCATTATCTGTAGCCTTACTCTTGATCGGTACTCTTTTCTTATGCCTGTAAATTTATACCCGCCTCTGGAATTTCCACTATGTGCATCTGACGAAGTGGGTCTTTGCCCATGAAAACTTATGCTCCAATAATTCTGTTAGGGTATGTCTACACTAGCCCCCTAGATCAATCTAGGGAGGCTAATGAGGGTGACCGAAATTGCAAACGAAGCACGGGATTTAAATATCCTGCGCTTGATTTGCATTTTCCTGGCCGGTTGCCATTTTAGAAATTGACTAGCCTGAAGTAACTGCCCGCTTCTACAATGAGGTTTACCAGCTAATTCGAGTTAGGGCTTTATTTCGGAATCCCGTTGCACTGCCACGTGTAGACGCGGGCAGTTACTCAGTCGTCCTCATTAGCCTCCCTAGATTGATCTAGGGGGCTAGTGTAGACATACCCTTAGTCTATAAGGTGCGACAGGACACCTCATCATTTTTGCAGATTCAGACTAACACGACTCCCTCTCTGATACTTGTTCTGATCATGTTAACTGCTAAAGCCAACATTTCTTACATGGGATCTTCAAGTTAGAGCCCACATCAGGTTTCTAACTTCTAGATTTATGTGCTTTTGAAAACCAGACCACAAAGTCCTTTTGAGAATTCATAACTCCCAGGGAAGATCTTGGAAGGTGCGAGGCACGTCTGAAAGTGAGGCCATTTTTTTTCATTTAGGTGACTATATATGGATTTCTGTGCCTAATTTGATGCACCCAAGTTAGAAAAATTTGAAAATAATCATCATTATTAATTAATTGGGAATCATATTACAGCTTCATTACTACCATGTCTTGATTTTTTAATGATCGATGGCAATTAAACATGTTTATTTATTAGGGGCATTGCAAATATGTAGCCCTGGAATTTTGTAACTAATAAGTCAGCTAGTTATAATGAATGTATGTTATAGCAAAAGGTTTGGATTAAACTTAAACACAAGATGTAGGCCTCAAACAGGCCAGGCAGTTTTGTTAACTTAGCTCCAGCTGCTTGATGTTAGGATACTGAAGTGAAGAGACAGAATATTGTAATATAGTGATATTAATATTAGGCAAGGCTTGTAATAGATAGAAAGAAGTTTAGTGTTGAAAGACTTTGTAACTTTGTTAAATTGACTAGAAGTACCCCTTTGTTCCATGCTGCAATTCTGTAAATGTATTGTTTGTGTGAATGAGAGAGAGAATGTTTTAGGAGAGATAAGTGTGAAGGCCACTGCATGCTCAAATGATCAGAGGAGGAGCCGGAGACTCAGAAGCACGAAATAATTATCAACTAAGTGAAAACACACTGAAGATGCAGACTACCGGGGCAGATTGACGAACCCTGAAGTTAGTGGCAAGCATCCCTTGATAGGGAACCGATAATAACTTTCACCAGAAGAAAAGGATAACACCCCAAGGGTCGTCAACATATGGATATCAAATGACTGAGAGAACAACTTCTTCCCAATAAGCATATGTCGTAAGAAGATGGATTGTGATGCCGAGTGACTAATTAAGGCTTGACAAAGCAAAATGCATAGACTCGCATGGAAGGAAAATCCTATAAAGGACGGGGTGTCTTGTATGGTTCTTCGGGTTCTGTCCTGCTAAGACCAAGTGGAGCATTAGTCTGGACTGACAAGAACCCAGCTCCCTCCCTTGCATCCGACCTATCTTGCCAATAGGTTGGTCGAGCAACAGACGTGATAACTATTCCATCAGCAGGGTGTGTGTGTGTGTGTGTGTGTGTGTGTATGCTACTTTGTTATATTATCAATAAATGCGGCATGTTGCCTTATCCCCCTGAAAAAGATCCTGTGTGCTTCTTTTAAGCGTAACAAGTAGAACACACAGGGACACAGACACACTTGCTTTATAAGATGTGCCTACATTGGCTACAATACCACATTGACTACATTATTTAACACCATTTCAGTCTCACAACAATAGATGGCAGGGGGGAACTAATCCTTGTAAATTGATTTACTCTTGAGAAGGGAATTGCTGCAGCCCTGAAACACACATCTGGCCTCCATTATCAGACCGATTGCACCGGTTCACAGCACCTAGTGGTCACCTGTCCCCATTAATATGAAAATAGCCTTTTCTTTGCACCCACACAAAGTTATTGATTCCTCCCTCATCCAGGCAATCTTTCTCCACCATGGGTTGATTCTGGAATCTTTGGGAGTAATAACATTTATGTATCCCATCCTTTGGGGGTAGTTAACCCTTCAGCTACTACCTTTCCAATGTATCCATATATCCTACATGTCACAGAAAATGAAACTGGCCAGAACTTACTAACAAAACAAATAAAATGTGTGACTAATCAACCAATCATGTTGGCTCATATGTTGGTCTCCATGGTGAATTCCTGTCACCATGGTACTGCCACTGAGTTTCTCTCCACCAGGATATATCATGTGAAGGGATAGTCCAGAGAATAGATTAAATTCTCACTTTTTTTACCCTTATACACTACAGCAGACAAAGGTATTTCTGGTTTGTTCATGCTTTTCAGTTATTTAAATTGGAGCAAAATATGGGCCCCGTGTTACAATAATCCTGGGATGTCACCTCACGTAAGTTTATGACCAGGCTCTTTGTTTGATAGGAGAGAAAACATTTTGTTGGAACTATTTCAACAATGAACTGTAGATGGAGTTGTTGTCCCACCAGCATGCACATGGCAGAGAGTAATGGAGAAAGCCCTTGACTATATAATCTTTATAACATTGATAAGCTCTTTTATTTCTGTTATTGTTTTGTTTATGTACTAATAGGAACAGACTTTAAGATCAGAAAAGAAAGCCTTAGAAATTTTGGGGATTAAGTTTGATTTCACTTCCCTCCAAACCTAACATCTGTTGACAAAGTCCTGAATCTCTTCTAATTGGCCAGGTTGGGTTTGTAGACTCTTTTCCATATGCAAAACAATGCCAAGAGTGGCATATATATTATTTTGTTCTTGGCTGCAGTTGAACTACAGATGTGAGGATAAGTCAATAATAAACAGAATAGACACTCGAAGACTTATTTTTTCCCTGTTTAACAAGAAGAATCATAAGGGGAAATGGCAGGAGGTTCTTAACCTCCCCAATCCATTATGTAGCAGACTATCCCGTCTTTTATCTTTTACATGTCTCCATTTTGAAGATTTGCAATCACTTGAGTTTCATTGACTTCTGAGTCTTGATAGTCCTCAGCTCCCTTTTCAAAATCATCAACACACTGTATTTGAACTAGTGAAGGAACAATTTCTCTTTTCTCCAGAAACAAGCATACCGATCTATCCAGAGGAAGCGTTAGGCTGATACTATTTTTAGTTGAAATCCTTCATTCAAACTACTACACTGCCTAAGAGTTTCTGGAGGGGGTAGAGGCTTACCTAAATATTAGAGTGGAAAGAAATCCCAGATTGTTGATGGTATATTACAAGTGTGTCTGAAGTACAGAAATGGTTGTATCTCCTCAAGGAGTGGTAAAGACTTTGTACTGTGTCCTGAAGGTGAGCTAAAAGGGTGGGGAGGAAAGACAGAGAGAGACTCTTTACCCTCACATCATATTCTAGCCAAGTCTTCTATTCACTGCTAACCTCAAGTGAACCATCTTGCAACTTTCCTTTGCCCCAAGGAGTGATTTTCAGGGGTTATGGGCTGTGTTCCCTCTAACATTTTCTATCCTTGGGCAGGATGAATTTTCTCTGGGGTGGGTTGAAATTTCTTATGTGCACCACCAATATTGAGGTAGAGTGTGTGTGGATATGCACCACCAACACAAACAAAACACACACGTGTAGAAGAAAATGTATTTAAAAAGGGGATATTTAATAAGGAGCAATGCATACAATATTTAATATGAAATCAAATTAAAAAGAAAATTCACACTACCCTTGGAGAGAACATGTAGCAGCTTTTCTAACAGCTCAAGCTATACTTGCTATGTCTGACTCATAAGAGCCAGAACTCTACCAAATACCAAAGATATGGTCTTAATGCAATACAATATACCATGTATTAATTAGTAACACAGATCTTTAAAAAAATTATTAAGTTCAGAGTGTTAGATCTCTACAACACTCCAAAAACATTGTTAAAAGAATCTTTTTCTTTCTTAAGCCATTAACACCTCATGCAAACTTTGTCTGAAATGCAATCATGCAAAAATCCTGGCACACACACTTCCCGTGCAGCCTGCTCCCACCCTCAACCCAGACAGAGGACTGCAGCTAGTCAGACACACCAGACAAACTGCCCCCAGCCTCCACCTCACTGCACAGATGCCAGCACCTATCTACTCTCTTTTCCCCACTTACCTCATGAAGTCAAGCCCTTATATCCCCCTTCCCAGGAGGCTTGAGAGTGCTGAGTTTCTGCCTCTCCAGAAACTCCTGTCCTCTCTGACTCATCAGCCAATTACTTACTAATTCACTCACTCACTCCCCATCCCCCCAGCCACTAATTGTCTCCTTATTTCCCTTTTTACCAGCTTTGGGAGCTCTTTAATTAAAGCAGGCAGCTAGCTCTGTTTAGCTGTTTGTTCGGTGAGATGCCCTTCCCTCCGTTAATCAGCTGAGCTCCCTGCCTGTGTGGGAGCTTTGAAATTCTGAGCAGAGATCAGAGCACGCAGGCATGCAGCTTACAGGGAACCTTGATTATGGGGCATGGTTAAATCCAGGCATTTCCTGCAAATGTGGTACGTTAAACAGTAAGGCCCAGATCCCCAAAAGTATTTAGGCTCCTGACACTGAAATCCACTGAAAATCAATTGAAATCAAGGGGACTCAGGTGCCTTAGGTACCTTTAAGTATCTAGGCTCAAGTGCTAGAAAAGGAGTCACATACACTACCTGGCTGTGTCTACATTGGCACCCTTTTCCGGAAAAGGGATGCTAATGAGACAAGTCGGAATTGCAAATGCAGCGGGGATTTAAATTTTTCCCGCGGCATTTGCATGAACATACTGCCGCTTTTTGCTCGGGCCTTTGACGAAAAAGCGCCAGTCTAAACGCGGCTCTTGCGGAAAATAAAGCCTTTTCGGAAGATCCCTTATTCCTCTTAAAATCAGGAATAAGGGATCTTCCGGAAAAAGGCTTTATTTTCCGCAAGAGCCGCGTTTAAACTGGCGCTTTTTCCGTCAAAGGCCCGAGCCGAAAAAGCGGCACCATGTTCATGCAAATGCCGCGGGAAAATTTAAATCCCCGCTGCATTTGCAATTCCGACTTGTCTCATTAGCATCCCTTTTCCGGAAAAGGGTGCCAATGTAGACACAGCCCCTCTGTTTTTAAAAAGCCATAAAATGTGTTCTAGAGTGTTTCCTTCTAGATTCCCCCTTGCTTTGATTTTTCCCTATGCAGCTCAGTATAACGAGGAAGAATCTGGGCCTAAATTTTTTGGGGGGATAGATCATTTTGACTGTTTCATGATTTCACTAAGCACAAACTCAGTAGACTGAGATAATCATGCTTGTTATCCATAACACAACCTGCTTCTATTTCTATATACACAGATGTATATATTTGGCAATACTTCTACTGGTTGCTTGAAGAAAGGCTCTTAACTTACACACACTCATTGTCAGAGGAGGAATAATTCCTCAGATTACTCACACAGGCATTCACTATTTTCAATCAAAACACTCTGTGAACAGTAGCTCCTCTGCAGGCCAGTGTTGCTCATGTAGATTTACACATGTGGTGTATGTCTGTTAGGGTTACCATACATCCGGTTTTTCCCAGACATGTCCTCATTTTCACTTGTTAAATCCCCGTTTGGCTGGCTTTTTTAAATGGCAAAAAATGTCCGGGATTTTGCCCTGCAAAGGGAATCGGGAGAGGGCGGTGACACATGCCTGTCAAATGGAACATTCAGAGCCACGTGCTTGGACCATTCACGGCTGCTCTGCACACATGCCCCAACGCCTGGAGGGAAAAGCACGTGGCTGCGGCGGCTGCTCCTGTGAGACCTAGAGCAGGTCCGATATGGGGGTGGGGTTGGTTCCTCCCACAGAGTCACCACATTACCCTCTAACCCACTAGATTATGCCCCCAGCTCTGCAGGAGGGGTGGGGCATTGGGTTAGAGCAGGGGGGCTGGGGTGCTTAGCTTTGTGGGAGGGGTGAGGGCATTGGGTTGGAGCACGGGTGCTGGGGGGTGCCTGGCTCTGCAGGATGGGTGAGGGCACTGGGTTAGAGCAGGGAACTGGGCATTAGAACTTCTGGCTTCTTTCCTTTCCTATAGGTGGGCAGTGGGTCTGTTGGTTAGATTTGGGGGTTCCAGTCTCAGCTCTGTGAGGACTGTGGGAGCTGGTGTTTGGTGGGGTGGGCAGGGGAAAGGAAGGAATTCTGGGAAGCATGCCATGCCACTTTTCTAGCCATGCCACTTCTCCCCTCAGTGCCTTTAACTTCATGCCCCAGGACGGGCCCCAGCCAGCAGCCTCCCTAACTCCATTCTCTCTCCTCCTGGCCCCACAGCAGCTCGGGCTGCTGGCTGGTCAGTGGTGCAGCTGGAACATGCTCTGCTGTGCATCTTGGGACAGTGCGGCAGGGAAGCAGGAGCCTGACATGTGCCATCCCTGGCACCATGAGAGCCAGTGGGGGCAGTGGCAGTCCCGGCAGCAGCCAGGCAGTGGTCAGAGCCCCCAGCTTGGCGTGCGTGGGGATGAGTTTGCAATGGCACCAGCAGGCACCAGGTGTTCTCTTTTATGAAAGTTCAAATATGGTAACCCTAGTGTCTGTGGGACAACTCACATGAACAAAGCTACTACTGTGTGTGACTGTTAGTAGGATCAGGCCTTCCATGTAGATTCCAGATATCCCCTAAAATCCATAAGGTTACATTAAAAAAAAAAAGAAAGAACATGTCTTGTTCACAATATTGCAATCATTTGAATTGCTCAAAAAACCTTAAGAAGGCACTTCAGCGATTTGAATCATAGAATCCTAGGGCTGGAAGAGACCTCAGGAGGTCATCGAGTCCAGCCCCCTGCCCAAAGCAGGACCAACCCCAACTAAATCATCCCAGCCAGGGCTTTGTCATGCTGAGACTTAAAAACCTTGAGATTCCACCACTTCCCTAGGTAACCCACTCCAGTGCTTCACCACCCTAATGAAACACTGGTGGGATTCAAACCCACAACCTTTGAATGGCTTATCCAGTTATCTAGACATCCAACACGCTAGCCATTGTACCACAGAGCCCTGGTCTGTTAGAAGTAAACACTGAGAATTTAGGCTAGTATGGATAACAATGACAAATGTTTATCTATTCTAGATACATATATTTATAAAAATCAGAAAGGAAAATGAAAAATGACCTGCAATAAATAGTAATTTGGTAACTCCCAGTACCTTTTAATATTATGACAACTGTATTAAGTTACATAATATTCACCCAAAGGACACTAGATGTCTCTCTTAACCTGTATACGCTGTGTTATTATTTGTGTCATCTTTTACTCTTCTATTCTTGCTTGCATACGAACTCTTATTCTGGATTCTTGTTTCTGTTTATGCATTGGACAGTTAACCTCATATAACCTGAATGCTAGTGTATACCATACCCTTCTAAATTAATTGCTTAACGGATCAATTAACTTAACCTATAAGTGCACAAATGAGATTGTTTTCCCTCTCTAACTATGGCAGTATTGTAACTAAAAGTTAAAGACTGGACACAGAAATGTAGCACCTCTCATTTTGGGCCTGATCCAAGCATTACTACAGTCCATGGGAGTTTTGACAATGACTTAAACTGGAGCGGGATGCACTCTTCAGTTTGCAAAAATCTTTACTGCTACAAAGGTGATTGTGTATCTAGATTATATTAGCTAACTAATATAACAGATCATATCATAATGCCTGTTTCAGTTCTCATGCCCCCTACACATTAACTAAAACACCTGACTTTCTTCAACTATTTATTTCTGCATAGCTCATTAGTAAGTTATCACCTTCAACCTGTTCTTGTATTTATTTATTTACTTATTTATAGTCTGCTGGGCTAATAGATTTGTCAAACCCGTTTCTCGCTTCTGACACATTAAGAAAATCTGACTCATGCACTCAGTTAACACTCAATAAAAGAGCGTTATCAACAGTGAATCCTATGCAACAAAGCTTCTAAGGAAATGCTGCAGCAGGCTGACCTATTCAGGGTCTTAGAAAGATGGTGAGGTAACATCTTTTGGTGGACCAACTTCTGTTGGTGAGAGAAAAGGTTTCAAGTTACACAGAGCTCTATTCAGGATCTGCTTATAGAGAAGAGCAAATGAGCTCCTCCAGGCCCGCTGATGGACTGGAGGGTAAAGAGGGTAACTGCTCTGGGACCCAGCAATTCAAAAGGGCTCAGGGCTCCCAGCTGCACCCCAGATAATTTGGGCCACTGGAGCCATGGGCAGTACAGCCTGGGCAGTGCTATGGGCTGGAAGGGGGGACGCACAGTGTGGTCCAGGTGTCTCTGAGTGCTCTGCCCACCTGCCCCATTCATTCTGCCCAGGTCCCTGCCCCTTTAGGGAGTGAGGTGTCAGGGTCCTCCTACCTTGCCCAGAGGGCTGAGCAATTCTGTCAAGCCCCTTCCCCTGAGCTCCACGTTTTTTAAGTCAACAGTTTTACTCTTTCCAGTGGGGTTGCACAGTCTGGAATGTTCCCCAGCTTTAGGACTGGAGTGGCCTTGTGTATAGTACCAATGAGCGAGAGGATGAGCTGTCTCCTTGTTCAACAAACACACACTTGAATGACAGCGATGGGTAGGCTGGGACTTTTGTCCTTCATGGCTAGAGAGGAACAGGAAGAGGTCTTTTCCCTTCAATTACAGAGACAGGTTTTGGGGCTGTGTTGTTGAAAATCAATGGAGAAAAGCAGAGAGGTGCCCACATTTGAAGCCTCTGTAAATGGAAGTCTGCAGGCTCTTGAATCCTAATTTTAAATCTCATTGTCAGTCTTTTGTAAGTTGATTCTTTTAGATAGGATTGGGTTGGGCACTATTACGTCTCAGAGGGGTAGCTGTGTTAGTCTATAACTTTAAAAACAACTTTTAAAAACCCTGAGTAGGCCTGTGGCACCTTAGAGACTAACAAAAATATACAGTATCATGAACACTCATTATTTATAACCCGTTTTTGGTATCTGCTCAAATAATTCTATTTTAGACCCTTATATAATCTATCTTTTGATGCATTTGTCCTACAAACTCTCTAGGCAAGTGATTTTAAAGATGGTGACTGAAGCACAGAAAGGCAATGTGATTTAGGAGATTATCATAAAGGGAGTTTGTGGAAGAGCAAGGAATTGCACCCATATTTCATGGGTTCATGCTATCACCTTATTCCTTAGGCCATCCTTCCTCCCTCTGAAAGTAACTAAATAATTATCTTAAATGATAGAAATATGATTTCTTTTCACAAGTAAAATTATTATTATTAATGAACTAAAAGGCTTGGGACAATTTTGCAAATTATTTTACTCTTAGGAAAAAGAGAGAAAGAGGGAACACTAAAATTGAAGTGGTGAGAAAGAAGACTCTCAGCTTAGTTGAAATAAGTAGCTGACATGAACCCTTACAAAAGGAGTTTACAGTCATTGCTGAGGTAACTAAGGCTACGTCTACACTGCACTACAATCTATTCTGGAATAGTTATTCCAAAATAGTTTGTTTCGAAATAGCATGTCTACACTGCAGGGAAGCCTCAAAATTAGTCCGAGGCTTCCTTTTGATGGTCAGTGAGTGCTTAGACTAGGGATGGGATTTGTATTGTGGTTACCTGTCCAATGGAAAAAGAACTGAGAACAGATCCATTTCCAGGCCATCCAACAGACAAATGCAATTATGTTGTATCAGTATGTTTTGCAACTTGATTTATAGATCATGTTCATCTCAGGCAGTGCAAAGAGGAAATGTTAATTAGAGGCTATGGGAAGTCTGGGAAAGGAAGTCTCTCTTTTTCTCTGTAGCTTTATATATATATATATATATATTTTAATCCAGGGAGCTTGGAGGGCCAAATATGTTCTTGGAAAATCATGTTATTAGGTTTCTAAACAATTAGTAGGGGAAAAGTGCATAAAGGCTGTAATAAGTAAACAATAAAAGCAACATTAGCATTATATTACAGCCAAAAGACACAATAGCTGGTTAAATCAAAGGTAGCAACCTCTACCTGTTCATTGACATATAAATCCCTCCTGAATGGAAACATAAAACTTTAGTATAATACAACATTAAATATTAAAATCAATATACAGTATTAGAAAACAGACAATTTTTTTCTTCTTCCAGAAACTCCACAATAATAACACTCACCACAGAACACCTTTCTTGGCACCATCAATCCTACCTACTTATCCACCAATGTCCCTCACACTTGCTGCCTAGCTCAAAAACCTAGAAGAAAATATACAACACTTGGAAATCCTCCTAAAGCACTTTGCCAAACTCATCCATTCCATCCTCGTCCACAACAAATTGACATTTAACAACAGACACTTTCTCCAAACCATGGAAATGGCCAAGGGCAGTAATTTGGCCCCAATATGCCCACCTTTAAATAGGCCATCTTCAGGAAAAAAATTGGAAAAATGTACCATGAAACCAAGAATATATCTGGGATATACCCCTCATTGATTTCCAAAACAAACTCTCTCTAGAATACGTCCACACCAGCATTAACATCCTGCATACCAAAATTGGCTTCAACAAGCAATCCTTACAGATGACTCTATACAAGAAAATCACAAATGACCACACTTCAGGGCTGGAGACAGATTTCGCCAGGCCCTGGGCAATATGGGGGGCGGGCTCAGATCCAGGCCCCTTGGAAGGGGTGGGGCCTCAGTGGAAGAGGCAGGGCTAGTGGCTAGCCTCCTGTAGTCAGCCCTTAGCACCCTTTGGATCATGCTGTATGGGGCTCCAATGACGGGTTAATGGGTTTGGGGCTCCAGCCTCTGCTGTTGCTGCAGGAGAGGCAGTAGCAGCCTGGAGCCCTGGGCCCTTATAAATTACTGGGCCCTGGAGCACCTCCCCCCCTTTGCCCTCCTCACACTTCAGCGGCGGCCCTGCCACACTTACCTCTTACCTCCAACCACCACCCCAGATGCACCAAAATTTCTCTTGTTTACAGCCAGGCACTCAGATACCAAAAGAGTTTGTTCTGAAGAGAAAATCCAGGAAACACACCTAAACAAACTTCAAAATGCTAAACAAGGACATTCTACCAGAGTATGGCATCATGGAAAATGGTACCAAAATATCCCAAGAGAACCTGCTTCAATACCGGGAGAAAACATTGACTGCACAACCCTAATTATGTCCTGCTGCCTCACACTGGAATCCATGCAGGGTGTCACTGAATAATTATAAACCACATTTGAGGGGAGGTTGTCATTAATCTCTGACCATCAATCAGGCGGGTAGTGAAGACATGCTCTGAAAGTACATTGCTGAGGGCGTGTGAGAAATCCACACCCTGAACGATGCATTTAAATCAGACTAACACCTAATTCTTCCATTGACGTGACCTGTCAGGAAGGTGGATTACCTTTCCCAATGGGAGAAGCCCTTCTGTTGGCGTAGGCAGCATCCTCGCTGAAGTGCTACAGCAACCCTGCAGTAGCACTTTAAGCATAGATAAGCTCCTAAATTCAAAGTACACTTGTGTCCAATTCTGCTAGACCCTAAAAGCCACAGACTTAACAGCACCATTGGTTTCATGGCCATTACAACAGTCTGCAATACATGCCAGCCCTCTTCACTCCCTTTTTGCATAATGATCTAACTCTTGTTGCCCAGTCCATCTCAAGTGACCTGCTACAAACTCTTAGGGTATGTCTACACTACAGCGTTATTTCAAAATATCTTCTTTCAAAATAGTTAATTCGAAATAAGTTATTTCGATATAACGCAACTACACACAAAATGAATTTCAAAATAGCGTTTTGCTATTTTGAAATAGTGCGTCCACACTGAGTGGATGCTGAATCGCATTTAAGTCTGGCCAGAACCAGGTCCAGCAGGGCATCAGGTCAGGAGTTACTTTGTGTGGCTGCTGCCTGAGGCTATCTGAGGCCTATGCTAAAAGGGACCCCCCCCCGGACAGCTGGTTCTCAGCTTTCCCCTGCTTGCTTGCTTACCTCAATGAGGGACAGCAAAGCAGTTTGTCTCTGCATGCTCTGATTGCCCTCACTCAGGACACCACAGCACTCTGCAGCATGGAGCCGGAGCTGCCCCTGGCTCTGGTGCTTCTCGTGGATGCGTTTCTGTGAGCCTGGCTGCGCTTTCTGCAGGCTGCCATCCAGGAGGTCCATCGGGGGGCTGTCAGTATCCAGGAGGCCCTGCGGGAGAGCTTCCACCCTGAGGAGAACTAAGAACCTCCCTGGTCTGCCCCACTGGGGGCTTGTGCCTCATTCCCCTCTCATGTCCTTCCACTGACCCCTCTCTAACCCCCCTTCCTGATGTCAAATAAAATACATGTATTTTCATGAACACAAACTCTCTTTATTTAACAAAACGGGGGGGGGGGATAAAACTCTGGGGAAAGGAGGCAGGAGAGGGGAGAAGAGAGGGTGGGAGAGGGGAGGGGGAAACCTGGGAGGAAGGAGCTGGAAGGGGGAAGCAAGGGGAAGAAGGATGAGAGGAAGCTCAGGGCTCAGGTTTGGGGGTCTCGCTGGACCAACTTGATTTTCAGGCAAACCTGCTCCTGGGTTCGCATGTGGCCTTTGGTGGCCAGGCTGGCAACTATCCTGCCATAGACGGCTGCGTTCCTCCATCTAGTGCAGAGATCATGGACGTTGGGGGCATCCCCCCCAAACCTGAATAAGGTCCATAATCTCCACCCTGGACCAGGAAGGCGCCCACCTTCTCTGGCCCCTGGCAGGCTCCTGGGAGCTGGCAGACTGCTCCTGGGGAGTGGTGGAGGCTGCAAGTTGTTTGCTGGCTCATGTTTTGGGGCCCCTGGGTCAGGGGCAGTGACTGCTGGCTCTGGGCTGGCAGGCTTGGAGCTGGCACAGGCATTGTGACCAGAGTCAACCCCTTTAAGGGCTCCAGGAAGGGGGGAGGAGAGGAGTGTTCTTGGTTGAGGCTGGAGGCCCCCTATTTTGATATAAGTGTCTACACATCACTTATTTTGAAATAGCTATTTTGAATTTGGTGTTATTCCTCATGGAATGAGGTTTACCAAATTCAAAATAAGCACTCCGCTATTTCGAATTAATTTTGAAATAGCGGTTTGGCTGTGTAGATGCTAGTAAAGTTAGTTTGAAATAACAGCTGTTATTTTGAAATAACTTTGCTGTGTAGACATACCCTTACTGTTTATGCTTAACTATCTGTCCCTACTTGTATTTAGCTCAGACTCTCTGTTTTCTTCCTCACATCTGAAGAACTCAGTGTTGTTCAAAACTTGTACCTTCCACCAATAAAAGTTGCTCTAATAAAGTATATTATCTTACCTAATTTGTGTCTCAAGCTTTTTTCACTATTTTCAACCAAGTAGCAAAAATAGGTTTATACACATACTTTTGAAGTTAAGTACACTGGTATGATATTATTTCAGTGAGATTTTTTTAAACTTAATATCGACTGTTAGCAGCTCCAGGCAATATCTGTTGCTGCTCCACAACCAGTAACACCGACAGGTCAATATAGAAGGTGGAGAGAACTAGGAAGACATTTATTTATATAACCCTTGTAAAACATTCCATTACCAAAGTAATCCTGTCATAGCGATAAGGCTAGCCACAGCACTTAGGAGCTACAGGGAAGGACATGTTGGCCATTTCCAGGAGCAGAGTGGGGCCAGGGCACCTGCCTCTCCACCCACCTCCTGTACCATAGGACTTTTAGCAGCCAATCTTCTGGTTTTCCTTCGGGAGCTTCCGGGAGATTGAGCCCAATTCCAGGAGACTTCCAGCAAAACTAGGATGGTTAGCAACCTTACCTCACACTGTTTGTTCCAATGCAGTCAGACAGGCAATATAAGATAATACCTGGTGATTGCAGTGTTGTAGCCATGTTGCTCCCTGGATATGAGATAGACAAGGCAATGTCTTATATTACACCAACTTCTGTTGGTGGAAGGCAGTGGTGATGCATGGCAGGGGATGGAGGTGGGGCACTGGCCCCACTCCTCTACTACCTCTTGCTCCACCCCTACCCTGCCCTTGTACCAGCCTTCTCCACCCTCCTCTTCCCAGCATTTCCCAGAACGGCGCAGTCTGGAGCTGCCCGCTCTGTGTCTTTCCTGCCGCCACTGCTGGTGAGTGGAGGTGGGTGCGCCGCAGCATGGACTCCTGCCACTTGCACCAGCTCTCCTGCTGGCCAGTCCCTCCTTCCCGGGTGGGAGCATGAGTTGCACATGCCCCCGGTGTGCAAACCCCCACGTGTTGCCTGTAGGTTAATCTTAAGCAGGGATGCTTACTGGTTCCAGTTAACCGGTGGGGGCTGGAGCCCTTCCTTGACCGCTGGAGCAGCACCCCTTTAATTGGTTAATCTGTTAAACATTACATTTAACCTGTTAACCAATTAAATGGGATTTTACATCTATAGTCTATGTGATTGATGGGACACACTTTTGAGCATCCCACAATTCCCTTCATTGTTTGCAGCTTGCCCGTTCAGTCTTAATCGTTTGCAATCATTGGTCTTGTATATGTAGGAGCAATGTGTTGAAATTGTCTCCCCACCCCAACATTCCAAAACCCCGGACATAGCCAATGCATATGACACATTTTGTGCTGCAGAGCAATATTCTTTACTGAGCACCCCCCCCCCGCCCCCGGACCCCGATTTGTCATAAATCCATAGCTAGATAGATACCATCAACAGCCTGTATTCTTGTCACTTTCACACTATGCAACTTGGCTTTTAGCAGAATTTAGAGTTGTGTTCTATGGCCCAGATCCTTAGAGGTGTTCAGGAACCTATTTAGGTGCCTAACTCCATTTCAATGGGATCTATCACCTACATAACTTTGAAGATCTGAGGCTATGTCCTCTCATTTATGTGCAAAACAATTATCCCCAGTTATATGTTCTTGTCATTTCTGAACATCTTTAAACATTTCTCCATTACGGGAAGGGGGGAATTTTGGACTGGAACACCAGGACAAATCCCTGTCCTTTCGTGAATGCTATGGAATCTTTAAAGTCCAAGGGAGCAAATGGGATCTCAGGTTTTAAGGTCTTATGTGCAATCCACATACTGAGGAAACCACAGGAAACTCGGTCTGATTCAAACGAGTGCACTGCTGAGTCAGCACTGATGGATTCATAGATTTTTAAACCTAGGAGGGGACGACTATGATCATCTCATCTGACCTCCTGCAAAACAAAGGCCAAAGATTTCACCCCGTAAATCCTGTAGTGGAGAGAATTATTTTCCCCTACTATGTCAGTAAACCCTCTTAAAGCCAATAATTTGAAGTTGAACTACAGCACAGAAAGACATTCAGCCTCCATTCAATCCTGCAGAACTGATGCGGCTAGGCATTAAGGCACAAATTTCAGTTGTTTAGGCATCGATGCCCTCAGCATTGATACCACAAGTATCCCAGAAAAACTCTGCCATGCCCAGGGAACGTGTCTGCTCTTCCGACATTTTTTGCGGAAGAGCAGATGCGCTCTTTTGGAAGCCCTGTCTTCCTTGTTTCACGAGGAAGAAGGGCGCTTCTGAAAGAGGAGGTTTTTCCAAAACTTGTCCCAATGTAGATGGGCCAAATTTCATAAAAGCCTCTTCCAATAAATCGGAAAAAGGTACGCAAATCGCGGAGCGCAATTTGCGTACCTTTTTCTGAAAAAAAGTGGCTGTCTAGACGTAGCTCTCCTTCCTCCTCTCTCTGCTTCAGTCACATCTCTGAACCCACATATAGCAAATGACAGTAAAAAAAACCCAACTCTTCTAAAATTTATTTCTAAAGCAAATGAAGACTATTTTCTACTGCATGCCAGTTTGTGAGGAAGCACTGCAATTTGGGAATTTTAAAAGCACTAAAATGGGAATAAAAAAATGTTAGTCATGGGTTTTTTGATATAATCTGTAGTTTGTCAAAGATTTATTTGCAAGAAACTTTGTAGGAAGGGTACGTGAACTGTGCTGTTGAATACAACATTACATATTATGGAATACATGATGTAGCTCTTCTCTGTTTTACATTTTCTTAATCAGTATTTCTAAACTGATTTTATATTTTAAATGTACTCTTAAGCCTTCATAAAGTAATTATTCAAGATTACAACATATTTAATACACTGAAACAAAGACATTATTTTAAATGAATCCATCAAAGCAGCTTAGTGTGTTCATAACAAAGTTCATTGCTTTTAGAAAAAGGGAACACTAATTTATATTGTGTGATCTTCATAACACATTTATTAAATTTTACCATATGCTTCTTAAAAAACTTGTTTCCACAGATTTTAAGCATAACAAAGGATTTTATATCTTACCAAGGCACTCATTTGGGCAGCAGGTTCTCTTAAAACTAGTTCATCAAATAGTCAGAAGTAAAGAAAGGGAAACTCATGTGTCCAGCTATTTGGAAGAAAAGGGATATCGTCCTTTAAGGGCTCTCTTCAATCGGGGGAGGGAGGATGGAAGGAGAAAGATTACAGAAGGGATGAACAGAAAGAACAGGAAGACTTTGGAAGCAAGTTTTTGTAATATAGTCATTAAAATTAAAATGTGTATTTTATATAAGGGCCTTTTGAAGTATTTATTTAAAAAGCTAGATGTCTAAAGATCCAAGCATTTAAAGATAAAGCTGAATACTCAGATTCTGCATCTAAAAATCTATGCCAGGGTATTTTAGAGATGTGATTTTATAATCATCAGCAACAAACGAATGCAATATTTAAAGAACATTTTAAACTATGGTCCTCTAGACATATTATGTTAATGCATATAGTGACCAGATGGCAAGTGTGAAAAATTTGGACAAGGTTTGTGGAGTGGTCATAGGCACCTGTATAAGAAAAAAACCCAAATATTGGGACTGTCCCTATAACATCAGGACATCTGGTCACCCTAGTAATGCACAACTATTTTTGTCAGTAAATTCAGAAACTGACAATATATACCTCCCCATTGGCACATGTCCATTAAATGGCTTTATTACCTCTTAATGCTGCTTTCACAAGTTCAATGTTATGCTAATAGGTCTGGCAAGTCGGAAAGCTTTTCACTTTTTTACTAAATCCATTGGGAGGCCAAGGAGGGAAGACTCTTCAGTCTGCAACAGCCTGCTGTAGGAGCCTGCAGGGACAGGAAGACGCAGCCGGTTGAGTGCTAAGGCCCAGGGAAGCTATTGCCTCCCCTTGCCTCTTAGACCCAGCGCCCATGGCTATATGGAATTGAAAATAACAGGAGAGAGTGAAAGATGAGGGGAGGGAACAATTTCAAAATGGCAAGAAGTGTGGCAGGAATATGGAAATCTTCTGGATTTATTCTGTGCCCCTTAATGGAGGTCTCTGCACATGATATCTAGTACTTAAAATACCTCAACTGCTTTTAGACCTTGTTATGTCTTGCTGAGAATGGAGGATGGGCCTAACATATTTTGCTGATAGCTTTCAGAAATCACCTCACATTACAGTTTGTGGTTCTATTACATCAGAGCAGATAAAAACATTTTCATAAGAAGAATCCCAACTATTCTTCCAAACTGGAGGAGATTTTTAGGAGAGATTTCTTTCTCCCTTCCCCCTCCTTTTTTTTTTTTTTTTTTTTTTTGCCACTTCTGGTATAAATGAATAAAAGATGCCCCAGCTGCAGCCCATTCTCCTTCTCGATTCAAGATTTTAATTTGAAAATGGCTATTTTTAGGCTAGTGCTCATTTGTGGTTGTTCTCTGTCCCCAGCATGTAGCTGATTGCTGATAACACGGCTGGTGGGGGCGGGTCGTGGTGGGCCAGAATAATCTGCAAACATTACGAATCAGATTGATTGAAAAGCAGCGAAAACCTGCCGTGGCCCATTCTGAGAATCAGGCCCCGTTCTCTGATACTCTCTGCTTTTCTTAGGTATAAGTGACTCTTCTTTCACATTTTAAACAGCTGGTACAGAAACAACAAGCCCTCCCCAACAACAACCTTAAAATGCTTTTGCCCAACTAGTCAATGCATTTAAGATTAAGCTGAACATTTCTATACATCTGTGACCTTTAAAATCAGTTAGGAAGGTGAGATGTTAGGATTTTAGTCTCAGCCAGGTGATTGATGTTCTTTTTTTCAACTGTAAAGCAAAAGCTATAGTCTGTAGTCTAAAGCCTATTTATAATCCTCTTTAGCAGCACTTGCTATAAAGATACAACTCATTTTCTTTGTGAAAATAGCCTGGCTCTGCTCTAGCGTGATATGTTTAAGGAAAACAAAGTGAGGCCCCGGAGCTTGCCTGCCAGATAGGTACTAAAAGCCTGTCAATAATTGCCTCTGTATTTGCAGGAATTTTGTTAATATTAAAGCCTGATAGCATCTCTCTAAGATAAGTGCAAATAAGGGTTTTCCCCACCTTTTTTTATTGTGAACGAAATTGGCTGTGTGGCAACAGTAATGGAACAAGCGTGCGCAGGTCTAGTCTTTGGCCACTCTCAAAGATGTCGATATTCTGTATTTCTGTGGCAATGGTATTAAGTACTAATGTAATGGGGAGGACGACAATTTGGGGGTCAGCTGCCCATTGGTAGCAGTGTCATGCGTGGCGCCTCGCTCTATCATGCCCATACATATTTTTTTGTTCAGAGGGGAGAAATAATAAGGGGCAAGAAAGGATTTGATGGAATTACCTTTATTTCTGTACTTATCCTTGGCTGTGGATGTGGCTCAGGCCTGTATACAGGGGAGATGTGAAGGGTGTGAACGCACCCCCTCATGCCCTACAAGTGTGAAGCTGGGGTGGCATGTTGCTCCAGCCTTGGGATTCCCCCCATGCTCAAGCGGCCGGGGGACGGCAGAAGCAGTGCATTGCCTCAGCCTCCCTTCCCCATGCTCTGGCTGGATAAGGGAAGGCTGGGGCTGATTTCCCCCCTTCTGCTTCCCCAGGAGCGAGGCCGAGTGTGGGGCTGGGCCATGGGTGCTGGGCAGCCACCAGCCCTTCTCACAGTTTGCACCCCTCCACACAGAAATTCTGCATATGGGCCTGTGGCGATACAAAAGAATCCAAATATGAAAGTTAGTGGCAATTAAGCAAGTTTCATACTGTGTGGAAGCCACAATTAAGGACAGAAAGTTATATAAGAAGCCCAGGAGTTGAACCAACTGAGGATGCGAGATAAGAAAAAAAAAGTTGCACTTATAGTAGGAGTTCCAATTAGTTTTGCCTGAATGGTGAAACAGAGGAATGGGCCACTCTCTGGGCTGGCTACAGGTGAAGGTTATACCAGGCATCATTTATTAGGGAAACCCTCAACAAATATAATGTATGCATAACCCACATACTTTCTGCGTGCGGTGCACTGTCCTACGTAGTGGCCCTGAGACTGCTGACAGAGAGAATAATGAGTTTGTTCTGCAGCCTTAGCCACCACCCAGCTGGCTTTTAGCTCCTGAAGTAGCTCAAACACTAAGCTCCAGAGATTCCCAGGTTTGATTCTGCCTGAGGATGAGCGGGGGTCTGTCAGCATTACATTGGTCATCTGGAGAGTAGCTTATGGGATAGGTGGTTTAGACTTTGTCTACTCTGGCTATTGAACAACAAAGCTTTTGTTGTTCACAAGCGCTTAAATCCCTCTCCCCGAATGATGAAAGATTAGGCACTGCAAGTGCTAGTGTAAATAGTGCTTTGTGGGGAAGAGCCGCTCATGGGGGGGTGGAAGTTTTTTTGTCAGCCGCGTTTACCCTGCCCAACTTTTAGTGACATGGCTGTGTCACTAATAGCTGTGTAGTGTTGACAAAGCCTTTGTTAGGTGTGAAGTATATGGAAATCCCATGTCACTGATAGTTAGTTGATTTAAATTGGGACTTTCAATCACAGAATCACAGAATCCTAGAACTGGAAGGGATCTCCAGAGTTCATCGAGTGCAGTCCCTTGTCCTTACAGCAGGACCCAGTACCATCTAGACAATCCCTAATAGATGTCTATCTAACCTGCTCTTAAATATTTTCAATGATGGAGATTTCACAGCCTCCCGAGGCAATTTATTCCAGTACTTAACCACCCTGACAGTTAGGAAGTTTTTCCTAATGTCCAACCTGAACCTCCCTTGCTGCAGTTTAAGCCCATTGCTTCTTGTCATCAGAGGTCAAGGAGAACAAATTTTCTCCCTCCTCCTCATAACACTCTTTTAGGTACTTGAAATTTGCTATCATGTCCCCTCTCAGTCTTCTCTTTTCCAAACTAAACAAGCCCAATTCTTTCAGTCTTCCCACATAGGTCATGTTCTCTAGACCTTTAATCATTATTGTTGCTCTTCTCTGGACCCTCTCTAATTCCTCCACATCTTTCTTGATGTCTTTTGTCTTGGTTTGTCAGAATAAGAACAGGAGCAGGGGTTAGTGAAATGGAGGCTATAAGCCTGGGGCATATTTTGTAGTGCTATTCCCAGCTCAGCCAACCTATTCTGCTTTATCTTTATCCACCCATTGAAAATAGAAAACCAAAGGAAAGAGTGCTCTGTTGAATCTGTATGTCACTGGTAATAGATCTAGTGGTAGTAAAAGTCTTCCAGGTTGAGGAAATTGCTATACAGGTCTTTTAAATGAAACATCCATCACTCTTTTGTTTAGGGGATATTTTTAATACAAACTTGTTTACATGTATCAAAAGCTGACTTTAGATTTCTATCTTTATACGTAAATGGAACTTTACAAATATTGAAATATGTTGCCTACCTGTGTGTGGCATTAGCAGGATATCCATCACCAGTCCTGGAGCCCTTTCTTTCTCTCTTTTGATCCTGTCTTTAATAAATATATAAAATATATAATTATCTCAAACGTTAGTCATTAAAACTCAAATGCTTGGAACAGTGTTTGTTCAAAGTCGTCATTCTGCTTTGCTGCCACATGCAGTGCTCTGCAAGTTCCAAACTTTCCTCCTAAAATCAGAATAAGTTTCTTCTTCTTTGCTTCTGAAGGCACCCGAATGGGAACTGATGTGGGAAGTTACTTCAGCTGGAACTCAGAAATGGAGCAATACATGAAAATTATAAGAGCAACGAAGAAAAATCTTAACTCTTAAATTCTGGGACCTTTTCAAAGGGCCGAAAAATCATTTTTCAAAATAGGCAAATTTTCAAGGGGATTCTTAGCTTTTCTTTAGTTAATCTTGAATGCGTTTGTGCTAATAAAGGTTGGCAGATGCGTTCGGATTTATCACCTCTCCTTTGCAATTTTTCTAGCTCTTTGAGATGGGATTTTCAAAGAATCCTAAGGGAGTTAGATGTCCAGCATCCATTAAAAGCCAACAGGAGTTGGATGATTAACAATGTTAAACCCTTTTGAAAATTCCAACTTTAGAAAATGGGCAAACAACATCCCAAATGGTTGGTTTCTTTCCTTTTGGCTGGTTATTACTGTAAACATACATTGAAACAATGAGATTTACATGAGACATAATGATGTGTCTATTTTGGGATTATCGTGTTATTGCAACTTCAGAATCTCAGCTTTGTTGACGCTGGTCTGGGCAGACCTTCAGCTCCCTGCCTTCAGTGGTACAGAGCTGCCAGCAACTCAAGGATTTTCCTATCCTAAAGACATTGAGTAATGTAGGGCTGGGCTGATGACTCTACATTACCTACATCCGTGTCTGACACCTTCCCCACTTTATTTAATCTTTCCATGTAATGTACATAGCTATGAGAAGGAGGGCCTGGCTAGAATATTTATTGCTGTTTCCTTGCAGTCCTTGATTACTGGATCTGCTCCTTGAAGACATGTCTTCACCCAAGTGAAACTTAGGTGTGCACAGACTGCTCTAACTTTCTTGTGGAGATGGACCAATCTTTGGTCGAGCCCAAGAATCTTGGAAGCAGGAGCTCTATTTATGAGAGAATATTAGCTTTCTCTGTATGCGAGTGCTGGGATTTACTTCTACTGCAAAAATATCAGCCCCATTTTTTGCCTTGACTCTGAATTGATTTTGATAAATCTTTACCAAAACAAAACCTGTCAAATGTGAAAAGATTTAGGTTTTTAAAATCTTGACAGGTATGGACAGAAAATGATTTAAAAAAAAAGAAAAGAAAAAGAGAGGATTTGACAAACAAAACAAAACAAAGATATCACATTTTTCCAGAGAACAAACTGACAGTCTCTCTGCCACACACACAAAAAGAGGGAGAGAGGCTGAAAAGGAACTCTGATAAATTGGATCTGTTGCTTTCAGTGAAGTACGGAAATGGCTAAAATTTAACAACCTGGCACCTCAATGTCAAATTGAAGCAAGAACCTGATTGTTCTTTAGCTCTAATTTTCCATCACAGTGATCCTGATGTCTTCCTTTTTTACTTCTCCTTAAATGACACCCCACTCACACAACTCACCATGGACAAGTCAGCGTTGTACGGATAAAATAATATTTTCCAGTTGGCCCTCGTACCTCCTTATCTTGCAGTTGGAAGGCTACATTTTGGTACTCATCCACTGCCTACATTTTAATGTGCAAGGTGGCCAATAGGGCATTGGAAAGTATGGCAAAAATGATAATCTTTTGGTGTTGGCTAAATATTAGGGATTAGGTTGGGTTTGTATATTCTGATCCTGCCCTTCATTGTGGGTGGGTTTGGGCCTTAAAGGCACAACCCTGAATTAGAAAACAGATGGAGCTCAGGGAGGAACTGTGCCTCAGTTCACACTTTCCCTGAACTTATGGCAGGTGACTGGACTCAATGCCCTCTCGAGGTCCCTTCCAGTTCTATGATTCCCAGTGCATAAGGGTGAGTAAGTTGCATCATCCATTGGGATGATACAGCCTGATCCCACCTATGCTTCTGACCCATTTTTTGTGAGCCAAAAAAGGGGAGGGGTAGCACTTCACCCATGTCATCTTCTTGTTTTCTAGTCTCTTTGGGCTGGTATATTTTCTGGTGTCACTATACAGAGATTGAAATTATCCTTCACCTTTGTGAAGGGGAAAGAGTCCTTGCACCTTACTCCAACTTTCTACATCTAAGAGGGGGACCCAATTACAACGTCAGACATTTATACCTATTAAGATATCTGGGAGAATTAGTGAGAGAGTAATAAGGGGACACAACCTTGAGATTTTATGCTGAGGGAGTTTCAGATGTAAGGAATTTCACTGAATATAAAAATAACATCTTCTTATTGCAGCACATGAGTTTGTTTATGTTATTCTAATGTATTCAGTGACAGACAAGAATCTATGTAATATAAAGAGTTTAATATACTTAGATCTACAAAGGTTAGACGAACTTAAAGTAGATAAAGCATTAAGTCCAGAAAGCATATACATTCCAAAGAACTGAGCAAGGTAATTTTGTGGCTTACTAAATTTGGAGTACAGTTGAACCTTGTCAAAGCAGTGGATACAGCTTTGTAACTCAGAAAAGGATCTAGGGGGGAAAAAACCCAAGAAATTGTAGAACTACTATTTTTTGGAGGTGTGGAGGAGAAATGGAATATTATCAATTTTTTAATGCATGTCTTGGGAGAACACCTTGGAAAGTCTATCCAACTTGGATTCATTTTGCCTCTCATTTTGAAAGTAATGTCTGATAACACAGTACATGAGCTTGAAACTTATTCATCATCTTTGCTCATAACTTCTGATATGAAAATAATAACTGTTAAGTCTCTAAATATAGTGGAAAGAAATAGAAATGTAAGGAAATGCAAGTAAATAGATAAACATTCCAAGAATTGAAATCTTTCTGTAAATATCTGGGCTTTCTATTTTGGTTCCTGGCTGAAAGGTGATACAGGACCATACCTAAAGAAACATGACTGTCAGCATTCATTAAGACCAGTGCTTAATCTCCACTGACAACATCAATGTCAGAATTGTAGTTGGGAGCTGGCAGCTTTTCAGTAGAGGAGCTCAGAAGAATCCTATACAGTAGTTCAATAAATAATCCTAACAGGATACACAGAGAAGAGTATTTAGAATGATTTTAGCTGGCACGTCACTACAAGGTTGAACCATCATGTAGTGATGTGCCCACTGTCTAATTCTACTGTGAAATGTTGAAATACAGCTTTTAGCTCCACAGAAGCATGTAGGCCTCTATTTGCATGTAAATTGATGCTATTCATGTGTGAACTACAGCAAGTACTGACTCTGCCAAATGGAATAAATTGGGAAGGGCCCATTCTCTTTTGCTGAGGGCTGAAAGTATTCACACGTGTTGCAGATAACTGTTGAAACTGGTATGTCACAAAGGTCCCAATTAAATAATTCTAGGTTGTGGTTTTTAAAGACAGCTTGGCCATGTATGTTTTTGTGTAGAACAAATGAGAGTCATAAGACAAGAGTAATAGGTCAAGGGACTAGGGCACTGGAAGTCAGCAGATCTCAAACCTCATTGGTTTAATGGCTGGGCACCTTCTGAGTGACCTTGGACATGGCTGGCTGCTATCTCACTATGTCTTTATTTAGTGCCTAACAGAAAGTGGGCCCTGATCTTGATTCAGGCATGTGGATGCTTCCATAATATCTACTATATATTTTAGAAATGTTGTCTATCTGTGTGTCCATCCATCTGTCTGCGAGTCCATTTGCTCAAGAACTTCTCTTAAACTGTAAGACCACCAAATTTGGTATGCAACTTCCTTAACTATCTTAACTTAAATCAAGGTCAGGGTTTAACTGTGCCAGGACAATAGGATGTGCCTAGAATTCGATTGCTTCTCATAAAATGGAAAGGGAAGGTGTCTGGTAGGAAGGAGCCATACTCCAGAATGACCATTGGGGGGCAGCAAGGGGTAAGAGATGAGTAACCAGACAGCTATAACCTCATTGAGCCAGCAAGGGGCAGGAATGGAGAAAGGAACAACTATCTACTATGTATTGCAGAGAATTTGTCTGTTTGTGTCTATTTTTGTGTGTGTCTGTCCCCCAGCTGGGGGACATGCGCTCCTTCCGCAGTTGTGCCTGCTGCAGCTGCAGCAGCCATGAATAGGTGCTTCTGACCTGTTCCCAAGATGCTGTGATGAGAAAGGGCTGGGGTTGTCCTCTCTCCCTGGGGCAGCCTGCATACTGAGCCCCTCATCCCCAGCCCCACCCTGTAACAATTATTTAAAAGAAGCAAAACAAAACTTATTTGAGTTAAGGACCTGAGCAATGCCTAGTAAATCTTCTACAAGTTTGACCTCCCAAAACCAGGACTCTCTGATCCAGCAACATCTGTGGTCCAGCAGGACCACAGATGATCCTGGACAAGGGAGTCCTGGCTATGAGCCCCAGTGACAAGAGGGTTGATGGCTCAGAGCCAGCTGGGGCTAGGGCTAGGGCTGGAATCCCAGGAGCATAGCTGGGGTTATGGCAGCCCCGGTAGTGGGGCCGGGCCCAGGGATGCGGCAGCCCCAATAGTGGGGCTGGCTAGGGAGGCAGCAGTATGGCAGCCTGGTGGGGGGAAGGAAGGGGAGTGGCTGGGGCCAGCAGTGGGGAGAGGGTGGGCTAGGGGGCTGGTAGTAGGGGACCGCCCCTGGTCCAGCAAATTCCCTTATTTGGGACTGGTCAGGTCCTGAGGGTGCTGGACCGGAGAGATCCACCCTGTAGTAAATAAATAATAATAAAGTCATGTTCACTTTGTGCTAGATGTTGTTCAAATGAATTAAACAGAGTCCTAATCCAGGCATCTTCCAGTCTGGGATTATGACAAAACACCACAAATTGGATGTGCTGACAGAGAAAGGTTGGGGGACAAAGTGGGTTTATTAATGCTTTGTTTGAAGCATCCATCTGTTTAAATTTCATTTAAATATCAAACGATGGAGAAATATGATATGAATGATCAAGCCACCAGCCCTCAGCAATTAGACTTATTTGAGGAAAGAGTGAATACAAGATTTAACTGGACTCTGAAGAACAAATACAGGTACATAACCTACCTGGGATGTGAATCTAAAAGAGTTTTGTATCCAAGGACTGTCACTGTCATAAATCTAGAGATGCAGAGCCCAACTGTGACATAGCAGCCATGTAAAGAGTAAGGAAATTAAGTAATGGAAGACAATGAGATGACACTGGCTCATTTGACATTCTTAGTAAAAATCAGACCCTTTTTTTCAAAGGGCAGCAGGCAATTTGTGAACCCCCAAATCTTCCAGCAGTGAGCGATGAAGAGTGAAAGGATGGGGAGAGGGAAAGAAGGAGTTCACTGAATACTCAGATATACCACGCAATCTGAAGATGGACAAACCACAAAATCTCAGTGTGTGAAGTTGGAGAAACATTTAAAAGTGTAGATATGGGTCAACAACTTTTTTTCAAGTTTTAGTCCAGGAATGTTCTTCCAGGTGGGCAATGTGAAACCCTGTTTCTCCCAATCCAGAGGCATCTCATGAGCATTTGGCTTTAACTATTCCATGATACATGGTAGGGCACACGTTGTAAGAGAGTCCCAAGATGCCTTTTGGTTTTAAAGTCTCTAGGACCAGGGGATGGTTTTGACTCACACTAGCATGGGTTACACCAAAGGGCTAGTCAAACAATGAATGGAGCTATGAGTAAAAGAAGATTGATTCTTGGGAAGATACATAATACACAGTGCTACAAATAGAATAGTAAAGTGCACTTGATATAGCAAAATGCAGCAAGACTGCAACATTGTTACAATGGAAAATATGATCTCTTCCTATGGTTGTGTCTGACTTCTGCTATAGCAGCAGTTCACCCTTGTGTTGGGATCTTTGTTTCACCCACTATTATGCAAAGATATTATTATCTCTTTCTAAATAGCATTTCAAAGGACTATCACATATTCTTACTGGAAGAAAAGAGAAAAATCTAAGAGTTACACATGTGACTCTGACACACTGGGGCAAAAACAAAACAAAGAGGTTTGAAGTCATGAAATTCACGTTGATATTTATGACTTTTATCTCCTTGGTTGCTATACACATGTGCATATGAGAAAAAGGGTTGCTACACCTGTCCAAGATCTAGACCAGATCCAAACTGGAATTAATCGGTTTAGCTGAAATCAGTGGAGCTGTGCTGATTGGCGTCTACTGAAGTTTGTCTATTTGTCTACACTATAGGAAAAATTCAATCTAAGCTATGCAATTTGAGTTACATTAGTAGTGCAATTCAAGTCAGCATAGCTTAAATCTATCTACCTACTGCAGGGTCCATATGGCACTGGGTTGACAGGAGAAACTCTCCCATCAATTCATCTCATTCTGGTGGAGAACCAGTCAACATCTTATTCAAGGACTGTCATTCTCATAATGCTAGAGACATAGAGACCAATTTCTTGGTTTTGCAGAGACCAATTGTGACATATCAGCCATGTAAAAAGTAAGGAAATTAATTAAATGGAAGAAAATAGATGACACTGGCTCATTTGAAACTCTCAGTAGAAACAGACCCTTGGCAATCAATTTTGTGGGTCTCCTCAGTAAAAACAGACCCTTAGCAATCAATTTAGTGGGTCTTCACTAGAACCACTAAACTGAAATCTGGTGGATTGATTCCTGCAGTTTCTGAGTCTCAAAAAATTCCATCTTACACAAACAGCAGAAACAATAGCGCTCAGGCTTTTATTCATTATACATGATTTAACAGTCAAACATTTGCTTAGATAAAAAAGTCCTGGAGGAATTGTATCTGTTCTGCGCCATGTTTATACTGGCCTTTGTGTATTATCTAGTATTGGTTTCATTGTGTAATGCTGTTTCATGTACTAAATAGTGTCACTTTCTTCTGATTCTGTCAAGTTTTAATGTAGACTAACAAGGAAATGTTAACCTCTCCTGTTCTCGCACTCTGACTGTGATTTCTAGTACATCTGACACTCTCTCTGCAAATGCCTATTTCTCTGTAATTACATTAACGTGATGATGTGCTGAGGGACTTCATCTGGATTTTATCTTGTAAGTATAAAATCTTGGCTCATTGAAGTATCTTATTCTTATGAAATCATCTTCAAAGCCCTAACCCAACTGTTCCCAGAGATTTGCCAGATTAGAAGTTATATTAGACAGCATCAAATTATTACCATTATCTGTTTCAGAGCAATCATTTCCTCTTTCCGCCACAATTTTTTAGAAAACAAACTCTATTCCTTTAAAACTGTTACAGAGAAGTGTGACTTGGAGTTAGAGAATAATTGTACTATAGCAGCCAAGGAAGACCCGACTGAGATTGATTCCAGCCAGGCTGAAGATGACACATATCAAACTCTTTCACAGATGCTTATTCACCCATCAGATTATATAACAGTGACCCTGGGATCACTGAGAACTAAAAGGAGTATTAAAAAAAAGAAAAAGAAAAAGAAAGAAAGAACTGGCTATGTTTTCTCCCAGATTCCAGGTCATTAAAACCATTCTAGGAGGTTATAATAGAATGGCCTGCTGCAGACATTCCACTTCAGGCTATGAACTTGTCATTTGGTAAGCGGAGCTGGGTTTGTCTGGTTAACTACTTGAGCAATATACAATACCTTTTTCCTAACACATGAAAAAAGCATAGGATAAGTTCTGCTCAACCTTTTCTTCTTCACGTTTTCTCCCAAACTGCTGTGAGTACTGCTTGAGTGCTCATTTTGAAATTGTCACCATCAACACTTATGAGTAATTAACTGCCATGATATTTGTGGCATTTCATATGCTATGCATTCTATCACTTCACCTATGAGAGGGGAGCTAGCATTCCCCGCACTGTCAAACTGCTCAGGCATTTTTATTGCCCACATATGGTCTAGAATTTAATTTCACATTCCATACTAAAAATGGTACTTCCAGCCATATGCAGCCCCCTCACACCATAATGTCTATTGTCATTACCAGCTTCTGAGGAAGAGGATCAGCTGCTGAGTCATCCACACCAAAACCACACGCAGAGACTAGATTTTCCTAGCGAAGTATTTGAGCAGGCCTGAGATGCTGTGCTTAAAAAAACTACAAACTCATAGCCCAAAAGAGAAATATAACTGGCTATTCTACAGTGTGCTAGAGAAAGTCTTGAGATTACTGAAGTTTAATACGAAATTAGCATTCCCACATTAATGATAGCTAGGCAGAAGATGATGTACTTTCAAATATCTGCATGAAAAGTGCTAACCACTATAAATGTCAGTCATTCTAATTCCTTAGTCTAATATTTTAATTTGGTTTGATTGTTATATTGATTCAGCAGTTCCCTGGGTGCCCTGGGGAAATCTATTATTGTTGCTCCATTATGACGGCTTTTGGAAATTTCATGTTCAGGGGTGGTGTGGTTTTTTTAGTTACTGTGACATCACAGAGTGACAATTCAAAACTCCTGAGTACAATAGACAGACTTACTGGAGGCAGGTTGTTTTGCTTTATCCTGTATGCACTGCAGCATCCTTCAACGGCCATGATAGCTAGACCATGAAAGAACATATTGGTGTCAATCAGTTTCCTGACATTTAGACAGCGTGGTGGTTTTCTCCACATGTCACAGAAAGAACATGAGACCGAGGAGTAGGTATTGTAACAGCTGGAGGCAGATATAGCAGATGAAGCAAGGCAACAAGGTTAGCATGTCATAGAACAAAAGACTATAGTGAATTACTGTCTTGTGTCATCATGCCTTAGGACTGAACTGGGGCACCGACTGGAGAGTTAAAAAGAGCTTTGTAACTTAGCCAGTGCAGTAGGATATTGTGACATGGCAACCAACACTTGTGAACTTGTCCATGGGCTTTTGATGGTAGAGGTCAAAGTTTGCAGGAACATTCAATACTCTCATTGAAACACCTGCTTTTTGTATTCCGAGTGCTCTTTGCTTTCAAAAGTCAATCAGAAGTATACACATAAGACAGAGAGATCTCTGTAGTGAATGTGCTATCTACTATATGCATCAGTCTATAGAGAAATTATAATAGTTCTTAATTGCATTCAGTTATATATCTCCCCCTCAAAGACTGGAAATACAGAAGCTGAGCCAGATTCTCTCCTATATCAGGACTCTGTTCAGTGCAGGAAGAAGGTGTAGAGATTGGGTTGGGGGGATAGTATTACTGACTTCCAGATTATAAAAGCTGATCTCAGACATGATAAGATTTAAATCTGCTGTTCTAAGGCTGTTCTAAGTTATCCTGTGCCTAGAGGACAATAGGTTAAGTAGAGCTATGCTTTGCCATGTCCCTTTGCTCCCTTGATTTGCAGCTGGTAGCAGGGGTATGGCAGGATACCCTGCTGCATCAGCTTCCCAATAGCAAAATGTCCTCACCCACAGGGAATTCCTTGCTGATAATTCCAGCAAGATGCTGTCTTAGAATCACAGAATTATAGAACTGGAAGACACCCCATGAGGTCATCTCAGAAAGCATTTGATAGTGTCTGCAAAGAAGCCCTTTGAAAGAATATAAGACGGTGGAATACCAGAAAAAGTTGTTAACTGGATAAAAAGTCATATGATGTGTCTGTGTGCTGCGTCAGGACTGAGCAGAGAGAGGTGGAATGACTTAGGATGGCAAGGTAGCATACTATTCTCATTTCTCTTCTGCAGTTTTGTAGACCTTGTGATGAGAAGAGTGGTGGCTATTGCTGAGGGCACTGGTATTTTTTGGGTAAAAGAGAAGCTGCATAACTTAGATTTTGCAGCTGCCATAGTTATACTGGATGCCAATTTGCATGTAATTAAAAGACTTTTTATAAGCATAAATGCGGAAGCTGCTGAAGTGGGCATTTATATCAGCCCTCAGAAGACCAGAATCATGAAGTTATTGGAGAACTCTGTCAACGCTTGCAGATGAATATGGAGAAGAATATGAGAGCCGATGACTGAGTCTATCTTGGAAGTGCAATATCTACATTTCTAGCCATAGAGGGAAAGAATCAGTGGATCATTGTCCCATTTGTCAAACCTGTGGCAGAGTAAGAAGATACATCTACACAATGAAAACAGATTGTACAATGCTATTGTTGCTGCCTTGGAAGCATGGCGGATGGTGGAAGCACACAGTAGGAAGCTGAATGCACTCCAACTACATGATTTAAGGGGCAGCTGGTGAATTCATTGGCAAGATAATGTAACCAACATTGAAGTGTTGTGCTGCATGGGTCAGCAAACTGAAGACTTAGTAATTATATAGAAATGAATGCAATTGTTTGGCCATGTCATTAGGTTATGCCATGGAGGAAGCTCAGGGTATATCTTAGATTGGTTCCCTCTTCCTGGAGGGAAAAGAAAGTGTGGAGAACACAGAGGGCATGTCTATATAGCAGGGCTAAAGTCGAATCAAGCTATGCAACTTCAGCAACGTTAATTGTGTAGATTAAGTTGAAGTAGCTTAACTCAGCTTTAGGTGCTGTCTACACAGTAGGAAGTCAAAGGAAGAACACTCTTCCTTCGACTTCCCTTACTCCTTGTGATATGAGGATTACCATGAGTTGGAGTAAGAAGTCCTCCAGCTCGATATTATTTCAAAATAAAGGCTTGTAGTGTAGACACACTCGTTGTTATTTCAGAATAATATCAGTTATTCTGAAATAACGTTGCTGTGTAGACATACCCAGAATGACCCATCACAGAATGATAGAAAAGAATGCTGCCATTATGGAGACAGCTGATGCTAGAGTAAAAAATATTGCTGTGAAAATCTGGAAAGCATGGTTTGCCTCTGGTGTAAATATATCCAAAAGATTATAAATCTAAAGTTAAGCTTGCAGGAGAATTGCCACATCCTCCTCCCGCACACATAACCATTAGATCACATTTGAGTATGCAGCCACTACAGGAGCGATAGGCAACCTATGGCCCATGGGCCACACATAGCCCATCAGGGTAATCCACTGGTGGGCCACGAGACATCTTGCTGGCAATCAGCATCTACAAGCACAGTCCCTGCAGTTTCTAGAGGTCACAGGTCACCCTTCCTGGCCAATGGGAGCTGTAGGAAGTGGCAGACCACAATGATGTATTGGCCACTGATTTCCACAGCTCCCATTGGCCAGGAAGAGTGAACTGTGGCCATTGGCTGCTCCAGGGGTCTGTGCCTATGGATGCTTAATGTCTCACAGCCTGCCAGCAGATTACCCTGATGGGTCATGGGACCATGGCATACAATTTTGGTAGTCTCACCTTCCTAGAAAGATTTCTGACGTCAGTGTCTTAGCTTTGAAATATATAAATGGGACAGATATTCAGTCCCAGCTAAACAGTCCTGATAATTTTTCCATCCAAGTACAGAATAAATTTTGTTACATGCGCTGAAGCATGTGCAGATGTGCACCACCAATAGAGACACATGCAACCAGTGGTGGGCACTGTGGGCACTCTGCTAATCAACTGGGAAGCATTTGAATTTCTGCTGGGTGGCCACCCAAGCACTCGGCTTACAGGGAACATTGGTCCCAGCCTTCATTTTTAGGTTCTTCAGCATGTAATTAGGTTCTTAGGCATGTAATTTCCATCTTTGGTTATGTGTGAGTGCTAAATTGTGCATGCAAAAAAGGAAGAAACATCTAGGTTCCCTTGAAAATCAGGTTCTATTCTCTTTACTTATTGTACTAATTTCTGAAGCACACATCACATACATATTTAGGATACTGTACTCATTTAAGAGACACCCGAGGACTCAATAGGACTCAATAGCCCAGGAAAATTGGGCTGCTCTTTGAAAAACAAAGCAAGAAAAAGTAATCCTAAAAAAACCCACTGTTGAACATTGACATTGTATATAAAAGCCTTTGTCTGAACCTTGAAGGCAGCTACCGTAGCCTATATTAAAAAAAAAGGGGGAAGGGTTACTCTGCAGTTATCCAAACAACCTTAACTTTGCCCATATCAAGCCATCAGCTTTATACTTTCCTTGATTCTAAAGCATGTAGTGTGGCTTTAGTACTGATGACATGGTTTGTGTTGAAAAGAAGGGAAAGAATAAGTATTTAGTTGAGTTCTATAATAGCAATAATTGTGATTACAATGGAGATTCCTATGGGAAAAAACACCAGAGTCTACAGGAAGTAGTTCAACATGATTCCATTGGTAGAAATTTTCATTCTGGATCAGCACTGAAAAGCAGCTGATCAGATTTTTCTATTTCAAAATATTGCACCCTGGCCAGACTACATTTCCCATGATGCCTCTTGTTCCTCCTACTGGCAGAGCTGCCATGGTGCATCATGTGCATCCTATAACTGGGTGAAAAAAAAATCAGAATTTCCAATGAGATGGATACTCCATTTTCCAATCAGCTGTAAAATCAATCCATGGCTTCTGCATGGCATGAAGGGCACTGCACTATTGCTAGATGAGACATAACCAAAGTCCTCTTCTGTCCATTTGTAAGATTTTTCATAAGAGTTGGGTGGGTTTTTATTTCTCAGTTTATGGGAACAAATTTAAATAGGAGAAAACTTGGCTGCAGTGCTAGGGGGAAGGTCCCTGCCAACTGGGGCTACGGGGAGGAGGGGGGGTGAAGGAGCGAAGGCTCTGCCATCCAAGAAGTCTGGGGGAAGACAGAAGGTCCCTGCAAACCGGGAGGTCTGGGGTGTGGGGGAGAGACAGAAGGTCCATGCTGGCGGGGAAGGGGGAGGGGCTCGGGAGAGAAGACCCTTGCCAGTCAAGGGAACTTTGGGGGAGGGAGAGACAGAAGATTTGTGCTGGCCAGGGGTCTGGGAGGGGGAGAGATAGCCCCTGTTGGCTGTGGGGGGGAGAGGGAGGAAACGCCCCACCGGATGGAACTTCTCCTGAACCCCTCCTCACCGTCCAGCCCTCACTCTTGAACACATACACCCCATATCCCCTAGCACCCTACCTAAGCCCCTCCTCAATGCACACCCTGATTCCTGCATGCCTTATGCCCCTGCCTCCTGCATCCCCAAGGACCTACCCTGACTCCTGCACCCCCCACACTACCAGCCCCCTGCCCTGAAGGACCCAGGCAATGCCAGGTAAGCCTTCTAGTTTAAAACATAATTGTTTCCTACCCTGCAAACAGTTGGTACAGCAAACTGCCTCAAAGTCCTCACCACAGAAACAAAAAGTCTAGCGTATGATTATTAGGGTAGCACCGAGGCTCAAAATCTGTAATATTTTATACTAAAGTGTCCTTATGCATGTATTACCACCATCTCTGTCCATGAAAATGGAGTAGTGAAATAGGGCTTCTGAGGTTGTCTGAGTAAAACCTGAGAGTGTAAGAACTATGCAAGAGGATTTGAAGACTTTAATCCACAGCAATTTCCTCCTCTGTCTCCTTGACATTTCAATGAAGTATTTGCCACTATTAGATTTGTGAAATAGCTCCAAATATCCAATTTGTGCAAGCAGCAGTTGTAACAGCTGAATCTCCCACCCTCTTTAGAGCTACCCCTTAGTGGACTTGTGAGAACACTTTTACACAACCTCTGACCCACAACAAACATTAGACCTTTTCAAGTCCTATTTCCACTCAGGGAATTTTAAGAATTTGGGTACCAGGTGTGCAGGTGGTCCCTCAAGTTATGTGAATAGCTGATTACTCTCCTGAACCACAATGGAAGGAGCCCACAAGTTGCACTGACACCTGGTTTTCTTCCAAACTAGCTCAGCCCAACTCCATTAGAGAATAAATTTAAGACTCACGTTGTTAGTTTTAATAAATTAACTCAGTGTCACATCAGCTTTGTCCCCATGTTTAAATATATTCATGCCATCTGTCTTACGGTCTCAACAGGTAAAAACAATTGCATCATAGGTTACTTACAATCAGTTCCCAGTTGTTCTGAACAGCTTGAGATGTCTCACATCTTACTCAGTGGCTTCTGGTACAGACTGACAAATTATTTTTTATGGGAAGATGATCAGTTCAGGATTCCTTCTTCTGACATTTCAAAAATCAGAGAAGTCCAAATTTTATCTTGGAAGCTTTGTAAGGTTTATTTATATTTTTAGTATTTCCAGAGAAATGTGTTTCTTTCCATATATCACTTGTCCTGAGTTTTCAGTGTCATCTTTAATTAGAAAATGAAAATTAGTGCTTTGCTGGTTTGTTTTATGTCAGGATTTGTTGTTTTTTATGTCTTGTCAGACAATCATATTCAGTAGTTAGTGTCAGTAAAGCACTTTTTATGGTCTGATGAATATGAAATGCACAATTAAAAAGTTCTCATTAGGAAGTTATACCACAGAGCACATCACATGTCTACTCAGCACTCATCCTGTGACAAACAAAGCTCTATCATTCAGATCCACTATGACAGAATCTTAGACTTTGTCTACATTTATAAGTCTAAAGTGCAGCCGCGGCAGCACTTTAAATTGAAAATGTGGCCACGGCATGAGCACTGGGAGCAGGCCTGCTGCTGGGGGCAGCAAAGGGGGAAATTGCCCGGGGTCCAGCGATACAAACTGGTGTGGAGCTCTCAGCTGTGGCAGCTGTTAGCCTGGGCTCTTTAAATCGCTGCTGGAATACCACATAGTGTGCTCCAGGCAGCACTGAGGGCTGCCTATCCCCAGCCTGCCCCTTCCATCTGAGGTCCCACTCTTTCTGGGGTAATGGATCAGCCCTGAGCCAGGCAAGGCTGTTGTCTGCTGGCTGGGAGAGAGATCTCTCGGTGCTCTATGTAAACCACCTCCATGAGGGGAGCAGTTAACAGTGCTGGGAGCATGTCTTCCAGCACTGTAGCCTGGTTTAAAGAGCCATAAAGTTACAGCAGTTAGAGTGCCAGCGTAGGCTACATGGTGGCAGGGAACAACTGTTTCAATGCAGTTTAGATTGATTTTACTTGAGTAAAGTGAGATCTCTGTTCAGCTCGTGTCACTAAGATGAACTCAAGAAGGTGATTGATGATGTCATCAAGTAGGAGGGCTGTCATTGCTGGAAATTGTAAATCAGGAGCAATTGGCTGGACCCATCACATCAGCTGGATCCAAACCCCCAAAAAGCCTTGCAGTGGTCCCTGCCATGATGCAACTGCCTCCTTGTGATCTCAAATGTTAACTATGGCATCAATAGCTGCACCGTGCCATACAGTTGCTTAGTCATGCAGTCCTCCGGTCCCAGCTCTGTATTCCAGTGCTGGCCTGAATGTCCAGCACCTCTTTTATTAACTTGTTTAAACACAATCATTCTGCCCACGAACTACTTTTCAGAAAGAGCTCCCCACTTCCTAACAGTAGTACAAGCCACAAGGAAGCCAGCATCTTTAAGAGGAGACTCCGCCATGCTTACCATATTCCAGTGGATCCCTTGTCCTACTCCCTCATTAGTAACTACTCTCTTTCTCTTTAAAAGAGAAACCTGGAAAAATGCCTCTTTCACATCATGGGGTTAAGGCAGTATAAACTTGAGTGACTTCTTCGTGCCTGGAATTTTCAGTGCCAATTTCTAACCTCAGTGGTTTAGATGCTGGCCAGGGGTCTCATTTGTGGGTTTCTCCTCCTGCTGGGTCAGCATTTCCTGTCTTGACATGAATCCTTTTCAGAGGGGAGCACTCTCTGGGTAGGGAATGCACCTGCCCTTTTCTCTCTGTTCTGTGTGGTGAGCTGACCGGCATTGAACCAGAGAATTTGTCAAACCATGGGAGATCAATATCGTCTACCAGCATTACCAACACTTCCACTGCTTACTGGGCTCTTAGAAAACATGTCAGGGTAAATTAGAGCTAAATAACAGCACAGAACAATGAGAGCCAGGGCTGGTGGCTAGAAACAAACTCTATGGGACCTCAGGAAACTTGACAAAACCCATGATAAGTGGACATCCAACTAACTAAAATCATGCTGGACCATAGATGTTGCTGGACCAGACAGGGATGCACTAGAGAAGTTAAACCTGTACTAGCATGGAAGGGCTCTAGCATCCAGTCTTCAGGAGCTTTCCCAGAGTTGAAAACAGGGCTCCTAGTAGCCTTGGATTAGTACTAAGAATTGCATGCAAAGAAGCCATGTGAAATCCCCAACAAGTCATTTTATTGACCCTACAAAAAACCCAGGAACAAGGTTGCATATTCCTGAGCTCTATTTGTTGGCACCTTTTCTATTAACCCACTATGTCCATATTTACAGACAGAGCCCTTTTGTAGAGCATTCTTGTATCTAGGTGGAGACTGCCTCAGGAGGACTGTGGGAAGGCAGAGGGGGTGGATATGGCTGAAGGGGGGTGGCCTGAAGGCAGGCTGTTCCTCAACTACAAGGCAGCAGAAAAACTACTGATCAGGAAGCCAGTTTCTGTCAGCTTTTCAGATGCTGAGACCATCGTATGTGAAGAGGATCATCTTATTAGAATGGAAAAAGACCCTCAAAGGAGTCCACACTATAGCAGTGAGTCTGCCCCATCTTGGGCCTGCCTACTTTTGATGTCTGCAGCACTAGTTTGCATCAGGGATGATGATATTCATTCTATGGAGAGTTGGGCCCCTGCATTTTAAGAGATTGCTTTCTCAGTAAAAGGTTCAGCAATTCAAAACCAACTGACACTGGCTCTGACTCCCACTGGCTCTACTCACTAGGCCCAACTGCCTACAGCCACAATAATCTTCTGCCTTTCTATTTTCATTTCTCCTAATTGCTAACCCGAGAATAAATCAGGGTCTTTTCATTGTGAAACAAAGGGGAAAAAAAATTCTGTTGTATGTGGCTACATGTGTCAGGGTTCCAGTAATTGTGTTGGTATAAATCTACCCGTTAGATAGCTCTCATCAGTTGCAGAGAAAAGTAAGCTCAGAAAAAAGTAGAATAAGTTACTGAGATAAGGCCCCAACACTGGTCTGCGGGAATAAAATGGATGAGAACTTGATCCTGTTTCTATTGCACTCAAAGCAGCCACTGTTTTTTGTAAGGATCAAGATGAGGTTGTAATTGCACAAATAATTACCTACCTTGAACTTCCAAGGACCTTGCAACAGGTAGGTACAAACACAGTATTTTAATGTACATTTCTGAAGTGACTTTAAAAATGTGGCCCACCTCAGTCTAATACCAAGAAAGAAAGGAGACTTCATTCTGAAATATCTGATTGGTGAGTATATGCTGGGATTAGTGGGATTCTGGACCTACAAAGCTTATCCAGAAGCAAATTAAAATGCAAAATAGAGGGCAGTCATACTTCAAAGTCACCACCAAGAGTCCAGTGAATATCAATCTAAATTAATTTCAGCCTCTCTAATCAATCATCTCTTTATGAAACACAAATAAAGTCCCAGCCGAATGACATGTTATTAAGAAAGAAAAGAGATGTGCCCTAAACTTCTGATGACAAGCCATATAAATGTCAGTTCATGCAGCAAGGTTAGAGCTCTGGGAGAACAGTACAATAGTCTAAAGATCATTGCCAGCTCCAGAGTGTATAAACTATGAAAAAAAACAGGATTAGTGCCTAAAAACCTGAGGGCAGTGGAGGAGAGAGACAGAAGGCGACTGATCTGCCACCTCTCTGACCCTTAGAGGGGTTTTATGGCATAAAAAGAAAATAAACAAGTCATCTAATGACAAATGTCTTGTGTAAGACTTTTTGGAATGCCATATCTGTTTAGTGTAGAACCCTGATGTCCTTACTCTTGCAAAATGTTTGTGCACAACCTGTTGGATTTTGTTTTGCTATCTGTATTGCAGAAAAGACTAATGGGGCCAAAGGAAATTGTGCTTCTGTTGTTATTGGTGGTGTACAAAGATGCTGGAGATAGTCCTTGTCTCAAAACAAAAAACAGTCTAAATGGACAAAGAGTTGGAAACAGAGGTGACGGGAATTGTGCAAGGTCATACAGCATCATTAGGAATTAAATAATAGTTTATTAATAGATTACATTGCATAGGGGACAACAATCCGCCTGGTCCTTGGGCAGTCTATTTAAGATAGGAACATCTGATGCTCTTATGTGAGCACAAACACACACTGCACAATGGTATGTAAGGATAAAGTCTTATAACTATTCCCTTTCTATTTAGCAACTTTCTTGTTAGGGAAAACTGTTGTGTGAGCACAACTTTCAAGGATCTCTTCTCTTAAAAGGATATTTTCTATTTGCTTGGATAGTTTTAAGGACATGAATATGCACCATCGTTGGAAACCATTTTCCTTTCTTTTCATAACAGCCAGTCTTTTTTCACTATACAGTTGCCTGGAAAATTGCCATTAGAAAAATAAGGAAATGTCCTGTGTCTTGGTATCATGATGTGCTAAAACACAAGTCTGACCAGCAGGTATTTAGTATGAGAACTGAGCACAGTCCCTTACAAAAGAAAGATCAAAACATGCTCATGTTGATATGGTAAAATCACAATGGGACCATTATCTTCTCAATTGTGGGGCTTTTATGTAGCTTTTCACTATGTTTCTACCTCCCCCCTCCCCACTCCGATCCCGTAGGCTGCTGAAGGCTCACCATCCCAAATGGGCCATTCTATTCTCTAGGATGTCTGGATTGTATGAAGTTTTCTGTGCCCTCCACCTACCTCTGCCATGCTCCTCCTCTCACCCAGCCACTCCCCAGAATTCTCTCTTTGCCAAGGCAAGTGTCAAGAAATACTGACATTTGGCTCTCTATGCCAGATTACACCAGCTCAGGATTCTCCTATGCAAGAGGTGTCTTCCACTGCCCTATAATGGCTTTAAACAAAGGGGATTTAAGAGGGACTAGATGATGTGTGAATCCCCCACTTCTATTTTTAAAGAATCCTGGCTCTATTTTTTTAAATAATCTTTCTAAAATTGATGTTCCATTCTCTTCTTTGGAGTTACGCCTGGCAAACATTGCTGAAAAGGAGAATGAGAATCAGGCCTTCTGTTTTAGAAGAAATTTCAAAGACAGAGGGAAACGATTTTGCTGAAGGCTAGTCTGAAACAGATTGGAACAAAATCTGTGCCAACAGAAGAACTTTTTAAATGATCATTCAGTATCATTTATCCTGTGTTAATCTTATGCACAAAACATTTATTACTCCCTGATAAATTGACTAAATATAAAAACAGACAAGTCATCCAATTGTCACAGGTGTAAAATGAAGACTGCGACTTTGTTAAATATGTTTTGGACATGTCCTAACTAAGCACATTATGGGACTACAATAGAGGTTCATATTGCTAAAATTATACTTGCTGCAATTCCTATGTACCCAATTTGTGCCCGTTCTTTATAAAGTAATACAGACAGATATAGAAGTAAATTACTATCGATTGCATTAATAATCATAAAAAAAGAAGGATTACATTACAGGAGAAATCCATGTTATCTGTGTAGGCATAAGAACAGTTTTGGGATCTAAATAATACTATTCCTCTGGAGAAAGTCATGCTTCTCCCATTACTTCTACTGAATCAGAGTAATTACATTTAAATATAGAATTATACCACTGCAAAACCAATGCAAGTAAAAGAAGAATCAGGTCCAGATATAGTATTGTAGAATTTGAATTTGTTTGGGACTCATGCATTAAATATAGGTTTCACTCTGCAGGCTCTTACTACTGGATGGCAGTAAATGGGACTACTCCCAGTTGTAAGTATTGTTTCCACTAGTGTTTTCTATGCTCGAACTGGGCCCCTATTCAGGACAATACAGGCCCTGAATAATGGTGATACTCCATTCTCTGGAGGACAGGTAATCATAGATGTGCTATTGCAATAATGTAATAATAATAACGTGATACCTATTTCATGTTTGCTATGGTCTAAATAAATAAAAGCAGCTAATTATAAGATGTCTTGACTTTCATACACTGGACCACACTGACAGCTTAAGGCCATGTTGTGTTTTGGAGTGAGCAGATTGAACATGGAAGAATGGGCACTGTTTCCCCTGGGACAGGGTGATACTGCAGCCACATTAGTCCTGGGCTGTGTCTTGCTGCCTGGAGTGATCTCTCACTGATGGATAACCCTCAATCCACTCCAAAGTCTGAATGCTCTTTTAGGTGTGGGGCCTTAATTAGAGCTGGGCCATGACCTCAGCTGGTGTACATCAGCATAGTTCATTGGCTTCAGTGCAGATACAGTAAGTTTTACCAATTAAGCATGTAGCCAACATAGTTACACTGTAATTGAGAGGAGAATCAGGCTTCATAGTAACAATGGTCTCAATAATTATTTTGCCCTTAGGCAAGGCCTAGTACAAGTGTTTGTCAAACTGATAGAAGAAAAGATGGTTCAACTGTTATAGGCAGCTGGGATTGCAAATCTTTGGGATTTATATTCACGACTCTGTGTATCCTGGTGTTTGCCTCTCTTTCTACAATATCCTGCATTAGATTAATAGGCATTGCCCCTACCTTTCCCTCTTCATCAGTCAAAATGGCCAAAGATGGTTGCTATGAAACTATAAACTACAAGTGTATTAGCAAGCCAGTTGTCGGGGGAAAAGAGAAGAACTTAAGGGAATGGAGGCTTCACAAGGTCATGAAAAGTGAAGACTTAATGAAAATAATTTCAAACCATTCATCAATAACCTGATAATAGGAACATTTGCTGATGAAAGGACAAATCTCCATCCTAAAGTAAAGGGTCTTGACATAGGATTGGTCCTGCAGGGACGAACAGTGAAGCTACTGCATCAGAACTATTATAGTGGAGTGGACAGAGCTATAGCGGTAGGAAGGAACTGGCCGATAATCATCAGCAAGTTAAAGGGAAAACTTTGCTTCTTAAAAGGCACAGATGTTATCAAGGACTAGATTTTCAAGGTATTAATGATCTAAAGATGCAGACAGGTACCTCGTGGCATTTTCAAAAGGAAATAGGCACCTTGCCTCTTTTTTAAAATCCCAACTAGTCACCTATCTGCATTTTATGTACCTAAATATCTTTAAAGATCTGTCCTCTTCCTCCCCTCCCTCGACTTAGCCCTCATCATCAGGGATCATATTATCCCAGATTAAAACAAATATCCCTGCTACTAGTGCTCTCCAAGAGAAGCTTAATCTTACAGGAGACACCAACAATAGGGAAGAAAATAAATTAAAGCTCTATCATTCTTTTCATCAGGACATTGAAATGCTAAACTAATATTAATATTGCTTGTCCCCTTTTTTGCTTTTATATTCCTCTGGTGCTTATTATTCTAAAGCAGTTCTTTCAATGACATATCCCTGGAATAATTATTTGTTGTTAATGCAGTTCGCTTACTGGATTGTTTCTTTCTGGGCTCACTACATTTAAACATAGGAGACCAAACCTTGAGGTTTTTATTGAGGCAAATTGCCATCGAAATCAAGAGGAGCTTGCCTGACATCAGGAATCATATATGCACATAAATTACTCCGAGAATCAAAAGCCCATAATGTAACAAAAAAGAGTAACATTATTCCTGAGATGTGAACCTTACATGATACTCTGTAATGCATGGTGGCTTCTGACTTTTTTTTTTTTTTTTTTTAACAAACATCAAGGAAGATGACACCTACCCTTAATATGTCTCAGCTCTGATTATGAATCCCCACTGTACAGAATCTATCTTTGCATCTATTAGCAAAACTGTTTTTTTCCAAACTAAACTGATATGTGAGTGGATGAGAAACTTGTTAAAAATGAAATATAGAGTAATGGGTTCTTAAATGAATCACTGGGTGCAATATAATGTCTAAACTATGTGCCAGGTAAGTCTTGATTCACTAGTATGACACACAGAATATATTAATTTGATTATATATTATTTAAATCCTAGTACAATTAATTAGGGCAAAATTGCAGACTCCTAAAGAGGAAAATTTTTTGAAAGTTAATAGAAGTTATACCTGCAGCAGAAGTACATGTTACAAAGGTCTCATTCACAGATTTCATTTTCTTGGAGAAAAGCTGACCCAATACCTTTCTTACATTGCAAGGAAGAACATTCACAGATATTGTACAATGGTCAAAATGGTTCAATTCTGCATTATTAAGAGGCTGAGAGACCTTCCCTTAGGCATGCTACAGAAAGACTAACAAGACGTGTCAAGATACCAGTTAAATACACCCCTTGGGTGGGATTTGCAAACTTGCTCAATATTGGGCTAATTCTCTTCCCACTGGTTGATTGATTCTAAAAATGCCCACCCAGTGAATCTGTTTCTGAAGCGACAGCTAGACTCCATCAGCTTGCTTCAGAAAATGAACTCTCTTCTCCACTGTCATAATAAATGATTTTCTTCTTTTTTAAGGATCATCATTGCCTGGGTAACTATTAGAGGAACCAAGGCACAGGAGAGGGAAATCCAACCAAACCAAACAAAACGCAGTTGTGACTTTTTTAGTAATTTTATTTTTCCATCTTTCACCTATCTCAGCCTTGTAACATTTGGGCAGAGCGTCACATAAAAGGACTTTACTAAAAGCAGTTGCTATGGTGATCTGGATGAAACATGCACTTTAGTCTGTGCAAGGCCCTACCCACTATGGAAGCAATGCACAATTCTTCTACATTCAGGTGAATTTCCCCTTCAAGGTATAAGGTCTTTCATTTGAAAATGCTTTGATCAGTATTTTGAAATGCATCTCAACCACTTTTCTCAGCTGGTCAGTATATATCTATGAACTACAATTCTGACGTTAAAGCACCATCCTCCTTCCTTACTTCCCCCTATATGGTTACTAGTCTGAATATAATTAACTCATACGTTGCATCAGAGTTGAAAGTAAGCAGGTGTGCGCTGGTGGGCAGCTTCGGCAAGAGATGACTGAGCTACAGCAAAAGGCAGCAGGGAGCGATTTAAAGAACTGGCAGGGACCTGAATTGCAATAGGCAGTACCTGTAAAAAATGTAAGTTAGTTTCACTGCTGCATTGCTGTGTCATATTAAGAGTATCTGGTATTCTAGATACATTGCCACCATTATAAAATACTCAGAACGGCATGCTGACATCATAAATGACCAATGCTTTCACTTTCTAAAGCATCCAGTCTTATCTGAATTACCACTCTCTTCAGTCAGATATCGTTCCTTTAAGATAACAGGTTCAGTTTAATCACTATTGAATCTCTTAAGAAGCAAAACAATTCAAAACACTAATATGAAAAATGGAAAATATTGCAATGTGCTAACTATTGTGTTTCTGGCAGGATATCAAATCCCACCAATATCTTTCAGACATTTCCATGTCATCAGCATTAAAACAGGTTTTTAATCTACATTTCTGTTCCGGTTTATACTCCACTAGGGAATCTGAATGTTTTCATGCAGTGCATTAAGTGATCACACATGGGCAATGATAGATTTGAAGAACAACAATTCTGGTTTAAAACTATATGGCCCTTTATCCCATCTGAACTTTGAATTGTTATTTTTCCCATGTGGAACTTCACATTTTAGCCTGATAAAAATAGTGCGCCAAACACTAACATAAAGCATCTGACATCAGGGGAGTTAACTGGTATAACAAATATGAAAATCAGGCATACCAGATTATTCTTAACTTGGATTCATTGAAATCAATGGTAAGAATCTCAGGTGACTTCCCTGGGCTTTGAATCAGGCTTTTCAAGTCTCAGATTCACCTCAGTCCTCATCCTGAACTCGTATATACTAGCGTAAAACAGGTCTAACTCCATTGAAAGTAATGGAGTTTTACTAATGTGGAACTAGCATAAAATGAAATCAAAATCAGGCCCAATGGAATTATATTGTTATAAAAACTAGTGTATGTGAGATCAAAATCAGTTCCTGTATACTGTCATTGTGGAAAAGCGTTCTTTTGTTTGTCTTAGTAAACGCTTTAATGGGAGAAAAGAGCTTTATAGGCAAAATTCATATTACCAAAACCAATTGGATTTACAATTTGTTTTTACTACCACTAAAGGAGCACTAATTCAAGCTCTGGATGCAATATAGTGCCACGAAACAACAATAATCTTGTTTTTATTGCTCTAAACATGCTGAAAAGCTAAGCCTTTCTTCCACTATATAGTGCCCAAATGTCATTATAACTGAAGAATGTAGCTGACAGTCATAATTTGTCTTTTTGTTGATGGCCTTATGTTCCTATCTAACACACAGTACTTTTGTTCAACAATAGCTGACATGCTGTTCTTCAAGATAAGCAAGACACCTAAATTTTCAAAGTCTGATTTCACACCATATAACTATTGCTGGTTTTCACTTAAAAAAAAACCTTGGCAAGAAGCCTAAAAACTTCAAAAATGGGAAGAGTCAAACATTGAAAGCTGCCCATATGGTTGCAGAATTCACAATTGTCATTTTTTAACCATAACAGGAGTGTTTTCATTAATTTCAATGGGCTTTGGATCAGGGCTTTAAAGTGTGGCCAAATCCTATCAACATGTGAAGTCTGATAAGTCAGTTTAGCTGCAATTCTTTATTGAAATGAAGCATTAAATGGAGTTTTATGGAGATCATAGTCCCCTATATAAATATCAGCAAAAAACCAACCAAACAAAAAGCTAAAAACAACAACCCTCTCCCACAACAACAAGAAAACCCTATGATTGAGGCTAGAGGACATTCATATTGCTTGAGCAGAACCTTCCTTTTCATCCCAGAGATCATGAATAGTGCTTAAAGCTATAAGCAGCTAAGAAAGAGTGTAGCCTACAGACCCATTGCCTACAATGTCTACATTGCCTACAATAAATTGCCTACGGAGGTTGTGGAATCTCCATCACTGAAGATAATTAAGAGCAGGTTAGATAAATGTGTATCAGGGATGATCTAGATGGTGGTTGGTCCTGTCATGAGGGCAGGGGATTGGACTTGATGACCATTTGAGGTCCCTTCCAGTTCTAATAGTCTACGATTCTATGATTCTACAATGTATTGAAATACTAACAGAAAGGACAGTGAAAACCACATTTAGAGAAAGCCGTGCAAGCAACCCATGTGGTTCCTATAAACTCCTCTACTAGATCAATACTGTGCCACCTTAACAGGATGCTTGCTGGCTTCCACCTAGGCTGCATCTGTTTACTATCCATGATATTTTCAGCATGAACTACAGCACATCTTGAGGTTTTAATTGGATTCCTGGAGTGGTGGCAAAGAGGTCATAAAAAATCATGGCTTTTGGCAGTGGAGGTGTCATGAGCAGCAACGCTGCACTGGAAGTTGTCTTGGAGCACCTTAAGGCTTAATATTTCCTCTGCACAGGATCTTTGGCCTTGATTGTGTCATCAAGGCTGATTTTACAAGGGGATATTGTCAAGTGATGGGTGTAGAAAGGAGTACATGTAGGAAGGTTGATGAAGATGGCTTTTTTACCACTTATTGTCAAGTTGACACATTTTGAGACACCCTTTTTAGGCAGAAGTATATTCCCCGTTGATAAAATCTGCTCACTGATTAATTATATTTGATTGGTGACATTTTTCTTCATAGATTGATAGATTATAAGCCACAAATGACCACTGCCGTCATCTAGTCTGATTCACTTCATAGACACTGGCTTTACACACTTTATAGTTCTGGTCTTTATTATCCAACACTGGGATGGTACTAGATTAACAGTCACACTGGTAAGAAGAGGGGTGTTTGAAGATAACAAATAGCAGAAAACACTAACGCATACAAAGGAGCTAATACAAAGAAAGAACCTGGCAATCGTTTATGGATATATATATATGTATATTCTGCCCTTAAGCCTGATATAAAGATTATCGCAAGAAAGCAAACTGTCCATGAGCAATGTGCTATTGCTTCATTTTAAAGTATATGCTTGGGGTAAGTTGTTGGGAAACAATAGGAGTCTGTCACAGTTGAGAAATGGTTGGTTTTGTTCACAGCTGTGTAATTTCCAACCTGATAGATTGTCTACACCGAGACAGAACAAATATGTGTTGTCCTGAAAGCCTGAACTTTTTTTGTTTCCCTTTAGAATTATTTACTTTCTTTCCAGTCAGAAATGAACATATTTCATCAGTGTAGAAACCCCAGAGTGTAAATGTAATTTCCTATAGCTAAAGCAGAGACTTCAGAAAGACACTTAGGACGATCACTCATATCCGGAAAAATAGGGTTTTTTTTTCAATGGCATTAATAAAATTGACACATGGAACATTTCCTCAAGTGGCAAAGTGGGATATTTTTGTAGGTAACCTTTGTTTAATTTATTCTTCTATTATATTTTACCTTTCAAAAGAAATTAGCATGCCCGCATGCTATACTGCAGTAGTTACACAAACAGGTCATGGATGAGAAGGAAAGGTTCTTGAGAATTAAGAAGTTAAACATAAATGAAAGAGTATTGCTCTATTCAGATGAGCACCACTATTCTTGGGTACATGTTGCTGTAATACTGTGCATGCTGTGGCTTTGCACTGATTATTGGCATGAGAGGCTAATTAAAATCAAGGTCAGACAGAACCAACCTAATCTGGCAAATATTGTATTTGGACTTCAAAATGGCATACAGTTCACAAAATGACATAACCCATGATAATGGAAGCAACAAAAATATTAGAGACATTTTCAAGGGTTTTTTTCTTAAATCAGATGAACCTTAATCGTCAGGCTCCAATTTGTCACCTCTTCTTAGTGTTACTAGGTACCAACTTCTCGTTAAAGTCAGAACAAAAAGTTAAACTGTATCAATATCATTATACAGTGAGCCAGATTTTGCTCCCAGTCTGAGTTTAGATCTGGAGTAATTATACTGGGCTGGTTGATCTCAGTTACAGGAGTATTACCTAGAATAACTCCATTGGGCCTGATTCTGAATTTATTTATACCAAAAAGCATTGTATTGTTTTCAGTGAAGTTGCTGCTGATACACCCTGGTGTAACACTGAGCACAATTTGGCACACTGAATATTATATCACAGCAGATACTGTCCTTTACGACAGTATAATATTTCTGCCCATAATGGTAGCAGGATCTTGTGGGTCAGCTTCCCATTGGAGAAGAGATTAGTGACGTGGTGCTGTCATATTCATCTGACACTGTATACACCAGACCTGGAACAGACATGGTCACAAATGGTACTCAGGCTATCTGCTTTTTCAGAACTCACAGCTCAAACGCTGGTGCCTAGACCACAGGGAGCAACTCTGCAGCAAGCATTACTCTAGTTAGCAAGATTAAGACAGTGAACAAATTTCTGTGCTGCTTGCCACAATGCCATCCAAAATAAACTACATCACAAAACAACAGTGACACATTTATTCAGACTGTATAACACTGGCACACTAAGAAAAAAGAACTTGGAAGACAGTGTAGCAGCACTATCTGGTGGCTCCTGCCATAATAATATAAATATATCCTCACCATTATGAGCCTGATTCTGTACTTAATAGACTGGCTCATGATGGGGGAGATGCCAAGTCATCCAGACCTGAAGAAAGTTTCAGGAGAGGAATTATGTATAGAAGGCAAATCTTTCCCCCCAGGTCTCCCTTGTGTACATGGTGGAGGATGCTATAGTCTGCTCCTCAGTATGTAACAGCCACCAGGCACTTAAGCTGATGCAGAGAAAGGATGAGTCTTGGAGTAATTAAGCTATTACAAAGGAGAGGACTTGGTAGTGGGAGAGTCAGGATGAATAGGTGCACAAAAAGATTTTTTGGTATTGCTTTCTAGCAGGGAGGGATGGAGGAGATGCATTATGGGACACTGACAACATGTACCCAACCACCTGCTGCACTGTTGTGGTCCCTTTAGGCACTGGGAGCTTAACTCAGAATGCAAAGGGGTGACAAGAAGTGTGGGATAGCTACCCACAGTGCATCACTGTTAGTAGATGGTAGCCACCCTACTGGGGACGTGCTATGTTGGACACTTGCACACAGTGGGAAAATGCTCCTTCCCCTTTAGAAAATAGGGAGCTAAAAATTGACCATAATAAATTCTGCTTTATCCTGTAGTATATAGACAAGGGCTTGGGGTCTAGCTGTTCAATCAGGCCTAGCTGTGCAGCTCTGCAAGCAATGCTCTCTTCAGGAAGAGAGGCAGAACTCTGTCCTTCTTCCTGGCAGGCAGACCTGAACATAACCAGGCTCCTTTTATTTCCCTTTCAAGCTTGACATTATTTGCTGATCTAGAGGGATGGGCCTAACTGGATCCAAAGTCTCTCCTTAACTTCTTCTCTGCTGGTATGGGGTGCCACATGGAAAAATGGGAACAGAGACAGAGAATCCATTTTATACTCCACACTGTGTTCCTTGTTTAAAACATTAATGCCCCACTATGCGGGTTAGGTGGTTGGGGGATGCTGAGGCCCGTATTGTGCTATAATTTGGGAAATGAGGATGAAAACAAATTCCATTGTCTTTGTAGTTATCTGGGGAGAATTAACTGATCCGTACTGACTGCAAATATAACTAATGAAATAAGAAATGAGAGGCAGCCTCTCCTTTGGAATAATTCCAGTTCTGATTGATTGCTCACTCTCAGAAAGGAATCGATCCATTTTATCCTACTCCGAGGCTCACCACCGCTTTACTTCACTGGAAAATGGGTGAGTGAGTCCATACATCACTGATTGGATTAGGCAGTTAGCTTCTCTTAGATATATTTCTATCGGTCTTGCAGCTGCAAAGTTCAAGTGGCCAAAGCCATTTATTTAGATGATTTCTCTGTTTAAATCTGAAAGTGGTATTGTAACACTATGTCAATGAGGCAACTCCTATAGGTGGGGTTACTTTTAAATATGCACATTTATTGAAAATAGCAAGTTTTTATGCAGAAAATGCCCCAGGGATATTATTGCCCTATGAGAATCACGTACCAAGCTGTGTCTTATTGCTTATAATTCTCACTTTCTTATTAGAAAACCCACATTCCATTAAAGTCTTTATATTATCAACTGCCATATTCTGTAACTGATCCTGAGCTCATCTGCTAAGTTTAAAGTAATTATTAAGGGAGCTCTACAGCTTGTTGAAACTAGAAATCAAGTATTTCAACAACCTGAAAGTTTGCTATTGCTCTAAGAGGCCTGTTCTAATTTTTTGAAATGTATGTACAGTAAAACCTGTGCTATCTGGAACTTAAGCATCCAGAAAACTGTAGAAACTGGAAAAAAAAGCCGGGAGGAAGGGGGAGGGAGGAGGGAGGAGGGAAGGAAACTGACCCTTTAAGTGCTGGGACACTCCTCAGATGAGAGTGTAGCACGTACCTGTAGGGTTGCCAGGTGTCCGGTTTTTAACTGGACAGTCCAGTATTTGAGCTTTCTGTTTGGGAAACAAATTGAGAAAATATAAATGAGAAAATAGAAATGTCCGGTATTTTCTAAACCAGATGTAATATAGATTGTGATGTAATGTCAAGTGTGTCCGGTATTTTTGTTGAAACCATCTGGCAACCCTGTGCACCTGGGGGAGTGTCAAAAGGCAGCCAGGAGCAAGCGTCTTGGCTCCCCACGCAGCTCCTGGCACCCCCGGAAGGCCAGCCCCCTCCACAGCTCTCGTCCCCCAGCAAGCCGCCCCGCCATCTCTGCCTCCTGCCCTCAGCTTCCACCCCTCACCAGACCGTATCTCGCCTCCCGCGCAGCTTGTGGCCCCACTAGCAGGCCACATCCCAGCCCCGCATGGCTCCCATGTCCCCATAGGCCCCCACGGCTCCCGTGCCCCTCCATTCCCATAGGCCCCGCATGGCTCCCACCTCCCCCCCCCCAGATAACCAGAATTTTTAGGTTACTGGCATGCCCTAATCCCCAACCGTGCCAGATGACACAGGTTTTACTGTATCTTGTTTTCCCAGTAAAGTGAATTCCCAAAATTCAGTTACAGAATATGTTGTATTATATGCCTCTATATTCAGCAGGAAGGTGTTTGAAAGTGGATTTTATAATGCAATGGTCCTGGACTGATAGTGTATGAATATAAAGAAACTGGGTTCTATTATAATATTGGCGTATGTTGGGAATCTACTTAGGAATCTTCCATCAGCTTTACACTAGTAATAGCCAAGGATCACAACCCTGAGTTACATTTTAGATGAAGAAAAGGTAAATGCTCTATGATTGTGGAGTCTGTAAAATAGAGGTGGGTTGAAAATGGTTTTTCCATGCTGAGAGAATTTTTGACATTTTGAAATGTTTTCCTGTTTCAAATCAGAAGAAAATGTCAAAATCTAGAAAATCATAGAGCCATAGAACTGGAAAGAGGTCATTGGGTCCAGTTTCCTGCGCTCATGGCAGGATCAAGCACAATCTTAACATCCCTGACTAATACTTATCTATCCTGCTCTTAAAAATTTCCAGTGATGGAGATTCCACAACCTTCCTAGGCAATTTATTCCAGTGCTTAACCACGTTGGCAGTTAGGAAGCTTTGTCCTAATGTTATCCTAAGCCTCAATTGCCTCAATTTAAATCCATTGCTTCTTGTCCTATTCTCAGAGGTTCAGGAGAATAATTTTTTACCGTCCTCCTTGTAACAATCTTTTAGATACGTGAAAACTATTATTTGTCCTCCCTCAGTCTTCTCTTTTCCAGACTAAACAAACCCCATTTTTTAATCTCCCCTCATAAGCCATGTTTTCTTTAATCATTTTTGTTGCTCTTTTTTGGAGCACCCAGAACTGGACACAATACTCCTACTGAGGCCTAATCAGTGTAGAGTAGAGCAGAAGAATTACTTCTGGTGTCTTATAACACTTCTGCTAATGAATCCCAGAATGATATTTGCTTTTTTTTTTTTGCTACAGTGTCAAATACTCTTGACTCATATTTAGTGTATGGTCCACTATGACCCCTAGATCCCTTTCCATAATACACCTTCCAAGGCAGTCATTTCTCATTTTGTATGTGTGTAATGTGTTGTTTTTTTCTAGGTGGAGAACTTTTCATTTGGCCTTGTTGAAATCCCTCCTATTTACCTTAGACCATTTCTCCAATTTGGCTGGATCATTTTTGAAATTTCATCCTATTCTCCAAAGCACTTGCAACCTCTTCCACCTTGGCATCATCTGTAAACTTTATAAGTGTATTCTTTCAGTCATTATCTAAACCATCGATGAAGATACTGAACCGAATTGGCCCCAGAACTGATCTCTGCAGAACCCCATTTGTTATTCTCTTCCAGGATGAGTGTGAATCTTTAATAACTGGTTGGATAACCATTCACAGAGAGTAGTTATGTCAAACCAGTTATGTCAAAGGTTTAATCAAACCCACACCATTTCCAAACATTTTTTGTTTTGTTGATTCAGCATTTACTAATGGGAAAAAAAAATGATCAGAAAATTCTTGACTAGCTCTACTTGGATTGTGAAAGATCTGGATTAGATGGCTAGAAAGGCCGTAGCCATTTTTTTCAATTCTATGAAAATGGGTTCTTGAAAACGCCAGTAGTGTTCAAAAGCCTAGACTAGTTGGGTATTTGCTTGCCCTTGGTCCCTGGTTAACCTCTGTAGGCACTGTTAGCTTTTAACATCATTCTGGAAATGACCTTTGCTGAAATGAATCTGCTTCACCACAAATAAATGAACCTGCTGCCTCTATAGAATTTTCAGAACTTCATGGAACAAAAAAGTGAGTGTGCACTAGCTCTGCTTCAGTATTTAGCAGGAACAAGGGATGCAAACCAGAAGAACATCATCTCACCCATCCCCAAAAGAAAAACAAAACAGGAAATAAATACTGATGCTGTGATGTGCTGAGCATCCTTTACTCCTGTTGAGTTTCTGGGAACTGACAGGCTACGTCTGCACTGGCGGCTTCTTGCGCAAGAACAGCTGTTCTTGTGCAAAAACTTACCGGGTGTCTACACTGCACGCGTGTTCTTGCTCAAGCAAATTTACAGTCTAGCATTGGAAAGCAGGGCTTCTTCTGGAAGAGTTATTCCTCTCTCCACGAGGAATAAGCCCTCTTGCGCAGGAGCTCTTGCGCAAGAGGGCAGTGTAGACAGGCAACATGAATTTCTTGAGCAAGAAACCTCTATGGCTAAAATGGCCATCAGAGCTTTCTTGAGCAAGAGAGCGTCCACACTGCCATAGACACTCTTGCGCAAAAGCACATCTCTTGCGCAAAAGCACATGCCAGTGTATACGCGCTCTTGTGGAAGACTTTTTGTGCAAGAACTTTTCCGCAAAACAGTTCTTGCGCAAGAAGCTGCCAGTGTAGACGTAGCCACGGTATTCAGTAACTCATAGGTGTCTATGTACTTTAATGCGGCTTTTGCACAAGTAGGATATTCAAGCCAATTTCCTGGCCATATTCCAATATATATTTTGCATATTGTAAATACCCCTTCTAGGAAGCAACATTGCTGGTATAGAGTTGCTGGTACTGGTGTAGAGTTGCTGGAGATGGCTGCATTTTAGAGCTACAGGAGTGACTATGCATAAAAGGGCAGATTCTGCTCTTATTTACTCCAGTGTAAATTGTGAGTAACACCAGTGTAAATTGGGAGCAATACCACTGAAATCCAGGGATTTATGCTGTTGTAACATTCCAAGCAATTCTGGCAGGATTGCTGATGGTGTTGATACCTAGACGCTTTCCATACTGTTGATGAACTGAGTTGTTTTCTAACAGGCTCACATGACTAACTGAACCAGAACGGCCTGAACAAAAACTGCCCTATTTATGTTCAGCATCTCTCTGAAACCAATGTTTGGAGAGTCATGTCTGGCCATGTGATAGCAAATAGAGAATGACTCAGATGCTGGGAGTACTAAAATAATTCCAGGGGAATAAGAGCCAATATTGCCAGTTAGGAACAGCCTGAATTGGGGGCAGTGCAGAGTCACACTGCTCTGGGCTGAGAGTGCACCAGGATAAATTGAGAGTAAATCCTCTGAAGTCCCTGAAGTTACACTGGTGTAACTATAGATAGACTAAGTGAATTTAGGATTATTTCTGATGAAAAGTTGCTGTGCAAAACAGAGTCAGTATGTCTGCTCCTACACACCTTTATTAGTGCGGTTTACTCCTCCTTCTATTCCTCTCCTTCCCTGTTTGTGGTAATATGCATGCCTGGGACAGCAAGCTGGGGGATAGCTCCTGCTCCCAGCTTTGTCTGGTTCAGGGTGAGGTGCAGTGTTCCCTCTAGTCTTTTCCATCCATATGCAGATTTTTCCATTTCCGTGTGGAATACATTTTTATGCGCACTGAGCCATGTGTGAATGTGCACCACCGGTAGAAACAAAACCTACCTGTGGGCGCTCTGCTAATCAGCTGAGCAGCATCTGAATCTCTTCTGAGTGGCCGCCCACGCACACAACTTACAGGGAACACTGGGGGTGGGGCTTCTTTTTTTCTCCTTTCACTGCACACTGAACAATAAGATAGGACCTGTCTGGCCTTAAATGAACCAAAAGGTTATTTAGTTTCTGATTCTGAATAATACCTTGGTCCACAAATATTCATAGTCACTTAAGGGGCCACTTGTATAATACACAGTGCTGGCAACAGACTTTGCCAGGCCCTGGGCAATATGTGGAGGGCTTGGCTCTGGGCCCCTGGAAAGGGGGCCTGGAATAGAGAGAGGGCCAGAGCTAGGGTTGCCTGCCCTCAGCGCCACCTGGATTGCACCATGTGGGGATTTGGCACTGATTTAAAGGGTCCACTGCTGCTGCTGCAATATCTCTGGGACAATTACCCCCATTGCTTCCATGCATCAGCAATACTCAAGCAAGAAAAAGTGATAGAATTAGGGCCGAAAATGGTAACATCTTGTTTAAAAAATTATAATAAACACTTTGGCTGGCAGCCTATTTTTTTGTTCTCTAAGGTTATGTCTACACAACAGGTAAGCCCCCGCAGCTGGCCCATGCCAGCTGACTCAGGTTTGCAGGGCTCTGGCTCAAGGGTTGTTTAATTGCAGCATAGACACTTGGGCTTATGCTGGCACATGAGCTGGGGCCTTCCTCCCTCATGGTACAACAGGATAAACTTAGAAATTAATACAACACCCTGTAGTAGACCAGAGATGGATTCTGCTCTCACCTACTGCAATGTAAAACTCCATTGTGCTCACTGTGGTCACTCCAGTGCTCTGGATATTGCTTTTGCCATGATACACAATGAATGCAGCCAGTATGTCGGAATTATTTCTTAGCAATAAATGGGGCTTTCTTTGTAATCGATGTATATCACTACTGCATTTGCTCTTTATAGAATTTTATAAGCATGTGTTAGTCACAAGTCAACATGGGTAATGGAAATATTCTGTTATTCGAAAGTATGAGTGCAAGTTTCTAAACTTTCTCAAATTTAGCAATGGGAATAAAGACAAACAGAATTTTATCAAGCTAATTATTATTCCTTTCCTTCAACAACTACGCTGCAACTGTTTTAGTCCTATTTTAAGAGCTGTGATTTCTCATTGACCTTAGATTTGTGAAAATTAGTTAGAATTAGGTATAGTATGTCAAATGGGAACACCTGTTTAATAGGATAAACATATTTAAATATCAACCTTTCTGTCTGATTGATTTTTGTAGATGAAACTACTGATTAGGAGCAGGCATTTCAAACCCTGACCTTCCAAGATGGTAGATAACGAATGGTGAACATATGCCATTAAACTTTGTTATTATCAAACCAGCTCATTAATTTAAAAGGGCAGTTTCAAGAGCTATATTTTAATTTATTTTTCTTTTTGTAAAGCATCTTGATTTGCACTGTTCCTGAGAATCTTGAGAAGAAAGTTTTTGGGTCATATCCTTATCTGGTATATATCAGCATGGAGCTGCTAAAGTCAACAGAGCTGAAATGATGAGCCCAGGAGTCAAGATTTTTTTTTATTATGCTTTTTTGTTGTTGCTGTTGAGAAATACTGATTCACAAAACCTGAACCTGTTCATGAGAAAGGGTCAGTTCAATTTCTTTTTTTCAAAATGACTTTTCTGTTTGATACTTCATATAATTTCTATTTAGAAATGTTTTAAAATCAAGAGTAAAAGTCAATGTGGAAACAAAATATTTCCAATCATAAACAAAAAAAAGCTGTAATTCACCCAGATTGAAATATCTTTTGATTTGTCTATTCATAAAAATTTTCAAGGTTTTGACTTTTTTCTTGACACAGGATGGGAAAAAAAACTCCAAGCTCTCAAAAATTCTCACAAAATGGGAAAACCATTTTCATGGATAATACATAATACAACCTGAATGGGTCAACAAAACTCCCATTGATTTTTGTAGATGTCTTAAATAAAGAGTGTATTTTTGGCCTATAAAATCTAATAATCTCTCTGTACTGAGTCAGGTTAAATTTTCTGAATAGTGTAATATAATAGTGTCCATTTGTTAAACATAAGGAAATACCAGTTTAATAGTGTAGCTGAATATTTACTTCCATGAGTAAGTATAGCAGTATAATCATTATTTGACTCTATAAGTTTCTAATACATTTTTTCTTTGAGCTAAGGCTCAAATTTAGAACAAATCCATATGCAAAATTTGCTCCACATGAAGAAATTACATATACTGGTTTTAGATATGCAGCCATAATCTTGTCAGAGCAGATTATCAAATGATTAGAGCAATAAAAAAATGAATTGGGGTTTAAACTTTTATGAAAAAGTGGTTATATTGTGGGATCAGACTTTTTAATGGACTGCAGGCATTAAACAGACCTTGTATTAGGCTTTGAAATTAATGGGTCACTATATAACATTCCAGTCTTCATAGCTTCATAAGATTAATGCTTGCTTATATAGAAAATTCAATGGCTCATTTAATTTCATATGAATGTTTAAAATTAAATTGCTTTTGGATTAAGTCTAAACTCATTATTCATTTTAATGTCTGAAAGAACTTTCATTTTTCTTTCATTTTATTTAATCAAGTGCATCATCATTAAATTTAGGCTATGAACCTAGATAGCTGAGAAATAAAAGGAAGTTTATTAATTTATTTTTAAAAAGATCAATTTGTTAAACTTTATTTAATATTATGGTCATTTTAAGTTCAACGTGATTTCAGGAAAAAAATAGTGAATTTTAGATGTTCTGCTTTCTTTTGATTATATTAAATGTATAGTTTGCTCTTGGGTAATTCCTGTATCTGACATGCTATTCAGGCTAAGTATTTAGAATGCACGATTTCTTGTGAAGAACACTTTTGTATTCACTTGTCTCTTTTGCATGTAGAAAGACTTCCTTCTTCCATTACAGTCAATGGGACTTTGGATAGAGGTAGGTTTTCAAGCGGCGTAAATCAGCTTAACTCAATTAACTTCTATGGAGCTACATCAATTTACCTCATTGGAGAACCTGCCTGATGCATGTCTACTAGAGGCGTATAGTGGGCTGTTGGTGGCTCTTTCCTAGCTTTATATGATGGAAACAATCTTTGATAATATGAATTAAAAGTAAAACCTTTGGAGCATTTTCAAAGAAGGAGAGGACCCTTTAACATAGTTATCAACAGATCCCAGGGATTAATTTCCTCTGCTGTTCACTCTATTACCTGCCATGAGAATTCACATTCATCATAGATTTAAACAACGTGGACTAATTTTAAAGTCCTGTATAAATGCCTCTTTAAACACACACATGCATTCTTTTGTTACGTAAACCTTAATACATTTTATGAGGCGCAATGGCTGAGGAATCACAAAACTCCTCCCTGGGATCTCCCTGGGACTGCCAGAGTTGAGGAGAGTCAGCTAATGAATTATTTAAAATGAATAAATAGCAAAGAGGGTCCTTATCCTACATGACACCACTTTGGCTTCTTTAGATAAGGTTTCTCAGCTGCTTCAGACATAAACACATTTCAGGCAGAAAACTCAATTTCTCTCTTTCAGTATAGATGTTAGAATGTGCTGTTTAGCAAGAGAAAAAATATATGTCCTATAATAATAAAATAATAATTGTACCTAGTTCTTTTATAGCACTTTGCATCAACAGATCTCAAAGAGCTTTACAAAGGAGTTCAGTAGCATTATCCCCATTTTACAGATGATGAAACTGAGGCAAAGTGATTTGGGCAAGGTCACCAGAAGGCCAGTGGCAGAACTAGGAAAAAAGCCCAGCTGTCCTGAGCCCAGTCCAGGACTCTTTGCACAAGGACCCCCTCTTTCTACCCCCTTCAAAAGGAATATACAGTATTTCAACAAATTATCAGAATACATCAGAAAGAACAATAATGTTCTTTCCTCTTTCCCAATCATTACAGATACAAACCCCAAACAAAAACCAAAATAACAACAACAACAACAAAGAAATATATATAACAATTCTTATTCCTGGCAATTTTTTTGCTGGGGAGCTGCTGTAGAGTTTGGCTAGCATAGTAGTAACATTTTTTATTTATTTACTGATTTACTTAATTAACAAGAGAAATCTGGTTTCTTTATACCATTGACTCTCCAAGGACTGCCTCCTGCCAGTATCTGATTTCATTTACATACTGTGTGGTATGATGCTTTGGCGCAAAGATTTGTACAAGCTTACAAAGACCTGTAGCATGATTTCTTAGCTCTTGATTCATGTTAAATTATAAACCACGTGCAAATAAAAATACCGTATTACAATGCCAACTTTTACAGCATTTGAATGACTTGTTAATCCTGTGAACTGGGAGTAAGTTTCAATCAGATTTATGCTGTCTTGCTGGGTGTTCTTTTACATATGAGATCAGGGGAATAACTATATTCTCAGAGAAATAGAAGGCTGTTGCTTACATGGTCACTCCAGACTAGATTGTGACTTTTACTCCTTACTAATGCAGAGATGTAAGGGAGAATAAGACCCCCCTCCTTCACCCCTCCCTCGTGCCCAGTTGTGAGCTGCCTGGACTGTGGGGTTATATGTGCTTGAGTAAATGAATGCTGTGCATCTGCAACTCCTTCCCACACTCTGGAGGAAGTGAGTGGTGACTGACAGACTATGGAGGTGGGGGGTGGGGCTGAGGGAGCTCCATGCTACTGGAAGTATCAGTTGTCTTGGCTCCCTCTTCTTTATTTGCTGGCCAGTAAAACTGTATCAGGGTGTTGGTTTGGGTCAGTTCTCCTGGACTAATGGGGAAGTGGGGAAGCGCTGTGTCTGAGGCACAGCTCCTTTTGGGGCTCTCTCTCTCTCTATTACCCTTTTTGCTCAACAGCTGAGCCTAAAGGCAAAATCTTCCCAGAGCCGGAGGATGTTTAGGGCCTCAGGGACTCCTGGTGCAGCACAGTCCTTCCCACAGCCTCCAATCCAATGTGGGCTAGACACTGGAGCTGGGGTGGAGGGGGTTAAGGCAGGTAATAAAATGGGAGAGGAGTTGGGACTAAGGGCCTGATGTAGCAATCATGACAACAGTTATATAACATGGCATCAGCTGTGCTTCAGAGGCTAAAATAAGCAGCACTGTTGTACAGATCAAAGCACTAGGGAGTATCGCGGGGTACTAATAATATTTCCCATGTTTTTAATGTTGGGGAAGCAATGTAAAAAGCAAACTGCATACTGGATTGCCCCAAGCCTCTAGCATTAGAGCGGGTTGATAAACCTTGCAAAATACTACAGCAGAAAGGCAGTGGCCCACTGGAATACGGCGCGTACACTATGTTCAAGCTAAAATGCTAACATGACAGATACAAGGCAACACAGGCATTCAGTACAGACTATGATTAAAATAAAAAGCTTATATGACAATGTACTAAGGAAAGGGTTGGATTGTGCCTTTAGGCATAGCCCCGGGCAAGCTGTGTGCATGTGTGTACTTTGTTCTGTCCCAGGAGTCATCCTGGGTGGCTCCGAGACACCAGATTACTCTCTGAGACACACTTCCTTCCTTGCTTTCTCCTAACTCCTGTAAGTTACTGCTGGCCTTTCACATCATTTGCCTCTGGATCCTGTTAGCTCAGCTGCTTTCTTCCCAGCAACAAGGAGATGGTGTTGTGCTAAGGTTTTCCTGCCCAATGGCTCCTGAGAGCAGCCATCGGAGCACTTATGCATTTGGACTCAAGCTCGGCATAGACCAGGTAGAGGAGAAAAAGGGGTTCTTATTCAACTACAAGAGACCTGTATTGAGCTCCAGTCTATCCTATAAGTTGGCATGGGAAAAGGGCCTCCATAGGCCGCATCCGGCCCGCCAAGCAAGTTGATTCGGCCCGCAGAGGCCCTGACTCTCCCCCAAGCCCCAGGCCAATCAGCTGAGCCCCTTGCAAGGTGCTCAGCACTTAAAGTTAACCACCAGATGCTGTTCCTGAGGGGCAGCACGTAAAGTCTCCTCCTACTGCCAGGGGCAGGGGTGCCTAGAGTAAACCACCAGCTGTTCAGAACAGCTGGCAGTTCTCTCTGGGGGGGGGGCAAAGACTTTGCGTGCTCCCCCACCCCCAGACCAATCAAGGTCTGTGGGTGGGGAAGCACGGAAGTGTCCTGGCCCTGTCCCTTCCCCCTGATGCCCTGCCCCTTTTGGGGTGGCCCCGGGGCCACTTCAAAAATTTCTGAATTGGCCCCCAACCAAAAAGTATTGCCCACTTCTGCTATAAGTCATTAGCAATGATAGAGCTCCAGGAACAGACAGCATGACCTAGCATGATGTGCCAAAGCACTCAGGATGTGTGCAAAATGTTTGCCAAATCAGGTGTTGAATACTGTACATATATCTGCTTCACAGGGACTGAGAACAGACCCGCTCTTGGTGGGGCAAAGGAAGCAGTTGCCATTGGACCCAGCGATTTATAGGGACCCGGGGCTCCCAGCTGCTACTGCTGCTTCTGGAGGGGGGCATGCCACACACTGGATGGCACTCATGGTTGGCTGCCCTGGCTCTGCCCCTTGCATCTAAGGCCCCACCCCTTCCAGTAGCATGGAGCTGCCCCCCCTCCCACACACACCTTGCCCAGGAGCCCGCAAAGGCTGCTGGCACCCCTGCCTGAGAATAAACTTATTACACAGTTGTAGCATTTGCTTACAACTTCATAAGGCTATGCGCTGTGCGTAACTGCTCAGAATTGTGCTATTTGTGCAATATTTGGCAATCATTAGTAAACAGTCTTATCAGCTGAGCCTTTAACATCAATATAGAGTCTGCTAATGGCATGCATGTGTTAGCTGTAACGTTTATCACACATTGTAGTGTTAACTTGCTGATATTTTGCAGTATTTTACAACTTTAACAATGAGGCAACACAAATAGAATCCTTATTTTTTGTGTGTGTCAATTTTCATGTAAATAACCAAAGGCAAAGTGAAGAATTATTTAGAGGTAATGAGAGGGGGCTAAAGGTAAATGAGGCAATATATTTCCAGCTAGGCTGAGCCTCAAATTGGAATCCAAAGACACTATCATGCTAAAGGAGTATTGTCAGATTCAAATTGCTGAGAAATGATGGGCCTGATCCAGAGAGAAGCCATATGTGGTCACCTTTTTCTCTGAAACACTTCAATAGTCTTAAATTGCAGGGGTACATTTTAAAAGTACTGTGGGGCAGATCCACAGCTTACGTGAACTGGCGAAGCTTGAAGTCAAGGGAGCTCTGACAATTTACAGGAGCTGAAGATCTGTGCTGTATGTTGTGCTAGTTGCATGACTTCAACTTGGTTTTAAAAAGTGTCTCCACATCTGAAATCTCTTGTATTTGTTTTACATAAATAAAGGGCAAATACTATTTAAAATATACCTTATGCCAACTAAATCCAGAATGTGTGTGTGTCCAAACACAAACCCTGTACAAGGTACATCTTCAGGCCATGAAATGGTCTCTACCTGCCTTTTTTCTTTTGTCAGACACACAGATTCTGGAATTACAAGATCATCCCCTGAGGAGTGGCATGTAAAAACATCAAATAACAAATTGCCAGATTGGTGATGGGCTAATGCAGACTTCATGATTACCTTCTTTCCTACAGTGCTTTGACTTTTTAGGAGCAAATATGCAATGTTCCCAGTTGGACTCATGCAAGACACATGAAGAATAGTTGTTTTACCTTCCACAGTCCTCTGTGAATTATGAAGCAGTAAGCACATTTTTAAATACAGCTTTTCAGCTGCTGAGACACTGCTCTACTCTGACAAATTGAAGCTCATTTATGAAAGTACCTTTAAAAATGCCAAGGGAGTAGACTTATCAAAGCGAAGACATCAAGTTGTCACTCATTCTTTCTACATACACCTGTGATTGAGGAAAAAATGTTTTCTTTAATAGAACTTGATATTTGAAGAGAATATGACAAAAAGAAGCCCCCTCCCATCATCATTTACATTGTGCCTTAGGATACAAAGTTGATCTAAGACATTTTGATGTATCCCTATTAGTGAAGTTGTACTCAGACATGATTAGAAGGTTCATTCTGATTCCTATAAAATGTTCAGTTATGCAGTTAGGGAATGCTATTAGACATAATTATAATACAGCTATACATGTCATGAATTTGTGGTAGTTCATGACATATAACATTTGAAATATAAGCCTTTGTGAAATGTTGAGGGTTCCCCCCTCCCCTTTAAAGACTACCTCTAAACTAGAGGATTGAAAAATGATGTACATTAAAATGAAGCTACTATGCTTAGAGACTATTTGGAAATAACTAACTTATGAACCTCTGTGCTTTCCCCTTTGACAATATACAGTGCTATATCATGAAAGGACAGCCATAGAGAAACTATTATTTTATCTTTATTTCAAATGTATGTATCCTTTGTGGTTAATGATGTAATAGAGATGTGCTGGTAGGGGGAATACGGGTATATGCTGATATGGGGAATCTAGGAGAACTCAATGAGCAATTTGTGAAAACTGACTTGCCTTTATATGCAGGAGGAAAGCTTTGAATAAGGATTGAGATATGAAAGATATCTCGACATGTATAACATATTTTTCATGTGTCAGAATAAAAAAGGAGGCAGGATATAGGAATCTATAAACCACAGCTAACTTGATTTGTGGGAAAGGTTTAAGGCGCAAGTGTAATAAGTATATTGAGTTGTGCACGCTAGCAAGGGACAGTAAGAAGAGATTTATAATAAGATCAGGCTTGAACATATCTGGTTGGAGGTATTAGGGTAGTTAAAAATTATTATGGTTATTTTACTGTCACTATAATCAGCAAGGCAGATGCACAAAATAGAAAGGGACAGGGGGAAAGAAAGAGCTGATAAATTGCTTTGATTTGTACAGGAAGGACAAACGGTACCCAGAAAGGAAACTCAGTGTTGGTGGTGACATCACATCAGTGATAATGGTGGTGGTGGGCATGCATAAAACTTACCAAACTGGATCAGAACCAAGGTCAGCCTTGTCTAGTATCCTGTTTCTGACAGTGGCCAACAACAGAGGTTTCAGAAGGTGTAAGAAATCTCCTAATCGCTAGTAACTAGAATTTGACACAAGCCCCTTAGATTTGGGATGAGCTCTCTGTAAACATCTGCAAATCTAATGCACTCTCTTGCTTCAAAGCCCTCCTTGAACTTTTCTTTTCCATGATGCCTACAAAATACCAAATGGCTAACTTGCGTATATGCTAAGACAACTGCTTATGCTCAGCTATATTGTCCTATTGTTTCTTTGTATTCCCCATCTATCTATAGCAGTGTTTCCCAATTTTATTTGGCCGAGGAACCCTTTTCAGCTTTTCAGAATTTCAAGGACCCCCTAGGTTTGTCAAGCAAAAAAAAAAAAAGGGGGGGGAGGGGGAAAGAGGGACCCACCAATTCATGAAAATCCCCACCAATGCATGAAAATCACATTCCTTCCCCAAGACCCCCCATTCCCCTTCCTTGAGGCCTCATCCGCTCTGTTCCCCTCCTCTCCATCATTTGCTATCCCCAGCCCTTATACACTCTCACTAGGTTGAGACAGGAGGTGTGGGGTGGGAATGAGGGATTTGGGGGTGGGAAGGGGTGAGAAGTACAAGCTCTGGAAGGGAATTTGGATGCAGGAGAAGGGAATGTTGGCTCAGGGAGGGGGATCAGGTGGAAGGTTGGGGTGCTGAGCAAGCCATGGGCTTGTGGATGTGAGGGTGCAGGAGTTTGGGCTGGATATGTGAGGGACTCAGGGCAAGAAGGTTGTGAGTATGATGGGCTCAGAACACAGATTTGTGATGTGTGGATGGTGCAGGAGTATTGTGGCAAAAGACTAAGGATGTGGGGATGCAGGAGTTTGGGGATGTAAGAGGCTCAGGACAGGGGGTTCCAGTGTATGATAGGCTCAGATTTGGGGTCAGGTGGTACAGGCGTGTTATGATGCTGCAGTGAGATGGGGGTTTGGCCCCAGTTGGGGGCTTGTTGGCCAGGCTTCATTTTTAAATAAAATATGTCAAACTCAAAAGGTTTTAGCATTGTCTTTATTTATGAGAGGGGTGAGGAACCTGTTTTGAGTCAAGGGTCACTGACCCACAAAAAAGTCAGTTGGGGCCACACAAGTGAGATGCAAAAAAACCCCCCAACAATCCTCCAAAAAAAACCCAAGCCTCACTAATGTGGTCCCAAATGTGCTGGTGGGGGCAGGGGACAGAGTGAAAGTGGGTGCTGGGGAGAGGGTGCTGCTGGGTGGAAGGATGCTGGCTCAGGTGGCGGGATGCTGGGGCAAGGTGCTGGGGCAGGCAGGTGGCGGGGTGCTGGGGTCAGGGACATGGTCCTGCTGGGCACTAGGGTGACTGGCAGGGTGCTAGGACAAGGAACAGGGTGCTGCTGGGTGCTAGTGTGGATGGCAGGGTGCTGGGGCCAGGGCCAGGGTGGTGCTAGAGTGGATGGCAGGGCTGCCAAGGAGCGGGATAGGGATGGGGTGCAGGATCTGGGAGGGAGGTGCGGGGCGGAAGGGGACAAGGTCTGGGTGGTAGGTAGGGTGCAGAAGCAGGCTGGTTGTAGGGTGTCTAGCCAGGGAGAGGGAGCAGAAGCAGATTGGGGGTAGGGTGTCTGGCTACGAGGGAGGGTGCAAGGAGGGGACTTGGGTAGGAGTTGGACCTCCCTGAAATGGCACCCTCTGGACCTGACTGGTCCCAGATGAGGAATTTTTGGACCAGGGGAGGTCATTTCAGGGCTTCTGGTTCCCCACTAGGCTTCTTTGCACCTCTATCCCCTGCAACCCAACTGAGCTGCCCACCCCTGCTGGTTCCCTGCACCTCCCGCAAAACCATCTCCCACAATCCAAGGGAGTGCAGCACCAGTTTCCTGCAGCCCCTCACAGCCCAGCTGAGCTGCCCATCTGTTCCATATGCCCTCCCCCATCCACCTCAGCCCAGCTGAGCCCTGCACTGGTTCCCTGCATGCCTCCCCCACAGCACAGCTGAGCCCCGGTTCCCAGCACCTCCCTCCTCCTGCAGCCAAACTGAGCTCTGAGCTACACACACACACACACACACACACCTCACAGCCCAGCCCTGCCCAGCTCCCCGGACCTCCCCACTCTGAAACCCAGCTGAGCTCAATTTCCCTGCACCTTCCCCCAAACCATGCAGACATGCTGAGCCAGCGCTGATTCCCTGCCCCTGCCTCCCTCCCTCCCTCCCCTTGGCTGTGTCTACACTGGCATGATCTTGCGCCAAAGCGGCCGCTCTTGCGCAAAAACTTGCTTCCTGTCTACACTGGCCGTGTGTTCTTGCGCAAGTACACTGACATTCTCATGTATGAAATCAGGGCTTCTTGCGCAAGAACTATGATGCTCCTGCTCAGGAATAAGCCCTTTTGCACAACTGTTCTTGCGCAAGAGGCCAGTGTAGACAGGCAACATGCATTTCTTGTGCAAGAAAGCCCTATGGCTAAAATGGCCATTGGCACTTTCTTGCGCAAGAGAGCGTCCACACTGCCATAGATGCTCTTGCGCAAAAGCACAGCTTGCACATGGCAGTGTGGGTGCGTTCTTGCACAAGAACTCTTGCGCAAGATGTTCTTGCGCAAGAAACTGCCAGTGTAGACATAGGCTACGAGTTTCCTCGCATGAGCAAAATGAATTTTCTGTTGTGCACCAGTCCTGAGTTCATGTGGCCTGTTTGGATGTGCCACTGTGGCACCCAAGTTATTAATAAATATTTTTAAACCTTTCCCTTTTCTCTCTGCTGCCATGTCTTCTCCCCTTGTTCCATCAGCTCCCCTGGTGCCTGCTGCCTCCCAACTCCTCACCCTCCTCTGCTGTCCTGACTCCTGCCCTTCTCACTGCCCTCAGCCCTCCTGCAACCTGCCCCTGTCCACCAGGCCTTCTCTCCCCCCTGTGCCCACTCCTCCAGTAGCCCCACTCTGATCATGTGAGCTACCCCTCCTCATCCCCTCTCCTAACAGCTCCCTCTACAAACCTGCCCTGCATCTCTCCTCTGGTGGTGGTCTCTCCCCTGCAGGTGTCTGCCCTTCTGCTTCACCCCCAGAATCCCCTGGCACTTGCACCTTCTCTTACTCCTTCACCCTCCTGTTGCCTCCCTCTTCCCTCACTGCCCCTACCCCCTTTGCCCTCTTTTCCCCTGATGTCCACCCCCTCACCACCCTCTGCCCCCGTTCCCCTCATGCCCGTGCCCTCACACGACTTGCTCCATCCCTGCCTTCCTCATGCCCACCCCTGCTTTCAAGCCTTCTCCCAGCACCTCCCCAGGCCCCAATGTCCTTACCTCTCCCATCCCAGCATCACCCTGTCCCCTCCCACTGACACCTCCTCCTGCCTTTTTCCTCATTGTCTGCACTTGGCCCCCTGGCATTTGTCTCTCCTCTACCCTGTCCTTTTGGTGCCTTCCCCTCTCTTCCCCCTCTCCCCTATCCCTCCGCACAAGCCCCTTCCTCTCCCAGCCCTTCCCCTTCCCCTACCTTCTGCCTTCCACTTTGCAGGGCTGGAGTCTGCGCTCCGTCCCCAGACTCCGAACCCGCAACTCAGCCACGCGGCGCAACGCAGCGTCCAGCAGTTTTAAAATCCCAGGCTGTGACGTTACGTCATGCCCGGGCATCTCCCTGCCCACAGGTTTGAGCACGCCGCGCAGGGCAGCAGCAGCCGGCAATGGGGAGCTCAGTGAAGGTTGTGCACGGCCAGGCCGGGGCCGGGGGAGAGACACTGTGGGGCCGGGGCCCGCTCCAGTTCCAAATATTGGTGGAGCATGGGCACCACGAGCCCATGCAACTCACTGCCCATGCCTCTGCTGGCTAGCCGGCTCTCTCTGTCTCTCAGAGGGGGCAGGGGAATGCCGGCTCCTCGCAGAACCCCTAGTTTTGCTTCACGGAACCCCAGGGTTCCCCGGAGCACCAATTGGGAAACACTGATCTATAGCCATCTCTTGTTTCTTTTACTTGGAAGATCTTTTTGTTCTGTGTTTGTATAGCACTTAGCACATTGAGGACTGTGAGCTGGCAGGGCTCTGGGAGGGGCGCCTCCCCCTTGGGGTCAGTGGGCAGCCACTCCGACCCACAACACCCTCTTTAGTCTTTTGGGGAATTAGCGGTGGGTTTGGTCTAGAGCCCAGGCCCTTGCTCAGGGTGGGCGACAACAAATAGTTCAGAGCCTCAGGCCTCAGTTCGGGTGGGGCGGCCAAACAAGCAGTTCAAAGCCCCCAAGCCCTCGCTCAGGGCGAGACAGCAAAATGATCAGTTCGGAGGTCCAAGCCCTTGCTTCAGGGCGGGGCGGCAATGTCAACCAGTCAGAGTCCCAAGCCCTTACTTCAAGACAGGGTGGTGAGCAAACAGTCTAAAACAAAGAAATCGTCTTAAGGTGAGTGCCCCGCTGGATCCCCTTGTTCAAGAAGGGGTCCAGTGAATGTAGGCTGCACTTCGGGCACAGCTGAGGGGGGAGACTGCCACCCGGGAGTGCAGTAGCAGGGGCTACGCAAGCACACCCACTCCACTGCGTCCCAGCCCAGGGCCCTGGTAGCAGCAGAGCAGTCTGCTGTGGGTCAGTGGGGACTTGCTCCGCAACACGCTGACCTGGCTCTGGCTCAGCCAACAGGCGGTAGGTTTTCCCTGGGCTCTTTCCACACTCCAATCGTGCTGTACCTTGGTCCAAGGCCAGTCCTCGGGACTCCATTGCTCCGGAATCTCTGGTGCGGTAAGCAGCTCATCTAAGCAGTCAGTGAGCTGTGGGCCTGGTGGCCCAGGCCAGTCATCAGCTTCTCCTGGGTCCAGCTTCTCCAGTGGGTGAGCAAGGGAGGCTTCTGGCTCCTTCAGTCGCTGGGGCTTCACTGGTTTCTCTGGCAGGCCTTTTATCTTTCTGGCCCCACTTCCTGGTTTCTGGCCAGGTGTGTCATTAAGGGTAAGTGCTGCACACCAAGGCTCTGGGACGGGTGCCTTCCCCCATGAGGTCAGTGGATGGTCGCTCCGATCCACTACAAGGACCTATACTGTGACTAGCATGCCTAGTCACTATAGTAAAATAAATAATAATACATTTCCAAATTGTTTGCTGGCATGAATAGTTATAACTCTGAGTATTATTTTTACCCATATAAATACCAATCTCTTTTAAAATCTTGCTATATTTTTCACTTCAGTAACATCATGTGGCAATGAGTTCCACAGTTTAGTTATAGTGATAATGTATAAAAATAGGTATAGAAAAATATAGGGAACAGGTAGGTGCATGGGGAAGGAGAAATAATCAGTTCTATAGTCAGGAAAGCAACAGTACAGATGAAGGGTTGGTGAGGAACACCTGCTTTGGGAGAACACCTGACCAGAATGTATTTAAGAACATAAGAACATAAGAACGGCCGTACCAGATCAGACCAAAGGTCCATCTAGCCCAGTATCCTGTCTGCCGACAGTGGCCAGCACCAGGTGCCCCAGAGGGGGTGGACCGAAGACAATGATCAAGCGATTTGTCTCCTGCCATCCCTCTCCAGCCTCTGACAAACAGAGGCCAAGGACACCATTTTATCCCCTGGCTAATAGCCTTTTATGGACCTAACCTCCATGAAATTATCTAGCTTCTCTTTAAACTCTGTTATATTCCTAGCCTTCACAGCCTCCTCTGGCAAGGAGTTCCACAGGCTGACTACACGCTGTGTGAAGAAGAACTTTCTTTTATTAGTTTTAAACCTGCTACCCATTAATTTCATTTGGTGTCCTCTAGTTCTTCTATTTAGGAACTAATAAATAACTTTTCTTTATCGGCCCTCTCCACACCACTCATGATTTTATACACCTCTATCATATCCCCTCAGTCTCCTCTTTTCTAAACTGAAAAGTCCCAGTCGCTTTAACCTCTCCTCATATGGGACCTGTTCCAAACCCCTAATCATTTTAGTTGCCCTTTTCTGAACCCTTTCCAAGGCCAAAATATCTTTTTGAGGTGAGGAGACCACATCTGTACACAGTATTCAAGATGTGGGCGTACCATAGTTTTATACAGGGGCAGTAAGATATTCTGGGTCTTATTTTCTATCCCTTTCTTAATAATACCTAGCATCCTATTTGCCTTTTTGACCGCCGCTGCACACTGTGTGGAAGTTTTCAGAGAACTGTCCACGATAACTCCAAGATCTCTTTCCTGATTTGTCGTAGCCAAATTAGCCCCCATCATACTGTACGTATAGTTGGGGTTATTTTTCCCGATGTGCTCTATGATTCTATGATTTAGAATCATAGAATCATAGAGCTGGAAAAGACTTCAGGAGGTCATCAAGTTCATGCCCCTGCCCAAGGCAGGACCAATCCCAACTAATCCCAATTAAACAGCTGTGCCAGCTGGTATGTGGGAAGGAGCTATTGTGATGTGCAGGTTGTACACACTGGACAAGTCACAGAGGCCTGTGATATGAGGAAGGAGGAGTGGGCCTGAGGAAGGGAATGCACAGCCAGGTTAGGAACTGTCTACATGGCAATTAAAAACCTGTGGCTGAGGCATCTCAGGCTTACAGGGCTTCAGCTAAGTGGCTGTTTAATGGTCGTGTAGATGTTCAGGCTTGGTCCAGAGCCTAGGCTCATGGGGACCTTCCCCTCTAGCAAGGTCCCAGATTCCAGGCTCCAGCCTAAGTCTGGATGTTTACACCACAATTACATAGCCTTAGTCATCCCCCTTAGCCTGACTTCTGTGTGCCCTAGTCAGCTGAAACAAGCCAGTTATGGGGGTTTAACTGCAGCGTAGACATACCCTTTGAGAGCAACTTGTCTGTAAAGAAAGGCCTTGTAAAATGGTAGGAGCGATGCAACCCTTTGAAATCTGAGCAGTTCAGGATATGCCACTACACTACACACTCCCTCAGGACAAAGGCCTCAGTTCAGCAAGATACTTAGGCACAAGTCTAGCTTTAATCATTTTCAGGCCCGCCGATGGGGAAGGGGAAAGGGGCCAATTGCACTGCAGCCCCGGGACTCTAAAAGGTCTGAGACTCTCGTTCACTGCCGCTGCTTCTGCAGCATTGGTGGGAGCCAGAATCCTGGCCTCTTTAGAATTGCTGTGGGAGCACAGTGTGGCGCACTGCAGTGCCCTGCCATGGTGCACTCCAGCTGGCTCTGAGAGCTGGCAGCGGGGAGAGGAGGTGCTGCGCCATCCAGGAGGTGTTGGGGGCTGGCTGCCTAGCCCCACCCCTTCCTCCTGAGACCCTGCCCCTTTCCGGTGCACAAAGCTGCCTCCTTCCCCTCCCCCCCCCCATTGTCCAGGGGCCTGACAATCCTGTCAGATCCCCTGATCATTTTCATTCAATGGGAATTCTCATATGCTTCAAATTAGGCACCTGCTTCAGTACCTTAATGGGCTTGTGCCTAAAGGAGGAAAGATACGGGTCATTTAAATTTTTAGGGCCGGTAGAAGTTCCTTGGGTCTTTTGGGAACAGATGTTAGAGAGCCACTGTGCTCATACAAGTCAATGACACTAGAGCAAGGATGAGTGTAGCCCAATATGTTTAGATTCTCCTCCTGTATTATGTTTTTTTCTTTCCTTCATTTTTGTATTCTAACGTCTCACTTCATGACAAACTGTATGAGACGGAGTCTCCTCAGGGAGCAGCATGAGATTTGAAATTCACATTACTTTTACCTTTAAGTCTGTCAGATAATCAGATAGCCAAGAAAGTGCTAATAGCTTATGCTGTGGTGAAATGTGTTTTTTCTGTATATAATTACCTTGTATTTTGTTCCCCTTATCCCTGATTGTCAGCATTTTAATTAAAAGTAGAGGTGTGAGAACATGGGAAAACCTGTCTGTGGAACAAGCCTACTTTTGCTTTAAGTTAGCCTATTGAGTCTGCAAATTTAGGGCCTGATTTTGCTGCCTTTATTTGTTTTGAGAATATCTTACGCCGCAAGTAATGGCATTGCAATCCATGAAATATCAGTTCAAATTAACCAAGTGTTCAATGCCTGATACACCGAAAGTAATGCATATTAGGCAGCTGGTGTGCTGTGAACATTGCTTAATTACCCTAATCCTGAGTTTCTTTCTGTTACTTTGTATCATCCCCTTGTCTGTCTACCCAACTGTTATTTCATGTTTTATAGATTATAAGCGCTTTGGGGGCAGTAACTGTCTTTTCCTTATTATTTATGTACAGTGCCTAGCACAATGGGCAGTCAATGTGATTGTGCTATTTAGATATTACAGCAATACAAGTAATGCATAATGAATGATTATTATAATTAAATATTGAAAGAGGCTTATCACGGGGTCTGGAACTTTTAGGAGAGTCAAAGACCAGCTTTCCTCCTGTAAGAGAACAAGCCAACTTGGAGTCCTCTATTTATGAGCTATGAAGAATTATCCAAGCTGCATAAACTCTGAAGTCAAAGTGGAAATATTATACTATGCTATTAGTATTATTAAGCTAAATGGATGTATCCTCAAGTTATTACTGTACAACAGATGTTATAATTAGTAACTGAAAGCCCATGGTGTGGAATAGGTATAATTCACAAAATCATGTGTGTGAGAGTGTGTCTGTGCTTAAAAAAGCCTGAGATGTTAAAACTGGATGGTAATGAGGAGATATTTTAAACAAAAAGAGCTCTCAATGTTGCTTGTAGCTGTTCCCATCACTTCACACTGACTCAACAGACATTCTAGGTTTCAGAGTGAATCCTGGAATCTTATATACACACAACTTTTAAATGGAAAAAGAAGGAAAAGACAACTTGGAAACTGCAGAAGGGAAGGATTCGTTTTGTAAATGTAAATAATCATTTTGGCTCCTCTTGTCTTCTACACTATCATCACACTTCTTCCTTCCTCCCTTCTCTTTTTCTTCTTCCATTCTTATCTCCTTCCTTGCCCCATCATACGTCCTTCACCAATATCTCCCTCCTCTGTCAGTAAAACTCTTGGGCCAGATCCTGAGCATATGCAAACCAGCAAAGTTTCACCTATATCAAGGGAGAGACACTGATTTGCAGAGGCTGATGATCTGGGCCCTACAATAACTGCATGTTTGGTTGTTTATGTTGTGTTTCCAGACTGAAATGGGAGGAAAGGGCTAGGATTGTCCTTGGATAAAGGGAAACACCAACAAATGGGGACAACTGGTAGGTAAAATAATTCTGAAATCCTTTTGAGAAATATATTTTGAAAAATTGAAATACTTTAGCTGACTCTCAGGATGGAACATACAGAATGAGATTCAGAAGGATAGAAATGACTCAAGCCAAATGGTTTTTAAGGGTTCATTTTGAGTAACTCACCAATCCCTTTTGATTTTTGTTATTGCTCTCTCCCTCTTTGTGTACCTAGAGGAGTTCTTTTGTTTCATCTCAAGGAAGTGCCCATTCAGATGGAATCTTACTTGCCCTCTCACCCACCCCACTCTCCAGAAAACTTTGACTAAAATAAAAAAGGCCTTTAATTTTTATCTAAATTTCCTAAGGAAATTTTGAGTTTTTCAGCAGAAATTCAAAGGCTGAAAAATGTAAGCTGAAAACTAAAACTGTTGGCTGAAAATTTTCAGTTTTTAGCCATTTTGTTTTTCAATGAAAAATAGAAACTTTTGAAAACAATTTAATTGACAATCCTCTTTTTTACGGAGGTGGGGGGTTGAAAAATGGCTTCAGCGGAAAAAATTCCACCAGGCCTATCCAGTTCTGTCAGTGATATGTGGTTAGACTCCTGTGCCTGGATGAAGCCTCAGTGAAGTTCATGAATGAAATCCTGGCCCCTTTTCAGTCAATGGAGAAAAAAAACTCAATGGCAACTTCACTCATAAATTTCACTGCAGTTAACCTGGGTGACTGACACTGACTGGGGGCATGCAGGTTAGTCTAGCCCGGAAATAGAGGCCACACTTGAATCCTGAGTCCACAATACTGTTGCATTCACCCAAGTGAGGCACTAGGACTTCTAGAGGTAAATGCCATGGTTCCTAACACTACAGTGAGCTGAGCTGCTTTATGACTCTTTACTAGTAAATTGTGGTACAATCTGCCAATTATTCTGAGGCATTGCTGAAAGAAATTTGGGCAATTATCATTACTTCAGTGGCTATCCTGCATCCTCACTACAAAGTGGTCAATAGCCAGAGGGAATTCAAGCAGTGCTTGGACTGTAGCCTATATCTCAGGACAGGCCAGCTCATCAGAGCATAAAGCATTGCCACACTTGGGACAGATGGTTTTGTGTGTGACCAGGAGCAAGGCCAAATAACAGCCCAAGTTAACTCGGTCGGAATTCAAAGGTAGAGGGGTCAGGATTTTGCACTGTAGGTATTGTTGTGTGCAACTCTCTGCCCAAATACTATGAATGGTAGGATATAGACCTACCATTCTAAAAAATTCTGTGGAGAGGAGACTAAAGAATTGAAGTGACCAATCTGAGAAGTGTGATTTGCATATTTCCAGTGTGTTTATTGAAAATAACTAACCAGTGATTTTGAAAATCTTTGCACTCAGAGTTTGGCAGCCAATCAGCATACATGGATTTGCATACACTTTTATTGAGAAATAATCATACAGTTATTATACAAATAATAAACAATCAGAGTGAAGGGAATTGCATAACTGGAGCAAAAATCAAGGTGATTATGCATCAGTAATAATACAGCATTTGTGCACTCAGATTGACTGAGATAATTCCATTTCAGACTAATGCAACATTAATATTAATGAAGATATAAATCAACCAAATCATGCACAATGAGAAAATGTCCCCCAGTGCATGCACACATTTTACAAAAGCAGCACCGATGCCCACACCTCGTCAGACCAGCAGCACCTATGCACAGCTTTTACACTCAGATTACCTTGGATAAGGTCGCATCTAATCTGTGTGAAATGAGACTTCTGTGTAATCAGGAGAGGGGGTTCGTGCCCATAAATATGTAGAACATACTCTTGCCCTACATTGAAATTCCCCTCTGCAGTTCATTAGAGTGAGTGGGTGACTCCTGGGATATGGAGATAGGAATTTGGACAGGGGCAGGGTGTATGAGCCAACATTTCAATGACCAGTTTCCATCCCACTCTCATTTTTCTGGGAGCAGATTTTCTAGCAGGTGTTTACTCTGTGTGAGTGTTACTCTGTACCAGTCTCTTTCCTGTCTTTATCAATGTTAAGTCCAGTATCTGTACCAGGAGTGGGAAACCTCTGGTGCACTGGCCACACATGGTTCATTAGGGATAGCCACTGGTGGGCTGCCAGGCAGTTTGTTTACCTGAGTGCCCGCAAACCTAGACTCTTGCTGCTCCCAGCGGCTGTGGTTCACCATTCCCAGCCAATGGGAGCTGTGCAAAGCGGTGCAGCTGAGCTAACACCTCACATTGGATGAAAATGGTAAACTGCGGCCACTGGAAGCTGTAGGATTCTGTGCCTACAGCTCATCTGACTGCTCATCAGCAGCTATCCCTGATGAACCGGGTATGACCTGAGGGCCAGAGGTTCTCCCCCCTCACATTCTATACTGTCTCTCTCTAGCTATATATATTATATAATAGACATGCTTACTCTTCAGATTATAGCCGTACTAAAATCAATTAAACAAATGGGTTTTTTTTCTTAGACAAACTGTAAACTCAGCCTATTTCATGGTTTTTAAGGATGCTAGGCTTTCTTTTGCTTTAGAAAAAGTAGGTTGCTGATATTCTTGGTTCATCTTTGCTCACAGAGGTAAAATTAGAGGCCTCGAGACTCCTGCTGGTAGAACAAGCTCTCAATTTCTCACTGTCGAAATTCAATCTGATTTTTATCTTTTTCACTAAAAAGCTGTCAACAGAAAATAATCAATCCCCATCAAAGAGTTATATTAGTTTCTGAGGTATATAAATTCAGTTGGTGGAAAGCAAAAAAAAAATCCCAATAATTAAAAAATTATGTTGTTTAATTTGTTTTTCTAGAAAATGGAACATAAAAATATTAGGGTGGGGTATAATTATAACCCCACCTGGCTCAAAAGAAAAGAAAAGAAAAGAAAAGAAAAGAAAAGAAAAAAGCTGGTCTCCAGTAAGATTCCTAATAATTTATTTTTAGCATCTTGCATAATCTCCTCTCTCTTATGTTGTTATAATGCCATTGATATCAATAGAGTTATTACTCACTTACAGTGGCACAAGCCAGAGAACAATATCTCTAACCATGTTTACAATGCATGGCACAGTGTTGCAATTTGAATTCGCATTTGCTGCATGTGATAATATCAGAACTAAAAAGATCCAATAAGATGTTCCTCATATGTCAACCATACAATGTTATTTTTCAAATGTGAAACACATGTACCAAGGGAAGTAAATGTGCAAAGCAGTCAAAATTCAGGTATTTTTAATATTTATGTCTTTTAAAATAGATTTATGTTTTGTTTATAGAGGATATTTTAAAAGTAAACAAATTATAATCAGACTTTTTATAGGTATTCTTGGTTTTGAGGGATACGCTATCCACATTTCTTCTTACCACTTTATTCCACTAACCCTTAAGTAAGAGAGGGATTTTGAAAACAGCTTGTAGATTGAAATACAATCTCTGCTTTCTTGTGAAATGTCTTTTTTAAAACAGAGAGTTGCCTTTTACAGACTGTTCTTGAGTTTGACTGTGCCTGTCAGAACCAGCATGTGAATTCTGGTTTCTTCTCCTTGATCTCTTTGTTGGATAATTGAATAGTACCCTTGCTCATTTTAGGATCTAAAGTCACTTTAGATTTCTCTTTAGTTCAACCCATAGCTTCATTAATGCCATTTCTCATAGGCTATGTCTACATTGCATGCTTCTTGCGTGAGAAAGGCCGTTCTTGCACAAAAACTTGCTGGCTGTCTACACTGCACGCGCGTTCTTGAGCAAGTAAATTTACAGTATAGTGTCGGAAAACAGAGCTTCTTGCATGAGAGTGCTGACGCTCTGACGTATCAAGAAGAAGCCTTCTTGCGCAAATGTTCTTGCACAAGAGGCCAGTGTAGACAGGCAGCCAAGAGTTTTTGCACAAGAACTGGCCTCCCAGGAAAAAAGCCAAGTGGCCGCTTGGACGTTCCGTACCTGCACTCACAGCTCCTTACTTCCTGGTTGCCGGACCCCCCCTTAAAGCCACACACAGCTTGCAGAGTCAGCGAGGCAGCAGCAGCACAGCCATCAGCTCCACCACTCAGCTCTGCCCTGCTGCACCCATGAGCCCCCCAGAGATGTCTGCTCCAGGGGGACACCGAGAGCCTGCACCCTCCTCCCAGCAGCCATCCCAGGGATCCCAGCAGGCTTGGAGGGGCACTAAGAGGCATGCCCCTTGCTGGTCCCAGGCAGAGGTCGAGGCCCTTCTCAACCTGTGGGCCAAGGAAGAAGCCCTCCACAACTCCGGTGCCCATCACCGGAATGCCGACATTTTTAGCCACATGGCCCAAGTGCTCTCCCAGCAGGGACATCCAGCCCGGACCCTTGAACAGGTCCAGGCTAAGGTGACAGAGCTGTGCCTGGGCTATGTCTGGGCCACTGAGGGCCAGGGGGCAGGAGCTGACACCTGCCCCCACTATGACTGCCTCCATACCATCCTGGGGGATGCGGCTGTGGAAGGACCCTCGGTGCCTGTGGACACCAGCCTGCGCCCCCCCAGTCACCAGGCCAGCCGAGCCGGAGGAGGAGGGTGACCTGCCCACCGGGTCCGGGTTGGAGGAAGACGAAGACGACCACAGCAGCACTGTCACCCTCCACCTGGAGCCAGCGGTGAGCAGCCAGGACGTCTCCCGGGCTTCATCTGAGGCCGGTGAAGGATCCTCCGGTGAGTGTTGTGCTTCTCACTCGCAAGGGCGGGGGGGAGCCGGGTGCCCGGGGGGAGAGGGAGGGAGCATCACTGAGGCAGTTCAAGCTGCACGCTTTGGTCTCTGCAGCAGGACCACCCAGGAGAGAGGGACCTCCAGCTCTGCGGCGGCGGCACCACCAACCACCCAGGCACCAGTCCGGCGGGCCAGGCAGCAGGACCAGCTCCTACGGTGGCATGTGCAGGCCAACGAAAGAACTGAGGCAGTGGTCAGTAGAAAGATTGAGGCTGACCTGGAGTGGCGGCAGTAGGCATGGGAGCAGTTTCTACAGAGTTGTGACCGCATGTGCGACGTCATTACCACCCTGACGTCGCACATCGGTCATGCCATGCACTATGACATGGCCTTGCCACATCCTCCTGCCCTCCCTGCCATGCCCATACCCTCTCCTGCTGTTCCTCCTGCTGCCCCTGTAGCCACCCCTCCAGCCGCTCCTCCAGCAGCCTCTCCAGCCACCACCATGTCCCCACCTGCTGCACCCCGTCTGCCCACATCCCCGTCCTGCCTGCCCCGACCCGGCCTGAAGAACTGCGAGGCCTCCGCACCCGCGGAGGCACTGGCAGGAACCGCCCCTCCCAGCAATAGCTCCCCCTCCTAGTTGAGAGCCCCTTCCTCCTCCCCCTCCCAGTTGAGAGTCCTTCCTGCTGCCCACCCTTCTTCCCTATTGTAAATAAAAATAAAAGTTTTCTGGTTTTTGAAGAAAAAAATGGTTTTGTTTATTGGGAGGTGAGGGGAGGCGGGGGAGGGAAGGGTTGGGGATGGGAAGGAGATGTAAATGGGAGACAGAAGTGACCCTACTGTGGGGCCTGGGAGAACATGTCCTTAGGGCCTCCTGGATGCACACCCCATCATGGTGCGCCTGGCAGATGGCGGCTGTGCTGGGCTGTTCAAATGCCCGGCCCTCGGCTGCCATACACGCCGGTAGGAAGGCCTCCCCCTTCTGCTCCACGATATTGTGGAGCATGTAACACGCTGCCACAACTTTAGGAATGTTCTGCTCACCCATCTTGAGACAGGTGAGCAAACAACAGAAGCGCGCCTTCAGCCGGCCAAAGGCTCACTCGACCTGGTTGCAGGCCCGGTTCAGGTAGTCATTGAAACGTGCCCAGACGGGGTCCATTCGTCCTGTATAGGGCCGCATCAACCAGGGCATGAGGGGATAGGCCACATCCCCCACAATACAGAGTGGCATGTGGACGTCCCCAACTGTAAATTCCTGCTGGGGGAAGAAAGTGCCCGCCTCCATCCTGCGATGCAGGCTGGAGTTATGAAGGACGCAGGTGTCATGTGCCCTGTGGGAACATCCCACATAAATGTCTGTGAAGCGGCCATGGTGGTCCACGAGGGCCTGGAGCACGACGGAGAAGTACCCCTTCCAGTTAATAAAATGGGCTGCTCTATGTTCCGGGGCACGGATGGAGATGTGGGTCGCATCCATGGCTCCCCTGCAGTTGGGGAACCCCAGAGCAGTGAAGCCAGCCACCGTTGCGTCCACGTCCTGAAGGCGGATGACTCTCTGGAGCAGGATGTCATTGATGGCACGGACAACCTGCAGAAGGGCACACAGAAATGCAGGGAATGCACCGAATGAGGCAGGGTAGGTGCATGATCCCTTGGGGGGTGCCCAGCCCCCTGTGATGCCCTCTGATGCCCTCTGTCCCCAAACACACCAGGGCCCTTCCCCCATAACAGCAGGCCTCTGTGAGGGAGGGATGGCACAAACCCCTGGGTGACGGGGCTTCCCCCACTCTCCCCACCCCCTCAGCCTGGAGTCTTCCCTTCCCACAGGCAGGGAGTGCAGCACCCCCCCCAGGACTTACCTGCATCACAACAGCACAGAACTAGGGGCCACCAAATGAAACTAATGGGCAGCAGGTTTAAAACAAATAAAAGGAAGTTCTTCTTCACACAGCGCATAGTCAATCCGTTGAATTCCTTGCCTGAGGAGGTTGTGAAGGCTAGGACTATAACAGAGTTTAAAAGAGAACTAGATAAATTCATGGAGGCTAAGTCCATTAATGGCTATTAACCAGTATGGGTAAGGAATGCTGTCCGTAGCCTCTGTTTGTCAGATGGTGGAGAAGGGTGGCAGGAGAGAGATTGCTTGATCATTACCTGTTCGATTCACTCCCTCTGGGACACCTGGCGTTGGCCACTGTTGGCAGACAGGGTACTGGGCTGGATGGACCTTTGGTCTGACCCAGTACGGCCGTTCTTATGTTCTTATGTTCTTAATAATGGCTGTTATTTCAAAATAACTATGCAAGCGTCTACATAATTCCATTATTTCGAAATAATTTCAAAATAATGGGAGGCTTATTCCAACTTCTGTAAACCTCATTCTATGAAGAATAACACCTATTCTGAAATAGTTATTTTGGAATAGGGGCTGTGCAGACGTTCCACTTCTGCTATTTTGAAATAACTCCTCACCAGGACCATTCTAACTTATTCTTCCCCAATGCCTGCTGGAGCTCTAAATCAAAATAGTATATCTACATTAGGGAGGCCTGCCTTGGACTAATTTTGAGGCTCCCCTGCAGTGTAGACGTGCTATTTCAAAATAAGCTATTTCAGAATAACTATTCGAGAATCGCTTATTCCAAAATCAATGTGCTGTGTAGACATAGCCATATTGAGTTAGCTGCTCCTACTCTATTAGTGTCCCTTTGAAATCACCATATCTGTGTTTATTCCATCCTTTCTTCACATCACCCATGCCTAATACACAGTGTCACAGATGACATATCTGAGTCTGGAGTGGGGCAGAAGGGGCATTCAGGGGCTGGAGATAGCAGGGTTTTGGTCTGTGGATGATCCCTAGCAGACTGCTCTAGCCAATACAAATCAAAGCAACCATGTGACTGTTCCAGCTTTGTTGGCAGAGATGGGTTCAGACTCTATCTAGCTCTATGAAGTGGGAGGACATTACGGTATCTTAGACTTCTTTGGCTCCCCCTTAAATCTACTTGGTGTAGCTCTGGACTGTGCCCTAAATCTTCAGCAGTTGTCTCATTACTACTTCCCTAGTTCATGTACTCAGATGTTTGGCTGCATATACTCCCTCTGTGCCACACCAGCTCTGTACAGATGGCTGGCACAGTAGACCTTGAGCAAACCACCCAAAGACCATAAGATCTGTAAGGTACAAAGGCACTTGGCCAGATTTATTGTCAAATAACCATGGTCCTAGCTCCCTGGATCAATGTCTACAGTTACAGTAGCACATGTGTGCTCGTGACAATGGACACAGCTCAGTGAATGGTGGGACTTCCATTTCTCCCTTGACTAGCCAAAGACACTCCCTCTGAGATCCCTCTTTATATACCAATACAAAAAATTACGTATTGCACCGAATGGCTAGGTGCCACCCTCTGATGTAGCTGACCACCACCCATTACCTTGTACCTGTTGATTTGATCAAAACATCTCTATCCATGATGCTGTCATCCTAACCTTATCTTTAAGATGAGTCAGCATGTTCCTGTTATCTTTTCTGGAATGAGCGTGTACCAGAGAGTTTTCTGTTATTACCCTTCTGGAACGTGTTTTTGAGAGTGTTTTGTGCCTTGCATTTCTTAGGAAAGTGTATTTCTGCAATATCAGTCCTACTATGACCCCATTCTGCAAGCAGGCCTGCCTCTTGTTTACAACCTGACTGCTTTATATCCACAAAGTTTTGACCTTTATTTTAGCCCAAGCATCAGGCCTCATACCAGGCCTCTGATACAAGATCTTATATCTCAAGCTCTCTTCCTACTACAGCGTGTACTCTTAGGTGCATGGTATGTCTTTTAGTCGTAGGGGAGATGATGATGACTTATTTTTCCTTCCCTAGCTTTTAGAGTTCATATCTATTTAACTATCATATTTAACTTTCATTTCACTTCCTTTTTAACTGTGCTTAATATGAAAGCAGAATAAAGTGGAACAATAGCGTCCCTAGATAAAGAACTACAGCTGTAGTTCCTTGCTACACAGAATAAACAAATCCTTTAGGAGGTCTGGAACAAGAATCTCTACATGTTTTATAGTGCATCTCACCATGCACCCACTAGATCGCCACATGATATACTGGAAATGAGATATTTTGGGAGTCCTGTATTCAGTGACTTTTCCCGGTGGATCAGCACAAAGTTATTTAACACAGGTGTTTCATTTTGTACTTGTAATATGCTGAGAATGTTTACTGTACAGTGTTTAATGGCCCTTAAAATCACACTTCCCCCTATTGCGTGTGTTGAGGTAGTGTCAGTACGCCAGGCTGCATAATCTAAAACCTGTAGAACTGGCTGTATCAACAGCTCCTCTGTGATTCTTTATTCATCCAAACATATTGCTTTCTACCATCAAAATGTTTAGCACATTGGAAAGACACACTGTGGTGTGCTTTCCCAGAAGGGATTAGAATGACCACAAATCTCATCGTCTTCAGAACAAAATGTAAAACTCGCTACTTACACCTTGCTTTCCCATAACAATAATAATCCCCCTCAACAGGGGGATTGAGATAGGAAAACAAAAATGTTATGTGTCTGATCTCTAAAATGTTTAAAGTGCTCAGGTAGTCTGATAAGCATATTACAACTGCAAAGAAAGACAGATAAACCATGATGGGGAAACTGGAGGAAATTCAGATTTGGGTGGATTCATCATTTTTTAAGAGAACAAGGATAGTTTTGTGATTAAGAATTTAAACTTGAACTCATGAGACTTGGATATAAACCCCAGCTCTGCCACAGATATCCTTGTCCAAGACATTCAGGTATTCAAAGTGCCTAAAGATGCAAATCAGTACAGAGTGGGATTTCCAAAAGTGCCTACAGATTTCAATGGGAGTTAGCCACCAAAGCACTTTAAAGATGCCAACAGATATTTACTTATATTTTTAGACACCTAAGTAACTTGAAAAATCTGGCCCTTAATCTCTCTGTTCATCAGTAAAATGGGGATTTTGTATCCTTTTTTTGTCTATTCTAGTTACATTGAAATTGAAAGGCAGGGACTGTCTTTCACTATGTATAATCTTGATTGGGGCCTGTGTCTTTACTATAACATAAATTACAAGCTGTGATGTAGTGTCAGTACCTTGTTGGTTGCTATGCTTGGGCTGTGCTCTGTGAGTGACCCCTACTGGCCTCTGTCTGTAAACACTGCCCAGCGGGGGGCGCCTTGAGGGCCCCCATGACAGTGACCAAACCGGTCCTACCAGTTAAGGGAAGGGATGGAAGGAAGGAAGTGAGTGTTGGGGGAAGGGTCAGTTTCTGGCTGGAATCATGAAGGAGACAGACTAAGGAGGAGTGCTGGGAGTCTAAGGGCCAAGGCACTTAGACTCAAGGGGTCTGAGGCATCCTGGCCCAGACTCCTGTAGCCACATCACGTCTAGGCTGTGCTGTAGAAAAGCAATAAACCCTCTCTATTCTACTGGCTGGAGGAGTCTGTTCTTGCTGCTACGGGGCTGCATGATCGGGGGAACCCCAGCTCGCCGTCACACAAGCTATAATAATACCAAGTATCTACATGTTTGGAGGTATCTCCAAACTATTCAAACTTCATGCAAAACCAAAATGAAAGTCTGACAAGAACAGATTTTCTTTTGGTATTTTGGCTCTTCTGTTTCTGCAGCATCCACATGCCTGACATGCAGAAATAGACAGTTGTGTGAACAAAGTTAATCAAACTTTTTGAAGCTTCAGAAGAGATTCGGTTCAGAGAGGTTTGAGTTGGGCAAAAATTCCAGGTGGCTGGGGAAGGATACAGTGTATTGTTTTGTCTATTAGTAAAGCATGTAGCAAGAGCATATGTATATCAAATGGCACTAGAAAGAAATGCTCCCAACTCATCCCCCTCCATGAAGTATAATGACAAAGATCATGTTCAAATCTGCAAGTGCATCATTTTATTACCAACATTTGACAGGGACATGCAACGAAAGTAAGGACTTCTCATAGATTTGAGAAGCATGTAGCTACTGGGGGTGGCAGACCTGAGTTTGGTTCTGCAAATAATCTGCTGCTACAGAACTCACATCTAAACCGACAGCTTGAGAATTGACAGTCATGAACGTTTGAGACAGCACGAAGACAATGTGTGTGAAATACCACTCTCAGTCCCAGCACAAGACATTGGAAGTTGAAAACATTAACAACTATAATTAATTTACCATTGCAAATGGCAAACACCAATAATCACAGCTAAAAATTCCATGTGCAGGGACAGACACAGTACAGAATGCAATTTCTAATCCCTTATACTGCCAAGAGCCTGCTATTGAGTAACTTGTGCCCTGCCCTTACTTCCCACATGTTGGGAGCTCTGTGCTTCTAGTACAGAGCAAGAAGTGGCCTAATCATCTGATGAACCTTCACAGTAAAGCTCCCCATTTTTCACTAAAGCCCTCTGCGGATTAGGTTCCAGAGCACTCATCTGTGGTATTTGCATGTCTTCCTCTACCATGCTATCTGAGCACCTCACAAACATTCATGTTTTTATCCTCACAATACAAGTGACATAAGAAAGTGCTGCTGTCCACATTTTACAGGTGGGGAACTGAGACACAGATAAACATGTGCAAGGTCACACAGGGAGACAGTGCTGGAGCAGAAAGTTGAACCTAGGTCTCCCAAATCTGAGGCTGGAGCCCTGAGCCATGGACCATCCTTCTCCCTGCCATCACCCTACAATCTTTATAGCCGTTCCTTCCCACAAAGAGCCATGGCCTGGGTTTTACGGATCAGCTGCAGGAGTTAGGGTTCCGATGGACCTCCCCCACATGCTTTATGAAATCATCTTATGTATACAAACACAACAAATAGTCTGGCAGCACTTTAAAGACTAACAAAACATGCAGATGGTATCATGACCTTTCGTAGGCACAGCCCACTTCTTCAGATGCTGTGCCCACAAAAGCTCATGATACCATCTCCATGTTTTGTTAGTCTTTAAAGTATTACCAGACTATTTGTTGTTTTTTAAGTTTATCCTGTACAGACTAACTCGGCTACTCCCTGAAGCTTATGTATACAAATATGCTTTGGACAAAATACCTCATATAACCTATCAATTTTAATGTCACAATCTGCTGGATCTGTATAACTTATTTCGGTGTATGTATCACTCTTGTATGTAAAGTTAGAGATATGAGGTAGGGAATGGTTTATGGTTTAAAATATGCTAATGAAAGCCATCAAGAGTGTTTCCAGTGATCTGACACCTCAATGTCTGGGTGATCACCTGTCAACAGCCTCCTTTGTAGTTTAAGTTTAAGCTGTGGTTGGTCTTAGGAAGACATGTGACCACCTTAACTGGTAGGGTCTAACCAGGCAATTTTCCATGGAAGGGTGGAATGTAGAAACAAAGAATTCCCACCCAAAAGGAAGTCTATTTAGGGGTGCAAAGTTTTTAGGCTTTTTGTCTTTGGCTGGCATGAGACACCCAAAAGGAGCCAGAGACCCCAGGGATAAATTTTTTTCCCCCTGGCTTGGAAGTTTAGCTGACATAAGAACAGTTTAAGTTTGCAATAAGCTTTAATGTGTTAGAACTAGCTGTGCATATTGTTATTTTAAATTGTAAATTTACTTTTCTCTGCCTGTTTTCACTTGCAACCACTTAAATCCTACTGTTTGTACTTAATAAAATCACTTTCATTTACCATCAAACCCAGTGTAAATAATTGTTACTTGGAGGAGCAATCAGTGTGTACATCCTCCTTTCATTGTTAAAGTGTGCTTACCTAAATGGTTTATTTGGGGTTCGGATTCCAGATGGGGGTTGGATCCTGTTCCTGAAACTGCATTCTCCTCAGACTGAAGTGATTCAGTGTCTGCATTGCTCTTCCGGGTTGGGGGGAATGGTGATCTCAGCTCTGTGTATTGACTGTGGGAGACCATAAGATCTGGCCCACCATGACGGGGTGATGAGAAACCCCAGAAAACAAGGAGGGGAGTGTCAAAGGCTTTGTCAGCACACCAGGAAGTAGCCCCAAGGGAGTCTTCTAAGACCGTATCCCATCACAAGAGTCTTTTACCTTTTTTTCTCAATTATCTCAAAATGCAGAATGAAAGCATGGGACAGGAGAAGCTGGTTCAGCTACTTTCTTGTTAGAGGGACAATTTGGTTGGCAGTTAGGAGGATAGATAAAACTTGGGCCACTTACTTGATTTTCTTTTAAATTTGGATAAAAGTTCATACAATAAACAACAGCTGGGCAAATTAAACTACAGTACGTTTGTAGTAGAGGCAATGAAGATAATCAATAGACTAACATGCATGCACATTTCCTGAGAGTTAAAAATGCACAATGAAAGTTAAAAAAATACATATGAACATACAGACTGTTGGGAATTGCACACAACTAACTGTTTCAATTTGTCCACAAACCCTTTTCAATCTTAGTGTTTCAGATAATTTCTTCCTGAATCCTTAATTCCCCTTCTAAATTCTACTGCATATTACAATGAATGCAAATATGGTGCCATCATTTAATACTCTTCATTGAACTCCACACTAGCCCTGCTTGCTTTCATTTGTATCTATTTGAAAAAATTATGCTTCAGAGAACTTTTTTACTTATGCAAATAAAATAACCCTGGGATCCATGGCAAATTAAATAATTCTAGACAGTTAGATGTTATGATTAGGTTAGAAAGAGTGTAGCCGACCACAAACAAATGGAAAGCATAATCCAGATTGCTGCATAACAGAAGGCAAGTGAAGAAATAGTGGCATATTAAACTGAGAAATACTATCACCCAAAACACATACATACCATACAAAACTTTTAGATGGAGTTTTTTAAGATAGAATGATCTTAAGTTTATAATTACTGCTTCACTAATTTTTGACTATTTTCAACACTTCCTAGAAGAACTTGTAGCTTAGTAAACTATGGAACAAAAGTAGACATTTATATGATGAAGGCTCATCTGCAGTGCCCCGAGTAGGCACAAATTAAAAGGACATTCTTACACTCAGAGCACACACTACACAGACGGAGTTAAGAAGGCCCATTACATCTCCTCCTCTAAAGTTGCATGATTCCATGTATTATTGGGATTTAAGTTTTGTAATGACACATTCAGTTTTTTTCCCATGATCAGAGATATGTACCAACCTAAATGGACTCAAACATCTATTATGAAATGATGATTTTTATGCCCATTGACATTTGTATTTATGGAATAGTTTTCTGAGTTGACTCTATGTGAGTTCATGGTGCACAAGAACACAAAGAGTCATATTCTGCCCTAGTAGAACCAAATGACAGCTGCATTACCAAAGGCAACATTTGGTCTAAAATAAAGTTTTTATGTTCTGTGTTAAGCAGAGGCGCTGAAGACATCCCGGGTCCCTGAGTGTGGGTGTGTTTGTGGGAGCAGCATGGTGCTCTCAGAAGGGGCAGGGCTTTTGGAAGAAGGGGTGAGGCTGGGGGCAACCAGCCCTCAATGCTGCCTGCAGTGCACCAGGTTGCAACCAGCCTTCAATGCTGCCCTGGCCACAGTCAGCCCTGAGAGCCACATGGAACATGCAGTGTGATGCTCTGGCAGTGAGGTAAAAGGCCTGGGGCCCAGGAGTCCTGGCCCCTTTTGAATCGCCAGCCAGCAGCAACTGCCCCTTTGGCCCCCCCCCCCCCAACCCTATCAGTGGGCTTTTTGTTAAGGAAAGGAGACACCTATTGAGTTCAAATTTTTGCAATCTTCTCAAACTATAGCTTCAGACGTAGAATTCAAATGGTGATTATTTTTCTATACTTAAAAGCTCCCACCCCGTGAGAGTGAATTATTATATAACTGCAAAGAAACCTGTGCTATGTAAAAGGAGTACAAGGACAATCCCCCAAAGCAAAGGTGTCACAAGTCAGTGTTCTACACTATATACAATTGTCAAGCTTTTCAGCTGGTGTAAATCAGCATTAATTATACCACCTAGCACAAAATCTATCTGCTCACTACTTTTTTTTTTCTTTTAGAATGTTCATGTTCACACAGTAGGCCGTTACGTTTCTGTCACTCCTGTAACTCAGGTCAAAGTCAGTGGAGTCACAGTGGTGTAAAACTAAAGAAAGTGAGAACTGAACCCGATCCACACTATTTAAAGGGTTCTAGATATAAGAGTTTTTGATTTCACCAATCCTTGCCTCTTATTGTCAAAAAATAGCCTGAGTTTTCTAACAAATGTGAGATTGGGTTAGAGATAGCCTGGATGATCATAAACAAAAAGGAAAGCTTAATCCAGTGAACAGCTGATGGTAGAGCATTTCTCTTAATCTACAGACAGTACCATGATTTATGAATAGAAATTGTAGTAAAGGTTCGTGCTTCTCTCCCTTTCTCTTCTCTGTCCGCAATTATATACTTATAGTTGCTATCTCACTTATTTCAGAGTTTCATTTGTAGTTAACGGAAAATAGGTTAGCATCTTTGCATGCCCACAAACACATGGAAGTCAATGGCAAAACTCCAATCAACTTCAGTGGGGACAGGAGTTCAACCACAGTCTATTTTTTTATTTGTTTGTTTATTTATATTTTGTGCACCCTGCAGTCCAGACGTCTGGGTTTGCTGGCATCTCTGATCATGCTTTGATCCACAGCGGGCATTTTATTATTTGTCTGAAAAAAATTCAACAGTCTATCAAGAGTTTGCCTGAAGTGTACTATGCAATTTATTTCAGATTGCCTGGAAGTGACAACTCATGTAAAGCATATCAAATAGAGAGCTCTGGCTTATCTTGAGTGAAAAAAGAGAAGTAGCTTCAGGTAGGACAGAGGTGTCCTGGCATTGACTTGCTTAGTACAGCTTCTTTCATTTCATTCTTTTTGTTGTACTGTTCAGATGTTACCTTTTCATTTTTTGTCCTTGCTAACAAAGAATGCTGACATTATGCCAGCAGGGTATGCAGCTCTAAATGCCAGCGTTCTATCAAACCTTAATATTCATTTAAATGAAAGTGCAATAAAATTAAATAAGAAACTTGCATAGCCCTAATAAACAAGAGTTAAGGTTACCAAGCTTGCCATGTGTAGACACAGACAATTGTAACCCACTATAATGGTAGTAAAAATCCAATAGCTTTCTAGTTTCTGTTTAAGAAATAAGTAATTCATCTTGCTTTCTTTGTATTTCATTAAGGAAAGCAGTTAAGAGGATGGTTCCTAAAAGACTTTTCTCCTGGGTGCAGGGTGGCAAAAATAATCTCTCTGTTGGTTTTATATTGATGATAAGATGCAAAAATATTATAGCCTAAGCAAAGCTATAATATTATGCATCTAATAGCATGTTATTGTATCATAAATAGAGTAGCTGGCTGAAAATTATATGATGGCATGAATATTAGATAAGGATTGATTAAAATGTTTACTCCAAAACACACAGAGCTAAATGGAACATAGAGCTTTATAATAGTTAATACTGACTGTAATTCTGTGGGTGCTGCAGCATACTCCAACTGCAACACTACGGAGGCATCTTCCTGCCTTAAAGAAAGACAAATACTGTTTTCAGTTTTACCAGTGTAGCTCTACATTTGCATGGGTATAAGCTGAGTACAGAATGTGTTTTCCTTCCTCATTGAGCGAAGTGGGTAACAAATACTGTGATACTTCCTTCTTGTTACAATAGATAGTAGCTTCCTGATATAGGGACATGACAATATGGTATTACCCTGTTAGAAAAGGTATTGTCTAGGGACTGAGAGAACTCTACATTCAGGAAGTGGTTAATGAGAGAGGCAGTATGTATGGAAGAAGAAATAAAGCCTGAATGTTGAACTCTTGCCTTGCTCTTAGCTTTAACATCAAACACTCTCTAGTTCATAACTTTGAACTCAACTATCAACATGATTAACAGTAGTTAGCGAGCAGATAATTTTTTCATTGTAAACCTTACTATTTTTTATTTCCAAATAAAACACTATTTCAATATATTTAAACGATGTTCTAACAGAAGAGTTCCTGTGTATAAAGTTATAAGTAATGACTAATGTACCTATTCAGGACACCTGGAGTACCGAAAAGTATATAAAATAAAAATGTTTAATAAAAATGACAGTCGATCAAAATGTTAGTTCCTTCTACTAGGGAGACCAAGAAAACTATGAAACTCAATTAACTTCTAAAGTCAATAAGAGTTTTTACATTGAGTGAAGTGGGCTCTTGATCAAGCCCTAAATGACAGATTTGGGCTGTAATCCTGCAAACATTTACAAATGTGTGAATTTTGGTCAGTGATTAGTCCTGTTTAAGTCAAGGCAACCAATCACATATGTAAAGTTATGCAGATGCTATGGGCTCCAGTTATGTGATTAAGTACTTTGCTGAATGAGAATGGACTGACTGAGGACTAAATGTCTGCAGGATTGCATGTCTTTGTAACTGCGGGGAGGCAGAGGGAAACCATAAAATAAAACAATTAAAAGGACAGCCTGGAATGCACGAAGATAAAGGCAACAGGACTGTGAAAGATAATAGTTATCTGCAGCAGTAATCATAAAGTGAAAACAATCCATGCCTTCTGATAACATTTAATGTGAGAAAGTAAATTGGATGAAGAGAAAACAATTGAAAAATGAAAAAAAAACCACCCCACCATAGTCATGACCAAACAGAAGTAAAGAAAAAAAAAAGATCCTTTTGTTATCTTTACCCTGTAATTGAGATAATTCCTGTTTTTAATTGTTACTGCAGCTACTTGAAAGTCCACAACTAAGGTTTTATCTAGTCTGCCAATTGAATGGCAAAACTTTTGTTATTCAGAGGTGCTTAAAACCATCCCCCGCACAAAGAAGAAAGTTTTGCCTTGGCAAGTGGCAGTGTAAACCGCTTGTCAGTAGGGGTACATCTACACGTTCATGCGTACCTTGAAAATTGCATAGCTTATTTTGAAATAGCTTATTTTGAAATTTGGCTCTGTCTACACAGTGCTAATTTCGAAATAAATCACTATTCTGGAGTCTTCCTTAATCCTCATGTAACGAGGTTTACAGTAAGCCAGAATAAGAAGCCTGTTATTTTTAATGTATTCTGAAATAATGAGCATGCTGTTAAGACGTGCAGAACACTATTTCAGAATAACGGACGTTATCCCAAAATAGCGCCGCTGTGGAGATGTATCCTAGGAGTGCTCTGTTGTTCACAATGTCAGTAGTGCTTTCTTGTCCACAGTGGGAACCTTTCTCATCGGGGGTGGAAGTCTTTTGTTGACAAAAGTGCCAACAAACAACATTTATGCTGCCCAACTTTTAATGATATAAATCTGTGTATTGTAAGCAAAGCCTAAGATTCAGATACAGACAAGCGTGATGCTATGCTTAATTAACACAGCTTTACTTTTGGCATTCTTAAAGCAGTTATTTATTGAGTCACACTTCTGAAGACAAAACAAAAGACAGGACTATGCAGCACTTTAAAGACTAACAAGATGGTTTATTAAGTGATGAGCTTTCGTGGGCCAGACCCACTTCCTCAGATCAAATTGTGGAAGAAAATTGGCATGACCATATATACCAAAGGGATACAATAAAAAAAAAAAGTGAACACATATAAAATTGACAAATCAGATTTTAGAACAGAAGGGAGGTGAGGGGGAGAGGTTAGTGTCTATGATATAATGATATTAGGGGTAATAATTGGGGAAGCTATCTTTGTAATGGGTAAGGTAGTTAACATCTTTGTTAAGGCCCATTCGTAAAGTGTCAAATTTAAGCATGAATGACAGTTCTGAGGTTTCCCTTTGTAATAAACCATCTTGTTAGTCTTTAAAGTGCTGCATAGTCCTGTCTTTCGTTTCAGCAAGACCAGGCTAACATGGCTACATCTCTATTACTATTCTGAAGACAAAGTGATCTTTCTATGCTAGGGCTAGGAAAAATACAGCCCCATGGACTAGATCTGGTCCACCAGCCTTCTGGATCTGACCTATGGACACACCAGGAGCCTGAGCCTTGCTCCCCCCCCCCCCCCCCCACACACACACTGGTTGAAAAACAGGCAGCGTGCCAAGTATTCCTTCCCCCCTCTCCTTGGGCTTGCAGCTTTTGACAGACATACATGACCCCACATCCAGCTGTTCTGAGTGGCCTGTTGGGGCATGGAAGTCAGGGAGCCTGGCTGTGGAACCTGTTGGGCTGCTAGCCAGGAGTCACCCAGGTAAGCATCTCCCAGCCTTTGGCACCCCAGTCCCTCCCTTACCCCAACCCTCTGCCCTCTGCTCCTGCCCTCCTACCCTACATAACCCAAACCCTCTGTCTCCTCCCATAACCTTCCCTCCTCCCAGACCCTGTACCTCCATCCCCTGCCCCAGGTCACAACCCCCTCCTGCCCTAGGTCACAACCCAACCCCCTCCAGTACCCCAGTCCTCTGCCCCAGGTCACAACCCTCTCCTCCTATCCTAGGACACAGCCCTAACCCCTGCAGACTCTTTTGCACCCAAGCCATCTGCCCCAGGTCACAACCTTTTCCTTCACCCAAACTACCTCCCAGATCCCTGCCTCACCCCCAATCCCTTCCCCAAACTCCCTTCTGCACTCTGCTTCCATCCCAGATCCCACACCTCTTCCATTAATATCATAGAAGAGTGCGACCCGTGACCACTTATGACATTCTTGGAGTGGCTCCCATAAAAAATTATTGCCCCTGTTGTATGCCCAACACTTAGGAACATATAGTTGCAACTTGGATTATAAATTAAAGATTCAAAATTCTGTAAGTAAATTGTACCACTAAATGAGAACTCCATTGACTGGTTTTCTTTCTATGTGTTTAGTTTTTGTCTATGAATAAACCATATTGTATTATTCATACATTAGTCAGAGCATTTTGTTTCTGCCTTCTCAAGGATGCACATATTTGTGGGCCAAGTGAATACTGAAGTCCAGGAGGCACACATATACTAGGTTCTAGTACTTATCGATGAATGTGAAATCAAAAATGTCACTCTGGAGAGCCACATAGGCCAGTTAAAGCTAATGCTAAGATATAATGATGATTGAGTTGCAAGTGGAGTTACTTTTGAGATACTAACTGTCCAGTAAAATTACAGGAAAAATAAAATATGCCACCGTGCAAATGAGCTGTATGGTTCTGGGAACTGGAATATGTAGCAGTGCCTTTTATTTCTCAGTTGCTTGGTCAAATTTAGAGTAGCTTAAAGGTTACATTTTTTAAACATCTGATGACTCTTGAATGGCTTAGGGGAAATGAATTTGAGGAGTCTCAATCCAAATGTCCACATTACAAATTTTGCCACTGCAGTAAGCACTATAACTGGTAATAAGAAAAGGGCTGACAGGGCATGGAGTCTGTAGTTGTCCTTCTGGCTTATGCTAAGTCAGGAAAATTAAAAAAGCAGGCCTGAGAGAAGCTTTTTTGACAGTTTCATGTGTAGCTATCTTCTCTGTGAAACAGAACTTCGTGCATAGCATCACTCCTAACAGAGCCCCAGAATTTGTTGGATTTGTATTCTCTAATTGATGCACTTGTAAAGACTCCATTGCAAGCACACCATTATAAATGAGACTGATATTTTCCATGCCAAGGATTCAGTTTCCTTGAAAAATTAAACAAATCTGAATGAAAGCAGAGATTCCCTGGAGAACAGCAGTGTAAGACCTGCCAGACTAAGAAAAGATAATGCTACCAATAATGGTCAGTAGTTTCATTCTTTTCTTAGGCTTTCCTGATAGGTGTGTCGAGCAGCAACCATGAAACTATCAACCAACAAGGGGTGGCTTGGGAGAAGAGAGGACACCACTTTCACAGGTGTAAGATTATAACTCATTTTCTTATGACCTAAGAATGACCACTAACTTCATTGCTTTTGGAAACTTTGACTTAGCTTTCCCTCAGTAATTTCTTCACACGCACATGCCCAACAGTCATTTACACACATTTTTAAAACAACATTAAAAAATTGCAAGTTTTTGCTTCCACAGGTCGGTGAAGGAGCAGAGCCAGATAAAATGTGTATGTTTGAGGCATTTTGATACTGCACATAACTAGAGAAAAATATGCGTGCACTAGTTCTCAGCTGGTGTAAATATTTTAGTTCCATTGAAGTCATTGATTTCAGTTGGAGTTGGTTGCCTCCTCTGTTTAGACACTTTTGATATGATCTGCATCACCTAATGATGATCTGCATCTTCTGCATTTTAAAATACCTTTGAAAATTTAGCCCTTAGGCATCGCTGAAGATGTTCCCCACTGTTTATTTCCAGTTAAAGTTTGTTATTCCACTTCTACTCATTTTCTTTTCTCTAAACCACAGATTTTGGAGAAAGAGAAAATGAAAAATGACAAGCGGACCTTGTTGTAACAAAGCTCCCCAAAGTAAATGGAATGTGATGTGGATCTTTTCCATCCTGGCCGTCCAGATGAATCTAATCATGCAAGTGTTCTCATATGCTTATAGACAAGTGCTTATATGATCTCATAAATAAAGCTCTACAGGCAATGTCATCTATTCAGATACTCTTTTCAAAATGGTATTTGATCATCACCTTCTCCACATCTGTAGCTGAACTCGCCTCTATGTTTTATCTACTGCACTGTAGCTATTCATTCATCATACACAAGAAGCTGCTGGTACATCCCGACAACTCTTTTGAAGAATCACCTGTACAGAACAGAATGTTTCTTTCAGTAAATTTTCGCATAACTCCCGCTATTTTTTCTAAAGTGGGTCAACCAAAATAATTGTGTTTGATCATGCAAGGGGACATTCCATTTCTTCTGACTGACGCTACATTGAATTGTGAAAATGTCTGTAAAGCTCTTCAATTGCTGGTGAAATTTTGCTAACACTTTTTTAATATAGTATCTTCAATGAACCTTTATTTCAGACTTAGCAAGCTAGATATTGCTTTTTAATTAAATATAAAATGACGGTTAAAAGAAAACATCAAGTATTTGAAAGATAAATCTAATAGTCATGTAATTAGCTCAAAATTACATAAGCAAGAAATGCCTAATTTTATTCTTATTAGCACATGAACCTTGTAAGGAATTTGTAGATATTTAATTAACATTTATCAAAATAGCCTACAGCAAGTTAAATTTCAATTAATTGTTAAAAAGAGTGACATCTAATAAGCATTAAATGATAACACACTTGCTGCAACCATTCGATTTAGCTGCTAAATATTCTCTACAGCATGTCTATATTAATTATGCCCTAGCCAAGATGGCCAAAAGGAACTAGGAATTTTGGATGACTTAATTTTTAGATATCTAATTTAAGATACCTTAAAGGGCCTAATTTTTCAGTTGATGGGCACTTAGGGTGCTTTAAGGCAATGGTGGACAATCTTTGGCCCATCAGGGTAAGCCACCAGTGAGCCACGAGTCCATTTATTTGCATTAAGCGTCCACAGACATGACTCCCCAGTGCTCTCAGTGGCTGCTGGGAGCTACACGAAGTGGTAGCCTTGTGGCCTGCTTCCTCCTGCAGTTCTGATTAGTTCAGAACAGCTAACGATAGCCATGTTGAGCTGCAGGGGAAGGTGAGCGTGCGTGGCGGATGTGCAACATAAACAAATTGTCTGACAGCTCGCCAGAGGATTAACTTGAGGGGGTGCATGCAACCTGTGGGTTGCATATTACTCACCACTGCTCTAAGGTGTCTCAGATTTGGTTCCCAATAAATTGGATCTCCCAATGTTCCTGGTCATCTTGAAAATACACAAATTAGGGATAGGTTGAGATAAAGGTTGGCTTTAGTTTGGCAAAACCTTGTTAATTAAGGTCCAAGCCCTGCTCATATTATTCAAGGAAGAAGTCCCCTACTGAACAACCCATTTCCAGAATATCACACATTTAATGGAATGATCCTATTCTCTTCCTTTCTTTTCTTCCAGCCTTTCCAAATGTATCTTGGGATAGTCAACAGTTCCTACTGTACTTATCTCAAGGTTCACAGCATGACAGATGGTCTCCAGGAACTTCTTAAAGAGGCTAGTCACATTTTTCAAAGGCAACTAGAATTTTAAATTTGACTCTTTGATTTCTTTGGGTATGTCTACACTACAGCGTTATTTCGAAATATCTTATTTCGAAATAGTTAATTCGAAATAAGTTATTTCGAAATAACGCGTCTACACACAAAATGCATTTCGAAATAGCTTTTTGCTATTTCGAAATACCACATCCACACTGAGTGGACACTGATTCGGATTAAGGCCGGCCGGAACCAGGTCAGGGTTAGGGCATCAGGTAAAGCGTGTCTTTGTGTGGCTGTTGCCTGAGGCTATCTGAGGCCTGTGCTTAAAGGGACACCCACCTCCCCACCACGCAGCCGGTTGTCAGGTGTCCCTGCTTGCTTTCCTGCCTCACTGTGGGACAGAAAAGCGTTTGTGTCTCGGAGTGCCCGGGTTGCCCTCACTCGGGACACCATAGAACTCTGCAACATAGAGCCAGAGCTGCTCCTGGGCACTCTGGTGCTTCTCATGGACGCGTTGCTATCAGCCTGGCTGCACTTGCTGCAGGCTGCCATCCAGGAGGTCCATCAGGGGGCTGTCAGTATCCAGGAGGCTCTGTGGGAGAGCGTCCACCCTGAGGAGCACTAATATCCTCCCTAGTCCACCCACTGGGGGCTTGTGCCTCATTCCTCCCTCACGTCCTTCCACGTACCCTTCCCTAACCCCCCTTCCTGATGTCAAATAAAATACACATAGTTTCAAAAATATCAACTCTCTTTATTCAACAAAACTGGGCGGGGGGGGGAATGAAACTCTGGGGAGACTGGGGAAAGGAGGCGGGAGAGGGGAGGACAGAGGGTGGGAGAGGGGAGGGGGAAAACTGGGAGGAGGGAGCTGGAAGGGGGAAGCAAGGGGAAGAAGAGGGAAGGGAAGCTCAGGGCTCCGGGGTCGGGATCTCGCCGGGCCAACTGTCTCCCAGCACAGCGGGTGCAGGGGCCTCGGTGTTCCCGGGGGGATGGAGAGGAGGGTGTCGAGGTTGAGGTGGGGGTGTGGAGTTTGAGGAGGAGGGTGTGGAGGTTGAGGAGGGGGAGAAGAAGTGGGAGGAGGAGCGGGAGTTGGGGAGGCAGCAGGCGCTGGAGTGGCATGAGGCAGCACGCTCTGCACCAGGGTCTGCAGATGGGCACAGATGGCACGACTCTGGGCAAGCAGATCCCGCCGGAACTCCCGGTTGTCCTGCACCCACTGCTCCATGGTGCGGTGCAGGGCTCACAGGGCCCCCAGCTGCTGGTCTCAGTATCCCTGCAGTGTTGCGGTGGACCTGCTGGGCCCTCGGGTGCGGGAGGATGTCCCGGGCGGGGTGGTGCGCCCTGCACGCGCAGCTGGTGCGACTGTGGAGAAAGAAGAGAAGTGGTCAGTTCTCCCTGGGAACACAGTGGGTGAAGCCCAGCCCCCCTCTGCAAGGTGGGGATGACCGTGTCCTGCACCGTTAGAGCCGCTGTGCTTGCACAGAGTCCATGGTCGGAATGTCCGGCTATTCCCGGGCGTGGGAGCTGCCCCGAGACCTCACCCATGCCCCTGTGCTGTGTATAGTGCGGCCGAGGTGGGGAGGATGTCCCATGCCTCTGTGTAGAGGGGGCTTGTGAAGGGAGGACATCCTGCTGTGTCCCGCCCCAGGGTCAGGAGCATGTCAGGTCTCTTCACACATGCGTGTGGCTATCAGGCCATGGCCCCTGTGTGGCATGCAGCTGGAGCCACCTGCCTAGGGGTGGCACGGCATGTGCTCGCACGTGCACAGGTTGCTGCGTGATCCGTGGTAAACAAGGCCCACACGTGTGGTCCCTGGTTTCCCTCCCCACCCCCCCGGGAAGGGACAGTGATGGCCCTTGCATGGCGTGGCCTCCCCGGACGACCCTGGTGACTCCACTGCCGGGACAGCCCAGGGGTCCGACCGGCGTGGCACCCTCCATGGCTCCCTCTGTGGCGGTTCCTCCTCCGCACCCTGGTCAGGGCCCTCTGCTCCCGGCTCGCTGCCCCCTGGGCTGGCACGGACTGTCCCGTACCCCAGGATGCGGTCCAGGGCCTTGAAATAGGTGTTGGTGTATGCCCCTGTTGGGGAACTGCCCCGTGTGGCCCTGGCATATCCCTGCCTCAATTCTTTAATTTTCATGCGCACCTGTTCTTGGGTGAGCATGTGGCCTTTAGTGGCCATGGTGGCAGCTATGTGGCTGTAGACGGCCACGTTCCTTCATCTAGTGCGGAGATCATGGATGGTGGAGGCCTCCCCCCAAACCTCAATGAGGTCCATGATCTCTGCACTAATCCAGGATGGCGTCTGCCTTCTCCTGCCCCTGGCTGGCTCTTGGGAGCTAGGGGACTGTACGGTGGAGGGCTGGCTGGATCTGGCTGCCCGGCTCATCTTGGGGCCACTGTGTCAGACTGCTGGATCTGTGCTTGCAGGCCTGTAGCTGGCACATGAAGTGTGGCCAGAGTCTACCCCTTTAAGGGCTCCAGGGCTGGGGGAGAGGAGAGGAGTTCTCCTGGTTTGGCCCAGAGTGGCCACCAGGGCTCCCTGGGAAGGGCTGGAGGCTCCCTATTTCGAAATAAGTGTCTACACAGCACTTATTTCGAATTAGCTATTTTGAATTTGGCATTATTCCTCGTAGAATGAGGTTTAATTAATTCGAATTAAGCACCTCGCTATTTCGATTTTATTTCGAAATAGCGGTTTGTCTGTATAGATGCTATTAAAGTTAATTCGAAATAATGGCTGTTATTTTGAATTAACTTTGCAGTGTAGACATACCCTTTATGTTATATCAAAATGACCTCCAGATTTGTTAGGATCCAGAAAAGTTGGGCTTTCTGCTCCCAATTTTCCATGTTAGAAACTGAGATTTTGTCTAGCCGGGAGACATGGTAAATCACAAAGCATATTTACATGCAAAAAAAAAAAAAAAAAAAAAAAAAAAAGAAATCTAATTAATTCTGGAAGAGTTTTTTCCCCCATGCCCTCTAGAACTTGATCATCTTTTGTTTGTTTAACTAGGACATACATACCTGACGCACTTGGAAGAAAAATTCATTTTGTTTGGAGTTCAATTCTACTGACTCTCAATTAACAGCTGTGGAATCTAACAAATCACATTTTTGAGCCATATTACAAGTTATCCCACAAAAAGTCTTAAGGCACAATGTGAAGTTCCTGATATTCTTAAGAGGAAAAATCAGTAAAATAGCTAACAATTACACAGGCAACAAACAAATGAAATATACTTAGCAGGTCCTTTTAAAAAAATGAAATCCAAACCCAAACCAAACATACAATTTAAAAAAAAAGTTTTGAGGTCAAACAGTAAAATCTCAACTTGCACTCACTATGTCTATGCAGCCATATTATGCATATGAATTATATGTATTACGCTGCTCTACAGCCAAAATGCTTCTGAAATAAATGTAGTCAAACTTTACTAATTCTGGGTCACTGAGAACAAAAATGATGCTTAAAATTGTTGATTGGCTCTAGTTTTCAAGATATGCTATTGGGTCAGTATATACGACCCTTGACTTGGGAATGGCGGAGGATAAGTGAGTTATAAAGGAAGGGATCTCAATTTAAACCAGAAATGACTAAAATACATCTTTGACTGGATCTATGAATAAATCTATGACTGGGTTTGGACAGTACTTGCTTTTAGGCAAAACAATGAATGATGCAATCTGAAGCTGGTATTGCATCATACATGATATGAATTGCATCATGTTATTCCTAGAAGTCATGGATGATGCAATCATAACGAAGCTTACATCACTCTGCTGAACAAATTGCCCTATATCAGCTCTAGAAATCATACAGTGTCATGCTCTCTTATTTGTCAGTGTTTGATTTTGCAAAGGGACACATTTCTGTTTAGCCAAAGTGAGCAGAGATGCCTCGTACTTGTGTGAACAGTGCAGATAACTTCTGCTATGTTTGAAGTGACTTTTGCATCACAAAAGCACAGTATAACCACTATGGTTAAGAAAGCCTATCACTTTTATTTTGGCTGCAAAATTGGAGATCAGGACAAGAGGTGGGCCCCACACATATGCTGCAACACTTGTGCAACAAATCTTCGCCAGTGGTTGAACAGGAAAAGGAAATCTATGCCTTTGCAGTGCCAATGATTTGGAGAGAGCCAACAGATCATACCAGCAATTGTTACTTCTGCATGGTGCCTCCAGTTGGGAAAGGTGTGTGTCAAAGAAGAAAAAGTGGACTGTGCATTATCCAAACATTCCATCAGCTATACGCCCAGTACCCCACGGAGAAGGACTGCCGGTTCCTGATGCACCAGAATCATTCTCACTTGAGTCAGACGAGGAAGAGGAAGAGGATGAAACTTCTGGTCCTGAACCATCAATGTCACAGGACCCACATTTTCTCCCATCCTCCTCCTCTGAACCACACCTCATAACACAAGGTGAACTGAATGACCTTGTCAGGGATTTGGAACTACCCAAGAGTAAGGCAGAGCTGTTGGGCTCCAGACTACAGCAGTGGAATCTCCTGGCAGGTGATGTTAGGGTTTCCATGTTCCACGACCGTCAAAAGGATCTTGCCCCATTCTTCTTCATGGAAGGTGATCTTGTAGCCTGCAACAACATTGATGGTGTGATGGCAGCCCTCAACATCGTTCACGATCCAGATGAGTGGAGACTGTTCATTGATTCATCAAGACGAGTCTTAAAGCTGTTTTGCTGCATAATGGCAATGTTTTGCCATCAATTCCAGTTGGTCATGCAGTCCATATGAAGGAAACCTATGACAACATGAAACAACTTTTGAGGTGCATAAACTATGACCAACATCAGTGGCAGCTTTGTGGCGATTTGAAGGTTGTTGCTCTCTTGCTTGGTCTGCAGACTGGATACACAAAGTACTGCTGTTTTCTCTGCGAATGGGATAGTCGTGCAAGAGATTCCCACTACATCAAGATAGATTGGCCACTCCGACAGTCATTGGAGCCTGGGAGGAAAAGTGTTCAGCATCCACCACTTGTTGAATCAAGGAAGATTTTGTTACCACCCTTACACATCAAGCTGGGTCTGATGAAGAACTTTGTCAAGGCCATGGACAAAACACAAGCAGCTTTCAAGTACCTCCGTGGAAAATTTCCAAGGTTAAGTGAAGCTAAGATAAAGGAAGGTGTCTTTGTTGGTCCTCAGATTCGTGAACTTCTTCGAGATGATGCATTTGACCATGCACTGCGTGGCAAGGAAAAGACGGCATGGAAAGCCTTCCAGTTAGTGGCAATAAATTTTCTCGGAAACAACAAGGCAGACAACTACAGGTTGTTGGTGGAAAACCTCCTCAAGGCATACAAAGCCTTGGTTGCAACATGTCACTAAAGATACATTTTTGCACTCTCATCTAGATTTTTTCCACCTGCGGAGCAGTGAGCGACGAGCAGGGCAAGCGATTTCACCAGGACATTGCAACAATGGAGAAATGCTAACAGGGCAAATGGAGCCCATCAATGCTTGCACACTATTGCTGGACAGTGACAAGAGATGCTCCATTTAATGAATACAAGAGACAAGCCAAGAAGCGCGAGTAGACACTGAATAGGACTAAACTATGTACATAATAGTTTTTTGCCTTTTGTTTCATAATAAATTTTATTTATATAACCCTTTTGCTGATTTTTAAAGTGTTACATAAACAGGACAGGTGAAATATTATCATGTAAAGCAACCATAAACACATGAAAAGACCTAGGTTTACAATTTATGATTAAATCTCTACTATCTACACAATATACATAGACGTAAAATGTAAAAACTTAAATATCTTGGAAACAGTAGCCAATCAGTTGTTTTAATTGTCATATTTGAATTCAGCACATCAAAATAAATAATAAATAGCACATTTTATCTCTGAAGCAGACTACTTCTAAAAAATTGTAGACCAGTGTTATTAGTCTAAATGGTAGGTTTGTTGTTGGTTTGGGGAGTTTGTTTCCATACTGAGTGCAGAAGCTCTGTTGGTTTTGAGAATATTTTGGGCATATACCAAGATTAATGATAGGGTGGCAGTGAAAAGAAAACTGGAGTACAAAAATGATCAGGGCATACTTGTTCCTGAAAGAAGGACATTTGGGGTGTGTCTAGACTACAGGGTTTTTGCGAAAAAAGTAGCCTTTTTCGAAAAAACTTCACCTGCGTCTAGACTGCAGCCGCATTCTTTTGAAAGGAAATCGAAAGAATGCTGCAGTTTTTTCGATCGTGGTAAACCTCATTTTACGAGGATAACGCCTTTTTTCGAAAGTACTCTTTCAAAAAAAGGTGCTATTGAATGCAAAATGTGCATTTTCAAAAGAGAGCGTCTAGACTCTCTTTTGAAAAAGTGGCTTGCTTTTTCGAAAAATCTGCTTGTAGTCTAGACGCTCTCGTTTGAAAGAGGCTTTTTCGAAAGATTCTTTAGAAAAAGCCTCTTTTGAAAGAGGCTGGTAGTCTGGACATAGCCTTGAAAACAGGTGCCAGAATATGCATTAATAAAAAGTGCTTTTGGTTTGCAAAATTCTTTACAAATATGAAGTAGGAGCCTAAATGGGAACTTTAGAGCTTTCTCACATAAAGCAATCCTTGGCCAGTCTAGAACTGGTATAGCTAGTTTTATGACACTCATTCCAGGCCTCCCCTGCATAGGAGGAGGCAGCTGTAGAAGGATGAGAAACAGTCTGTTCAAATTATCTTGGGTCCAGTGTCATGTGTGCAAGACCTGAGGAGCAGGGTTTCTGTGTTTGTTATTCTATTTAGATTCATAGAACTTTAGAATATTAGAACTGGAAGGGACCTTGAGAGGTCATCAAGTCCAGGCCCCTGCCCTCATGGCAGGACCAAGAACCATCTAGACCAGGCATGTCAAACCGGCGTTTGGAGGGCCACATGCGGCCTGATCGAAATTTTTGCGGCCCCTAGAACATTTTTATAAAAGAATGAAGTGTGGTCTGCTGGCCGCTTAGAGCACATGACCGAGTGCTTGCTCACAGCTGGCCAGACTACTCTCTGATGCAACTGCTCACGGCCAGCTGGGTGCTCTGCACTGGGCGCTCCAGCAGGTGCTCACAGCTGGCCTCTGTGCTCACGCCGCCCCGGCACCTCAGGCAGCAATGTTGACTCCGGGACCCAGGTATTAGGTTGGGGGGGGAGGGGCTGGGAGAGCCTGGCTCTGGGGAAGGGGAGAGGCATTAGTTTGGGGGTGCCTGGTTATGGGGGAGGGAGGAGGCATTGGGTTGAGGGGCTGGGAGTGACTGTCTCTGGGGAGGGAGGTATTAGGTTGGGGGCTGGCTCTGGGGAGGAGGGAGACATTAGGTGGGGGCTGGCTATGGGGGAATGGAGGAGGATTGGGTTAGAACGGGGGTATGGGAGTGCCTGGCTCTGGGGGAGAGGAAGGGGTTATTTTGTTAATATTTTGTTTTTTATTTATTTATTCCCAAATAGAATCACAAAATGTATATTAATTTTATATCAATAAATATGTCAATTTTTTGCAATTGCATGAATAATTATATCTTTACGCAAAATCTCAAACTTACAAAGTATCTGAAATTTTCACAGAAGCCTGTTCTATTTGATTGACCATGGTCTATACTTGTTTTTATTTCAACAAAACAAGTTATGTATCATATACAAATTTAAAAGTACCTTAAATATACATTTAAATTAAAAATTAAGTAAAAATAATTTAAAAAATATTTAATATGAGCAAATAACAATTTTACACATCAAAGTATTGTAATATTATAAAATATACCTAAAACTTAATCTATAAGAATACATAACTACAACTTAACAACAAAGTAAATTTTCTTTGGTGGCCCTAGGGTTGCCCCAGGTGTCCGGTATTGGTGTCTTCTGCCTGGCACCTCAAATGCTTTTTTTTTTTTTTTTGCTTGACAAACCATCTGGGAACCCTAGGTGGCCGTGAAAGCTATCAGCAGGAGCGGCCCGAGGCGGGCTGCAGCAGCTGGCACCCCAGGCGGAACGCACGATCGGCGGCCTCGCCTGCACGGTCATCAATGGAATGATGTCATCATTGTGCGCCCCGTTGAAGGTGGCACTCTAGGTGATGGCCAAGTCGGCCTATAGTCACGGGCCGCCCCTGGCTATCAGTTTTCATTTGTGCAGCCCTCAGTAGGCTTCGAGTTTGACATGCCTGATGCCTGGGCTAGACAATCCCTGATAGATGTCTGCAAGATTCATACAAGATGTTTTTATTAGAAACTACTCAAAGGGGATTTTTTTAAAGACAATACAGGAAACCCCAGAGATGCGACTGCCCGAGTTGTGACCCCCAGGCAGTCGCATCTCGGGGGTTTCCTGTATTGTAAGTGCAACCAGATTTGTAAGTGCGGAAGGGGCTGAAAACCCCCGACTTATGTCCCCGGCCCACATTTACGATGGTGCATGATGCCTATCGTAAATGAGGGTTTGAGTTATGATGCTCCGACGTGCGACACTTCCCCAGGAACTGATCGCGTCACAAGTCGGGAGCCGCCTGTAGTACATTGAAAAAAGGGTCAGAGTTATGAAGGACATTTTGCATCTTATTCCATTTTCTTTTGGATGGAAGATTTTGTACTAGTGCTTTGAAAAACCAATTTATGATTGGTTCTGGGATAGATTCTGCTAAGTGGCATAGTGTAGAGTAATCCCATTGCCATCTGCAAAGTTATTCTTGATTCACACCAGTGTGAGAACAGAATCTAGCTCTCTGTCTTCTAACAACTTATATAAAGTATTATAGAAATAATTAAGGGTGCTTATCCCCCTGGGAAGACATAGAATGATGATCATTCACAATTTCAAGACCAGATTTCTTAGCCATTCAAATAGAATAGTGCTTTGTAGACTCAAGCATTCCCAAACCAATGCAATTTGTTTTCAAAAAGAACCTTTCACAACAAGAATCATAAAAAGCCATACAAAGACAGATATGGAAGAGAGAAAATATATTTCTCAGCTGTCTTCAATGAGCCTCATCGTGGCAGAGAAACAGTATAAAGGACAGAATGGACATAAAATAGAGTGAAAAAAGAGAAAGAAACTGTAGATGCAGTGAAGGTACAATGCAGGATGTACAATGTGGTTCATTACCTATCTGATGGGTTTGGGAGTGGGAAATAACAGCTCTGTGTCCAGAACAGAACACAAATGGTGCTTCTGTGACTTCTGTTCAATAAGTGTTTATGGGCCTTGATCCTTATCTCATTGAGAATACTGAGAAAAGTCTCAGAGAATTTCATGACACATGACGAAGTCCAGGGTAGAAAAATACCAAAAGAATTAAAATAATTTATAAGAGGGTCAGGATCAAGTGCGCCATTTCAGATTTTGGTGGTGGGAGGGAGGCAACCTGTGCATGTCATGATGGCGGGTGGGAGCGGGGAAGAGAGTGAGAGCATGGGGTGGCAAACTGAAGATAGAGACTTCAGCAGTGTTACTGAGCATGCTCAGTACAAGACAAGCAGTTAGCTGACATGAGCACTGTATCTAATTCCTATATAAAGAAAGAAAATTAAATAAATATCTATATACAAGAAAGAACATTAAATAAATATTAGACCCACTCAGCTCTATTTATAACAGGGGGTGGATACATTTGGGCTCTATATAAGAACATCAGTGGCCATACTGGGTCAGACCAAAAGTCCTTCTAGCCCAGTATCCTGTCTTCCGACAGTGGCTAATGCCAGGTGCTTCAGAAGTAACAAAAAGAAGAGGCAATCATCATGATTCATCCCCTGTCACCCATTCCCAGCTTCTGACAAACAGAAGCTAGGGACACAATCCTTGCCCATTTTGGCTAGTAGCCATTGATGGATCTATCCTCCTTGACCTTATTTCATTCTTGTTTGGAACCCTGTTATAGTTTGGGCCTTTTCACTATCTCTTGGCAAAGAGTTCCACAAGTTGATCATGAAGAAATACTTTATTTTGTTTGTTTTAAATCTGCTGCCTATAAATTCAATTGGGTTAGCTTCTTGTGTTATGTTAGTGAAGGAATCAATAACATTTCCTTCTTCTATTTTTCCACACCAGTCATGATTTTATAGACCTCTAACATATTCCCCCAACACTTTAGTCATTTGTTTTCCAAGCTGAAAAGTCCCAGTCTTGTTAATCTCTCCTCATACGGAAGCTGTTCCTTACCCCTAATTATTTCTGTTTCCCTTTCTGTACCTTTTCCAAGTACCATATATCTTTTTTTAGATGGGGTGACCAGATCTGCATACAGAATTCAAGATGTGGGAATACAATGAATTTATATAAAGGCAATATGCTATTTTGTCTTATTATCTATTCCTTTCCTAATTATTCCCAATATTCTGTTACCTTTTTAGTTTTTAGACTGACATTGCATATTAAGCAGATATTTTCAGGGAACTTATCAGCAATGATTCCAAGATCTCTTTCTTGAGCGGTAACAGCTATTTTAGGCCCCATCATTTTTGTATGTATAGTTGGGGGTTATATTTTTTTCATGTGCATTACTTTGCACTTATCAACACTGAATTTCATCTGCCCTTGTGATGCCCAGTCACCTGGTTTTGTGGGATCCCTTTGTAACTCTGTGTAGTCAACTTTGGATTAGTATCTGTTCACCCCTTTTTCAAGAACATTTGTAAGTTTAGCCGTACTAGTCCAAATGCAAATCCTAGCAGCACAACACTCATTCCTATTCCCTGCCCCCATCTTTTGAATGGAGGTCCTGGCAATGTATTCATGAAGATCTAATGATCCTTCAATTACTTGCATGCCCATCCTTTTGTTATTCTTAATCACCTGCCTCCCTCTTTTTATAATAAACTCCCTGCCCCAAAAGAAAAGTTGCAAGCAGCTCAAACTCTGTTGCATTTAAGAACAGCCTCTGGAGTCAGGGCATGGGTTTTAAGCAGATCTCAAGTATGAAATCCAGGGGTTCCAACTTTGGGGTGGGGCTACTGCTCTCCTAGTCCCCCATAAATTACACCCTTGATCAGGACATTTTGGTGTGAGGAAGGTAATTATGGAATTATTTGACCAGAATAAGAGGGCCAGCCTCCAGGCTCTCCTTGGGGGCCACCAGCACCCAGGCCAGGCTCCGGTCACAGCTGCCTAACTCTGCTGCTGGCCTCAGCCACTGGGCTCCTCTGCAGGTCCTACACGGTCTCTCTGACCTGGGGAACACTCCAGCTCTCCTCATGACCCTCTGGCTGGGCTCTTGACTGCTGGCTCCCTGGCTGTGGGACCAGCTCCACTCCTGGCCCCTGGACCTAGCTCTGGCTCTGCTCCTAGCGCCTGCCAGCCACAAGCCAGCCTCCACTGTCCCCAGCCATGGGACCACCTCCACTCCCAGCCCCTGGCTAGGCTCTGGGCCAGCATCTCCCAGCCCCAGGACTGGCTCCATTCTTAGCTCCCTCTCTCCCCCCAGCTGTGGGCTGGGATCCAGGCTGTTTCTCCCTCCATCGCCAGACTTCCAGTCAGTTCCCGGGCCTTTTTGGTATAGGGGATTCCACCACTGATATTGCTGAACCAGAGAGATTCAATCGGTAGTTGTGTCAGAATTACTATTTTGGACAATTACTCCATGCTGACAAGCCTTTGGTGGACACTATCTAAACCAGGGATGGGGAACCATTTTTGTGAGGGAGCTGCTGATCCACAGAAAAATCAGTCAGGCGCCACACATAAAAAAAAAAGAAAAGAAAACCCTCACTGACGTGGCCCCTGACTGAGAAGGAGAAAGACACCCCCCACATTCCCCTCACACACCAGAGCCTAGTGAAGCCCAGGCTACTAGATTTTATGTGCTCCAGCACCACGGGAGGATGGTGGGGATGCAGAGGGGGCTAAAGTGCCAGAGCTGAGCCCTGAGCCTAGAGGGCTTGATCCAAGCAAGCTGGGGGCCACATCTGCTCCCCAGACCATAGGTTCCCCACCCTAATCTAAACATATGAAGTACCGTCTAAGGAGGAGAAATTATTCCCATCACAGTTGGAAAATGTAATGTTTTTGAGCAATAGCAGGTCTATCTTCTACAAAATCAGGCAAACTTTTTCTTTGCCTGGGTTTCATAACCAATTTAGTCTTAGCAAAAGGAAGCAAAGAAAGTCAGAGTTAATATTTTTCAGTTTCATAAAAGCCTATTATTAAAAAAAGGAAAAATGACTTTGATGGGCCTAAAGAAATTAACTTGTCTCTCTTCAGCTTTCCTTCCATCCAAAGAAAAGAAACAAATCCCAAATGAAACACAGTCCATTGAGCCAAAGAAACACAACTTTTGGAAGGGTTATATTAATTAAGAAGTGGGGAGGAACTATGGCCCTACCTTTTCATATAGGTAATTGATTGTCTTTTAAAGGGATTTTCTTCTCTAACATACATTAGCCAAATCTTCCATGGCTCTAAATAGATGTACCTCTGTGGATGCTAAGCACATGAACACAAGCTAAGGATTTAACCTTCATCATCTTGTTCTATAAGACAAAAAAAAAAAAAAAAGGAAGTCAAAATAGAAGCAAATCTATTTAGTCAAAGTTAAGAGTAGACAAGGTGGACAGAGGACAATAACCCATAGCTCTTTCCCTATGAACATATGTATAGGCTCCTAATCTCGTGCTTAATTAGTATAACCATTCTTGATTTAGGGTTTCCATCTACAAATGAATTGTCTGCCATTTTTAATTTTCTTCTGAGGTTTAATACAGATCTCTGACTCAGAACTTCAGGCTGGCACCCTGATGTTCATAATTCAGTTTTATAATCTTGTAGCATGAGCACCATGAGCCTGAGTCAATTGACTTGGGTCATCTGCAGGCAGGGGCGGTGAGTATAACAGGCAGGAGAAGGCTTTGCCTTCCCAAACTGCATGACTGACTCTGCCCATTCTCCACCCCCAGAATGCCTACTGCAGATCTACGGGGGCGGTGTACTGCTGCCCCCAAACACTCGCCTTTCCCATGGTCTGGGGCCAGAAAGGCTGGGGCCACAAGCTGCCCTCTCTCCCCATGGGCTGGGGGCATGGCTTGACTCCTGTGGAGGCGGAGCCTGGGAAAAAGGGGCGGGACTATGGTGGGGGTAGGGGTTGCCTACCCGTGCCATATCTTCACCCACTGCCCACGCTGGCAGGTGTCTTTGTTTTTTTTTCAGTTTAGAGCTATTCATAGACTTACAGACTTTAAGGCCAGAAGGACATCATGATCATCTCGCACAGGACTATTCAACTTTGGAAGCCCGGGGGGCTACAATGATCCTCACAGCACATGCCGAGGGCTGCAACTTGAGTGTGGTTAAACTTATATGCAAATATATATGCACATAGCTTCTTTCGCACTGACAGACATGAATACAAAGATTAAGGCAAGACTACACAACACGCAGGCCCCATTTAAGTCAGTTCTGCTGATATTAATAAAATGCAATATTTACCCAATTTCCATCCACATGACAGCACTTTTAATGAGCAATGACAGTCCAGGAATTTAACTACTAAAACACATATCAACAGAAGACCATTGCATTGACTACTTTTTTGTTTTGGCTTTCAGCTGCAGGCTGCGTGTTGAACCCCGAGTAAACCCAAACCACACCGTGGGCTGCAAACAAATGGACTGTGGGTCGGCCGTGGGCCATCTGTTGAGTAGCCCTGATCTAGCATATCCTTGGCTCCCCACTCCTGTAACAGACCCATACCAGTGGGGGTGACCAAGTCGCCAGGCTCCTGGGCAAAGCGGGGGCCTCCAGAAGGGACAGGGCCTCAGGCAGAAGGAGCAAAGCTGGTGCTAGCTCCTCCTCTCCCCCTGCACGGAGAACACCACATGGGGCTCCAGTGGTTATTTAAGGTGTACAGGGGTCCCAGCTGCCACAGAAGTCATGGCAGTTCTCCCCTTTGCCCTCCCCCTCCCCAACTTCATCAGTGGACCTGCCCATAACCTCTGGCTGAATTACTACATCCTCAAATCATGATATTAAGACTTGAAGTTATGGAGAATCCACCTTTTACACTAGTTTAAACTTGCAAGTGATACTGCTAATGTCTTCCAGTTTGTAAGCTTCTACCTGCCGAACAGACATTCCTGACGTGTCAAATGGGGAGCATTGATGGAACTGCTAATATCTGTGCATGAAGAAATGTTTTAAGAGTGACCACTAAAAATAATGTACACAAATGCAACTAACTGGACTATAATATAACAAATGAGGTTAGGAAGTTTTCTGTGTGATGAATTATAAAATCCATTTGGAAAAAAAACTAACTAATGCTGTCTCCTACTTCTACATATTCTGCTGTCCTGGCAGTGACCTATATATTACATCTAACAATTTCCATTCAGATTGCTTAATGATGGGCATGCATTGCTCTAAATGGCATGCATTATTTCACAAGTAGGATAAGAATCAGTGATGTGGTAATTCATTTAATTTGTTTAAGCTATTTAATACAGCCAGAGTATGCAAGTACTTGTCAGTCCATTAGTTGCTACAATTCTGGGGGCTATTCTCTCTCTGTTTAAGCACATTCTTTTCCTAAAATATTTTTTATAGGTAACACATATGAGATAGCTAATCTAGTAAATAAGAGTAAATATGATCTATTTTATTACTTCATTCCTTTGGTGTAAAAATGGGGATGTGATTGGGAATCTACAGTGGTAAATTATGTTAATGAACAGCAAAGAAATCAAGCATTACTATGTGCTGTAAGTATATCACTATGAATACACTCCAATAATCCTACTTTCTCTGGTTTCATCTGCCATAAATAATGTAAGAATGAAGCAGTAAAACATTTTATCATTATGGGTAGAAACCTTCTACCAGCAGCTATTTGTGCTCATAAAAAAGGAATGATTTATGAGTCTGATACTGTCTGGTGAATGGTAGTTATGGGAGTGGTAAAGTGTCTGTCGGTAGGTGGAGTAGTAAAAATATATGGTATAATGTGGTTTACCTTTTCATTTTCTTGCTTTTGAGGTTTGACATCAGAAATGTTATGTGTATAGGATGCTTAACTGTTCATAACAAAGCTTTTTGGCACTAATTTCCTATGGGTTTTTAATATGTAAAGGAGAGGGACATGTGTGAGGTAGTTTCCAAAACTATACCAAAGATGTGCAACAACTGACAGTAGATTTTGTCTGTCAAGGAAGTGCTATTGCTGATGGAGAAGAATGTATCTGTCAGCAGCTACACAGAAAGCCTTCTCTGTTGCATTTTATAATGCAAAAAATGAAGCTGCTGAGGGAGAAATTTTTACCTGCCAGAGAAGTACAGCTGGTGCTAAAGCAGTTTTTAGCTGCTTGCTAGCTGAGAAGACTCCGTTAGGGAAGTGCAGCTACTGACAGAGAAGATTTCATTCATCAGTAGCTGAACTTCTCTGTCACATACAACTTTCGCTTTCAGAAAACTGCACACACATTTTTGTTTCCATTTTGGGATAAAAACTGACCAAAAAGTGTGGTTGCTGATGAAAAATGTGTGTGAAAGAGAATATTTTATTGTTTGCTGCCTGTTCAGGCATACATTTCACCAGCTAAAGATTCCAGCCTTTAATATATTACATGCATTTGTTGAACATATTATGGTGGGAGACAAAACAATACTACACATCTGAGAAGTAACCTTATACAATGTACTTCCTCAGTTTTTCACAAGGATGCTAAATTATGAAGAACAGAGGTGACTATTGCAATACCAGGGAATGTCATTTGCCTGCTTTTATTTGTGTCTCAACATTGGGCTGATCTTCCTAAACCAGCTACCTAAGCCCTGGTCTACTCTAGGCAGTTATTTCAAAATAACCTCCTTTATTTCAAAATATTAAGCAGAGTGTTTACATTACCAACCATATTTCGAAATAATGGACTGGTTACTTCATAATCTTTACTCCTGCTTTCCTCGGGGAATAAGCTTATTTCAAAACAGTTATTTCAGGAATTGTTATTTCAAATTAAGTTATTTCGAAATAATTTCCTAGTGTAGACATGCCCTAAGTTCCATCCTCCCCCTTTTTTTGATGAAACTAGTGCATACACAAAGCCAAATTTGTATCCAAAATATTTGTACATAAAAGCACATGCTTGTGTGCCATTACCCATAAAGGCCCATTTATACCTCTAATCATCTGGTTAGAAACTCAATTTAAGTGGCGACTTGGAAATTTAGTACCTGATGTTAATTTAGCTACAGAGATGTATATTTCATAAAGACCCATGTCCTTCTGAATACTTACATGCCTACTGAATTATAGTTCTCTGGATTTCAGTCATCTGCCTAGTTGGCTATGACATTTGAGAAGACACTTTCTAAACATGTATATTTTATTTTTAAGGGTGAAAAAAAAGTACAACTGCAAAGGTATCCAAAACCTCCCAAATATTCAACAAAAATATTATCAACTGTGAAATGTATTATAATAAAAGGCATTTCCCCTTCTTCTGTATTTCAAATTCCTCCCACGTAAGCTACTGACAGAGATGAAAATGGATAAATGTGTAGCCACCAGTGCTATCCGCCTCATGCTATATAGAGAGCTGCCATTTCATTAAGTTTGAAGTTTTTGAAATAATATAATCATAATGAAAGAAGGGAAATAAAATTCTCAGAAACTTCTCCAAGGAGTATTAAAAAGATGAGATTTGAATAAGACTGATCAAATGTTGGAATAGAAGATGCAGATAGGTCATAAGCTTTTGCTTTTTTGATTGCCCATATTGTCTCGAAACTGTTCAGGAGAACAAAGAGTTTTGTGGATGAAAGACTGGTGTGAAGAAACATGAATGTCAACTTGAGTTCTGAAAGACAGTCTGCTAATGAAATATTCTAAAAGTCATTTTCAAGGTGGTAGAAAGTTCTCACGCTGATGTGCACCAATGCTTCTGATAAAATGCATTAAATAGTAATGTAAGTACTGGCTTTCAGGACCGATAAAATAAAGCAAGGTTTATATGACTCTAAATGTTGCACAAAAGTATTTTGTGTTTTATACTTTACTTGCAAAAGATTAAAAAAATAATTGGAAGGTTTCTTTATATTTCAATTCAGGCAGCCAGAGCAATTATGACTAAGTTTATTTTCAGGCTAAAAGAGAATAGATCAATATCTGATAGTACAAACTGGATAGTCTGAGAATGAAATGAGAGATCTTAAATCCATTTGGTATTTGGAAAATATGATGTTTGGATTGTTATAGTTCTGTGAACAACATAGTTGCTTGCCTAAGCACGATAGCAGAGTAAAGAACATATTTGGTTTCCCTTAGTAGAATATGAATTCTGAATGTGACATTGTGATATTTAATAAGCTTTTGCATATGAGCCAAAGAAAAAGTAGATGTAAAAATGGTAAACATAGTTCCAGCATCGACTGGTGAGTAGTGCTGATTAAATTTTAGAATTATATAGTTAATTCCCACCTTCCCTTCTATTAACTGTTATTATTTCTGCTTAATAGACTCCAGAAACGGAATTAGGGAATTTCTGTACTCTGGACTCTCGACTGACATATTATGCCAGCATAGCCCTGGAAGGTAGGTGCAGACCACATCCAAAGAAGGAGTTTTTCTGCAGTTGTGAGAGTACCACCTCCTGGACTGACATTAGCCATTGAAGCAGAAGTGCTATAGACAGACCTGCGTCTACCCTGGGGTTATATCAAAATAACTTCATCTGTCAGAGGTATACTTCTGGTGCACCTTGACTGACATGGCTATGCTGATATAACTTTCAGGTGTAGACCAAAATTGTATCTCCCAGTTAAAATAATATAAGCATTTCTTGATTCTACGTTTAACTATTTTCATTTAGCACATGGTAGGATTACAGTAAGAGCTGCTCTTTATCCCATATGGTTAGCAGTGCTACTTGGCTTTATAATAGATAATGCACATTCTACACTAATAGAATACAGAGGGTGTATGCATTTAACACATTCACCCTTGCAAAGAGAAGAATAACTAGTTGCTGTTGGCTATTACCCCGTATGACTTAAAAGAAGCATCGTACGAAGGCTTTGCGGACTGGCCTTTGATTTTCTGTCAGTGCAGTTTTGCCAGAATTTTAACCTAAATCCCCTAAGTCAAAGTAAAACATTAATCTACTCATCCATTCAGTCCCTGGATAAACCTTAGAAACTGTGCAAAATATTTACAGCAAAGATATTATAACCATTTGACTACTTAAAAGGATAATTACAACACGCAGCATTTCCCATTACACTATTTAAGATGTGTCAATACTGCTCTAAATCTGGATGAACAAATGAAAAGATATAGCCTATATTTTAAAGTTATTTAAAGTTTGGTTTAATACCATCCTTAAATGAAATGTTTAACTCTCTTTAAATGTGACACCATCCATCACAATTTTATAGTTAGACACATAATAATATATAATCTCAGCTTGCTGTCCACTTGTTAAAATGGGAATAGACTTCAAGAAATAAGCAATTTCCCAACAGAAAATTGGAAATTCTGCCAACCAATTCCAGGTGACCTGCCATCAATCAGTGTTATATTCTCTGGAGCTATTGCTGCAGGGTATTGCCATTACTGATGGGCTTCACCTGGTGACTAATGGTATATAACAAATACATTCAAGAACTATAGAAATCCTCAGAATCTGTAATTGTCAGTTAACTTTCAGCAAAGACCTTCTCAGGCAATTCAGAAATAAAGTGAGATTTTTATAACCTCCACACTCCTTGCTCCTTCTGATAAAAAAAAAATCAGAATGGTTTGATCCCATGCAACTAAATTGCATTAGGTCATAAAATATGTCTTTGTTACTCAAAGAATTAATGGAACTGTGTTTTGCCTTCTGCCCTGAGTAAGTGCTAATGTGACAATAATTCTAAATCTGAACTTAAATAATAAATTCAAACTTCCAGTAAAACTTTGTGTGTGATATTAATAATTATGATTAATGTTTGAAGTGTACTGTTCCAGGGAAATAATTCCCCTTATTTGTCTGAGAGTATATTTAGAATTCATTAAATATTCAAGCTTTCGAGTTACCCACGTAGATCCCAGTGTAACTGTGAATTTCGTTTTGAGATAGGAAACTTGCTACAGGTAAGACATCTCAACTGTGTTAAATCAGCACCAGCCAGAGAAATTATGATGGATTTGTGATATGAAATCTGCAGGATAGGGAAATAGGTTTGTTGACTGTCATCACAAGTGGACTCTATTAGGATTTGAAGCTCTGATTGTAAAGTACACAAACTGTCTCCTCAGCTGAACTATTAAAAAAAAAAGAGAGGGAAAGATGGAAAACTCTAAGGCCTTGATCCTGCAATCAGATCACCTTGGGAGATCTCTTTCACCCTCGCAGAACCCCTTTGAAGGAACTATTCCTGAGTTCAAGTTCTGCCTTTACCACTGAATTCAATGGGGCTGAGCACAAGTGTCCACCCACACAGCTATGACTGCAGCTTTAAAGCCTGACTTCAAAGGGGCAACCTGTCTACTTAAAAAGAAGCATGTAAATGTTTGCAAGATCAGAGCCTCGTTTTGCAAACCTGTAACTACAGATGTATAATTAACCACGCACTGGGATAGCAGTAGATAACAGAGCTATACCCAGAAAATACCTGCTTCTTTTTTCATTTTGTAAATCAACCCACTTCATGCTGCATGTCACCAGGTGTTTATTGATAATGGAGAGCATCTGCAATTATTATTATTTGTATTACTGTAACACCTACAAACCTTTGTGATTATGCGAAGTGCTATACAAATATAGAACAAAATGGTGGTCTCTGTCCCAAGTAATTTAGGGTATGTCTACACTTGCCCCCTAGTTCGGACTAGGGAGGCAAATGAAGCATACCGAAGTTGCTAATGAAGTGTGGGATTTAAATATCCCGTGCTTGATTAGCATATTCGTGGCTGGTCACCATTTTAAAATGCCAGTAGCCCAAATTAACTCGCCACGTGTAGACGCGGTAGTCCGATCCAAAACCCTTCCCTCGAATTAACTGTTACTCCTCTCCTAGTTCTTATATTACGGGAACAAGTAAATAACTTTTCCTTATTCACTTTCTCCACACCACTCATGATTTTATAGACCTCTATCATATCCCCCCTTAATCTCCTCTTTTCCAAGCTGAAAAGTCCCAGTCTCTTTAATCTCTTGTCATATGGAACCCATTCCAAACCCCTAATCATTTTAGTTGCCCTTCTCTGAACCTTTTCTAATGCCAGTATATCTTTTTTGAGATGAGGAGACCACATCTGTACGCAGTATTCAAGATGTGGGCGTACCATAGATTTACATAAGGGCAATAAGATATTCTCCGTCTTATTCTCTATCCCTTTTTAAATGATTCCTAACATCCTGTTTGCTTTTTTGACTGCTGCTGCACAGTGAATAAGGAAAAGTTATTTACTTATTCCCGTAATATAAGACCTAGGGGCCACCAAATGAAACTAATGGGCAGCAGGTTTAAAACAAATAAAAGGAAGTTCTTCTTCACACAGCGCATAGTCAATCTGTGGAACTCCTTGCCTGAGGAGGTTGTGAAGGCTAGGACTATAACAGGGTTTAAAGAGAACTAGATAAATTCATGGAGGTTAAGTCCATAAATGGCTATTAGCCAGTATGGGTAAGGAATGGTGTCCCTAGCCTATGTTTGTCAGAGGGTGGAGCTGGATGGCAGGAGAGAGATCGCTTGATCAGTACCTGTTCAATTCATTCCCTCTGGGACACCTGACATTGACCACTGTTGGCAGACAGGGTACTGGGCTGGCATTGGCCACTGTTGGCAGATAGGGTACCTTTGGTCTGACCCACTATGGCCATTATTAAGTTCTAGAGGTCCCAGGTTTGATTGTGGCCAGGGGGCCTCAGTATTACATATGCAACAACTTACAGAAGTTCCATAGAGTCTAAACAATAAATACATTCTTATAAGATTAATATCTATTCTGAACAAAGCTAATGTATAAGTGAGCTGGCTAGGATTCCAGTAAGGAGTTTGTCAATTCTTAGCTAATTCCTGTGGCTTTGGCTAGATCTGGCATTTAGTTTACCAGAGTCGCAGCCTCCATCTTATCTGCTGACCAGAAAATGACAGCAACAGCTGAACATCTGGTTTTCCAGAACAACTGCTAAGAAATAAATCACTAAGCTCTCTCAAGCACAGCCGGTCCCTTGCTCTTTCAACAATGTCAACAGACTTGTTTAATCAAGGTTCACTTGCTGATGGACAGGTCATGTGGAGAAAAGTAAACTTTCTAAAGGCAGCTAATTTCCCCAGAAATACAAGACCTACTGTAATGCTGACAGGCAGAACCAAACCTGGGACTTTTCACGTTTAGTGCATCAGCCTCTACCGCTTGAGCTAAAACTTAGCTGGCTCTGAGCTAAGGCCATAGAGCAGACTCATTCTTTCTCTCTGTAAGTAGTCTCAGTGCCTTAGATGAGACAAAAGCGGCGAGGAGTCCTGTGACACCTTATAGACAAACAGAAGTGTTGGAGCATAAGCTTTCGTGGGCAAAAACCCACTTTATCAGATGCATGTCATCTGTTAGATGCATGATGTTAGATGAGACAGTGAACCACACCCAGTAGATATGTGGGTTACACTACCATGATGCACCATATAGGTTCCTTTTCATTAGACAGAAATAGATGCAGACAGTCTACTGCCAGTAACTGAAGGAAACAATATTAAGAGCAAGTTCTGGCCATGCATTTGGGGCTCATTCTCGGTAGTACTCAGTCCCTCCGCTCCCATTTAAGTTAGAAGGTTTTCAATGTTTCATAGCATGAGGAAGGTCAATGGACCATTTTCATCATGATTTTCTAACATCCTAGGATGTGCATGAGAGTGGTTTGTATTATTTATGCCCATTTTATAGTTTCACATCTCTGACATGCAGTGATATTATCTGAGTTGTCCAATTCTTCAGATGGCGTTAGTGATGGAGTAGGAATTAGAAGCCAAGGTGCCTGACTTGCAGGCCCATTTCAATTTGGCATGCCGCATCTCCCAGTATGCCTTGATTTTAGTTGTAGTGTTTTCTTTTTTTTTAAAGGAATTAGATCAGATTCTAAATTAGAAAAGTTTTATTTTTAATGGAAATGTTCTCATGACAGATGTAAGGGAAAAAACAAGAAACATTAACAAAGCAATATTTATGAGATTGATTAACTTACTGAACTTCCTTTAAGATCAGTGGATTTAATTTCTTCAAACTGAACATTTGGAACAATGGAGACCCACACAATATAATTTGTTATGTTACCTTGAGCATACATTAATGAACATTATACTGCCATTTTTTCATCAGAACAAGGGGCTTGCTGGTCTGCATTATGTTCCTAGCAGTGTTCAGTGGAGCAAGTAAAATTAATTTCCTACTGGTATGGGCAGCGTCACCAGCTATGGGGAGGGAGGTGTGACTTCCTCACATGACCCTCAATATGACTCAATATGCCCTGCCCCCAGCGCAGGGCACCAACCCTCTCCTCCTTCCCCCACATGATCCATCCCATATTACCAGAGGCTGAGGGTGGGAGCTGGGAGCAGTATAGCCACCAGAGGAACTGCTGTCTTTCTGCTCCTTTCCCTGCTGCCCATCCCAGTGGGGAAAGAAGCAGAACTGCCAGTCCTGCCTCTTGCCCTTCCATGGAGTTGCATTTCCTTTGGCTCCATCTGTACAGCAGCAACTCTACCAGAGGACAGGGCTGGGGAAGCAGGGCTATAGGTTCTGCTCCTTTTTCCAATGGGAGAGGCAGTGGTGAAAGGAACAGAATGCTGCTGCCTACTCTCGTGTCCATAGCACTCTCATACATGCCCCCAGTCTTTCCTCCAGCTCCCAGCAGCAACCCACCCTGCAGGAGGATGAGACAGCCCTGTGGAAGAGTAGGGGGTGGGGCTTGGGGATGGTAGAGCTACACCTGAGGAAGTGTGGGGCCACTGGCTTCTCTTGTTTCTCTCTGGAATGTCGTACTGGCTATAAATATCGTGCTGGCATGGCAAACCGTACCGGCCTACTTGCACTGCTGACGGGCTGTGTCTACACTGGGCCACTTATTCCGGAAAAGCAGCCGCTTTTCCGGAATAAGCTGCGAGCTGTCTACACTGGCCCCTTGAATTTCCGGAAAAGCAGTGACAATTTACTGTACAAAATCAGCCGCTTTTCCGGAAAAGCTACGCTGCTCCCGCTCGGGCAAAAGTCCTTTTTCCGGAAAAGCTTTTCCGGAAAAGGGCCAGTGTAGACAGCTTTTCCAGAAAAGCAGAAGAAACGGAAAAAAGCGCTTTGGACGGCGCGAGACCCCGTAGGAGCCCTGGACTTCCTGGTAACCCGAGCTTTTAAAGAGCTCGGAGGCTGCTTGGCGCACGTGGCAGGAGCGTGCCTCAGACCTGCGGCCTGAGGTTTGCCACGGCGCCCCTGTCCTGCCCAGCCAGCATCCAAAGGCAGCCATGGCAGCTGCGGGTGGTGAGCCACCTGCACCCCCAGCGGAGGAAGCCCCCAGGGGCCGCAAACGGCGGGCCCCATCCTGGACCCCCAGGGAGCTGGAGACCCTCCTGGACCTCTGGCAGGAGGAGGAGGGTCTCCAAGACCTGCACTCCAGGCACTGGAACATGGATATATACACGCGGCTGGCCGACAACCTGGCGCAGCAGGGACACCCCGCCCGGAATTGTGAGCAGGTCCGCTCCAAGGTCAAGGAGCTGTGGCTGGGGTACGTCCGGGCCAGCGAGGCCAGGGGGGCAGGACCAGACACCTGCCCGTACTACGAGCGGATGAACGCCTTTCTGGGCCAGCCAGCCCCGCAAGCCCCGGGTGTCCCTGTGGACACGTGCCAGCGCCCCCCCATCGTCTGACCCACCGAGCCGGGGGAGGGAGAGGACAGCGGCAGCGCGTCCGGTGGAGAAGAGGCCAGCGTTGCCACCAGCAGGCCCCTCCAGCAGCTCCTCCGAGGCCGAGGCCGGGAGGAACCCACTGGTGAGTCTTTGCAGTTTGCACTCCCAAAGGGCGGGGGCGAAGGGCGGGGAGCCAGGTGCCCGGTGGGAGGAGGGGGAGAGCATGTCACTCAGGCCACGTGAGCTGCACGCTGCGTTGCATGAGGCAGCAAGCAGCACGTGCAACCACGTGCAGCCTGGTGACTGAGCGGCACGTGGCGCAGGCAGCTGCAGGGCACGCCTGGGACCGTGCTGCTCACACACGCGGGACCAGGGGAAGGGTGGATGCCGGCTGGAACCGGCCAGGGCCCCAGGGACTCAGCCCAGAGCCCGCACCTCCGCCAAGGGTGCAGCACGGAGAATGGCACACTGTCCCATGCCTGGCTGTGAGGCACAGCCAGCTGCTCCTGGGAAAACCGCAGCGTCACAGTCCTGTGACCGTGGCCCCCCCACCGAGCCCCTCACCTGCTCCCGGTGCCTTGGCTGGTTCCCCAAGGGAAGTCCCCACTGTGGCCACACATGTCCCTGGGCTACCGGCCTTGTGGGAGGGATAGTGGGAGGGACAAGGGCCCCTGAGTTTTGCTACAAGGATGGGACACACCTCCACCCAGTCACTCTTCTGGTTCCGTCCAGGAGATATCCCACGCGAGGGGATCTGAGAGCCCAGACCGCCTCTGCCAGATGTGCTCCCAGGCACTGTGTGGGGATGCATCTCACTCCCTGTCAAACACCAGTGATTAGCCCAAAGCTTTTCACAGTCTCCACCGGCAGGGAGTTCCACAGGTGAATGCAGCAAAAGCACCCTCCCGCCCTCCACGGGGCCAGGATACAGACCGGTGCTTACAATAGTGGAGGGAGGACCCTACTCCAGGGGCGGTCCTCCTTGCCAACATACAACACGGGGGCAGGAGGGGAACCGAGTGGGCCCAAGCCACACAACTGTGGGGTCACCTGGGCTCAGGGGTGGAGGGCATGAGGTGTGGGGACAGTGGACGGCCTGCCTGACTGACCCATCCTTTCTTCTCTTCCCTGCAGCAGACCCTCCACTTTCTTCTCTTCCTTTCTTCTCTACCCAGCACCAGACCCTCCACTGCGGCAGCAGCGGCACCCCCAGCTGGCCAACCCCGGAGGCGCAGGCTGCGGCAGAGGGACCAGCTTCTGCGCCGCCATGTGAACGCCATGGAGGCAATCCAGGGCTCCATTGCAGAGCGGGTGCAGGGGGACCTGCAGTGGCGGCCGGCAAATGGCCACCCATGGCTCCATGGCAGACAGAGCAGGGCAGAAAAAACAAAACTCAGGGAAAAGCAGTTGGGGGCCAAAGGGTGGTGTTCCCCAAACTCAGAGGGCAACCACCGAACCTGCTAAGGGTGCCAGTCCCTGGCAGAGGTCCCAAGGCACGGGAGCAGGAGACCAACGGCTGTCCGGCGAGACCCCTTTAAGCACGTGTCTGAACGGCGCTCTGGCCCCGCCCCTGGAAAGGTCTGGTGGCCTTTGCCCTCTTCAAAATGCTCCGGGCTTCTGCTTTTCCGGAAAAGCGCATCGTTATAACGGTAACTCCGGGACCAATGTAGACGCTCCTTTTCCGGAAATACTTAAAACGGAAAACTGTTCCGTTTTAAGCATTTCCAGAAAAAGGTGCCAATGTAGACATAGCCACAGTGTTTAATTTCAGAAGTTTTCAGAAAGTATTGTCACTTTCCCAAGGAGAGAGCTGGTCAAAAGATTTCAAACAAAATCATTTTTTTATCAAGTAACAAAAGGAGTTTCCTTAAAAAAAAAAGTGAAGAAAACTCATATTGAAATTTTCGTTTTGTAATTTAAAAAAATATTTCCAGCCTGTAGAGTAAGACCCCAATCAATTGAATTTTTCAAAGGGCATATGTAGGTACTTGGTCAAAAAAAATCAGTGAGAAATGTCGAAACCTTATCAGTCTTTTGTGTAATTTTGAAATGTGTTGAAAAGTCTATATTTCTTGTTTGTTTTATTTTCTCTGTTTTTATTTGCTTCATAAGAGGACACATTTTACATTTGTATTTGGATTAGTTTTAAATACAAAATTTATTGTTAAAAAAATATTAGTCTCATTCTTGATATTGAGTTGAAGTTTTAAGTCATGCTGTTTATATTCTCTCCCTTCCTGGCTTCCTGAAAACTTGATTTCAAATCAGTTTTACAACAATGGACTGGTGTAGCTTCACTGAAGCCAACAGAGTAATAGCAATTTAAGCCATTTGAAGATTTTGCCCGCGGTGATTCTTTTCTCCATGTTAATAGGTATAACCAATGGGAGCAAACACTCCCGTCGGCTTCCCTTACTCCTGACAGAAGCAGGAATAGTGGACGCTGATGGGGGTGCCCTCTGAGTTCAATATAGCAAGTCTTAACTAGACCCGCTAAATCAAACTCCAGAAGATCGATCATGGCAACATTGATCTTCCATTTAGTGAAGACATGGCCTAAGGGTCTGGCAGGCCTGCCAATGAGGAGGAGAAAGGAAAAGGAGGTAACTGCCCCATGGCCTGGTGATTCAAAAGGAGCCAAGGCTCCCAGCTGCTGCCACTACTACTACTGTGGGATCGCTGGTGGCTGGATCCCCCCACACCCTTTAAATAGCCACAAGAGCGCCACTCAGAGCACTCCGTGTGGCTCTGACGGGTGGCTAGGGGCCGAGAGGTTGTGTAGTGCCATGCTCCAGGTGGTGCTGAGGTTTGGCTACCCCAATCCCACCCATTCTGCTCAAGCCTCCCCCCCCCCCCCCCCACACACACACCTCTTTCCAGGAGTGCAGAGCTGATCCCTCCACACCTTACACAGAGGCCCAGCAATTCTGTCTGCCTCCTTATGAGTGGGGTACTAGTCCACTGGAATAAGAACTACAGAATCAGGCCCATATGTTTCCAAATTACAAAGAAGAAAGTCAATTAATATTTATGGCAAAGGGTAATTTTGCTCTAACAAATGCGAAGACACAGGATCACTGGCAGTGCATGCGAATTAGAGCTGCTCTAGCCTGAAGGTGTATGGCCTTTTCGAGCTTCACACATCTCCAGCAAAGCCTGTCCCCTGTTGCTCAGACACATTTTATACTAGCATCACCATCTGTGACACTTCCCAGCAATGAGACATCAGTAAGAAGCAGCACTTCACAAAGTGGTGCCAAGGATTGTCTTTAAAAGCACTTAAAAAGCCAGAGAACATAAAGCTCCTTGCCCCAGGAGTCTGGTGGGAGAAACTTTGCTTGCTATCTGACACATCTCAGAGAGTAGTAGTTTGGAAACGAAAGGCGTACACTAACGCCACAGCATTGGATTATTAATCACATCTCTGAAACATGACACATTCCTGATAACTCCTTAAATACAATACAGACGTGTTTAACTGGAATTTCTTCTGATTGTATCATGTTATTAGAGAAGCCTCTTTTGTTCTGAATCCATGAATGGTCTCATTGACTTCAATAGGCCTACTCATTGATACCTTTGTTATACTGGCATGGACACCTAGAACTGAAACCCAAATTTATATACATGGGGCTGTTTGGCTTTATATACCTGGGGCTGTTTTCTACTGGCATTCAATAGCAGGCAATCTTGACATCAACAGCAAGAACAGTGTTAATATCCTAACAAAAAAGAAACAGGACCAGAGCTTGAAAAAGTGATTTTATTGCCCTGAATACAAACACTGAGACATGGCTATGCACTTTAAATGCAAGATCTCCCCCTTTAAAAATGCAATGAGGGGAAAAACATTGAAGTGATGAAGTGGTGTTCATCTCCACTAGATCTCTAAGGAAATTTTGAGGTTGGAAAGCTTTTACACAGAGCTGTTTTATATCCTCTCTGAGATTTCTTTTCTTTTACAGTGGCTGCTACTTCTCTGTAAAAGAATAGTATGACCCATTAGCATGTTACAGTGGCTGGAGTATGGTTCCCTGGAGTAACATTAAGTGGTGATGGGTAAAATTTTTCAACCAAAACTTTTTTCTTCAGAAAAAAAATTGTGAATTCATGTAGATTTTGCTGAATTACTTCGCCAAAAAAAAAAAAAAAAATGTTTAAAAACTTTCTAAATAAAACAAGAGTTCACTTTTTGACTTTTTGTTTTTAAATTAAACAAATTTAATTTCATTCAATGTTGAAATTTCATTCAATGTTGTTTTTTAAATTAAAAAAAATAGTTTTTAAAGCATTCAACATGAAAATGAAACTTTTCATTACAAGTTGGACACAATATCTCTTTTGGCCTAAATTGATTTGTTTTAGCTTTTTGGAATTGCCAACAAACCAAAAAAATTATTTTCTCAGTTTTTGTATGTTCTTTGTAGGCTAAAGAAACAGCAGGCTTATGTCCCACCCAGTGCTAATATGGTGGACTTCTTCCAAGGCAATCAAAATAAGAAAAGCAAAATAATATTCCACTTTTTACAATTATTAAACTAATAAGAAAGTGTTCAGTGAATTCCAATACTTGTTATAGAAAATGATTCAAGAGTCTGGAAGTATTTTATAACTTTTTTGGCAGCAAAGTGCAAATAATCTATGGGAACCACTAGGTGATGAGTACATTAAAATCTGGTCCAAAATGTCCAAACCATGCAAAGCTGGGTAGGAATTTCACAGGTGATTTACTTCGGATGTCACCATTCCTGAATTTCATCCCACATTAAGACATGTGTCCAGTGCCAAATCTAAAATTGATTGACTAGAATTCTGCCATTTCTTTCAACAACCCATAGCCCCTGCTCCCGCATGCTTCCAGGATTTGTGTGTGGCTTCTCTGCAACTCGATCTGCAAGCAATCTGAAATGTAGAGTGCCATATTGCCGATAGAAAGCTATCTCTTTAACCCCTCCATTCTGCAGACAAATCAGTTTGAGAAACCTCACATTAAAAGGACACCATCACCCTCTCCCACCATTCCAGGAAGAAAGGAATGTTAGGAAGCCAGGAGGTGAGTAGGTCTTAAGGAGCACACATGGATGATAATTTTGTACTCTTGTGAGCCTTAAAAAAAACAGATTGTATAAATGAGAGTATTCAAGAAATAGAATGGGCGGTTCAAAAAGTAATGGATATGGGTTTCTAGTCCCTAATCCCGTAAGTGCATGACTTACAGTGGAAATCTTTTAGAACTTCTACTCCCAGAAGAACAAAGAATGGCTTTATAAAAGATTTTTTTAAAGATGTAACCTTTGAAGTTCAAACAACAATCAACAAAGTGAGATATATCATATATATAGTAGCCCAGTGTCTGAGCATCTGTAATGCTGACGTACACGGCCACGCCCCCTGGCCGTGTACGTCAGAGCCCCGCCCCCCTTCCTCTTCCGCTGTGGTGCTCTGCGCCACTCAGTTGGCCTCGTGGGGAGCAAGCAGCGGCCGCTTGGGGTCCACGCCCCATGGTTAGGAGCGTGGACCCCAAACGGCTGCTTGCCGCCACTTGCTCCCCCGCCGGGGCCCGGCTGAGGGGCGTAGCACTCAGCGCCACGGTGGGAGGGGAAAGGGGGGCGGTGACGTACAAGGCCACGCCCCCTGGCCGTGTATGTCAGCGCCCGGCCCCCCTTCCCCTCTGGCGGGGGCCCAGCTGAGCCCTGTTATAGTCCTCTCTCTTTCTATTCTAGTCTCTAGCTTCTATTCATCAATCAATCAACTAAAATGGAAACATCCAACTGATATTTGTATAAGTTACTGTGGAGCTATTTGTCTGAAGGATAGATGTATATCAGGGTGGGCAATGGGCCCTCCATAGGCTGGATCCAGCCCATCAAGCCTGTGGATCTGGCCTGCAGCTGCTCTGCCACTCCCCACCCCCAGGTCAAGCAGGGCCTGGGGCCGGGGGAGCGTGCAAAGTCTCCTCACCCCCTCAAGAGCGTGAGGCAGTTAGAGAGACACTCCAGTTGTTTTAAAACAGCCAGCATTTATCTCTAGCTGCTGCGTGTCTTTGGCGGGGGGAACATGCAAAGTCTCTCGTGTCCTGTCCCCACCCTGCCAGGGGTGCGTAGCTGCTAGAGAGACACACAGGCTGTTTTAAAACAGCTGGCGTTTCCCTCTAGGGTGCGGGGTGGGGGAAGGAGGTGGAAGACTTCTCGTGCTCTCCCACCCCAGGTCAATCAGGGTGTAGGGGGAAGCACAAGAAGTCTCTTGACCCCGTCCCTTCTGCCTGAGGCCCTGCCTCTTCCGGGGTGGCCTGGACTACTTCAGACATTTCTGAAGTGGCCCCCCTTTAAGAATTATTGCCCATCCCTGGTGTATATGCATTGTAGGTGCTTTTTATAAATTGATCGCTACTAATTGTAAATTAATACAATTCTAGAAGACGTTCAAGAATCACGGATATTTGGCTGCCTGTACAGCACTTGTAAAGGTGATCATTAATTCCCTGTCACATGATGTCATAAATCAAGCACTCATAGGCCCACCAGCAGGGGGGCAAAAGGGGCAACTGCCCCCGGGCCTGGTGATTCTAAAGGGCCCAGGGCTCTTGGCTGCCACTATTGTAGAAGCAGCAGCACCTGGAGTCCTAGGCCCTTTAAATTGCTGCTGGAGTGCCTCTTGGCATGCTCCAAGCAGCTTTAAGGGCTGGGAAGGGGAGTGGCAAGGCATGCTCCTTGGGGCACTGAGGGCTGGCTATCCTCGCCCCTTTCTCCTGAGGCTCTGCCCCTTTCAGGAGCATGGAACTCCCCCCACACTCCCGAGCAGGGGCTCACCATGGCTGTCAGCTCCCCTGGCCACACCCCTTGCCACATGTTTCTGGATAATTATATTTCCAAAGAATATGGCATAACTTGGAACTGCTAATAGTGAAGGAGGATTCTGAACCTGATCATTGAGAATCCTCTATTATAGCTCTGATGATAGTTTGACCTCAGTGGAGTCACTCCTCATTTTCACTGTCTTCAGGACCTAGATATTTTCTTGGCCTTGTGATGTTTCTGAAACACTGTGAAATCTGCCATAAGAGATCAGCATGGTTAGGACAGTTCTCTAATAAATGCAGAGTAATAATTTCATCTGGGAATAATTTAGAAAAAGACTCTAGACAGGAGCATGCCAGAGGAGGCTGGTTTCTATGACGGGTTCCATTTCTGGTTTTCACTATGTGCTTGACTATTTTTCTTCTATTTGAACATGGATATCCTAGTCTTTTGTACTCTATTACTTTATTTCTAAAAGTAACGAGAGAACCAAGACAGCACTGGAGAAGAATAATTAATTATCCTTATATTTAATATCAGACTATAGAGAAATCAGAAGAAAATTTTCACTCAGTCCTGAGGAAAGCATCAGGAATTCTTTAGGAGACAATGTCCCAGATGCTGTCTTAATCAACTTCTAGCTTCATGGTGAAGCTGCAGTGTAGTTATTGGCCTGCCTACCAGTATATATGCTGGAAGGGGAAGATTTGGACTGCTCTGTATCTTAATAAGCACCAGACCGAGGATTGTGAAAGCCATGTGTTGATTTGAAATTTTTAAGAAGAGTTCTCATAACGAAGCAGCTCTAGTGACACAGATCTTCTAATCAGACATTTAATAATGTTGCTTTGCAGTTTGGAAAATATCTTTCATTTAAATTCACCTCCTAGGAGCTGTGTGTCAGGCAATTATTCTTTAGTAGAGGATTTCAAAGCCCTAGTAATGGGCTCTGTTCTTAAAGCAGCAGTGCCCTGAAAGCATCATAACTCTTAAGAAATAGCAATCCAGGAAGCACAAAGGTCTCTACGTTCATCTCTGTGCACAGGTGTAATTCCTATTAATGTTAATGGGAGCTATTTGGGTGTATTTACAGGTCTGACCCTAGAGAGCAGAAAAGACCCTGTTGAATTTCAGTGACACTCCCATGACAGAACCTATTGAAAATGAAGTTATTTTCATTCAACATATAGAAAATAGATGAATTGTTCATTTTTCAGAGAAATGAGCTCTTTAGGTTTTTTTTATTGTAATGTATTATGGCCTATAGATGTACCATTTCCAACTGTGCTCTCCTCAGATATGATCTGGTCTAGTGAGTAATAGGATCATACATGTGATTGGAGGGTGCATGGAATAGCCCTTACTGGAAATGCCAAGTAAAAAGGAGAGCAGATACTCCAAGACTGGTGGGTAACACTGAAGTTAATCTTCAAAAAGAAATTACATGACTTTCTTGTGATGAAGTGGGGGATTTGCTGGGTTTTCCAAGGGGTTGCGTACAGAGGGGTGGCACTCAGGACATGTCTACAATAAGAAATTATTTCAAAATAACTTAATTTAAAATAATAACTCCTGAAATAACTATTTCAAAATAGTGTGTCCACACTACAGGGAAGCCTTAAAATTAGTCCGAGGCAGGCTCCCTTAATGTGGAGGCACTATCTCCACTTAGAGCCCCAGGAAGCACTGGCGAGTAATTACTTTGAATGGCTCTGGGGAGTATTTATTTCGAAATAGCAGCAGTGGAGTGTCCACATCACTGCTATTTCAAAATAAGTGGTATTCCTCGTGGAAAGCAGAAGTTATTATTCCAAAATAACCAGCCCCTTATTTCAAAATAACTGGCTTGGTAGTGTGAACGCTCCACTTGTTATTTCAAATAACAACAGTGCCCAGACTGTCCTAGTGTGTTACTGGCTTAATGAGATGAGCAAAGAGGGAATTTGTTGTTACAGGGACCAGCATGGCACATAGTACCTTGGCCAGTAACCTGGAGAATGGAGACCCCAGTGACTGGTGACCAGGACCAGGACCAGGACATTCAACTTTGGTCAGCCCAACTGGTTCTGGCCAGTGGGAGGACAATGGGCTGCAGAGAGAGGACACTGGTCGATCAGGGGAGAACAAAGAATGTAGAAGAAGAGAGATGGAGAAGAGAGGCCCAGGGGACCCTGTGTACTTGGACTGAAGAGAAAGGACAGGGGAGGAATTGCTGGGGAGGGATATTGATGGCTTGTCTGGAAGAAGGGTGGACTCTGGACTGGGCAGAGGGATCAGGTAGAGCCCACCTGGATACAGAAGAGACTCAAGACATGCTGTGCTGAGGGAGACCAGGCCTATGGGCCTCGAGGGTTCCTGTGCGGTGTTCATAAGCTCAGTTGCTCCAGTCTAGAGAATAGGGTTGCATTATTCCCTCTGGGAGTGAAGGCCCCAGAAGTCCAGAGCAAGTGTACTCCCTGAGGGTGCCCATGGCAAGAAACAGGCGTGCTGAAAGCTCAGAGATGTGTGGTCCCAGGAGGTGAAGGGGCTTAACCTGCAAGAGAGAAGGGCTCTCTCACTGAAGGGGGTTCCCTCCAGGGACTGTAGGAACCAAATGAGGGCACAACCTGTGCGTCTCTGTTACCCCTTGATTGCATTCCAGCTCTCTGGCTCACAGAAAGCCCCTAGATCTAGTATAGTAAGAAGTTATTTTAAAACTCTGCTCACATGTAGAAAATATTCTTCTGACTGTCTTCTGATAGACCCATTAGCAGGTCAGTATTGATTTGGATTTTACCCAAAATACCATGATGCCAGCCAGTCCTTTAGGGTACAACTACACAGCAGCGTTATTTCAGAATAACGGACATTATTCCAAAATAACTTTGCAAGTGTCTACACAGCAAGCCCATTATTTTGAAATGATTTTGAAACAATGGGTGGTTTCTGTCAGATTCTGTAAACCTCATTCTAAAAAAGGAATAGCACCTATTCTGAAATAGCTATTTCAGAATAGTGTGTGTGTAGACAGGGCAGCTATAGTTATTTCAAAATAATTGGCCTCCAGCCCTTCCCACAGGTGCCCTGCTGGCCCTCTGTCCACACTCATCAAAGCTCTGTAGTCATCCTTCCCCCTGCATCCCTTAAAGCTGCAGCCACAGGGGAAAGAGCTTGTGGCAGATAAGAGGCCCTGCTTTTCCTCTGCCACACTGCAGCAGCCTGCACGGCTGTCTCCACTGCCATGAGCCACCCCTGTGCTCCATCTGAGTCCTCCATGGCTCCAGCTGAGCAGGCAGCAGGCTCTCAGGATCCTGCCAGGGGACAAAAGAGGCACACGCCTTCCTGGTGAGGTTCGGAGATCCTGGCCCTCATTGAGGTCTGGGCCGAGAAGGAAAACCTCCAGGATCTCCGCACCAGATGCAGGAATGTGGCCCAGAGCCTGGGCACCAAGGGCCACATACGCACCCAGGAGCAGGTGCAGCTGAAGGTCAAGATGTTCCACCAGGCCTATGCCAAGGTGACGGAATGCAGCTCCTGCCCTGGGGCTGAACCCCACACCTGCCCCTACTCTTTAGACTTGCACCACATCCTAGGGGGCGGGTGAGTCCCTTCCTCCCCAGTAGTGGACTCAGGGCTGGAGATGCCCGTTGTCACCATCCCAGGGGACAGAGATGTGGAGGAGGAGGAGCTGGAGGAAAAGGAGGGGCCGGACGAGGCCAGAACCATCACCATGCTCACCCTGGAGCCAATACCCCATGTCCTGGATGTCTCCCAGGTATCGTTCGAGGCCAGGGAAGGCACATCAGGTGAGTGCCATTACTTTCCCTACACACACGGGGTGAAAATGGTGGGCCGTGAGGGGGGTGGAGCATGCTCATTGCTCGGCCTTCTTGGCCTGGGGATAGCACAGCAGTCTATGCATGTGGGTGCAGGTGGAGTGCCAGTCCGGGGGCACACAGCCCCAGGAGGCTGAAACAGAGGACCCTTGTGCTATTGCTCACAGGGTCGGGAGAGGCCTGCCATACTCCTGACACCAGGGTGGGACACCCTCCCACTAGAAGCCACCCACTAGAAGGAGGCTGGGGACATGGAGACACGCACACACTCAGGAGTGCTGTACACGGCACATGGGTATGCTCACACGTTCAGGGCAGCACCCACTCGCAGGGACAGTGCGGCGAGGCGCAGGAGCGTGTGCTGTTCACCTCCCCCCAACACCCTGCCCCCCTCTCCTCCAGCGGGAGGGATACAAGTCCTCTCTCCGTGGGACCCCTCCACTGCCAGACCTGCCATGTGTGTGGCAAAGAGAGAAGCCCAGCCGTCCCATGAACCCTCTCCCGCCCTCAGGATCCTGGTCTGGCTGGCACTCTTGCTTGTTCCTGGGACATGGGGGTAGTGAGGCTCCCTCCTGGACATCTGGGCCTCTGCATGAAAGTGCCCACTGTCTAGGCCACAGATGGCCTTGCTCCAAGCACATCGCCTTCATCTGACCTGAGAACTGTCGGTCTTGGCTCAGAGATGAGGGCAACACTTCAGGTACAGTGTCTCCAGGGATGACGGACCTTCTCTCTCTTCTCCACAGCCAGACCAGCTGTGAGAGGGGGGCAGTCGACACCACTCGTGGCAGCCTCCTGACCCTGAGTGACCCACCAGTGCAGGAGAAATTCCCAGGAGGAATTCCAGTGGGAGCACATCTCTGCACTGTGAGCCCTGCAGCACACCCTGGACCGGACACTGGAGGAGGATATCCAACTGCGGCATTTCAAAGGGGCAGCACTGCATGGAGTTGGGGGTCAGCTGGGGACTCTCGCTGATCCCAGGCTCCAGTACTGCCCCGTTGAAACGCTGCAGAGGTGACGTTTTAAAGGAGCAGCCACCTCACAGATGACGCTGGGTTCCGCTGATGCCAGAGGCGCTGTTTTAAAGGGGCAGCCGTGGAGCCTGGGGTCAGCTGGGCACTCCAGCTGATCCTGGGTTCCTAATGTGCTTTGCCTTTGAGGTGCCAGGGTGGCATTTCCAAGGGTCAGCACAACACAGAGGCCAGGATCAGCTGGGCACTCCAGATGATCCTGGGCTCCATGTTGTGCTGCCCCTTTGATGTGCCACCGTGGCGCTTCAAAGGGGCAGCACTGCATGGAGCCTGGGGTCAGCTGGGGACTCTCGCTGATCCTGGGCTCCAGCACTGCCCCATTGAAACACCACGGTGGCATTTCAAAAGGAAGATGCACACGATTAATCATGCGATTAATTGCGATTAAATTTTTTAATTGCTTGACAGCCGTCCTTTTAATGGAAGTTAGGCACCTGACCTGCTTAAGTGCTTTGGAAAAGCCCACTGGGCACCTATCTGCATCTTTAGCTGTCTAAATCTGGCCCTTAGGAGCTGAAATCTCCATGGCTTTCACTGAAAGTGGGACGTAGGCTCCTAAATCACTGAACCAGCTTTGGAAATTATACCCAACAGCATTACACAGTAAAGCTCTGATCCTGCAGACAGAACCCCTGCATTCATGTGGAACTTGTTGTGGCTCATGGAACTGCTCAAGTTCTTAAAGGTAAGCCTATGCTAAAGCGCTTTTACGGATTGCAGGCTTAATGTCAGAGCCACTACTGGAACAAAGGAGTTCCTCAATTTCAGCCCCCAACTCTAACCACTAAATTGTATTCCTCCCAAGCACAATTGCTTTAAAAAAATAAGTCAGGGTAGGTGATAGGCACCTTGACATATTAATTTAAATATACTGCATAAATATTTCCCAAATGAGCTCTGTATTGTGCAATATTTTCCTTAATAGTTTATAATCAATCCCTGTTTGTTTTATTACATCAACCTTGCATTTCCTTTATTACCAAACCAAATATGTTGTTACTATAACTTTGATTTGTAACAGTTGCATAATTAAGTATGTAATAAAAAATATCAGGGCCGGCCCACAACATTTTGGCACCTGAGGCAGGGAGCTCAAATGACGTCCCCATGCCCCCTCGCTTGGGCCAAAACTTTGAAAGGTCTCAATTCTGCCTTCTTCCTGTTCTACTCCTCTCATGGTACTACTCTGCTACCTACCTCAATAAAGGAGAACTAACTTAAAATGCCTTGTTCAAAAATTTTAAGTAACACTTAACTTTCAAATGCCTCAACAGCAAATGTAACTTTTCTTGTCTGCATAGTAAACACTGGCATTTTTATCTGTTTGAGTAATCAAAATGGTGCTTTCCGTGCCTTCTTGGTTGCAAAGATTTGAACTGCTTCCTGAAGGTCCACAGTCTGGGCCAGCTCATGCTCTATTGAGATGGTTGCAAGGCTGACCAGCCTCTCCTGTGTCATTGTGGAGCATAGATGTGTTTTTATTAACTTCAGCTTGGAGAAGCTGCATTCTCCACTGGCAACTGTTACAGGAAGTGTTAGAAGTATGCGCAGAGCAACAAAAGCATTTGGAAAGAGGGTGGTCATCTTATTTGTGCACATATATTCCAGAACAGCCTTTGGAGTTGATCCTGCTGAAATGTATCTTGAAAGGGCTTTCAGTTCATCACCTAAATCACTCACATCAATATCGCACATGTCATCATGTGTCAACACTGTCTCTAGTGCCCTGCATTGCTGGTATAGGTCTTCTTCAGGTATAGTGAGGAGTTTTGGAATATCATACAACATCCCAAATATATTGCTGTGTTCCTTGAGCTGCATGAAATGTTCTTCAATTGCACAATCTAGCACCTCGTTAAAGAATTCAACTTTGAATTGTTGTTTGGGATCTCTTATGGGATTGTCCCGTGCTTTGTAATCAAAATGTCTTCTTTGGTGACTCTTGTATTCTTGAATGGGTGGGAAAATAGCTTCAGTGTGAAGTTCCTTTGCCAACTTCTGTGCACTCTTCAGAACGTTTTGAAATCCCTCATCTGACTGGTAAGATTGTAGGTATGACTTTGCTTTGTCCAGTTGTTCCATTGCTCCAGATATATCAAGGTCAACACCTTGGAGTCTCTTGCTTACAACATTTATTTCAAACAGTATGTCATGCCACAACACTAAGCCACACAGAAATTTGAAGTTATTTATGTTCCTGGTGATTCCATTTTCATCTGCCACTGTTCTCCCATGAACAGTTCCTGTCATAGCATTATCCTCCATAATGGCAACTATGCATCATCTATCGTCCCAATTTGGTGTTTGATAGGCTTTATCGCCTCCACTCGACTTTCCCATTGTGTGGCACTCAGTGATTTCAGTGTCAGAGAGGATGTTCCCAGATGTTGCTTCAAAATTTGCCATTGATGAGTTGATGCAGAGAAAAATACATAGATGCTTTGAATTACATTAAAAAATTCAGCAGCCTCACTAGAAGCTGATGTTGCATCACTGACCACCAAGTTCAATGAATGAGAACTGCATGGGACAAAAAAAGCTTGAGGGTTTAACTCTCAGATCCATGTCTGCACTCTTCTGTTCTGTCCTCCCATGTTGGCACCATTATCATAGCCCTGACCTCTCATGTCAGCTATCGCAATTCCTGTATCTTCCAGCTTTTTAAGAAGCACATTTGTCATACCAGCTCCTGTAGTATCATCAATGTCAATAAATTCTAGAAAATGCTCTCTGACAGTCACCACTGCAGGGACATTTTCACTAGGTTCTGTTGTTGTTACAAAACGCACCATTAAAGTCATTTGTTCCATATGGCTGATGTCAGGTGTGCAGTCCAGAATCACAGAGTAATATCTTACTGACTTCAGATCTGCCACAATCTTCTGTTTGACTTTTGTTGCCAGTAACTGTATGATCTCATTTTGAATTGTTTTTCCAAGGTAGTGTTGTGTGTACATTTCTTGGGTGGAGACTCTTCTTAGATGCTCCTGGAGTACAGCATCAAACTCAGCCATCAGCTCCACAATTTTAAGGAAGTTTCCATTGTTTGGCACATACAGCTGATCTAAAGTGCCATGCAGTGCTAGGTTTTGGGCAGCAAGCATTCTCACAATGACAATGAGCCTTTTCAGAACATTTTGCCAGTAAAGAGACTCTGATGCAATCTTCTCTTGATGCTGATCATCTATGGTGGCCTTTAACTTTAGTCTCATCTCAAGCTCTTTCCACCTATGGAATGCTCTCTGGTGATTTGCTGCCTTCTCATGGCATGCCAGATTTCTAGCCAGATTTTTCCAGTCCTTTGTTCCTGTAGAACCCAATGTGGCTGGAACATTAGACTGGAAGAGTTTGCAACAAAAACAGTATGCAGCATTCTGGGTCTTTGAGCACATAAGCCATGGCCTCTCCACTTTGTCACCATTGGGGATTTCACACCAGTAATGTGTTGGATGGAAACTTCTATTTTCATTGTCTTTGGGAAACATGAAGTTTTTCACTTGCTGTGGCCCATGCAGTACAAGGAAGTCCCTCAGGCTACTGCTCAAGTGGGTCCACGGTCCTGGATCATCTAGACTTAAGGAACTAAACTCAGCAGCAGCTGTTTCTTGCGCCTCCACCACACTCTTCTCTGAGCTACACTTTTCTTCAGAAATGTGCATGGTTACATCCATTTGAGATGGAGATAGGGATGCTGCAGTCGCTGCCAGGTCACCTGCACGCTGACTAACCGGAAGATCAGGCATCTCCTCACCATTCACATCCTCACGGGGGCTGGAAGGCTCACCGTGAACATTTGTGTCTATGTGTCTCAGGAGAACTCCTTTCTGCTTAGATAGAAAAGCTTCCTTTTCATTCTTTCTTTTTCTGAATGCTGCCCCAGAGGGGCGTTTTCTTCTTTCACTCATGACTGCTGTTCTGTGCCAGCTATAGTGGCTCTCAACACTCCATTGAAGGGGACAAATAAGCAGGCTGGTAGCAGGGCCTGAGTGAAGGAAGATATCAGCGTCTTAAGGGCCTAACTGGCTCCTACTACTTCTGTTGACTGCCTGTTCCCCTCAAGTGGGTTCAGGGAAGCAGCAGGAAGCAGGAAGCTCCCTGAGACGCTGGTGTTAATCAGTCCAGGCTCCTGGGGGTGCTAGACAGGTACATAAGAGGCTCCTCCTCCTCTCTCTCCCTGCAGCTCCTGCTGCTTTCTGTTATTCCCTCTCATCTTTTCTCCTGCCTGCCTGTTATGTCTCTTGTGCTCTGCTTTCTCCAGCACAGCACTCTACTATCTCTGTGCATCTAGAGCAGAGAGAATACATATGCACCAGCAGCAGACACAATTTTCTACACTCTGGGTCCTAGTGGCACCCCCCCACAGTCTGGCACCTGAGGCAGCTGCCTCATGGTAAGGCCAGCCCTGAAAAATATACCTTGTGTTTCAGGACTCAAGACATTTTTTACATATTGGACAACTTACCCATTGTTGCCCAGGACCTTCAGGGCAGGAATCTGCGAGTGTGGAGTTGCAGGAGTCAGGGTGCAGGGTTGAAGAGGGGCTCAGGGTAGGGGGCTGAGGCTGGGTGTGTGTGAGAGTGAGGGTGTGAAGAGAGGTTTGGGGGGGATTCCATCCAGCAGGGCTCTCTCTTCCATGCTGTCTGATAGGGTCTTTCTCTCCTCATAGCTGGCAGGGGCTTTTTCTCTCACCCTGCTCCCACCCAGCAGGGACCTTCATTCTTCCCCTAGCTCCCCTGCCTGGCAGGTGTAGCTGGCTGGACACACCAAATCGGAGTGTAGATGGCTGGACACAGACTCTGTATGTTTCCCTCTCCCTCTCATCTGCCCTTTCTGCTGCACTTTGAACAAAGCTTCCCGTTATTTTAAGCAAATGCAGTTTATATAGTTCCTGTTATGTTGAAAAGTCATATAGAATCATAGAATCATAGAACACTAGAACTGGAAGGGACCTCAAGAGTTCATTGAGTCCAGTCCCCTGCCCTTACAGCAAGACCCAGTATCATCTAGACCATCCCTGATAGATGTCTATCTAACCTGCTCTTAAATATCTCCAGAGATGGAGATTCCACAATCTCCCTAGGCAATTTATTGCAGTGTTTAACCATCCTGACAGTTAAGAAGTTTTTCCTAATGTCCAACCTAAATCTCCCTTGGTGCAATTTAAGCCGTTTGCTTCTTGTCCTATCATCAGAGGCCAAGGAAAACAATTTTTCTCCCTCCTACTTGTAACACTCTTTTAGGCACTTGAAAACCACTATCATGTCCCCTCTCGGGCTTGTTTAGTTTAGAAAAGAGAAGACTAATTCTTTCAGTCTTCCTTCATAGCTCATATGTATGAGTGCATGAGAAAGTGTGAGTGAGAACTGCCAATCGTGAAGCAGAACAGCATTTAATACCTTTTATAGCTAAGGAAAACTCCTTAAATAGATGTAACAAGCAGCCAGGTGGGGCGTCTAACCTCGGAAAAATGTAACAGGATGCTAAGCCCAGGAACGGATCAGAAGCAGTGGATCCTCTCCCGTGGATTCGAAGGGACCCCAGGAAACTCTCCATCACCTCGTGGTCAACGTCCAGGAAAGCTGTCACCTGGCCAGCCTCAGCCAATTGTGATATTGAAACTAGCTCTCGCTGCCTGCAGCCTGCCTCCAAACTGTCTGCATGAATGTGATGTGTGTGTGAGTATTGCAATCCCATTAAGAATCTGTACTAATAAACAATCTCAGTACTGCTCCAGTTCATTGTTTGTCTGGATTTATTCCTTGGCTGATTCCAAGGACAGGTAACAGCAGGGACTTAAACTCTCTTTCCCCCCAAGCCTCTCCTAACCAACAGGGGCCTTTTTTCTCCCCCCAGACTCCCCAGCTAGCAGGTCCTTTCCCCCACTTCCAGAAGGGCTTTCTCCCTTTCCTCCTCCAGTGCTGTGGTCAAGGGTTGCGGGGGAGGGTTTGAGACGGGGGGCTACTTACCTGGTATGATGGCAGTCAAAGATGGCAAGCCCCAGCCCCAGGTGACCACTCTGTCAGTAGTGCAGCTGCCCCCGGTGGTCACCCTACAGTATAACTCTTCCCTGTGCTCACTGCCCCCAGTGGATACTGAGTATCCTATTCCTTCTCTCTGCCTCTTCCCTTTCTATGTTATGGAAAACAGTCCCATTCCAGAGACTTCCCATTTTCCTGGCACAACCAAACACTGACCTTGCTTTAACTTAGAATAAGAGGAAAATGTATACCAAATTTTGTGATCCTTGCTCTTACCTTTTAGGAGGAGTTCTTGAATACTGTATATGGACTCATAGAGACACAGACAGACAGACTTATGGACATACAGATGCATGGGGGCTGATGATCTTATGCCTTCCTTTGAAGCATGGCCATGGTCAGAGATAGGATTCAGCTCGGATCCAGTCAGGCAATTCTTATATCCCTAAAGCCTCAATCCTTCAGTGGGTTGGGCTCACATGAAGTCTCGAGTGCAGTGAAACATCATCCATTTGGAACTAATTGCAAGCAGTGGAGTTAACAGCCACTGCAGGCCACTGGGAAGGGCGTGGCCTCAGGTGGAAGAGGTGAAGCTGGGGCAGCCAGCCCACAGCACCACTCAACTTCAGCACTGCTACTCCTGCACCAGCCCTCAGAGCTCCTGTGCTCCAGCGGTGATTCAAAGGGGTATGGGGCTCCAGCTGCTGCTGCAGTAGCAGCAGCACCAGCCAGTGGTCCTGGGCTCTTAGAATCACCATGTCCTGGGGCAACTGCCTCTTTCACACACACACACCCCCACATCAGTGGCCCTGATTGCAGGATACTGTGTTAAAGCATTGCTCTCTAAATAGTCTTTCTGCTACATACCCACATGCCCCACATTGTCTTTGCTCTTTATAAACCTATTTACAGCAGAAAAAAAGTTGGTATAAAATAAACCAAACTGAATGTCATTTGAAAAAAAAAGATAATCTGTGGATAATTTCAAAGATAAATCATGATCCATATATTATCTGTTTGTACTGTGTCTAGCACACTGGGGCTCTTGGTGCTAGAGAAGTATAAATAACATATACCAATGACTAAAATTAAAACACTATACAAACCATGTATTACACATGAAAAAAAGTTGCTTGGGTAGTAAAGTAGGATACAGCAAAAACTATCTAGAGTCCAAGATAAGTCTACTTAAAGCTATAAAATTGCCACATGTCAAAATTAATCGAGGGAAGCAGCTTGTCACTAATGCAATTGTGCTTTAATAATTGAAATGGCATCTACATGAGCCTGTGAGAAAGGCAACTTTTAAAGAGATAAATGAAAACTTTCAAAGAGATCAGGCTCAGCTATTTATGTTGTGCACCAGGCTGAAATAATTGGACGCCGTCATTTCAAAACATTCTGTTTCTGCTGGAGTGAGTTGGGGGGGACCTCCTGAAGTTCACAGTAACCCACAGTTTGTTCTAAAGACCTTCAAAATTCCCCATGTGGTCCCCAGAGACACATCCAATGTTGTCTGAGCTCCTCGTTCTTTTCTATTCACAAATGCATACAGTATGTCAAGGTCATCATTGGAAAGCCATTTAGCTGTTGTCTTGTTTTGAATGTCTAGCCTTAAGTGTCACAATGAATCAGCTATCTCCAAACAGAATTGGTCCAAGAATTGGTCAGAACTTAATTTAGATTTTTATTAAGTACTTATCAAGTAAAAAGGATTGAAACAGAAAAGAATAAAACATTTTATTTCCCCATCTCCTCTGCCTCCCAGACTGTCTAGTCTGAAGTCCTTTTGAGGTCACTTTTGCTTAAGCCCATAAAATGAAAGTGCTACGAATCACAATCAAATAACTGTCAGGTGCCTTATTAAATTTCATTCAATTCCATATCAAATCTTAAGGGTCCATCGCTATCTTCCAATTTAGACAAAGATTAAATAAAAGCTGATCAAAGATTTATAGAATTCTAAAGTGATACTAAACACAACATGCCATGCTCGGAGAGCTTTCCCTGGTGCAGTGGAGTGAGAAGAGGCCTGCTTTCATGGTTACATTCAAGTAGTATCTTTAATAGCAGAAAATGTTAGCAGTTCACAAACACCTCATTGAAATAGTCAAATGTTGCTAATTCACAGTAAACAGGGCTTTACATAGCAGTTGACATACAAAGTGTTGATGTGCAAGAATAAAAGCAACAAAAACAAAACAAACAACTTGCCCCGTTTTTTTAATCAGGAGGAACAAAAATATCCACTTCCTGTAATTTTCTAGACTGGCAATTTCCAGCTAATTTAAAGATAGATGGTAAGAACTAAATCATTACCGCCAAGATGGCAAGGTTGAAAACCTAGCCTCATGGAACTACACCTTCTAGCTCTATATTTCTATGAGATTCATCACCATAATGGGCAACTCACAATCATTAATGGCTTTTTATCTTCACAACACCCCTTATAATGTAAGGACGTATTATCCCCATGTTTTCATTTAATTGAGGAGCTGGGTAGATTAAGTGACTCATCTAAAGTCATATAAGTCTATGACTGAACTGGGACTTGAACCCACGTTCTCATCTGGTATGTTAAGTCTTATGCCATCTATTTTCACTTTTAGAGTATCCATTCTTCTTATTCTACCCTAGTGATAATAATCCATATAAGTTTAAATCATCCTCCAGCATCATTAGTACAGGCAGTCAGGGGAAAGAGATGCAAGGAGAGGAGATAAAAGCATGATATAAAAGACTATGTCTATGCTACAGCTGGGCTAGATGCTCTAGAGATCGATGCATCCCGAGTCAGTTTAGCAGGTCTAGTGAAGACCCACCAGATCAACCACAGATCACTCTTCAGTCAACCCCAGTACATTACCCTGGATGAGAAGAGTGAGATAAGTCAAGAAAGTGTCTCCCATCACACAGCATGGTGTAGACACCACAGTAAGTCATCCTAAAGTATGTTAATTACAGCTACATTATTCACATTGCTGGAGTTGTGTACCTTAGGTTGTATTGCAGTAGTGTAGACATAGCCTAAAAAGGCCATCTCATTGTTTTTCTTTTGTCATAAGGAAAGTTGTATAATCGTAAGCATTGTTAGACAGCTTTCTATGAAAATATAAACATGGAAATAGTCAAAATCAGATAATCAATAATAAACTTACCTATTAACAACAACACACTTAAAATATCGTCCTTTGAATGGTTTCTATAAGTTTTACTCCATTACAGAATGTTCTCTATTCATATATCACACTACTGGTATGCAACAAAAACAGCTCTGCTTGTTCTAGGATTTAAGGCTAGTTCTATAAGGGTATGTCTAGACTGCATCCCCTCTGTCAGCAGAGGGATGCAGATTAGGCAGGTCGACATTGCAAATGAGGCAGGGATTTAAATATCCTGTGCCTAATTTGCATAAAAATGGCCACCACGTTTTGCCGACTCAGCACTTTGTTGGCAAAAAGCGGCAGTCTAGAAGGGGATCTGTCGAGAAAGAAAGCCTTTTTTTGACAAATCCTGTAAACCTCCTTGCAGGTCCAATGGTGTTTGGTCCAATGGTGTTTATGGGATGTAAATCAGGAAGTAATTTCAGCCATTGTTTCACACATTTTATTTAATTACCTGGGTTTTATATTGGTTCCTACCAGCACAGGCACACTACTGCCTGATGGATCCTTTCTTATAGAGTCTGCAAAGATAAATGACACAGAAAATCTTACCAAGGAGGAGAACATCTGCCTTGTAAAATGAGGTCCAAAACCATCCCCTCCTATGCTATTGATTTCAAGACATGTAAATGCAAGCAGAATTCCTAATGCAAATATCTATGGAATGCATCTGTAATCCCTGCAATTTGTAATGCCTTGAAATTACATTCCTGTCTACTGTGCCTGGAAAACACAAACAATACAGCTGAGAAGGGGGTGAGGTAATATCTTTTATTAGACCAACTTATATTGGTGAAAGAGACAAACCTTCAAGGATACTTAACGTTGCCATTCATCCTATCTATCTAATATTTTGGGACCAACATGACTTCAACATGGCAGACATGTATGGTAATTTAAGAGTATACTCTCTTATCAGTTCAGGTACCTTTATATTCCTGGCTTACATTATACAGTGATGCAGGGAAAAGGTTTGTATTTTTAACTAGTAGACAACAGTATAAATAGTACACCATGTTTCCATGTTTCCATGGCTGTGCGTCTTAAAGCCAACCATAAAAGAAAAGACAATAACATGATTTTCAATAAACACATTTACTTTATAACAGCAACTGCAAACTATGAACCTTTCCTCTATGTAGCAACATCAAAGGTGATTATGTTAATAGCCTTTTGTCATGCATTTAAAAAAGTATATGCAAATAACGCTATTAAGCATGACAGGAATCATTGCCTGCTGATCATCAACTTCAGTGCTGGCATGACTAATTCATTTTGATACTACTTAAAATATATAATTTTAAATGATTTCTAAAGTGCCGAGGTAGCTGTTTGTAGAGACAGATTAGATGTCAATTAACAGGTCTTTTCGGTATATCCTTTCAAATGATCACATCTGTTGCTTTTTTTTTTGTGATTAGTACAGATAAAGATTAGAGACTGGTAAATTAAAAAATAAGTGCCAGCAAAATCAACTGAAATGGAATCACATTGTATGTGACCCATTCATCTGCAAGGGATTTTGTTTCCATTCTCCCCTTAAAGTAGGCTCCCTGAACTGTGTAAAAAATAAATACATTATGAAACATTTTAATTTTCCAACTGTTAGTGTCACAGAGCCTTCTTTACAAGCCTCTCCAATGGGATTTGTGTCTGAGGAAGTAACTTCATCTGAATTCCAAAGACTGATTTGGGTTAATATTCCTTTTCTGGAGCATCTCGAAAGAAATTATGTAGAGATGAATAGAGATGAGACAAAACCTGAAATTGTCATTTCCCAACTTCTGTCACTTGGGTCACCTTAGTTACAAGCCAGTTACACATGCTTATAGGGGGAAAATGGTGAGACACATTTGTCTGATGTTTTAACTCCATGTGCACAACCCATGGCTGTCCTGTGGGACATAACCCATATCCCACTTCTGATCTTTAAAGATGGCAGTAAGAATTCACACATATACCAGCCACCCACTCACTCCCTTCTCAGCTCAGTGCTGGAGACAGTATTCCTTAGTGATGCAGGAACGTGTGAAAATGCTTTCACCACAATTTGTTTTTCCAATGCTGCTTCAAGTGCTTTCTTACTAGCAAAGTTTTATTTTACACAAAATTGCAAACATGGAGGATTTCATGGCTAAGGAGAGCTGGGGCCAGAGTCTATAAAGTGGGGATTTAAATATCCCATGCTTCATTAGCAAGATCTCGCCGGCGTGCTAGTTCGAATTACTGCTGATTTGAACCAGGAAGTGTGCGCTGGGACGCGTTAGTTCGAACCAAACCCCTTGGTTCAAACTAACATTACTCCTCAAAAAATGGGCTGGAGCACCAAGGGAGTGAGGTGTTTCAGTTAGGGGCCACATCAGTGAGGGTTGGGGATTTTTGGAGTGTTTTGTTGGTTTTTTTTTTTGCTTCTCACTTGTGTGGTCCCTAACTGATTTTTTTTTGTGGGTCAGTGGCTCCCGACCCAAAAAAGGTTCCCCACTCCTGCCATAAATAAAGACAATGTTGAAAACTTTTGTGTTGGGCATAATATTTTACTCTATTAAAAAATGAAGCCTGGCCAGCAAGCCCCCAAATGAGGCCCAGCCTCCAGCTGGCTGCAGTGTCATAATACTCCTGCACACACCCCCACACACCAACACTGAGCCCACCATACCCCTGAATCCTCTGCTCTGAGCCTCTCATACTCTCACATCCCCAAACTTCTGCATCCCCAAATCCCCAGCCCCCTGCCATCAGATTGATAGTAGACAGCCTGCATATGTGCCTGTCGCTGGAATTGACCAGTTATGATGTAAACTCATAGAAATGTGTGAAAAGATGCAGCAGCAGCAGACGTCCCATTAAATAAAGTCTGTGAGTACAATGTTTCATTTATGCTGTTATTAATCATTATATCAATTATCAATATATTAAGTTATCTATTTTCAGTCATGCAAATAGGCATTCTTAAGGTTTCATTAAGAGGAGCATTGCCAGTAGATCCAGAGATGTGATTATTCCCTTTTATTTGGCTCTGGTGAGGCCACATCTGGAGTATTGTGTCCAGTTCTGGGCCCCCAATTACAGGAAGGATGTGGACGCATTGGAGAGGGTCCAGCGGAGGGCGACCAAAATGATTAGGGGGCTGGAGCATATGACCTACGAGGAGAGGCTGAGGGAGTTGGGTCTATTTAGTCTGCAGAAGAGAAGAGTGAGGGGGGATTTGATAGCAGCCTTCAGCTTCCTTAAGGGAGATTCCAAAGAGGATGGAGAAAGGCTGTTCACAGTAGTGATGGATGGCAGAACAAGGAACAATGGTCTCAAGTTGCGGTTGGAGAGGTCCAGGTTGGATATTAGGAGGGTGGTGAAGCACTGGAATGGGTTACCTAGGGAAGTAGTGGAGTCTCCATCCCTAGAGGTATTTACGTCTCGGCTTGACAAAGCCCTGGCTGGGTTGATTTAATTGGGATTGGTCCTGCCTTGGACAGGGGGCTGGACTTGATGGCCTTCTGAGGTCTCTTCCAGCTCTATGGTTCTATGATTTATGATTCTATACGGCTCTTTGTTAACCACTTGTTCTCAATTTTGATGTAGTTTGGCCCTTTGGTTTGAAAAGGTTGCCAACCCGCCGTTCCAGAGTAATTTGAACTCTCCAGTGCTTCCTGGTGCTCTAAATTGAGGTAGCATATTCACATTAACAAATCCTACCTCAGACTAATTTTGATTTTAATTATTTCAAAATAGTTTCCTAGTGTAGATCTGGCCTTATTGTGTCTAATGTTTCTTTTTTTAGTGAACAACATTCTCTGCTGGATTTCCCAATGCCTATCTCAGGTTCCAAGAGGGTTACTCAGCTAACCCTTAGTCCAATACATTCATCTGATTATAAAGTCTAATCTTGTTAAGCAGACCTTCCTCTGAATTTCTGAAATGTTTGGAAGTTTTATTCTGGAGAAAACCAGACCAGTTTTGAAAATCCAATGGCAGAGAATTTAATCTCATTTCCACAGACTGACATGATTTAACTCAGCTAAGCACCAGAGGGGTCAGATCCTCTAAAGGTGTTGATTATCCTAGCTCTGCTGACATTGAAGGTAGGACAGTTTGCACCTGCTTAGGATCTGCCCCCTGAATTTTTGTATGCTTATCCACGCTAACCAAGTATCAAAACATTGATACTGCTAAGATTTTATGCCCACTCACACCTGGTGAAAATAAAATCTGAGCAATATGAACATCCATATACGAATTAATATGGTTTTCATACCTTACAACTTAATTGCTGATTTCTGCCATTAGGTGTGTACACACCATCTATTTAAGTCAATGGGACCAGTGTTCAGGGGAAAATTTAGTATTGCCTGTTTGTTCCCATTTGGGAAATGTTAACAGGAACAACCTGTTTTTCATTGTAGATTTTGCATTTAGACGGAGAGATTGACAGACTAACAAACCAAAAGAATATGAAAGGTTCTAAACATGAAAATCTTGTCCATTAGGAAGATAAATTTAGTCCTCAAATCTGTATATAATAGCACCTTTAATAAAAGACATACATGAAAATACATTTCAGTAGTTCTGTCCTAAACTATTTAAAACAAAATCTTCAGTGCAGAAAGTTTGTGGTGCACCACTAAGTTATTTCTGACCAATCAAACAGTGTCTACTCATATGAATTGCTTTCAGAAACAATGCCATAGGGTATGTCTACACTGCCACCCTAGTTCGAACTAGGGTGGCTAATGTAGGCATTTGAACTTGCAAATGAAGCCCGGGATTTAAATATCCCAGGCTTCATTTGCATGTTCCCGGGCGCCGCTATTTTTAAATGCCCCGTAGTTCGAACTCCCTGCCCGCGGCTACACGCGTCACGGACTAGGTAGTTCGAATTAAAGCTCCTAATTTGAACTACCATTATTCCTCCTGCAATGAGGAGTAATGGTAGTTCGAATTAGGTAGTTCGTGTAGCCGCGGGCAGGGAGTTCAAACTACGGGGCATTTAAAAATGGCGGCGGCCGGGAACATGCAAATGAAGCCCGGGATATTTAAATCCCGGGCTTCATTTGCAAGTTCAAATGCCTACATTAGCCACCCTAGTTCAAACTAGGGTGGCAGTGTAGACATACCCATATTTATTTATTGGACGCTTCATAGTAAGGCTTAACCTCACATTGCCTTCTTTTGTGATTTAAAAAAAACAATTTCAATTACATTCTGGTTTCTTTAATTATTTGGAACCTATTAATTTAGCCACAGGAACATACTGCAGCTGTAAAATCAAGGTGATCTAATTTTTTTTTAAAACTGACTAGTCTTAATTGTGGAGAAAACAATTGGAGACAAATTTGAAGGGGTCTGATTTTCAGGAAGAACAGAGCACTAAAGATAGTTTAAAACTTTTTTAAAAACAATTGAATTTACGGTTACCATTCTTTTAAAAGAAAAATTCCAAAGCCTGAATACTTTGGTCTCAAAGAAAATGCTGTAAGTGCTAGAAATACTTCCTGCAAAATAACACATATTAAACAAAGCAAAGTCCTCCTCTCAAACATGAACATGAAACTGTTCAGTCCATATTTTTAAAGCAAAGGCTTATGCACAAAAGATAAATTTCTGTGAAATCCAGGAGTATTTAATGGAAAATGGCATCTATAAAGACAAAGAAGCCAAGACAGTTTCTTGGTAGCTTAAATATGTGACAGCCTCATAGGCTGCTTCAGAGCTGCTATCATAACTGCATCTGCCAAGGAGACAGATGCTACTACTAGACAATCTGAGACTTGTCATCTAGGTATTGAGCTTGGCATTCATAAGCAACAAGAGTCGTCTCATAGTAAAATGGTGTAGATAGCCACCACTCCCTCTCAGTTCCTTTTTGAGATAACAGGTGGGGTGATAAAACACACCTTGTTATGAAAAGCTAAAAAGGTGTTTTTGAACGAAACAGCAATAGGACATTTTATATCTATCTTAGGGTACGTCTAGACTACATGCCTCCGTCGATGGAGGCATGTAGATTAGACATATCGGCATAGGGAAATGAAGCCGCGATTTAAATAATCGCGGCTTCATTTAAATTTAAATGGCTGCCCCACTCTGCCGATCAGCTGTTGTCGGCAGATCGAGCAGTCTGACGCGTGCGCTGACAAGGAAGCCTTTGTCGATCGCAGGTAAACCTGATTTCACGAGGCATACCTGCGACGGTCGACAAAGGCTTCCTTGTCAACTGCGGCGCGTCCCGACTGTCCCCATCTGCCAACAAACAGCTGATCGGCAGAGCGGGGCAGCCATTTAAATTTAAATGAAGCCGCGATTATTTAAATCGCGGCTTCATTTCCCTATGCCGATCTGTCTAATCTACATGCCTCCGTCTTCGGAGGTATGTAGTCTAGACGTACTCTTAGGTATTTATCATTACAGTAGGGGCCACTCATAATACTCCTGTGAGATAAGACAGTGCTATTGTCTCAATTTTAAAGAGTGTGGAAGCACAAGAAGACTAAGGGTATGTCTACACTACAACGTTATTTTGAAATATCTTATTTCAAAATGACGCGTCTAGACACAAAATGCATTTCGAAATAGCGCATCCACACTGATTGGACGCTGAATCGCATTTAAGGCTGGCCGGAACCGGTTCTGGCAGGGTATCAGGTCAGGAGTTACCTTGTGTGGCTGCTGCCTGAGGCTATCTGAGGCCTGTGCTTAAAGGGACCCCTCCGGACAGCCGGTTCTCAGCTTTCCCTGCTTGCTTGCCTACCTCGCTGAGGGACAGCAAAGCATTTTTTTCTCTGCGTGCTCTGGTTGCCCTCACTCAGGCCACCACAGCACTCTGCAACATGGAGCCAGAGCCGCCCCTGGGCACTCTGGTGCTTCTTCTGGATGTGTTGTTGAGAGCCTGGCAGCACGTTCTGCAGGCAGTAACAGTCTCCCTGGTGTGCCCCTCCGCCCCCCCTACCCATAAGGGGACGGTGATGACACTCACATGTTGTTGCCTTCCTGGATGACATCGGCAACAGGTCCGCTGGGACTGCTTGGGGTTCCTGGCTGCGTGACACGCTCCCTACGGGCTCCTGCAGCCCCTGGCCCTCCTCCACCTCCATGCCCTAGTCAGGGCCCTCTGCCCCAGGGTCGATGACCACCTGGGGGTCACAGACCGTCCCGCCCCCCAGGATGTGGTCCAGGGCATCAAAATAGGGGCAGCTCTCTAGGTCTGCCCCTGTTTGGGAGCTGCCCCCTGTGGCCCTGGCATAGGCCTGCCGCAGCTCCTTAATTTTCATCCGAACCTGCTCCTGGGTTCAGATGTGGCCTTTGGTAGCCAGGCTGGCAGCCATCCTGCTGTAGATGGCTGTGTTCCTCTGTCTAGTATGGAGATCATGGATGTTGGAGGCATCCCCCCAAACCTCAATCAGGTCCATGATCTCCACACTGGACCAGGAAGGCGCTCGCCTTCTCTGGCCATTGGCAGGCTCCTGGGAGCTGGGTGACTGGGCTCAGGGAGTGGTGGAGGGCTGGTTGGCACTGGCTGCCTGGCTCATGCTGGGGCCACTGGGTCAGGGGTAGCGAATACTGGCTCTGGGCTGGCAGGCCTGGAGCTGGCACAGACACGGTGGCCAGACTCTACCCCTTTCAGGTCTCCGGGGAGGGAGGGAGGAGAGGAGTTTTCCTGGTTGGGGCCACAGTGGCCAGCAGGCCCCCTATTTCAAAATAGCCCCTATTCCATGTCTACACAGCGCTTATTTCGAAATAGGCACTATTCCTCGTGGAATGAGGTTTATCAAGTTCGAAATAAGCCCTCCGCTATTTCGAATTAATTTCGAAATAAGCCCTCCGCTATTTCGAATTAATTTCGAAATAGCGGTTGGCTTGTGTAGATGCTAGTACAGTTATTTCGAAATAACTTTGCTGTGTAGACATTCCCTAAGTGACTCTCCAGAAGTCACTGAGAATGTCCATGGCAGAACATGACATTGAGACTGTCCTAGACAAATGCGCTAACTGCTGAAACATTCTTTCTCTTCTTTTAAGTGCAGGTTATTTTTATTGCACACAGCATTGGGTGTGCCCTTTTGGAAAAGTCCTATAGGATTTCACAGAAATGAAGCCAACAGGACTCAGATTATGAATTTATTCGTAAAGGCCCTTCATACATTTAATAAAGGATCATATTATAATTTTCTAGAGGTTGCTTTAGGAAGGCTATAATTCACTATTAAATTCTCTCAGTTGATTCCAAAAAGATTATCCTTTATTTATTAATTCATTTTGTAGGATTTTTTCATAAGGGTGGGGATATCTGGTTAATCCTATAACTAATTGCAAGGTATATGTGTTATTTCTAGAGTTTTTCAATTTTATGGCCCTCATGGGAATGAAAAATGCCCTCCTCATCCATTTTCCTTCATAAACCACCAGCAATGTTGGAAATATCATTTGGCATTTGTGATACTGCACAGGTAACCAGGCATAGAAAGTTTTAGAGTAACATGGTGAAGGTCTCATCTTCCTTTTCATACTATTTTGCTTTGCCTCATCATCATTCACCAGGAAATAAAGTCTCCTTCCTCTCTAAGCCCCAGCAGAAAACAGATCACTTGTATTAATGGAGTTGTTCTTAACTGCTGAAGGGCAGTGCTAGAACCTATCCATTAGCTTCTTTGAACTAAGCCCTGTATTATGCTATACCGACAACTTCTGCAATATTTGAAGATGATGGAAAAATTAAAGATAAGTGTTTGGGGCCAGTGGTATATTATTAATTGGAATATACAATTAATAAGGAATTAAACCAAGAGGGTTCTAAAGAAATTAAATATGATTCTAGAAACATGTATCTAGAGATCTATAGGATTGGCTAGCAAATATGTCATTTGTATGTAATATCTAAAACAAACAATAGAAAATTATATCTTAGCTGTAGGAATATTATAATTCACTATGCTATGGGACTTTCACATCAAGTGATGTATGAGAAAGTGAGAGAGAGAAAACTGAGGCAATGGAGAAGCGGTGTTAAGATTGGTTTTGATATATTCTTAATCTTTTCTATTATTTGTATTATAAGAGTGCCTTGGGAACACAGTCAATGACTGCACTGTTAGGCACAAGTAATGATGATGACAGCCTTCCTCTCCCCTCCCTGCAACCTACTGAATCATGAGAATTTAGAGTCAAAGGTCTTGATCCAAATGCCTGTTGAAGTCAAACTTCTTCAGTGGGCTTTGGATGAGTCCCTAAGTGTTGGACAGGGTGCAGGGGTTGGGTCGGATAGAAAAATAATATCATAAAATAAAAAGTACATACTCTTTTGTTATAACATTTTCCTCTCTTTGTGGTTTTGTATTGTATTCAGTGGAAGTGGGGTAAAGTCAATGGACTGGATACTATATATTTAAACCAAACCCAGGTACGAATGTTATAATAATCAGTCCCTGCTGATAAGGGCACTGTGTGGTGGTCTGAGGCCTGAACTGCTGGTAAGTTGCATTGTTCATTTGAAATCACAAAAAACGAAATAGAAAAAAAATTGCTGCTACTACAAACTAAAAGGTTGTAAGAATTAAATAAGGCCTCGAAAAGTACTTGTGTGATACTCGGTGTGGGTTACCCTTCATTTGGAGAAGCAATTTCTTGTTAACAAATAAAATTAGTGCGACTTAACTAGTTTGCTACTCCATTGATAGCAAGTTTCCCAGTTTCTTGGGAGAGTCAGTTCTAAAATACACATCACACTGAATAACAAAAAGTTATCAGTTCATATGCTGCAAAGTATCATTTGTCATATCTATCTGTTGTTTGTCATACATTGACTGTTAGACTTTTTTTGCTCATAGCTGTGTGGTTGAAATATCTTTACAAGGAACTAGGCATAAACAGTGGAGAAGATAAGCCCTATTACGACACCTGCTTGCAGACTTTTTCACCCCACAAAAATCTAATATAAATCTATCCAATTATATATGGAATTTATACCACTCCCATCACCAAGTGTATAAGCACCTAAAAGTAATTTAAACTGATGATTCTCCAAAAATGTAGTGCATTTTGAGATCTTTTAAATAAGGAATTTTAAAACTGGTATGTGTTCCCACAGGCCAGATCTACACTAAAGGGGAAAGTTGACTTAAGAGACACAATTGCAGCCAGGTTAATTACATAGCTGGAGTCAAAGTATCTTAAATCATGTTTTGGTGCCAACCACATAGCAGGAGGAGCATGACTACTTGCACCAATTGGAGTGTCTTCTCAGTTTGAATGATCATGTCTTCACTAGACCCACCTAAACTGAACCCCAAAAGATCGACTGCAGCAGCTTCAATCTTCTCTGTAGTATATACACGTTCACAGTCCTACATACTGAGCACATAGAGCTTTAATTCCCTCCAATGTCTATAGTAGAGATGTTGAGAGACCATGCAAATGTGAGTGGGACTATGTCTCTGTGTTGGACATACATTATTCCACAAGTCAGTCATGTAGGGTTTAACTGTAGTGGAAGAGAAGCAAAAGTTGTAGCAGTTTAACATTTCTATTTAATAACAAACAAATATAATAAAATAATACTATATTCTGTTCTTTGGTAATGGTTTTCTAACCATTCCACAAAAGTCTCCTGACTTTATTTCCCTATGTCTCCCACAAGGTATCGTTGCGTATTAGGTGTAAAGTTTCAGTCATCTTTCCTGAAGGTAACAATGGACATGATCTTCTATTGTTGTAAATCAGCCAGTCTCCATTCACATCACTGAAGCTATGTCAGTTTACACCAGATGAGGCTTGGGACCCATTTGTTCATAAAGCCTTTTAACTTCCTTTTGTTCTATCCACCCTTAGGGTATGTCTACACTGCAAAGTTAATTCGAAATAACAGCCGTTATGTCTACACTGCAAAGTTAATTCAAAATAACGGCTGTTATTTCGAATTAACTTTAATAGCGACTATACATGCAAACCGCTATTTCGAATTTAATTTGAAATAGCGGAGCCCTTAATTTGAATTTGGTAAACCTCATTCTATGAGGAGTAACACCAAATTCGAAATAGCTATTTCAAATTAAGTGCTGTGTAGACACTTAATTCGAAATAGGGGGCCTCCAGTCCTTCCCAGGGAGCCCTGGTGGCCACTCTGGGCACAACCAGGAAAACTTACTCTCCTCTCCCCCAGCCCCAGAGCCATTAAAAGGGTAGACCCTGGCCACAGTGCCTGTGCCAGCTCCAAGCCTGCCAGCCCAGAGCCATCAGAGGCCACCGGGGCCCCTGATCCAGCGGCCCCAAAACATGAGCCAGCAAGCCACTGGCAGCCAGCCCTCCACCGCTCCCCAGGAGCAGTCTGCCAGCTCCCAGGAGCCTGCCAGGGCCCGGAGAAGGCGGGCGCCTTCCTGGTCCAGGGTGGAGATCATGGACCTGATTCAGGTTTGGGGGGGATGCCCCCAACATCCATGATCGCCGCACTGGACGGAGGAACGCGGCCATCTATGGCAGGATAGCTGCCAGCCTGGCCACCAAAGGCCACATGCAAATGCAGGAGCAGGTTTGCATGAAAGTCAGGTTGGTCCGGCGAGCCCCTCAACCCTGAGCCCTGAGCTTCCCCTCCCCCTTCTTCCCCTTGCTTCCCCCTTCCAGTTCCCTCCTCCCAGGTTTCCCACCCTCTCTCTTCCCCTCTCCCACCTCCTTTTCCCAGTCTCACCAGAGGTTCATTCCTCCCCCCTCCCACCCAGTTTTGTTCAATAAACCCAGTTTCTATTTTTGAACATACATGTCTTTTATTTGACATCAGGAAGGGGGCTAGGGAGGGGTAAGTGGAAGGACATGAGGGAGGAATGGGGCATGAGCCCCCGGTGGGGAGGACCGGGGAGGCTCTGAGGGCTCCTTGGGGTGGACGCTCTCCCTCAGGGCCTCCTGGATCCTGACAGTCCCCCGATGGATCCCCCGGATGGCAGCCTGCAGCAAGTGCAGCTGGGCTGATAGCAGCGACCCCACGAGATGCACCGGCATGCCCAGGGGCAGCTCTGGCTCCATGTGGCCGAGTGCTGTGGTGTCCCAAGTGCAGGCACTAAGGGTACTCCAAGACAGGACTGCTTTGTTGTCTCTCATCGAGGTAGACAAGCAAGCGGGGAACCCTGAGAACTGTCTGTCCGGGGTGGGGGTAGGGTCCCTTTAAGCACGGAGCTCAGTTAGCCTCAGGCAGCAGCCCCACACACTAAGTCCTAACCTGATGCCCTGCCGGCACTGGTTCCAGCCAGCATTAACTTCGGTTCAGGGTCCACTCAGTGCAAAACATTATTTCCAAATAGCTTTTGTGTATAGATGCGTTATTTCGAATGAGCTTAATTCAAATTAACTATTTCGAATTAAGTTTATTCAAAATAGCGCTGTAGTGTAGACATACCCTTAGAGAGTGCATGACCCTCCTGGACCTCCTATGTGAGAAAAACTGATTCTGAGGCATGAGTTTTCTGAAAAAGGCTAACTAACTTGGAAAAAGAAACACTAACTATTAGGGCTATAAAGAGACATGCTGTAACATGAGTCATTTGACAGTGGGTGCCATTAACCAAACAGCATTTAACTGGAAACATGCTGGGAGGAAATGTTTCCTCACTTGTCCCCTGTCCCCAATAGCGGAACCAAGGCAGGGAGCAGAGAAGGCAGGGCAGGCTGCTGCCCCAGCCGGGCTGTCAGAGAGCCGATGTGTTGCACAGAGCAGTGACCCAAAACAGCCAGCTTCTGCCGGTGTGAGAAGTGGCTCCCTCTTGCTCCCGGCCCGGGCCCAGCTGTGAGTGAGCATGGTTAGGGAAAGGCATAGTGGGAGAAGAATAGACCCGCATCCACTATAGGTAACGCTGGGTGTGTCTAGACTACACGGTTTTGTCGACAAAACTATACCTGCGTCTACACTACTGCCACGTCCTGTCGACAGTAAGTCGACAGAATGCGGCAGTTTTGTTGACAGCGGTAAACCTCCTTTTACGAGGAAGAACGCCTTTGTCAACAGAGATCTGTCGACAAAAGGTGTGTGTGGGTGCAGGGAGCCAGTTCTGTCAACAAAAAAGGCCTTCAGGAAGAAGCCCTGGTGGACAGTCTAGCTTTTACAGGTACAGCACCTCTGTGGTTCCTGGCCTCAGCCTCTTAAAGGCACAGTCACCCAGACAGGCCTAGCCAGAGCACCCGTGACAGCCATGTCCCAGCCTCAAGGCCCCCCGGCCCTTCTCGGGACAGAGACAAGGACCCACCCAGGGGCAACAAAAGGCGGGCACCAGCCTGGTCAGGGCCAGAAATCAAAAACCTCCTGGAGCTCTGGTCCCAGGAAGAAGCCCTGCAGGCCCTGCAAACATGCCGCAGGAATGCAGACATTTATGAGCATCTGGCCCAGGGACTGACCACCAAAGGGCATCACCCCCGCACCATGGCACAAGTCAGGGCCAAGATAAAGGAGCTGCAGCAGGGATATGCCAGGGCCCGGGACCAGAGCTCCTGCTCCAGGGCAGCCCCCAAGACCTGCCCTTACTACGAGGAGTTGGAGCAGATCCTGGGTGGTGGGACAGCCCAGACTCCACTGCATGTGGTGGAGTCCAGGTTATCCCACCACATCGTGGACCGACCCCTCCTGAGGGAGGAAGACCAGGCAGGAGAGACGGGAGAGCTGCACCTGGAGGAGGAGGAGGAGGAGGTGGAAGAGGAGGCAGCAGGGACCCAGACCCCAGAGGCCTCCCAGGCGTCTGTGGACATCGGGGAGGGAACATCAGGTGAGTGCTTTGAGGGGTCACTGCACATGGGCGGGTTGACAGTGTGGGGGGGCCAGCTAGCCCCATTGCCACTGTAGGTCCCCTGTGAGGCTTTCAGGCTGCTGCCCAACTCACACGCGGTGTCACGTGTAACACCCCTGAGTCTCCTGTCCAAAGGACAACCCCTGACAGCCACGGCATGCCCTCGGGGACAGTGGGGGTGCACACAGACATTGATTGTCTCCTCCTCTTTTCCTCCACAGCCGGACCCTCTACCCAACAGGGGAGCACCACACCCGCCCCACCACATCCCAGACCCGTGACACTCCCAGGCACTGGCGGGTCTACACGGACCTGCTGAGGGAGAACATTGTGGCCCTGTAGGACCTCACCAGGACCCTCCAGCAGAGGACGCAGGCAGAGGCTGAGTAGTGCACCAGGCTGCTGGACGAGCTGGTCCAGCAGCGCACTACCATCTGTGCCACAATGAGGGAGCTCTTTGCCTTGCCTGCCTCTGTCACGGGCACCGCACCTCCTGCATGCCAGGCCCCTGCTTCCCCTGCTCCTCCAGCTCCCCCAACCCCTCCAGCCCCACCTGCCCCAGCCCCACCTGCTCCCAAGCCCTCACAGGCCCAACAGCTGGCCCCCGCCCAGGCCAGGACTAGGTCTCGCTCCATCCGATCCCAAGGCTGTGGCGATGCCAGAACACAGGAAGGTGGCAGGACCCTGTGAGCAGGGAAGCAGTGGCCTACTTGAGTCCCCTTCCCCCTCCAGGTTTTCAGTCCCCCTCCCCGCTCTAGGTTTTCAGTCTCCTACCACCCCATTTAAAGGTCATTTCAGTTATGTAACAAAATCTTTATTTTTGAGTGAAAGACTTACCTTTACACATTTGAACAGTACACAGATAATTTCTTTTTAAACAGCACATTTTCTTTACTGATAGTGTTTCTAATAAAAAAAATAATGTCTGTGTACAAAGAAAACTGGATGTGTATGTATTCTTTATGGGAAGAGGGCGAGGGTTGTGGAGGGACAGGTAGGGGTGGGCCAGGCCAACCCCCATGGGGGAGGCCCTGGGGAGAGTCAGTGGGCTCCTTCTGAGAATCTCTCCCTCAGGGCCTCTCGGATTTGGACACCAGCCTGGTGGATGGCAGCTGTCTGGGGCTGCTGAAATGTCCTGTCCTCGCCATCAGCACCTGTCCCCCACCCCGGCAGGAAGGCCTCCCCTTTCCTCTCTACCAGGTTATGGAGGGTGCAACATGCGGCAACCACCTCCTGGATTTTGCCTTAGCCCATCTCCAGCCGTGTGAGGAGGCAACGGAACCTCCGTTTCAAATGGCCGAAGGCGCATTCCACCTGGATGCGAGCCTGGCTAAGATGCATGTTGAAAAGCTCCTTGCTCGCATCCAGGTGGCCGGTGTAGGGCTTCATGAGACACGGCATCAGGGGGTAGGCCGCGTCGGCCACTATGCACACCGGCATCTGCACGTCCCCGAGTGCGAGGTGTCGCTGGGGGAAAAATGTTCCTGCCTGCAACCTACGGTACAGGTAGGAGTTCCGGAATATGCGGGCATCGTGTGCCCTCCCCGACCAGCCGACACAAATGTCCATAAAGTGTCCCCGGTGGTCAACCAGGGCCTGCAGCACCATGGAATAGTAGCCCTTCCAGTTTATAAACTGGGCTGCTTGATGGGGCAGTACACGGATTGCGATGTGTGTCCCATCGAGGGCTCCTCCGCAGTTCGGGAATCCAAGGGCGGCAAACCCGGCAATGATGTTGTCCAGGTCCCCGAGATGGATGAGCCTCTTCAGCAGCTCCGCATTGATAGCCCTCACCATCTGCAGCACGAGACGAGACAAATAGACAGACAGAAACCAGGAAGTTAGACAGTTTACCTTTGGGTATGTCTACACTACATCACTAATTCGAACTAACTTAATTTGAATTAGTTAATTCGAAATAAGCTAATTCGAATTAGTGCATCTAGACCTAAAAACTAATTCGAATTAGCGTGTTGCTAATTCGAAATAGCATGTCCACATTGAGTGGACCCTGAACCGAAGTTAAGGCTGGCCGGAACCAGTGCTGGCAGGGCATCAGGTTAGGACTTAGAGTGTGGAGCTGCTGCCTCAGGCTAGCCGAGGGCTGTGATTACAGGGACCCGACCACCACCCCGGACAGACAGTTCTCAGGGTTCCCCGCTTGCTTGTCTAACTCGCTGAGGGACAGCAAAGCAGTCCTGTCTTGGAGTGCCCTGAGTGCCCACACTCGGCACATCACAGCACTCGGCAAACAGCCCGGCTGCACTTGCCACAGGCTGCCATCCGGAGGGGTCAATCGGGGGGCTGTCAGGATCCAGGAGGCCCTGCAGGAGAGCTTCCACCCCGAGGAGCCCGCAGAGCCACCCCAGTCCTCCCCATCGGGGGCTCGTGCCCCATTCCTCCCTCACCTCCTTCCACTTACCTCTCCCTAGCCCCCCTTCCTGATGTAAAAAATAAAGGACACGTGTGTTCAAAAATAGAAACTCTCTTTATTTAACAAAACTGGGGAGGGGAGCATTAACCTCTGGGGAGACTGGGAAAAGGAGGTGGGAGAGGAGAAGAGAGAGGTGGAAGAGGGAGGGGAAACCTGGGAGGAGGGAGCTGGAAGGGGAAGCCAGGGGAAGAAGGAGGAGGGGAAGTATAAAACTATGGTATGCCATATCTTCAGTACTGTGTACAGATGTGGTCTCCTCACCTCAAAAAAAGATATTTTGGCCTTGGAAAGGGTTCAGAAAAGGGCAACTAAAATGATTAGGGGTTTGGAACAGGTCCCATATGAAGAGAGGCTAAAGAGACTGGGACTTTTCAGCTTAGAAAAGAGGAGACTGAGGGGGGATATGATAGAGGGCTATAAAATCATGAGTGGTATGAAGAGGGTGAATAAAGAAAAGTTCTTCATTAGTTCCCATAATATAAGGACTAGAGGACACCAAATGAAGTTAATGCGTAGCAGGCTTAAAACTAATAAAAGAAAGTTCTTCTTCACACAGCGCATAGTCAACCTGTGGAACTCCTTGCCACAGGAGGCTGTGAAAGCTAGAACTATAACAGAGTTTAAAGAGAAGTTAGATAAATTCATGGAGGTTGGGTCCATGGAGCGCTATTAGCCAGGGGGGTAGGAATGGTGTCCCTGGCCTCTGTTTGTGGAAGGCTGGAGATGGATGGCACGAGACAAATCGCTTGGTCATTGTCTTCGGTCCATCCCCTCCGGGGTACCTCGTGTTGGCCGCTGTCGGCAGACAGGCTACTGGGCTAGATGGACCTTTGGTCTGACCCAGTACGGCCATTCTTATGTTCTTATGTTCTAAGCTCAGGGTCGGGGGGTCTCACTGGACCAACTTGATTTTCATGCAAACCTGCTCCTGGGTTTGCATGTGGCCTTTGGTGGCCAGGCTGGCAGCTATCCTGCCCTAGACGGCCACTTTCCTGTGCCTAGTGTGGACTTTGGAGGCCTCCCCTCAAACCTCGATGAGGTCCATGATCTCTGCATTAGGCCAGGCGGGCGCCTGCCTCTTGCGGCCCTGGGCAGGCTCCTGTGAGCCACCAGCCTGGTCCTGGGAAGAGGCGGAGGGCTGGGTGGCAGCGGGTGGCTGGCTCATGCTGTGCCAGGTGCAGGGTGTGCTGGCTGGGTGCTGGCAGGCTTGCAACTGGCACAAGCACTGTAGCCAGACCGTGCCCCTTTAAGAGCTCCGGGGCTGGGATGGGGCAGAAGAGTTTCCCTGGTTTGGCCCAGAGTGGCCACCAGGGCAACCTGGGAAGAGCTAGCCTCCAACTAGTTCGAATTAAGTGGCTACACAGCCCTTAATTCAAACTACTTAATTCGAACTAGGCGTTACTCCTCATAGAATGAGGTTTATCTAGTTCGAATTAAGCACTCCGCTAGTTCGATTTAAATTCGAACTAGAGGTTTGTATGTGTAGCCCCTATTAAAGTTAATTCGAACTAACGGCTGTTAGTTCGAATTAACTTTGTAGTGTAGACATACCCTAAGCACTTGGAAGGAGAACCTTCCCCTCCCCCAACTCACCCCTCCCTTTGTCAGGTCGCCCCTCCTCCCCCACATCAGTGCAGGGGTGGCCGAGGAGCGGCCTCAGAGTGCCACTCCATCCCCCACTCCCTCTTGCCCTTGCCTGTCAGTCCCCCTTTCTCAACCCCACTCAGCAGGGCCTGTCCCCCGACAGTGACTTACCTCCATCAAGACAGCCCCGACGGTAGACCTCCCTATGCCAAACTGGTGTCCCACGGAGCAGTAGTTGTCGGGGGTGGCCAGCTTCCACAGGGCTATTGCGACCCGCTTCTGCAGGGGGATGGCGGGCCGCAGGTGGGTGTCCTGGTGTTCCAGAGCAGGGGCAAGACAGGCACACAGCTCCAGGAATGTGGCCTTCTGCATCCAGAAGTTGTGGAACCAGTGGTCATCGTCCCAGAGCTGCATGACGAGCCGGTCCCACCAGTCCGAACTCATCTCGTGCCTCCAAATCTGCCTGTCCCCAAAAAAGTTTGGGGGCAAGGGAAGAGCTCCTGCATCCCGGAGGAGGGTATCCTCGGTGCGGTCCAGGTCCATATGGGGCAGGAGATTCATGAGAGAGTCATGCAGATGCAACAGAAGCTGCAGTATGGCAGCATGGGGCCATCGCTTGCCCAAGGGCAGCTCAGGCTCCATGGCCAAATAAAAGGTGAAAAGCAGAAAAAAACCCTGGAAATAAACTGCTGTGGTGTCCGAGGAAGCAGGGCAACCAGAGCAAGCACTGCAGCAGCTTTGCTTTCCCTCCAGGAGGTAGGCAAGCCAGAAGCAGGAGCAGAGCAACGGCTGTCCAGGGGGAATCCCTTTAAGCATGCATCTCTGCAAAGGGCATCCAGCAGCACCTGGAAATAAAGGCTGCCCCCAGGCCCTGCCAGAAGCACTTCCGGGTGCCTTCTTTTGTCGACAGCGCATCCGGCAGTCTGGATGCTCTTTTTCAAAAAAGGAGATCGATTTTTCGATCCGCATAATGTAATCTAGACGCTCTTTTTCAACAGAGGCTTTTCGACAGATACTGTCGACAAAGCCTCTGTCGAAAAAGGCGTGCAGTCTAGATGTAGCCTCTGGGGGGAGGGGCAGGAAGAGTGTAGTGGTCCTGGGCTGGACACAGGTCAGGGAGGTTGCTGGGCAGAGGAGGCACAAGGGGCAGTCATGGGTCCATCCCTTTAAATTATGCCCCTCTCAGTATTGGGAGGTTCGAGTTATCTATGTACTTGTGAGTTTCCATATGAATTCTCTTCATATAATTTGCAAATAAAGGCCTGATTTTTGCCAGGTGTTGGTAACCTCATTTCTTATTGTAGACTAGGGCTTGGTTTACACTGCAGAATTAAAGCAGCCTGTGTCAACCTCGCCATGGAAACGTCTACATTAAAATTTCACTCCTGTTGACATAATGCCCATCTTTGGCAACTTAGTAACACCGCTTCCAGAAGTGGTATAGGCAGAGCCCTGTCTTGGATATAAAATTTTGTATCCACATCCGCACATTTTTGGATCCGCAAAAATGAACCATAGATTCCTGCATCCACATCCGCAGATGCAAATACCAGTGGACATAAAGCAGATAAGCGCAGATTTGCAGGGTTCAAGGTAAACATAATGTAGCCATGTATTGCTTATATCAACTGTTACTAGCTGTCAGAAGCTATTCCATAGTGTCCCACACTGAGGCTACATCTACACTGCAGGTATTTGTCGGCAGAGAATATGCTAATGAAACGCTCATTAACATGTGTCACACTGTCATTTGCATATCTCTGCTGATGCTTTTTGCACAAGAGGTTTTTGTGCAAAAACAAGCAGTGTAGACAGGTCTGTTTTGCGCAAAACCCCTGGTTTGCACAAGATCCTGTATACCTCCTTTTTTGAGGCATAAGGGATCTTGCACAAAAGGGTTTTTTTGCTCACCTGTCTACACTGTTTGTTTTTGTGCAAAAACTTCTTGCGCAAAAAGCATTGGCAGAGATATGCAAATGACAGTGCGACAAATGCTAATGAGTGTTTCATTAGCATACTCTCTGCTGAAAATTCCTGCAGTGTAGACGTAGCCTCAGAGTACAATTTATATGAAAGCACTCCTGGTGAGGACGAGTACCACCAACGCAAGAAACAAAGTGTTGACGCACACAAGAAATGTAGCTACTGTGGTGGCCCTATGCTTATGTAAGTTAGGTTGACATAATTTTGCAGGGTATACATGCCTTAATTCAAAGACAGAGGAAATATTAAAATGTGTGAGTTACTTGTGTAATTCAGAATACTTCTTCATTCTATGTTATCCTCAGCCAAGTAGTTTTCATTGGCTAATGTCAGTTGAAACACACATACACTGTGCAGTATCTCCTATTATATATGCAACCAGGCACATCACAAGTAATATCTCGGAAATGCAACATTTCTATTAGTTTAGATAGCATCATCAAATTCAGCCGGAGAGAGTGACTGATCCAAATAAATACTGGTTGGAACAAGAGTGCATGATGAAGCACCTCTTGTTGATTAGTAGATTTGCTCTTGTATACGGTATTTCACAACATCCTTAATCAAGCCTCCTCTAAAGATTCCAGCAAGATTTTAAAAAAATAAATAAATCTTGATTGTGATGAATAGGTTGTCAAGTCAGGTTAAGTCTGCAGTGTTTTTAACTGTCAGCTGGACCTCACATTCCAGTATTATGCATAAAAATGTCCTAATGAATATGCCAAATGTGTTTAAATATCATACTACTGGAGCAATCATGTCTCATTATGAAACAGTCGATGCTCTGCTGCATAGTAAAGCTGCTGCCAACATGTGATGTGCACTCATTGTGGGAGAACATAAATGGTATAAAGCTGGTCTCTATGCAATAGAGTAAATATATATGGCAACAATGGGAAATTGCCTTAGCTATACATTAGTTTGGCTGCATTTCGGAAACTCCATGCAAGCAGGAAGTAAAATAAAACATAGAGGCAGCCTAGGATGAGGTTCAGAAATGGGACCATCACCACAGTAAAATGAGGAATTTTTAATAAAGTTGGGCAGTGTGTGAAGTTGTGTGCGTGTGTGTAAAATGTACCCTTGAACCATTCATGCAAAGTATAACTTGGGTTTCTTTCAGCTGTGCTTGTCCAGGTATTAATTTCCCATCAACAACAGGCAAGAACATTTTGCTCATATTTAGAGAAAGTGCTAGGGCAAGAGCACATAGTTACATACATGGGAGGCCAAAGTGGAGAAGTGCTCCAGGGCCCAGTGATTCAAAAGAGCCCGAAGGTCCCTACTGCTGCAGCTGTTAGCATGGCAGCTGGAGCCCTGGCCCTTTTAATCACCACTGGAGCCCAGGGCGGTGTGCTGAAGGACTGGCGGGGGAGGCTAGATCCCAGCCCTGCCCCTTCTATCCAAGGCCCCGTTCCTTCTGGGAGCACCTTGCCTAGAGGCCCAGAAAGCCTGTCGGTCCCCCACCTATATATATTTATATTTTAGCTCTACTGCTTGCACTACCATCTAGCAGAAAGAGTGAATTATTTAGAATGACTACACAAATGATCAAATGGTGGATCACAAATGACTTATAGGACCCAGTAATGATCAGGTCCCCTAAACATATATCACCATAACAGGCATTTCTAGGTAAGGCTGAATATGGTTTTGGTAGGTAATTTTTTCTCCTTCTGAATGGAGGACAGCTTGTGTTTGCTCAGAAGTCTGTATGTTGAATTTCCAATAAGTTTTCAGATGCTTGAAATCCAGTAAGAAATGCATTTCTGAGTATGCAGCTGCAGTTGTCCAGTAGTTGTTTCTTTGTTATTTCCAAAAATAATATTTGGATATGTCTGAGGCCAGCAGGACTGCAATACAGAAAGCAAACATTATCATGAGAAAAATATCATTGCTTCTTTTTGTCCAAAACAGGTTTTCCATGCAGAACTCTGTAAATGAGCATTATCTTCCTATGCCTACTAGAGGATTTCAACAAGCCCAACTGAGTGGAATTAGCACTGCATCATCATTGCTATGTTGCATTTTTAAAGTATTAATCTTCTTTTTATTTAGAACTGATATCCACTTCATCCGTTAGCCACTCAATCCTCAGGTACATTTTAACCATGGAATATACAGGGCTCCAAGAAACATTGAAATGAAACAGTGCTCAGGAAAATAGGAATGCTTCTACAGACATTAGAAATTTGATTTATTAGAAATGGTTCAAACATTTTCTCCTAATTAATGTGAGCAAAGTGCCTAATGCAACTAGAAGAATGACTGTAGTCTGGGCTCCACTGAGACTAATACTCATCCTTCACACTTCGAAGGGCAAAGCTGGATAGAAGATAATCATGAGCACTGGTTTTAGCCTCTATTACAACACTGAAAAGAACGATGCAGTTTTAATGTGTGAACCATGGATGATGAACAACTTCTATAGTTTTCAACATAAATTGCAAATATTTTCAAGTCACATCTAGAAAATGTTTCCTTAGCTTATCAACTGAAGTAATACAGAGTAGTTGTATTAGCACTTTATATGTTCAAAGCAATTTACAATATAAACTAATCTTCACAACATTTGTGAGTTGGAAGTGAGTATAATCATTCCCATTTAGCTAATGGATAATGGAGGATGGCACAGAAGTTATGTGATGTGCCAAAGGGCAAAGGGTAAGTCATTATGGGGATGTCTATACTACAGAGTTTTTTTCAGAAAAATGGCCATTTTTCCAAAAAAAAAAAAAAAAGTGAGTTATGTCCACACTGCAATTGCGTTCTTTCGAAATAAAATCAAAAGAACAGAGGGGTTTTTCCAACATTGGTAATCCTCATTCTACGAGGAAGAAGCCTTTTTCTGAAAGAGCTCTTTCGGAAAAAGGCGTGTGTGGATGGGGAAGAGGGAGTTCTTTCAAAAGAAGAGGAAAGAGGAAAAAGCACAGGTGCCCTGGTGGCCACTCCGTCCATAGTAATCACAGTTTAAATGCGAGATAGCGTCCATTCAGTGTGGACGCTCTCTTTTGGAAGAAGCTTTTCTGGAAGATCTCTTCTGGAAAAGCTTTTTCCGAAAGAAGCCTACAGTCTAGACATAGTCTTTCAGAGCCAGAACTAGAATTAATTAGGTTCCTGACTCTCAGTCCTGTGCACAAAAAAATAAAAATTTTAAAAAAAATAGACAGTTGTGAGAAAGATATGATTTTTCAAAACAGTATGTTCCATCCAAATGTGAAAGTTATACATTTATACAGATAACATGAATTAAGTACCAAACACTGTGCTTGGCACTTAGTTCCACACCAACAGTGTTGTACCTCGAAGAAATTGTACATCTCTATTGAATTACCAACAAACTTCCCTATAATACAGTACCACTTTGGGATATTGGGTTGGTGTTGATTCACAGGAAACTGTGCTCTGCTGAAATACCCATGCCTCCTTCAAAAATTTGATGTCATCCCTTGGATTGCCTTACTATTTGAAACCTTTCCACTTCCAAAGATAAAACACTGCCCTCCCTCCCCCATGTAGACTCCCACACCTTTTGCAATATAATTTCAGTTTTGACAGAAAATCTGATATCGCCCATCTGGAAAGATAGACCCCAAAGTTAACTCCTTACATCTATCATTGAAAAATGTTTGGAGCAGACTAACTCCATAGCCAATTCCAATTGTCCCCAAGGGCTCTTGTTGTTTGCATTAAAAGCTCTGCACCTATCAATTTTTCATTCACTTAGCTGAACCCCTGCCTACAAAAGTAAATTTGTTTCCATATTCCTGGGAGTTAATAAATGTGGGCCAAATCTTGATGTTTCTCAGCCTCAAAAAACTCCCAGGAATTGGCTTTATACAGTTCAAAAAGTATGCTAAGCACTTTAATTTTAGCATTCACTCCAAAGAATGTCTGTCTGTCAACCTGCCACTGGGATGTGAAGAAAACACCTTGTCTGAAAGCAAAACAAGGAGAGTTTTGAATGTGTAAATAACAAGACTCTGTGATGTGCTGTGTGTCAAGATCGTAGATCTTTGAGGAAGCTTGACACTCTTCTAGTTGTTACTTTAATGAAGAGAAATAAAAATTGCCTTTATAGGTCTTTACACAAAGAATAATAGTATTGACAGTACTTGTGTGAGTATTAAAGGTCTGGTTTTGATTTGACAGGTAGTGCAGTCTTTCTCTCAATGTGATGTAGCATCATAAGTAAGTCACACTGACAATGTCAGCACAAAATAATTTAACAAAGTCTATTGAATTATCTTTTAACATTCCCACATATACGAGTTACTAACAAAATGCATTAAAATCAGTTTAAGCAAATGAATTCACGTCACACTTTCCTTGCCTCTCAGCCTACTTAAAGGCAAATACTTACAGTTCTTAATGGATTAGTATTTGTAGGATAGCTGTATATCATGATTGAATAACAGTCCAGACTTATGTTGCCAATAACAGTCCTAAATGTAAGAAGCTGTGATTTCAGGGGTGCCCTACCCCAGTTTCCATGTCTCCATGTGGAACTTTGTGCACCCACGCACCTTTTTATACAAAGTTGATCTATTAATATTTGTGAGCCCATCTGAAAAGGTCCTGACATCTCAGTTTGCAGATGTTAGAGTGTACAAAACACTTTTAGACAGTTATGTTTCAGTTGTGCCCATTTTAATAACTATGGAATTACCTACAACCATTCCACGAAGCTGCTGGACTCAGACCTTTCTGTACGGATGTTTGTGCTTATCCACTTGTGAGCTAAGCTAAGGGAACACACTATAGATATACACACCATAGGTTGGGGGTCTAAAATAGTGAACCAACTCTATATGAAATGTACACCCAGGCAGAGTATTCTTTGGGATTTGAGAAAGAGCTGATCTAAAACCCGAATACCTCTTGAGATTTTGCCTGGGAACTTTCTAGCTCTATTCATATTCTTAATAGAAAACACCACACACTTAACACTATTGTCTTCTGGGGCATCTGGATGAACTATTCATATCAAATAATTTGTTTGACAAATTCAGACTTTTCTTCTGTTCATAAATCAGCAGCAGACAGGTTTTGATTTTTACAAATGTATTTGTTATTCAAAATCATTTGGTAAGTGATTTATGTGAATGTATTTCATCCTGAGGATTGTTCATGGACTAATGCTTAGAGCATTCAGCCTTTGCAATTCACTGATAGTACTGCGTGATTGAACCTGAGTGACACAGGACAACATTTTCAAGAGTAATCTCTGATTTTGGTTCCCTTGGTGTTTGGATGCCTGGGCTCTGATTATCAGAGGTGGTAAGTCCACCTCCCATGGACATTAAATACCGTAGTGTGAGTACTCATCTCTTCAGCGAGTAAAGGTGTGTATGTACATGTGTGCATACACACATGTATATGTATGCATGTACGTTAGCAAGTAACTGGGGTTGTTGGTGTTACACAAAATATATTGTGAATTAAAATGTGTTATCATGAATGTCCTCAGGAAATAAATACAGAGGTATGCAAATAGTGTCAAAGTGAACTTGTAGATTTTGTTCAAGCAAATGTTCTCTCGTGCCTCCTTGCCCCTGACACACACCATAACTTCCTCTGATTAGTCTTGCTGAGGGTTAAGAGATGAGAGAGCTGTATGTGGCTTCCCACTCCATACCTATTCAGTGAATAATAAAAAAAAAAAAGATCTGAAGCCCGTAGAGCTCTCAATCTGCCCTAAATTCACTTACTTTATACACAGATTAGTGCTCTGAGCTAAAACGTGCAGATGAAGAGAAATGGTTTTATTTGGGTACCTCAGAAACTTCATCCGTCACGCTTTGCAACTTGTGAGCTACTAAAGCTTGGAATCCTCTTGCTACACTAAAGACTCTAACAGCTTTATATGTAGCCATTGCAAGGAAGATGAAAACATAAATTAAATGGAAAAATAGGTTAAACAACAATGGAAGCCTGAGTCACATCATGCTGGAATCACGTGTTTGGAAATGTCATGATCACATTTCAGATTTACTACAGAAAAGATGGCTGTGTCTACATTGGCATGATTTTGCGCAAACTGGCTACTTTTGCGCAAAAACATGCTGCCTGTCTACACTGGCGGGGAGTTCTTGCGCAAGAACACTGACATTCTAATGTATGAAATCAGTGCTTCTTGCGCAAGAACTATGATGCTCCCGCTCAGGAATAAGCCCTCTTGTGCAACTGTTCTTGCGCAAGAGGCCAGTGTAGACAGGCAACATGAATTTCTTGCGCAAGAAAGCCCGATGGCTAAAATGGCCATCGGAGCTTTCTTGCGCAAGACAGCATCTACACTGGCACGGATGCTCTTGCGCAAAAGCACATCTCTTGCGCAAAGGCACATGCCAAAGTAGACGCTCTCTTGCACAAATACTTTAACGCAAGAACTCTTGCGTTAAAGAGTATTTGCGCAAGATCATGCCAATGTAGATGTAGCCGATATGTTTAGGATTTACATTTCTGTTCTATGAGTGAAGGTAACTGTATAAATTGGCTATCTCTGAGTTGACCTTGTCCTTAGAAAACTCTCCTTGTGGCAAAGTCATCATAGTCTTAGTTCCCGGGATATTTTTTCTCCTCTCTTCTTGTCATAAGAATTCATGAAATGTATTGATTAGCCAAACATCCTTATTTAAAAGGTTTAAATATCTATATATCTATATCTATATATCTATATCTATATCTAACTATATATACACATACACACACATCTGGTCATTCTATTATTTACAGCCTTTTCTTATAGAGACATAATTGATTCAGGTGTATAATTCAAAAATGTAATTTACAGCCTGGTCTCTCTGTTTTAAAGCTTTATTTTACTAACATCCACCAGGAGAGTAATCACTTTCATGGTGAGGCAGAGATAATTGTACAGAATTTTTATGCTATCTTCATGCTTTTGCATAAAGTTTTTATTTCTTTCTGTCCTTCATTTGTGTAATGGGTGATATTTCTGCCAACCGTATGCTTTTTCTTTCATAGCATGATTCACAGAGTCATAAAAGAAATGTAAAATTGATCAACAAGCAAGGGGGTAATTATAAACTGCTAAGCTACATTTCCATTGACCTCTATTGTTATTACAGCAGCATTTTGCAAACGCTGTGCAATTAGATGAACTAATTTCTTTATTGCATGATATTTCTTTCCATTTCTTTAACTGCATCAGTGTACCAGGACTTTCTTTTTCAGCCAAGTAATTATATTTCTTTGACTTTTTTTCTATCTACTGTGATTTTCAGGAACATAGCATTGTGCATATTCTTGCAACATTGCTTTTATGCTAAAAAAGCCAGTGAGTATGTTTCATCCATGAATAAATGGAGTTATGAATAAGAGAACTTCATTCGCTTTTGGCTTTGGTTCAAGTTTCACTTTTCATAAAACATTTCTGATAGTATTTTATGGCGCATGGTTGAAATGAGGCCATCACAGAAATAATACAAATTCTTGCCTTAAAACTCACTTTACTAATGCTTGCCACTGATGGTTTGTAGATTCCCAGGAGTTCTCAAATTTTCCATGAACTTCACTTGAAAGCCCAAGCCATACATAAGTGTTTTGATTATTAGTGAACAAAGCGAAAAAATAGAGGGATAAATTTAGTTTAGTTGCTTGGCGGTAAGAAGTTGAAAACAATTATATTTGACCATTACATTAAAAATAATTTGACAGTTACATTTTCACAAAAAAGTAATATAAAGAGACTATACATAAGCAAGGCTAACTGGGATACTGTTAAACAACTGTATGTACTGCACTACATATAAACCCATAACATTATCTACATTCAGTTCCATGGGCTACAAAGTGAAAAGCAAAAAGGTATTGGATAATTATTCTTTTCCTTCAAAAATAAGTTGGCTTCCATTTTTATAGTGATACGAGTTTCTTTCTGCAAAGTCATGGTGGACTGAGTGGGAACCAGATTTTCCATTCATTGGGAAATTTCACAATTTTGAAATGTTCTGTTCTGAAACAAAATGATGAAAACATTAAAATTTCCAGTGATATAAAATCTTGGGGATAGGAGAGAAATCAACATAAACATTCTGTTAAAACATTTTGTGTCAATCAAATGGAAAAGTTTCATTCTTAATTTAGTTTGTTTTATTTATATCATGTAATATTAAATTTTAAAACAATGAAATTTCTTTTCCCCCAGAATAAAATTGTACCAAAAGTAGTGTTCCTGTGAAACATTTCACTTTTGACAAACTGGCATTTTTCAGTGGAAGAAAAGTTATATGGGAACATTTCCAACCATCTCTAATCATAGCAAATATCCATCTTCTATGGCATGAACTAACTGGCAGACTAGAGTGCCTTCACATATTATCAGTCAGGACTACCTCATTCATGAAGGAAGTCTCAGCCTACTTAGAGCAGGTAAGATCTCTGAGATCTGAGATAAACTCTCTGGACCCAAGAAGCTAGAAACTCTGCACCACGTGGCGAATAAAAAACACTCCAGAGATTGCTGACCCATTCAGGGAACCAGGGATTTTTCAAACACCAAAAAAAGATTAGGCAACAGTATTTGACTCAGACACATGTTCCTTGTGAGTAAGATCTTGATCTCTTTGGTAACACAGATTCTCAACATCTCTTTTTGAGATGACAGTGTATCATTCACCTGATAAATGCAATAGTGAGCTAGGTGCTCACAAAGCCACCTATTGACACAGTCTCCTTAATTATCACCCAGGCTGTGTCTACACTGGCATGATTTTCCGGAAATGCTTAAAACGGAACAGTTTTCTGTTTTAAGTATTTCCGGAAAAGGAGTGTCTACATTGGCCCGGAGTTACCAAGAGACGATGCGCTTTTCCGAAAAGCGCCTACATTGGCGCGCGCTTTTCCGAAAAGCAGAAGCCCGGAGCATTTTGAAGAGGGCAAAGGCCACCAGACCTTTCGGGGCGGGCCAGAGCGCCATTCAGACACGTGCTTAAAGGGGTCTCTCCGACAGCCGTTGGTCTCCTGCTCCCGTGCCTTGGGACCTCTGCCAGGGACTGGCACCCTTAGCAGGTTCGCTGGTTGCCCTCTGAGTTTTGGGGACACCACCCTTTGGCCCCCAACTGCTTTTCCCTGCGTTTTGGTTTTTCTGCCCTGCTCTGTCTGCCATGGAGCCGTGAGTGGCCGTGTGCCTGCTCGGGCCCCTGTTGGAGCTGTACAAGTGCCTGCAGCTCGTGCTGCAGGCCGGTGCCCTGCTGTTAATGGACCAGGAGGCAGAGATTGCATTGGACTCCCTCATCAGGGAGGCCCTGGCAACCCTGTGGCATCAGCACCCCACCGTGGAGAGGCCCGTCTGGAGTTTTGAGAGCAGCACCGACTGGTGGGAGCGGCTGGTCCTCGGACTATGGGACGACCAGCAATGGATCAGGAATTTCCGGATGAGAAAGCGGATCTTCCTGCAGCTGTGCACCTGGCTCACCCCCGCGCTGCAGAGAGCCACCACCCGGCTGCGGGCACCCATCCCCATCAAGAAGAGGGTTGCCATCGCTGTGGAAGCTGGCCACACCGGACAGCTACCGCCGTGGCACAGAAGTTCGGGTGGGAAGATCAACCGCCGGAGTGATCGTCATGGAGGTAAGTCCCAGGGGAGTGGGATGGGGAGGGTGCTGCACTCCAGGCCCAGGGACAGCCAAGACTCCAGGCTGGGTCGCCCAGGGGTTTGGGCCGCCCCTCCCTTGCACAGGCCCGGTGGTGGGGGCCGTGGGGGGGCCCTGTGTGTGTGTGTGTGTGTGTGTGTGTGCGTGTGTGAGGACAGAGGGAATCAAGGGGGCCTAAGGAGCGCACACTCACCCCTGTCGTATGTGATGTGTTCCCTTGTGTTTCTCTGCACCCTTCTGCAGGTCGTCCACGCCATCAACGACGCCCTGCTCCCGAGTCATCCGCCTGTGCGACGTGGATGATACCATGGCCGCTTCGCTGCCCTCGGGTTCCCCAACCGCGGGGAGCCCTGGACGCCACCCACATCCCCATCCGGCCCCGAGCATCGAGCGGCCCATTTCATGAACCGCAAGGGGTACTGCTCCATTGTTCTGCAGGCCCTCGTGGACCACCGGGCCGCTTCCTGACATTTACGGGGCTGGTCCGCGGGCACATGACGCCCGCATCCTCCGCAACTCCGGACTGTTTCGCAGGTTGGAGGCGGGCACCTACTTCCCGGCGGGACTTGACTGTCGGGATGTGCCTATGCCCATCTGCGTGGTCGGGACGCGCCTACCCCTGATGCCCTGGCTAATGCGGCCTTACACGGGGCAGCCGGACCAGAACCGGGCCCGGTTCAACGACCGCCTCAACCGGGCCCAAAACCCAGTGGAGCTCGCCTTTGGACGTTTAAAAGCCCGCTACCGTTGTTTGCTCACCCGTCTCGAGATGGGTGAGCAGAATGCAGTGGAGGTACTGGCCGCGTGCTGCGTGCTCCACAACATTGTGGAGCGCAGTGGGGAGGCCTTCCTCCCTGCATGGATGGCAGCCGAGGCACAGACGTGGGAACAGCCCGACACAGCTGCCGCCCGCCAGGCGCGCCAGGATGCGGTGCGCATCAGAGAGGCCCTGGTGGACATGTTTGCCCAAGCCCTGTAGTAGGGTCGCCTGGGTCTCCCAGACTACTCCTCCCATTCCTTACCCTTCCCCACCCTCCCCTTGCCTCCCCAATTGTAAAGCGCCGGGTCAAAGCACATCGGCCGTCATGGTGACTGTTCGGCCGGGTGCGTCGGGCGTAGTTAGGGTTTTTCTTTTAGTTTAGGCTAGGGTTTAGGCCACCATCGCCTGTCCCAAGAACAGCGAAGAGGATTCGGGGGTCGTGCGGAAGGCTCAAGTCAGCGTACCTGATTCCAGTCGTCTTCGAGGGATCTCCTGGCTGTTCCTCTCCTGAGGCCCGGAAGGACCAAAGGATTGAGGTGGCCAGCAACACTACCCAATTGTCCTCCCTGAGCCTAGACTATGTTTAATAATCTGTAGTGTGCATCTTCTAACTGTTCTTGCTTGTTTGTTAGCTATGTAAATATAGTTTGTGGTTTACATTTTACTGAAAAGTCTCAGTATTTCTTTATGCACCACAAACCAATGACCACTTACAAAGGGCCCCCCCGGTGATAGAGTAATAGAGTAAAGTATTTGTTGTCCACAGTTTGTAACCCTGTTAAATTTAAGTGGCTAATTGGCATCTCAAATCATTTCTTACAGTTACTAGAGTAACACAATAACCAACACAAGAATGAACAGAAAAATAGAAAACTTTTTATTTACAAGGGGGAGACCTTCAACTGGGGGGGAGACCTTCAACTGGGACAGGGAGGGGGACCTTCAACTGGGACAGGGAGGGGGAGACCTTCAACTGGGACGGGGGACCTTCAACTGGGACGGGGGCAGTTACTGCAATGGGCGGCCCCTGCGAGCGCTCCTCCGGCGCTGGACCTGCACAGGCTGGGCAGACCGCGTCCGGGCAGGCTGCACGGGGAGGTGGGCAGGAGCAGGAGCAGGAGCTGGGGCAGGAGCAGGAGCAGGAGCTGGGGCAGGGGCAGGAGCTGGGATAGGAGCAGGGGCAGGAACAGGGGCAGGAGCTGGGATAGGAGCAGGGATAGGAGGGGGCATGGGCTGTGCTCCGGGAGGGATGGCGGGGGCATGTGGTCCGGCCATGCCATAATGGATGGCGTGCACTACATGTGCCGTGAGCATGTCCATAGAGGCACGCATCCTCTGCACTCTCTTAGGAAGGCAGCCCAGCCCTCCTGCCGCCACTGCAGGTCCCCTGCACCCGCCGGCAATGGAGGCCTGGATGGCCTCCACGGCAGTCACGTGGCGGCGCAGAAGCTGGTCCTCTGCCGCAGCCTGCGCCTCGGGTTGGCCAGCTGGGGTGCCGCTGCTGCCGCAGTGGAGGGTCTGGTGCTGGGTCCCGCTGCAGGGAAGAGAAGAAAGGATGGGTCAGTCAGGCAGGCCGCCCACTGTCCCCACACCTCATGCCCTCCACCCTGAGCCCAGGTGACCCCACAGTTGTGTGGCTTGGGCCCACTCGGTTCCCCTCCTGCCCCGTGTTGTATGTTGGCAAGGAGGACCGCCCCTGGAGTAGGGTCCTCCTCCAGTATTGTAAGCACCGGTCTGTATCCTGGCCCCGTGGAGGGCGGGAGGGTGCTTGTGCTGCTCACCTGTGGAACTCCCTGCCGGTGGAGACTGTGAAAAGCTTTGGGCTAATCACTGGTGTTTGACAGGGAGCGAGATGCATCCCCACACAGTGCCTGGGAGCACATCTGGCAGAGGCGGTCTGGGCTCTCAGATCCTCACAGGATATCTCCTGGACGGAACCAGAAGAGTGACTGGGGGTGTCCCATCCTTGCAGCAAAACTCAGGGGCCCTTGTCCTCCCACTATCCCTCCCGCAAGGCCGGTAGCCCAGGGACATGTGTGGCCACAGTGGGGACTTCCTTGGGAACCAGCCAAGGCACCGGGAGCAGGCGAGGGGCTCGGTGGGGGGCCACGGTCACAGGACTGTGACGCTGCGGTTTTCCCAGGAGCAGCTGGCTGTGCCTCACAGCCAGGCATGGGACAGTGTGCCGTTCTCCGTGCTGCACCCTTGGCGGAGGTGCGGGGCTCTGGGCTGAGTCCCTGGGGCCCTGGCCGGTTCCAGCCGGCATCCACCCTTCCCCCTGGTCCCGCCGAATGTGTGTGAGCAGCACGGTCCCAGGCGTGCCCTGCAGCTGCCTGCCACGGCCACGTGCCGCTCGGTCACCAGGCTGCACGAGGTTGCACGTGCTGCTTGCTGCCTCATGAAACACAGCGTGCAGCTCACGTGGCCTGAGTGACATGCTCTCCTCCTCCTCCTCCGGGCACCTGGCTCCCCCGCGCCTCCGCCCCGCCCTTTGGGAGTGCAAACTGCAAAGACTCACCAGTGGGTTCCTCCCGGCCTCGGCCTCGGAGGAGCTGCTGGAGGGGCCTGCTGGGTGGTGGCAACGCTGGCCTCCTCTCCACCGGACGCGCTGCCGCTGTCCTCTCCTTCCCCCGGCTCGGTGGGTCGGCTGATGGGGGGGCGCTGGCACGTGTCCACAGTGACACCCGGGCCTTGCGGGGCTGGCTGGCCCAGTATGGCATGCAGCCGGTCGTAGTGGGGGCAGGTGTCTGGTCCTGCCCCTGCCGGCCCGGACGCACCCCAGCCGGAGCTCCTTGACCTTCGCCCGGACTTGGTCGGTGTTCCGGGCAGGGTGTCCCTGGTGGGCCAGAGCCGGCCATGCGGCCGAAAATGTCCGCATTGCGGCGCCGGGACCTGGTATCGTGGAGACCCTCCTCCTCCTGCCATAGGTCCAGGAGGGTCTCCAGCTCCCTGGGGGTCCAGGAGGGAGCCCGCCTTTTGCGGCCCCTGGGGGCCTCCTCTGCTGGCGGTGCAGGGGGCTCACCGGCTGGAGCTGCCATGGTAAGGTGTGATGGGTGGCTGGGCAGCACAGGGGCACGTGGCAGAGCTGAGGCAGCAGGGTCTGTGGCACGGTCCTGCCACGTGTGCCCAGCAGCCTCCCTACCAGGAAGTCCAGGGCTCCTACGGGGTCTCGCGCCGTCCAAAGCGCCTTTTTCCGTTTCTTCTGCTTTTCCGGAAAAGCTGTCTACACTGGCCCTTTTCCGGAAAAGCTTTTCCGGAAAAAGGACTTTTGCCTGAGCGGGAGCAGAATAGTTTTTCTGGAAAAGCGGCTGATTTCTTACATTAGATCGTCAGTGCTTTTCCGGAAATTCAAGGGGCCAGTGTAGACAGCACACAGCTTATTCCGGAAAAGCGGCTGCCTTTCCGGAATAAGTGGCCCAGTGTAGACACAGCCCCAGTGTCTATAGTTTCATTCTTGGTCAGCAGCTCATCCACCTGCAGAGCCCTATAAAGCTCCATCCTTTCTTCCATCCTAATCAATATATACACTGTCAGAGTAAACTGCTGGTGGGCCACAAGACAGATTGTTTATGTTGAGTGTCCACAAGCACGGCCCCCTACAGCTCCTAGTGGCCACGGTTCATCCTTCCAGGCCAATGGGAGCTATGGGAACTTCTTCACATGAATCACATAGAATATCATCATCCCATTTTGCCAGTAAATTATCACTAATGAAAACCAGCTACAATGAAGAGAAGACAAAGAATGGTAGATGAGTAAGAAGAGGGAAGCCTTTTGAGGAACTTGCCAAAATCATAACACCATTCTTCTTCAAGGATACCTGGCTCCTAGTTTGGTCTCAGGTTTCTCCCAGGGTCTTTGATACTCCTGGTCATCAAAATTACAGCAGTGGCCAAAAAATCCTTCTAACATTGTGTTTGTCCAGGTGACTGGGCACCCTTCATGGAACTGGCTCTGGTAATGTACATTTCTACTCCTTCATGCTTGTGCTGTCCCTTGCCTTGAATGTGACTGCCATCAAGTGTTCCTAATACTACAGTATGTGAAAGCCCATTACCTGCATAACCCAAGGGAGGAGAGTGAGAACATATCACCCTGTTAATATGTACATTGCACTGACCCACTGGCTAATAACAAACTGTATATAAGGGGTTGATGCTGCTCTTACAGGACTTTAACAGATTAGACCAAAGGGTATGTCTAGACTACACGCTTTTTTCAAAAGAAGATTTTTCAAAAAAAAAAAATTTTAAACTTAATTTGAAAGAGAGTGTCCGGACTATAAACACAGATCAAAAAAACGATTCGTTTTTTCGAAAGAGAGCGTTCTAACTGCCTGAACCAAAATACAGGACTATGTAGCACTTTAAAGACTAACAAGATGGTTTATTAGATGATGAGCTATCGTGGGCCAGACCCACTTCCTGGACGCTCTGTCGACAGAAAGGGCACCGTGCTGAAAGGTACCCCCCTGGACAGCCGTTCCTGTGCTTTTACAGCAAGCTGGCTTGCAGGGGCGGCCCATGACTATAGGTGGACTCTGCTGCCGCCCGGGGTGCCCGATGATGATGTCACGGGGCACCTGGGGCGTCCGATGATGATGTCAGTCCATTGACAGCCCTGCAGGCGGGGGTGCCAGCTGCCGCACCCGGCCTCAGGCCGCTCCTGCTGGCTTGCAATCATCTTTGAGGGCAGCAAAGGTCTAGCTGTGCTCAGCTTTCTATATTGGATGCCATAGGGGTTTTTTGTGTGTGTGTGGTTTGTATTTGGTTTTGTTTGGTTTGTTGTTTTGGGTTTTTTTTTTGTTTTGTTTTTTTTGCCCATGGAGCTGCAGCTGCCTCTGGCCATCTGATGGCCCCACACTGCCATGCTGCAGCTTCTACAGCAGTTGCAATGCACTGCCTGGATGGTCCTGGCCCAGCACCAGTCAGACCTTGGTCTTGAGACCCTCACCTCAGATCCGGGAGTACTGTCCTTGCCCCCGAACCTCATGTTGGAGAGGCATTTTTGGAGGCTGGACACCAGCTCTGACTGGTGGGACAGCCTTGTGTTGGAGCTGTGGGACGACCAGCAGTGGCTCAGCAACTTCGGCATGCTTAAGGCCACATTCCTTGAGCTGTGTACCTGGCTTGCCCCTGCCCTCCAACAACAGAACACCCACTTGTGGCCCACCATCCCCCTGGAAAAGAGGGTTGTTATTGCCCTGTGGAAGCTCACAACGTCCAACAGCTACCGCTTGGTGGGACTCCGGTTTGGTGTGGGCAGGTCTACCGTTGGGGCCATCTTGATGGAGGTAAGGCATTGTTGGGGGACAGTCCCAGGAGGGAGGCGGGCGGTTTGGAAAAGGTGGACCATTGGAAAAGGGCGGGGGGGGGGGAAGGGTGAGTGGGGACAAGGCCCAGACCCGGGTGGGGGGGGAGCAGGCGTCCTGTCCTCACCCATCCCTGCTGCTAGAGAGTTGGCCTCCTGGGGAGTGGCTCCTCGGTTCTTAGGGGGGAAAGAGAGGGTGAGTGGGGAAGGCACCTTCAAAGGGCTCAGGGACCCTCTCATTCTCTGTTTTGTGTGTGTGTGTGTCTAATGTCTCCCTCTGCAGGTGGTGACTGCCATCAACTCTGTGCTGCTGCACAGAATTATACGCCTCAGAGACGTGGATCCCATTGTGGCCAGATTCACTGCCCTTGGATTCCTGAATTGTGGAGGAGCAGTCGATGGGACACACATCCCTATCTGTGCACCACCACATTGGGCCGCCCAGTTTATTAATAGGAAGGGCTACTTCTTAATGGTCCTGCAGGCCCTGGTGGACCACCGGGGACAATTTACTGACATTTGTGTTGGCTGGTCGGGGCATGCACATGATGCCTACATCTTTCGTAATTCTTGCCTCCTGGCACGCTGGCTTTAATTCCTGGCTGGAGACAGGAACTAGAGAGTTCTCTTTACTGGGGAAAGATTGTCCACCAGGGTTTTTCCTGGAGGCCTCTTTTTTCGACAGAACTGGCTCCCCCGCATCCACATGTGTTCTTCCTCGTAAAAGCAGGTTTACCATGGGCAGAAAAAACATCATGTTCTTTTGATTTAATTTTGAAAGAACGTGATGGCAGTCTAGACGCAGGTACAGTTTTTTCAAAAAAAGGCCATTTTTTTCATAAAAACTGTGTAGTCTAGATACGCCCAAAGCTTTTCAAGGATGCCATTTCCTTCTATTACCATGACCTACCATGATAATTTTATTCTTAGAACAAGCTGAAATGACTGCACTTAGGTAAGAGTGCCTGAGAAAGCCCAGTCCACTGGGTGTGTAAATTTCACCCTATCAGGCATCACTATTATCACAGATCTCAGCACTTACAGAATTTAATACAAGACCTTTCTCCCCTGGCAAAACCATGGGAGTGGAGGGTGCTCAGCAACTCTCTGAATCAATAAGCAATGATGTATACCAAGAGTAAGTCTGTGAGATCATTTAGGTAGAATAGTTCCACATTGAGTAACAGAATTTCCACTGTAACTCACATTGCTACTGGGAAATGAGAGACAATGCAAAATATTTCACTGTTCTAAATGATACTGGTCTTTCATGGACTAAGGTATTAAAGTCCATCTCAAAAGCTGTTGTTTAATATCTAACACAGTGTAATCAGCAACCTTCCCCATGGTGCTTTTATCACTTTAAAGCTCGGATGTGTAAATATAAGAATTATGTTTCTTTAGTTCTGCTCTAACTTCTATCTCAGGAAGGTTTTGTCTTAAATCATTCCAAGAGAATAACTCTTCTCAATATTTGCCTTCACTTGTCACAGTATGTTCTTGTTTTCTCAAAGATCATTTCAGAGAATTCAGTTCTAATTTCTACCAGCAACACTTGAATGTCAGACTCCCATATGCTTACATAATGATGTAACAGCCATTCTGGGTGCTTATCTCCTTATCAGAGTCACCTTTACATAATAATTCCCCATCAAAGCACTGTGATCCGTTGAGGAGCAGATGTTTTGAGTGTCTTTGCAAATTATTGCTAGGGTCTTTATTTGTTTAAGGGACTCTGAATCCTTGTGATTGCAAGTAACTTTCACTTCCTCACAAAAGATTTTATGATGTGCTCCAAAGAGAGACCCTGAGTACTTAGGGCCACCTTATGCTTATGCATTGAAGAGCATTTTTGAGGCTAGAATCTGAAGATATAATGCATGATTCAGCCATGGGAGAAGAAATGAGCGATCATGCTTCTTACAAGATCCTCTGTATTTCTGATGGGTTTAAAACAAAATTTTAATAATAAGAGTTTCTTGCTGGAATGTTTTCACCTTACCACGTCCCAAAATGACACACAATAATAGCAGTCTATTCCAGTTCTCTTGCAATGGGCCCTATGCACTGATTTTTGTGGGGTTTGTTTTTAGATTCTTTGTTATTTTGGTGAAACAGACACATACACACTGAAAATGGACAAAAACAAGTGATTCTTAGAGCACGTCTATGCTGCTACCAAGTTTTGTCACAAAAAATGGCCTTTTAGTGACAAAACAGGGAGAGCTTACACACTGCAATGCAACTTTTGTTCAGAAAAACAACACAGATCCGGAGATAAAAAACTCCTACGAGAGTTTTTTTTCTTTTTCCTTCCCTTTATTGTTGACAAAGAGCCAGTGTAGATACTGCTGTATGTTTTATTGATAGAACTGGCTTCTACCAATATCCCACAATGCCAGCCATGTGTCCTCCCCCTTTCAAAGCTCCTAAGTGTGCTGCTCTATTTGGGGAACAAGCAAAGAGCAAATCATTGGATTGCTCCTGTTCTGCCCTGCACTAGGAACACAGCAGCAGGCAGACTGTGGGGGAGACAGATTACTATGCTGCTTTAACTTTCCTCAGCAGGGAGAGCCCACAGAGCTACTCATGGTGTTACTCCCAGCAGCTTAAGAGGCTGCTGGGAAAACTCAGAACGAATCCTAAGATGTGTTCTGCCTTCCCACAACACTGCACTGTGGATACATATCCACTGTGGTTATACACCCACAATGCATTGATCACACTGTTGATGATAGTTCCCCCAACGTGGACATGATATGTCGACAGAAGGAGCAAGTGTGTGGCGATTTTTGTTTTGTCAACTTCTGGGTGTTGAGCTAAATGTTGTTGACAAATCTTGATAGTGTAGACTTATCCTTAGAAACAAAATATATAAATGCAGTGGGTAAATTCTTAACACAAGAGAATATGGCCCAATGAGCATTATAAAGACACATCCTGAGGGCTTTATTTAGGCAAAACTCAAAACTTCAATTTAGTTCAATGGGGTGTATGTAGTCATAAAAGTGTTAGTAAAAATCTCAGGATTTGCCCCGCAGGAAATAAACACAAATGCAGAATGTTCCCAAGATGAACTACAGTAGCAAATACATTACCCAAACCAATCTCCCTTCATTCATGCCCCTTGTACATTCTACTGATGAAAGGAGAATGAATAATGAAACTCAGAAAGCAAGGAAAGAGACAGCAGTGTCTAACAGTATCATTTTTAACCTTAAATAATTAAGGTGCCTTTAAGGAGGTAAATCATCAAGTCAGTTTGTTCAATAAAATGTAAACTAGTTAAACTGTTGCCAATTATAATTGGTAATTTGGCATGGCTGATAACATTGGAAGCAGAAAATATTTTTCATTTGTGTTCTGGTGGCCCCAGTGAGCCTCATTCTGCTACGTGCTGTTTGTATTCATGGTAGAAAACTGTGCCTGCCCTGACAAGCTTACAGTCTATACAGAGAAGAGAGATGCAGTAAGTATTATGTTCCCTGTTTTACATACAGAGATTTGAAGCACAGAGAGAATATGTGATTTATTCTATAACACACAGCTGTTTCTGGCAGAGGCAGGAAATTAACTCTGATCTCCTAAAGCCAAGTCACTACCTTAACCACAAGATCAGTCTATTTCTCACATGAATATAGGGTAGTCATACATTCTCACATGAATATAAAAATGGAGTTGGTGACTGTAACTGAATGGACCAGCACCCAAAGCTGTTACCTCACTTGGGCCTAATTTCCTGTCTTGCATATAGGTCTAGGTTGGAATATGCATGAAGTCAGGGTTAAAGCTCAACACTAAGGCCCATTGTGTCACTATTTCCTACACTATACAAAGCCTGTGGATAAAAGGCTGGGTTTCTATTAAGGCTGTTCATCCAGCATATTTTGGAACCAATAAAGTCACTTACAAATTAACATACCACACTAATGTAAATTCCAAATGCAAATTTCAGACCTGTTTCACTTTAATTTTTCTGAGAACCTTTGGAAAACAAATACCCCTTTTGCAAAACTGAAAATGAAAAGCTTTGAACTCTTAAAAATGCTTCTTTTTTTTAATGCAAAGTGCTAACAATCACAGTGGACCACAGAGAAAAGTGAAAACAAAAAACAAGCAGAAGGAAATAAATAATAATAAAAATCTGCTTGTGTGATTTCTCTACTGGCTTAGCAGAAACTTGCACTTGATACGTGAAGAGCTCTGTCTGAAATCATTAATAACAAAAACAATCACCAAATGAAAGAGCAGCCTTGCAAGCAACCATCCATAAAAAGAAAGCCAGTTAATTAAACAAATCACAAGCTATCTCCAGGCTGTCTCTCTCACTTTAAAGTCCACAGTGCAAAAAAAGAAAAAAAAAATCTCATCAAATGATATAATCATAACAACCTCAAAATAACTCACACATATTTCCAGATAAATCACTTCAGAAATACCAAGTGCTTGAAGAGGCTAAAAATGAAATGCATTTCCATCTACTACCTTGGGTCCAATTTCTCTTTCTCTGAGGTGCACTGAGAATAATGGGTCATTTTCTCTCAGTTTCCCTTCTGATGAACATTCCTCCCCATTCCTTAAAGTGTCACTTTTTAATATATAACTTTTAATTAATCTCTGTATCCATCCCATTTGGTGTCACAAGATTGTTCTACTACATCCTATGACTTGGCACTTAATTGGTGTTGAAGTCTCAGAAGGCAGGTCTATGCTATAGGTACAGGTTGATCTAAGCTGCACAGTTTGAGTTACGTTAGTAACGTAATTCAAATTGGCATAGCTTACATCTACTTACCGTAGGGTCTACACCACACTAGATTGACAAAAAAAAAAATCTCCCATTGATTCCCCTTACTCTTCTCTTTCTGGCAGAGTATTGGGATCAATGGGAGAGTGATCAGCAGTTGATTTATCATGTCTATACTAGACATAATAAATCAACCCCTGATGGATCAATAACTGTCCCATTGATCTAGCTTGTAGTAAAGACATGCCATCAGATTCAGCACTATTTCATTGCTGAGACCCACAAAGTCTCCTCCATAGGGCCAGGGATCCACAGCTGCAGCAGAAAATTAGCTGGAGAGGTGAAGGAGGAGGGTCAAGGGTAGGAATGGGCAGTTGTGCATTGTGATCCTCCAAAGATCCGGGGAAAGGCAACAAAGTTAGTGTAACTAGATCTGCATTAACCCTTCTGAGACTCTCTCTGCTTGGTAAAAGTTTTGACAGGATGGCTTCATTATCAAGCCCTTATGAATTTAAAGTCTAATTTGAAGACCAATTTGGATTGGAACCAAAAGCCAATAAGAGGATGATGTCAGCGTATATAGGATGCATTTTCTCCTGTGGGTGCCAGAAAGCAATCTCTGGCCATCTGAGATGAGCCAGCTGCCATTGCTGCAAAAAAGATGTTGGATAATGCACAAATAAAGAATTATAGTAATCCAATCTGCATGTTATGAAAGTTCAGAAAACAGACTCCATGTCCATCTGAGCTAAACAAAATTTAATCCCAGATAAATAACTCAGAGGACAACAAGATGGTTTTGTAGTATTTCTGATGTCTAAAATAAAACACCCCTTCGAATCCAAAGTAACTGCCGCATGTGTCATTGAGTGTTATATGGAAAGAGAGTATAATAGAAACCTACTCAATGATCCTGGGGCTTATCTACATGGAGGGTAATAAGCACCATTGGGCCATTTCCAAAGGGCACTAATGTATTGTGCATTAATTAGTTAGTGTAGACTCAGCCAGTGCAGACTAACAATTACCTACTGTTTTTCACTATTTATTAGTACCAGCAGTGTTTACATGGACTGATTAATGAGTTGTATACTTGTGTGCTTTAGAAATCACACTTCCCATAGTACAGGTTGGCCCTCCCTGGTCCGGCACCCTCGGGACCTGACTGAAAAGTTTAAAGATTTTTCCAGACCAGGGGAGGTAATTTCTGGGCCCCCTGCTGCTGGCCCTCCCTGCCCTGGCTCCCTCCGCAGCCCAGCTGAGCCCCCCCAGCTCAGCTGAGCCGTGCATTGCCCTCTCCCTGCATCATACTAGATCCTAGCTCCCCCCACCTGCCACAGTACCCCAGGACTCTCTGATCCTGAAACAGCCATGGTCCTTCCAGACCACAGATGTTGCCAGACCAGAGAGTTCCAATTTATAGAGGTGCAACCTGTACACATTTTAGCTCCACATAGACAAGCCCTTACTGAATTATTATCCATATTGCAGCAGCACCTAGAAGCTCCAGCTAAGATTACAGTTGAATGGAGACTGTCCCTGCCCCCCCAAAAGCTTGCCTTTTGAATAGACAAGATAGCTGAAGGAAGAAAGAGACAGACAGAGAAGTGAGGAAGTGATGCCTTTGAGGAGTTGAGGTCAAGGGCAGAACCATGATTTGTTTTATTCTCTACAGAGCTTGTCCTTAAAAACTTCTCACTTTTCCTAAGTACAGCAGTCCTGCAGAGATGTGAGGAATGTCCCCCTAGTCATTGAAAACAAAACTAGAAGGATTTTAGCAGATGACAATTGTGAATCAATTTTATTCAGATTTCACCATAATTGGAGCAGGGCTTACACTGAATCTAATTTCAGCTTCAATTAATTACAGGGGAAAAGGTCACAGATGTAAAACTCCAGCATAACTATGTTGGAAGAATATTGACATCATATGGTATTCACTCTGCTCCTGGAAAGGACATAAGTAACTAGAGTAAAAAGACCCATTATGAGAGAGACAAAATGTACCTATTGCTTTTTTGATTAGAGGGAGAAAAATCCATAAAGTGAGGTTTAAAGTCATATAATAAGAAAGTGCTGTGAAATCAGGGAACACTGATGAAATGTCTCAGATGAAATTCCAAGCACCTCTACAAACAAACAACATTGTGGCTTATGGACTATGCCTGCTCCGATGGCTAATAAGGAAAATTGCTCCTGCTACGAAAAACCAAGCTAAAAATAAATTGCATAACCTGACTATCAGTTATAACTGCAAGGCTTTTTCCTGAACATTTCCATGACATCACACTACCTGTAGCCTCTGGACATATGGGGCTTAATCTCTTCATTTTCAACCTGTGGTACACCCTCCCCTTCTTCCTTTTGTTCACCTATCAGTCACCTTCATTGTTCACTCCCAAATCCATGCCTATTTTTATACTATGCCTATTAACTGGATGATCGTTCCAAGTAACATATGCTCACTCCCTGCCACCGTCAAAAAAAAATCTGAAAACATGAACCTCCTCTTCAACACCTTTGCATTACAAAGGACATACAAGCTTTATTTAAAGTGATATGCAGGAATTCAAATGGAAGTGATGGGATGAAATGAAAGAAATAGAGTATTAATATCAGAAAAAAATATGACAATGAACTGCATTAGCCTGTGAAAATCTCACTAAGGAAATGTGGAACATTTGTCTCTAGAAAGTTTTAAGCTACAAAACACTAGACAAACTTGTGGAGTTATGATTGTAGAATTATATATATATAAGCTATTCATATTGAAGACTTTTTTACCTCTAATTTCTATGACAAATCTGTTATTCCATGTTCTGTATAATACTGCCTATATAGGATAGTTTACTGTATGTATTGTTCTGTGATACACTATTGACTTAGAGAAGATCCTTGGGATCAGAATTTTAGTCTTTTTCCCAACATATTTTAGCTGCTATAAAACATTATGCACAATTACAGTACTAGGTCAGTGTAATAGATAGGTACAAAGGTATACAGTACTATCACAAAAGTGAGTATGCATATATTAGTGGTTAGTTCTAAGTCTTTTGGCCCAACTGTTAGAGAACTATTCTGTCAAACCTGCTGTGAGTCCACATTCCAGAATTAGAACTTGCCATTGAAGGAGATGTTAAAGGACAGTATAGCATCAGTGCTGATTTGAAACTACAATAATAAATAAGTGGGAAAGTACCCGGACCTCACAAGTCAGTTCCACCAGACCTGAAATTGTATGCACTGATGAAACTTGCAGCTAGTCAGGGCTAGTCACTCCTGTGCATCTTGATGGAATCCCTTTGCTATTTTCTGATGAATATGATTGACTGAAATTTCTCTGGCATTTTGTATGCTCCGGCAATTTTTTTTTTTTTTGTGCCTTGTGATCAGCACTGTAGACATGAGAAGAATAGAATTATAAATGAGGGCATAATGGATACGTTTTCTGTAAGGATTGTGAGTTTTAACCACAAATAATCAATTATTTATATATTGTTGCATAATTCTCCCTCTTTGGGGACTTATATGCTGCTTTGGTACTTACAACTGCAAAGCACTTCCAAGTTCAACTCAGTCATAGAAAAATCTGATTAAAGTATTAGGGCTATGGTGCAGTGGTGACCTATATTAATCCCCCAAGATTTCTCTGATGGGTTTCACTGGAAAGAACATTTGTATATTCTAGAGGAACCTGCAAGTCATTACTGAAACTGGAAACAAGACACATTAGTAGTGATTTTTAAAAAATATTTCTTTGTAGCAATACAATTCTCTCAAGTCTGCAGGATAAAGATCTGACCCAAAGTTTATTGATGTCAATGAGAGTCTTTCCACTGATTTCAATGGACACTGGAACAAGTCATACATGGCAGAGACATCAAATTCATGTAGACCAAATACCACAGACTCATAGCAATGTAGGTCTGAAAGGTCCTCTAGTCCAGCTGCCTGTGCTAAGGCAGCACTAGATCATCCCAGACTGGAGTTTGTTTAACCTGTCCTTAAAAACACATGATGGGGATTCCACAGTCTTCCTTGAAAGCCTATTCTGGTGCTTAACTATCCTCATAGTTTGAATGTTTTTCCTAATCTAATTCTATCTTGCTGCAGATTAAAGCCCCCTATATCTTGTTTTCCATTTGGTGGAAATGGAGAACTATTGATCACCATCCTCTTTATCCAGGGTCCCAATGTACTTGAAGATGTAGCTGGTCTCCCCTCAGGGTATGGCTACACTGTGAGGTGAGATGGTTTGGAAGAAGTATGCAAATAGCACTCGCATTTGCATACCTTCTTCGGGTTGTTTCCGGAAGAGGCTTTTCTGCCATTTGGCCCCATCTACATGGGGCCAAATGTCGGGGGAAAAACCCCTCTTTCGAAAGCCCCTGTAAACCTCGTTTACAGTCTTCTTTTTACTCAAGTCTTCTTTTACTCAAGACTAAATATGCCCAGTTTTGTTAATCTTTTCTCATAGGTTAAAATTCCCAAACTTTTTTTTTTTAATCATTTGTGTTGCTCTACTCTGGACTTTCTCCAACTTGTTCATGCCTTTCTTAAATTTGGCATCCACAATTGGACACACAACTCCAGCTGAAGCATCAGCCTTACTGAGCAGAACAAGTTAATTATCCACCAAGTCATACATATGACACTCCTTTCAATGAACCTAGGCTACATCTAGATTGCCCCCTCTTGTGCAAGAACATATGCAAAGGAGGCAAAGTGGTGAATATTGCGGTGCCACATTTGCATACTTAATAAGCCACCATTTTTGCGCAAGGAGCTGTCTACGATGCTCCTTTTTGCGCAAAACCCCCCTCTTGCGCAAGAGCCATTCTGCCTGAAAAAAGCGGCATAACAGCTCTTGCACAAGAGGGGGTTTTTTGCACAAAAATGGCAGCTCATTAAGTATGCAAATGAGGTGCAGCAATATTCACCGCTTCGCCTCATTTGCATATTTTCTTGTGCAAGAGGGGACAGTCTAGACATAGCCCTAGAGTATTAGCCTTTTATATTTTGCAAATGAATCATGCTGTAGTATCATATTCAGTTTGTGATCAACTATAACTCTTCTCTCCCCAAGATCCTATTCTGCCATACTACTGCATAACCATGTTAAACTCTGCTTCATGACACTTCACTCCTACTCCCCTCAATCCATAGTGATCTACTACCAATGTTGGGCCATTCAGAAAGAGAGATGATGAGGCAAATTTGACCTTTCTGTGGTAACTAAACCTTTAGGTTTTGTTTACTCAGCATCTTATTGTCACATACAGCATCAATCAGTAGTAAAACATGGTTTCCTTTTTAGCTACAGCTTTCTCTGGCCAGGTCCATACTAAGGGGGAAAGGTCAGCTTATGGTGCACTACTCCAGCTACATAAAAACATGCCCATCTATTAAAAGGGAAATAAGAACAACCCAGGAAACTACAGACCAGTCAGTTTAACTTCGGGGGGGAGTGGGTATGGAGGGTGGGGCAGGAGGGACGGGGGGGGGCAGAAGAAGTGGGAAGGGGAGCAGGGGTGGGAGGAGGAGTGATAGCTGGGGCGTCCGCAGGGGCTGGAGCAGCAGGAGGCAGCAATCGGTCCGCCAGGGCCTGCAGGTGCTCGTGGAGGGCACAGCCCTACTCCCGCAGCTCCCGCAAGCTCTCCCGCCCGCAGCTGCAGGTCCTCTTGCACCCACTGCTCCTGGCTGTGGACCTGCTGTCCCTGTAACCACAGCTGCAGCCTCTGAAACTCCTCCTGGCTGTGGGTGCGCCTGCTGGCCCAGGTGCGGGTGGATGTTACAGGCAGGGTGGTGCGTCCTGCACTCACAGGTGCTGCGGTTGTGGTGAAACAAAAGAAGTGGTCAGTTCTCCCTGGGGACACAGTGGGTGAAACCCAGCCCCCCTCTGCAAGGCAAGGACGACAGGTCTCTGCACCATCACGTCCTGCTATCCCCGGGAGTGTGAGCTGGCCCAGGACTGCACCCCAGCCCCTGTGCTGCCTATAGTGTGCTGTGTGTGTGGCGGGGGGGAGCGGGGCGGGGGCGGGAGGGGAGATGTGCCCTGCCTCTGTGTAGAGGGGGCATCTGGAGGGAGGGCAGTGTGCAGTGTCTCTCCCCGGGGTCAGGAGCCTGTCATGTGCCTTCACGTGTAGACGCGTGTGGGGAACAGGCCAGGGCCCCTGCATGGCACCCAGCTGGGGCCACATGTCCTGGATGGCATGGCAGATGCACAGGTTGCCGCCTGCTCCGTGGTCATCAAGGCCAACGTGCACGGTCCCTGGGCTCCCCCCCCTCCGCCCCGCATAAGGGGACCGTGATGTCACTCATATGTGGAGGCTTCCCTGGCCTCAGATGAGGCTGCTGATGGGCTGTCCGGTTCGGCTCGGGGGTCCTGGGTGCAGGGCATGCTCCCTGCAGGCTCCTGGCTGCCATCGTCCTCCTCTTCCTCCTCTTCCCCTGTGTCAGGAGCAGGGCCCTTTGCCCCGGGGTCAATGACGACCAGGGGGGCATGGTCAATCTGACCCCCCAGGATGCGGTCCAGGGCCTCATACTGTGGGCAGGCCTCCAGGTCAGCCCCTGGTTGGGAAGCCCTGGCAGAGGCCTGTCGCAGTTCTTTTATTTTGCTGCGCACCTGCTCCTGGCTGTGCATATAGCCTCTGGTAGCCAGGCTGGCAGCCATGCGGCTGTAGACGGCCGCATTCCTGTGCCTAGTGTGGAGATCGTGGGCATTGGAGGCCTCCCCCCAAACCTCAATGAGGTCCACGATCTCCGCACTAGACCAGGAAGGCGCCCACTTTTTGCAGCCCCTGGCAGGCTCCTGGGAGCCGCCAGCCTGGTCCTGGGGAGCAGTGGAGGGCTGGGTGGCAGCGGATTGCTGGCTCATGCTGTGCCAGGTGCACGGTCTGCTGGCTGTGTGCTGGCAGGCTTGCAACTGGCACAGGCACTGTGGCCAGAGTCTGCCCCTTTAAGGGCTCTGGGGCTGAGGGGGAGCAGACAAGTTTTCCTGGTTGTGCCCATAGTGGCCACCAGGGCTCCCTGGGAAAGGGCTGGAGGCCCCCTAATTTGAAATAAGTGTCTACACGGCACTTATTTTGAATTAGCTGTTTTGAATTTGGTGTTATTCCTCGTAGAATGAGGTTTACCAAATTCAAAATAAGGGCTCCACTATTTCAAATTTATTTTGAAATAGCGGTTTGGCTGTGTAGACACTATTAAAGTTAATTCGAAATAATTGCTGTTATTTCGAATTTACTTTGTAATGTAGACATACCCATACAGAATGGGAAGCAACTGTCTAGGAAGGAGGACTGCAAAAAAGGGATCTAGGGGTCATAGTGGACCACAAGCCAATTATGAATCAACATTGTGACGCTGTTGCAAAAAAAGCAAACATGATTCTGGGATGCAATAACAGGAGTGTTGTGAACAAGACACGAGAAGTCATTCTTCCACTCTACTTTGTGCTGATTAGGCCTCAATTGGAGTAATGTGTCCAGTTCTGGGCACCACATTTCAAGAAAGCTGTGGAGAAATTGTAGAAGAGCAACAAGAATGATTAAAGGTCTAGAGAACATGACTATGAAGGAAGACTGAAAGAACTGGGCTTGTTTAGTTTGGAAAAGAGAAAATGGAGAGGTGACATGATAGTGGTTTTCAGGTATCTAAAAGGGTGTCACAATGAGGAGGGAGAAAAATTGTTCTCCTTGGCCTCTGAGGAAAGGACAAGAAGCAATGGGCTTAAACTGCAGCAAGGGAGGTTTAGGTTGGACATTAGGAAAAACTTCCTAACTGTCAGGGTGGTGAAACACTGGAATAAGTTGCCTAGGGAGGTTGTGAAATCTCCATCTCCAGATATTTAAGAGCAGGTTAGATGGACAACTATCAGGGATGGTCTAGATCATGGGTTCCCAAACTGGGGAGCATGCCCCCCTGGGGGTGTGTGAAGAAATTCCAGGGGGGGCACGAGGCAACCCAGCCACCCCATCAAGTTTTGCTGTCCCGGTCAGTTCCTTTTTTTTTTTTCTTGCTCAACAAGTTTTGCTGTTGGGGCCGGGGAGGGCGTGAGGGTTTTTCAAAAATCAAAAAGGGGGCGTGATGCCGAAAAGTTTGGGAACCACTGGTCTAGATGGTACTGGGTCCTGCCATGAGGGCAGGGGACGGGACTCGGTGACCTTTCAAAGTCCTTTCCAGTTCTAGTGTTCTCTGATTCTATGAAACATAACTGAAGTCGATGTATCTTCAGCTGAGCTTCAGCACTGTCCTCAACATGGGAGATCAATGGGAGAGATGCTCCCATCGACTTACCTTACTCCTCATGAGAACTAGAAGTGCTGGTGCCAACGAGTGCTCCCTCAGCATTCGATTTAGTGAGTCTTTACCAGCCTCACTAAATCAAATGCTGGAAGATCAACCGCTACAGCGTTGATCTTCCCATAAGTGGAGAAGTGGCCTAAGTTCTTTGTCTTTCTTCTTTCCCCAAACTCCTTCTCTTATTTCTCTCCCGCTTTCCTGTCTGTGCCTCCTCTGTTCTTCTCTCTGTGTTGTATTTCCTGTGTGGTGGTCAGCTTACGTATTTGCAAGAGATCTGTCGTAAGTAGCTGTGCATAGCAAGAGCTTCATAGCAGTCTACCTAGACTTTCTGTTTAGGAAGCTCAGTCCTTAATAGTGCTAATACCTGAACCCATTCACAGTTCCAATCCCCTGTGGGATTCATTGCCACCCCTGCCCCGTTGTATCTGCCAAAATGATCAGCACTGAAATAATTAATATTGACATTCAAATGTTAGCATTGGATTTTAGAGGTGACACCTCAGTAAGATTAATTAATAGGGTGCAGGGGAATTTCACACTTCTCAGTCATATCTATATTTGTCTATTTGGTTATATATATTATTCTATTCATTTCCTCAGAAAGCTATGTGGAGAGAAGGAGTTATGAAAGTTTAAAAGTCTCCCCTTGCCTCATCTCCTTTTTTTCCACACTTAAATAACGATCACAAATATGAGTAAAGAAAAATGTGTCCAAGCTAATTCTACTATACCCTTCCTGAGTTATTTCGGGTATATATGAGGAAAGTTAGAGACTCTATCAACAGCTAAAGATAGAGAGGGAAAGGAACAGGGAAATATGAATGTAAGAACCCTACTATTCTGTTCCACCAAGGCCTCATTCAATGAGTCCCAGAAAATTATAAAAGGGCTAATGGAGAAATCTGATTCTGAAAGAACCTGTGTCTGACCAAAGCAAAACATATAATCCCTCCTCCCCCCCGCCCAAAGTAAATTAAAGAGGAATCATTACTCTAGTGCATACCCACTGGGACTTAATTCACTCTTAGGGCACGTCTAGACTTGCTTTCACTTTCGAAAGAAGATATGCAAATGCGGAACAAATTTGCATATCTTCTTCTGATTGCTTTTTCGAAAGAGATTCTTTCAAAAAAAGAGAGTAGTCTAGATATGGTTCTTTTGAGAAAAAACCCTTTTTGAAAGAACCATTCTTCCTAAAAAAATGAGGTTTACACGGTTCTTGAAAGCAAGTCTAGACATGCCCTTACATACACTGGTGTAAAAGTGGAGTAAACCTCCTGAATTCTGTGGTATAAAAGTGCAGTAACAGAAATCTGAGTCTGGCAGAATGACTTCATTGGAATTAGTCTTCATTCACACTAGCGTAAGGAACAGTAGACTTGAATCTTTATATATCAAACACTTAAAGTGTGCAGTTTTGGTGTCCAAGTGCACCAGATGAGAAGTGTGATGGATCTGCAAATCAGAGACTATGCCTCCCCTCATGATCCTGACTAAAAAAAAAAGGGGAAGGTTCCTGAATCAGGATGTCACTATGCTCTGCAGGATCCAGTCAGCACATGTGGAACAGGCTATGATTGTCAGACGATGCAGCTGAGCGTAGGTCTATCTGGACTTATGGGGGAGCAGCAGCAATTAGTCAGGGAGACAGTACAAAGGTCTTGCAATAAGAGACAGTAATTGGGGCTGGCTTGGACATCCACACATGCCTATTTGCTTGAAAAGACAGAGACTGGAAAGGGCATATCAGACACTAGCCCTGAAGAGCCCTAACTTTCAATTGGACTGCCCCGGGACCTAAACAGGAAATGTAGATTACCTGCAACCTTTCTCTTTCTGGCCACCCCTAGCAAAATACTCTTTCACTGAGCCATTTATCTGTGTGGTTACCGGAACCCACCAGCACTAGCAAGAAAAGAGTTAGCTGCTAATTATTGTACTTAATGAAATAGAACCGGAATCTTGTTCGGGGGATAGGCAATATAGACTCCTTTTATTGTGAAGGCAGAATTCATTTACTGTCCATAGCTACTAAAATTACCCACCACACATACACACACTCATTACACACACGGTTCTAAGTATAAGATATAATTACCAGCCTCAGTAGCACATGCTAGTCCACTGGCCAGGTGGTCTAGAGATGAGGAGGGGAATCGGCTCATGTCAGTGTATACCAATGCTCCTGGAGGATGATAATAAAACCGAAAGATCCAACCCTATAGTTTGGTACCTCATCTTTTTATATGTTTTAGTTCATAGATCCTGTCCTATCCCATTGCCCTCGGGGCACTGTATGAACATGAGTCATCAGTTGACAGCAGATGCAACTTTGATCCTTTTCTCAGGGAGCTTTTGTCTCTTTCTTGAGTGGGTTCTTTTTCAGGGCTCACCCACATTGTTCTTTGGCCATCAAGGTGGTGCTTGATCAGCCACCAACATCACGTCTAAAATCCCATAAGCCTCCCTGGCAGTGAGCTAAGGAAGTCATGGCCAATGTCAAGGAACTATGGCGAGCTGAATGGCAGCAAACAAACATCTTGTGTCGGATCCCACCACTGAGCAGAAAGGCTTTGATCTTCCCTGGAGACTGTGGTGTCTCCTAAACTGGCTTAGGACTGGTCAGGGCAGGTGCTGTTATCTACTGCATAAGTGGAATTTGTTGCCATCTCCACTTTGTGATTGTGGCAGTCCGCAAACTATGCATCACATTGTTGCGGAATGCCCAACATGAAAATTCACTGGAGGATTATCCACATTGGTGGATATCCACAATCTAATCAGTGACGCTGTTTACTGGTGGAGAACTTGGACGTCTAACTTGATGAAGAACTATAGCGTTGAACATGACATTCGAAAGAAGAAGAAGGTGGTGCTGGTACCTGGTCACTGAGATGGGCTGGCTTCAGGGACTAATCCCATTACACACACTCACACTTTTAAATGAGATTACAGACACACACCTAACTTTAAACAGAGTTAAGGCAGTGCAAAGTTTAAAATGGGGCTTCAGTTACAAAATGGGGTTACTTTAGTTACAATGTATTAAAAAGAAGGTATAATAACAGATTCAAAGGCAATTCTCAAGAGGCTACTAACAAATTAATCCACAAGTCATTAACACTATTTCATTTATAAAATGCCATTCATAAAAACTGGTCTGCAATTCATGAGGTTACATAACATCACATTGGTAGATATAATTAATTAAGAAGGCAATTTCATGCTTCAGCCCTACAGAAGCACTTTGGAGCACTTTGCTCCAAGTTGTGGTACATTTAAGCACGTTCCTGGCTAGGGGGTTGGTGTACTGGACAGCCTTAAGAATTGCACAAGGTCAAAAGAATATTTTGTTGGCACTAACAGTTGCTGTGTGTGACTATTTCAGGTATTTTTTAATATATCCTTTGTAACTCCTCAGCTGGAATTTGCTAGCTCCTGGAATTCTGCACCAAGATTCTAAGGGGTTCTACTCTTTGGACTACAGTAATAGATACCAGAGCACTAGAAAGTGGGGTGGGAACCGAATGGACTGAAAACCTCTTGCTGAGGCCAATAGGGAGGCTTGCATAAGGTGATCAAGACAAGTAATTTGCTGGGCTAATGCTGAGCCAGGGCTGCTCAACCACTCAGGGACAGCCTAATTCAGATACCTCTGTATCATTAACATTGGACCTTGGAGTCTGGGAACTCAGAGGAAAGCAGAACAGGCACAGAGTCTCTGATAACTTCCCCTCCTTACACACCAACCCTTTGAACTGCTTTGGGACCTACAGCATAAGTCAGGCAATTGCAGCTGGGCTCAGATTCAAATAGGCACCAGCTACTGAGAGCCAGCCAAGATCTCCACAGAGCTTGAGAACAGGCAGCCAGGAGAGGACTTTGCCCAACCAGCAACAGAAGACCACCTCAGAGGACCCCTTTCTTTAAAGCGGTCAGTATTCCCCAAGCTGCAGAACTTGTCACTAGACTAACCCTCAGCATACCATCTGCCTTGGAAGGTGCCAGGGAGGAACCTGGAGGCTGGGAAAAGTTGTGAGTGTTAGGAGATACGAAACTGTAGCACTGAATGGTTAATCCTAAACTTTCCGGATCCCTTTTCCACTGCTTCCTATAAAGTCTTCCCTTTGCTATAACTGTCACTTTTGGGTATGTTGTTTCTGTGGGGTTTTTGTTAATGGACTGTATTATTGCTTATGTACTAATTCTTATGCTGGCTGTGTACTGTACTCCTGGCAAACAGAGGTAGCATTATATATTTTCCCAAGAAACAGCACACCCTGGTGTCTCAAGCACAGAGAGGTGTCACCTTGGGCCGAGGCACTAGATTTCACAAAAAAAGAAATCAGGACCCAACCAAGGTGAGGAAAGAGAGAAGCCCCTCTAAGCACTAAGAAGGAGACTTGTGTTAGTCATGCTTTTGGGGGAGAGTCTATACAATATGTTAATACTGTATTATTTGTGAGTGGAATACAACCAAATCCAGATGCACATGGAAGTTAAACAATTCTCATTTGCTCTTACAGTTTAAATGAGTTATATAAAATAAATCTAATTTGATGTTTTAAAAAACATTGTATTTAATAAGGAGTATGAATATTTATTGTACACTTCCTAAACTTTGCTGTAATCATTGATCTAATCTATCTAGTTCCCTTTCCATTATGGCTTATGGAAGAAAATAACTTGTGCTGTCAAAAGTACAAATTTACATTTAATAAAGAATAAAACCACAGTGCAACATTAAATTAGTTTCTCAGAACTGTCCAAATAGAAAGAGGACAGTCAAATTTAGAAAACACATAATCATAAAACAAATCTTAGGAATAAGTAAAAATGAAACACTTCATCATGAAAATGAGGAAGATGGTATTTTTATCCATACTTTTCTATCCAGACATTATTCAGCTTGCTGGAACATTAGTTCTTCAAACTGTTTTTAATTACAGGGCCTAGGAATAAATATGCACCACCATTAGCACGCTCAGGTTGAATACAAGGGGGTATTTCACTTTCATTCCAGTCAAGGCACTATTCCAAGGTGATTTATACTCTCATTATAGGCTGTTGCCTTTCCTATGTAAATTTGTAATCAAATATTCTAAATGGGTGATGATAAATAATTTGGGTAACTACTGCTAGCAGCCTGCATCACAGTCAGAGGACTTCAGGAGTCTAATTCACACACACACACACTCCCCACCCTCCCCGCCTTCTGGAACATTTTCAAAATTATTAAATCTAATAACTGAATATATGGAACAAACTCTAGCTACCTGGTGACATTTTTTTTACTATTCTTACAATATAGCAAACTTTTTTCTCATTATATGAGCTATTAGAACAAAGGAACTTTAATTAACTTACTGAATCGTTGGTCATATATTTGCAGTCATAATCTATCATTTTAATAGGCTGTCCTATAAGTGGATTTTCTTTATAAATGTTTCACCAAGTGAACCAATAGAATAATATCTAATAATTCCCTATTCATGGTTCAAATATAACACATCATTCTATATTGTTTAATTACTCTTTTATTACAGTTGTAGAATGCACAAGTGTCTTTTCAAGATGACCAAATTTTCAGCTGGCATAACATCACCAAAATTAGTGGAGATACATCATCACAGAATTTGAAACATTAATTTTTATTCAGCTTAACTTTTAAAAAATGGAAGCAAAAATGCTTGAGGGAAGAACTTTAACATCAAATAGCATCTTCTACAAAAACAAATGCCTAAATTTCCAAAAGTGATGTTCTGGGTGCTTGGAATACCTTAAGGGGAGGGAGGGCTGCATTTTATGCAAACTGTTGAGTACCCACCCTCATATCCCTTTAAAATGTCACAGCTTAGGTATCCAAAAATTAACCCACTCCAAATCCCTAGTGCTGTCTAATAAAGGTCTAAAATATTTACATGTAAACTACTTTTTGACTCCATTCTCAGCTTTCTCTCTTTCCAGAAAGTTTTGTGGGAGAATAAACAACACTGCCTTTTTGGTTTGCTTCCTACCCCCTTTCCATAATCAACATTGTGCATGAGAAAGATAAGACAGACCCATATTCCCTGTGAGGCAGATTGAGATGGATTTGATGACATACTAGATTTTTTCTGTGCCTAGTTTCTGTGATCCTGTGAAGAAAGAATGATTTTGTGAAGATAGAGAAATTTGACAGATATATTGTAGGGTTGACAAAAATACCCCAAACCCAAACAGGAAACTATTAGATATTTATAATAGCATTCAGTTTTTGATTTTTAACCTGAAGTCCCCTTCTGTAGAACAACATGTATTTTGTATTCTATAGGACTTTGAAGAACATGGACTCCTAGTCCTGGAGGGTTCGTGAAAGGGAATCCAGTCACTGAATCCTAAAAGAAGGCATCATGAGGAATGGTAAAGGCAATTAAAGGAACTACAGCAAAGAGAGCTATATACATTGGAGTGATGGTCAACACAAGCACACACAGTGAGTTTCACAAAGAAGTTCTCTTTTTGAAGTGAGGTAATGGATTATAAAAAACTTCAATAGGAAACACAGTAAAGAAAATACGACCCATTAAACCATACATTAAAATGCTCTCCCTACTCCCCAGGGTCTGGTGAGTCCTCCTATTGACCTAGCTCTGTCTATACTGGGTGTTAAGTTGGATTTTGCACACCCCTGAGAAATGTGGTTATACTGACTGAATTCCCTAATGTAGGCCAGGCCTCTTGTCCCATATTCTCAGGGGACAAGATGGTATGGTCTACCCAAACCCGCCACGCACTGAGAAGTGAGACATAATTCCTTCCTCTGTGATCTCGGCCACAAAAGAGAATTTAGAACAATAAAGATTCTTTGGGGACACACAGACAAAAAGTTCTGTGCCCCTCGTACTCAAGGACTGTCAATACACATGCTCCCCCCAACCACACAAATAAGGACAACTCACAATGTAGCCTATGGATGCTTCTTCCCTGTACATCTGGAAAAACAATCCATCAGAGGTCATTTTTACACAGAACCAAAGCACTATCATCAGTATTCAGATGCTGGCTTGCTAACACTTTCAGAATCATGAAGCCATGATTATATCCAAAAGGAAAGGCAGAAATGAGAAAACAAAAGGGAACAGAATAAAAACGCTACCTCCATTTTAGACCTTTTCTGGAATGCTGTGCATGCCCACCAGAGACGGGCAAACAACTTCAGATAAACGAAGAATTGATCAGGACCGCGTCTGAAAATCAAACAGAATCTGGGCCAGAACTTGTCACAGTTCAGTTAACTTTGCCTTCACCTTCATCTACCTCTGCATTTGCTGCTGTCAGCTGAGGCCTGGAGGAGAAATGAAGCACTGTCAGAGAGGCCGCTCTTTTGTATTACATCCTGCTCACTGGGGACTCAGAGGAATGCAAAATCCCTGGAGAAAGCCTTCTCTTGTGAGATTTCCAGTTCTTTAGACCAAAGCATTGGGATAGTTCAGATAAGCATCCAAGCTTTTCTATGCGTATCTGAGTTGAACCACTGAACCTTTCAAGGTTTGCCCATTAATAGTTATCATGACAGAGAGATGATTTTTGGTGAAAACTTAGATGGGAGGCAGCGTAAAAGACTTAAAAATGAGACTTTTTTCTTAAGCAACATTGTTATCAGGAAATTTGAAGGCATCCTTTACGGGCAGGGTGGAGATTAAAAGGACTTAATGGAAGGTTTCTAGGGGCACAATTGTCTCTTGTCTTCTGCACAAGGGAGCAAGAGCTGTAATTAATTTCCTTACCCCTCTTTGTGAGCTATCGGCTTTGCAAGTCACAGTGAAGGAGAAAGAGTGGGCTTCACAAGGCTGCTATTCCTCCTCCTGCTCAAATGGTTGGATAGAGGAGGAGGAGGGGTGAAGCCAGAAGGGACCATAAACCATTAACACAAACCTTACTCCAAAGTAGAACTGAGCCCTAGCACACTGGTGCTTGAGCTGCAGTGCATGGCCACGGGGCTTTCAGACTGAGCATGCCAGGCCAACGCAGAAGATACGGATTTAAGGAAACAGGACCCCACAGCACTGTACAGTATAATTTCCCCAATTGTATGCTTTCAGAGAGTACGGATTCAAGCAGCTTTAACGCCCATAGAAGGCAAAACGTATGGACTCAATAGCAAAACAATGAAAGGAAGGTTTCAATACTTGGAGGGAAGAGTATGCGACAGTCATGTAACAGATGAGAGACACACAGGAGAGTATACGGATAATACTGGGGCCAGCCACTACCCCCTTATGAACTCTTAATCCCCCTTGTGCACACATTCCATGGCCAATTACAATTGAGTCCATATGATCTAGCAGGTAATTACAACAATGCACAATGTAAAGAAGCTGGTTACTGGTCAGATCTGGCCAGTTGAGAATTGTCCTGGTATGAGGGAGTGATAACTGGTATAAAGCCATGGTGACCGGCTACTTTGCCACCATTTCCAGGATATGCTGGGGACAGGACTGGGATGAGAGGGGCATGCTAAGCCTTGTGCCAATTCTCAATTAAACCTGAGGGTGCCTGAACATATGCTGGGACTGGGGCTAGGAGCTCTAACCTGCTTTTCTGTGTTGAGCGGATCTAGATACAGGGAAGAATGCAGCTATATTAAAATGGAAAACCATGGAACTTCATATACTCAACTGACTGGGCACCACAGAGACGCTGATGAAAAAAGATGGCCCTTTCCAATAACATAGTACAACGTACATAGGAATGCGCTGACCAGATTTCACACTCTCCTTCCTCCCAGCTCCATTCCCTGCTTCCACCTGCAATCACTAGTCTTTTAAAATTCCAGCCTTAATGAAATAGGTAAGCTGCTGAAAAGATTAGACTAGAAAATACAGCAGGAATACAGAATGAGGACAGGTGATTGATCTTTGAGAGGGTATCCAACAGTGCAATGAAATTCTAAGGCAGGTTCTTTTTTTTTTTATTTCTAAATGGGTTTGATTCAGAGGGATTTTATAGCAGCTAAATCATGCAGCTGGCAGGGATTGTTCAAGCTTTTCAGAGTGTTATGCTCTGAAAGATGTCAAATTTGGCAGAAGCAGTAAAGCTTCGTGAATTTATTGTTGTTTTCCATTGAATGCTAAAATCCCGAGTATCTAGAGATGACATGGCAAAAGTTACAACACAATTTGTGTGGACTCACCTGTTATCCTGGTGAGCACAAAACAGACATGTCACACCTACCCACCACAAATGGAAGCCACCAGGGCGTGGAAAATGAAATTTTCAACTGTGTGTAAACTAGTGAGTAACAAGAAGGAATTCTTCCAGTTGCAAATAGAGGCCGTGATCCTGCACACGTACAAGCATGTAAGTTTACTCCTGTGAGTAGCACTATTGTAGTTGGTAAAAGTATACACATGCTTAAACATTTGCAGAGTGAAGGCCTTGTTTGGGTGTTAACTAGTTACTATCCGCTGTCTACAGATAATTGCCATTTTGGGGGTAAACCGGACCACTGTTCTCTCAGCTTTTGAAAAACTAGTGCTAATTATGTCTGAGCAAAAAGCATGCAGACATTAAATCAGGCCAAACTCATCCATTTTCTATTGTTGCTTTTTTTTAAAGAGGACTTGGGCATGGTTCTGGGGTTTTGTCCATTTGTGATAAACTTGCAATTTGGCTAAACTCTGCATAAATCATAGTAAAGCTCAATGAACTTTCAAGTGAGATGGGCACATATTTGAGTGAACTTGGAATGGAGAGTAGTTATGATTTTGAGTGGAAATCAGAAACAGCGAATTCTCTAATAAACTTTCTACTTTGCCCTAGGCTAGTAGTTCAAAGTTTAGCCAATTGAAAAACAATGACTTTTTTCGTGTAAATGTTGATTAACATATTAAAAAATTGTTTAAGATCTTCTACCTCTGGATCAAAGGCAGCTGTAAACAAATAAATAAAGTACCTATCTAGCTTATTTGCAAATTCTACTATTTGAGAAATGAATGAAAACCAAAACTCACCCAGAAATTACTGCAATGCCCTAAACATTTAGACTCTCAGATAAAATTACTTTTAGATACAGTTCCAAATGTATCCTTTTTTTTAAATTAAAGGAATTGTTTAAAATGTTTTATATCTGCTTTTTTGTTTTCCCTGGCCTACATGGTCACTACAAAGCCAGGTACTACAGATATACTCACTAATTTACATATCCTCCAAATAAGTGAGTTATATAATGACAATTACCACATCAAAGTTCTAAGAGTGTTCTCGCCCTTTGTTTAACTTTGCTAGGAGTCTAGTCTTGTTGCCACATGATACACGTACTGATGTTAATTTCTCTGTGCAGTGACTGTAGTAGTAAGTGCTCACGCACATTACAAAGAGGCAAAATATATCCAACCCAAATTTATCATGGTGGAAAAAGAAATGACACAAGATTGTTATTCACAAGCAGGGAATGTTATCTTTTTCTATATACTCTAGTTCAGCATCTTTCTAATTTTATAGACCCTGATTTACATGGGTCAGTGTTTGCACTCCACCGATATTGGTCTACTCAGGAAATGACTTACAGGGGACGGAGGTCATGCACCTTTTGGGCAGTACCATACTCAGTCAATGCATAAATAAATTGCTGCACTGGCGTGTCAGCAGAAATACATGTCCTAAAGACCTTCAATGCCAAGAGTGATGTCTGTTAGAAACAAAAAGTTAACAGCTGTAAAAAAAAATAAATTGCAAGGATACAATGATGGGGTGAAGGGAATCAGGCTAAAGCTTTAGCATAAGTCCTCCTTGCTATTCACTGTGAACCTACAAAAATGGAGGTTACAATTATTCTCCATACTAGTTAGTGGCTTATTCATGGGAATTACTTTTTATTTATAAATGAAGGCACTGATTACTAAGGTGTTTTTTACAGACCTAATCCAAAGCACATTGAAATCAACAGGACTCTGTTCACTGATTTTAAGGGGCTTTGAATAAGGCTCAAAAGATTATCTCAGTGATGAGAAATACTACACAATATACTTTGCTCAACTGTCCTCTTTGAGAATCTAGCTGCCTATTCAGAAAGAAAAAAATATATTTCTTCATTAAAAGGATTTTGTTTATGATTGAAGATACTTTGTGATTTCTGGAATGCAATTAGTTAGTAAGAGCTTTACCTCTGTCCAATATTCAGTGAGAAACGTACAGCTACTAAGAACAACTGTTTCTGTCTGTTCTTCTAACCAGTAAAGAGCTACTTCATTATGGACTCAAGTGCTTGAACTATCTCAGTCCAGATTTATCTTGCATATACACAAAATCTTGAATGAAAGTTTGGTGCATGCAGGTAATAGAATACTTGACACTTCTACATCTAGATGCAGAATTGGTACGGGCAATTCATATGTAATAGCTAATGCCTACATTTGTAGTAATATTGCGAGTATAAATGGAGGCCATTTTTGATCGTTTCTTATTCTGTGGTCAAAGAACTTAGTAAAGGCCAGAGAGAAAGAGAGCCCAATTAGTGACTTCAAAAGCCTAAATAGTACAAATAAACATCAAAAGTTTGGATACCTAAATGAATTTGTCCAAACAATAACCTCTAAACATTTTCAAAACTCCCCCTATTTCTGATTTGGTTTCATTTAAATCCTAGGTCATCATTTAGAATCTGCTTTTACTTTTCTTTAACCCACTATACAATAGTGCATCAAGGATCTACATGCCATGAGTTTTTGCTCACCTTGTACTGGCATTATGCATTTACATACAACAAACATTTTAGCTATTTAGTTTCAATGTACAAATCAGGATCTTAGACATGCCAATTTTTGCTGCTCATAAACACATTACAAAACATTTTGGAATTGCACCAAAGCTATACAGAATCAAAGAAGATTAGGGTTGAAAGAGACTTCAGGAGGGCATTTAGTCCAACGCCCTGCTCAAAACAGAAGCAACCCCAAATAAATAATTGCATCCAGGGCTTTGTCAAGTTGGGCCCTAACAACCTCTAACAATGGAGAGTCCAACACCTCCCTAGGTAATCCATTACAGTGCTTCACTACTTTTCTAGTGAAATTGTTTTTCTTAATATCTAAGTTAGACCTCCCTCACTGCAACTTGAGACCAGTGCTCCTTGTTCTGTCATTTGCCATCACTGAAAACAGGCTTGCTACATCCTCTTTGGAAACCTCGTTCAGGTAGTTGAAGGTTGCTATTGAATCCCCCTTAATTCTTCTTTTTTTTCAGACTAGTTCCTCCAGACTCTTTAAGCCCAGTTCCTCCAGATTCTTTTCATAAGGTATGTGCCCCCATTCCTAATCATTTTTGCTTTCCTCTGCTGGACTGTCTCCAATTTGTCACATTCTTTCTGTAGTGGAGGGCTCAAAACTGGATATGGCCTTATCGGGGCTAAATAAAGGAAAATAACCTCTTCCCTCAATCAGCTGGCTATGCTCCTACTAATGCAGCCCAATAAGTCATTAGTCTTCTTGGGAACAATAACATAACATTTTTGTATTATTGTATAGCAAAAGGGAATAAGGAAAATCATGTTTCCATAAAGAGGAATGTCATGAAAGTAATAAAAAAGTCAATTTTTGTGTTAAAAATGAAATTCATTAAACAAACAAAAAAAGAAATGGTTAAAACAAGGCATTTGAAAGTAACAGCTGTGAAAACGGGCCCTGAAATCTCCATCCAACAAGAGATTTTTATTGGCAAACAATTAAATCTGTCTTTAAGTGCACTTTCTCTGTAGAAGCTAATTTATAATCTTATCAGGCATGTCTCTCAGAAGAATTGGCTACCAACATAAGTCTTTATCTGCACAATGCAGAATACTAACAATTGTCTTGGATGTTTGTTTCCAGTGTCAAAGACTGAAATTCCAAAATGAGGTTCTGATTGCTTTCAAAATCTGATATTATTTTTAAGGTGGCTGTCGCCTTATTCATGTGAACTATCAGAAAAGAAAAATATAACAACAACAACAACAACAACAACAACGGGTGTGTTCCTGGTAAGGAAGAGGGAAATGGTGACCAATTTGCTACAGCTAATTTGCTGTTTTATCGTTTTTCTGTTAACCCCCAGGGACCTTGCTTAATTTCAGCACTAGTCATTAAGATATTAAGTTTTATGATAAGCATTAAGGTAAAGAAAGTTAGAGGCCAGGTGGACCTTACAAAGTATATATAAACACCCAATTATGAAATCCTGTGACTTGTAAAATTTATTTATATATGGTTTAATTTGTGTTATCAGTGCTTTTTCTTTTTCTAGAATACTAGGTGTGAATCAATTATGAATTTGTTTTCTCATGAAAAAAGATCTTTGCCCTTAACTGGAACAATGAGTACTACAACAAAAAATAATTTCTCTTTTCAATAGGACCTATTACTATCCATTTGTGTCAGAACCAAAGCAGGAAGGTAACCGAGACAGAGAATCAGAGAGATAAAGAAGTGGAAAAATTGGTTTCAGTACAGATGGAAAAGGAGAAAAAAGTAAAAGGGGAACTGTTTTAAACAAGAGAGAATTAAGAATTTTAAAATTCTGAAATGCAACCAAAATAAGGAGAAATTGTAATAGGCCAGATTATGGATGGTGGGTGAGCTACAGATAAATGATCTGATTTCACAGGCCATGAATCTATCCTAGCTATTTATTAATCTTAACATAATTCATAAGAGAACAATAATAGTTTGCTTTTTCACAAGCAAATCACAACCACTCCACACTGATATTTCCTGACCTGCCTTACAGCCAAACTTCTGATGTTAAGTGAGAAACTGAGCCACAGCAATCACACAGAGAGGTTTGTTAGGCTATGTCTACATTTGCACTTGATCGACAAAACTTTTGTCATTCAGGATACTTAACCCCAGGTCCCCTTCTCCCCTCCTGTTCAGCCTGCCCCCTCCCACCTTGAACAACAAAGTTTTGCTACAGTGAGTGCTTCTTTGTCAGCAGGAGTGCTTTCCTGATGACAAAGCAAAACTCCCTCATTAAGGGTGGAAGTATTTTGTTGGCAAAAGGGCTGACAAACAGCGTTCACATACACTTACTTTCAGTGACAAGGCTGTGTCAACACAGCCTTGTCAGGAAAAGCTGCATAGTGTAGACATACCCATAGTTTTTATATTGCTCTGGATCTTCCCAGTGATTTCACCATAAACAATCAGTGCTGCTGCCCTAGTCTCTCCTTTCATATGACTCAGAACACCTCATGGCTAATTCATTGTTAACATAATTAGCTTGCAGTTAGCACCAGTTACATTGTCATCAGTTCAACTTGCAATTGCATGGAACTTGGAGCTTTTCCATTTAGCATATTCTGGGCCATGGGCTTGTAGCATACAACTGGGAGACATCCTTTTTATGAGAGGGTTAACTCTTCACTTGCAAACTGCACTTCCATGTCTCATAAAATGAACCGATCTGCATGTTATGCCTCCTAATCTGACACTGTTAGCTACTGCTGTGGAAAGGGGAGAAGCAAAAAGTTTACAGGGGAAACTGCTGTGGAAAGGGGAGAAGCAAAAAGTGGAAGTCCAATTGTAGTGCGATAAATAGAAAGGAACATAAACACTGTCAAATCAAGTGTAAAAATGTAATAAGAAAAGCAAAAAAAGATTTTGAGGAACAGCTAGCCAAAAACTCAAAAAGAAATAACAAAATGTTTTTTCAGTACATTAGAAGCAGGAAGCCTGCTAAAAAACCTGTGGGTCCCCTAGACGATCGAGATATAAAAGGAGCAATCAAGGACGATAAAGCCATTGTGAAGAAACAAAATGATTTCTTTGCTTCAGTCTTCACAGCTGAGGATGTTAGGGAGATTCCCATATCTGCACCATCCTTTGTGGATGATGAATCTGAAGAACTGTCCCGGATTGAAGTGTCATTAGAGGAGGTTTTGGAACAAATCGAAAAACTTAATGTCAACAAATCTCCGGGACCAGATGGCATTCATCCAAGGGTTCTAAAAGAACTCAAATGGGAAATTGCTGAACTATTATCTGTGGTTTGTAACCTATCCTTTAAATCGGCTTCCGTACCTAATGACTGGAAGGTAGCCAACGTGACATCAATATTTAAAAAGGGCTCTAGAGGCGATCCTGGCAATTACAGACAGGTAAGTCTAACTTCAGTACTGGGCAAATTAGTCGAAACAATAGTAAAGAATAAAATTGTGAGGCACGTAGAAGAACATAATTTGTTGGACAAAAGTCAACATGGTTTCTGTAAAGGGAAATCCTGTCTTACTAATCTATTAGAGTTCTTTGAAGGGGTTAACAAACATGCAGACAAGGGGGATCCAGTAGATTTTCAGAAAGCCTTTGACAAGGTCCCTCACCAAAGGCTCTTGTGTAAATTACATTGCCATGGGATAAGAGGGAAGGTCCTTTCATGGATTGAGAACTGGTTAAAGGACAGGAAACAAAGGGTAGGAATAAATGGTAAATTTTCAGAATGGAGAGGGGTAACTAGTGGTGTCCCCCAAGGGTCAGTCCTGGGACCAATCCTGTTCAACTTATTCATAAATGATCTGGAGAAAGGGGTAAGCAGTGAGGTGGTAAAGTTTATGGATGATACCAAACTGTTTAGGATAGTCAAGGCAGAAGCAGACTGTGAGGGACTCCAAAAAGATCTCACCAAACTGAGTGATTGGGCAACAAAATGGCAAATGAAATTTAATGTGGATAAGTGTAAAGTAATGCACATTGGGAAAAATAACCCCAACTATACATACAGTATGATGGGGGCTAATTTGGCTATGACAAATCAGGAAAGAGATCTTGGAGTTATCGTGGATAGCTCCCTGAAATCTTCCACACAGTGTGCAGCGGTGGTCAAAAAGGCAAATAGGATGCTAGGAATTATTAAGAAAGGGATAGAAAATAAGACCCAGAAGATCTTACTGCCCTGTATAAAACTATGGTACGCCCACATCTTGAATACTGTGTACAGATGTGGTCTCTCACCTCAAAAAGATATTTTGGCCTTAGAAAGGGTTCAGAAAAGGGCAACTAAAATGATTAGGGGTTTGGAATGGGTCCCATATGAAGAGAGAGTTAAAACGACTGGGTCTTTTCAGTTTAGAAAAGAGGAGACTGAGGGAAATGATAGAGGTATATAAAATCATGAGTGGTGTGGAGAGGGCGAATAAAGAAAAGTTATTTATTAGTTCCCATAATAGAAGAACTAGAGGACACCAAATGAAGTTAATGGGTAGCAGGTTTAAAACTAATAAAAGAAAGTTCTTCTTCACACAGCATGTAGTCAACCTGTGGAACTCCTTGCCAGAGGAGGCTGTGAAGGCTAGGACTATAACAGAGTTTAAAGAGAAGCTAGATAATTTCATGGAGGTTAGGTCCATAAAAGGCTATTAGCCAGGGGATAGAAATGGTGTCCCTGGCCTCTGTTTGTCAGAGGCTGGAGAAGTCTGGCAGGAGACAAATCGCTTGATCATAGTCTTCGGTCCACCCTCTCTGGGGCACCTGGTGCTGGCCACTGTCAGCAGACAGGCTACTGGGCTAGATGGACCTTTGGTCTGACCCAGTACGGCCGTTCTTATGTTCTTATGTACAGGAATTGCCCCTTAAATAGTCAAGCCAGTCTAAGTCATTCTATTTCATCTCTATATCAGAGCCATGCCCTAGCCCTAAGGCACAAATAAATGTTTTCTCTTGTAATAAGGTCTATGATATATGGTTCTAAAGTTACAATAAATGGAGCCAGGTTGCAGGAATTATTTTTGAAATTTATTCATATGAAATGATAGGTGAAAGATACTGTAGGTTGTGTTAAGAGTGTTAGGGATGTCAAAGTTAGTCACTTGTGAAAATGCCTCTCAAGGTAGGTATTTTTCTTGATCCCCTCAGCTGATTCACTCCTACCTAGAAACATCATTACATTACAACCTTTCACACCATTTTGTTGGCTGTATGGTGCTGAGATTGACACTTTTGCCCTCCCTGCTAATCAGTGCTAATCAAATCTCATGATTTTGTCATGCGCCTCATGATAGTTAATGCTGTCCTTAAAGCCCCAACTCCTTGAGTAGATATGTGATGAATTTAACCTTCATTCTTAAAGAAAAATATTTCTGGCCCTTGTGGCTGTGGAGAAAGCTTCAAAATTGGTCCTGCCATGAGGGCAGGGGAATGGACTCGATGACCTCTCGAGGTCCCTTCCAGTCCTAGTATTCTATGATTCTATGAAAATATGACCCCAGTATACTCTAAAGACTCAAAAAAGAGATGCCAAATAGAACCCAAGATCCATTATTTTCACATAATCTCATGGTTTTTGACCATCTGATATTGGCAATACTGGTTCTTCTTCAGGTTTTTCTTGGATGTCCTTGTTTTCTCATTACTTGATAGCTTCATGAGGGAGTCTTGTGTTGCCATACAATCACATGGCCTAAACATGTCCAGTGCTTACTTCTGATTCTTGTGGAAATGGAGCAGCTGGTTGATGATTACTCAGATTTCTTTCTATTGGTAACAAAGTCTCTCCAGCTAATGAACAGAATCTTCATACGCACTTATTTTCAAAGATGTCTACTTTTCTGACATCTTTGTAGATCTCCTGCTCTTGCAGCTTTGTGTTAGCATCAAAATTGCATTTGAATTTGATACACAAAGAAACATGAAATTCACCAGATGGCAAAATGAAAAACCCAATCGACTACATCGGCATTAGTCTGAGATTCAGGTAATCGGTCCAAGAAGTAAGGGCATACGGAGGAACAGATGTTAGCAGCAACCATAATCTTTGGATTGCTAAACTTTATATTAAATGAGAAAGATAAACTTAAAACAGAAAGCAATGTAAAGAAAATCAACAGTAAAAAACTGAAAACAAAAGAGTATTGCAAGAAATTCCAGCTTGCACTAAGGAACAAATTTGACGCCCTGCCAAAAGCAGAGAAAAGTCAGATACAGACAGGACCTGAAGAAAAATAGGCAGTGCTCAGAGACAATGGGATTCAAGTTGCAGTGGCCACCACTGAATATAAACATAGAGCAAGAATTGGATAAGCCAAACTATGTGGCATCTCTTAGAAGATTGAAAAGCACTAAAAGGAACATTCCTGAAAGCTGTGACCAACCAAATATTGGAAAAAAGCAAAAAGAGTACAAGAACTCAGAAAAAGCAGTGAAAAGCAATTCAGAGAAAGATAAATGGATAGATGCTGAAGGCATTCTGTGACAGGAGACCACAGAGCCATTTACCAAGTGACTAAACCCTACGTGGAAACTTCAAAATTGGAAATGAGCCAATAAAAGGCAAAGATGAAATGTTTGCCTAACACATTACAACATAATTCCTCAAATTCCAAAGAGGTACTTGTCTAGAAGTGCTGTTGTAACATGGAAGGGCAGCTAATACACAGATGAATAGATATTTTAATACATGTGCTGCTTTTTTTGGTGACATCTGAGATGGATTTATGGCCATTCAGGGGGAGGTGATGAAGGCACATATCTCAAGTATTGAACTGAAAAATGGACTCTGGGCTCCTAAAACTCATTACAACTTGATAGTGTCTTCTGAGTCCTCTTTCCAAGGGTTACATGAGCACACTGCACATACAATACCTCTGAAATTGTGAAGGGGAATTGGGGGTATATAAAAAGCAAAAAGGCTTTTTGACTCAGAATTGTCTGTGCTTCTTAGAGGGTGAGTATCCCTTTGTTCAGAATTGGGTTGATGAGGCTAGGCCAATGACTGAAAGTCAGGCAAATGTAAATGATGGGAAGAAAGGGCTGGTTTTCAGTGCTATCGTCTCTAAAATCTAAATAGCTTTTATTACTGACATGTGTCCCATTCACCAACCTATATGTACCGACCAATTTCTTATTGTTTATATGCAGTTGGATCATTCTAGGTTGACAACAGCTGTCTTGATCTATAGCCTGAGTTGCCCAGAATGCTGAGTCTATACAAAGAAGTTTGCTGCACTCTCTAGCAACACAAGAATCTGTAAACTGTATTGTTTTAAATTAGGCTAACTCAGTTGTTTGGGATAGGAGAAGTAGTGTCCTTTAAATAAGATTAGTGAATGGTGTAGTTAGACACACTAAAGGGTACATGAAACAGTTTTTTGAAATTGTAACTAAACAATATTTCTATTGCTGATAGGTCTATTAAATGGTAGTTTTACTCACAAAAGTTCCCTCCTGTCCTATGCCAATTGCAGATTACAACATTTCTCCCGTTACCAATTAGAATGGGAGGTGGAGACAAGAATAGATCATTCTCTTGCTCTGACCACCCAAGTGGTCTGGGAAGGGAGCAGATGAACATGCAGTGTCTGCCTATTGCTTCATGTCCCTAAGATGCCAAGTTTGTACCCTGCATGGGGAGAGGCTATTACCCCACTCCATGGGTATGCTGTATCAGTGACAATCTAGCCCTTAGAGATTAAGACAGAGAGAACATCATGAAGATTTAAAGTTGTTAAAGGAGTTTATAGTCCAGGTGGGAAATTCAAGTGTCTGAAGTAGAATAACCATAAATTTTGCAATCCAGCTTTCCGTAAAGCTATTTGGTGCACAAGGGAAGCTCAGAATGAACTGTGGCTGATAACGGGGGACATGGCTGGGGATATATCTGAGCTGAAGTATGCAGGTTGGAAGGGAAGAAAAATATCCAGGTCTGTTATATGGGTGCTTTATGCCATTTTTTTGTGATGGTCAAATAAAGTTCAATTGTATAGAATGATTGCTACTTTGTATTAGTGATGTGTATGGTAGTTCTGAACATATCTGCCAGAGCGCTTTATTCCAAGAGGCAGAATAGTATTTCATAGGGCGATGATTTCTAAAGCTATTCCTCAAATAAAACATTGCTTTGAAAAGAAGGAGGGGAAATAAAAAAAAGATTTTGATTTTTCAGTATTTTAGTTGAAGATGAAGAAATGAGTATTTGAGTGAGCCTATTATGCTGATACTTTGTTGTTCTTTAAACACTCGGGGGAGCTGTAAGCACTGTGGATATCAACAAAGGAGTCAGATTAGCTCAGCCCCAGTACAGCCGGTCCCCAATTTACGGCCACCTCGACTTACGACCATCCGCACTTACGACCAAAGCGGTCGTAAATGTGGGCTCCGAGTTACGAACACGACCCGCACTTACGAACAGCGAGGTCGCAATGTAACTCAATGGGTTCCGAGTTACGACCATTCCAAGTTACGGCCAAGCGTTTGGTCCGTAACGCATTCTTAACTCGAGGACCGACTGTATATTTAACCTCTTTTCACCATGTTGTGTGTGGGGGGTCCATGATACACATCATCACCTAAAAGTTTTTGGAAAGGCTGGGAAATTATTTTCCTATACAGTTCGTGTTATGCAGTTATTTTTGAAACACCATTACAATGGGACTTATCTATAAGCTAAGGGCCAGATTCTAACACCCTCAGAATAGTCCCATTGGAACTACTCCATGCCTACTACTCAACAGGAGGAAGGATAAGAAATGAGACCTAAAGAAGCCATCTGCCTGAACGGTTGCAAAGAAGCTGTTAGAGCCCACTCCTGCATTTGCATGCTGTTTCTTGCAAAATCCATGCCTCAGCTAGCTGGCCATACTCTGGCTCACTTTTAGAAGATCAGTGGTGATTTGAGAAATGTATTAGGCTGTCAAACAAAGATAACATGAAGATTGTTTTTCTATTCTCCTAACAAAACTTACTGGGAAAAAAAAAGAAAATTTGTAAAAAGCAATTTTATACTTGGAGGTTCCACTCTATTTCTATACATTGAAATTCCTCAGATATTTGTATCAAAATGTGGGCATTGCTGACTCACCCCAGCAAATGACTTGAGTTCAGTATTTTCTTGTCTTAAAATTTGGTAAGTTCTTTGTTTTATTCAGGTTCTCATACTGCCCTCATCTCCATAATATCTGAGCAACTTCTAGTCACATAGTAAGTGACATGACTAACATCTGGTTCATTCTCTCTCTCTCATTCGCTCCTCAGGAGGAGAAATGTGGAGAAGTGTGCATGCAATATAATATATTCTTGGTATTTTTGTTTTAAATGTAAGTGCTGCTATGTGCTTGTGTTAGAGAAGCAAGGTTAAAGAAGTGAGCCTTGCACTAGGAGCATAATGTGAGGTGGCTTGTGAGGGCCCATACTCATCATGGGAGTTCATTCCATAATCTAGGATTGAGAGAGCACTGTCTTTTGTATAGACAAGCTCTAATCTTGTGGTAGAAAGTGCCAATGTATCTGAAGAGTAGAATTATTTGTCACATACTTTGTCTCCTTCTGAGTATATTGAGGCAGAAAAACTAGATTAAAAAGGAAGAACCAGCCCAAAATCCATCTTTACATCTGAATGTGTAAGTGTTTGTGTGTGGTCTTGCTCTCTAAAACCATTCCAGAGTAATAACTGAGAAATGAGGTGAGTCTGCTTGATCTGGAAGAGATGTGTTTAGGTGTTCTGGAGCGTTTCATCCTTGTGAAAATATGACCTCTGTAAGACTAGCAGAGAGAGAGGCAGAAGGCATGTACACTAGGAAATTATTTTGAAATAACTAAATTTGAAATAACTCCCTAAATAACTATTTTGAAACAAGCTTACTCCCCAAGGAAAGTGGGAGTACAGATTTTGAAATAACCAGCCCGTTATTTTGAAATATTGGGCTTGGTAGTGTGGATGCTCTGCTTATTATTTCAAAATAAGGGGTCTTATTTCAAAATAACTCCCTAGTGGAGACCAGGGCAAAGAGAGAGAGAGAGAGAGAGCTGATTGGCTGAATAAGTACAAGTTGAAACTGCTACATGGCTTTAATGGGAACAGCTCATTCTTCCTGTGTTACACAATATTGAAGTTAGACTAACTTGCGTATCTGGTCCAGTTGCCTCCCTTTCCCACAAGGAAATGTAAAGGAGGGGGATCCTTCATCCTAAAGTCCTTGTTTGTGAAGCTAATCATCATTGTGACCTTGGGAGATTAGCAAACAGTTGTCAGGGCACTATGACCATCCTGCCCTTCCCTTACTGCTAAATGGGAGAGGATCCAGTGAGGATGTTAGGGATGGCCAAAAAGACTCTCAAAATTACCTTTTGGTGGAAAATCAGTTTTTCGACAAAATGAAAAATTTCATGGAAACCATCTGCTTCCCATGGAAAATTTACACTTTTCATCACAGTCAAAAATGTCCATGGGAGAAGGAGTGGGAGGAAGTATCTGCCTAGCTCCAGTTCTGCTATGAAAAAGGCATAGAACCACTGTTCTAATGAAAAGGTCTATAACTATTTTGTCTAGAATTACAAACATGATAGTAGATGCTAGAAATATACTTATTGTTCTGTGTGAGGGATTTGTTTTAACAAAAATGCCCCAAATACAGTAATTCTTCTTTGCCAGCTCTCCATCCCCTTCTGTTTGAGCTGATAGCCAGATGTGAAATCCTGCCTGGCCTGATATTGATTTTAAGTTGGCATGCCATTATGCATGACAAAGTAATTGTTTGGACACACACTGTTATTATGCACCTGGAGCCATCACACACATTCCTAATGGATACAACCAATGAAGCTATTAATTATACAAGGAGTCTTACTCACTGCTGGAGTTGGAGCTAAAGTAGCTAGTTTTTTGAAGTTCATGACATGGCACAGAGGGAACAGAGTTGCTGCATTATCCATTTCTTATTAGTTTAGTTAACTAATTATGGGATTTTACTACAGAACACCAGTTCAGTGTTAGAAAAACCACATTAACTCTTTCTGCTCTTGTAAACTTTCTTTCTTTAAACCTGCTTTCTGCCTCATTAGCAGAACTGCTTGAAATTGTATTTTGTGTGTGTGTGTGTGTGTGTGTGTGTGTGTGTGTGTATGAAAATGTTTGAAAGGAAATTAGTAGGTTTAGTTTTGTTTGATATGTTTCACTTTTCTCCTTTTTAATTAAAAGCTTCAGAATTTTTGTTTTGAATATAAGAACATAAGAACATAAGAACGGCCGTACTGGGTCAGACCAAAGTCCATCTAGCCCAGTAGCCTGTCTGCCAACAGTGGCCAGCACCAGGTGCCCCAGAGAGGGTGGACCGAAGACAATGATCAAGCAATTTGTCTCCTGCCAGACTTCTCCAGCCTCTGACAAACAGAGGCCAGGGACACCATTTCTATCCCCTGACTAATAGCCTTTTATGGACCTAACCTCCATGAAATTATCTAGCTTCTCTTTAAACTCTGTTATAGTCCTAGCCTTCACAGCCTCCTCTGGCAAGGAGTTCCACAGGTTGACTACACGCTGTGTGAAGAAGAACTTTCTTTTATTAGTTTTAAACCTGCTACCCATTAATTTCATTTGGTGTCCTCTAGTTCTTCTATTATGGGAACTAATAAATAACTTTTCTTTATTCGCCCTCTCCACGCCACTCATGATTTTATATACCTCTATCATATCCCCCCTCAGTCTCCTCTTTTCTAAACTGAAAAGTCCCAGTCGCTTTAACTTCTCTTCATATGGGACCCGTTCCAAACCCCTAATCATTTTAGTTGCCCTTTTCTGAACCCTTTCCAAGGCCAAAATATCATTTTGAGGTGAGGAGACCACATCTGTACGCAGTATTCAAGATGTGCGCATACCATAGTTTTATACAGGGGCAGTAAGATCTTCTGTGTCTTATTTTCTATCCCTTTCTTAATAATTCCTAGCATCCTATTTGCCTTTTTGACCGCCGCTGCACACTGTGTGGAGGTTTTCAGAGAACTATCCACGATAACTCCAAGATCTCTTTCCTGATTTGTCATAGCCAAATTAGCCCCTATACTGTATGTATAGTTGGGGTTATTTTTCCCGATGTGCCATTTTGTTGCCCAATCACTCAGTTTGGTGAGATCTTTTTGGAGTCCCTCACAGTCTGCTTCTGCCTTGACTATCCTAAACAGTTTAGTATCATCTGCAAACTTTACCTCCTCACTGCTTACCCCTTTCTCCAGATCATTTATGAAGAAGTTGAAAGGATTGGTCCCAGGACTGACCCTTGGGGGACACCACTAGTTACCCCTCTCCATTCTGAAAATTTACCATTTATTCCTACCCTTTGTTTCCTGTCTTTTAACCAGTTCTCAATCCATGAAAGGACCTTCCCTTTTATCCCATGGCAATGTAATTTACACAAGAGCCTTTGGTGAGGGACCTTGTCAAAGGCTTTCTGAAAATCTAAGTATACTATATCTACTGGATCCCCCTTGTCTGCATGTTTGTTAACCTTCAAAGAACTCTAATAGATTAGTAAGACAGGATTTCCCTTTACAGAAACCATGTTGACTTTTGTCCAACAAATTATGTTCTTCTACATGCCTCACAATTTTATTCTTTACTATTGTTTGACTAATTTGCCCAGTACTGAAGTTAGACTTACCTGTCTGTAATTGCCAGGATCGCCTCTAGAGCCCTTTTTAAATATTGGTGTCACGTTGGCTACCTTCCAGTCATTAGGTACGGAAGCCGATTTAAAGGATAGGTTACAAACCACAGATAATAGTTCAGCAATTTCCCATTTGAGTTCTTTTAGAACCCTTGGATGAATGCCATCCGGTCGATTTGTTAACATTAAGTTTTTCTATTTGTTCCAAAACCTCCTCTAATGACACTTCAATCCGGGACAGTTCCTCAGATTCATCACCCACAAAGGATGGTGCAGATTTGGGAATCTCCCCTAACGTCCTCAGCCGTGAAGACTGAAGCAAAGAAATCATTTAGTTTCTCCGCAATGGCTTTATCGTCCTTGATTGCTCCTTTTATATCTCGATCGTCTAGGGACCCACAGGTTTTTAGCAGGCTTCCTGCTTCTAATGTACTAAAAACATTTTGTTATTTCTTTTGAGTTTTGGCTAGCTGTTCCTCAAAATCTTTTTGCTTTTCTTATTACATTTTTACACTTGATTTGACAGTGTTTATGTTCCTTTCTATTTATCTCACTAGGATTGGACTTCCAGTTCTTAAAAGATGCCTTTTTGTCCCTCACTGCTTCTTTTACATGGTGGTTAAGCCACGGTGACTCTTTTTTAGGTCTCTTGCTATGTTTTTAATTTGGGGTATACATTTAAGTTGGGCCTCTATTATGGTGTCTTTAAAAGTTTCCATGCAGCTTGCAGGGATTTGGCTCTAGTCATTGTGCCTTTTAATTTCTGTTTAACTAACCTCCTCATTTTGTGTAATTCCCTTTTTGAAATTAAATGCCAGAGTGCTGGACTGCTGAGATGTTCTTCCCACCACAGGAATGTTAAATGTTATTATATTATGGTCACTATTCCCAAGCGGTCCTGTAACAGTTATCTCCTGGACCTGATCCTGCGCTCCACTCAGGACTAAATCGAGAATTGCCTCTCCCTTGTGGGTTCCTGTACCAGCTGCTCCAAGAAGCAGTCATTTAAGCCATTGAGAAATTTTATCTCTGCTTCTCTTCCTGAGGTGACATGTATCCAGTCAATATGGGGATAATTAAAATCCCCCATTATTATAGAGTTCTTTATTTTGGTAGCCTCTCTAATCTCCCTCAGCATTTCAATGTCACTATCGCTGTCCTGGTCAGGTGGTCGGTAATATATCCCTACTGCTAATTTCTTATTATTGGAGCATGGAATTACTATCCATTGCGATTCTATTGAAGATGTTGATTCATTTAATATTTTTATTTCATTTGATTCTACATTATCTTTCACATACAGTGCCACTCCGCCACCCACCCGGCCTGCTCTATCCTTCCGATATATTTTATATCCCGGTATGATTGTGTCCACAGATTTTCCTCATTCCACCAGGTTTCAGTGATGCCTATTATGTCAATCTCCTCCTTTAATACGGTACTCTAGTTCACCCATCTTATTAGTCAGACTCCTAGCATTTGTGTAGAAGCACTTTAAAAATTTGCCACTGCTTATTTGTCTGCCCTTCCCTGATGCATTGGATTCCTTTATATGTGGTTGTTTGTCTGCTCTGGCCCATGGTTTGTCCTCTCCCCTCCTCTCTTTCTGACTACAGCTTAGAGAATCTCTATCAATGGATTCTCCTCTAAGAGAAGTCTCCATCCGATTTACGTGCATCTCCACACCAATCGGCTTTCCCCCATCTCTTAGTTTAAAAACTGCTCTACGGCCTTTTTAATGTTTAGTGCCAGCAGTCTGGTTCCACCCTGGTTTAGGTGGAGCCCATCCTTCCTGTATAGGCTCCCCCTCTCCCAAAAGTGTCCCCAGTTCCTAATAAATCCAAACCCCTCTTCCCTACACCATCGTCTCATCCACGCATTGAGACTCTGAAGCTCTGCCTGCCTACCTGGCCCTGCGCAAGGAACTGGAAGCATTTCCAAGAATGCCACCATAGAGGTCCTGGATTTCAGTCTCTTTCCTAGCAACCTAAATTTGGCCTCCAGGACATCTCTCCTACCCTTCCCTATGTCATTGGTACCAACATGTACCATGACCACCGGCTCCTCCCCTGCACTACACATAAGTCTATCTAGATGCCTCGAGAGATCCTCAATCTTCGCACCAGGCAGGCAAGTGACCATACGGTTCTCCCGGTCATCACAAACCCAACTATCTATGTTTCTAACGATCGAATCACCCACTACTAACACCTGCCTCTTCCTAACAACTGGCGTTCCTCTTCCTAACTGCCTCTTCCTAACAACTGGGAGCCTAACAACTCCCCCTCAGAGGTATCCTCAGTGCGAAAGGATACCGCAACATCCTCTGAAAGGAGGGTCCCAACTACGGGATGGTTTCTCTCTGTTCCCATTGAATGCTCTGTTCTCTTGAGACTTTCATCCTCTTTAAGAGCACGGGGGCTCTCAGACTGGAGGTGGGACAGTACTACAGTGTCCCGGAAAGTCTCACCAACATATCTCTCTACCTCCCTTAGCTCCTCCAGTTCAGCCACCCTGGCCTCCAAAGCCCGAACTTGGTCTCTGAGGGTCAGGAGCTCCTTGCAACGGGTGCACACATATGCCACCCGCCCACAGGGCAGGTAATCATACATGTTACGCTCAACGCAATAAACAGGATAGCCCTCACTCTGCTGCTGGGCTTCTGTCTCCATTTTTCTTATGAATAAGTTTAAGTATAAACTGGGCTTCTTATTAAATGTCTGGAATATAGATTATTATAAAAGTTATGTTTAAAGAAGGTCAGGAGTCACTAGCACCCTCTAACCTCCTTCTCCAAACTCCCTGGTCGCAAGCTCCCTGGTCGCTGACTCACAGGCTTATAAAGCCCTGGTAGCCCCCGACAGGCTCAGCCAATTAACAGAGGCTTCTAGATTTCAAACCTTTTAGCAGCTCCTTCAAACAAACAAACAAACACACAAACAAACCAAACAGACAAACACAAGCTCAGCACACAGCAAATAACCCCCCACACAAACACACACTACAGACAGCCACTTACCACAAGGGTCCCGTATTTACTCCTCTTTTACCTGGAGAACTCCCTCTCCAAACTCCCTGTTAGCTGCTTCTATAAATAAATATTGATTTATTTTTATTTTTTATTCTCTTTCTCTCACTTTTTTCCATTGTAAAAGTGAGGATAAAAATAATATAAGTTTCAAAAGCAGAAAAAAAGTAAACATGGAAAAGAAAGTGAGTTTTGGTTGCCTGCTTCTTCCCTGTTTTCAAGTAGATCTTGATGACATATATGGAGGACAGGATTATGTGGCCATCTCACGAGTAACATGGCAAGCCTTGCAAGAGGAGGAATCTCTCCATCAGGCTTTCATCTGAACTCCTAAGGTGAAATTCCCGACCCACTGCTGTCCATAAGTAACTATCCATTGATTTCAACAAGACCAGAATTTCACACATGGGGCCAGGTTGGGTTGTGGAGTTCAGCTGACTGACTCCATATGGCAGGCCTCTAGTGGGCTAAAATTAGATCCAAACCACACTGTTCATAGCAAATTTAGATATGTTAGCCAATGGTGAAAATAAATGAAAATGTCTTGCGGGTGCTGTCCTATTGCCACTTGGGTCCCTGCCAGCTCTTTAAATAGCTCCCTCCTGGCTTCTGCCTCAGCTCAGCCAGCTCTTGCCAAAGCTGCGCATCAGGGGGCACCCACTTACTTTCACCTCTAATGTTAGCTGAGGCCCTACTCCAGCATCTGCTTAATTTTACTATTTCTGAGTAGTCCCCCTGAAGTTTAAAACTGTGTGCACATATAGACAGAGGTGACTTGATAGCTAAATTGTTCCTAATTATTGGTTATGTTAAAGTGGCATTTTAGGGAGTAAACTTTTTTCAAAACTTGTATCTTGTGAATAAAAGCCTAAACTGATCAATCAACATTCCTAAAGATTACTCTTCAAAGTGAAAAAATAATCAACTCCAGAGGCCACCCCTGAATTTAGCAAAACTAGCTACAACCAATTACAGAAGTACCATACCTCCACTCAGATCTTACACGGAGGCTATGTCTAGACAGCAGGTTTCTTTCAGAAGAAGCTTTGGCGGAAGAGATCTTCCGGAAAAACTTCTTTCGAAAGAAAGTGTCTACACAGCAAAAGCACAACGAAAAAGCTTTTTCAAAAGATAGCATCCACATTCATTGGACGCTATCTCGCATTTAAGTTCTGATTGCTGTGGACGGAGTGGCCACCAGGGCACCTATGCTTTTTCCTGGAGGCTTCTTCTCTTGAAAAAAACCCCTCTTCTTTGTCCACACATACCTTTTTCTGAAAGAGCTCTTTTGGAAAAAGGCTTCTTCCTCATAGAAAGAGGTTTACCGCTGTCGGAAAAACCCCTGCATTCTTTCGACTTTCTGTCGAAAGAACGTAATTGCAGTGCGGACGTAAGTGTAGTTTTTCCAGAAACTCTGCAGTGTAGACATACCCAGAGATTGCTATCTCAAAATAACAACACCATCTGTAAAAACTTTTTTTCCCTGCAGTGATGACATAACCCTAATGACAATTAATCTTAAAGGAAAAACTCCAAATATAGGAAACTTGACTGCATTTTAATATGGCATTCAGCTTAATTAGCACTTGGGCGATTCCTTTTGATCTTCATCAATGAAAGAAAGAATTGTTAAGGAAGAGAAAGGAGCGTATGTGCTGCTTTCACATGCCACTCAAACTAGCCCATCCCCCCTACCAAACTAATACTTTCTTTACACTAACTTTCACTAAACATTGCTCGATTTTAAGTCTGAAATGGGCAGGTTTTCCCAGGGTTGCATCTGATATCAAAATCAAGGTTTATTAACATTACAAAGAGCATGGATGTCCTATGGTGCCCCTTTTAACATTCTGAGCAGCTGCCTTGAGGCGATGCATTTAACCTTGGGAAATGTGATAGGAATTCTAGGATGTCAGAAATCTCTGACAGCTAAAGCCTTTTACCTCATATAGAATCTACTGTACGGTTTTGGCTCCCTCACAAAAAGAAGATGAGACCCTTATTTTCATTTGATGTTTATCAATTCCATTCATTGCACTTAAAATCGGAAGATACGGACGCTTTTACTTATAAACAGTCATATTCCATTTATACTTAAAGCGGCCCCGTGATGAAAAATATTCCTTTTCCCCACTGAGAATGCTATTAGGAAGAAAGCACTCTGAAAAATGTGTGTGCTAAATGTTTAAAAATAGTTCTGTAGATTATCTAGCCCTTCCTGCTGTTTTATAGCAAAATGATAAATTTCACATTCCATCTTCCTACTCTATCATATGTTGCCATCGCTACAGTGAAGGGGTTGTCATTGTTTCAATTATAAACCCCTATTTGTCAGGGGTTTAGAGCCTGGCTGTAACCATTTAATTCATGCTGATGCTCCACATACCAAGTCACACTTTGGGACCTTCTGAGAGGAAAGGTGCCACACAAAGCACTTCACAGACTATAAACTGTCATCACCTGTGAAATGCAGCCACTTCCCAGGGTGGCAGGGGAGGTAAGGAAGAACAGTGGCCATTTGGACCACAGTACACCGCACAACAATAGTGTGGAGGGGATGTTTGCGCAGGACCTTGGACAAACACTATAATTTAAAAATGTAGCCAGATTAAAAATATTTAATGTCTATAAAAAACAACAAATGGTCTGGTAGCACTTTATAGACTAACAAAATACATAGATGGTATCATGAGCTTTCGTGGGCACAGCCCACTTCTTCAGATGATCGGAGTTACAAGGTTTCTTTTTCTAAGGTCTCTCCCTAAAGCCCCATATAGTAAACTACTGATACTCAGGGCTCATTTCAGAGCTTCAAAGTCTAAGGCTTTGTCTACACTGGCAAATGAGCGACAAAGCTTTTTTTGTTTATGGGGACTTAACCACCCCTGCATCCCCAAGTGACAAAAAGCTTTGCTGTAGTAAGTACTAGTGTAAACAGTGCTTTGCCAGCAGGCGCACTCTACTGCAACAAAGCAAACACTACTCATAGGGGTGGAAGTTTTTTGTTGGCAAAAGTGCCAATAAACAATGTTTGACAATTGGCGACATGATGGTGTCAACCCAGTTGTAACACTAAAAGCTCTGTAGTGTAGACATACCCTAAGAAACACAAAGAGAGGTAGAGTTAAAGTAACTTGCAACAAATAAGACTCCTTCCAGATACTTTACATATTTCAATTCTTTTGAACGTACTTAGACTCTCTTCAGTTCTACCTACCTATCAATGTATACTGTCTCCCTGCCCCCTTTAAGCATGAACTTAACATGTAGACCTAGAGCTATTTAGATACATTATTGCTGATGAATAAGCAAATCAGAGTGTATATAACTCACACATCATGGGAGAAAATAGAAGAACACCTACAGGATCTCTGTCAAGTATTCTTAAAACAACACTACCCACCTGGGGAAGAAACAGATGGACAGAGCCAGAAGTCACCAACTACAGGACAGACCCAACAAAGAAAGCAACAGAGCAACAGAACACTGGCTGCATCCCCCAGCTAAAACCTCTCCAACACATTATCAAGATCTATAGCCTATCCTAGGTGATGATCCCACGCTCTCACAACCCTTGGGAGACAAGCCAGTCCTTGCTCACAGACAGCCCCCCAACTTGAAATACATATACATCACCAACCACACATCCCACAACAGAAACCCTAACCCAGGAACCAATCCCTTCAGCAAATTCTGTTGCCAACTCTATCCACACATCTACTCTAGTGACACTATCATAGGACCTAACCGCATCAGCCATACCATATCCTAATGTGATATGTGTCAGCAGTGCCCCTTTGTCATGTACATTGAATAAATTGGACTATCTCTATGCCACAGAATAAATGGACACAAATCGGACATCAAGAATGGAAACATGCAAAAACCAGTGGGAGAATATTTTAGCTTCCCTGGACACGCAGTTACCATTCTCTTGCAAAAAAACCACCATCAACAACAACAAAAAAACAGGCTACAATGTGAACCTGCTGAGCTGGAATTCATGTGCAAATTTGATATAACCAGAATGGGTCTAAATAGGAACTGGGAATGGCTCTTTCATTACAATATGTAATTTTCCACTTTAGGTATTCTCACCTTCTTATCCACATCCACCCTGATTGACTTAGCTCTGATGTATCACTCCCATCTGTCAGCCGATGGTCAGGGCAGTGAGTGGTGTGTGTGTGTGTATTATACACTCGAGACTTCAACTGCCAGGACCGGGGTCCCTTAGCAGTGGGCAACCTGGAAGAGGTTGACGGGCGCCCCAATAAGTTTACAGGAGAGCTTATACACCTGAGACTTCAACTGCCAGGACCGGGTCCTTAGCAGCGGCAACCTGGAAGAGGTTGACGGGCGCCCAACGGATCTGTCCCTTATGACCGGCTGGAGTTCTTTTAAATTGTGCTTGGTTCTGTTACAGCAACTGAAGGAGTCAGGTTAAAGCTTAAACAGTTACTATTTTATTGTTACAGGGTAAACTTAGCTGTTAAATGCTACTGCTGTGTTACAGATAACACAGCCACTACAAAAGGACAGGACAGAAATTACACTTAAAACAAAAGTCACTTACAGGTACCATGAAACCCTTTTGGTTCTCTGAGCTCTTATTAAATGCATGCAAAATAGACACATAGCAGGTATATATTCTCACCCCTGCGTTCCAGACTTGGCGTGGCCAGCCTTTCTCTCAATCCTCGGGAAGAAGTAGGGCGAGGTTGGGCGTCCCACAGACCTCGGGAGACAATCAATACCTGCCAGCAGGTATAGATGATTGAGCTCAAATGGGGTGGGCTACTAAACCCCTCTTTATACCCCTTGGGTCACGTAAGCTTCTTCCTGGTCTCAAGTGGCCAATTAGGAAAAATGGCTTTGAATGCCAAGTTTCCGAAGGGTGCAAAGCATAATTCACACCTGGGAAAATGCAGACAATGGGCACTTCTAGTATGTGATGGGCGAAGATTCCTCTCCTGGGACAGTGCAGGCGTGTCAATTACTGGTACTAGCCATCAGGGCGGTGGGAGGCCCCGGGTCGTCAGCTAGCCCATTTACTGTCTGGTTTCTGTTTATGGTAGAGTCAGGGATAGGCAGCACACCTGCGTTCCCAGGGCATCAAAGGCTGACTGCCTTTCTCTTGCTCTCTGGGGGGGGGAAACAAGATGGGGTTCATGTCTGGCTACACCATCTCTGTATCCCTACTAGCTCTCTCTTTTTCTTTCACTTCATGCATCTGTCGAAGTGAGTTGCAACTCACGACAGCTTATGCCATAATAAAATTGTTAGTCTTTATGGGCACATCTACACAGCAGGGCTAAACTCAAAATAAGCTACGCAACTTTAGCTACACTAATACTTAAGTCAAATAGCTTATTTTGACTTTTGGCGCCGTCTACACAGCAGTTATTTCAAAATAGAGCACTCTTCCCCCGACTTCCCTTAAACCTCATACAATGAGGTTTACAGAAGTCGGAGGAAGAAGCACATTATTTTGAAATAATTTCAAAATAATGGGCTTGCTGTGTAGACGCACACTACATTATTTCGGACTAACCATCGTCATTTCGAAATAACGCTGCTGTGTACACATAGCCTAAGAAGCCACCAGACTCCTTGTTGTTGTTTTTTAAAGAAAAACAATATACCTTATGGTGTAAGAATATGTAAGACAATGTAGGCCACTCTCTTGATTGTGTCTGAACTGAATGGGTAGCTTAAAATATCCTCTCCCACATGCTAATTTCAAAATAAATTGCTTTTCTGGCATCTTCCTTCGTCCTTGTGCAACGAGGTTTACAGGAAGCCAGAAGAAGAAGCCCATTATTTCAAAAGTATTTCGGGATGACAGACGTTATCCCAAAATAGCGCTGCTATGTAGATGTACCCTAAATGAGAGAGCTGGACCTGCTTTGCTTCCAGTGTAGCTGGGTGTTTCAGTCTGGGGCATGGAACGTTTAAGTTCTTTTCATCAGCTAAACTTTTTGAAATGGCTGCTAGTAAAATTTCATATTTAGGTAACACAGTGGCAAATCAAACTGAAGTTTACCATTTGTTCAATGCAATGATTTAATATGACTCAAATTTTCATTTAGGCCATATTACCTACCTTATCAGCTCTTTGTGGAAGATAACATTTCTGGCACATGTTCCCTATTCACAGCAATATCCACATAATGAGACTCTGCTCTTACTCAGGTGGATTTCTCTAATGGTCTTGCCACAAGCAGCTTCCTGCACTGATTTCTCTGAGCAGGGCTGGATTAAAACATGCTGAGGCCCTAAATTATGTCAGGTTTAAGAGGCCCTATATCATAACCAAAAAATGTGTATTATAACAGAAAGAATAATACAATTAGAAATAATAAAGTTTTATACTTGCATATATACTGGTGCATAGGTGAGGATACAACTAAAAACTAGTAATTATTTTTATTTAATGGCCCTTCATAATCTGAGGCCCCAAACTTACTTTGCTTGTGCATAAATCTGGCACTGGCTCTGAGTGACAGATTGTAACTCCATTTTGCCACTTGCTATGTGTAGTTAGAAATTTGGATTTTTAAACTGTGCGTCCTTACAGTGTCATTGGAGCTGTCCTAATTTTTAGCATGCCAAGGGCTCAATTCTCATCTATGTTTTGAACAAAAAGGAAAGAATTTAAATAGTAGTAAGTATCCCCTCTTTCACAATATAAACAGAATGCAACATATATCTCCATCTGCTGTGAGAGATCTATTTGTCAGATCTGCATCTCAAAAGAGGGATTCCTTGTTTACATATGCTTAATAAAATATAGTCCACGTATAATCCATATGCAGTTCTCTTTCAAAAGTTTTGTTTGTCCTCTGTGTGCCGTATCCTGACCATTCTCTCCAAAGTCCATGCCTCTCCTGGGAGTTTACAACAGGAAACAATAACAAAAAAGCATGTTAATTGCAAGTATGCTAGCAAGCATTTAACAACAGTATGAGAAATCAGCTTCTGCTGATGCTACAGGGTCCAATCATCTTAGCTAACATATGTCTGTGCAGGAATATTTACTCCTATTTCCATATGTTGCAGCCATCTCACTTGACAAAGTGATCTTGGCAGTTCTTACAAAATAAGCAGGGTATCCAAGAAGTGATACCGGTGCTCAGGAAGTGAGACTCTGCCTTCCAAGTCAGCCCAGTTTTCAGTGGGATTCATGATTCTGTACAGACTTGCAAAACTCAGGTTATTAGGAAGGTATGTTGATTAAATTGTACTCAGCTAGGGCACATTTACACAGCAGCACTATTTTGAAATAACTAGGTGAGCATCTACACAGCAAACCCGTTATTTTGAAATGACTTATTCTGGAGTTTACAGCCCTCATTGTATGAGGAATAACACCTATTTCAAAATAGGGCGTGGATAGGTGGGGCAATTGTGGTTATTTCGAAATAAGTGGCCGACAGGGCATCCCACAGGTGCCCTGCTGGCCACTATGTCCACACTCATCAGGAGTCTATAATTCCTCTTCCCCTGCAGGCTTTAAAGCTGCAGTCAAAGAGGAAACAGTGTGTGGCACACAGCAGCCCATCTTGCACTGTGCCACACAGCAGCGCCCCGCTCTGCCTATCCTGCTGCCATGTCAGACCACAGTGCTCGATCTGAGCCCCCCCCACAGCTGCAAACACAGCTCCAGCCAGCTCCCAATCCCCTGCCCAGGGCAGAGGAAGTGGGCCCCATCCTAAACTGGTGCAGAGATCCTGGCTCTCATGGAGATCTGGGGAGACCAGGCGAATCACCAGGATCTCTGCACCAGGTGCAGGAAAGCCGATGTCTATGGATGGATGGCCGAGAGCCTGAGCCAGAGGGGACACAGCCACACCCAGGAGCAGGTGCAGATGAAGGTGAAGGAGCTCAGGCAGGCCTACACTAAGGCCAGGGAGCGCTGCTCCCCCTCAGGGACAGCACCACAGACCTGCCAGTACTGTGACCAGCTCCACCACATCCTGGGAGTGAGGTCAGTCCCTTCCCTCGCTTGTTGTGGAGTCTGGGAGGGAGATGTCTATTGTCACCCTCCCGGAGGGCAGGCCTACAGCCAAGGAGGAGGAGGAGGAGCAGGACCAGGCCACAGATTCCACAATGCCTGCCAACCAGTATCTCACCCTGTCCTTGTAGCCAGTACCACTCTCCCAGTATATCGCCTGGAGATCGGACAACGCTGGGGAAGGCCCATCAGGTGAGCTCCATTACTTTCCCTAGACACACACGAGGGGTGGTAGCGGGCGGTGAGGGACTGCACGCTCTTCACTCAGCCTTCTCAGTCTGAGCATCACACAACAGCCTGTTCACGTGGGTGCATGTGAAGCACCAGTCCAGAGCACACAGTCCCAATGAGGCTGTCACAGAGGACCCTTGTGCTCCTGCTCACAGGGTTTCTGGAGAGGCCTGCCTTACTCCCAGCTCCATGGTGGGACACATTCCCACCACAAGCCACCACTAAGGAGAATGGGGTCAGGGGCACACACACAGAGCAGTGTAGCACATGGCACATGGTCAGTCCTGCACTCTCGGGGGAGCATCTGCTCCAGGGCAAGCACAGCAAGTTGGAGGACACTGAGTCCCTGCAAGGGGAGCCTGCTGGAAGGGGAAGGAAGTGGAGGAGACCCAAGGAGCACCGCCCCGGCAAGCGGTATCTTCCACTCACACACACCTCCCTCCAACCCTCTCCCCTTGCACTCTCCAGTGGGCAGGTATAGAAGTCCTCTCCCAGTGGGATGCCACCACTGACAGTCCCGGTGTATGCATGGCACAGAAGGAAGCCAAGCTGTCCCATCACCTCCCTCCCACCCACAGGCTCCCAGCCTGGCTGGCACCTTCCCATGTCTGCTTGTCCCTGGGACATGGGGATAGTGAGGTTCCCCTGCAGGAAGAGGTCAGATGAGTAGGCCACAGATGGCCTTGTTCCAAGCACATCACCTTTGTCAGACCTGAGACCTCTCGGTGTCAGCTCAGAGATGAAGGCTAGGCTTCAGGCACTGTGTCTCTTGGGATGACTGCCCTCCTCTTTGTTCTTTACAGCAGGATCCGCTGCAAGAGGGGTGCCTGCAACACCTTCTGTGCCAACCTCCCAACCCCATGGGAGCCACCACCACAGATGAGCCCATGAGAACCTGGAGCAGGAACACTTCGTCTGTCTGCGTGTCCTCCAATGCTCTCTGGACTGGCAGGACCAGCAGTGGGAAGCAGACCAGGAGCTGCACCGTACCACCTGGTGGGAGCTGGCCCAAGAGGCCCGCAGCATACGCGCAGCATATACAGCTGCCATGGACCGCATAGTTGCTGCCATAGAGTGGTCCATCAGCAACTCCCCTGCTCCTGCGCCCGTTCCCGCTCCCACTCCTCCAGCTTCTCACTTCTCCCCCTGCTCCTCCTGCTTCTCTCCCTAGACCCCTCAGTGGCCACCGAGGGCCCTACACAAGAGGCAGTGGGACTGCCTGAGGCACGCACCATTCCCAGCCCCATCCCAGAGCCTCTCCTCCCCTCTCCTCCCCTTCCAACTCCCTTTTCCCCTCTCCCAGGTTCTTTCTGCAGTCCCTCCCCAGTTACATTTACCCCCAAATAAAAAAGTTTATTCTTTGAAAACAAAAGGTCTGGTTTATTTTATCAGAAGGGGAGGGGGGGAAGGGGGGGAAAGGATTGGGGGAGGAAAGGCAGAGAGGGGTACTGCAGAGGCCCCTTGTCGGGAGGCCCGAGGGGAGACTCACAGCTGGCCCTGGCTAAAACTCTCCCTCAGGGCCTCCTGGATGCACACAGACCCCTGATGGACTTGCTGGATGGCAGCTATGTGTAGCTTTTCAAAGACCCTGGTCCCACCTTGTTACCCCAAAAATATTCTCACTGGAGACCACCCAGGGTTACACGAGTATGGGTTTAATTCCACTAAGTAGAACTAAAGAGGAGAAAGCAGCTACCACAGGTTTAAGCTAAAGAAAATAGAACTCTCTCTCTTTCACACACACAGACAAGCAAGCAAGCACACACCCCTCCATTCATTCACTCATTCATACCCATTCATTCCTGCCCTCAGGCAATCACACACTTACACAGACATATGGGTTGCAGAAGGAGCCAAGGCATGTGGATCCTGGAGGGTCTGTCTGCTCATCATGGCTGGGGAAGCTGGTCAGGAGGAAAGACACTGGAGGGGAGCTTCTCAGGATCAGTGGAAGGAAAAGAGAGTCTCACATGTGCTTCTTCTCTTTATATAGTGTCTGAATGGCTCCTGTGACTCATTCACCTTGTCATCAGGGAGCATGCCCAGACTTCCCTTTATCCAGCAGAGAGCACGCCCAGACTGTGATGACTCATTGCCATGTGGTCCATTGTTCCAAGCCTTCTTCAAACACACTCACACTCACACTCTCTCTCCATTCACTCAGGGGAGAATGCAGCTTAGGGAAAGTTACAAACAAGGTGGCTGCATGTTACAAAGATTACAAAATGGCAGTTTACAGTAAGTTTGAGAGTTACACAGATTACAAAGATTGACAAGGATCACAATAAGTTGCAGTTTAAAACCTTAGACCTTACAGGTTGGTGTAGCTTTAGAAAATCCATGTATATAAATCTAGTGAGCTCAGGCGGAGGCTTTTTTATGCAACACACCTTAGCAGGAATGTCTCCCCCTTGTTCTCACAAATATTGTGCAGGATACAGCACACCGCCACCACCTGTGGGACATTCTGCTTGCTGAGGTCTAGAAAGGTGAGAAGGCAGTGGAACCTTCCTGAGACAGCGCATCTGCCCCTCACTGACCCTTTACAGATAAAACCCAGCCCTGGGAGAGGGCTGAGAGCAAAGCTTGCAGCCGAGTCAGATGCTGCCAATTAGGGCCCAGCTGGGGGCTATATAAATAAGGGCTCCCAGAGGGAGGAAGGGAGAGACTTGCTCTAGCTGGGAAGCAGGAAGGACCTGGCTGCTAAGGAGACTTCCCAAGACACAGCAGTGCTGGGGGAAGGCAGGCGGGCTGGCAGGACTGGGGAGCTTTGGCCTGCCCTCACTTCCAGGCTTCAGGGCCTGAAGCAAGGCCTGAGGCTATTAGGGCTGCAGGGGGGGCAATCATGATAGGAAAAGGCAGCAGGTCCACACCCCCTTACCAATGATGAGTGGCCATTTCAGGCTGCAGTTTGCCTCTGTGGCAGGGACTAGATGAAGACTAGCAGTGTGTGTCTGAGGCCAGTTGGGTGTAGGTGGAATTAGGGATTCCCTGGGAGGGAGGACCCCAGAGTGCAGGGACTGATAAACACCCTCCTCCCCTAGAAGGGGGCTGAGAGACACTGGAGTGGGCACTGCTGAAGGGTAGCGTCCTGAAGAGGACACAGCAATCTGGGAGAGATGCAGGTTCGGAGCTGGAGCATAGAGTGAGGACTTGGAGAAACGCCAGCCAGAAGGAGGTGCCCAGCAGATTAATTAATTCCCAGTGCTACCGGCAGGAAGTGCCTTGGAGGTGACTGCCACTCCGTGACACTCCCTTTGAGACACATGAAGGCACTCTCCACTAGAATGTGGGCCCTGCTGAGCCTGCCATTGAAACGTTCCTTTGTAGGGTCCAGGTGTCTAGTGTAGGGCTTCATAAGCCATGGGAGTAAGGGGTAGGCAACATCCCCCACTATGCACATCAGCATGTCCACATGCCCAACCCTGAGGGTGCGGTCAGGGAAAAATGTGCCAATGTGCTGCTTCTGGAACAGGCTGGAGTTGCAGATGATGTGGGCGTCAGCACCATCCCCAACTCACCTGACATTAGTGTCTGTGAAGTGGCCCTGGTGGTCCACGATGGCCTGCAGGACCATAGAAAAGTATCCCTTCCAGTTGATGTCGTCCAATGCCCAATGGTTGGAGGCCCAGATGGGGATATGGGTGCTGTCAATGCTCCCCCCCACACATACACAGTTGGGGAAGCCCATGGCAGCAAAGCTGCTGATGATGGGGTCCATGTCCCCCAGGAGGATGAGCTGGCACAGCAGGATGGTGTTGATGGTCCTCACCACCTGTAGAATGAGACAAACAGGGAATCATTGGGTTGCCATGGCCCTCAGGAGGTCCCCGAGCCCAACCCCACTCCCTCATGAACCATGCCCAACCCCAACTAATCCCATCCCCCAGTAGGGCTTTGTGAAGCCAGGACTGGAAAACCTTCTGGGGAGGGAGCTTCCCCCACCACTGTAGGGAACCCCATTCCAGCAGTTCGCCAGCCTCCCAATAACATTGTAAGCGTTTGACACATACCTGTATGACCACAGCCCCAACGGTTGGTCTCCCCATGCCGAACAGGTTCCTGATGGAGTGGTAACTGTCTGGCATGGCAAGCTTCCAGAGGGTGATGGTGACCCACTTGTTGAGAGGGATGTGGGTTGCACGTGGGTGTCCTGTTGCCTGAGGGCAGGGACAAGCGACTCACACTGCTCTGGGAAATTGCTTATTCTGAAATAAGCATGGAGTGTAAACATACCCCAAGTTTCTTTCTTCCTTTTTCCTTCCCCTTGTAACTTAACCTGAATATATTATTTATTTTCACTGCCCTCTTGAAAATCATTATACATGAAAGGTAGTGTTTTATGTATATATCTATCCATCCACCTAGATGAATAATTGCATTTATTACTGATCTACGCTATACACATTGTTAGTATTAATATATAATATGCAAAGAAACTACTTAAAGTAATGTTAAGGTCACACAGTCAAGCACTTAAAAGTTGGGGAATGCCAGAATTCTAGTTGCCTGTGCAATCTTAATATGGCCGCCTTGCGTGCGCATGTTAACTAAATGATCACAGAGTACTATATCTCCACATGACACCAGCTTCTTCCATTGCAGAGGATAAAAATTGCTCTGGGAAATTTCTGATAAAAGATAGTAAAATATAGATGTGTAAGGTTGCAGAGAAGAGATAGCTTGGAGAGGTAGGGTCACTGGTACGTTGATTAGCCTGGGAAAAGGCAGCACTACATCACTTTCTATGTGGTCGCTTCAGAGCTGTGTTTTGGATCCTGTATTTTATGTGAATGTGTGCTGCCATTAGAATCTATTTTGAAGCATTTAAATCTAGATATTCATTGCTATGAAAAAGATAAGCAAGTTTAGTTGTCCATGGCAGCCGGACATAAGAATTGTGTTTTCTGAGCAGGTTATTAGCTGTAAATGCTTCATTTAGGGATGCCCTTTAATTCTCATTGGTTCAATTCTGATAAGTCTGATGTCCTTCTCCTCAGCTCACAAAACCTGTTCAGTCATGCTTCCCACACTGCCATCTCAATTGGAGGTACTAGTTTGTTCTGTCAAACGTACAGCTGTACTGTTCAATGAGGAACAGAGCATGGAAGCTGACATCTGACACTTTATCAAGCTAGCTTATTACCACGCTAGGGTGACCAGATTAAAATGTCTACTCTCCCATGAAGACCCCAAGATTCTTGTTCATGTTGTGTTTGTAGTTCTAGTCTTGCCTAGTGCAAATCATTTTTCTCTATTCCAAGGAACAAAACTTGGCATATTACAGCTTTTCCAATGTACTTTTGCAGATGGTTAGAGCTAAATTCTGATATGTCAATATATTATGAAATAATAGATTGTCTGCATTTGTATTAGCCATACATTTAGCTGATATTTTTAAATATGTCTTTTCAACTGCATTCCACTTTGGAGCAATGGGCCAAATGCAACCGAGGTAACCCCATTGACTTCAGTGCCATTACACCCAAATGAAGTTAATCCAATTTATCATGGGTTTAAAATATATTTCAGTATGATACATTTAAATATGCCACTTGTCAGTATTAAGTAGCCATCATTGTTATTATTACAGCAGTTTAGCAGCAGAGGTACATTCGTTTATTTTAATTTTAAAATATTTTTAAACTGATTCCCATCTAAATTCTAAGACATAGTTTGGTTCCAGTGGTTCTTGAATATTGTCAAAAGTTTCCGTGTTTAATTTTGAAGAAGCTGGTTAATATTCATGCCCAAACCTCCTCCCATCCGACCCAAGGGAGAGGATTCCACTCTTGTACGTTCCTTGGTAAAGAATTCTACAGTCTAAGTCATACTTTGATGAATTCCTTGATATTCTGCCTAAATATTCCTTTGCTACATTTCATCTCATTAGCTCTAGTTATATCCCCATGGACCATGCAAAACAATTCCTTTCCCTCTTTGATGTTTATACCCTTCTAATACTTGCAGATAATTATCAGTATCCCCCTTCGTCATTCTTCAGCCAAGCCACGCATAGTTAGCCTTCTTAATCTTCCATTAAAATTAGTCCCTCTTAACAGGTTTTTGTTGCTCCTCCTTGAAATCTCTCCAGTTTGTCAGCAGCTTTCTGACTGGGTGCCATGAAGACTTGATATTCTATGAGAAATCTCATCAATGCTACCTAGAAAAGGGTGCTCAACAAAGGCAATCTGAATTCTATTGGGAAGATAGGGCATCATCTAACACGGGATCTGACATCTCCTCTTCATGAGCCTGATCCAAAAGCAGTTGAAGTCAAAGTTTCTAAAATCTTTTGATTGGGCCTCATTTGAGCTTCCTCTTCAGGGAGAAAACAGCAGGGGCACCAAGGCTGCCTTTAGTGAAATAACCATAGTGGGTTCCAGTCCTCCCTCCCAAACAAGCCTTTGTTTGGCCTGAGTACGCATCCTTCCCCAAGATGTTCTTGATTCCAGGCCAAACAATGTGAGCAGGAATAAAAGTCCAAAAGCCTCCCCTGAGAAGTGGTAGGCATTTTGGATCCAGAAGAGAAAAGTGACCCTGGAGGTAGGCTATATTTGTATTTTGGAGAGTGCACCCATCCCCTTTCATCAAATCATTATTATTAAAGTCTTTGTTTTACAGTAATGGCACTTAAGTTCATATTAGAGGTCTAAGTGTGTGCTCAGGTGCTTTACTAAAGAGGGATGCACAGCCATAGGTAATTTACTCAACTGGTGTCAACAGAACATTGGCTGGTGTTGTCATGGCCCTGTTATCCCCAAATACTCCCCCACCCCTCCTTTCCCATAATACTTGTTTCATTATTTTCCTAGGGATCTAAGTTAGACTTACTGGGGCTTTCTTAGGGTTGCCAGGTGTCTGGCATTGGCCTGGACAGTCTGGTATTTGCAGTCTCTGTCTGGTAAAAAAACCCCAGAAAATACAGGACTTGTAAAATGTTCAGTATTTTCTGTTTTTCTCAGACGGAAGGCTGCTTGGAACATTCTTCCCCTGCCACGTCTGGAGGGGGTGGGGGTAGGGAGGAAGTCGGGAGAGTGGGGATTTAAAGGCGCAGTGACTCTTTTCTTTTTGTGCGTTTTTTGTTGTTGTTGTTGCTCAACAAGTTTAGTCCTTTTTTTTTTTTTGCTCAACCAATTTTTCCCTGCCATGTTTGGTATTTTTTGTGAAAGTATCTGGCAAACCCTAGGCTTTCTAGGTTTTTTTTTTAAATATATGTTGTATTTGCACCAGGAAAAGCCACTTAAAAACACAAGTTGAAAAAAGAAACTTTTGAAAACTGTAACGTAGCTTCATATAAAGTAATCAGTTCACAGTATGTAATGGTCAGCAGGAGAACCAGTGAAGAGTGAGTTGTGAAGCAAGACAAGCAGGACACGAAGGGATGCAAATGGCATCTCTCTCCCTCCCCTCCACTTTCCATCCATGCCCCTTTTTTAAAAAGTGCAACTGTTTTGCTATTTTAGAATAGTTAATTCTATCACCCTCATTATTTCCTCAGTGGGTCTCTTTTCACTCTAAAATTTCTTTCCCAACAGGCATATCTATGAAAGCCCCTCTTATTATCTTTTCCCCCCTTCTCTATCATTAACTTTTTCTGCCTTTCTGCAGCTTCCCTTTTCCTTCAAAGCCTTTAACTTGGTTCCCTCCTCAATTCTCCTTTTCCGTTGCTGTTTTCTTTTACTCTCATCTCTCTGTGAAGTGCCACTATAGTGAGGTCACTCAGGTAATTCCTTGTTCCTTTCATTATATCTAAGGAGCTACATGTCATGCCTGTTTTTTCCCTTCAGATCCATATGCGTAGTATAATGATGATACTTTTCGTTTGCCATCCTCTACTACTACACTATGCTGAGAAACATAAGGCTATCCCTGTTGCTCTGCCAGTTCTCCTTAGAATCTATGGTACATGCAAGTTCTTTTAGTATCTCATTATATGTGTCATCGATATCTTGCTTGGCCTAAAGCCACATGGCAGCCTGACAAGATGTACTGCAGTTTGGCAGTCTCCATACAGGGCACAGCTGTCAGCATCTCTTATCCTCCATTTCAGAAAATCAGCTGGTACTGGCAAGCAATCTTAAGCTAAGACTAAGTAGTCTTTTTAGGAAGGCAGAAATGGAAAAATAATTTCAGAGATCATTTTCCGTCCTGGCTTTTTCGGCAGCTCTTTCTCACTGATAGGAAATCAGATAGTTCTTTTTCTGTTTTAGCCTTTCAAATCATAGAGAATCTTCACTCTACTACTTGCTGCTAACACACAGCACACTACTTGAAGGCACATAAAAGAAAGGCTTCCCCTTACATATAGTAGCATATGCTTTGCCTGTGAAGAACATGTACTCCAGGAGCTTCCTCAAGCCACTGTCAGGAATACAGGGTATTAACTTATTGAGAGAGAATGGGGAGGATTTTTGTCATGTTGCCTGATCTTTAGGTTTTTAATCTTTGTCTCTAGAACTGTGGAGAGCATGTGATGTGACAGAGTATTGAAAGCTGGGGAAGAGAAGGAAAAGAGGAAGGAATCTGCACAGAAGAGAAGGGAAGTGTAAAGGAAGGAAAAAAGAAGTGAAAAGAAGGAAGAGGAAGGTCTGTAATTTGCAATAAGTGTCAAATGAAGGGTTTTGGTGTGAGTACATACAATTCTTTCTAGAGAAAAAAGAGATATATAGATCCAATGACAAGAGAAAACCAGACACTTGGGACTACTCATGTGAATAACCAGTATTAATAAGGGGATCACAATCTGACCCATTATTGTCAGAAGCAGGGGGCATGTAAGGTTCATTTTTGTATTATTAGTGATCCCTCCTTGTCATAAATAGTATCATTACACACAATTACGCATGCAAGTGCACCATTGCAGGTGGGGATTGTAAACCCTGGCTAGCACCGGAGCCTAAGGCTAATAACAAATGTGCATAACGGAAGATACAAAATGCATGTTATCCAAATGTAAGTATATTCTTGGAGTACACGCTCACCAACATGAAGAAGGACTGTACAATCAGATTCACAGTATCAATGCTCTACTTTATCAGCAATTTCCATGTATCAAAAGGAACCCACCCCAAACAAATGCAAACTTATAGCAAAATGTGCAAGGAGCATATCTAACATTTGAAAAAAGATATCTAGATAATAAAGAGGAGAACTACGTGTGTTTGTGTTGAGCAGTAAGGTGCCTACTATAGAAGTAGCAGATGAAATATGTATGCACTATAGCCAAGTTAGATGTGCCATATGTAAATCCCTGAATCTTTCTAACCTTGAGTATCTCATAGCCTAAGGGTATGTCTACACTTGCACCCTAGTTCAAACTAGGGATGCAAATGTAGGCACTCAAAATAGTCAGTGAAGTGGGGATTTAAATATCCCGTGCTTCATTAGCATGATCTTGCCGGCACGTTACTCCGATCAACAGCTGTTTCGAAAGTGAAAGTGTGCGCCAGGACGCGTTACTTCAAACCAAACCCCTTGGTTCGAACTAATGTTACTCCTCATTTTTTGCAAATGTAGGCACTCAAAAAATGAGGAGTAACGTTAGTTCGAACCAAGGGGTTTGGTTCGAACTAAAGCGTCTCGGCGCGCACTTTCACTTTTAAAACAGATGTTGATCGAGTAACGTGCCGGCGAGATCATGCTAATGATGCATGGGATATTTAAATCCCCACTTCATTGACTATTTTGAGTGCCTACATTCGCATCCCTAGTTCAAACTAGGGTGCAAGTGTAGACATACTCTAAGTGAAATTATATCTCTATTGCTATGTCTACACAGCAACGTTATTTCAGAATAACATAGTCCATGTCTACTCTACAAGCAGTTATTTCAATATAATATTGAAATAATGTCGAGCTGGAGGACTTCTCACTCCAACTCCTGTAACCCTCATTTTATGAGGAGTAAGGGAAGTCAGAGGAAGAGTGCTCTTCCTCTGACTTCCTGCTTGTAGACAGCACCAAAAGCTGAAATATGCTATTTCAACTTAAGCTACTCAATTGACGTACCTCATGGGCTTTTTTATCTTATTATGGCTTTAGCTGTGCTGGGTAGACGTGCCCTCAGTGACTTAGATGGTGAGATTACTTAGACACCCATGTCACCTTGCAGGTTATATAAGCATTCATGAATGAACTGTAAACATTTAATAGCTCGTATGGATATTAAAAGAAATGGGGTAAGAGACGCATGCACTCTTAAGCAGTCAAGGTTTCTCTTATGAATTTTTCATTCATGTCCCCATCTGTGAGCCTCCACAGTCCTTTCTCTCTTTTTTTTTCTTTTCATTTTTCTTTGTGTTGTTCAGACACCCTGCTTCCAGCCTGCGGGTCAGGCTGCACAAGAAAAGAAAGGACCATACAATGGAGCAGCCTAACAAATCTATGCAGTAAATGATCAGCTGTAATGCCTGGCAGGCAACATAACAGATCATAGAAATGAGGCCTTTGTTAGATTATTACACAGTACAGAGCCTGTATGGAGTTACCGCCTGTGGCTGAACTGGTGAGAAAATACTTGACTTCAAAATGTATACATGTTCAGTGTGTTTATACATTGCACGAGTGCATGTGAATTAATCTCATTTCTAAACAGCACTACCATAATAGAATCAAAGATTGTTTTGTCATATTGAAATTCACTGACTATGCATTTTCTTCTGCCTAATTTGCCTTTGAGAATAATGTATTAGACTGGAGAAAAACATATATGTAAATGACTACCTCCAGAAGATATATTGTCTCCCAAAAGCAAACATTTCAGAGTTCCAGAAGATGGCATTTATCAATGCTAGATTGGAGTTAGTCTGAACCAAGGCCCAGATTTGAGATCCCTGTAGATCTTTTCATTAACTTCTGTACATATCATCTCCTTCAATTACACATGCATATGTGCAATTTGCTCACACAAGTGTGATAACTACATGCTCAAAAGCAGGTGTGCAAAGTACTTGGATCTTGAGCTTTACATTATGAAAATCCATGCCAAAGGGGCGAAGTGCTAAATAGAGCTGTTTAAACAAAATAGCCATTTATGCAGCTCTCGTTAGCTTTTATTTCATTTTACAAGCTAAGAGGGCAAAAGCATCTGAGATGTTTCTGTGCCTCATCTGAGAGCCAGATGACATTAAATAACACACAGTAGTAGATTCTTAAAATAAGTGACAAATTATAGGGATTTTATCTAATGGGATATAAAGGATAGCCATGAAATGAACAGGCTAAAATATTGTATCTACATCTCAAAAATGTTGCATATTTAACTCTCTTTCTCAAGATGCATTTCGACCATCCTGATGTTTCTCTAGCAGTGAGACACACATTTTAAATGATTGATCAAGCTTGATTCTAACTTCAGTTGGATAGGATCCTAAACTTTGAAATCTTACCTGAGCTTTATCCAGACTATGAAAACCTCTTTTCAGCACTGATTTGGCCAGGTACTTAAACTATGCTTAACTTTAAGCAATGGGATGACTCAGATACTTAAAGTTGGAGACATACATAAGTATCCTGCTAAACTGAGGTCTAATATCGTATATAGGATATCAATATCTGTTAAGAACTGAATTTCTTGTGGTATTTTGGAAATTCTACTTCTAGTTTTGAGGAGGTCGTTTGATACGTGGAAGTTCATATCTTCAAAAGATAATGTTTAAAAAGTGCACAATAAGAGTTCCACTGGAATTGTAGAGTCTGTCACTTGTTAATATGCCTACACAACTTTGCCTTGGTGTAATTTTGACTCCTGCTCCTTGTAACTAAAGAAGGACATCTAATTACTGCAGCACATTAATAAAAATACTCCTTTGTGTTTTGAGATTTATCTGGTTTTGCACTTATGATTAAATTGAACTCTTTCTTTCAATTAATATGTACACTAATTAGATTAGGATTGTATACTGTCTCTGGATATCACACCAGATAATGTAATGAGAAAAATGACCTGCAGAACCAACAAAGCTCAATCCTTTCACTGCTTTTACTTAACATCTATGTAGAATCATTAAAAGATACTGTGAAAGGATAAAGCAATGGCAGCAAGACACCCATGACAGCAGTTGTGTACTTTTCTCAGTCAGCTGGGATAGTGTTGTCTCAGAATGCATGAGTTCAGAGCCCTAGGAAAAAAAACAGCTGCATGAAAAACTAACCGAACCAAGGACTGAAATGATGGTAGCTGGAAAAGGGAGCTGCTTTAAAGAACTTCTGCACATCTGCCGTCTTTTGAGGGTGCCCATCTGATGGTAGTTAAGATGGTGAACAGCCTGGTTTATATTAGACACATGATTGAGTCTGTAATATTAAAGTCACTAAAAGCAAATTCTTCCATCTCCAGCTAGCAGAAGACTGTCTAATCTTCTCAGGTCACAGTAGCTCATACCTTTGTCACCTCCAGGGTGAAATATTGTAATTTAGTTGGTTTGGGTCTGAACAAAAGTTCATGAGAAAGCTGCAGGTGATAGATAAAGCAGTAGCCTATCACCTAAGACGCCTGAGCGGAAGAGAGCATATAACACAGTGCTTCAAAACCGGCATTCTCGCCACATTCACTGCTAGCTTCATTTCAGGCTGCACCATACATCCCTTAATAAAGTAGACCCAGGGCATCTGAAAGACTTGCACTCTTTTCAGAACTCAGCAGGCAAATATGATTGCCTCACATAGTGCAACTAACAGAGTGCAAGAATAAATGCGAGGGAGCCAAAGGAACAGCCTGCAGCATAGTAGGCTCAAGTCTTTTCTGGTCTCACCCAGGGGAGATGATGACAAGCCCCGGCCCTGTTCTCTTCAGCTCACGCTTTAAGAGCAGGACCAACATTTTCAAAATTAGGACCCTTTAGTTAGTTTCCTAAATCCTTATTCTGCTCTTCTGAAAATTGAAGGGTGAAATACAGATTTAGGAGACTAACTCTGGGTTCCTCTTTTTGAAAACATTGACCTCGCCTCTTCAATAAAGTACTGTCCAAAGAACCAGAGCAGAAAGAACCCAGTACAGCACTCAGTAGTTAGACAATGACAACAAAGTGTAGGGCAGAGAAAAAGTGTCTGTGATGGACAGATCCCACCATTTTCTATAATCCAAATACAATCCCTAGATAAGGAGTGGCCAGCCTGAGCCTGAGAAGGAGTCACCGTTTACCAATGTATGTTGCCAAAGAGCTGCAGCAATTCATGAGCAGTCCCCATCAGGTGCCTCCTCTGCCATCTCCAGTATTTTTTGCCCATCACCAGCCCCACCGATCAATGCCTCTTCTTCCTTCCCCGCGCCTCCTGCCCACTGCAATAAGCTGTTTCGTGGCACTCAGGAGGCTCTGTGGGGGAGGGAAGGAGCGAGGGTGCAATACACTTGGAGGAGGAGGTAGAGCCAGGAGTTGAGCACTGGAAATTTGGCACCTGTAGCAGCAGCCCCAGAGTTGGTGCCTGAGCAAGGAGCCGCATATTAACTTCAGTAGAGCCACAGGTTATCCATCCCTGCCGTAGATATTACGATGATATGAATTTTAGAAATACTTGTTGATTGATCTTGCTTTCTACATCCAGACTTAGATCCCAAGTCTGGAAGATTAATTAGCGCATGGTAAAACCAATGAATGACCATATACTGAGCTAGGTCCCCAGGTATTTCAGAACTCATCTCAACGTAGTAGAAGAAAGAAAGGCCTGCTTTTCATAGCCTGCTTTTCACCAGCTCTCTGTCTCCCTCTTTATTCCCCAGTCCTTGCAATGGCTAGGGACTAATTTGTCTACCTAAGGCAGCCCTGGGCCTGCCCTAACTTCTACAGGTATTAAGGCTCCTTTCTATTAGATCCAGACTCTTGGAGCACAGTTTTCTTTGTACATGACACCTGAATAGCCATTAAGTTGGGAAGAAAAAGTAGGTGAGGGTAATATATAGACAATTGCAGGGCTTTTATACAATCTCTGCTATGCAAGCAGAATCCCTACCTTGAAAATTAAGAAAGGCATAAAGGGGACAGAGTAAGTTGAAGATCTGGCCCAAAATTTAGAGTTAGCATGGCCTAAACACACACACACAAAATAGGTTTCATAAAGTGCTTGTTTAGAGAACTTTCAAATCCATTGTGAATGTTAATGTTTAGAATACATAACAACTTTAACTATCTCCAACAAATCCAGCCATAAGAAAATATATCCAAATGTTTCTGCTCTGGAAAAATTAGGTATTATTATAGAATGGAAATAGAAAATTAACTTGTTCCAATAAACTTGGCTGGTATACATGTTTATGTATGCCAGGCAAGAAGTCATTATAGCAATAGCGAAACAAACCTGTTCACCATTCTTGTTCCAGCACATTGCATTTAGATTTTAAAATCATAACTGTTAGATACCTTTCCTGGAGCAATGAACAAGCCCTACTATGCCAGCAGCTATAGCCATTCATGAAATGACTTTGCTGTAACTCTATCTCGATACCTGTTTCAACATAAACAAATTTTACCAGTCCTGTACACAATGCCAAATCTCCTTCAGTCCTAATTAAGATGAAAGCAGATAGTAGCATTCTCTAATTATCTTTGATGTCAGATTTATTTTCTGTTGAATTATTAAATAATGATGAATAGTCTACATGCCAGTTGTATACCTGCTAATTCAGGGAAGGGGGGAAATATCCACTCTTTCTATTCATTCCCTTAATGGGCATCACTAATTGAAAAAAATGTTCTTTGCACATATCACTAACTTTCCAATCATTTCCTTATTGAAAAGTTTGACAACTGAAGTACAATGAATGACACATTAATGGAACTCCATGGAGTATGCATACTTCTGTGTGAGGCATGCATTCTCCTCTTCTGCAGACAACAGACTTTAGTTAAATGACAAATAGATATCACCCACTCTGCAAAATAAGACAGGATGTCAGCAATAGCAGCTGAAATTTGGATATGCTGATTGTGACCCAAATATGTTAATTTTTAGGATAGTTATTTCCTGTATGTTTTCTGCAGTGAGGTAGATAGCATATTGAGAACCTGACTTGAAAGTATACTACTCTCTGAGAATCACAAAAGCCATGGACTGTTGAGGAGGGGAGGTGGGTAGGGTTGTACTCATCCCTGCTTATTTTATCACATCTGGCTACAGTGTTGGGGAACCTATTTACAAAGTGGTTAAAAGGAGTGGTGCAGGGACGGCTGCTCCCAGGTTCTCCTGAAGCAGTCTAGCCTATGCTCAGGGAACCTTTTTTCTGTTGCTGTAACTCCAAACTATCACGCCCTCCCTCTCGAGTAAATCAGGAGAAAAATAAGAATTTGTCCAACAATGTACATGCATGCTGTAAGCTCTACCAACTAGCTGTCATTTACAATTGCATATTTTTAAACAATTTTCTATCTATAATCAGTACTAGATAATTCAGGATAGCTGTCATGCCCATGCTGCCTTAAAACAATCGTAAAATTCTAGCTACAGTATTCTTACAGCTAAAATTCACCAAACATTTACCTCAATAAAGAAGTTAATGATATAACTGAAGCTAACAGACACCCAAGCTATTAGATTCAGGAGGAAAAAAATATCTGGAAACAACTGCTTCTCTGTTTACAATAGAATGCCAGACTGTTTACTGTACAATATGTTTCTGACACCAAACTTCATAATCATTATGAGCCCCTTGTTAGCACTTTATTACAACACACAAATGCCTCTGAGAACCATTGTTTAAAAAGGAAGATAAGAGAATCTATAGTATGTAATTGAATTTAAAGACAAGAATTAATCAGTTCATAAACTACCATACATTAATCTCATTGAAGAGTTGCAGGAATCTAACCTCTAAAGTTAATACAAAGGTAACTGGAATCCCCCGGTGAGAACTATTCATACCCATTAATTGTTGCAATACAAGATACCGTAGGTCTGAACCGTTGCCTGCTCTTCGGTATCTGAAATGTGCTTCTCGGCAGAGTGGAGGACACCGCTGGGACTCATTTGACTCTGACTTTCACATTAATTTCGCTGTGCTGTGAAGAGCAAAGACAAAATCAATGTCCATCAGTGATTATTCAAGGTAAAATATGTAGTGATATTGAATACCAATGGCAGTTGTGAGCATTAAACTTACTTAAGGTTTGTTGAGTTGACAAAGCCGTTTATTCCGATTCTACTTCATTGTCTATGATGCATGAATACAGAAGAATAACACAATTAGAATGAAAATGCTGAATCACAATTTTTAGCAATTTCGGTGTTAAAGTAAGTGATGTATTGTATATAAAACTCTTAGAGAAGCATACAGCTCAAGATTCATGATTCAATCTTGCTAGGATGCAATACACATCTGTGTTAAGAACTTGCTACACTTTGACTGTATTTGACTGTGATGGAAAAGTTATTTACAGCTTGTAGCTGATCTGCACACAGAAAATTATGCAAGAAAAGTGGCAGCTTTCCTGTCCCACTCCTATCCACCCTCCTCTCTCATTGTTCCCCAATGAACAGTGACTGAAAGCCTGGTCTCATTGAGGTCAATGGGAGTTTTTGCCACCTAGACCAGGGTTTCACTTTATAATTTCTAATTTTTTTGGAAGCATGACAAGAAAAGGCATGAACTGAATGACTATAAAGCTTTGTCTGCCCGTATCTGTGAGCACTTCTTAAAAGTTTTACCCTTGGATTCTTAAACAACCACTCTCCTTTTTCCAAATATCTCCCTGTTATTTTGACAGTGGTATTGGTTATAGCTTAGATTCAGAAAGCAATTAAAGCACTCATTTAGCTGGGCAATGGGAGATCTGATTCTCCTCTCACTGAAACCAGACTAAATCAGTAATTACTCTACTCTAATCAATGAAGATAAGGGTGGTTAGAAAATGTTTCCCACACCCAGAAAATATCAATTTAAAAAAAAATATTTGTCCTTAAAAAAACAGATTTTTTTTCTGCTGGAAGTTTGCTGTTTTAGCTACAAATACATGAATTCAATGAAAGAGATGACTAAAAGGCAACCCTTCCCCCCCCTCCCCCCGAGAACATAGACATTTGTCAAGCAAAATTTTGTGTATTTGAAAACCAGTTTTCCATTTAAAACAGTATTGATTTTTTTTTACCAGCACTTATTAGCACAAAATTGGTAGTAGCATTATCAGGATGAGAGGATTAATTACTCTAATTCTGATAGCCATATATATACAAGCATTAGTACAAATCCCAGGAACCATATAGCTGAAGAGTTTCCCATCAGGTTCTTCCAGCCAATGTCCAAGAGGTGACAGATCCCTAACTTGCAGAGTGATATTTCTTGATAAGTCAAATAGATTCAGAACACAAATAGGTTCACATCCTAACATCGCATGAGATTCAAAAGAGACATTTCATCCAGAAGATATATTGACTAATGCAAACACGGAGTCAGTTAAGTGTCTATAAAGCCTAATAACAAAATCAGGGCTTTGTAAGGGGATTCATCTACTCAGAATGACATTTCTGACAGACAACATTGGAGGTATTTTGACAGTACAGTGATTAGGTAGTACATAAATGTCCAGATAGATAAATAAAAATGTAATATACAGTTGGATATACCATAAAATGTAACACTCATTGCAGAGCTTAAATACACTAGTTATTTCTTAGGGATAGTAAAGAAATCACTGCTGGTCAATATACCACTTTTCAATGTTAGATAGAAAAGTAGCACTCACCCAGATAGCACTCATCCACAAAATGAAATCAGTGAGGCCCCATCTTATATGGTGCTGAGCACTTTCCACAAAATGCTGAGGAGTCTCAGATTTTTCAGTGGATTTTGTGGGTAATCAGCACCATACACAGGAGAAGATCTTATTCTCCTCCAGTGTTGTTATTGTCATCCGAGTGACTATTTAGCACCACTGGGGATTCTCTCCCAAAATCCTGGTCATGGAAGCTGCCATCTTGAATTGAGAAACTGCCTAATAATGATCTTACCAATCCAGCTACTTATGCTCTAAATAGAAACATCAAGCCAGTGGCATTTCTACATTTACAGTGCATTAGAATCAGTTCCCAAAGCAACCAGGAATTAGATCCTACACTAACAGCCTTCCTTCCCCATACCATAGGTCAGTGGCTATCAAACTTTCTTCTTACAGTCCAGTTGAAGAAAGTTCTTGATACTTGCAACCAACATAATTCTATCTTTTGCCTAGAATGCAGGCTATGGACCAGGAATGAAGGAGGGGGCTCAGGACCGAAGCAGGGGATTGAGGCTCCGACTTACTTCCAGCGACACATCGTCAGCAGTACTGCAAGGGTGCTAAGGCAGGTCTTCTGCTTGTCCTTGCACCACAGACAATGCTGTGTCCCAGAAGCAGCCAGCAGCAGGTTCAGCTCCGAAACAGAGGTGTGCAAGCAGCTCTGTGTGCTGTTCTCGCCAGTAGGCACTGCCCTCCCCAGCTTCCATTGGCCAGGAACTGGTCAATGGGAGTAGAAAACTAGTGCTCAGGGCAGGGGTAGCATTTAGATTCTCAGAGCCCCCTCCACCTCCCTACTTAGGAACTGGACCTGTTGCTGGCCACTTCCGGGCCATAGCATGGTTACCCTATAGCAAAGTGACCCAATGCTAGGTCACGACCTATATTTGGAAACCACTGCCATAGGGAGTGAGGAATGATTTTAGGAAATAGAAGAGGTCACTGTGATGAGAATTCATTGCACATGGGAGAAAGGTTTTTACAGGTGCATGTACCCTCTTATTCTCAAATGAAAGCAAGCCTAGCTCCTAAATGGAAATCACTAGAGGCTATGTCCACACTGTAGCCTTCTTCCACAAAAGCTTATGCAAATGAAGCACGGAGTGGAATAACCGCGCTTCCTTTGCATAATTAATTAGTAGCCGCTTTTGCGCCGCAAGAGGCTTTTGTGCAAAAAGGATCTGTGTAGACATCTCCTTTTTGTATAAACCCCCCCTCTTGCGCAAGAGCCGTTCTTCCTGAAAAAATGAGGAAGAACAGCTCTTGCACAAGAGGGGGTTTTTGCACAAAAAGGAGCTGTCTACACAGCTCCTTTTTGCGCAAAAGCCTCTTGCACAAAAGCAGCTGCTAATTAATTATGCAAATGAAGCACAGTGATATTCCACTCCGTGCTTCATTTGCATAAGCTTTTTACAGAAGAAGGCTACAGTGTAGACGTAGCCTAGAACATTTTGTTTACACAAAATATTAATGTTTTCCTGCAGTTGAAGAGGAAATGCTATTTACTCTTTTGACCTATAGCAGAGACACAAGGAAAGGAAAATTAGAATGGAATTTAAATGGACAAGAACTTCTGAAAAATATAAGACTGAGGAGAAGGGAATTTTCTTTTTGTTTTATGTTCATATTTTATTTTTATTTCCTACTAGCTGGAATTACCCGGCGTTGCTCGGGAAACCGGAGGAGCAAAATGTAGAAAAACAGTAGTCCATTATCTTTTTTTGAATGGTAGAAAAGTTGCACTGATTTCTATAGGGATTAAAATATAGGTCTGCATCATCCCCGGAGGGGAGGTGCACCCCTGGGTGGAGGGGAGGTTACATGCAGGAGGGGCGCCCCAGCTCGTGCCCGGGGCTGCAGGTGCCGTGGGGGGCAGGGCGGGTGCCCGAGCCGTTGTGAACGTGGGGGGTTGGAGCACTGCATGCTGGCGCAGGGGGAAGGGGGCGAAGAGAGTTGCTTATGTAACCTCACGGGTGGGAGGGGGCGAGTCCTGGATGGCACTGGGGGCTGTAAGCGCAGGCACAGACCTAGGGTGGGCGGGGTGGCCCCTGGAGCGCACCAGGTTACTTTTTGATTTTTACAGCTTGAGCTCAGACCTGATCGGGTCCAAAAGTACCTTAAAACCTTCTTCTGGATGAAAGGTTATCCCATGTAAAGTTTGGTTGCGGTACCTCTTATAGTGTCCAAGTTATTAGCACACAAACTTACAAATATTCTCCTTTATATATTAGATTTTGACTGCATTGTTATTATACTGAATTAAATTATTCTCTTTAAGTAAAATTTTTAATTAACATTTATTTATAACCCAGCTATAGTTTTGCATCATCCCATAAAAAGACAAGGAGTATTTGCAGATGTTATTTTCTGCAGTTGAGCATACAATAAAATCCAGAGAGTGTATCTTTGGTATCATAACTGCTTTTTTTGTCCTGAAGTAGCACAAACTTTCAATCCACTATCTACAGAGTATAAAATAAAGCCCCTGCCCCTAAACTAAGATGTGCTCAGAAAAAAGGTAGAGCAGACCGGGAGTGTGAATCACAATGAGATACCAAGGGCTATGTGATTTTAACTCAGGAACAGAGTTTTATATGAAGGTGTACTTTAAATTTAAGCCTCTTTGGAAAGTTGTGCTGCTAGAAAAAGACCAAAAAAAAAAAAAAAAAAAAAAAGACAGAACTAAGGTGAAGAATTCAGTTAAGATAATAGAAGTCATATGAATAATAGAAAATAATCCAGGGAAAAGCTGGATTTGAGGCCACAATAAATAAAAAACATTTAATGCTAATTCTTTGTAATTTTATTAGCCGTCCATAAATCTCAAAGCTCATTAAAAAGTGGGGTAGGTTTATTCTCTCCATTTCAGAGAAGAATAAGGAGAGGCATGTAACAAAAAATGGCTTGCCTAAAGCTGTAATTAGTCAGTGGCAGAGACAGACCAACATTTGGGACTCCTGCCTCCAAACTCTACTAACAATACACTGCACTATGGCTTCCCACAGTAGCAGAGTCTGAGTACACAAAGGACAATTTGTATGGATGCTACTGAAGCAGAACTTTCAGCTGCTAACTAGTGCCTGGTAAGGTTGCAACCTCTCCAGAATTGTCCTGGAGTCTCCAAGAATTAAAGATTACACTTTAATTAAAGTTGTCATTTGATGAAACCTCCAGGAATATGTCCAACCAAAATCGGCAACCCTACTACCTGGCCAGTTGCCCAGAGTAAGACCAAAGATATCCTGAACGTGAAAGAAAATATTAGCTGTTTGTAAATAGATTTTGTTTCCCCTCCAAAACGAAAATCAACCATGCAGATCCAACCCCGTCAGCTTAAAATGGCACGCAGTGCAGCATAACAGTTATTCAAGTGACATTGTCATTCAAGTGATTTCACAAGCTAAAGGACATGCCAAGGACAGTCTTGTTCAGTGATATGAAACTAATGTTTCAACTAGCATCTCCTACCACATTGTTCACCCTTAAATCATTTTCTTATGTGTGCATAAAGATGTGGATGCCTAAATGAAAAAAAAAACATCACTCTTTTGCAAGCATGCTTATCAAAAGGGTTCAAAATGGGTGTTTTGGCAGTATCTGAAGAAGGGGCAAACTCCATCAGCGTCATCTTTTAATCTCCTTCTTCAAACTGGTGGTAGAATTTTGGCTACAGCTGTTCCACCTTCCCCCTCCCAAATCTCACTACAGTGCTTTCCATAGCTCTGATCTCCATAGCAACAAACATTCAAGACTTTCAGCCATGTTGCCATTTGAGAAGGATGTTCAAGTTGAAGGCAGAAGGAAGCGCCTCTCCTTCCTCTCACCACAACTGATGTTACCATATTAGCAGGTTGTTCAGAACATTCGGCCAAAGAAAAGTTGGTGCAATTGGTTTGCATCTATCATCTAATAAGCTGCTCCTGACCCAGTCATAACTGTAATTCACAAGACAACTAAAATGCCTACATTCTTCCAGCATTTGTCTTAATGATTACTGTTCTACCAACCCTATCTAGCAGAGTTACCAGCTTAAAGAAACTTTGTCACATATGCCTTCGTGAAAATGCAGTTCTGTACTGCCACTTATCCTAAAACTGCTGTATATCTTGCCAGATAAAAAGAGTCTGAAACCACAAGGGAAGCAGTGGCAGTGGAAACCAGTTTTACTAAATTGAATGAATATTCACTGTGGGTATGTCTACACTTGCCCCCTAGTTCAAACTAGGGGGCAAGTATAGACATACCCTGTCATTGCTGCTTGCACCACATCTCAGTAGCCGAATTAAAACATATTTCTAACCCAGGCAGACATAAAGTTCAGAAAAGATCCTTTAAAAAAAAGAGAGAGAGAAAGAAAGAGAGAGAGCGAGCTGAAGGCCATGTCATAAAACGTCTCCACTCCTCCTCCTCTTTGTTTGTCATCTTCCTGGCAAGGTGAGTTGTCAGACAAATAATTTATTTTGAGAGCAGTCAAGAATGCAAAAAGGATTAGCTAAAAGAAAAAGAGTCATCCTGACATTACCAAGATCAACGGCAACAGTAAAATTGGGAAAATGCCCAGTTTACGCCACTTTAAAGCATAATAGAGCTTACAAAATACTTCGTCCTTTTCTTAGCCCAAGAAGACTTTTCTTTTGCTAAAGTTTACTCAAAAATATAAGTTTTTATTCCATACTTTAAAGATCAGATTAAGTCAGGAATCAGTGAACTATACTCATGTACATAGGTAGCTCTCTCTTTGTTAACAGCAAATGTTGATTCCTGTCCATGAGTATGGCTTCTAAATAGGTAACTGATACATTGTATTGCTATTCCTTAATTATTTGAACCTAGAAGCTCCGGAAAAATTCATGTACTTTAAAACATTGGCTTGAGTGGGATCAGAGCCAGCTCCCATATACGATTTCTCTCTATTAAACATAATCCGTGGTAGCAGACATTTTGATATTATCCTTTCATTTCCTGCATTTTATTCTAATTCATTTACTCGGTGCACCCCGAATGCTTGAACAGCTGAGATCAGTATGGGATTTCACATCTCCAGTTTTCTTCTTCCAATTCTCAGTCCAGCTCAGTTAGGACACATGTACACTACATGGAAGATTGACGCTGCTGCAATCGATCTTCCAAGGTTCGATTTAGTGGGTCCAGTATAAACCTGCTAGATCAAACTTAAAGGATGCCTCCATGAGTGCCGGTACTCCTTCTCCTCGTGAGGAGTAAAGGAAGCCGAGGGGGGTGTTTATTCCTGTCAATCTCCCGCTGTGTGGACAGGGATTTAAGATACATTGACTCCAGCTATGTAATTTATGTAGCTGGAGCTGCGTTTCTTACTTCGACCTTTCCATGTTGTGTAGACCAGGCCATATTTGTCTTCTGGATAGTAATTTTCTGTATTCTTCTTTGAAGAAGCCCACAGAGGTTCTTTGTCTCCAGCTTTTGCATAGGGATTTGCTGAAATTAATCACTAACTCACTTCTGTCTCACTGGAATCAAAGCTCATAGGGATATTTTTTAAAAGTTTTAGTAAAAGTTTGTTTTTTAAAAATGATGGAGGGTGCTTTTATAGATTTAAAAAACATTTTAGTGTTCTTTTAAAATATATTATTTAAAAACAAAACAAGAAAAATTGAGCCCCCACTATCTATGTAAATCACAAAGGATACAAAATATGCACAAGAAGGCGCTGCCTTATTAATTAAAATAGCAATATGCAGGTCTGTTGCTGGCCTGGTAATATGCTTATGTCTCAGAAATCAAATAACAGCATCTGCGGGGGGAAGCAATGATGAGAGCTGATCATTCAAATGGAAATCTCTATCCACAGACAACCCTTCCTACTAAAACCTCCTTCTAGTCAGATGCTATTGATCCTCTTGGAATAGGGCAGAGGAGCAGTGCCTGGAAAGACATAGGTACAGTGGCATCTACATGCCCTAATAGCTTTGTTAGAAGGTGACTTTTCCTATAGGTACGGTCATGTGTCTTCTATAACAGTATCTATAAGACCTGTCCTCCATCTCCAAAAACAACCATCTCAGTAATAGCACCATAGACTTTCATGGTTACATCCATGTTCCTGGTTTATTAAACCATGGGTGAAATCCTGGCCCTAGTGAAGTCATTGGCAAAACTTACACTTGTCTCATTAGAGCCAGGATTTCACTCTGTTATGCCACATAGACTGACCTATTAGATGAGGGGGGCAGAAAGAATGGCCCATCCTCGGGATGGGTAGCAGCTATGGTGTTAAAGTAATGGTCATGTTCGGGCACAAGAGGCACTGATACTTGAAGTAGCGGCACACCCACAATCTCCTGAAGAGAAGGGTTTTGTGAAAGAGAGGCTTGCACTGCTACACCCAGTCCACAGTGACCCCTGGCCACCATACTTCATTATGGAACTCAGACTATGACTCTGGCTCAACATTTGAAGAGGACTTTTTGCATATTTGTTCATTTGCTTTGTGTGTATTTCTTGTGTCCCCAACCTAATGTAACCTATGCAGAAGGGAGGGAAGACAATTTACTTACCAATTCCATGCTACAGAATTCCTGTTTCTGACAAAGCATTTGCACAGATCGCAAATCCATGTCCTTGTGTGAAACTACAGCTGGATTTCCTATAGGAACCCTCTCAATGCTAAAAGTGGAAGCGATAAGATGATTCACTTTCTTTCTCTTCCAAGAAATTCAGTAAAAGTCTTCAGATAGTTACACACAATTAATAGTTTCAATTTCCTTTTCATCTATAACACTCCAAAGATAAA